>CM022300.1:147245282-148715282 GCA_011799875.1 Thinopyrum elongatum
TGGTTCGTTAATGCTTACTGGGAGCAAGTGTCATACAATATCTCAGATAAGCATGCATATATATAAACATGGAGATCAACAATAAATGTACAACACTTAAGCTTATTCAACTGCGCACAGGGTCTGCGCCTGGCTTTGTACAAAGGATTATATGCCTTGCCGGCAAGACTCGTACAAAAGGAGGTTGTCAGGGGCCCTCGGCAACCGCGCCTTATGGGTAGAACTTGCAAAGATGTTCGATATTCCAAGAGTTGCTCACTGGAATGCCATCCTCGGTCTCTAGGCGGACAGCGCCAGGCCTGGTGACTCGTACTACCCGATAAGGGCCTTCCCACTTTGGCGTCAACTTGTTTGAATTCTTGGGGGACTGAATCCGCCGAAGAACAAGGTCGCCTTCCTCAAGACTTCGAGCATGAACTATGCGGCTATGGTAGCGGCGCAAAGCTTGCTGGTAGCATGCAGCTCGCACAGCAGCCTGAAGACGATCCTCCTCAAGGAGCACAGCGTCATCTTGCCACAGTTGCTCTTGCTCAAGCTCATCATAAGCGAGCACTCGAGGTGACCCGTATATGAGTTCCGTGGGGAGAACTGCTTCCACTCTGTAAACTAGAGCAAAGGGTGTCTGGCCAGTGGCTCAATTTGGTGTCGTTCTAATTGACCAAAGAACCGCCGGCAACTCATCAATCCAGTGCCTTCCGCACTTTTTCAGCTTGTCAAAAGTTCTGGTCCTGATACCGCGCAACACTTCAGCATTAGCCCTCTCCGCTTGGCCGTTACTTCTCGGGTGGGCAACAGAGGCAAAACAAATTTTGCCGCCAAGGTCTTGGACGTATTGCATGAAGGTGCGACTTGTGAACTGTGTGCTGTTGTCGGTGATGATCCTGTTGGGCACACCGAAACGGCAAACTATTCCTTTAAAGAACTTGACGGCTGATTGTGCTGTCACCTTCCTCACCGCTTCCACCTCCGGCCACTTTGTGAACTTGTCGATTGCAACGTACAAGTACTCAAAGCCCCCGGTAGCACGGGGAAAAGGGCCCAGTATGTTGAGCCCCCAGACCGAAAATGGCCAGGAGAGAGGGATTATCTGAAGAGCTTGAGTTGGCTGATACGATTTCTTTGAATGAAACTGGCACGCTTCACACTTGGTTACTAGTGCAGCTGCATCCTGGAGAGCAGTGGGCCAAAAGAAACCTTGTCGAATGCCTTCCGACAAGTGCGCTCTGATCCTATGTGGGAGCCAATATGCCTCCATGTATCTCTGCAACAGCTCCAGTCCATCCTCCCGAGGAATACACTTCAATTTCACACTATTCAGTCTCTTCTGTACAGTACGCCTCGATGAACTGGTACATGCTAGACTGACGGGCTACTTTTTCTTTGCTTCTTCTTCCTGCTCTCAGGGAGTTCTCCTATCTGAGAAAATGGACATGGCTGTGCCCAAGTTGGAGCCTGGGGCTCGACAACTAGGACTAAAGGCATCTCTTCTGCTGGGGGAATGTTTTGTCTCGATGGCAGGGCCTGAGCCCCTGCTGGAGCCTGTCGTTCCCCCGGCAGGCTTGCCGCTGATCCCACGACTTCCTTGCCGGCGGCTCCAGAAGCTCTGCCGGAAAAAACTGACCAGAATTCAACTTCCTTCTCTTTTTCTGCTTGCCTCATTGATGGCACTACAGATGGCGGAGTTAAATGGACACAAAAGTTTCCTGGTTCCACAGGTAACTTGAGGGCAGCGCGCTTTGACAGGTCATCAGCAATACTGTTTTTGCACGAGGAATGTGCTTTGTTTGCAGACCGTCAAAGCGCTCTTTCCATTTTTCTCACTTCATCCACATAGGCTTGCATCAATGGACTCTGATACTTTTGGTTGACTTGCCGACAACAAGCTGCGAATCGCCTCTAATGATGAGCTTCTTGATACCAAGGTCGCGCGCGATCCTGAGACCGGCAAGCGGCCTTCGTACTCCGCAGTGTTGTTTGTCGAGACTCTCCCAGGAAAATGCATCTGAATTACATACTTGGTGCTCTCCCGGTGGGTCGACAAGCACAACGCCAGCACCGGCGCCTTCGCGAGAAAGCCCCCGTCAAAGTAACTCAATCCTTCCGATATGTTCCTTCCGCCGGAAGATCGTTTTCTGAATCTCTTCGGTCTGGCGTTGGGGTCCATTCCGCAATAACTCCGCCAGGCTCTCTCTGATGCTGAAAAGTACTTTCAAACTTGAACGACCAAGCTTGAACGTTTCCAACGCCCACTGCACAATCCTGCCGGTTGCCTCTGGATTATCGCAAAATCCGCTGCAACGGAAAGCGAAGTGGACGACGGTAATCTCATGTGCTTTAAAAATAATTGGCGACCGCTCCTTGAGGCTCCATGAGAAGCCGAAGAGCAACTTTTGTATTGTACACCATATATCTTGACCTACTCCCTCTAAAGGGAGTCCTAACCAATAACTGGAAACGCTGCAACCCATCTCCTTTTGCCTGTCTCCTCTGACGCGCAATCCCGTTCTTGCGCCGCACCAAACTTGCCGGGGAAGATATTCGGCGGCGTCACTCTGACGGTCCTGCCCTGCCGTTGCCCTCCTCTGTCGACTTCTCTTCTGTCCACTAACGCAGCACTACCACTTGATTTGTTGCGCTACGATTACAAAACACGACTCTTGTGGTCCTAGGTGCGCTAGCGTCGGCGGAGAGAGGTACGTCTTCAAATCTTGCAGCGCTTGCCTCTGCTGTCCAGGGTCCATCTCATTGTGACCTGTCTTCTCAAATTTTGCAAAAAGGGCAGGCGCGCTCCTAAGCGGATTTGGAGATGAACCTGCTTAAGTCTCAGCACGCGCCGGGAAGACGACGTACATCCTTGACGTGTCTTGGCGCTTCAATCTGCTCAATAGCTTTGATCTTGTCGGGGTTCGCTTCAATCCCTCGCTGAGATACAAAGAACCCGAGAAGCTTGCCGGAAGGGACGCCAAACACACACTTCTCAGGATTGAGCTTTAAATTGATCTTGCGCAGATTTGTAAATGTTTCTTCTAGATCTTGTATGAGTGTCGCTTTATCCTTGGTTTTGACCACTATGTCATCCATGTATGCTTCCATATTTCTATGTAGCTGAGGCTCAAAACCAATTTGGACTGCTCTCGCAAATGTAGAACCAGCACTTTTCAACCTGAAAGGCATTCGTATAAAACAATATGTACCACATGGGGTGATAAATGCGGTATTTTCTTCATCTTCTTTTGCCATGAAGATCTGATGATATCCCGAGTAGGCATCAAGGAACAACAGTAGGTCACAACCAGTAGTGGAGTCTACAATCTGGTCGATGCGCGGCAAGGGGAAAGGATCTTTTGGACAGGCTTTATTGATGTCTGTATAATCAATACACAGCCTCCATTTCCCATTCGCCTTGCGCACTACAATCGGATTGGCCAACCACGTTGGGTGAAGCACTCCTCTGACCAAACCTGCCGCTTCTAACTTTCTGATTTCTTCGGCAATGAATTCTTGCCGCTCCAAGGCTTGCTTCCTCACCCTCTGCTTGATGGGCCGTGCGTGAGGACAGATAGCAAGGTGGTGCTCAATTACCTCCCTGGGAACACCGGGGATGTCAGATGGTTGCCATGCAAACACGTCGACATTCGCCCGTAGGAAGGTAACGAGCGCGCTTTCCTATTTGTCATCTAGGGTGGAACTTATGGTGAAAGTTCCTCCCGTTCCGTCCTCCTTAACAGGCACCTTCTTGGTCTCTAGGGGAGCAGCCTTGGACTTCTTGTTCTTGCCGGTGGAACTCTCTGGTGCATCCTCAACGGAAGCGCAGCACTTCGAGGAGGTGCGCTTGCCGGGGTTTGCACCAGAGATCTTGTCGGTCTTCTTCTTCTCCCCCCCCCCGGGAGTTCCAGCGGCAGGAGTAGATGCCTTGACGGCAGGTGATGCGGCTGCCTCCCGGTAGAGTTGGTCGGTGCAGATTAGTGCATCCTTCTTGTCGGAGTGGATAGTGATGACACTTATCGGTCCTGGCATCTTCAACACATTATACGCATAGTGTGATGCCGCCATGAACTTGGCCAGCGCTGGGCGGCCAAGGATCCCATTGTATGACATGGGGATCTTGGCGACATCGAACACTACCTTCTCTGTCCTGTAGTTGAGCTCGCTACCAAATGTTACCGGTAGCGTAATCTTGCCTTTTGGCTAGGTCCTTCCTGGATTGATCCCTTGAAACATCCCTGTTTCCTCGAGATCTTCATCAGGAATTTGCAGCTTCTTGAGCACGTCCGGCGAGATTAAGTTCAGCCCGGCCCCACCGTCAACTAGCATTTTTGTCACCTTGAGGTTGCGGATTGTTGGTGAGACCAACAAGGGCAAGCACCCGACCGCAGTTGTGCGATCAGGGTGATCCTCGGCGTAAAAAATGATAGGCGTGTTGGACCACTTTAAAGGTTTCCGTGCATCAAACGATGGCTCCGTTGCGTTAACCTCACGCACCCACTGTTTAAGTCGGCGGTGAGAAGAATGCAACGAGGCGCCCCGTCAATACACATGGCCTCTGTGGCTTTCTGAAACTCGTGCTCACTGAATGCTTCAACCCTGGTACCACCGCTGAGGTGCGATACACGGTTTTTAACCCCTTTCCGCGACGGTGTTTCAACCGTCGCCATTGAGTGACTTGCGATAGGGGGTTCTTCCCACACGACCCATAAACCGTCTATAGGAGCCTTGATGGCATACATTTGTCCCTACTAAAACTGTTTCTGATATCTCGAATATCCGAAACGCTCCATGCTTGCCAACCTCATTTGTGCCTCGGATTGCCATCGGCAGTCAGTATTATGTGGTGCTCTAATTTACGATGGTGACCCCTCACAAATGGTTACATTATAGAATCAACAATCACACACTATCGCGTACGACACCTATGGGATCCGAATGCCCCTTTACGGTTCGCAGGGAGAGGGTATGCAACACAGAGCATAACCGATGATCAGACGCGAGGGGAATTTTTACCAGGGTTTCGGGGCCGCTGATCACGTAAAACCCTCTCCTGCTTTAGTTTATTAGTCCGGTTTTTCGTCCTATTCTTGGAGCGCTTTGCAATGAACATGTGTTCGTGCAGCAGCTTACGCATGCAAACGGGCCAAGAGTGCTCTCTCACCGTCTTCCCCCCCTCCTCCCGGTAGCCCAGTTTTCCATGGGCCTCCTTTATAATTTGCTCCAGAGGGGGTCACCACAAGTGGCAGACTGTTCATATGCAGTGTAAAGTTGTACAGGGTTACATACCTAAAACCACTGACAGTTTAGAAACAACTGCATTTAATGCACCGTTCGGTGTCCCGTTCCGGTGGTCCCTTACTTTCTTGGGGATGGGAAAAAGGGCCATCCCCCATCTCACCAGCTAGCCTCGCCTCCACTAGTTGCCTTGCCACGCAGCCATAGACGGACTCAGAATTCAGGCTGGTCGCTTACGCTAGAGTGGTGGCACTTGGCGGAACTTGCCGGGTGCGAATCTTGCCGGCTCCGCAGGCTACCCCGGCAAGATTCTTGGCCGGGAGCCCCTCTGGTCTCTCAGTTTCTCCCTTATCTCAGACCCTTTGCTTGAATGTCGCTTTGATAACTTGGATTAATCTTCAGCTATTCCCCTGACAAGCCTTGCCGCAGTATGGCTACAAAACTGCCCTTGCACAAGTATGGGCGTACTAAAGGCCCAATATTTAGTACACCGACCGGAGCACCCCCCCGGTCTAAGGCCATCACATGAGTTGAGGCGTTGTTGGGTTAGTAGGCCCAACAATGCGATCGCGGGCACTGTGACAGGTTAACCTGCTTGTCTTATTCCAAGACTTTACTACGTTTCCCCACTCACACGCGTTGAATGCACGACGTGGGAAGCGTGCGCTGAACGGCCGCGGCCGCAAGGGCGCTCGTCTAGGCGTATTCAATTGGGCCAGTAAAAAGAGGCAGCCTCGCTCCTTCCCCACTAAACGGAATCCGCAAGGCACTGCCCATTTACCCCTACCCCCTCTTCTTTCCAATCTGGAACCCTCCATTACCTTCCTCCTCTCCCCGAGAGCCCAAAGCAGAACTTCTCCTCATCCGCTCACTCACCGCCCTCTCCGCTCACCCCCCGCACCCGCTCTATCCTCGCTTCCCTTCGCAACTACCCAAATGCCGCCCAAGGCCTAAGCAAGTGCAAAGGCCAGGGCAGGAGAGAAAGCTGATGTCCCGGATAGCGATGCTGGCCGAAGATGTCGGAAGAAGTACGTCGTCCTTCGCCTCCGACCTCGGCTCGAAAGCCTGAAGAACCGGTACTAGGCAATGTGGTGAGTGAGACGAAGGCTCACCCAACCCCGTGACTCGCGTGGCCCCAGGTTCTTCTTCCAAAGGCGGACCGATGATATCCCTTCTTCGCACACTTACTTTTATTGCGGGCCCTCTGCCTCCATTCTCCCGATTTCCTTAGTGACATCATGTACAATATACCGGCTTCCATCTCCTGTATTTCACGCCGACTGTCGTAACATGCCATGTCATCTCTGCTCATCTTTGCGAAACTTTCTCTGGAGTAGCCCAACCCGGCCCTCTTTTGTGCCATTACTCTTTATTCCTCGCATCCCCAAAAAGGGTGAGCCCTTTTCCGGTTCTATTGGCCTGGATACCAGGGCCCATGGAACAAGGAGATATATCCAATGGGTTACGCGAGAATGGGAAGAATTGGCGGTCCCGTGGTGCTGGATCAGGAAGCAAATCCCCATCCATTCTGTTTCGCCCCGGGGCACGAAGGCGGTCCGTGGTGAGGACTGGAGTGATTCGATGCTCAAGATAACAACTCACGATCCGCCACCTACAGTATCCTCCGTTTAAAGCTGTCGGGCTCACAATAGAGATGATTGGCTTCTGACTTCCTTCGCCGCCCCCCGCATCGCCCCTCTGCATGAATAAGGGTGACACCAGATCTTGGGAGTTCCGAACGCGGCAACAGCATGAGGCTGCCGCCCCGACTGACCAATAACTTGACATTAGGCCTTGGCCGCTTCTCCCGCCACAGGCTTTTCAAGCGTGAGGACACATAAGTTGCCGGTGGAATTATCCCTTTGGTTCAACAACGTTCCTCCCGAGGTCAATCATCGCAACATGCCAATGTTCAACAACGCCCATGGCCTTGACGCGACTTGGTCGAGCCATTTGCGGAGGCAGCACAAAAGTTCCTTCGAGACGACTTTGTCGGAGAGGGCCATCCGTGAAGAAACAAACCTCGTCCGCCGCTGCCACCCAACACTGATGAAGAAGTGGCGTTATTGGCCACCTATTGAAGAGGTGGATCTTGCCGCGGAGGCCGGTACAGCGTCGGCTTCAAACGGAAGGGAAACCAGCGACGGCAGAATTCATATTGGAAGAGGAATCCTGCCGGGGAGGCTAAGGCTACCGGGGAAAGAGCAGCCAGCTGCCGAGACTCATCTGACTGGACTCAGCCGAAGAACAGCCCACAGGAGGAGCCCCCATCTTCCCAGGGAGGGCAAAGTGTGTCCTTCGAAAGCCGCCTCTGGCGTCCCATGCAAACCAAACTTCTTCGATAGCGAGGCCTTCCCTCGAAGAATGCGGCCGGCAGGCTGCACCGCTGCAAGAAGTTCGATAGCACCCCTTGCGGCGCACAAACACACAACCTGCGCACCACTTGGGCTGCAGGGGCGTCTCCCACAATCAGCACTGGGGCTGAGGCGTCAGAGTCACGCCAACCCCCTGCACCCTGTTGCAGCAGCCAAGCGACCCAGGACCCCTCCTCCGCCTGCCCCTATATACTGACACCGCACAAGGTCGATTCTACATCTCCGGTTTCAGCCAGATGGACGCGGAAGAGTAGATCCTGTCACAACGACCCCCAGACACCTTTACTCCTAATTCTGAATTCGATTGATCTCAGTGCCTTGTCTTTGTCTTGTCTCCTGCAGTGATGCAGAAACTTTGCCGGAAAGGATTGGCGAAGAGGGCGCAACTTCCACGGGCGCACAGCCCCCGACAAGCTCTGGCCAGCGTGCCAGAAACTATCATCATCAGCCCAGAGATTATCCCTCGACGCAACCCCCATCGCAGCTCCCAGCGTGATTCCACTACTCGTTTTCTTCCGTGCGGTGCTAGGTTTCTACCTTTGCCGTCTTATATCTTTGCGTGCAGGATAAGAATAGCAACAGGAGAGTCATGGAGGGGCGCCCCCCGTCGTGCCGCCTTCTCCAATCACGCGCCTACAATCGCATCTCCGGCAGCAGCCCTAACACCGACGAGCCTACCTTGGAAGAGGCGCCATCTAAACAGGGCAACGCCAGGCAACCTTTTCCCGGCAACCCAATGTTTGCCGGAGGGTGAAGCTACCCCTCAACAGGCTTCGACGCAGGTGACTGCTTGCTCACATCACTTTGTTATTCTTTCCTTATTTTCTCCTCTTTGTCTTCTTGAACTCAATCTTGATCTTATTTGTTTCCTCCTTCGTCCTCCAGAAATTCCCCTCCTGTGCTGGAACGATGGAGGTCACGTTTGTCACGAGTAGACCGCCAAAGAGATGTGCCCCCGGCCGAAGCATAACAAGACCCGCTGCTAGCGTATGCCCAAATACGCCACTGTCCGATTCGCGATCTGCTGCCGAGGAAGCCACCAAGTAATCTGCCGAGGATGGCCGGTGAGGAGACTGATACCATAACTGACGGCATTTCCTGCCGCAGGAGCGCTAGGCCTCCACCGCCATAGAGCCCACAACTACTACTCGTGATACGATTGCCGAGGATCAACCATCCGACATCTGAGGCTCCCTCATCGACAAATAGCTCAGTTTTGTTGCGACCACCTATTCGTCCACTTGTGCCGGGGACGGCAAGTATTGGCACCGACCGAAGGGGAAACTTTTGATGAGAATCATCACCCCCAACCGCTGGGCCGGGCTCGAGATCGTCGATGAACCAAGGCGTCAACCAGCAGTGGCAAATTCTGAAGAAGATCAGCGCCTTCCTCCAGGCCATGGTCCAATAATTTCCACAATCTCCAAGCACTCCACGTGCTCAAAAGGAGAGCAGACTCCCGAGCTGCATTTCGAAGAGCAGCCGAGGCAGATTTCCCAGAAGTTCTTGATGCAAATTGCAGATTGGTACAAAAAAACCGAGGCCCTTCAGGAGTTTGAACTGCCAAGCCGGAACAATTGAGCCAATTTGACGGAGCTCCCTGAGGGCAATCTGACATAGAGAAGGCGCAAGAGGAAGCTACGCAAAGGGTTCCGCTAGGATTCTCTCTTGACGGACGCCGCCTTGTGCTTGACGCTCACGAAGAAGATCTTGCCGCACGCTTCAGGGGCACGTGCTGCCAAACTCCGCGGCAAGGCACAGAAATTGAAACAGCGTGTCGCGCAGCGGACCCAGGACTGAGCAAGAAGCAAAAAAAGGAGGCGCTCGAAACTTTAAACTGTAGATCACACCAACAACCCGCAAGGAACCCTCGATGCCGGCCGAGGCCATAGAGGCTGCCAAGAACAAGCTAAGCAACAAAGGAAGAGCTGGAGGCGGATCTTGATGAACACACAGTGCGCTCGCGCTCAAAGGTGGAACAGGGAAAAACTTCCATAGCCTGGCGGATATGGCAATTGCTATATATCCGACAGACCAGCAGCTCCTTCGCCACCGATGCCATTGCCGATCTGAGGCTGAAGCTGACCACACTAGAAAAATCTCTTGGGATGGGCAAATGCCCGCGAGAAGGCCCTGATCAAAGATTCTCCAGATGAGAGGAAACGTGCTTAAGACGCTGCCGCCCGCCGCCCAAATTTACTATGAAAGGGTGTGAACATCAAGACTGTTCGCCTGTCCGACACCCCGTCGGAGAGCTCAACATTCACAACTGCACCATGGGCTGGATGGCCTGCAAACTTTAGTATTCCTCTGAAGAAAGGATCTCCCCGAGCGCCAGGACTGACCATGTTCTTTTCTGAAAGATCATCATTGATGCTCTGAAGCTGCTCCAGTCTCAACGAGCGACCCCAGCTTTGGCAATGAATCCCGCAAGCTTTGCCGGCCCCTCCTCCCGCAAGGTATCATCAGGTGGTGCATAAGAACCCTGGAACCCTTGCGTGACCTCACCACATGCTCTACCGCTTGCCGAAGGATGCAGATCTCAAGGCCTTGAGGGAGCTTGCCGGCGCGCCCATTCCTTAAAGGTAATTCAATCAAGAGGGTTGGAAGGCCAGCGCAGGGACTAGCCGTCTCACCTTTCCTTGCCGCTAACCATTCCATGCCAAGGACAATTTAGTCTTAAGTTGAACTGCGGCAAACTATTGATGTAAATTAACTTGCTAGATGAGTACACGCATGCTATTTTCCCCTGTCCGATTTCCTTTCCCGTATTGTATACGCCCTATGCTTTACTGGAAACTTGCTGGCGCGCAACCCTGCCGCGAGCGCGGGGGGGACTTCAGCATCCCTGCGGAGGTGGCAGCATCGGCAAGACACCTTGGCGTTCTTTGTGCAGCCACTTAGACTGTTGAGTGAGCGGACTCGAAACAAAATAAGGGCGCAACCAATTAGACAAGGGTTCCTTTGCTGCAGGTTTTCCATACAGTGCCAAAATCGTCGAAAAAATCGCCTAAGTAAAATTTAAAACTTGCTCAAAGTTTCACAACTTAGCTTTCTGTCGCTGTACTTCCGTCCGCAAGACAATCAACTCTGAACATCGCCCCTGGTATCCATCCTTCCTTCTCTTCCCCCCGGCAAACTTGCGCGTGAGGGAACCTTCTATCCCTTGAAGAATAATCAAGAAAGAAACAAGATAATTGAACCTTGGGGTTCGTTAATGCTTTAACTGGGAAGAAGTGTCTACAATTTCTCAGATAGCATGCATATATAGAAACCGGGCTAGCAACAATAAATTACAACACTTAAGCTTATTCCCTGCGGCACAGGGGTCTTCTCCGGCTTTGTACACAGGATATTTCCTTGCCCCTTGCGGCATACTCGTACAAAGGGCAGGGTGTCAGGGGCCCTCGCCACCGCTCTTATGGTAGACTTGGCAAAGATTTTCGTCTTCCAAGGAGTGGCTCACTGGAGCCATCCTCTGTCCTCTAGGCGGGACAGCGCCAAGGCCTGGTGACTCGTACTACCGAAAGGCCTTCCCAACTTTGGCGTCAACTTGTTTGAATTCTTGGGGACTGAATCCGCCGAGACAGGGCGCCTTCCTCAAGACTTCGATCATGAACTATGCGGCTATGGTAGCGGCCAAAAGCTTGCGTTACATGCAGCTTCGCACAGCAGCCTGAAGACGATCCTCCTCAAGGAGCACACACGCGCATCTTGCCAAATTTGCTCTTTGCTCAGCTCATCATAATCGGCACGCCGAGTGACCATTTTGAGTTCCGTGGGGAAATGCTTCCACTCTGTAACCTAGAGCAAAGGTGTCTGGCCAGTGGCTCATTTAGTGTCGTTCTAATTGACCAAAGAACCTGCCGCAACTCCTCAATCCAGTTGCCTTCCGCCCTTTTTCAGCTGGTCAAAAGTTCTGGTCCTGATACCACGCCACACTTCGCATTAAGCCCTCCCGCTTGCCGTTACGTCTCGGTGGGCAACAGTGCAAACCAAATTTTGCCGCCAAGGTCTTGACTTATTGCATGAAGGTGCGACTTGTGAACTGTGTGCTGTTTGTCTGTGATGATCCTCTTTGGGCAACAAGCCCGAAACGCAAACTCTCCTTTAAAAAGAACTGCGGCTGATTGTGCTGTCCCTTCCCTCACCCCCGCTTCCAACCTCGCCACTTTGTGACTTGTCGATTGCAACGTAACAATACTCAAAGCCCCCGTAACACGGGGAAAGGGCCCAGTATGTTGAGCCCCCAGACCGAAAATGCCAGGAGAGAGGGATTCTGGAATAGCTGGAGTTGCTGATTACCCGATTTCTTTTGAATAAACTGGCACGCTTCCACTTGGTTACTATGCAGCTGCATCCTGGAGAGCAGTGGCCAAAAGAAACCTTGTCGGAATGCCTTCCGACAAGTGCGCTTGATCCTATGTGGGAGCACCTAATATGCCCCATGTATCTCTGCCAACAGCTCCAGTCCATCCTCCCGAGGAATACACTTCAATTTCAACTATTCATCTCTTCCTGTACAGTAACGGCCATCGATGAACTGGTATCATGCTAAGATGACGCTACTTTTTCTTTTCGCTTCTTTTTCCTGCTCTCAGGGAGTTTCTCCTATCTGCAGAAAATGGACATGGCTGTGCCCAAGTTGGAGCCTGGGCTCGACAACTAGGACTAAAGGGCATCTCTTTCTGCTGGGGGAATGTTTTTCTCGATGGCAGGGCCTGAGCCCCTACTGGAGCTGTCGTTCCCCGGCAGGCTTGCCGCTGATCCCATCGACTTCCTTCCGGCGGCTCCAGAAGCTCTGCCGGAAAATATACTGACCAGAATTCAACTTCTTCTCTTTTTTTCTGCTTGTCCTCCTTGATGGCCTACAGATGGCGGAGTTAATGGAACACAAAAGTTTCCTGGTTCCACAGTAACTTGAGGGCAGCGCGCTTTGACAAGGTCCATCAGCAATACTGTTTTTTTGCACGAGGAATGTGCTTTGTTTGCAGACCGTCAAAGCGCTCTTTCCATTTTTCTCACTTCATCCACATAGGCTTGCATCAATGGACTCTGATATTTTGGTTGACTTGCCGACAACAAAGCTGGCAATCGCCTCTAATGATAGCTTCTTGATACCAAGGTCGGCGCGATCCTGAGACCGGCAAGCTGCCTTCGTACTCCGCAGTGTTTGTTTGTCGAGCTCTCAGGAAAATGCATCTGAATTACATACTTGCGTGCTCTCCTCCGGTGGTTCACAAGCACACGCCAGCAACCGGCGGCCTTGCGCGAGAAGCCCCCGTCAAAGTAACATCATCCCTTCCGATATGTTCCTTCCGGGAAGAGTCGTTTTTGAATCTCTTCGGTCTGGCGTGGGGTTCCATTCCGCAATTAACTCCGCCAAGGCTCTCTCTGAATGCTGAAGTACTTTCAAACTTGAGACGCCAAGCTTGAACGTTTCCAAGTCCCACTGCACAATCCTCCGGTGCCTCTGGATTATCGCAAAATCCGCTGCAACGGGAAAGCTAGTGGGACGACGGTATCTCATTGCTTTAAAAATAATTGGCGTAAGCTCCTTGAGGCCATGAGAAGCCGAAGAGCAACTTTTGTATGTTTTGTACAACCATATATCTTGACCTAAGCTCCCTGTAAAGGATGCTAACCAATACACTGACGCTGCAACCATCTTCCTTTTGCCCTGATTCCTCCTCTGACGCGCAATCCCGGTCTTGCCGCCGCACCAACTTGCCGGGGAAGATCTTCGGCGCGTCACTTGACGTCCTGCCCTGCCGTTGCCTCCTCTTCGACTTCTCTGTCTTTTCTCACTAACGCAGCACTCACCCTTGATTTGTTGCGCTAGATTACAACAACACGACTCTTGTGGCTAGGTGCGACTAGCCGTCGGCGGAGAGAGGTACGTCTTCAAATCTTGCAGCGCTGCCTCGTGCTGATCCAGGGTCCATCTCATTGGACCTGCTTCTCACAAAAATTTTGAAAAAGGGCAGGCGCCTCTCTAGCGATTTGGGATGAAACCTGCTTAAGTCCAGCACGCGCCGGGAAGACACGTACACTCCTTGACGTGTCTTGTGGCGTTCATCTGCTCAATTCTTTGATCTTGTCGGGGGGGGGGTTCGCTTCAATCCCTCTCGCTGAGATACAAAGCACCCGAGAAGCGGCCGGAAGGGACGCCAAACACCACTTCTCAGGATTGGCTTTAAATTAAGCTTTTGCGTCAGATTTGAAATGTTTTCTTCTATCGTGTATGGTGTCTCTTTTATCCTTGGTTTTTGACCCCTAATGTCATCCATGTAGCTTTCCCTATTTCTATGTATCTGAGGCGCCAAACCATTTGGACTGCTCTCGCACATGTAAACCCACTTTTCACCTGAAAGTCATTCGTCATAAAACAATATGACCACAATGGGGTGAAAATGCGGTAATTGTTCTCATCTTTTTTGCCATGAATATCTGATTATACCCGATAGGCATCAAGGAACCACAGTAGGTCACAACCAGTAGTGGAGTCCTACAATCTGTCGAAGATGCGCGTCAGGGAAAGGATCTTTTGGCCGAGGAGGCTTATTGAGTCTGTATAATCAATACCAGCCTCATTTCCCCATTCGCCGTTGCGCACTAACAATCGGTTGGCCAACCACGTTTTTGGGTGAAGCACTCCTCTGAGCCAACCTGCCGCTTCCTAAACTTTTCTGATTTCGTCGGCAATGAATTCTTGCCGGCTCCAAGTCTTGCTTCCTCACCCTCTGCTTGATGGGGGCCGTGGCGTGAGACAATATCAATGTGGTGCTCAATACAGTGGGTATTATGCAAGAACAAAATAAGAATGGGTTCATAACAGTACCTAAATTTTATGATTTGCTTACTATACTAACGGATCTCATGAGGTTTCTGTTGAGTTTTGTGTTCTGAAGTTTTCAAGTTTTGGGTGAGACCACGATGGATGAAGGAATAAGGAGTGGCAAGACCCTAAGCTTGGGGATGCCCAAGCACCCCAAGGTAATATTCAAGGTGACTCGAGCATCAAAGCTTGGGGATGTCCTGGATGGCATCCCCTCTTTCGTCTACAATCCATCAGTATACTACTTGGAGCTATATTTTTATTCATCACATGATATTATTTTTGCTTGGAGCATCTTGTATGATAGTATTCTTTGCTTTGTTTTATCTTTAGTTTGCCACGATCATTGTTTGTTGCACACACCTTTTGAGAAGGGCACACATTTATTCGTGATCTATTAGAATACCCTATGTGCTTCACTTATATCTTTTGAGCTAGGCTGTTGCTCTAGTGCTTCACTTATATCTTTTAGAGCATGACAGTGGTTATATTTTAAAGAAATAGTTGTACTCTCATGCTTCACTTATATATTTTTGAGAGTCTAATAAATAGTAATGGCAATATGCACGTGTTATGAAATTGGTCCTGATATGATAGGTATTCAAGAGGGATATAATAAAAACTTTCATGTAGATCACTGAATATGATAAGTTTGATTCCTTGCAATAGTTTTGCGATATTGAGATGGTAATATGTGGGGGTACTAGTGAATGATTGTGGTTTACTAAGAATATTGGTGTTAAGGTTTGTGATTCCCGAAGCATGCACGTATAGTCTCCCATTATGCGATGAAGTTGGAGCATGATTTATTATTGAGTGTCTACCTTATGAGTGGCGGGTGGGGACGAGTGATGGTCTTTTCCTACCAATCTATCCCCCTAGGGGCATGCGCGGTAGTACTTTGCTTCGAGGGCTAATAAACTTTCACAATAAGTATATGACTTCTTTATGAATAATGTGGGTCTATGGATCATACGCACTCTCACTTTCTGCCATTTGCTAGCCTCTTCGATACCGTGCATTGCCCTTTCTCACCTCGAGAGTTGGTGCAACTTTGCCGGTGCATCCAAACCAAGTGATATGATACACTCTATCACACATAAGCCTCCTTATATCTTCCTCAAAACAGCCACCCTACCTACCTATCATGGCATTTTCATAGCCATTCTGAGATATATTGCCATGCAACTTCCACCGTTCCGTTGTTATGACATACACCTTCATTGTCATATTGCTTTGCATGATCATATAGCTATCATAGTATTTGTGGCTCAGCCACCGTTCATCATTATCATACATGTTACGCTAGCATCACTGCACATCCTGGTGCACTACCAGAGGCATACATATAGAGTCATATTATTCTAGTATCAAGTTGTAATATTGAGTTGTAAGTAAATAAAAGTGTGATGATCATCATTATTACAGCATTGTCCCAGTGAGGAAAGGACAATGGAGACTATGATTCCCCCACAAGTCGGGATGAGAAACCAGATGGAAAATAAAAGAAAAAGAGAAAAAAGAGCGCAAAAAATGAATGAGAGAAAAAGAGAGAAGGGGAAATGTTACTATCCTTTTCCACACTTATGGACCGAGTCTCACATGCAAAACCAACATAACAAGCAAAACAGATAAACAGGGCATATGCTTGAAAATGGACAAATGCTCACTGCAACCAACCTAACAAGCAAATACAGTATAAACAAGGGCATCTGCTTGAAACTGGACAAATGCTCACTGCCAAACCAACCTAACACCAAATACAGATAAACAAGGCATCTGCTTGATAACTGGACAATGCCACTGCAACCAACCTAAGAACACCAAATACATATAAACAAGGCATTTGCTCGATAACTGGAAAAATGCTCACTGCAAACCAACCTAACAACCAAATCAGATAAACAAGCATCTACTCACTTATAAACACCAAATATAGCATGCGTGAAGCTGAAGTGGACAACTTCATACTTAAACATCACATAGCCCTATTAAACAATCATTTTGCATATAACTGAATAATTAAACACGGCACAGTTAAAACACCACACGGCAAATGCTACCAACAAGGGTACGGGTTGGCAAGCTAGAAAAGGTAAGATTTGCTGATAGGATGTTGCCTCACATGTCATGGATGGGATCCTTCCAGTTGGAAGAGCACAGACCCATGGTGCGCTCTCTGATGTCCACAGATGGGCTGTTTCACCTTGGAAGAACCTTGTGGGTGCCCTCCTCATGGTCGTGGTCGATGAGATCTGATTGGCAATTGAGGATCCCAAGCCGCCCGCCGTAGGAACGTGTCTTCAGAAATGACAAAATGGGCTCGATGGCGTACAAGGATCGCAAATCCTTGACCGCGTGGCGGAGGAGATCAGCGGCAGGGCCGTCGAAGAGAATCGACGACGGTTGAGACCAGAGGGGTTGGGGATGGACCACTTAACCTGGACATGGCCCGCTCGAAAGCCGTCGCTGTCGACGAGCATGAATGCCATAGCCAAGCTTCCGAGATAACAGTAATACTCTAGCCCGCTTAATGAAGCCTTCGGCATGGCAACGTAGTCAACGTCTTCGCCGGCTTCCGCGGGGATGTGTTGCTCCGGGATCGACAGGTCGGGGCGAACGGCGGCCACCCGCCAACGTCCGCCGGAGAGGCCATGAATAAACCTCTTCTTGGTCGAACGCTTTGTCGGGCCCCGGGATACGTGGTCGAGCTTGGCTGCGACATCTGGAGCAGGTGATGTGATTGGCGGGGAGGGAACACCGCATGCCTCATCTAAAAACTTAGGGGATGGGCGACGGTATGGAATCGCGCGTAACCTAAACTTTATTATCTAAGCTTAGGAGGAACGGGCAGACCGTGCAGGGGTTGGCGGCGGCGGTGGCGGCGAGTCTAGGGTTCGAGGGGGGGAGGGGGCGGGTGGGGGGGACTGTGGAGGGGGGGGTATTGAGGATACACCGCGGCTACTGAAATTTTTAGTAATGGTGTGGATGGTGGTGGTGGACGAGGGAGGGCGAGCGGTTTCAAATGCCTCGGCTACTGTCAATTTTACTATAAGATCGGTGCTGGAGGAGTGTGGGCGACGGTTGAAGTACAGCGGCTACTAAAATTGGGTAAAAGGAATTGATGTGGGACGGGAGTACCCAAGATCGCGCACGGTTCCTAAGAATATGCGTGTATGATAATAAGGAAAAGTGGCGGGACCGCCGATTTTTGCAACGCTCAAGGCGGGTTGTTTGTTTTTAGATTTCTAGCTAGCTGTCTATCACACACGGTTCTCCTAATTTTCAGACGTAGACGTGGAATTCAATCTAAATAAACTACTCGCCTTTAGCTTGCGCAGGGGTGTTAGTTTTTACAGCGCACTTGCATCGCACACGGTTAAGCCAGTACCTTCACTTGCTCGCGCTTGGCAGTCAGGTGATTTTACAGCGCCTTGCATCGCACCGGTTGAGGCCAGACCTCCACCTTTGCTCGAGCTTGCGCGTCGTGTGATTCACAATGCACTTGCATCGCACATGGTTAAGACATTATACCCGGGTCCATTGAGCGTCATCAGAGTCTTTGCAGCAAAAAAAAAAAAGTTAGAGAGGGTCAGAAGACAAACACACCAGCATGTGGCCCAAATAATATGAGTTAAAAGGGTGGGCTGTGATGTTCAAAATTCACAATGCACAACTTTGGACCGCGCAGGCCATGGTTGGCGCGTCGCGAGATCGATGAGAGGGCCAGAAGTCAAGAACACCTAGAGTGACCAAATATATGTAGAATATAGAGGTGCGATGTTTAAACTTTAATACACAATGCCACAACTTTGGTGGCAACCTGCCCGCAAACCCGAAAGCACCCTTGGATATATCTATAATGACATAATGTCATAGCTGGCTAGGGTCTGACCCACCTCCCACTTTGTGTCAGCAGGGCGGATAAACGTAATGAACTTTGGTCATACGCATGTCGCCATGACCTACCATAGAGACGAACCAGTGAATCTATCGTTTGGTCAAACGACAAACTATTGTTGTCGATAAACGCTTGGGCCAATAGATTGAACCATCATAAAAAACTCGCACGAGAGGGACCACAAAACCAGCACCTCTTGCATGCGGTACAAAATGATGTACTTGGAAGGGATGATGTTGTGTTTTAATATAGAATAATGTACAATTTAGATGTGGTGCCTGCCTCTCGATACAGACAACAACCATGAAGGCTAGGTAGTTAAGGATGAGATACGCAGGGTACGGTTGTGTAGGTCGAACCCGCAATCTGAGCATGTGGAGGGAATCCTGACAATGCATGAGCTCGAGCTTTGTTGAACGACATGTGATGGTGGACCGGCCCTATCACGAACTAAGGAGAATCCATTCATGGCCAACACGTACCCTCGTTATCGTCAAAGGGATGATATATATACACTCGGGGAGCCCACAGAATAGGTGTCATCACAAAAAAACGCCACAAGGGAGATCGTGGTCGATCAGAAGACCCCTATACACTGCATGCGGCCCAAAATATGTGTTGGGTCGGTGGTGTGTGATGTGTTTTAAATCCCGAATGCATAAACTTCGATGGGCCACCAACTATATTACAAACAACACGCGTACCCGACCCTAAGCCTGGTTCAATACGTACGATGTACGGTTTTCCAACTTCGAGGGCGGGCGGGGGGGGGGGGGGGGGGGGGGGGGGGGTGTCGTCCAACGCATGTGCTCAAACTTTATTTGCGTCAAACATGGCACGCATAGCAATAGGAAACCATCATGGTCAAACCCTTCTTGTATGTTGGGGTCAAAGGGATAGATTGTGTGGCCCCCCCTCGTTATCGGTCAAGGATAATATATAACCTCGGGGAGCCCATAGATATGTGCGGCGTCTATAAATCGCACAAGGGAGACATGCTCGATCAAGAACACCCCAGCCCCCTATACCCCGCATGCTACCTGAAAAAAAGTATGGGTCTGGGTGTGTGATTTGTTCAAATCCCGAAAGCACAAGTTCGATGGGCAACCAACTTACATCAGTAACTTACAAACTGAACATCGTACCCCCCGACCAGGTAAAAGATGTACGATGCCGGGAACTTCGAGGCTGATGGGGGGGGTAGGGTGCCGGGTGCCTTCAACGCATGGCTGAAACTTGATTTGCTCTAACATAGCACCGAGCAAAGAGTAAACCCTTCTTGTGCATTGAGTCAAAGGGATAATTTGTGGGTGGCCTACAGATGTCGTATCATCTCTGATTTTTTAGAACAAAAAATAACCAATAAAAACATAGTCTATACAAATTAGCAAAACAAGGATCCCAAGGTTTATATAATCGCCATGACCGGTCACTATAGAGTCAATCATTCTTTGATTTTTTAGAACAAAAATAACCAATAAAAAACATAGTCTACAAATTAACAAAACAAGGTTCCCAAGGTTTATATAAGAATCGCCATGCAGGTCACTATACGAAAACATTTTCTCTATAATGACCGTGTCATAGCGTTTAAATGAAGCTTGAGATATGCAACTTCCCACCGGGTCACCCATCCTTAGACTACTCCAGCCCGAGCACGCTTAACTTTGTAGTTCTATTCGACTAGGCTAGCGGATGGAAGCTGCCCCTTGCTGATAGGAATTGCCCTCCTTGCCTTTAAGGCATTTCACGCTGGTCACCCTATTGGACCTACTCCTCCTATCCACACACATTTTGCTTTTAGAAACTATGTGCGATATTTACATGGACGGTGTGTCACCACCTAGCGTTCAATGAGCACTGACACTGGCACCGGAAAATGATGGGAGAAGAGGCGGGAAACCGATGATAGGAGTGGCGGGAAATGATAGCGTGTTTGGAATATATAACAACATTAATATAGAAACTTAGTAGAGAAGGAAGCATAGCTAGCACGACGCATGTGTACAGTGCTTAAAACATATACTGCAATGTGCGCTGTCGAAGGGATGAGGATTGATGTTCGATCTGGGAGCATCCAATGTGTAGCGAGTACGATCCGTGGGGTTTGGGTTCTGCCAATCAGAATGCAGACTTAGATCATGTGCGCAAAGCAGGGGTGGTATCGGCCATGGTTTGGTAGCCACACGGCTTTCGTGAGTGAAACCGTTGATATTTGAAAACATTTCGTGGAAGAATCTCGGTTTTTAATCCACGTAAATCCAAAACTCACCCGAAAATCGTGAAACTGGCATGGTGGTCACGACATGGTGGGTAAAAATGGTAATCATCCTGCTCTTTACCGGTGGTATGTTTCTTCTGACAGGCAACATGGAAAACGATAGGATATCCATGCTGAAATTTAAAGATTATTCAGGGTTCGTTTGCCTTTTTATACAACTTGAATTTCCTAGGCATTTAATGTCCATAATTCAAATCTGAACTACAAATACATGCTCCAGTTCACCCAAAATGGGCTAGAAAAAATTATCTGTGTACCGTTGGGTCATGTTTAGGTCCCATGCCAGGAATGGAATGAATTACAACCGTACCGGCATACCTGGCTCGTCCTCAAACATTTGGAAGTCTGTTTTTAAATCCCACGTAAATCTCCAAAACTCACCTCACCAGAAAGTCATGAAAGTTGGACATGGTGTCACGTCATGGCAACATAATATGTCGTGGTAAAAACATTGTCCAATTGGGCCAAGCTTTATTACAAACCTCTTACAAACTAGGCCTTCGGCAAGAACCCTCGTGGTTCGATAGGGAAACGTGTCCCCTTATGGGCAGAAACACAATAATCGCTTCCCTCTTCTAGCCTTTGTATTTTTTTCTTCTCACACAACATGGAACACGGGAGATTCACGCTGAACTTGAAATTATTCAGGTGTTCGTTGACCTTTTTTATTCATTAATTGAGTTCTTCTAGGCATTTTAATGTCCATAATTCCAAATCCGAACTACAAATACATGCTCCAGTGCCACCAAAATGGCTAGAAAAACGTACATGTGTCCTTGGGGTGCATGTTTAGGTCCCATGGAAGGAATGGGAATGTATTCACACCCGTCTCGGCGTCCTGGCTCGACCCACAAAACATTGTGAATCTCGTTTTTTATAAATCTTTTGTAAATCCAAAAACTCAACCACCAGCAAATCAATGAAACTTGTCATGGGTCACTACATGGCACATATATGTCATGGTAAAATAATGTCCAATTGGGCCAAGCTATATTACAAGCCTCATTACAAACTGAAGCTCTCGCAACCCTCGTGGGTTTCCGGTAGGGAAAACATCCCCTCCTGTGGGGCGAAACGAAATGCTGCCTCTTCTCGCCTTGAATTGTAATTTTCTATTCTACAGGCAACATAGAATAACAGGAGTGTCGTGCTAAAATTTGAAAACTGTTCAGGGTTCGTTTGGCCATTTTTAATATATAAATTGAGTTTCTAGGCATTTAATGTAGTCCATAATCAATTTGAACTACAAGCACATCTCCAGTGAAACAAAATGGGTTGGAAAATCGTACATGTGTCATTGGGGTGCATGTTTAGGTCTCATTGAAGGAATGAGAATGAATTACAAACTTCTCTCATGCTAAACATTGAGAATCTCGATTTTTTAAATCCCAGTAAATCGAAAAACTCACCCAAAAAACATGAAACTTGGCATGGTTTCATGACATGGCCATATATGCCGTGGTTAAAAAAATCGTCCCTTTGGACAAGGCGCACACTTAATAGCCAACGAAGTCGTTTTGAAACAAATAGCTGACCACGTTAATACACAACGGTTGTAATATATGAACCGTGTGTTCCCATAACCATTTAAGTACGGCCACGCATCCCTCTTTTCTATGGTATAGTCTAACTAACTCTCGTCCTCGTTATTGGTCATCTTTGATGTTTGGCAAAGTTAACCATACCGGGGTGCGTGCAGCGTTGATTAGACGGGACGAGGCGCAGAAGTCCGCCGTGCAGGCTCGAACGATGTTGTGCGAGCAGTCCGCCGTGCAGCTCGATGGGAGCGTGCATCATGTCCACCTCGCAAGGCTCGATGGGACACGTGCGAGTAAAAGCAAGGCGCCCATCTCACCGGGAACGAGCTCTTCCTCCCATCCACCCCAGCCGCCACCCCCTCCTCGCTCACAACTTCTCCATTAATAGCGGCGAGCCGCTGTTTAAACACGGGTAATTAAAGCACCTAGACGGAGGGGTGTTTGCTTGTGATCCCATGGCCCGTCTCAATGTTAGCATTTGCTTGTTCGTGTTTTCACTCGTATTCTCCCGGCCTAATTTAAAATGCCACATAGGGCAACGGATAATACGACGACCAAATAAGGGCAACGGATAATACGACGACAAATTTACAATGGCACGGATAATACTTGTCTTACATATTCCGGATATTAAAATGCCACATGCGGCAAAGCCCGGAAGAAGGCGGGCAAGAGAAGAGGAAATCGCAGACAACGATCTGGGTCGCTACTGTCTCTACTCCTCAATGGATCGCCGGGCGACGACATCCTCCAACTCCTTCTTCAATTCCTCATGACTTTGCTTGAAAGCAGCCACGGGATCCTCCACCTCCCTCTCGCGAGCTATCCGAAGCTTCCTCAAGTCACCCTCAGTTCCTCGACGACCCGTGTCAGTGTCATCCCGAGGCACTGCTCTGTCATGCAGCATCTTCCAGCCTGCCGGCGGCCTCCTCCTCCTTCTCGCGTAGCGCCTTGAGGAGCTTCGCATTGTCACCCATGAGTTGCTCGACGAGGCCGGTCGCCTTCTCAACCGAGGCATCGCTGATCTGCAGCAGCTTCATCAAGCGTCGACCAGCTCCTGCTGCTTATGAGGCCAGTAGAAATTTCGTCGTCGCCCCGGCCAAGGACTGCTAGCAACGCCGCTCGTCGCGATCGCTGACGAGCGGCGAGTGCACTTGTGAGAGCCCTAGCGGTGCCCGTGAGAGCTCGTTCGAGGGCTCCGCACAGCCGACATCTTGCTCCTGCTTCTGCCCTGCTTGGCTGTGGGACCCTCTCTAGTGCTTCCACGGCCTTGTCTTTGCTGCCTGGTTTATATGTCCACTCCGAAACTCCTCCTATCGGTCATGACAGACACGACTTGACAGGAAAGACCAGTTTTGTGGTGATGAGGAGAGGAACTGTGAAGTAAATTTTGTGAGTGGGTAGTTTTAAGCTCGTGCTTAAGTGTGAACACAATTAGTTTGATCGGTGGTGGTAACAGATTGCAATTACTTATTGCGTTGTAATCTGCAATGTGACGAGAACAAGGTCAAAATTTATTGATGGTTCTGGGCCTACAAAGCCCGTTTCTGTTGTTTCTGTCATTCGCAAACAGTTTTATGGATCAACCGTATGCCACGCATCGGAAGCCCAAAACATGGCCCGCGTTCTCGGATGTACATGTACGTGTCTGCCCACTATCACACATGGTCAAGATATCACATCGTGTCTGATGGATGCGCCGTCGCGCCTCCCATGGGGTGCCAGAGAGTTATGACCACGTGGTTGCTCGCTGTGAGGCGGCCGCGGTGTGCTCTGGCTACTCGTTGAGGCGGCCGCGGCGCGCTTTGCTTGGGTCCGTCCGCTGTTTTGCTCGCCTTGAGGCCGCCCGGTGCGCTCTACTCTGGCGTCCTGCACGCGCTCTGCTCGCCATTGAGGCAAATTTACAATGGCAACGGTTAATAATGTCTTACATATTCAGGATAATTTAAAATGCCACATGCGGCAATGCCCAACAACTTCACGACCTACATTCATACAATTATAATAAAATATAGGCCTAAAGGCTGAGGCTGGCGCCTTCCGACGGCGGTCTTCTCGACCTCCATGATCAGCATCGCACCCTTGCGGCCGTTTCATTCCAAGTGTCCCGACCCGCCTCCGCCTACGGAGCTGCTGGCCTGGGAGGCTCTTGGGGCTGCTGGGCCTTTGCCGAAGAGCTTGACAGCGTGCAATCGTGTGCATGATATCTCCGCGGAACCCGCTCCATTTCCATGTCTCCTGGCTGCGTAATCAATTCCGTCCATCACCGCATCCTCAAGATATCACGTTGGCGATGTTCTACTTCGTTTGGGGACGTCAACTCCGCCAAGGAGCGCTCAAGCCTAACCCCACATCATCGGATCGAGGTTTGACACGGCCACGTGGGCAATATGAGAAGCCGCAGGCTGGCTGTGTCTTGACTGAATCGCTCGAGGTCCTCTGCCCCTTCCTTGCAGGGAATCAGGCTCTCGATGAAACTGGTGACGGACGGCTCTTCGATGGGTCATCGATCATGCCGCCGAGCAGCTCGATCTTTGCACGGTGGATGGCAAACTGCTCATCACACCTCCTCTGCATATGGGGGGCGAAGTGCTCCCACTTCCCCGCCTATATCGTCTGCCGATGGGATCTTTTCATTGCATCATCGACGCGATTGAAGCTCTTGCTCCCCCGACCTGCTCCGGCTCATTCTCCTCGCCGAAGATGTAACACAGGTAGGGGTCGACGTCGAAGCTTTGGTCGTTACACTGGCATGCTTCGAATCTAATGGTACATAGGTGAGGACTAGATCTGCCAGAGTGTCGCGAATCGTGCCATTGCCCCTGGTTATTGCAGCAAGCATTGCTGGTGTGGCGGGAAACCGATGAGGGAAGAGGCGTGGATTTTATAATTCACCATGTGGAGCGCGGTGGGAAGACTAGTGGAGCACACACACAACCGAATACCGTATGCGGTGCCACGTGTTTATTTCCACCACTGGTAACATAAGGAAACTATGTGTAACTTACTAATCATCACACACGAGTACTCACAGACGCATCGTGTGCGATACTCCTAGCCACCGCAAGCAACTAGTTTGCATTTTTCAAAGTGTTTTTGTCAACAGAATCACACATGAACTAACTATAGTAAGCGTCTGTGTTATAAATTCTCAACGCAAAACAATTCATCCGAGTGGGCGTTTGCTGTGTATCACACACATCTTGTTACACGAATCGTTTTGTTTTCTTTGGCTCATCGCAAACGTTCATCTATGTGAATTTATGCCACATATCACACACATCTTGTTAAGTTGAAGAACCGTTTTCATTCTCTTCCCTAATCGAAAAACAGTTCGTCTGAGTGAACCGTAATGCCATATAGCACACGACACCTTGATCGTGGCGATCCATTTCTGTTGCATTCCCTAATAGCAAATGTTCATCGGTAGCGAACTGTATGCCGTATACGCACACACATTGATATGGCTACCCGTGTCTGTTGTTCTGTCTAATCGCAAATAGTTCGTATGGATCAACTGATGCCCCGCATCGCACAACGTAACTAAAATCGACCGTGTTTGTGCTCCACCATCACAAATTTTGCATCTTTTTGACGGTTGTTTTCATCCCGTTTGGATTAGCATAATGATATTTATGTTTTTGAGGGTTTATAGTTGGTATTGTTGCTCCCACAGTTTCGTCAAAGGGTCTCGGATCGTAGTGTCGCGTATAGCAGCATCCTGCAGTAGTGATTGTAGCTTCATGTTCTTCATATAGAGAGTCCTCCGATGTTGTCACTTTCATAACTAGTGGAAAATTTTCATTGATGACTTGTATATTTTGATGATGGGGTTTCAATGAGCAAGCAAGTTGGGTTTCACACTCACTTAGCTTCAGTTTGATCTTTCATACACTTATAGCTCTTAGTGCATCCATTGCATGGGCATCCCTACTCTCCTCACATTGACATCAATGATGGCATCTCCAGTCCATTGATTAGCCGCGTCGATGTGAGACTATCTTCCTTTTTGGACTTCCCTTATTGATCTGTATCACACCACATTCTATTCCGCCCATATGCTATGTCCATGGCTAATGCTCATTATTGCGTGGGGTTGAAAAAGCTGAAGCCGCGTTAAAAGTATGAACCATTGCTCGGTTGTCATCAGTGTAGTTCTGATTAATACTTTGTGTAGGAAGACCAAGCAGGCCAAGATTATATGATTTGAGGGATAGCGTTCTTTAGCATTTTTATTTTGAAAGGCATGATTGTTTTTTGTTATGCCTGAGTATTGAGACTTTATATCAAGTTATAGACTATTGCTTTGAATCATTCGGATCTTAATATTCATACCCTAAAAGAAAGATTACATGATAAAAACATTTAGGTAGCATTCCACATCAAAAAATTATGTTTTTTCATTACCTACTCGAGGTGATAGCAAGAATTAAGCTTGGGGATACTGATACGTCCTCCAACGTAATATATATTTTTGTTGTTCCATTCTATTTATAGTATCAATCGTTGATTGTTTTATATGCATTTAGATGTTATTTTACATCATGTTTTTGGACTACCTATTAACCCATTCCCTAGTGGTTTGTTTTTTGCCTGTTTTTGGTTTTCCAGAAAGTCATATGTCATGGGAAACCACGGCCACCTATGGGGCCACGAGCCCCTTTTGGTTCGGCAGGGGACTGAGCACATGTGCACAGAGCGGAGGACGCGGACACAGCGGCGCAGAGAGCACACGGGCAGTTTTACCCAGGTTCGGCCGCCACGAGGCGTAAAACCCTACCCTACTCTGCTTTGGTGGATTGATGGGTATGTGTGGTGGAAAATGCAACACTCTGCCCGGGCAGTTGCTTGGGGCCGAGAGCCAGCTACGCGTACGATGTACAGGGGTCCCATCGTTTCTATGGTTGCCATGGGCCTCGCTTTTATTTTATAGATCAAGGGTCACCAGAGTGGAAATCAGTCATTGTGTACCGATTAGATAGCGAACAATGCTATCATGCTTACTCTGTAGACAGAGCAGAGCGCATTAAAATGCGCCGCTTAGCGTCACATCATGGCCAGCCCGACACGCCTTGCCGGGCTGTTAACCACCTTCTCGTCCTGTATGCATGACACGTCGCTGGACGGTGTCATTTGGAGTGGTGATTCGCTGTAGGAATGGCTGCCATGTGGCAAAAGACATCCACTTAGTCCACCTTGGGGCTTGACAACCGCATCGATCGATGAACTTGCGTTGCTCTCGAGGTGGGGCGGTGAAGCTTGGCGGGGTGTTTTCCTTCGTAGGGCCTCGGCAGGCCTGCCGGGGCAAGTCTTGAGGCTTGCTTCCGGGGCAACCTTGACCTCGCCAGGCTCTCCTGCCGGCAAGGGAGGTTTCCCTTAGCGGTGTCTTGCTCCTTGGCTTGACTTGGTTCCTTAATCCTGCCTTGGATTCCTCAAAGAAGCCTATCTCTTCATCTTGGCCTTGTATTGGATGTTGGCAATCTTGATCTCAGGCCTGTGCACGGTCTGGGCAAAACAACCCCAGGGAAGTATAGTTGCAACCATGGATGGAGCCCCCGGGCTGCCGAAGCGCTGCCGGGGTGTCGTCGGGGTGGCCCTAACTTGTGCATAGGCGAGGGGGAAATAGTTGCTTGTCCTTTGAGATCTTCTTTGCTTCGTTCATTAATCTGAGCCCAAGTTGGTTTCCGTTCTTCCGCCCATCGCGTAACGCCAATGGTGGTGGGGCCTTCTTGTAATGGCCCAGTGAAGACTTTAACGCACGGCGAGTAACTCCAATTCACTCTTCCCACCACGCCCTTATCCCCGGCCACCGTAGCTGCATGCATTGAGCGAGGGGAAGGTAACGGAGGCACGTGGTGCGGGAGAGTGCCAGAGAGGGGCCCCCGTCTTCTCTCCAAGTCGGCGACGAGAACTTCTGCTCGACAAGCGTCTCTCCCTCCTCCCTCTGAAGATGCGGGGATGGAGCCTACGACGAGAGGAGGGTGGGAGAGACGAGGTCCGAGGCCGTCGTGGGCGCACGGGGCCGAGGGGGACGGGGTGGCGCTCTGATTTGTGACCCCCCGCCAGCCGCCCCTCCCCTGATGGAAGGCCATGTTGGAGACCAGCCTCTGGAGTTCGTCATTTAGGCTGTATAAGCCTCCGCGCGGCCGCCTTCGTCTCCCCGCCCCATTCGCAAGGGCGATGGAGCTCAAACAAGCCGCGTGCGTTGAGACTACAACATGAGGGGTGTGCGGGAATGGCAGCATATCGAGTGGATGTGGGGATTTCCCTGCCCCTCAGGTCTGTACTTCCACCATGGCGTGAAGGCCTTTGCCCTCGCCCATAGCTTGTCGGAAGGGCACTCCTCCATTTTAAGTTAATGGAGGCCGATTTCCTTCGTCAAGGTTTTGGAGCTCGGGTGCTCGCTTAGGGTGCTGCGCGGAGAGCTCGACCACGACGAAAGCTCCTCCTCAAGCCGGAGGGGAATGATCATGGAGGCTTCTACATCATCCTTGCTGCCTTTTGATATGCTTGAGTAGTTACACACAGACCTACGGGTCCATAGCTAGTAGAGCCATATGGCTTCTCTCTCTTTGATCTTCAATACAATGTTCTCCTCGATGTTCTTGGAGTTCGTATTCGATGTAATCTTACTTTTGCGTGTTTGTTGGGATCTGTGAATGCGGGTTTAAGTATCTGAATATTCAGAAGAAGTAATTGAGTCTTTTGGAACTTTATTATGCACGATTGTTATAGCTGTTTTATTTCTCTCCGATCTATCCATTTGGTTGCCAACTAGATTAATTATCGTTCAGTGGGAGGGGTGCTTTGTGATTGGTTCAATCTTGCGGTTCTCTATATCTAGTGACAGAAAGACAGACACATATTTGTATTGTTTCCATTGAGGATAAAATGATGGGTTTATTCATATTGATTGAGTTTACTTGTCTCCGTCATGTCATCTGCTTAAGGCGTACTCTTGTTTTATACTTAATATACCATTGATGCATGTTGGATCGCGTCGATTGGTGGGGTAATAGTAGTAGATGCAGCAGGAGTCCGATCTACTTTTCTCGGACGTGATGCCTATATACAAATCATTTCCTTGGATACGTCATAAACTATGCCTTCTATCAATTGTCCAACAATAATTTGTTCACTCACCTAGCTATGTGTTTGAGAGAGAAGCCTCTAGTGAAAACTATGCCCCAGGTCTACCTTTATCATATTAAAAAAACCTAAATACCTTTCTACAATTTTTTATCTTTCTTTTTTGTTTTGCAATTTATCCATCTACCTATACAAGATTTTATCCTTGCAAGTAACGAGTTCAAGGGGATTGACAACCTTCTTGCTCGTGTTGGGTGCAAGTATTTGCTTCTGTGTGTGCAGGTGTTGTTCCTGAGGCTTTGCGTGATTCTCCTATTGGTTCGATAAACTGGTTCTCACTGAGGGAAATACTTATCTCTATTGTACTGCATCTCCCCTCCTCTCGGGAAAATCCCAACGCAGCTCACAAGTAGCAGGAAGAATTTTTGGCGCGTTGTCGGGGAGACATCATCAAAATACTATCAGATACCTATCATACACTATCATCTACTTGATCTCTTTTTATTTGCCTTTTCCTCTCGTGTTGTATCCCCCACTCTCATAAAAATATAAAAACACAAATATTTGTTTTGCTAGTTTGTTGTGGTTGGCTTGCTTTGTCGCTATGTCACAGAAAATACCAAGTTGTGTGATTTTTCACATACTAATAATAATTATTTATTAGTACTCCAATTGCTCCTCCCGCCACTAGTGCAGAGTCATGTGATATTAATGCCGTTGCTAAATCTTGTTATGAAAGATATAATTTTCTGGAAGTCCTAATGAAGATGTTGCATCCCATCTAACCCTTCGTTGAATATGTGATATGCAAAGAAAACAGATGTGGATAATGATCTTGTAGTTGAAAATTTTTCCGTACTCGCTAAGAGATCGTGCTAAACTTTGTTTTCGTCCTTGCCTCAAAATAGTATTGATCCTTGGATATGTAGGATGCTTTTATTGCCAAGTATTTTCCTCCCGCTAGAATTATTTCTCTTAGAAATCAAATTATGAATTTTAAGAAACTTGAGCATGAACAAGTTGCACATCTTGGGAGAGAATGAAAATTAATGATTAGAAATTGTCCCACTCATTGTTTAAGCTTATGGATGATTATACAAAATTTTCTATGCGGGACTATAAACTTTGTTTTTAGAAATCTTCTAGACTTGCTAGAGGTGGTACTTTCATGGAATCACATTGGAGAAGAGAAGCTACAAAACCCTTGATCATATAATGGCAAATTACCTCTCAATGGGAATACTGAACGAGCTCCAACTGGTAAGAAGGTAAATTCTGTTGAAGAAATTACTACTTTGAGTGATAAAATGGATGCTCTTATGAAATTGGTGATTAGTAAAAAATGCTCAGTTTGTCCTAATGATGTTCCCATTATCTCTTTGATTGAGCAAAATAATGATGCTATTGATGTGAATTTTGTCTCTAGAAATAATTTCAACAACAATGCTTATAGAGGTAATTTTAATCCTAGACCGTATCCAGGAAATTCCTCTAATAACTATGGTGTTTCCTATGAAATTTATAATAATAGGATACCTACTGATCTTGAGTACAACATTAAAGAATTATTAGTTTCTCTCAAAATATTTTTAATACCATGGTAGAAGAAAATTGAATAAAGTGATGATATGGCTAGGAAACATGGATTAGAATTGTTCATTATGTGGTATAATCTTAAAATTAAAATTTTGCCACCCAAGCATGAATTAATGAGTCTATTAAAGCTATTTGTGTCTCCATTAATGAAGTAGAGAGAGGACCACTAGGTTGAGAGCTAAGCAAGAATTCCGAAGAACGTATTCCACCCAGTTTTTACCGTAATCATGATGAATCTATTAAAATGATTGGTTGTCTCACCTATTGAATCCTTGTTAGTATATAAACTTGATGAAAAAGGGACTAGAGATGAGTCAACTTTAGCTAAGGCATCCCAATTATTCAAAGGGTGATGTCTAATGATAAAAGTGGGTTTGGAGAGTTCAAACTTAAATAGTGATGTGCCCACTACTTTGGATTACAAGACTTTAATATGATGTTTTCTTTAATTGAATGTATTCCTTGTTGCAATCCATGATAAATTCACCTAATGCCTATGAAACAAAATAAAGCTTTTACTAACCATATTGCAGAAGCTATGATGAAATCTTATAAGAAAAGCTAGAGTTGGAGATCGTTTTCAATACCTAGGAAATTTCATTATGAAAGGAACCGTACTATTAAAGAAAAATTAACGATTATGAATGTAAACTTTTATATCTAGGTGCTAGTGTTTCTACATAGCAAAATCTTTATGTGATGTGCTAGGCCTTGTTGATATGGATGAATGTTCCTTAATTTGCACTTAGCGGATTCAACTATTAAGAAACCATTGGGTATAATAAAATGAGTGTCCTTATTCTTGTCAATATAAATGATGTGCCCGGGATTTAATTGTGCTTGATATTTAATGTAATCCATCTTGTCCTATAATACTTGTAGGTCTTTCCTACGAACCATAGGTCTAATTATTGATATAGAAAGAAGGAAAAAGAAGATTACCATTTTTTTTTTTTTCCATAGAAAGAAGAGGAATGGATCTTCCTAGAAGAGAATTAAACCACCATATGAATCTTCTAATGAGGTACAACCCTATGGAATATTAATTGTAAAATGAAATACTTGAAACAATGCTTAGTACGCCTAGCTAGGGGGTAAAACATAGCGCTGTTGGGAGGCAACCCAATAGATTATCTTATTTTTCTTTGTTTTTTTGTTATGTTTTTCTTGTTTACAACATATGCTACTATTTATGATTGTGTTTTATGTTTTATTAGTGTTGTTTGTAGCCAAGTAAAGGCCTTTGGGAATGATTTGGTTGATAATTGACTTGCTCTTGTGAAAAGCAAAAAAATTTTGCGGCCCGAGTACTTGGATTTTGCGTAATTCACTGGAACGTGAGAAAATTCGAATTTTTACACACACGTTGTCCAAAGTTTTTCGAGCGTTTTTGGAGTTATAGAAGTAAGTTGTTTGTTCAGATCAATTATAGTATTGTTCTGTTTTAGTAACATATTCTTTTTCTATTGCATAGTTTTTTTGGGGGCTTGTTTAATGATGCCTGTGGATTATACGGGTGGGGGGGGGGGTATAAGTCCATGCCACAGTGGCAAACTGTTCATATGCGAGGTGTAAAGTAGCTACAGGGTTATCATACCTAACCACTGACAGTTTAGGACAAATGTATTTAATGCACCGTGAGGTGTCCGTTTAGGTGTCCTTACTTTCTTGGGGATGGAAAAAGGGGCCATCCCATCAGCACCGCTTAAGCTCGCCTCCACTAGCGCCTTGCCACGCATCCAGAGATGGGACCAGAATGCCAGGCTAGTCGCTGTGCTAGAGCGGTGGCACAGTGGCGGAACCTTGCCGGGTGCGAATCTTGCCGGGCTCCGCAGGCTACCCCGGCAAGATCTTGCCGGGAGCCGAGCCTCTGGTCTCCAGTTCTCCTTATCTTCTGACCCTTGGCTTGAATGTCTCTTTGATAACCTTGGATTAATCTTCAGCTGTTCCCCTGACAAGCCTTGCCGCAGGTATGGCTACAACTGCCCATGCACAAGTATGGGGTACTAAAGGCCCAATATTTAGTACACCAACACACACATTTACTTTTCCTCGATTTTATGCGATTTGATGTAAGAGCGCACATAGTTGTCGCTATAAAACTGTATGCGAAGCTTGAATACATCCCACACGATTCATCTATCGTACCCGCGTCGGATGATCGACCTATCGCACGCGTTCTTCTATGACCAAACGTTTGCGATGCGCACAACATCACAAATAGTCCATAATTGCGAAGCGTGTGTGATAAGGTGACTATCACAAACATTTAATAAGAAAGAACTATGTGCGATGCTATTGTTAATCGCACATGTTTTTTCTTGGCTGATCGTGTGTGCAATAGAGATTGATCGCACACGTAGTGGATCCTAGAAACATGTCTGATCTCCACGTCTATCGCAGACGTTTTGCTTTCGCAAACCATGTGCAGTGTAATCCCTAATTTAAAAATCACATGTTTTGAATTTGAAAGTAGGCAATCACTTATTTCATATCCAACCATGTTTATTACAAATATAGGTTCAACCACGAATGCATAATTCGATGCACAGGTACATATACAGAAGAACTACAAAAGCACCAAGTAAAGAATGATGAACCACAGTTGTACTAAAGACTGTAAAGAGAGAGGCGAAAGACATTCTGGTTGCTGGAGAAGGTGAAGCGGAATGCCCATATTGTGCCCCCCCTCCATGCGTAATGCGCGCATGACTCTAGGCCAACCCCTTGTGATGGCTGCCCGTCCATCCTTCACTGTCTTCATTAGGACTTCTCGATGCTCATTGTAGTCTGGATGAAATACTTTAATCTTCATTGTGTGTCTACCAATCATGTACTTTGCGAGGTAATCTTGAGTGAACTGCTTCGGGAACCACCGTGAACGAAAAAGATTCTGACATTGTTGTCTAACAACTCATTATGGGCAGTAAAAAGAGAAGGCTGCAGAGTTTGTAGTTACTATCCTACAGCTCACTGTTGTGTTGGATAGAGCATAAACAAATAATTTGCTTGCCACCATTCGTATCTTTTTGCTAATAATCCTTATAAGTTTCCTCACTTGATGCTTGTTCATGAATATCTCATTGCCCCATACGCAAAAAGGGTCGATGCGTGGATCCTTGCCAAGGGCATATGTACCTACAAGCAACAAGTCAATATTAGAAGCTAACAAGTGTCCAGGTCTGGATCTATATGCACTACATTATGGAACGACGGGGGGAGTACAAGCCGAGGGATGAAACTAACCTCGGCGGAAAATGGTGGCCACTCCCGTTGTTGTCCTGCATAAGTAGTGGAAAGGCATGATAAGTACAGCAACCTTAACATCAAACAAATATAGCAAAGGTAAACAACATCATCTCCAAATGATAGCTTGAATGTGTTGGTTTCAGCATGCTGTTAAAGCAGATATAAAATGGAAGGCAATGTTACCGACAACAGGCTTAAAAGCCATCAAATATTGCAATTCAAACTGGTATTGTTGAAAATGAATAGAACGTTGGTAATGCTTAAACATCACACTGGATAAATGTGTAAAACTGAAATAAAGGGCATGTGTTAACTACACCAGGCATAACTGGAACCAAATATAGCCGTTCAAACTGGTATTGATGCAGTCGAGCGGCACAGTTCCGACTTGCACATAATGAACATCACATTATGAATGACTGAAATAAACAAGGCATAAATGATCAGTATAACAACCAAATATATAGCCATTGAAAACTGGACAGAGTCTCACTGCAACCAACATAACAAGCAAATACAGATAAACAGGGCATATGCTTGAAAAGGACAAATGCTCACTGCAACCAACCTAACAAGCAATACAGTATAAACAAGGCATCTGCTTGAAACTGGACAAATGCTCACTGCAACCAACCTAACAACCAAATACAGATAAACAAGGCATCTGCTTGATAAACTGGACAAATGTCACTGCAACCAACCTAAGAACCAACCAAATACATATAAACAAGGGCATTTGCTCGATAACTGGAAAAATGCTCACTGCAACCAAACCTAACAACCAAATACAGATAAACAAGCATATCTACTCACTTTAAACAACCAAATATAGCATCGTGAAGCTGAAGTGGACAATTCATACTTAAACATCACATAGCCCTATTAAACAATACATTTTGCATAACTGAATAATTAAACACGGCACAGTTAAACACCACACGGCAAATGCTACTAACAAAAGGGTACGGGTTGGCAAGCTAGAAAAGGTAAGATTTGCTGTGATAGGATGTTGCCTCACATGTCATGGATGGGATCCTTCCAGTTGGAAAGCACAGACCCATGGTGCGCTCTCTGATGTCACAGATGGGCTGTTTCACCTGGAAGAACCTTGTGGGGTGCCCTCCTCATGGTCGTGGTCGATGAGATCTGATTGGCAATTGAGGATCCAAGCCGCCGCGTAGAACGTGTCTTCAGAAATGACAAAATGGGCTCGATGGCGTACAAGGATCGCAAATCCTTGACCGCGTGGCGGAGGAGATCAGCGGCAGGGGCGTCGAAGAGATCGACGACGGTTGAAACCAGAGGGGTTGGGGATGGACCACTTAACCTGTGACATGGCCCGCGCGAAGCCGTCGCTGTCGACGAGCATGATGCCATAGCAAGCTTACCGAGATAAGTAATAGCTAGCCCGCTTAAATGAAGCCTTCGGCATGGCAACGTAGTCAACGTCTTCGCGGCTTCCGCGGTGAGGGTTGCTCCGGGTCGACAGGTCGGGGCGAAGGCGGCCACCTCGCCAACGTCGCCGGGAGGCCATGATAAACTCTTCTTGGTCGAACGCTTGTCGGCTCCCCGGGATACGTGGTCGAGCTAGCTGCGACATTCTGGAGCAGGTGATGTTGATCTGGCGGGGAGGGACACCGCATGCCTCACTAAAAATTAGGGAGTGGGGCGACGGTATGGGAATCGCTGCGTAACCTAAACTTTATTATCTAAGCTAGGAGGAACGGGCAGACCTGCAGGGGTTGGCGGCGGCGGTGGCGGCGAGCTAGGGTTCGAGGGGGGGAGGGGGCCGGGTGGGGGGGACTGTGGAGGGGGGTGGTATTTGAGGATACACCGCGGCTACTGAAATTTTTAGTAATGGTGGGTGGAGATGGTGGTGGACGAGGGAGGGCGACGGTTCAAATGCCTCGGCTACTGCAATTTTACTATAAGGTCGGTGCTGGAGGAGTGTGGGCGACGGTTGAAGTACAGCGGCTACTAAAATTTGGGTAAAGGAATTGATGTGGGGCGGGAGTACCCAAGATCGCGCACGGTCCAATAAGAATATGCGTGTATGATAATAAGGAAAAGTGGCGGGACCGCCGATTTTTGCAACGCTCAAGGCGGGTTGTTTGTTTTTAGATTTCTAGCTAGCTGGTCTATCACACACGGTTCGTCCTAATTTTCAGACGTAGACGTGGAATTCAATCTAAATAAACTACTCGCCTTTAGCTTGCGCAGGTGGTGATTTTACAGCGCACTTGCATCGCACACGGTTAAGCCAGTACCTTCACCTTTGCTCGCGCTTGTGCAGTCATGGTGATTTTACAGCGCACTTGCATCGCACACGGTTGAGCCAGTACCTCCACCTTTGCTCGAGCTTGCGCAGTCGTGGTGATTCACAATGCACTTGCATCGCACATGGTTAAGACATTATACCCGTGTCCATTGAGCGTCATCAGAGTCTTTGCAGCAAAAAAAAAGTTAGAGAGGGTCAGAAGACAACCACACCAGCATGTGGCCCAAATATATATGAGTTAAAAGGGTGGTCTGTGATGTTCAAAATTCCAATGCACAACTTTGACCGCGCAGGCCCATGGTTGGGCGCGTCGTCGAAGATCGATGAGAGGGGCCAGAAGTCAAGAACCACCTAGAAGTGACCAAATATATGTAGGAATATAGGGTGTGATGTTTAAAACTTTAAATACACAATGCACAGCTTTGGTGGCACCTGCCTCGCAAACCCGAAAGCACCCTTGGATATATCTATAATGACATAATGTCATAGCTGGCTAGGGTGCTTGACCCACCTCCCACTTTGTGTCAGCAGGGCGGATAAACGTAATGATACTTTGGTCATACATGCATGTCGCCATGACCTACCATAAGACGAACCAGTGAATCTATCGTTTGGTCAAACGACAACTATTGTTGTCGATAAACCGCTTGGGCCAATAGATTGAACCATCATAAAAAATCGCACGAGAGGGACCACAAAACCAGCACCTCTTGCATGCGGTACAAAATGATGTACGTTGGAAGGGATGATGTGTGTTTTCAATATAGAATAATGTACAATTTAGATGTGGTGCCTGCCTCTCGATACAGACAACAACCATGAAGGCTAGGTAGTTAAGGATGAGATACGCAGGGTACGGTGTAGGTCGAACCCAGCAATCTGAGCATGTGGGAGGGAATCCTGACAATGCATGAGCTCGAGCTTTGGTTGAACGACATGTGATGGTGACCGGCCCTAGCACGAACTAGGAGGAATCCATTCATGGCCAACACATACCCCTCGTTATCGGTCAAAGGGATGATATATATACACTCGGGGAGCCCACAGATATGCGTGTCATCACAAAAAAACGCACAAGGGAGACGTGGTCGATCAGAAGACCCCGTATACACTGCATGCGGCCCCAAAATATGTATGGGTACGGTGGTGTGTGATGTGTTTAAATCCCGAATGCATAACTTCGATGGGCCACCAACTATATTACAAACCGAACACCGTACCCGACCCTAAGCCTGGTTCAATACGTACGATGTCGGTTTTCCAACTTCGAGGCGGCGGGGGGGGGGGGGGGGGGGGGGGGGTGTCGTCCAACGCATGTGCTCAAACTTTATTTGGTCTAACATGGCACGCATAGCAATAGGAAACCATCATGGTCAAACCCTTCTTGTATGTTGGGTCAAAGGGATAGATTGTGTGGGCCCCCCTCGTTATCGGTCAAGGATAATATATATACCTCGGGGAGCCCATAGATATGTGCGGCGTCTATAAATCGCACAAGGGAGACATGCTCGATCAGAACACCCAGCCCCCTATACCCCGCATGCTACCTGAAAAAAATGTATGGGTCTGGTGTGTGATTTGTTCAAATCCCGAAAGCACAAGTTCGATGGGGCACCAACTACATCAGTAACATTACAAACTGAACATCGTACCCCCCGCGACCAGGTAAAAGATGTACGATGCCGGGAACTTCGAGGCTGATGGGGGGGGTAGGGGCCGGGTGCCGTCCAACGCATGTGCTGAAACTTGATTTGCTCTAACATAGCACACGGAGCAAAGAGTAAACCCTTCTTGTGCATTGAGTCAAAGGGATAATTTGTGTGGGCCTACAGATGTCGATCATTCTCTGATTTTTTAGAACAAAAAATAACCAATAAAAACATAGTCTACAAATTAGCAAAACAAGGATCCCAAGGTTTATATAATCGCCATGACAGGTCACTATAGAGTCAATCATTCTTTGATTTTTTTAGAACAAAAAATAACCAATAAAAACATAGTCTACAAATTAACAAAACAAGGATCCCAAGGTTTATATAATCGCCATGACAGGTCACTATAGAAACATTTATCTCTATAATGACCGTGTCATAGCGTTTAAATGAAGCTTGAGATATGCAACTTCCCACCGGGTCACCCATCCTTAGACTACTCCAGCCCGAGCACGCTTAACTTTTGTAGTTCTATTCGACTAGGCTAGCGGATGGGAAGCTGCCCCTTGCTGATAGGAATTGCCTCCTTGCCTTTAAGGCATTTCACGCTGGTCACCCTATGGGACCTACTCCCTCCTATCACACACATTTGTGCTTTTAGAAACTATGTGCGATATTTACATGGACGGTGTGTCACCACCTAGCGTTCAATGAGCACTGACACTGGCAGCGGGAAAATGATGGGAGAAGAGGCGGGAAACCGATGAGAGGAGTGGCGGGAAATGATAGCGTGTTTGGATATATAACAACATTAATATAGAAAACTTAGTAGAGAAGGAAGCATGAGCTAGCACGACGCATGTGTACAGTGCTTAACCATATACTGCATGTGCTGTCGAAAGGGATGAGGATTGACGTTCGATCTGGGAGCATCCAACGGTGTAGACGTACGATCCGTGGGGTTTGGGTTCTGGCCAATCAGAATGCACGACTTAGATCATGTGCGCAGCAGGGGGGTATCGGCCATGGTTTGGTAGGCACACGGCTTTCGTGAGTGAACCGTGTGCTATTTGAAAACATTTCGTGGGAAGAATCTCGGTTTTTAAATCCCCGTAAATCCAAAACTCACCCGAAAATCGTGAAACTTGGCATGGTGTCACGACATGGTGGGTAAAATGGTAATCACTGCCTCTTTTCACCTTGTATTTTCTTCTACAGGCAACATGGAACGATAGGATATCCATGCTGAAATTTAAAATTATTCAGGGTTCGTTTGGCCTTTTTATACACTAATTGAGTTTCCTAGGCATTTAATGTCCATAATTCAAATCTGAACTACAAATACATGCTCCAGTTCACCAAAATGGCTAGAAAAATTATACATGTGTCCTTGGGTGCATGTTTAGGTCCCATGCCAGGAATGGGAATGAATTACAACCGTACCGGCATCCTGGCTCGTCCTCAAACATTTGGAATCTCGGTTTTTAAATCCCCGTAAATCCAAAACTCACCAGAAAGTCATGAAAGTTGGCATGGTGTCACGTCATGGCACATATATGTCGTGGTAAAAACATTGTCCAATTTGGGCCAAGCTTTATTACAAACCTCTTACAAACTAGAGCCTGTCGCAAGAACCCTCGTGGTTTCGATAGGGAAACGTGTCCCCTTATGGGCGAAACAATAATCGCTCCCTCTTCTAGCCTTGTATTTTCTTCTACACACAACATGGAACAACGGGAGATTCACGCTGAACTTTGAAATTATTCAGGGTTCGTTTGACCTTTTTTATTCATTAATTGAGTTTTCTAGGCATTTAATGTCCATAATTCAAATCCGAACTACAAATACATGCTCCAGTGCACCAAAATGGCTAGAAAAAACGTACATGTGTCCTTGGGGTGCATGTTTAGGTCCCATGGAAGGAATGGGAATGAATTCACCCGTCTCGGCGTCCTGGCTCGACCACAAACATTGTGAATCTCGGTTTTTAAATCTTTGTAAATCCAAAACTCACCAGCAAATCATGAAACTTGTCATGGTGTCACTACATGGCACATATATGTCATGGTAAAATAATTGTCCAATTTGGGCCAAGCTATATTACAAGCCTCTTACAAACTGAAGCTTCTCGCAACCCTCGTGGTTCCGGTAGGGAAACATGCCCCTCCTGTGGGCGAAACGATAATTGCTGCCTCTTCTCGCCTTGAAATTTATTTTCTACAGGCAACATAGAATAACAGGAGTGTCGTGCTAAAATTTGAAACTGTTCAGGGTTCGTTTGGCCATTTTATATATAAATTGAGTTTTCTAGGCATTTAATGTAGTCCATAATTCAAATTTGAACTACAAGCACATGCTCCAGTGAAGCAAAATGGGTGGAAAATCGTACATGTGTCATTGGGTGCATGTTTAGGTCTCATTGAAGGAATGAGAATGAATTACAAACTTCTTCTCATGCTGAAACATTGAGAATCTCGATTTTTAAATCCCAGTAAATCGAAAACTCACCCAAAAAACATGAAACTTGGCATGGTTTCATGACATGGCACATATATGCCGTGGTAAAAAAATCGTCCAGTTTGAGACAAGGCGCACACATTAATAGCCAACGAAGTCGTTTTGAAACAAATAGCTGACACGTTAATATCACAAACGGTTGTATTATATGAACCGTGTGTTCCCATAACCATTTAAGTACGGCCACGCATCCCTCTTTTCTTATGGGATAGTACTACCTCCGTCCTCGTTCATTGGTCATCTTTGTATTTTGTGCCAAAATTTAACCATACTCGGTGGCGTGCGTGCAGCTGTTTGATTAGACGGGACGAGCGCGAGAAGTCCGCCGTGCAGGCTCGACGGGATGTGTGCGAGCAGTCCGCCGTGCAGGCTCGATGGGACGCGTGCATCCTGTCCACCTCGCAGGCTCGATGGGACACGTGCGAGTAGCAAGGCCGCCCATGCTCACCGGGAAGCGAGCTCTTTGACCTCCATCCACCAGCCGCCCGCCTCGCTCACAACTTCTCCATTAATAGCGGCCGAGCCGCTGTTTAACACGCGGTTAATTAAAGCACCTAGACGGAGGGTGTTTGCTTGTGATCCCATGGCCCCGCTCAATGTTAGCATTTGCTTTGTTCGTGTTTTCAACTCGTATTCCGGCCTAATTTAAAATGCCACATAGGGCAACGGATAATACGACGACAAATAAAATGGCAACGGATAATACGACGACAAATTTACAATGGCACGGATAATAATTGTCTTACATATTCCGGATAATTTAAAATGCCACATGCGGCAAAGCCCGGAAGACACGGGGGCAAGAGAAGAAGGAAATCGCAGACAACGATCTGGGTCGCTACTGTCTCTACTCCTCAATGGATCGCCGGGCGACGACATCCTCCAACTCCTTCTTCAATTCCTCATGACTTTGCTTGAAAGCAGCCACGGATTCCTCCACCTCCCGCTCGCGCTTGATCCGAAGCTTCCTCAAGTCACCCATCAGTTCCTCGACGACCGCTGTCAGTGTCATCCCCGAGGCACTGCTCTGGTCATGCAGCATCTTCCAGCCGGCGGCCTCCTCCTCCTTCTCGGCGAGCGCCTTGAGGAGCTTCGCATTGTCACCCATGAGTTGCTCGACGAGGCCGGTCGCCTTCTCAACCGAGGCATCGCTGATCTCGAGCAGCTTCATCAAGCCGTCGACCAGCTCCTGCTGCTTAATGAGGCCAGTGAGAATGTCGTCGTCGCCGGCCAAGGACTGCAGCAACGCCAGCTCGTCGCGATCGCTGACGCGGCGAGTGCACTTGTGAGAGCCCTAGCGTGCCCGTGAGAGCTCGTTCGAGGGCTCCGCGACACGCCGGGACATCTCTGCTGCGGCTGCCGCTTGGCGGTGGGACCTCTCTAGTGCTTCCACGGCCTTGGTCTTTGCTGCCTGGTTATATGTCCACCCGAAACTCCTCCTATCGGTCATGACAGAACGACTTGACAGGAAAGACCAGTTTTGTGGGTGATGAGGAGAGGAACTGTGAAGTAATTTTTGAGTGGGTAGTTTTTATAGCTCGGTGCTAAGTGTGAACACATATTAGTTTGATCGGTGTGAACAGATTTGCAATTACTTATTGCGTTGTAATCTGCAATGTGACGAGAAACAAGGTCAAAATTTATTGATGGTTCTGGGCCTACAAAGCCCGTTTCTGTTGTTCTGGCTCATCGCAAACAGTTCTTATGGATCAACCGTATGCCACGCATCGGAAGCCCAAAACATGGGCCCGCGTTCTCGGATGTACATGTACGTGTCTGCCCACTATCACACATGGTCAAGATATCACCATCGTGTCTGATGGATGCGCCGTCGCGCCTCCCATGGGGTGCCAGAAGGTTGACCACGTGGTTGCTCGCTGTTGAGGCGGCCGCGGTGTGCTCTGCTACTCGTTGAGGCGGCCGCGGCGCGCTTTGCTTGTGTCCGTCCGCGCGTTTTGCTCGCCATTGAGGCGGCCGCGGTGCGCTCTACTCTGGCGTCCCTGCACGCGCTCTGCTCGCCATTGAGGCAAATTTACAATGGCAACGGTTAATAATTGTCTTACATATTCAGGATAATTTAAAATGCCACATGCGGCAATGCCCAAAACACTCACGACCTACATATGCATACAATTATAATAAAATATAGGCTAAAAGGCTGAGCTGGCGGCCTTCCGACGGCGGTCTTCTCGGACTCCATGATCAGCATAGCACCCTTGCGGCCGTTCATTCCAAGTGTCCCGACCCGCCTCCGCCTACGGAGCTGCTGGCGCTGGGAGGCTCTTGGGGCTGCTGGGCCTCTTCCAGAAGAGCTTGACAGCGTGCAATCGTGTGCATGATATCTCCGCGGAACCGCTCCATTTCCATGTCTCTGGCCTGGTAGCAAATTCCGTCCATCACCTGCATCCTCAAGATATCACGTTGGCGATGTTCTACTTCGTTGGGGACGTCAACTCCGCCAAGGATGCGCTCAAGCCTAGCCACCACATCATCAGGATCGAGGTTGACACGGCCACCGTGGGCAATGATGAAGCCGCAGGCTGGCTGTGTCTTGACTGAATCGCAGAGGTCCTCTGCCCATTCCTTGCAGGGCATCAGGCTCTCGATGAGCACTGGTGACGGCGGCTCTTCGGATGGGTCATCGATCATGCCGCCGAGCAGCTCTGGATCTTTTGCACGGTGGATGGCAAACTGCTCATCACACCTCCTCTGCAATATGTCGATTGTGCGCCCAAGGACTATCACGCCGATATCGCTGCCGATGGGCCATGGTGCATGCATCGACCGATGAAGCTCTTGCTCCCCGACCTGCTCCGGCTCATTCTCCTCGCCGAAGATGTAACACAGGTAGGGGTCGACGTCGAAGCTTTGGTCGTTACCTGGCATGCTTCGAATAACTAATGGTACATAGGTGAGGACTAGATCTGCGCAGAGTGTCGCGACGGTGCATTGCCACCTGGGTTATATGCAGCAAGCCATTAGCTGGTGGCGGGAAACCGATGAGGGAAGAGGCGTGGATTTTATAATTCACCCATGTGGAGCGCGGGAAGACTAAGTGGAGCACACACACAACCCGAATACCGTATGCGGTGCCACGTGTTATTTATCACACACGTGTTAACATAAGGAAACGTATGTGTAACTTACTAATCATCACACACGAGTACTCACAGACGCATCGTGTGCGATACTCCTAGCCACCGCAAGCAACTAGTTTGCATTTTTCAAAGTTTTTTGTACAAACAGAATCACACATGAACTAACTATAGTAAGCGTCTGTGTTATAAATTCTCATCGCAAACAATTCATCCGAGTGGGCTGTTTGCTGTGTATCACACACATCTTGTTTACACGAATCGTTTGTTTTCTTTTGGCTCATCGCAAACAGTTCATCTATGTGAACTGTATGCCACATATCACACACATCTTGTTAAGTTGAACCGTTTTCATTCTCTTCCCTAATCGAAAACAGTTCGTCTGAGTGAACCGTATGCCATATATCACACACACCTTGATCTGGCTGACCATTTCTGTTGCATTCCCTAATAGCAAATAGTTCATCGGAGCGAACTGTATGCCGTATATCGCACACACATTGATATGGCTACCCGTTTCTGTTGTTCTGTCTAATCGCAAATAGTTCGTATGGATCAACTGTATGCCCCGCATCGCACACGTAACTAAAATCTGAACCGTGTTTGATGTCTCCACCATCACAAATGTTTTGCATCTTTTTTGACGGGTTTTTTACATCCCCGTTTGTGATTAATGCATCGCACACAGTTTCGTCAAAGGGTCTCGGATCGTAGTGTCGCGTTAGCAGCATCCTGCAGTAGTGATAGTAGCTTCATGTTCTTCATATAGAGAGTCTCCTATGTTGTCACTTTCATATACTAGTGGAAAATTTTCATTATGACTTGTATATTTTGATGATGGGTCTTCATGAGCAAGCAAGTTGGTTGCACACTCACTTAGCTTTCAGTTTGAGCTTTCATACACTTATAGCTCTTAGTGCATCCATTGCATGGCAATCCCTACTCCTCACATTGACATCAATTGATGGGCATCTCCAGTCCATTGATTAGCCGCGTCGATGTGAGACTATCTTCCTTTTTGACTTCCCCTTATTGATCTGTATCACCACATTCTATTCCGCCCATAGTGCTATGTCCATGGCTCATGCTCATATATTGCGTGGGGTTGAAAAAGCTGAAGCGCGTTAAAAAGTATGAACCAATTGCTCGGCTTGTCATCAGTGTAGTTCATGATTAATACTTTGTGTTAGGAAGACCAAGCATGCCAAGATTATATGATTTTGTAGGGATAGCGTTCTTTAGCATTTTTATTTTGAAAGGCATGATTGTTTGTTGGTATGCCTGAGTATTGATGACTTTATATCAAGTTATAGACTATTGCTTTGAATCATTCGGATCTTAATATTCATACCCTAAAAGAAAGATTACATGATAAACATGTTAGGTAGCATTCCACATCAAAAATTATGTTTTTATCATTTACCTACTCGAGGATGAGCAAGAATTAAGCTTGGGGATACTGATACGTCTCCAACGTATATATAATTTTTGATTGTTCCATTCTATTATAGTATCAATCTTGGATGTTTTATATGCATTTATATGTTATTTTACATCATTTTTTTGGACTAACCTATTAACCCATTCCCTAGTGGTTGTTTTTTGCCTGTTTTTGGTTTTCCAGAAAGTCAGTATGTCATGGGAAACCACGGCCACCTATGGGGCCACGAGCCCCTTTTGGTTCGGCAGGGGGACTGAGCACATTGCACAAAGAGCGGAGGAGCGCGGCACAGCGCGGCAGAGATCACACGGGCAGTTTTACCCAGGTTCGGGCCGCCACGAGGCGTAAAACCCTACTCCTGCTTTGGTGGATTGATGGTGGATGGTGGTGGAAAATGCAGCACTCTTGCCCGGCAGGGTTGCCTTGGGGCGAGAGCAGCTACGCGCGTACGAGTGTACAAGGGTCCCAATCGTTTCTATGGTTGCCATGGGCCTCCTTTTATAGATCAAGGGGTCACCATAGTGGAAAATCAGTCATTGTGTACCGATTAGATAGCGAACAATGCTATCATATCTACTCTGTAGACAGAGCAGAGCGCATTAAATGCGCCGCTTAGCGTCACATCATGGCCAGCCCGACACGCCTTGCCGGGCTGTTAGACCACCTTCTCTCCTGTATGCATGACACGTCGCTGGACGGGTGTCATTTGGAGGTGATTCCTGTAGGAAATGGCTGCCATGTGGCAAAAGACATCCACTTAGTCACCTTGGGGCTTGACACCGCATCGATCGATGACTTGCGTTGCTACGAGGTGGGGCGGTGAAGCCTTGGCGGGGTGTTTTTCCTTCGTAGGACTCGGCAGGCCTGCCGGGGCAGTCTTGAGGCTTGCTTCCGGGGCAACCTTGACCTCGCCAGGCTCTCCTGCCCGGCAAGGGAGGTTTTCCCTTAGCGGTGTCTTGCTCCTTGGCTTGACTTGGTTTCCTTAATCCTGCCCTTGGATTCCTCAAAGAGCCTATCTCTTCATCTTGGCCTTGTATTGGATGTTGCAATCTTGATCTCAGGCCTGTGCACGGTCTGGGCAACAGACCCCAGGGTTTGTTGCACCGGCAGGAGCCCCCGGGCTTGGCCCGAACGCGCTGCCGGGTGTCGTCGGGGTAGGCCCTAACTTGTGCATAGGCGAGGGGGAAATAGTTGCTTGTCCTTTGAGATCTTCTTTGCTTCTTCATTAATCTGAGCCCAAGTTGGTTTCCGGTTCTTCCGCCCATCGCGTAACGCCAATTGTGGTGGGGCCATTCTTGTAATGGCCAGTGAATGACTTTAACGCACGGGCGAGTAACTGCCAATTCACTCTTCCCACCACGCCCTTATCCCCGGCCACGTATGCTGCATGCATTGAGCGGGGAAGGTAACGGAGGCACGTGGTGCGGGAGAGTGCCAGAGAGGGGGCCCGGTCTTCTCCAAGTGGCGACGAGAACTTCTGCTCGACAGCGTCTCCCTCCTCCCTCTGAAGATGCGGGGATGGAGCCTACGACGAGAGGAGGTGGGAGAGGACGAGGTCGAGGCCGTCGTGGCGCACGGGGCCGAGGGGGACGGGGTGGCGCTCTGATTGTGACCCCGCCAGCCGCCCCTCCCCTGATGGAAGGCCATGTTGGAGACCAGCCTCTGGAGTTCGTCATTAGGCTGTATAAGCCTCCGCGCGGCCGCCTTCGTCTCCCCACCCCATTCGCAAGGGCGATGGAGCTCAAACAGCCGCGTGCGTTGAGACTACACATGAGGGGTTGCGGGAATGGCAGCATACGAGTGGATGTGGATTTCCCTGCCCCTCAGGTCATGTACTTCCACCATGGCTGGAAGGCCTTTGCCCGCGCCCATAGCTTGTCGGAAGGGCACGTCCTCCATTTTAAGTTAATGGAGGCCGATTTCCTTTCCGTCAAGGTTTTTGGGAGCTCGGGTGCTCGCTTAGGGTGCTGCGCGGAGAGCTCGACCGACGACGAAAGCTCCTCCTCAAGCCGGAGGGGGAATCGATCATGGAGGCTTCTACATCATCCTTGCTGCCTTTTGATATGCTTGAGTAGTTCACCACAGACCTACGGGTCCATAGCTAGTAGCCAGATGGCTTCTTCTCTCTCTTTGATCTTCAATACAATGTTCTCCTCGATGTTCTTGGAGTTCTATTCGATGTAATCTTCTTTTGCGTGTGTTTGTTGGGATCTGATGAATTGCGGGTTTAAGATCTGAATATTCATGAGAAGTAATTGAGTCTTTTTGGAACTTTATTATGCACGATTGTTATAGCTTTGTATTTCTCTCCGATCTATCCATTTGGTTTGGCCAACTAGATTAATTTATCTTCAGTGGGAGGGGTGCTTTGTGATTGGTTCAATCTTGCGGTGCTCTATATCCTAGTGACAGAAAGGGACAAGACACATATTTGTATTGTTTCCATTAAGGATAAAATGATGGGGTTTATTCATATTGATTGAGTTTACTTTGTCTACGTCATGTCATCTTGCTTAAGGCGTTACTCTGTTTTATACTTAATACCATTGATGCATGTTGGATAGCGGTCGATTGGTGGGGTAATAGTAGTAGATGCAGGCAGGAGTCGATCTACTTGTCTCGGACGTGATGCCTATATACAAGATCATTTCCTTGGATATCGTCATAACTATGCTTCTTCTATCAATTGTCCAACAATAATTTGTTCACTCACCGTATGCTATGTGTTTGAGAGAGAAGCCTCTAGTGAAAACTATGGCCCCAGGTCTACCTTTATCATATTAAAAAAACCTAAATACCTTTGCTACAATTTTTTATCTTTTATTTTGTTTTGCAATTTATCCATCTACCTATACAAGATTTTATCCTTGCAAGTAACGAGTTCAAGGGGATTGACAACCTTCTTGCTCGTGTTGGGTGCAAGTATTTGCTTCTGTGTGTGCAGGTGTTGTTCATGAGGCTTTGCGTGATTCTCCTATTGGTTCGATAAACCTTGGTTCTCACTGAGGGAAATACTTATCTCTATTGTACTGCATCTCCCCTCCTCTTCGGGGAAAATCCCAACGCAGCTCACAAGTAGCAGGAAGAATTTTTGGCGCCGTTGTCGGGGAGACATCATCAAAACCTATCAATTACCTATACATACACTATCATCTACTTGCTCTACTTTTTATTTGCCTTTTCCTCTCGTTTTTATCTCCCCCACTTCTCATAAAAATATAAAAACACAAAATATTTGTTTTGCTAGTTTGTTTGCTCGTTTGCTTGCTTTGTCGCTATGTCACAAGAAAATACCAAGTTGTGTGATTTTTCAAATACTAATAATAATTATTTTATTAGTACTCCAATTGCTCCTCCCGCCACTAGTGCAGAGTCATGTGATATTAATGCCGTTTGCTAAATCTTGTTATGAAAGAATAATTTTCTGGAAGTCCTAATGAAGATGTTGCATCCCATCTTAACACCTTCGTTGAATTATGTGATATGCAAAAGAAAAAAGATGTGGATAATGATATTGTTAAGTTGAAATTATTTCCGTACTCGCTAAGAGATCGTGCTAAAACTTTGTTTTCGTCCTTGCCTCAAAATAGTATTGATCCTTGGGATAAGTGTAAGGATGCTTTTATTGCCAAGTATTTTCCTCCCGCTAAAATTATTTCTCTTAGAAATCAAATTATGAATTTTAAGAAACTTGAGCATGAACAAGTTGCACAATCTTGGGAGAGAATGAAATTAATGATTAGAAATTGTCCCACTCATGGTTTAAGCTTATGGATGATTATACAAAATTTCTATGCGGGACTAAACTTTGTTTTTAGAAATCTTCTAGACTCTGCTAGAGGTGGTACTTTCATGGAAATCACATTGGGAGAAGCTACAAAACTCCTTGATAATATAATGGCAAATTACTCTCAATGGGAATACTGAACGAGCTCCAACTGGTAAGAAGGTAAATTCTGTTGAAGAAATTACTACTTTGAGTGATAAAATGGATGCTCTTATGAAATTGGTGGTAGTAAAAAATGCTCAGTTTGATCCTAATGATGTTCCCTTATCTACTTTGATTGAGCAAAATAATGATGCTATTGATGTGAATTTTGTCTCTAGAAATAATTTCAACAACAATGCTTATAGAGGTAATTTTAATCCTAGACCGTATCCAGGAAATTCCTCTAATAACTATGGTGATTCCTATGAAAATTCTTATAATAATAGGATACCTACTGATCTTGAGTACAACATTAAAGAATTTATTAGTTCTCAAAATATTTTTAATACCATGGTAGAAGAAAAATTGAATAAAGTTGATGATATGGCTAGGAACATGGATAGAATTGTTCATGATGTGGATAATCTTAAAATTAAAATTTTGCCACCCAAGCATGATATTAATGAGTCTATTAAAGCTATTTGTGTCTCCATTAATGAAAGTAGAGAGAGGACCACTAGGTTGAGAGCTAAGCAAGAATTCCGAGAAAAAGCTATTCCACCCGGTTTTTACCGTAATCATGATGAAGATATTAAAATGATTGGTGTCTCACCTATTGAATCCTTGTTTAGTAATATAAAACTTGATGAAAAAGGGACTAGAGATGAGTCAACTTTAGCTAGAAGGCATCCCAATTATTCAAAGGGTGATGATCTTAATGATAAAAGTGGGTTTGGAGAGGTCAAAACTTTAAATAGTGATGTGCCCACTACTTTGGATTACAAGGACTTTAATTATGATAGTTGTTCTTTAATTGAATGTATTTCCTTGTTGCAATCCATGATAAATTCACCTAATGCCTATGAACAAAATAAAGCTTTTACTAAACATATTGCAGAAGCTATGATGAAATCTTATGAAGAAAAGCTAGAGTTGGAGGTTTCAATACCTAGGAAATTTCATTATGAAAGGGAACCTACTATTAAAGTAAAAAATTAACGATTATGAATGTAATACTTTTATGATCTAGGTGCTAGTGTTTCTACCATAGCAAAATCTTTATGTGATGTGCTAGGCCTTGTTGATATGGATGAATGTTTCCTTAATTTGCACTTAGCGGATTCAACTATTAAGAAACCATTGGGTAGAATAAATGATGTGCTTATTCTTGCTAATATAAATTATGTGCCCGTGGATTTAATTGTGCTTGATATTTAATGTAATCCATCTTGTCCTATAATACTTGGTAGGTCTTTCCTACGAACCATAGGTGCTATTATTGATATGAAAGAAGGAAACATAAGATTCCAATTCCCATTAAAGAAAGGAATGGAACTCTTCCCTAGAAAGAGAATTAAACCACCATATGAATCTATTATGAGGTACACCTATGGAATTAATGTGAAGAATGAAAATACTTGAAACAATGCCTTACGCCTAGCTAGGGGCGTAAAACAATAGCGCTTGTTGGGAGGCAACCCAATAGTTATCTTATTTTTCTTGTTTTCTTTTATGTTTTTTCTTGTTTAAACAATTATGCTACTATTATGATTGTGTTTTTATGTTTTAATTAGTGTTTGTGCCAAGTAAAGCCTTTGGGATGATTTGGTTGATAATTGACTTGATTCTGTGAAAAACAAAAACTTTTGCGCCCAGTACTGGAATTTTCGTAATTCACTGGAACGTGAGAAAATTCTGAATTTTTACACACACGTTGTCCAAAGTTTTCAGCGTTTTTGGAGTTATAGAAGTATAGTGTTTGTTCAGATCATTATAGATTGTTCTGTTTTAGACAGATTCTGTTTTCTATTGCATAGTTTGCTTGTTTAAATGATGCTGTGGATTATATACATAAGCCTTCGGCATGTGGAAGTAGTCAACGTCTTCGCCGGCTTCCCGGGGTGATGTGTTGGCTCCGGGATCGACAGGTCGGGGCGAAAGGGCGCCACCTCGCCAACGTCCGCCGGAGAGGCCATGAATAAACCTCTTCTTGGTCGAACGCTTGGTCGGCTCCCCGGGATACTTGGTCGAGCTTGGCTGCGACATTGCTGGAAGCAGGTGATGTGATCTGGCGGGGAGGACACCGCATGCCTCATCTAAAACTTAGGGAGTGGGCGACGGTATGGGAATCGCTGCGTAACCTAAACTTTATTATCTAAGCTTAGGAGGAACGGGCAGACCGGCAGGGGTTGGCGGCGGCGGTGGCGGCGAGCTAGGGTTCGAGGGGGGGAGGGGGCGGGTGGGGGGGACTGTGGAGGGGGGTGGTATTTGAGGATACACCGCGGCTACTGAAATTTTTAGTAATGGTGGTGGATGGTGGTGGTGGACGAGGGAGGGCGACGGTTTCAAATGCCTCGGCTACTGCAATTTTACTATAAGGTCGGTTGCTGGAGGAGTGTGGGCGACGGTTGAAGTACAGCGGCTACTAAAATTTGGGTAAAGGAATTGATGTGGGCGGGAGTACCCAAGATCGCGCACGGTCCAATAAGAATATGCGTGTATGATAATAAGGAAAAGTGGCGGGACCGCCGATTTTGCAAAGCTCAAGGCGGGTTGTTTGTTTTAGATTTCTAGCTAGCTGTCTATCACACACGGTTCGTCCTAATTTTCAGACGTAGACGGTGGAATTCAATCTAAATAAACTACTCGCCTTTAGCTTGCGCAGGGGTGAGTTTACTACACGCACTTGCATCGCACACGGTTAAGCCAGTACCTTCACCTTGCTCGCGCTTGGCAGTCATGGTGATTTTACAGCGCCTTGCATCGCACCGGTTGAGGCAGTTACCTCCACCTTTGCTCGAGCTTGCGCAGTCGTGGTGATTCACAAGCACTTGCATCGCACATGGTTAAGACATTATACCCGGGTCCATTGAGCGTCATCAGAGTCTTTGCAGAAAAAAAAAGTTAGAGAGGGTCAGAAGACAACCACACCAGCATGTGGCCCAAATATATATGAGTTAAAAGGGTGGTCTGTGATGTTCAAAATTCCAATGCACAACTTTGACCGCGCAGGCCCATGGTTGCGCGTCGCAGATCGATGAGAGGGCCAGAAGTCAAGAACCACCTAGAAGTGACCAAATATATGTAGGAATATAGGGTGTGATGTTTAAAAACTTTAATACACAATGCACAGCTTTGGTGGCACCTGCCTCGCAAACCCGAAAGCACCCTTGGATATATCTATAATGACATAATGTCATAGCTGGCTAGGGTCTGACCCACCTCCCACTTTGTGTCAGCAGGGCGGATAAACGTAATGATACTTTGGTCATACTGCATGTCGCCATGACCTACCATAAGACGAACCAGTGAATCTATCGTTTGGTCAAACGACAACTATTGTTGTCGATAAACCGCTTGGGCCAATAGATTGAACCATCATAAAAAATCGACGAGAGGGACCACAAAACCAGACCTCTTGCATGCGGTACAAAATGATGTACTGGAAGGGATGATGTTGTGTTTTCAATATAGAATAATGTACAATTTAGATGTGGTGCCTGCCTCTCGATACAGACAACAACCATGAAGGCTAGGTAGTTAAGGATGAGTATACGCAGGGTACGTGTAGGTCGAACCCAGCAATCTGAGCATGTGGGAGGGAATCCTGACAATGCATGAGCTCGAGCTTTGGTTGAACGACATGTGATGGGACCGGCCCTAGCACGAACTAGGAGGAATCCATCTCATGGCCAACACATACCCTCGTTATCGTCAAAGGGATGATATTATACACTCGGGGAGCCCAAAGATGGCTGTCATCACAAAAAAAAGCCACAAGGGAGACGTGGTCGATCAGAAGACCCCGTATACACTGCATGCGGCCCCAAAATATGTATTGGGTACGGTGGTGTGTGATGTGTTTAAATCCCGAATGCATAACTTCGATGGGCCACCAACTATATTACAAACGAAACACCGTACCCGACCCTAAGCCTGGTTCAATACGTACGATGTCGGTTTTCCAACTTCGAGGCGGCGGGGGGGGGGGGGGGGGGGTGGTGTTCGTCCAACGCATGTGCTCAAACTTTATTTGGTCAACATGGCACGCATAGCAATAGGAAACCATCATGGTCAAACCCTTCTTGTATGTTGGGTCAAAGGGATAGATTGTGTGGCCCCCCTCTTATCGGTCAAGGATAATATATATACCTCGGGGAGCCCATAGATATGTGCGGCGTCTATAAATCGCACAAGGGAGACATGCTCGATCAGAACACCCAGCCCCCTATACCCCGCATGCTACCTGAAAAAAATGTATGGGTCTGGGTGTGTGATTTGTTCAAATCCCGAAAGCACAAGTTCGATGGGCACCAACTACATCAGTAACATTACAAACTGAACATCGTACCCCCGCGACCAGGTAAAAGATGTACGATGCCGGGAACTCGAGGCTGATGGGGGGGGTAGGGGCCGGGTGCCGTCAACGCATGTGCTGAAACTTGATTTGCTCTAACATAGCACACGGAGCAAAGAGTAAACCTTCTTGTGCATTGAGTCAAAGGATAATTTGTGTGGGCCTACAGATGTCGATCATTCTCTGATTTTTTAGAACAAAAAATAACCAATAAAACATAGTCTACAAATTAGCAAAACAAGGATCCCAAGGTTATATATAATCGCCATGACAGGTCACTATAGAGTCAATCATTCTTTGATTTTTTTAGAACAAAAAATAACCAATAAAAACATAGTCTACAAATTAACAAAACAAGGATCCCAAGGTTTATATAATCGCAATCGCATGCGTCCTATAGAAAACATTTTCTCTATAATGACCGTGTCATAAGCGTTTAAATGAAGCTTGAGATATGCAACTTCCCACCGGGTCACCCATCCTTAGACTACTCCAGCCCGAGCACGCTTAACTTTTGTATTGCTATTCGACTAGGCTAGCGGATGGGAAGCTGCCCTTGCTGATAGGAATTGCCTCCTTGCCTTTAAGGCATTTCACGCTGGTCACCCTATGGACCTACTCCTCCTATCACACACATTTGTGCTTTTAGAAACTATGTGCGATATTTACATGGACGGTGTGTCCACCACCTAGCGTCAATGAGCACTGAACTGCACGCGGAAAATGATGGGAGAAGAGGCGGGAAAACCGATGAGAGGAGTGGCGGGAAATGATAGCGTGGTTTGGAATATATAACAACATTAATATAGAAAACTTAGTAGAGAAGGAAGCATAGCTAGCACGACGCATGTGTACAGTGCTTAACCATATACTGCATGTGCTGCTGTCGAAAGGGATGAGGGATTGACGTTCGATCTGGGAGCATCCAAGTGTAGACGTACGATCCGTGGGGTTTGGGTTCTGGCCAATCAGAATGCACGACTTAGATCATGTGCGCAGCAGGGGGGTATCGGCCATGGTTTGGTAGGCACACGGCTTTCGTGAGTGAACCGTTGTACTTTGAAAACATTTCGTGGAAGAATCTCGGTTTTTAATCCCGTAAATCCAAAACTCACCCGAAATCGTGAAACTGGCATGGTGTCACGACATGGTGGGGTAAAATGGTAATCACTGCCTACTTTTTCACCTTGTTTTTATTCTTCTACACAGCAACATGGAACGATAGGATATCCATGCTGAAATTTAAAATTATTCAGGGTTCGTTTGCCTTTTTATACAACTTGAGTTTCCTAGGCATTTAATGTCCATAATTCAAATCTGAACTACAAATACATGCTCCAGTTCACCAAAATGGCTAGAAAAAATTATACATGTGTCCTTGGGTGCATGTTTAGGTCCCATGCCAGGAATGGAATGAATTACAACCGTACCGGCATCCTGGCTCGTCCTCAAACATTTGGAATCTCGGTTTTTAAATCCCCGTAAATCCAAAACTCACCAGAAAGTCATGAAAGTTGGCATGGTGTCACGTCATGGCACATATATGTCGTGGTAAAAACATTGTCCAATTTGGGCCAAGCTTTATTACAAACCTCTACAAACTAGAGCCTGTCGCAAGAACCCTCGTGGTTTCGATAGGGAAACGTGTCCCCTTATGGGCGAAACATAAATCGCTCCCTCTTCTAGCCTTGATTTTTTTCTTCTACACACAACATGGAACAACGGGAGATTCACGCTGAACTTTGAAATTATTCAGGGTTCGTTGACCTTTTTTATTCATTAATTGAGTTTTCTAGGCATTTAATGTCCATAATTCAAATCCGAACTACAAATACATGCTCCAGTGCACCAAAATGGCTAGAAAAAACGTACATGTGTCCTTGGGGTGCATGTTAGGTCCCATGGAAGGAATGGGAATGAAATTCACCCCGTCTCGGCGTCCTGGCTCGACCCACAAACATTGTGAATCTCGTTTTTTAAATCTTTGTAAATCCAAAACTCACCAGCAAATCATGAAACTTGGTCATGGTGTCACTACATGGCACATATATTCATGGTAAAAATAATGTCCAATTTGGGCCAAGCTATATTACAAGCCTCTTACAAACTGAAGCTTCTCGCAACCCTCGTGGTTTCCGGTAGGGAAAACATGCCCCTCCTGTGGGCGAAACGATAATTGCTGCCTCTTCTCGCCTTGAATTAATTTTCTATCTACAGGCAACATAGAATAACAGGAGTGTCGTGCTAAATTTGAAAACTGTTCAGGGTTCGTTTGGCCATTTTATATATAAATTGAGTTTCTAGGCATTTAATGTAGTCCATAATTCAAATTTGAACTACAAGCACATGCTCCAGTGAAGCAAAATGGGTTGGAAAATCGTACATGTGTCATTGGTGTGCATGTTTAGGTCTCATTGAAGGAATGAGAATGAATTACAAACTTCTTCTCATGCTGAAACATTGAGAAATCTCGATTTTTAAATCCCAGTAAATCGAAAACTCACCCAAAAAACATGAAACTTGGCATGGTTTCATGACATGGCACATATATGCCGTGGTAAAAAAATCGTCCTTTGAGACAAGGCGCACACATTAATAGCCAACGAAGTCGTTTTGAAACAAATAGCTGACACGTTAATATCACAAACGGTTGTATATATGAACCGTGTGTTCCCATAACCATTTAAGTACGGCCACGCATCCCTCTTTTCTATGGGATAGTTAACTACCTCCGTCCTCGTTCATTGGTCATCTTTGTATTTTGTGCCAAAATTTAACCATACTCGGGCGTGCGTGCAGCTGTTTGATTAGACGGGACGAGGCGAGAAGTCCGCGTGCAGGCTCGACGGGATGTGCGAGCAGTCCGCCGTGCAGGCTCGATGGGACGCTGCATCCTGTCCACCTCGCAGGCTCGTGGGACACGTGCGAGTATGCAAGGCGCCCATGCTCCACCGGGAAGCGGCTCTTGCCTCCATCCACCACCCAGCCTCCCCCTCGCTCACAACTTCTCCATTAATAGCGGCCGAGCCGCTGTTTAAACACGCGGTTAATTAAAGCACCTAGACGGAGGGTGTTTGCTTGTGATCCCATGGCCCCTCAATGTTAGCATTTGCTTGTTCGTGTTTTCAACTCGTATTCCGGCCTAATTTAAAATGCCACATAGGGCAACGGATAATACGACGACAAATAAAGGCAACGGATAATACGACGACAAATTTACAATGGCACGGATAATAATTGTCTTACATATTCCGGATATTAAAATGCCACATGCGGCAAAGCCCGGAAGAAGGGGCAAGAGAAGAGGAAATCGCAGACAACGATCTGGGTCGCTACTGTCTCTACTCCTCAATGGATCGCCGGGCGACGACATCCTCCAACCCTTCTTCAATTCCTCATGACTTTGCTTGAAAGCAGCCACGGTACCTCCACCTCCCCTCGCGCTTATCCGAAGCTTCTCAAGTCACCCATCAGTTCCTCGACACCGCTGTCAGTGTCATCCCCGAGGCACTGCTCTGGTCTGCAGCATCTTCCAGCCTGCCGCGGCCTCCTCCTCCTTCTCTGCGAGCGCCTTGAGGAGCTTCGCATTGTCACCCATGAGTTGCTCGACGAGCCGGTCGCCTTCTCAACCGAGGCATCGCTGATCGCAGCAGCTTCATCAAGCCGTCGACCAGCTCCTGCTGCTTAATGAGGCCAGTAGAATTCGTCGTCGCCGGCCAAGGACTGCTGCAGCAACGCCAGCTCGTCGCATCGCTGACGGCGCGAGTGCACTTGTGAGAGCCCTAGCGTGCCCGTGAGAGCTCGTTCGAGGGCTCCGCACACGCCGACTCTTGCTCTCTGCTCGCCGCTTGGCGTGGGACCTCTCTAGTGCTTCCACGGCCTTGGTCTTTGCTGCCTGGTTATATGTCCACCCGAAACTCCCTCCTATCGGTCATGACAGACGACTGACAGGAAAGACCAGTTTTGTGGTGATGAGGAGAGGAACTGTGAAGTAATTTTTGAGTGGGTAGTTTTATAGCTCGGTGCTAAGTGTGAACACATATTATTTTGATCGGTGTGAACAGATTTGCAATTACTTATTGCGTTGTAATCTGCAATGTGACGAGACCAAGGTCAAAATTTATTGATGGTTCTGGGCCTACAAAGCCCGTTTCTGTTGTTCTGGCTCATCGCAAACAGTTCTTATGGATCAACCGTATGCCACCATCGGAAGCCCAAAACATGGCCCGCGTTCTCGGATGTACATGTACGTGTCTGCCCACTATCACACATGGTCAAGATATCACCATCGTGTCTGATGGATGCGCCGTCGCGCCTCCCATGGGGTGCCAGAGAGTTGACCACGTGGTTGCTCGCTGTTGAGGCGGCCGCGGTGTGCTCTGCTACTCGTTGAGGCGGCCGCGGCGCGCTTTGCTTGGGTCGTCCGCCGTTTTGCTCGCCATTGAGGCGGCCCGGTGCGCTCTACTCTGGCGTCCCTGCACGCGCTCTGCTCGCCATTGAGGCAAATTTACAATGGCAACGGTTAATAATTGTCTTACATATTCAGGATAATTTAAAATGCCACATGCGGCAATGCCCAAACACTCACGACCTACATTCATACAATTATAATAAAAATATGGCTAAAAGGCGAGAGCTGGCGGCCTTCCGACGCGGTCTTCTCGGACTCCATGATCAGCATGCACCCTTGCGGCCGTTCATTCCAAGTGTCCCGACCCGCCCCCGCCTACGGAGCTGCTGGCGCTGGGAGGCTCTTGGGGCTGCTGGGCCTCTTCCAGAAGAGCTTGACAGCGTGCAATCGTGTGCATGATATCTCCGCGGAACCGCTCCATTTCCATGTCTCTGGCCTGGTACAATTTCCGTCCATCACCTGCATCCTCAAGATATCACGTTGGCGATGTTCTACTTCGTTGGGGACGTCAACTCCGCCAAGGATGCGCTCAAGCCTACCACCACATCATCAGGATCGAGGTTGACACGGCCACCGTGGGCAATATGAGAACCGCAGGCTGGCTGTGTCTTGACTGAATCGCGAGGTCCTCTGCCCATTCCTTGCAGGGCTCAGGCTCTCGATGAGCACTGGTGACGGCGGCTCTTCGATGGGTCATCGATCATGCCGCCGAGCAGCTCGGATCTTTTGCACGTGGATGGCAAACTGCTCATCACACCTCCTCTGCATATGGACGAGTGTCCCCACTTCCGCCATATCGCTGCCGATGGGCCATTGCATCATCGACCGATGAAGCTCTTGCTCCCCGACCTGCTCCGGCTCATTCTCCTCGCCGAAGATGTAACGGTAGGGGTCGACGTCGAAGCTTTGGTCGTTACCTGGCATGCTTCGAATAACTAATGGACATAGGTGAGGACTAGATCTGCGCAGAGTGTCGCGACGTGCATTGCCACCCTGGGTTATTGCAGCAAGCCATTGCTGGGTGGCGGGAAACCGATGAGGGAAGAGGCGTGGATTTTATAATTCACCAATGTGGAGCGCGGAAGACTAAGTGGAGCACACACACAACCCGAATACCGTATGCGGTGCCACGTGTGTTATTTCTCACACTGTGTAACATAAGGAAACGTATGTGTAACTTACTAATCATCACACACGAGTACTCACAGACGCATCGTGTGCGATACTCCTAGCCACCGCAAGCAACTAGTTTGCATTTTTCAAAGTTTTTTGTACAAACAGAATCACACATGAACTAACTATAGTAAGCGTCTGTGTTATAAATTCTCACGCAAACAATTCATCCGGTGGCGGTTTGCTGTGTATCACAACAATCTTGTTACCACGAATCGTTTGTTTTCTTTTGGCTCATCGCAAACAGTTCATCTATGTGAATTGTATGCCACATATCACACACATCTTGTTAAGTTGAAACCGTTTTCATTCTCTTCCCTAATCGAAAACAGTTCGTCTGAGTGAACCGTATGCCATATACACACACACCTTGATCTGGCTGACCATTTCTGTTGCATTCCCTAATAGCAAATAGTTCATCGAGCGAACTGTATGCCGTATATCGCACACACATTGATATGGCTACCCGTTTCTGTTGTTCTGTCTAATCGCAAATAGTTCGTATGGATCAACTGTATGCCCCGCATCGCACACGTAACTAAAATCTGAACCGTGTTTGATGTCTCCACCATCACAAATGTTTGCATCTTTTTTGACGGTTTTTTTACATCCCGTTTGTGATTACATGTATAACCACACAGTTTCGTCAAAGGGTCTCGGATCGTAGTGTCGCGTTAGCAGCATCCTGCAGTAGTGATAGTAGCTTCATGTTCTTCATATAGAGAGTCTCCATGTTGTCACTTTCATATACTAGTGGAAAATTTTCATTATGACTTGTATATTTTGATGATGGGTCTTCATGAGCAAGCAAGTTGGTTGCACACTCACTTAGCTTTCAGTTTGAGCTTTCATACACTTATAGCTCTTAGTGCATCCATTGCATGGCAATCCCTACTCCTCACATTGACATCAATTGATGGGCATCTCCAGTCCATTGATTAGCCGCGTCGATGTGAGACTATCTTCCTTTTTGACTTCCCCTTATTGATCTTTATCACCCACATTCTATTCCGCCCATAGTGCTATGTCCATGGCTCTGCTCATATATTGCGTGGGGTTGAAAAAGCTGAAGCGCGTTAAAAAGTATAACCAATTGCTCGGCTTGTCATCAGTGTAGTTCTGATTAATACTTTGTGTTAGGAAGACCAAGCAGCCAAGATTAATGATTTTGAGGGATAGCGTTCTTTAGCATTTTTATTTTGAAAGGCATGATTGTTTGTTGTATGCCTGAGTATTGATGACTTTATATCAAGTTATAGACTATTGCTTTGAATCATTCGGATCTTTAATTTCATACCCTAAAAGAAAGATTACATGATAAACATGTTAGGTAGCATTCCACATCAAAAATTATGTTTTTCATTACCTACTCGAGATGAGCAAGAATTAAGCTTGGGGATACTGATACGTCTCCAACGATATATAATTTTTGATTGTTCCATTCTATTATAGTATCAATCTTGGATGTTTTATATGCATTTAATGTTATTTTACATCATTTTTTTGGACTAACCTATTAACCCATTCCCTAGTGGTTTGTTTTTTGCCTGTTTTTGGTTTTCCAGAAAGTCAGTATGTCATGGGAAACCACGGCCACCTATGGGGCCACGAGCCCCTTTTGGTTCGGCAGGGGGACTGAGCACATTGCACAAAGAGCGGAGGAGCGCGGCACAGCGGCGCAGAGACACACGGGCAGTTTTACCCAGGTTCGGGCCGCCACAGGCGTAAACCCTACTCTCTGCTTTGGTGGATTGATGGTATGTGGTGGAAAATGCACACTCTTGCCCGGCAGTTGCCTTGGGGCGAGAGCAGCTACGCGCTACGAGTGTACAAGGGCCCAATCGTTTTCTATGGTTGCCATGGCCTCCTTTTATAGATCAAGGGGTCACCATAGTGGAAATCAGTCATTGTGTACCGATTAGATAGCGAACAATGCTATCATTCTACTCTGTAGACAGAGCAGAGCGCATTAAATGCGCCGCTTAGCGTCACATCATGGCCAGCCCGACACGCCTTGCCGGGCTGTTAGACCACCTTCTCTCCTGTATGCATACACGTCGCTGGACGGTGTCATTTGGAGGTGATCTGTAGGAAATGGCTGCCATGTGGCAAAAGACATCCACTTAGTCACCTTGGGGCTTGACACCGCATCGATCGATGACTTGCGTTGCTACGAGGTGGGGCGGTGAAGCCTTGGCGGGGTGTTTTCCTTCGTAGGACCTCGGCAGGCCTGCCGGGGCAGTCTTGAGGCTTGCTTCCGGGGCAACCTTGACCTCGCCGGCTCTCCTGCCCGGCAAGGGAGGTTTTCCCTTAGCGGTGTCTTGCTCCTTGGCTTGACTTGGTTTCCTTAATCCTGCCCTTGGATTCCTCAAAGAGCCTATCTCTTCATCTGGCCTTGTATTGGATGTTGCAATCTTGATCTCAGGCCTGTGCACGGTCTGGGCAACAACCCCAGGGTTTGTTGCACCGGCAGGAGCCCCCGGGCTTGCCCCGAACGCGCTGCCGGGTGTCGTCGGGGTAGGCCCTAACTTGTGCATAGGCGAGGGGGAAATAGTTGCTTGTCCTTTGAGATCTTCTTGCTTCTTCATTAATCTGAGCCCAAGTTGTTTCCGGTTCTTCCGCCCATCGCGTAACGCCAATGGTGGTGGGGCCATTCTTGTAATGGCCAGTGAAGACTTTAACGCACGGGCGAGTAACTGCCAATTCACTCTTCCCACCACGCCCTTATCCCCGGCCACGTAGCTGCATGCATTGAGAGGGGAAGGTAACGGAGGCACGTGGTGCGGGAGAGTGCCAGAGAGGGGGCCCTCTTCTCCAAGTGGCGACGAGAACTTCTGCTCGACAAGCGTCTCCCTCCTCCCTCTGAAGATGCGGGGATGGAGCCTACGACGAGAGGAGGTGGGAGAGGACGAGGTCGAGGCCGTCTGGGCGCACGGGGCCGAGGGGACGGGGTGGCGCTCTGATTGTGACCCCGCCAGCCGCCCCTCCCCTGATGGAAGGCCATGTTGGAGACCAGCCTCTGGAGTTCGTCATTAGGCTGTATAAGCCTCCGCGCGGCCGCCTTCGTCTCCCCACCCCATTCCAAGGGCGATGGAGCTCAAACAGCCGCGTGCGTTGAGACTACACATGAGGGGTGCGGGAATGGCAGCATACGAGTGGATGTGGTGATTTCCCTGCCCCTCAGGTCATGTACTTCCACCATGGCTGAAGGCCTTTGCCCCGCCCATAGCTTGTCGGAAGGGCACGTCCTCCATTTTAAGTTAATGGAGGCCGATTTCCTTTCCGTCAAGGTTTTTGGAGCTCGGGTGCTCGCTTAGGGTGCTGCGCGGAGAGCTCGACCGACGACGAAAGCTCCTCCTCAAGCCGGAGGGGAATCGATCATGGAGGCTTCTACATCATCCTTGCTGCCTTTTGATATGCTTGAGTAGTTTCACACAGACCTACGGGTCCATAGCTAGTAGCCAATGGCTTCTTCTCTCTCTTGATCTTCAATACAATGTTCTCCTCGATGTTCTTGGAGTTCTATTCGATGTAATCTTCTTTTGCGTGTGTTGTTGGGATTGATGAATTGCGGGTTTAAATCTGAATATTCATGAGAAGTAATTGAGTCTTTTTGGAACTTTATTATGCACGATTGTTATAGCTTTGTATTTCTCTCCGATCTATCCATTGGTTTGGCCAACTAGATTAATTTATCTTCAGTGGGAGGGGTGCTTTGTGATTGGTTCAATCTTGCGTGTCTCTATATCTAGTGACAGAAAGACAAGACACATATTTGTATTGTTTCCATTAGGATAAAATGATGGGGTTTATTCATATTGATTGAGTTTACTTTGTCTCCGTCATGTCATCTTGCTTAAGCGTTACTCTGTTTTATACTTAATAACCATTGATGCATGTTGGATAGCGTCGATTGGTGGGGTAATAGTAGTAGATGCAGGCAGGAGTCGATCTACTTGTCTCGGACGTGATGCCTATATACAAGATCATTTCCTTGGATATCGTCATAACTATGCCTTTCTATCAATTGTCCAACAATAATTTGTTCACTCATCACATGCTATGTGTTTGAAGAGAAGCCTCTAGTGAAAACTATGCCCCAGGTCTACCTTTATCATATTAAAAAAAACCTAAATACCTTTCTACAATTTTTTATTCTTTTTTGTTTTTGCAATTTATCCATCTACCTATACAGATTTTATCCTTGCAAGTAACGAGTTCAAGGGGATTGACAACCTTCTTGCTCGTGTTGGGTGCAAGTATTTGCTTCTGTGTGTGCAGGTGTTGTTCTGAGGCTTTGCGTATTCTCCTATTGGTTCGATAAACCTGGTTCTAACTGAGGGAAATCTTATCTCTATTGTACTGCATCTCCCCTCCTCTTCGGGAAAATCCCAACGCAGCTCACAAGTAGCAGGAAGAATTTTTGGCGCCGTTGTCGGGGAGACATCATCAAAACTATCAATTACCTATACATACACTATCATCTACTTGCTCTACTTTTTATTTGCCTTTTCCTCTCGTTTTTATCTCCCCCACTTCTCATAAAAATATAAAAACACAAATATTTGTTTTGCTATTTTTTGCTCGTTGCTTGCTTTGTCGCTATGTCCCTTTAATAAGAAAGAACTATGTGCGATGCTATTGTTAATCGCACATGTTTTTTCTTGGCTGATCGTGTGTGCAATAGAGATTGATCGCACACGTAGTGGATCCTAGAAACATGTCTGATCTCCACGTCTATCGCAGACGTTTTGCTTTCGCAAACCATGTGCAGTGTAATCCCTAATTTAAAAATCACATGTTTTGAATTTGAAAGTAGGCAATCACTTATTTCATATCCAACCATGTTTATTACAAATATAGGTTCAACCACGAATGCATAATTCGATGCACAGGTACATATACAGAAGAACTACAAAAGCACCAAGTAAAGAATGATGAACCACAGTTGTACTAAAGACTGTAAAGAGAGAGGCGAAAGACATTCTGGTTGCTGGAGAAGGTGAAGCGGAATGCCCATATTGTGCCCCCCCTCCATGCGTAATGCGCGCATGACTCTAGGCCAACCCCTTGTGATGGCTGCCCGTCCATCCTTCACTGTCTTCATTAGGACTTCTCGATGCTCATTGTAGTCTGGATGAAATACTTTAATCTTCATTGTGTGTCTACCAATCATGTACTTTGCGAGGTAATCTTGAGTGAACTGCTTCGGGAACCACCGTGAACGAAAAAGATTCTGACATTGTTGTCTAACAACTCATTATGGGCAGTAAAAAGAGAAGGCTGCAGAGTTTGTAGTTACTATCCTACAGCTCACTGTTGTGTTGGATAGAGCATAAACAAATAATTTGCTTGCCACCATTCGTATCTTTTTGCTAATAATCCTTATAAGTTTCCTCACTTGATGCTTGTTCATGAATATCTCATTGCCCCATACGCAAAAAGGGTCGATGCGTGGATCCTTGCCAAGGGCATATGTACCTACAAGCAACAAGTCAATATTAGAAGCTAACAAGTGTCCAGGTCTGGATCTATATGCACTACATTATGGAACGACGGGGGGAGTACAAGCCGAGGGATGAAACTAACCTCGGCGGAAAATGGTGGCCACTCCCGTTGTTGTCCTGCATAAGTAGTGGAAAGGCATGATAAGTACAGCAACCTTAACATCAAACAAATATAGCAAAGGTAAACAACATCATCTCCAAATGATAGCTTGAATGTGTTGGTTTCAGCATGCTGTTAAAGCAGATATAAAATGGAAGGCAATGTTACCGACAACAGGCTTAAAAGCCATCAAATATTGCAATTCAAACTGGTATTGTTGAAAATGAATAGAACGTTGGTAATGCTTAAACATCACACTGGATAAATGTGTAAAACTGAAATAAAGGGCATGTGTTAACTACACCAGGCATAACTGGAACCAAATATAGCCGTTCAAACTGGTATTGATGCAGTCGAGCGGCACAGTTCCGACTTGCACATAATGAACATCACATTATGAATGACTGAAATAAACAAGGCATAAATGATCAGTATAACAACCAAATATAGCCATTGAAAACTGGACAGAGTCTCACTGCAACCAACATAACAAGCAAATACAGATAAACAGGGCATATGCTTGAAAACTGGACAAATGCTCACTGCAACCAACCTAACAAGCAAATACAGATAAACAAGGCATCTGCTTGAAAACTGGACAAATGCTCACTGCAACCAACCTAACAACCAAATACAGATAAACAAGGCATCTGCTTGATAACTGGACAAATGCTCACTGCAACCAACCTAAGAACCAAATACATATAAACAAGGCATTTGCTCGAACTGGAAAAATGCTCACTGCACCCAACCTAACAACCAAATACAGATAAAACAAGGCATCTACTCATATAAACAAACAATATAGCCATCGTGAAACTGAAGTGGACAATTCATACTTAAAATCACACTAGCCATTAAAACAATACATTTTTGCATAACTGAAAATAATTAAACACGGCACAGTTAAAACACCACACGGCAAATGCTACTACAACAAAGGGTACGGGTTGGCAAGCTAGAAAAGGTAAGATTTGCTGATAGGATGTTGCCTCACATGTCATGGATGGGATCCTTCCAGTTGGAAGAGCACAGACCCATGGTGCGCTCTCTGATGTCACAGATGGGCTGTTTCACCTTGGAAGAACCTTTGTGGGTGCCCTCCTCATGGTCGTGGTCGATGAGATCTGACTTGGCAATTGAGGATCCCAAGCCGCCGCCGTAGAACGTGTCCTTCAGAAATGACAAAATGGGCTCGATGGCGTACAAGGATCGCAAATCCTTGACCGCGTGGCGGAGGAGATCAGCGGCAGGGCCGTCGAAGAGATCGACGACGGTTGAACCAGAGGGGTTGGGGATGGACCACTTAACCTGTGACATGGCCCGCGCGAAGCCGTCGCTGTCGACGAGCATGATGCCATAGCCAGCTTTCCCGAGATACAGTAATACGCTAGCCCGCTGACATGAAGCCTTCGGCATGGCAACGTAGTCAACGTCTTCGCCGGCTTCCGCGGTGATGTGTTGCTCCGGGATCGACAGGTCGGGGCGAACGGCGGCCACCTCGCCAACGTCCGCCGGAGAGGCCATGATAAACCTCTTCTTGGTCGAACGCTTGTCGGGCTCCCCGGGATACGTGGTCGAGCTTAGGCTGCGACATTCTGGAGCAGGTGATGTGGATCTGGCGGGGAGGGACACCGCATGCCTCATCTAAAAACTTAGGGGAGTGGGGCGACGGTATGGGAATCGCTGCGTAACCTAAACTTTATTATCTAAGCTAGGAGGAACGGGCAGACCTGCAGGGGTTGGCGGCGGCGGTGGCGGCGAGCTAGGGTTCGAGGGGGGGAGGGGGCCGGGTGGGGGGGACTGTGGAGGGGGGTGGTATTTGAGGATACACCGCGGCTACTGAAATTTTTAGTAATGGTGGGTGGAGATGGTGGTGGACGAGGGAGGGCGACGGTTCAAATGCCTCGGCTACTGCAATTTTACTATAAGGTCGGTGCTGGAGGAGTGTGGGCGACGGTTGAAGTACAGCGGCTACTAAAATTTGGGTAAAGGAATTGATGTGGGGCGGGAGTACCCAAGATCGCGCACGGTCCAATAATAATATGCGTGTATGATAATAAGGAAAAGTGGCGGGACCGCCGATTTTTGCAACGCTCAAGGCGGGTTGTTTGTTTTTAGATTTCTAGCTAGCTGGTCTATCACACACGGTTCGTCCTAATTTTCAGACGTAGACGTGGAATTCAATCTAAATAAACTACTCGCCTTTAGCTTGCGCAGGTGGTGATTTTACAGCGCACTTGCATCGCACACGGTTAAGCCAGTACCTTCACCTTTGCTCGCGCTTGTGCAGTCATGGTGATTTTACAGCGCACTTGCATCGCACACGGTTGAGCCAGTACCTCCACCTTTGCTCGAGCTTGCGCAGTCGTGGTGATTCACAACGCACTTGCATCGCACATGGTTAAGACATTATACCCGTGTCCATTGAGCGTCATCAGAGTCTTTGCAGCAAAAAAAAAGTTAGAGAGGGTCAGAAGACAACCACACCAGCATGTGGCCCAAATATATATGAGTTAAAAGGGTGGTCTGTGATGTTCAAAATTCCAATGCACAACTTTGACCGCGCAGGCCCACGGTTGGGCGCGTCGTCGAAGATCGATGAGAGGGGCCAGAAGTCAAGAACCACCTAGAAGTGACCAAATATATGTAGGAATATAGGGTGTGATGTTTAAAACTTTAAATACACAATGCACAGCTTTGGTGGCACCTGCCTCGCAAACCCGAAAGCACCCTTGGATATATCTATAATGACATAATGTCATAGCTGGCTAGGGTGCTTGACCCACCTCCCACTTTGTGTCAGCAGGGCGGATAAACGTAATGATACTTTGGTCATACATGCATGTCGCCATGACCTACCATAAGACGAACCAGTGAATCTATCGTTTGGTCAAACGACAACTATTGTTGTCGATAAACCGCTTGGGCCAATAGATTGAACCATCATAAAAAATCGCACGAGAGGGACCACAAAACCAGCACCTCTTGCATGCGGTACAAAATGATGTACGTTGGAAGGGATGATGTGTGTTTTCAATATAGAATAATGTACAATTTAGATGTGGTGCCTGCCTCTCGATACAGACAACAACCATGAAGGCTAGGTAGTTAAGGATGAGATACGCAGGGTACGGTGTAGGTCGAACCCAGCAATCTGAGCATGTGGGAGGGAATCCTGACAATGCATGAGCTCGAGCTTTGGTTGAACGACATGTGATGGTGACCGGCCCTAGCACGAACTAGGAGGAATCCATTCATGGCCAACACATACCCCTCGTTATCGGTCAAAGGGATGATATATATACACTCGGGGAGCCCACAGATATGCGTGTCATCACAAAAAAACGCACAAGGGAGACGTGGTCGATCAGAAGACCCCGTATACACTGCATGCGGCCCCAAAATATGTATGGGTACGGTGGTGTGTGATGTGTTTAAATCCCGAATGCATAACTTCCGATGGGCCACCAACTATATTACAAACCGAACACCGTACCGACCCTAAGCTTGGTCAATACGTACGAGTGTCGGTTTTCCAACTTCGAGGCGGCGGGGGGGGGGGGGGGGGTGTCGTCCAACGCATGTGCTCAAACTTTATTTGGTTCTAACATGGCACGCATGCAATAGGAAACCATCATGGTCAAACCCCTTCTTGTATGTTGGGTCAAAGGGATAGATTGTGTGGGCCCCCCTCGTTATCGGTCAAGGATAATATATATACCTCGGGGAGCCCATAGATATGTGCGGCGTCTATAAATCGCACAAGGGAGACATGCTCGATCAGAACACCCAGCCCCCTATACCCCGCATGCTACCTGAAAAAAATGTATGGGTCTGGTGTGTGATTTGTTCAAATCCCGAAAGCACAAGTTCGATGGGGCACCAACTACATCAGTAACATTACAAACTGAACATCGTACCCCCCGCGACCAGGTAAAAGATGTACGATGCCGGGAACTTCGAGGCTGATGGGGGGGGTAGGGGCCGGGTGCCGTCCAACGCATGTGCTGAAACTTGATTTGCTCTAACATAGCACACGGAGCAAAGAGTAAACCCTTCTTGTGCATTGAGTCAAAGGGATAATTTGTGTGGGCCTACAGATGTCGATCATTCTCTGATTTTTTAGAACAAAAAATAACCAATAAAAACATAGTCTACAAATTAGCAAAACAAGGATCCCAAGGTTTATATAATCGCCATGACAGGTCACTATAGAGTCAATCATTCTTTGATTTTTTTAGAACAAAAAATAACCAATAAAAACATAGTCTACAAATTAACAAAACAAGGATCCCAAGGTTTATATAATCGCCATGACAGGTCACTATAGAAACATTTATCTCTATAATGACCGTGTCATAGCGTTTAAATGAAGCTTGAGATATGCAACTTCCCACCGGGTCACCCATCCTTAGACTACTCCAGCCCGAGCACGCTTAACTTTTGTAGTTCTATTCGACTAGGCTAGCGGATGGGAAGCTGCCCCTTGCTGATAGGAATTGCCTCCTTACCTTTAAGGCATTTCACGCTGGTCACCCTATGGGACCTACTCCCTCCTATCACACACATTTGTGCTTTTAGAAACTATGTGCGATATTTACATGGCCGGTGTGTCACCACCTAGCCTTCAATGAGCACTGACACTGGCAGCGGGAAAATGATGGGAGAAGAGGCGGGAAACCGATGAGAGGAGTGGCGGGAAATGATAGCGTGTTTGGATATATAACAACATTAATATAGAAAACTTAGTAGAGAAGGAAGCATGAGCTAGCACGACGCATGTGTACAGTGCTTAACCATATACTGCATGTGCTGTCGAAAGGGATGAGGATTGACGTTCGATCTGGGAGCATCCAACGGTGTAGACGTACGATCCGTGGGGTTTGGGTTCTGGCCAATCAGAATGCACGACTTAGATCATGTGCGCAGCAGGGGGGTATCGGCCATGGTTTGGTAGGCACACGGCTTTCGTGAGTGAACCGTGTGCTATTTGAAAACATTTCGTGGGAAGAATCTCGGTTTTTAAATCCCCGTAAATCCAAAACTCACCCGAAAATCGTGAAACTTGGCATGGTGTCACGACATGGTGGGCAAAATGGTAATCACTGCCTCTTTTCACCTTGTATTTTCTTCTACAGGCAACATGGAACGATAGGATATCCGTGCTGAAATTTAAAATTATTCAGGGTTCGTTTGGCCTTTTTATACACTAATTGAGTTTCCTAGGCATTTAATGTCCATAATTCAAATCTGAACTACAAATACATGCTCCAGTTCACCAAAATGGCTAGAAAAATTATACATGTGTCCTTGGGTGCATGTTTAGGTCCCATGCCAGGAATGGGAATGAATTACAACCGTACCGGCATCCTGGCTCGTCCTCAAACATTTGGAATCTCGGTTTTTAAATCCCCGTAAATCCAAAACTCACCAGAAAGTCATGAAAGTTGGCATGGTGTCACGTCATGGCACATATATGTCGTGGTAAAAACATTGTCCAATTTGGGCCAAGCTTTATTACAAACCTCTTACAAACTAGAGCCTGTCGCAAGAACCCTCGTGGTTTCGATAGGGAAACGTGTCCCCTTATGGGCGAAACGATAATCGCTCCCTCTTCTAGCCTTGTATTTTCTTCTACACACAACATGGAACAACGGGAGATTCACGCTGAACTTTGAAATTATTCAGGGTTCGTTTGACCTTTTTTATTCATTAATTGAGTTTTCTAGGCATTTAATGTCCATAATTCAAATCCGAACTACAAATACATGCTCCAGTGCACCAAAATGGCTAGAAAAAACGTACATGTGTCCTTGGGGTGCATGTTTAGGTCCCATGGAAGGAATGGGAATGAATTCACCCGTCTCGGCGTCCTGGCTCGACCACAAACATTGTGAATCTCGGTTTTTAAATCTTTGTAAATCCAAAACTCACCAGCAAATCATGAAACTTGTCATGGTGTCACTACATGGCACATATATGTCATGGTAAAATAATTGTCCAATTTGGGCCAAGCTATATTACAAGCCTCTTACAAACTGAAGCTTCTCGCAACCCTCGTGGTTCCGGTAGGGAAACATGCCCCTCCTGTGGGCGAAACGATAATTGCTGCCTCTTCTCGCCTTGAAATTTATTTTCTACAGGCAACATAGAATAACAGGAGTGTCGTGCTAAAATTTGAAACTGTTCAGGGTTCGTTTGGCCATTTTATATATAAATTGAGTTTTCTAGGCATTTAATGTAGTCCATAATTCAAATTTGAACTACAAGCACATGCTCCAGTGAAGCAAAATGGGTGGAAAATCGTACATGTGTCATTGGGTGCATGTTTAGGTCTCATTGAAGGAATGAGAATGAATTACAAACTTCTTCTCATGCTGAAACATTGAGAATCTCGATTTTTAAATCCCAGTAAATCGAAAACTCACCCAAAAAACATGAAACTTGGCATGGTTTCATGACATGGCACATATATGCCGTGGTAAAAAAATCGTCCAGTTTGAGACAAGGCGCACACATTAATAGCCAACGAAGTCGTTTTGAAACAAATAGCTGACACGTTAATATCACAAACGGTTGTATTATATGAACCGTGTGTTCCCATAACCATTTAAGTACGGCCACGCATCCCTCTTTTCTTATGGGATAGTACTACCTCCGTCCTCGTTCATTGGTCATCTTTGTATTTTGTGCCAAAATTTAACCATACTCGGTGGCGTGCGTGCAGCTGTTTGATTAGACGGGACGAGCGCGAGAAGTCCGCCGTGCAGGCTCGACGGGATGTGTGCGAGCAGTCCGCCGTGCAGGCTCGATGGGACGCGTGCATCCTGTCCACCTCGCAGGCTCGATGGGACACGTGCGAGTAGCAAGGCCGCCCATGCTCACCGGGAAGCGAGCTCTTTGACCTCCATCCACCAGCCGCCCGCCTCGCTCACAACTTCTCCATTAATAGCGGCCGAGCCGCTGTTTAACACGCGGTTAATTAAAGCACCTAGACGGAGGGTGTTTGCTTGTGATCCCATGGCCCCGCTCAATGTTAGCATTTGCTTTGTTCGTGTTTTCAACTCGTATTCCGGCCTAATTTAAAATGCCACATAGGGCAACGGATAATACGACGACAAATAAAATGGCAACGGATAATACGACGACAAATTTACAATGGCACGGATAATAATTGTCTTACATATTCCGGATAATTTAAAATGCCACATGCGGCAAAGCCCGGAAGACACGGGGGCAAGAGAAGAAGGAAATCGCAGACAACGATCTGGGTCGCTACTGTCTCTACTCCTCAATGGATCGCCGGGCGACGACATCCTCCAACTCCTTCTTCAATTCCTCATGACTTTGCTTGAAAGCAGCCACGGATTCCTCCACCTCCCGCTCGCGCTTGATCTGAAGCTTCCTCAAGTCACCCATCAGTTCCTCGACGACCGCTGTCAGTGTCATCCCCGAGGCACTGCTCTGGTCATGCAGCATCTTCCAGCCGGCGGCCTCCTCCTCCTTCTCGGCGAGCGCCTTGAGGAGCTTCGCATTGTCACCCATGAGTTGCTCGACGAGGCCGGTCGCCTTCTCAACCGAGGCATCGCTGATCTCGAGCAGCTTCATCAAGCCGTCGACCAGCTCCTGCTGCTTAATGAGGCCAGTGAGAATGTCGTCGTCGCCGGCCAAGGACTGCAGCAACGCCAGCTCGTCGCGATCGCTGACGCGGCGAGTGCACTTGTGAGAGCCCTAGCGTGCCCGTGAGAGCTCGTTCGAGGGCTCCGCGACACGCCGGGACATCTCTGCTGCGGCTGCCGCTTGGCGGTGGGACCTCTCTAGTGCTTCCACGGCCTTGGTCTTTGCTGCCTGGTTATATGTCCACCCGAAACTCCTCCTATCGGTCATGACAGAACGACTTGACAGGAAAGACCAGTTTTGTGGGTGATGAGGAGAGGAACTGTGAAGTAATTTTTGAGTGGGTAGTTTTTATAGCTCGGTGCTAAGTGTGAACACATATTAGTTTGATCGGTGTGAACAGATTTGCAATTACTTATTGCGTTGTAATCTGCAATGTGACGAGAAACAAGGTCAAAATTTATTGATGGTTCTGGGCCTACAAAGCCCGTTTCTGTTGTTCTGGCTCATCGCAAACAGTTCTTATGGATCAACCGTATGCCACGCATCGGAAGCCCAAAACATGGGCCCGCGTTCTCGGATGTACATGTACGTGTCTGCCCACTATCACACATGGTCAAGATATCACCATCGTGTCTGATGGATGCGCCGTCGCGCCTCCCACGGGGTGCCAGAAGGTTGACCACGTGGTTGCTCGCTGTTGAGGCGGCCGCGGTGTGCTCTGCTACTCGTTGAGGCGGCCGCGGCGCGCTTTGCTTGTGTCCGTCCGCGCGTTTTGCTCGCCATTGAGGCGGCCGCGGTGCGCTCTGCTCTGGCGTCCCTGCGCGCGCTCTGCTCGCCATTGAGGCAAATTTACAATGGCAATGGTTAATAATTGTCTTACATATTCAGGATAATTTAAAATGCCACATGCGGCAATGCCCAAAACACTCACGACCTACATATGCATACAATTATAATAAAATATAGGCTAAAAGGCTGAGCTGGCGGCCTTCCGACGGCGGTCTTCTCGGACTCCATGATCAGCATAGCACCCTTGCGGCCGTTCATTCCAAGTGTCCCGACCCGCCTCCGCCTACGGAGCTGCTGGCGCTGGGAGGCTCTTGGGGCTGCTGGGCCTCTTCCAGAAGAGCTTGACAGCGTGCAATCGTGTGCATGATATCTCCGCGGAACCGCTCCATTTCCATGTCTCTGGCCTGGTAGCAAATTCCGTCCATCACCTGCATCCTCAAGATATCACGTTGGCGATGTTCTACTTCGTTGGGGACGTCAACTCCGCCAAGGATGCGCTCAAGCCTGGCCACCACATCATCAGGATCGAGGTTGACACGGCCGCCGTGGGCAATGATGAAGCCGCAGGCTGGCTGTGTCTTGACTGAATCGCAGAGGTCCTCTGCCCATTCCTTGCAGGGCATCAGGCTCTCGATGAGCACTGGTGACGGCGGCTCTTCGGATGGGTCATCGATCATGCCGCCGAGCAGCTCTGGATCTTTTGCACGGTGGATGGCAAACTGCTCATCACACCTCCTCTGCAATATGTCGATTGTGCGCCCAAGGACTGTCACGCCGATATCGCTGCCGATGGGCCATGGTGCATGCATCGACCGATGAAGCTCTTGCTCCCCGACCTGCTCCGGCTCATTCTCCTCGCCGAAGATGTAACACAGGTAGGGGTCGACGTCGAAGCTTTGGTCGTTACCTGGCATGCTTCGAATAACTAATGGTACATAGGTGAGGACTAGATCTGCGCAGAGTGTCGCGACGGTGCATTGCCACCTGGGTTATATGCAGCAAGCCATTAGCTGGTGGCGGGAAACCGATGAGGGAAGAGGCGTGGATTTTATAATTCACCCATGTGGAGCGCGGGAAGACTAAGTGGAGCACACACACAACCCGAATACCGTATGCGGTGCCACGTGTTATTTATCACACACGTGTTAACATAAGGAAACGTATGTGTAACTTACTAATCATCACACACGAGTACTCACAGACGCATCGTGTGCGATACTCCTAGCCACCGCAAGCAACTAGTTTGCATTTTTCAAAGTTTTTTGTACAAACAGAATCACACATGAACTAACTATAGTAAGCGTCTGTGTTATAAATTCTCATCGCAAACAATTCATCCGAGTGGGCTGTTTGCTGTGTATCACACACATCTTGTTTACACGAATCGTTTGTTTTCTTTTGGCTCATTGCAAACAGTTCATCTATGTGAACTGTATGCCACATATCACACACATCTTGTTAAGTTGAACCGTTTTCATTCTCTTCCCTAATCGAAAACAGTTCGTCTGAGTGAACCGTATGCCATATATCACACACACCTTGATCTGGCTGACCATTTCTGTTGCATTCCCTAATAGCAAATAGTTCATCGGAGCGAACTGTATGCCGTATATCGCACACACATTGATATGGCTACCCGTTTCTGTTGTTCTGTCTAATCGCAAATAGTTCGTATGGATCAACTGTATGCCCCGCATCGCACACGTAACTAAAATCTGAACCGTGTTTGATGTCTCCACCATCACAAATGTTTTGCATCTTTTTTGACGGGTTTTTTACATCCCCGTTTGTGATTAATGCATCGCACACAGTTTCGTCAAAGGGTCTCTGATCGTAGTGTCGCGTTAGCAGCATCCTGCAGTAGTGATAGTAGCTTCATGTTCTTCATATAGAGAGTCTCCTATGTTGTCACTTTCATATACTAGTGGAAAATTTTCATTATGACTTGTATATTTTGATGATGGGTCTTCATGAGCAAGCAAGTTGGTTGCACACTCACTTAGCTTTCAGTTTGAGCTTTCATACACTTATAGCTCTTAGTGCATCCATTGCATGGCAATCCCTACTCCTCACATTGACATCAATTGATGGGCATCTCCAGTCCATTGATTAGCCGCGTCGATGTGAGACTATCTTCCTTTTTGACTTCCCCTTATTGATCTGTATCACCACATTCTATTCCGCCCATAGTGCTATGTCCATGGCTCATGCTCATATATTGCGTGGGGTTGAAAAAGCTGAAGCGCGTTAAAAAGTATGAACCAATTGCTCGGCTTGTCATCAGTGTAGTTCATGATTAATACTTTGTGTTAGGAAGACCAAGCATGCCAAGATTATATGATTTTGTAGGGATAGCGTTCTTTAGCATTTTTATTTTGAAAGGCATGATTGTTTGTTGGTATGCCTGAGTATTTATGACTTTATATCAAGTTATAGACTATTGCTTTGAATCATTCGGATCTTAATATTCATACCCTAAAAGAAAGATTACATGATAAACATGTTAGGTAGCATTCCACATCAAAAATTATGTTTTTATCATTTACCTACTCGAGGATGAGCAAGAATTAAGCTTGGGGATACTGATACGTCTCCAACGTATATATAATTTTTGATTGTTCCATGCTATTATAGTATCAATCTTGGATGTTTTATATGCATTTATATGTTATTTTACATCATTTTTTTGGACTAACCTATTAACCCATTCCCTAGTGGTTGTTTTTTGCCTGTTTTTGGTTTTCCAGAAAGTCAGTATGTCATGGGAAACCACGGCCACCTATGGGGCCACGAGCCCCTTTTGGTTCGGCAGGGGGACTGAGCACGTTGCACAAAGAGCGGAGGAGCGCGGCACAGCGCGGCAGAGATCACACGGGCAGTTTTACCCAGGTTCGGGCCGCCACGAGGCGTAAAACCCTACTCCTGCTTTGGTGGATTGATGGTGGATGGTGGTGGAAAATGCAGCACTCTTGCCCGGCAGGGTTGCCTTGGGGCGAGAGCAGCTACGCGCGTACGAGTGTACAAGGGTCCCAATCGTTTCTATGGTTGCCATGGGCCTCCTTTTATAGATCAAGGGGTCACCATAGTGGAAAATCAGTCATTGTGTACCGATTAGATAGCGAACAATGCTATCATATCTACTCTGTAGACAGAGCAGAGCGCATTAAATGCGCCGCTTAGCGTCACATCATGGCCAGCCCGACACGCCTTGCCGGGCTGTTAGACCACCTTCTCTCCTGTATGCATGACACGTCGCTGGACGGGTGTCATTTGGAGGTGATTCCTGTAGGAAATGGCTGCCATGTGGCAAAAGACATCCACTTAGTCACCTTGGGGCTTGACACCGCATCGATCGATGACTTGCGTTGCTACGAGGTGGGGCGGTGAAGCCTTGGCGGGGTGTTTTTCCTTCGTAGGACCCGACAGGCCTGCCGGGGCAGTCTTGAGGCTTGCTTCCGGGGCAACCTTGACCTCGCCAGGCTCTCCTGCCCGGCAAGGGAGGTTTTCCCTTAGCGGTGTCTTGCTCCTTGGCTTGACTTGGTTTCCTTAATCCTGCCCTTGGATTCCTCAAAGAGCCTATCTCTTCATCTTGGCCTTGTATTGGATGTTGCAATCTTGATCTCAGGCCTGTGCACGGTCTGGGCAACAGACCCCAGGGTTTGTTGCACCGGCAGGAGCCCCCGGGCTTGGCCCGAACGCGCTGCCGGGTGTCGTCGGGGTAGGCCCTAACTTGTGCATAGGCGAGGGGGAAATAGTTGCTTGTCCTTTGAGATCTTCTTTGCTTCTTCATTAATCTGAGCCCAAGTTGGTTTCCGGTTCTTCCGCCCATCGCGTAACGCCAATTGTGGTGGGGCCATTCTTGTAATGGCCAGTGAATGACTTTAACGCACGGGCGAGTAACTGCCAATTCACTCTTCCCACCACGCCCTTATCCCCGGCCACGTATGCTGCATGCATTGAGCGGGGAAGGTAACGGAGGCACGTGGTGCGGGAGAGTGCCAGAGAGGGGGCCCGGTCTTCTCCAAGTGGTGACGAGAACTTCTGCTCGACAGCGTCTCCCTCCTCCCTCTGAAGATGCGGGGATGGAGCCTACGACGAGAGGAGGTGGGAGAGGACGAGGTCGAGGCCGTCGTGGCGCACGGGGCCGAGGGGGACGGGGTGGCGCTCTGATTGTGACCCCGCCAGCCGCCCCTCCCCTGATGGAAGGCCATGTTGGAGACCAGCCTCTGGAGTTCGTCATTAGGCTGTATAAGCCTCCGCGCGGCCGCCTTCGTCTCCCCACCCCATTCGCAAGGGCGATGGAGCTCAAACAGCCGCGTGCGTTGAGACTACACATGAGGGGTTGCAGGAATGGCAGCATACGAGTGGATGTGGATTTCCCTGCCCCTCAGGTCATGTACTTCCACCATGGCTGGAAGGCCTTTGCCCGCGCCCATAGCTTGTCGGAAGGGCACGTCCTCCATTTTAAGTTAATGGAGGCCGATTTCCTTTCCGTCAAGGTTTTTGGGAGCTCGGGTGCTCGCTTAGGGTGCTGCGCGGAGAGCTCGACCGACGACGAAAGCTCCTCCTCAAGCGATAGCGACAAGGAGGACAGTGATGGCGATGACGACGGCATCGGCCGGGAGGGTGACAACTCTGACTCTGGCTGAGCACCAGCCGCACCGTCACCGTCAGGCGGCGGCACCATCATCTGCACTTGCATCTCCTCCCCGGCAAGGTGATTTGCCGGGGAGTTGGATGCGGGGGTGGGGGTGGTGCTCCTGACTCCTCCAGCAGCGTTCCAGCTGGACCCCAGCAGGCTTCCTCGCGGACTGTAGCTTCGTTCGCCCTGCCGCGTCCTGCTAGCCCTGGTGGTGGTGGTTGGCGGGTCGTCTCTGCCGATCTCTTCACCATCACCTTCGCCCGCGCCCTCCCGCTCTCGCCAGGCTCCTCGTCAGGGGACCCGACGGGGTCAGGCTGGGCTTCTACCCAGGTGCTCCTTTTGCCCTCTTCACCTCCTGCCGCGGTGCCTAGGAGGAGATGGACAAGACAGGGATTACGGGGCACTTATCTTTTTTCAATCTAAAATCTGTAGGCATTTGCCAAACTTTAGCTCAAATAATGTAATCTCTTTTATCCATGTTTGTGTTCTGTAAGGTCTGTACTTGTTGATCAGCATGTTAATGAAAAAGATAAACCTTGCCGGACACTTGTGCATGTAACATGTCCATGCAGAAGGAGAATGCCTCTATACGCTCAAGTATACAAGTTTTTCCCCGATAGGCTATCCTGCCTGTACCCTCAGTTTGCTGCCGCGGGGCTGGGCCTGCCGGGCACAAATCGTAAAGAGGGACCAGCCCCCCGCTAACTTTCTCGCCAAAGGCCACTACAACCACCCCGACCGAAGCAATGTTCGAGTCAAGGGACGGGAGCACCTATGTTTTGAAAGCGGCGAGGTTTTCCTATGCACAAGTTTTTACTTACAGAACGCGTATGGATAAGAGAGAGAACTTATCTGTTTGGGCTTGCCGGGGATCGCGATGTAGGCTTGTCTTCTCTTCTCCTTTTTCGGGACCGAATCCACGGTAGGAGCCTGTAGTTTGATGCAGATGAAAATGATGCCTCATGCGATCTTATCTACATGAACATGCAATGCTCATGATATGCTTATGAATGCATGCAATTTGTCGGGGGCCCCCCAGCGCTTCATTTATTTTTCTGTTGCTCAGGGTCTGTGCCTGGCTTTGTACAAGGGGTTACATGCAACAGAAGCAAGGCCTGTACAAAAGGGTGGCTACCGGGCAGGGCCCGACAGCCGCGCCTTACGGGTAGAACTTGCAGAGATGCTCAATGTTCCATGAGTTTTGCAACTGAATGCTATCTCCGGTCTCCAGGCGGACTGCGCCAGGTCTGGTGACTCGTACTACCCGGTAAGGGCCTTCCCACTTCGGCGTCAACTTGTTTGCACCCTTGGTAGACTGAACGTGCCTAAGGACAAGGTCGCCTTCCTGAAAACACCGGGCATGAACCCCGCGGCTGTGATAGCGACACAGGGCTTGCTGATAGCGCGAGGCACGCGGAGCAGCCCGGAGACGGTTCTCCTCGAGTAGCACAGCATCGTCACGCCGGTGCTGATCTCACGCTACTTCATCGTAGGCAAGCACTCGAGGTGACCCGTAAATGAGTTACGTGGGGATAACTGCTTCTGCCCCATAGACTAGGGAGAAGGGAGTCTGCCCGGTAGCTCGATTTGGTGTAGTTCTGAGGGACCAAAGAACCACCGGCAGCTCATCGATCCACTACCTGCCACACTTCTGCAGCCTATCAAATGTTCTCGTCTTGAGTCCTCGCAACACTTCAGCGTTTGCCCTCTCAGCTTGCCCGTTGCTCCTTGGATGGGCCACAGAGGCGAACGAGATTTTGCTCCCGAGGGCATGAACGTATTGCATGAAGGCGCGACTCGTGAACTGGGTGCCGTTGTCAGTGATGATCCGGGCAGGAACTCCGAAGCGGCACACCAATCCTTTCAAGAACTTGATAGCTGACTGAGCAGTCACCTTTCTCACGGGCTCTACTTCCGGCCACTTTGTAAACTTGTCGATTGCAACGAACAAGAATTCAAAGCCCCCGGCAGCACGGGGGAAAGGGCCGAGGATATCGAGCCCCCAGACCGAAAACGGCCATGACAAAGGGATTGTCTGAAGAGCTTGGGCAGGCAGGTGGATATTCTTGGAATGGAACTGGCAGGCTTCACACTTGGTGACAAGCTCGACCGCATCTTGGAGGGCTGTGGGCCAGTAGAATCCTTGCCGGAAAGCTTTCTGTAACACCCCTAGTGGTTAACTACAGTAATCACCCTTTTGATTATGCCATGTCATCATGATCAACAGTGCATGACCATCATTAACACCATATTGCATTTCAACTCCTAAGTCAAATTCGAATTTAAATGAAAGTGGAAAATAAAAGTTGTTCAGATCCAGAAACAAAAATGTACATCATGTTGCAAATAATCCAGAGGCTAATATAAAATTAGCAGCAGTGTTAACTAAAATATTTAAGTGGCTCAAACAAATAGAAACAGTAGCAACGTAACGCTATTTAATCCTTTTTCAATTTAAATAAAATCCAAACAAAAAGATATGGACCCCAAACCAATTTCTAGCAGTGACAGATAATGCACTGTAAATAATGGAGCAAGTCTCATATTTTACAAAAGTCTTTTGGAATAAAAATAAAAGAGAAAACAGAAAAGGAAAATAAATAATATAAAAAAAAAGTAAAAAGGAAAAGCCCCCCCCCCGGACCAACTGGGCCGTGGCCCAGCTGGCCACCAGGCCCACCCAACCCCCGGCCCAGCCGCCCCCCCCCCTTTTTTACACCCCCCCCCCCCCCCCCCCCGATCCACTCCAAACCCTAACCTACCCCACTCCCCCCCACCTCTCCTTCCCCGATCCAAACTGGATCGGGATCGGGAGCTCTAGCCGCCGCCACCCTTCGACGCCCCGGCGCCCCCCCCCCCCCGCCGGCCGGCCGACGCCCCCGCCTCACCCCGCCGACCGCCCTGCCGCTCGACGTCGCAGACCCGCCAACCCTCGACCCTCATCCCCGACCGGCCTCCTCGAGCCACGCCGCCCGCGTGCCTCTACAGCCGTCGGTGAGGCCCCGGCCTCTGCCGCCCTCTCCCCTTTCCCCCTCGTCCCCGTCCTCGATGCCGTCCGCCGTGCCCGGCCGCGCTCGCCGCGGTCCCCTGCTCCGTTAGCCGCGCCGCTCCCGTCCGTGCCCTGCCGCTCGCCTCCCCTCGCTGCGCGCTGTAGTTGCTTGCGCCGCCTCTGGCTGCCGTGTCGCCCGCTCCGCCTGAGCGCGCGCTGGCCGCGCGCTGCCTCGGTCGCCGCCCGCCCCCTTTCCCGCTCGCCTCTGCCGCACGCGCGCGCGCCCCCATCGCGCCCGGGCCCTCGTCCCCGCTCGCCACCAAGGCGCCCGCGCCCACGCCTCGCTTGCCGCCCGCTCGCCCGCGCGCGCGCTCTGGCCTCCGCTCGCCCGCGCCCGGCCCGCTCCGCGCCGCGCCTCCGCCTCCCCGCGCCCGCGCATCGCCGCTCGCCCTACACCGCTCCCGGCCGCGTCTCCCCTCCGGCCGCAGCCGCGCCCCGCCGGTGCGCCCGTTCGGGCGGCGCTGCGCCCGTCGGGCGTCCACGCCCGCACCCGCGCCCGTTCGCCCGCTTGGCCTCTGTGCCACCGACAGCAGGGGCCCACAGCCCCCAAAACGTTTTAAAAAAAAATAGGATTAAGATTAAATAAAAATAAAAATAATAATTAAATTTAATTAATTAATTAACTTAATTAATCCTGTTAATTAACCTAACCTAATTAACCTAATTAACTACTGTTAATTAACCCTAATGACTGCTGACATCAGCATGATGTCATGCTGATGTCATCAGTTACTATTCTGGATAATGTTGAAAATAATAAAAATAAATTCCAGAAATTAATAAAATCTTTAGAAAATCATATAAAATAAACCGTAACTCCGATGAAAATACTTTCTACATGAAAGTTGTTCAGAACGACGAGACGAATCCGAATACGCGATCCGTTCGTCCGCCACATGTCTCTAACTATCAAAACATGCAACCGTTCCCCTCCGGTCATCTGTCTAACAAATGTCCGGAACCGGGAAAACATTCCCGGATGGATCCCTCCTTCCTCAGTGACGTGCAACCGTACGTTAGGACACACCCGGCACTACGTATTGTCATGTCATACTTTGTGTAGCACTTGCTTGCTTCATATTTATACTGTTTCCTCCCCCTCTTCTCTCTCGATAGAGCCCGGTGCCGACGCAGCTCCGGTGATTGGTTGCAGTACTGACGACCTTGCCCTTGCCGCCGAGCAACCAGGCAAGCCCCCCCCCTTTGAGCATACCGATATCGCCCATTCTATTTCTCATGCTTGCATTAGAATTGCTGCTGCTGCTGCTGCTGCTTTACCTATTCTGATGCATAGCCTGTTCATTGTAACCTGCTGTTGATAATTACCTACATATCCTAAACTGTTTAGTCTAGGCTGGGTAGAGACCTATCAGTGACCCCACTTATCCCGACTGCCGCGCTGGATCGTCAGAAGACCCGATCAATGGGATTGAAGACCAGGACCCGACACCGCACATCACCCCCCTTAGTTGTAACGACACTGCAGCGTTACTATCGAGTGTCGAGGGTGAAACCTCATGTAGCACTTCTGATGTTAACTCTGTAGAGTAGTTATTCGGTCGTGGTCATCGAGGGTGATTCCTCCTTCACCGCTTCCGATAACGACGCTGTCGTACAACACCTCAAGTGTGGACCCAGTGAGGGTGATTCCTCCTAAGTTCGACTTGACGGTTACATCGAGTGGGCATCCGTCGAGGGTGATACCTCGGATTTCCTTGATGTTATGGACACACGGTTACTGTGACTTTACTGCTGAACCTTGATAGAGACGGGTCGGCCCCGAAGGGGGACCCGAGGAAGCTACTTTTACTACAGGACTGAAGGGACAGGCGGTACCACCCAGTAGAGGTGGACCTGAGTTCCCGACAGTCTTTTACGAGACGGGTTGACCTGGATGGTGCCCGAGTGTTGAATACGAGGCGTGGCCGGGCATTCATGGCCCTTGCCGCAAGTCCTCGAGACGGGGCAACGGGGTCACATCTTTCGTGAGTCTCTGCTCGTTTCCGCAAGCCCCTAGTCCTAACGATTTGGATATTTGATCCGAGCAGGCCTCTGGTCTGATAGCACTAACCATCACGTGGGCATAGTATGGGCGTTCTGCATCGTAGCATCAGCCGAAAGCTCTGTCAGACGTCCAGTTCAGCATGGCGGCACGGACGGACCGGCGCCCTCCTGGTGCCAGGCTTCTCCCTGCGCGCAACGACTCGGAGTGCACAGGGCGATGGCCCAAGACCTCTGAGCGCTTAGGATGTAGACCGACGGGGACCTCTCTGCTGAGCTGTAGGTCGGGTTGCGGTGTGTTGTTTGGCCGAGGCCGGGCATGACCCAGGAAAGTGTGTCCGGCCGGAGTTAAGCGAGCGTGATGGGTAAGTTGGTGCACCCCTGCAGGGAAGAACATTTCTATCGATAGCCGGTCCTACGGTAAAGGACACTCGGAGTTGTATCCTGATTGATACAATTTAGAACTGGATACCTGTGATGAGACCTGTATATATGGCCCTGGGATTGCTTCTCGCAGGGAGTCGAGAAGGGATCTCAGGACGAGGTTGATGACTGTATGGCTCTGGGATTGCTTTCTCGCAGAGAGTCGAGAAAGGATCTCTGGGTGAGGTTGATATTATTACTGCTACATTATATGGTATTGTTCTACTCTCTTCTACTGCTGCAAGACCGCTGAAGATGCTAGTCTTCGATAGGACTAGGCCTTCTCTCTATTCTGGCATTTCTGCAGCCCAGTCCACATATACAGCCTCCCCTTGATAATGTTGCATATGTAGTGTAGATCCTTGCTTGCTGAGTACTTCTGAGTACTCACGGTTGCTTTGTTTTTCCTTTTTCTCCCCATATCAGTTTGACGTGACCAGAGGACGGAGCCCCCTGAGACAGATGCCCCGACGATCGCTACTACTACTACCCAGAGGATGGATACTACTACGAGTTGACTGACGACCAGGGGTAGGATCGGAGGGTCCCAGGCAGGAGGCCTTCGCCTTTCGATCGTAGTGTTTTATTTTGCCCCGCCTTTCTAAAGGCCTTTCTGTTCTTTCTTTTATATCTGTATTCAGATATCTGATGCTTCCGCTGACGCTTGTTCGCAAGCTTATGTATTCGAGCCCTCGAGGCCCTGGCTTGTAATATAAAGCTTGTACGACTTTATTTATGTTTTAGAGTTGTGTTGTGATATCTTCCCGTGAGTCCTTAGGCTTGATCGTGTGCATTTGCGTGTATGATTAGCGCGCGATCGGGCCGGGGGCGTCACAAGTTGGTATCAGAGCCGACTGCCTGTAGGAACCCCCTTTCCAACTCCTTGGCCGAAGTTGAGTCTAGAAACCGGAAAACTGTTTTACTAACTTGGCTGTGTGGCTTACGGGCCCACGTCGCCAATTGGGAGGTATTAGTATCTTTTATTCCTCATCTTTACTCTGGGACTCTGACCTCTCTTCCTTTCGGGTTAACTAAAGTTTACTAACGCCGACACTTAGGATCTCGTAATTCTCGTCCACCCGGAGAGCTGGATATCTGTGCGATTTCCCTGACATTGATCTGATTAGTCTGATGATCATTTTCCTTTCCATTGTTTTGTCTAACCTTTCTCTCCGAGATCGGTTATACTTCTCCTTGTCTTTTGACAATCATGAGTTCCCTCTGTTTCAGATGGATCGTTTGTTTTCACCACACCCTGCGACGCAGCTACCAGCTGTTCGAGCAGGGATACATCCAGAGTACATTCTTTATCCACTGGGGCAGATGTCAATCCGTTACAATACCCCAGTACTATCTCCTCCAGATACCCGCAAAGACTTTGTGATCTATTGTGACGCATCCCGTGAAGGATTAGGCTGTGTCCTAATGCAAGAGCGTAAAGTGATTGCTTATGGCTCTCGTCAGTTGCGCCCACATGAAGAGAATTATCCGGTACATGATCTAGAACTAGCTGCTGTCATCTATGCATTGCAGTTGTGGCGACATTACCTTCTCGGTAATCGTTGCGAGATATACACGGATCATAAAAGCCTGAAGTACTTGTTCACTCAACCTTCTCTAAACCTCCGTCAGCAAAGATGGATGGAGACCATTGCGGACTATGACTTGGGTATTTCTTATACCCCTGGCAAGGCTAACGTGATGGCTGATGCCTTAAGCCGCAAGTCCTATTGCGACAACCTCATGGTTAAGCGAGCTCAACCTCGTCTTTTTGAAGAACTACGCAAGCTAAATCTCCGTATTGTCCCACAGGGCTCTCTGAATAACCTTGTGATACAAACAGATCTTGAGAAAGCTGTTAAGGATGCGCAAGCTAAAGATGCTGAAGTTGATTTGATGAAGAAAAGTCTTCACTTTGTAAAGTACAGGGATTTCTCGCTGTCTGAAGATGGAACCTTGTATTTCAGAGACCGCATTGTCGTACCTCGCTTCGAGCTTATGACTGACAAAGTCATGAAGGAGGCACATGATACCCCGCTGTCTATTCATCCGGGTAGCACCAAGATGTATCGTGATCTCCGTCAAAGGTACTGGTGGTCTAGAATGAAGCAGGACATTGCTCGTTATGTTGCCGAATGTGATGTGTGTCGTCGCGTTAAAGCCGAACATCAGAAACCAGCTGGAATTCTGCAACCACTTCCTATTCCTTTATGGAAATGGGATAAAGTGCAAATGGATTTCATTACCGGCCTTCCCAGGTCACAGAAGGGTCACGATGCTATTCTTGTCGTCGTCGACCAACTCTCTAAAGTTGCACACTTTCTGCCTGTCAAGGAGACGATCACTGCTAGTCTGTTAGCAGAGTTGTATATCTCCAGAATTGTATCACTCCACGGTATTCCGAAGGAGATCAGTTCGGACCGTGGCGGTCTTTTCACTTCCAAATTCTGGGAAAGCTTTCAAACAGCTATGGGAACTCATATTACTTGGAGTTCAGCATATCACCCTCAATCTCAAGGCCAAGTCGAACGAGTTAATCAAGTGCTTGAAGACATGTTGCGAGCTTGTGTTATATCGTTTGGCAAGAAGTGGGAAGAATCTCTTCCATATGCCGAGTTCTCCTATAACAACAGCTATCAAGCCAGCTAGAAAATGGCCCCCTTTGAAGTACTCTATGGAAGTAAGTGTCGAACCCCTCTGAATTGGTCAGAAACTGGGGAACGACCGCTCGTGGGTCCGGATATTATTCAACACGCCGAAGAACAAGTTCGTATTGTCCGGGAAAATCTCAAGGCGGCTCAGGACCGCCAGAAGAGCAACTATGATCGCAAACGATGGGGTTTGACTTATCAACCTGGTGATCAAGCTTATCTACGTGTCACTCCTATGAAGGGCACTCACCGTTTCGGAATCAAGGGCAAGCTAGCTCCACGCTACATTGGTCCTTTCCGCATTATTGCTAGACGTGGTCAAGTGGCATATAAATTGGAATTGCCGCCGCAATTCTCTCATATCCACGACGTCTTCCATGTGTCGCAACTTCGTAAATGCTTCAAGGAATCTCCGCACCGAGCTGTGGATCACGAGATGCTCGAATTGCAAGATGGTCTATCTTATAAGGAGCATCCGATCCGCATTCTCGATGAAGCTGAACGTCGAACCCGTCAGAAGGTTACCAAGTTCCTCAAAGTGCAGTGGTCAAATCATACTGAAGATGAAGCCACTTGGGAACGCGAGGATAATCTTCGTGCGGAATACCCCGAACTTTTTCCTTCTACTTCTTAATTCTCGGGACGAGAATTCTTGTTAGTAGAGGAGATTTGTAACACCCCCAGTGGTTAACTACAGTAATCACCCTTTTGATTATGCCATGTCATCATGATCAACAGTGCATGACCATCATTAACACCATATTTCATTTCAACTCCTAAGTCAAATTCGAATTTAAATGAAAGTGGAAAATAAAAGTTGTTCAGATCCAGAAACAAAAATGTACATCATGTTGCAAATAATCCAGAGGCTAATATAAAATTAGCAGCAGTGTTAACTAAAATATTTAAGTGGCTCAAACAAATAGAAACAGTAGCAACGTAACGCTATTTAATCCTTTTTCAATTTAAATAAAATCCAAACAAAAAGATATGGACCCCAAACCAATTTCTAGCAGTGACAGATAATGCACTGTAAATAATGGAGCAAGTCTCATATTTTACAAAAGTCTTTTGGAATAAAAATAAAAGAGAAAACAGAAAAGGAAAATAAATAATATAAAAAAAAAGTAAAAAGGAAAAGCCCCCCCCCCGGACCAACTGGGCCGTGGCCCAGCTGGCAACCAGACCACCACCCAGCCGGCCCAGCGCCCCCCATTTGTAAAAAAAAACCCCCCGCAAGACTTACACGCCACCCGATCAACCCCAAACCCTAACCTACCCCAACATCCCCCCCCCACCTCTCCCTCCCCGATCCAAACTGGATCGGGATCGGGAGCCTAGCCGCCGCCGCCCTTCGACGCCCCGGCGCCCCACCCCCCCACCAGCCGGAGGCCGCCGCACCGCCGCGACGCCTCGCCTCCTCCACGGAAGCGCGCCGACGCCCCCGTCGCCTCACCCCCGCCGACACCTGCCGCTCGACGTGCCGCACCACCCTTTCCGGACCGCCGCCAACCCCCTCGACACCTCATCCCGACCGGCCTCCTCGAGCCCACGCCGCCCCCGTGCCGCTACAGCCGTCGGTGAGGCCCACGGCCTCTGCCGCCCTCTCCCCTTTCCCCCTCGCCCCGTCCTCGATGCCGTCCGCCGTGCCCGGCGCGCTCGCCGCGGTCCGTGCTCGTTAGCCGCGCCGCTCCCGTCCGTGCCCTGCCGCTCGCCTCCCCCGCTGCGCGCTGCAGTTGCTCGCGCCGCCTCTGGCTGGGTCGTGTCGCCCGCTCCGCCTGAGCGCGCGCTGGCCGCGCGCTGCTCGGTCGCCGCACCGCCCCCTTTCCGCTCGCCTCTGCCGCACGCGCGCGCGCAACACCCACCGCGCCGGGCCCTCGTCCCCGCTCGCCACCAAGGCGCCCGCGCCCACGCCCGCTTGCCGCCGCTCGCCCTGCGCGCGCGCTCGGCCATCCGCTCGCCCGCGCCCGGGCCCGCTCCGCGCCCGCGCCTCCGCCTCCGCGCCGCGCATCGCCGCTCGCCCTAACAGCCGCTCCCGGCGCGTCTCCCTCCGGCCGCAGCCGCGACCCCGCCGGTGCGCCCGTTCGGGCGGCGCTGCGCCCGTCGGGCGTCCACGCCCGCACCCGCGCCCGTTCGCCCGCTTGGCCTCTGTGCCACCGACAGCAGGGCCCACAGCCCCCAAAACGTTTAAAAAAAAATAGGATTAGATTAAAATAAAAATAATAATAATAATAATAAATTTAATTATTAATTAACTTAATTAATCCTGTTAATTAACCTAATTAACCTAATTAACTACTGTTAATTAACCCTAATGACTGCTGACATCAGCATGATGTCATGCTGATGTCATCAGTTACTATTCTGGATAATGTGTGAAATAATAAAATAAATTCCAGAAATTAATAAAATCTTTAGAAAATCATAAAAATAAACCGTAACTCCGAGTGAAAATACTTTATATGAAAGTTGTTCAGAAACGACGAGACGAATCCGAATACGCGATCCGTTCGTCCGCACATGTCTCTAACTATCAAAACATGCAACCGTTCCCCTCGGTCATCTGTCTAACAAATGTCCGGAACCGGGAAAACATTCCCGGATGGATCCCTCCTTCCTCAGTGACTTGCAACCGTACGTTAGGACACACCCGGCACTGGTATTGTCATGTCATAATTTGTGTAGCACTTGCTTGCTTAATATTTATACTGTTTCCTCCCCCTCTTCTCTCGATAGAGCCCCGGTGCGACGCAGCTCCGGTGATTGGTTCCAGTACTGACGACCGTCCTTGCCGCCGAGCAACCAGGCAAGCCCCCCCCCTTTGAGCATACGATATCGCCCATTCTATTTATCATGCTTGCATTAGAATTGCTGCTGCGCTGTGCTTGCTTTACCTATTCTGATGCATAGCCTGTTCATTGTAACCTGCTGTTGATAATTACCTAATATCCTAAACTGTTTAGTCTAGGCTGGGTAGAGACCTATCGTGACCCCAACTTATCCCGACTGCCGCGCTGGATCGTCAGAAGACCCGATCAATGGGATTGAAGACCAGGACCCGACACCGCACATCACCCCCCTTAGTTGTAACGACACTGCAGCGTTACTATCGAGTGTCGAGGGTGAAACCTCATGTAGCACTTCTGATGTTAACTCTGTAGAGTAGTTATTCGGTCGTGGTCATCGAGGGTGATTCCTCCTTCACCGCTTCCGATAACGACGCTGTCGTACAACACCTCAAGTGTGGACCCAGTGAGGGTGATTCTCCTAGTTCACCTTGACGGATACATCGAGTGGGAATCAATGAGGGTGATACCTCGGATTCCCTGATTTATGGACACACGGATACTTGGACTTTACAATGTTACTTGGAAAGGCGGGTCGACCCTGAGGGGTACCGCGTGTGATGTGAAGGCGGGTTGCCTGTGGTGCCCGAGTGGTGAATACGAGGCGCGGCCGGGCATTCTTAACCCTTGCCGCAAGTCCTCGAGACGGGGCGACGGGGTCACATCTTGTGAGTCTCTGCTCGTTACCGCAAGCCCCTAGTCCTAGCGATTTGGATATTTGATCCGAGCAGGCCTCGGTCTGATAGCACTAACCATCACGGTGGCATAGTATGGGCGTTCTGCATCGTATGCATCAGCCGAAGCTGGTCAGACGTCCAGTTCAGCCTCGTGGCCGGGCCGGGCCAGTACCATCCAGGACTGAGGTGGTGCTCGTCCCGACCCTGCACACACCGACCCGGAGTGCACAGGGCGATGGCCCATGACCCCTGAGCGCTTAGGATATAGACCGACGGGGACCTCTCTGCTGAGCTGTAGGTAGGGTTGCGATGTGTTGTTTGGCCGAGGCCGGACATGACCCAGGAAAGTGTGTCCGGCCGGAGTTAAGCGAGCGTGATGGGTAAGTTGGTGCACCCCTGCAGGGAAGAACATCTCTATCGATAGCCGGTCCTACGGTAAAGGACACTCGGAGTTGTATCCTGATTGATACATTTTAGAACTGGATACTTGGATACTATGGCTCTGGGATTGCTTCTCGCAGGGAGTCGAGAAGGGATCTCCGGACGAGGTTGATGACTGTATGGCTCTGGGATTGCTTCTCGCAGGGAGTCAAGAAGGGATCTCCGGACGAGGTTGATGACTGTATGGCTCTGGGATTGCTTCTCGCAGGGAGTCGAGAAGGGATCTCCGGACGAGGTTGATGACTGTATGGCTCTGGGATTGCTTTCTCGCAGGGAGTCGAGAAAGGATCTCTGGGTGAGGTTGATATTATTACTGCTACATTATATGGTATTGTTCTACTCTCTTCTACTGCTGCAAGACCGCTGAAGATGCTAGTCTTCGATAGGACTAGGCCTTCTCTCTATTCTGGCATTTCTGCAGCCCAGTCCACATATACAGCCTCCCCTTGATAATGTTGCATATGTAGTGTAGACCCTTGCTTGCTGAGTACTTCTGAGTACTCACGGTTGCTTTGTTTTCCTTTTTCTCCCCATATCAGTTTGACGTGACCAGAGGACGGAGCCCCCTGAGACAGATGCCCCGACGATCGCTACTACTACTACCCAGAGGATGGATACTACTACGAGTTGACTGACGACCAGGAGTAGGTTCGGAGGGTCCCAGGCAGGAGGCCTTCGCCTTTCGATCGTAGTGTTTTATTTTGCCCCGCCTTTCTAAAGGCCTTTCTGTTTCTATTTCATATCTGTACTCAGATATCTGATGCTTCCGCTGACGCTTGTTCGCAAGCTTATGTATTCGAGCCCTCGAGGCCCCTGGCTTGTAATATAAAGCTTGTATGACTTTATTTATGTTTTAGAGTTGTGTTGTGATATCTTCCCGTGAGTCCTTAGGCTTGATCGTGTGCATTTGCGTGTATGATTAGTGCACGATCGGGCCAGGGGCATCACACTTTCCCAACCAACGCCCTTGATCCAATGTGGGAGCCGCACATACCCTTCTGTATCTCTGCCAGCAGTTCCTTTCCTCCTTCCCGGCAAATGCACTTCAATTTCACACTGTTGGGCCTCCTTCTGTATAGCATGTCGTCAACAAACTGATACATACTGGCCCTTCGGGCTACTCTTTCAGCTTCTTCTTGCTCTTCGGGAAGTTCTCCAGTTTGGAGGAAATGGACTATGTGCTGTGCCCAAGACGGAGCCTGTGGCTCGGCAACGAAGACTAACGGCACCTCCTCATTCATGAGAGTGCTATCCTCGACCGCGGGGACCGGTGGCCTGGCGGGAGGATGCAGCTCAGTGACCGAAGGGGAGTTGCGCCCGACAAGCTTTCTGCCGGGATCCTCGGAAGGTTCTACCGGGAGAGGCTTGCCGGAGTCCAGTTTCCTCCTCTTTCTGGCCATTGTTATCGGGGATACGAAGGGCTGAGTCAAATGGAGAACAAAAGTCCCTGGTTCCACAGGGAGCTTCTACACAGCGCACTTCGACAGATGATCAGCAATGCTGCTTTCCGCACGGGGTACGTGCTCTGTTTGCAATCCGTCAACACGCTCCTCCAACTTTCTCACTTCCTTAATGTATGCCTCCATCAATGGACTTTGGTAATCCTTGTTGACTTGTCTCACCACAAGTTGTGAGTCTCCGCGGATGATCAGCTTCTTGATCCCTAGTTCTGTTGCAACTCTGAGCCCGGCAAGGAGCCCTTCATATTCTGTTGTATTGTTGGTAGCCTCCTCCCCGGGAAAATGCATCTGGACGACGTACTTCAGGTGCTCTCCAGTGGGAGCAATGAGAAGCACGCTAGCCCCCGCACCTTGTAGGGAGAAGGCACCATCGAAATACATGATCCATTCTTGGGGCGCTTCCTTGCTGGGAATAACTATCTCCAACACCTCTTCGTCAGGAGTTGGCGTCCATTCTGCAATAAACTCTGCCAACGCCCTGCTCTGAATAGTTGATGTGCTCTCAAACTTCAAACCAAAGCTGGATAACTCCAAAGCCCACTCCACTATCCTGCCGGTAGCCTTAGGGTTTCGGAGTATCTGTTGCAAAGGGAAACGGGTGACAACTATGATCTCGTGGGCTTGGAAGTAGTGACGCAGTTTCCTTGAGGCCATGATGAGGCCAAAAATCAATTTTTGCACACCAGAGTACCTGGATCTAGCCCCCTGCAACAGGGAGCTGACGAAGTATACTGGACGCTGCACCACTTTCTTCTTTGCCGTGACCAGAGAACTGCTTCCGCTGCTTTGCTCTTCTCCATCTTGATCTGCATCTGACCTTGCCGGGGTGTGCTCACTTTCCTCCCCGGGAGGGACACCAGCTATGTCTGCTGCTTCATCCACTTCCTGTTGCGCCACCAGTGCCGCGCTAACCACTTGATTAGTTGCCGCCAAGTATAGCAGCAACGGTTCTTGAGGTTTTGGACCAACCAAAGTGGGCACAGAGGAAAGGTAGGCCTTCAAATCTTGTAGTGCAGCGTCTACCTCTGGGGTCCACTCCATGGGTCCTGCCTTTTTGAAAATCTTGAAGAACGGCAAGGCACACTCGGCAGACTTGGAAATGAATCTGCTAAGCGCGGCAACACACCCAGTCAAATGCCTCACGTCCTTGACTGTCTTGGGTGCTTGAATCTGCTCGATAGCCTTGATCTTGTTGGGGTTGGCCTCTATCCCCCGGTGGGACACAAAGAAGCCAAGTAGCTTGCCGGAGGGAACACCAAACACACACTTCTCCGGGTTTAGCTTCAAGTTGATCTTGCGCAGATTAGCAAACGTCTCTTCTAAATCCTGAATGAGGGTTGATCTGTCCTTGGTCTTGACCAAAATATCATCCATATAAGCCTCAATGTTTCTGTGCAACTGTGACTCAAAACCAATCTGGACTGCTCGTGCGAAAGTGGACCCGGCGCTCTTCAACCCGAAAGGCATCCGCACGAAGCAGTATGTGCCACATGGGGTGATGAACGCGATCTTCTCTTCGTCTTCCTTGGACATGAAGATCTGATGATATCCAGAGTAGGCATCCAGGAAAGAAAGCAGGTCGCACCCGGAGGTGGAATCCACAATCTGGTCCATGCGCGGCAAGGGGAATGGGTCCTTCGGGCATGCCTTGTTCAGATCCGTAAAATCTATGCACAGCCTCCACTTCCCATTAGCTTTGCGTACCACCACAGGATTTGCTAACCACGTTGGATGCAACACCCCTCTAACTAGACCAGCTGCCTCAAGTTTCTTGATCTCCTCGGCAATAAACTGTTGCCGCTCCAAAGCTTGCTTCTGGACCTTCTGCTTGACAGGCCGGGCATGTGGGAAGACAACAAGGTGGTGCTCGATTACCTCCCTGGGAACACCAGGGATGTTAGATGGTTGCCAGGCAAACACATCGACATTCGCCCACAGGAAGGCAACGAGCATGCTTTCCTATTTGTCATCGAGGGTGGCGCTGATAGTGAAAGTACCATCAGCGCCAGCCAGCCCTGCCGGGACCTTTTTTCACAGCGGGTGCAGAAGCCTTGGATCTCTTGCTATTGGAACTCTCCGGCAAGTCATCAACACGCGCAGCATACCCCGAAGGGGTACGCTTCCCGGATTCCTTGCCGGTGTCCCTGTTAGCCTCCTTCTTTCCATCACTTTCCTTGGTGGGGATTGCAGCTTCAGTGGCCTCTGCCGCGACTGCTTCCCGGTACATCTTGTCAACGCAAATAATTGCGTCCTTCTCATCTGATGGAATGGAAATGACGCCCACCGGCCCTGGCATCTTCAAGGTGTTGTAGACATAGTGGGATGTTGCCATGAATTTGGTCAGAGCTGGGCGACCAAGGATTCCATTGTATGGCAGGGGGAGGTCAACCACATCAAACACGATCTTCTCAGTCCGGTAATTCAACTCCCCCCCAAATGTCATCGGCAATGTGATTTTCCCCTTAGGACGACTCCTGCCGGGGTTGATTCCTTGAAACGACCAGTAACCTTGAGCTCTTCTTCTGCTATCTGGAGTTTGCTGATGACCTTTGAAGAAATCAGATTCAACCCGGCCCCACCGTCAACCAACATCTTTGTGACTTTGAGGTTGCGGATTGTTGGTGATACCAACAACGGCAAGCACCCTACCGCGGTGGTGCGGTTAGGGTGGTCCTCTTCGTCAAAGATGATGGGCATGCGGAACCACTTGAGCGGCCTCCGAGAGTCTGCCGCAGGCTCCACGGCATTGACTTCACGCGCCCACCATTTAAGTTGGCGGTGGGAGGAGTGCAAAGATGCACCCCCGTCAATGCACAGGGCGTCAGTGGCTTTCTGGAATTCCTGCTCGCTGGTTTCCTCTTCATCTCCTCCATCACTCTCATCGTTGTAATCCTCCTTCTCACGGCCTCTGGCGGGTTTCCCTTGATTCTGAGGAGCCTTGCTGGGGCGGCTTGCTCCGCCACCCCAGCCCTTTCCGCCAGCACCATTCTGACCTTTCTCTTTATCTCGCTTCTCATATTCAGCCCTCTGCTTCTTGACAAGCTGCTCAACCTGATGACACTCCTGGAGATCGTGGCCTTTGGTCTGATGGATCTTGCAGTACGGGCCATTGCCTTTCCCAGCCTTCTCGGCAGCCGCGGCTTCCCGGCAATCAACGCACGCGGCAACTTCCTTGCCGGGTATCTCAGCCTTGGCCTTCTTGCCGATACTAGGCATGCCCGATCCCTCAACGCTCATCACTGCTTTATCCTTGCGCCTTTTGTTGCTCTTCTTGTTCTTCTTCGTTTGACTGGTGGCCTCGTCATCGCCCTCTGAATCGATGTCGACGCCATCCTCTTCTCCGGGGAGCTTGCTCCCCTCCTCTATTCGAGCACACTTATCCACCAAAGTGTAAAGCTCCTTCACAGTCTTGGGCAATCGATCGTTCATCTTGGAACGTATCCGACGATTGCGCACGTTGGACTGGAACGCAGCTATCACAGCTGCCGGGTGGATGTCTGGAATATTCCTGTGGACTCGGCTGGACCTCTGCATGTATTTCCGCAGGCTCTCACCTTCCTTCTGCGGGAGAAGCTGCAAGTCGCTGGGCTGCCCTGGTTCTTGATGGCCGCCCGTGAAGGCACCAACGAACTCATGGCACAGGTCAGCCCAGGTCGAAATGGAGTTCTCCAGTAGGTGCATCAGCCAAGACCTCACATTTGGCTTGAGTGCCAAAGGGAAGTAGTTGGCGAATACCTTCTCATCTCTTCCCCCAGCAGCTTGAACAACGATGGTGTAGATGCTCAAGAACTCTGCCGGGTTCAGTCTGTCGTCATACTTCTCTGGTAACTCTGGCTTGAACGTGCGAGTGGACGGCCAACGGACTTGCCGCAGCTCGCGGGTGAAGGCAGGGCACCCAGCCTCGAAAGGCAGGTACCCGCCTGCAGCGAGTGTGGGCTCATCGACGTCGGGGCCATCGCGCCTGTCGGACTGGTGGCGAGCGTCGCGGTATCGCTCGGTGATGACATGTGCGCCTTCCCTCTGCCTGTCCTCCAGGACTCGCCGTTGGCCTTGACGCGCTCGAGGGTCGGACGAAGCCATCGAGACATCGTCGTGTTCTTGGTTGTGCAGCTCCCGCGCTGGCTGCCGTGGAGGGGACTGCACCATAGGAGTGGCCCCTTCCGCACGGCCAGCAACATGGGCCATTGTCGTTGCCTGGGGAGGCCATGGCGGGCCAGCCCGCTGCGATCCTCCCGCCTCGGCGAAGCCAATCAGACTCTGAATGGTGGCTCTCCACTCATCCATCTGATCGGCTGCCGGCGGAAATCTCAACAGCAGCTGGGCCCGCGCCATGGCCTCCGAAGCGGTGCTTGGCGTAGATGTCGATGAAGACCGTAACGTCGCCCGGCTCCTGACGGTGCCGGTAGCGGTCGCGTCGTGCTCTCATCGTCGTGAGCCAGCCGCCTGGATAGCGTGGTGACGAGCTGGAGGCGCTTGAGGGCCAGCGGCTCCGTTTAGCGTAGCGGCTGGGTCGGCTCGTTCCGGGGGTGGCGCATGCTCTGCGGTCGCACACGCGACGGGAGCGGTCGGGGAGTTGCGATCCCCCCAAGAGCGAGTACCCCCGCTACGGCTGTGCCCCTCGGCCGGACGGGGAGGTGCAGATGGAATGATCTCTCCTCCCATACCTCGTGGGGCGTGGCCGCCGGGATGTTGTTGGTGCTGTCCTTCTCCGGTGCCTCATGCTCCTGCTTCGGCCGCAGGGGAAGTGGTAACGACGCCGCCTACGCCGGCCACGTCCCCCGTAGCATCCACACCCCCAGGCGTCCCCGTAGCCCCCGCGGCATCGGCGGTCGCGTGCGGGGGGCCTTCGAGGTGGATGGATGAGCTGCGGCGCCGGGCTTCTTCTTGTTGGGAAACATAGCATGCAATTTCAAAAAAATTCCTACGCTCACGCAAGATCTATCTAGGAGATGCATAGCAATGAGAGGGGGAGAGTATGTCTACGTACCCTCGTAGACCGAAAGCGGAAGCGTTTGACAACGCGGTTGATGTAGTCGAACTTCTTCTCGTTCCGACCGATCAAGCACCGAATGTACGGCACCTCCGAGTTCTGCACACGTTCAGCTCGATGACGTCCCTCGAACTCTTGATCCAGCAAAGTGTCGAGGAAGTAGATGAGTTCCGTCAGCACGACGGCATGGTGACGGTGATGGTGAAGTTATCCGCGCAGGGCTTCGCCTAAGCACTACGAAGATATGACCGGAGGCGTAAACTGTGGAGGGGGGCGCCGCACACGGCTAACAATTGTTGGTGTGTGTTCTAGGCGCCCCCTCCCCATGTATATATAGGTGGGAGAGGGAGGGGATCTACCATGGGGCGCCCCAAGTAGGAGGAATCCTACTTGGGGCCCTAGTCCAATTAGCCCCCCCCCCCCTTTCCTTATTACCGGAAGGGGGGAAAGGGAAGAGAGGGGGAGGAAGGAAAGTGGGGGCCGAACCCCCTCTTCCTTCTCCTATTCGGCCTCCTTACTTGGGGGGGCGCACCACCCCTTGTGGGCTGGTGTGCTCCCCTCCTATGGCCCATAAGGCCCATTATTCCCCCGGGGGATTCCGGTAACCCCCCCGGTACTCCGAAAATTACCCGATACAATCCGAAACACTTCCGGTGTCCGAATACTATCATCCTATATATCAATCTTTACCTCTCGACCATTTTGAGACTCCTCGTCATGTCCGTGATCTCATCCGGTACTCCGAACAACATTCGGTCACCAAATCACATAACTCATATAATATTAAATTGTCATCGAACGTTAAGTGTGCGGACCCTACGGGTTCGAGAACTATGTAGACATGAACGAGACACCTCTCCGGTTAATAACCAATAGCGGAACCTGGATGCTCATATTGTCTCCTATATATTCTACGAAGATCTTTATCGACCGAACCATAATGACAACATACGTTATTCCCTTTGTCCATCGGTATGTTACTTGCCCGAGATTCGATCGTCGGTATCCACATACCTAGTTCGATCTCATTACCGGCAAGTCTCTTTACTCGTTCTGTAATACATCATCCTGTAACTAACTTATTAGTCACTTTGCTTGCAAGGCTTCTTATGATGTGTATTACCGAGAGGGCCCAGAGATACCTCTCCGATACTCGGAGTGACAAATCCTAATCTCGATCTATGCCAACCCAACAAACACCTTCGGAGATACCTGTAGAGCATCTTTATAATCACCCAGTTACGTTGTGATGTTTGATAGCACACAAGGCATTCCTCTGGTATCCGGGAGTTGCATAATCTCATAGTCGAAGGAATTTGTATTTGACATGAAGAAAGCAATAGCAATAAAACTGAACGATCATTATGCTAAGCTAACGGGTGGGTATTGTCCATCACATCATTCTCCTAATGATGTGATCCCGTCATCAAATGACAACTCATGTCCATGGTTAGGAAACCTTAACCATCTTTGATCAACAAGCTAGTCTAGTAGAAGCTCACTAGGGACACGGTGTTTGTTTATGTATTCACACATGTATTTAAGTTTCCGATCAATACAATTATAGCATGAATAATAAACCTTTATCATGAATAAGGAAATATAAAATAACAACTTTATTATTGCCTCTAGGGCATATTTCCTTCAGTCTCCCACTTGCACTAGAGTCAATAATCTAGTTCACATCGCCATGTGATCAACACCCAAAGTGTTTACTAGAGTCAATAATCTAGTTCACATCGCCATGTGATTAACACCAATAGTTCACATCGCCATGTGACCAACACCCGAAGGGTTTACTAGAGCCAATAATCTAGTTCACATCGCCAACACCCAAAGAGTACTAAGGTGTGATCATGTTTTGCTTGTGAGAGAAGTTTAGTCAACGGGTCTGCCACATTCAGATCCGTATGTATTTTGCAAATTTCTATGTCTACAATACTCTGTATGGAGCTACTCTAGCTAATTGCTCCCACTTTCAATATGTATCCAGATTGAGACTCAGAGTCATCTGGATCGGTGTAAAAGCTTGCATCGACGTAACTCTTTACGACGAACTCCTTATCACCTCCATAACCAAGAAATATTTCCTTAGTCCTCTAAGGATAATTTTGACCGCTGTCTAGTGATCTACTCCTGGATCACTATTTTTCCCCCTTGCCAAACTCATGGCAAGGTACACAACAGGTTTGGTACACAGCATGGCATACTTTATAGAACCTATGGCTGAGGCATAGGAAATGACTTTCATTCTCTCTCTATCTTCTGTCGTGGTCGGGCTTTGAGTCTTACTCAACTTCACACCTTACAATACAGGCTAGAACTCCTTCTTTGACTGATCCATTTTGAACTCCTTCAAAATCTTGTCAAGGTATGTATTCATTGAAAATCTTATCAAGCGTCTTGATCTATCTCTATAGATCTTGATGCCCAATATGTAAGCAGCTTCACCGAGGTCTTTCATTGAAAAATTCTTATTCAAGTATCCTTTCATGCTATCCAGAAATTCTATATCATTTCCAATCAACAATATGTCATCCACATATAATATCAGAAATGCTACAGAGCTCCCACTCACTTTATTGTAAATACAGGCTTCACCGTAAGTCTGTATAAAACCATATGCTTTGATCACCTCATCAAATCTTATATTCCAACTCCGAGATGCTTGCACCAGTCCATAGATGGATCGCTGGAGCTTGCACACTTTGTCAGCACCTTTAGGATCGACAAAACCTTCTGGTTGCATCATATACAACTCTTCTTTAAGATATCCATTAAGGAATGCAGTTTTGATGTCCATTTGCCAGATTTCATAATCATAAAATGTGGCAATTGCTAACATGATTCGGACAGACTTAAGCATCGCTACGGGTGAGAAAGTCTCATCATAGTCAACTCCTTGAACTTGTCAAAAAAACCTTTTGCAACAAGTCGAGCTTTGTAGATAGTGACATTACTATCAGCGTCAGTCTTCTTCTTGAAGATCCATTTATTCTCTATGGCTCGCCGATCATCGGGCAAGTCCACCAAAGTCCACACTTTGTTCTCATACATGGATCCTATCTCAGATTTCATGGCCTCAAGCCATCTGTCGGAAGCTGGGCTCATCATAGCTTCTTCATAGTTCATAGGTTCGCCTTGGTCTAGTAACATGACTTCCAGTATAGGATTCCTGTACCACTCTGGTGCGGATCGTGTTCTGGTTGACCTACGAAGTTCTGTAGTAACTTGATCTGAAGTTTCATGATCATCATCATTAGCTTCCTCTCTAGTTGGTGTAGGCATCACGGGAACAGTTTTCTGTGACGAGCTACTTTCCAATTCGAGAGAAGGTACAATTACCTCATCAAGTTCTACTTTCCTCCCACTCACTTCTTTCGAGAGAAACTCCTTCTCTAGAAAGGTTCCATTCTTGGCAACAAAGATCTTGCCTTCGGATCTGTGGTAGAAGGTGTACCCAATTGTTTCATTAGGGTATCCTATGAAGACGCACTTCTCCGATTTGGGTTCGAGCTTATCAGGCTGAAGCCTTTTGACATAAGTGTCGCAACCCCAAACTTTAAGAAATGATAACTTAGGTTTCTTGCCAAACCACAGTTCATACGGTGTCGTCTCAACGGATTTAGACGGTGCCCTATTTAACGTGAATGCAGCTGTCTCTAATGCATAACCCCAAAACGATAGTAGTAAATCGGTAAGAGACATCATAGATCGCACCATATCTAATAAAGTATGGTTACGACATTCAAACACACCATTACACTTTGGTGTTCTAGGTGGCGTGAGTTGTGAAACTATTCCACATTGTTTTAAATGAAGGCCAAACTCGTAACTCAAATATTCGCCTCCGCGATCAGATCATAGAAACTTTATTTTCTTGTTACGATGATTCTCCACTTCACTCTGAAATTCTTTGAACTTTTCAAATGTTTCAGACTTGTGTTTCATCAAGTAGATATACCATACCTACTCAAATCATCCATGAAGGTCAAAAAATAACGATACCCGCCGCGTACCTCAACACTCATCGGACCGCATACATCGGTATGTATTATTTCCAATAAGTCATTAGCTCGCTCCATTGTTCCGGAGAACGGAGTTTTAGTCATCTTGCCCATGAGGCATGGTTCGCAAGTATCAAATGATTCATAATCAAGTGATTCCAAAAGCCCATCTGCATGGAGTTTCTTCATGCGCTTTACACCAAGATGACCTAAACGGCAGTGCCACAAATATATTGCACTATCATTATCAACTTTGCATATTTTTGGCATCAATATCATGAATATGTGTATCACTACGATCGAGATTCAATAAACCATTTACATTGGGTGTATGACCATAGAAGGTTTTATTCATGTAAACAGAACAACAATTATTCTCTGACTTAAATGAATAACCGTATCGCAATAAACATGATCCAATCATATTCATGCTCAAAACAAACACCAAATAACATTTATTTAGGTCCAACACTAATCCCGAAGGTAGAGGGAGTGTGCGATGGTGATCTTATCAACCTTGGAATCACTTCCAACACACATCGTCACCTCGCCCTTAACTAGTCTCTGTTCATTTTGCAACTCCTGTTTTGAGTTACTAATCTTAGCAACTGAACTGGTATCAAATACCCAGGTGCTACTATGAACACTAGTAAAGTACACATCAATAACATGTATATCAAATATACCTTTGTTCACTTTGCCATCCTTCTTATCCACCAAGTATTTGGGGCAGTTCCGCTTCCAATGACCATTTCCTTTGCAGTAGAAGCACTCAGTTTCAGGTTTGGGTCTAGCTTTGGGCTTCTTCACGGGAGTGGCAACTTGCTTGCCATTCTTCTTGAAGTTCCCTTTCTTTCTCTTGCCCTTTTTCTTGAAATTAGTGGTCTTGTTAACCATCAACACTTGATGCTATTTCTTGATTTCTACCTTCGCCAATTTCAGCATCGCGAAGAGCTTGGGAATCATTTTCGTCATCCCTTGCATATTATAGTTCATCACGAAGTTCTAGTAACTTAGTGATAGTGACTAGAGAACTTTGTCAATCACTATCTTATCTGGAAGATTATCTCCCACTTGATTCAAGCGATTGTAGTACCCAGACATTCTGAGCACATGCTCACTAGCTGAGCTATTCTCCTCCATCTTGTAGGCAAAGTACTTGTCAGAGGTCTCATATCTCTTAACACGGGCATGAGTCTGAAATATCATTTTCAGCTCTTGGAACATTTCATATGCTCCATGGCGTTCAAAACATTTTTGAAGTCCCAGTTCTAAGCCGTAAAGCATGGCGCACTAAACTATCAAGTAGTCATCATACCGAGCTTGTCAAACATTCATAACGTCTGCATCTGCTCCTGCAATAGGTCTATCACCTAGCGGTGCATCAAGGACATAATTCTTCTGTGCAGCAATGAGGATAATCCTCAGATCATGGACCCAGTCCTCATCATTGCTACTATCATCTTTCAACTTATTTTTCTCTAGGAACATATCAAAAATTAGGGGAACTACATCGCGAGCTATTGATGTACAACATAGATATGCAAATACTATTAGGACTAAGTTCATGATAAATTAAGTTCAATTAATCAAATTACTTGAGAACTCCCAATTAGATAGACATCCCTCAAGTCATCTAAATGATACGTGATCCAAATCAACTAAACCATGTCCGATCATCACGTGACATGGAGTAGTCATCAATGGTGAACATCTCTATGTTGATCATATCTACTATATGATTCACGTTCGACCTTTCGGTCTCCAGTGTTCCGAGGCCATGTCTGTACATGCCAGGCTCGTCAAGTTTAACCCGAGTATTCCGCATGTGCAAAACTGTCTTGCACCCGTTGTATTTGAACGTAGAGTCTATCACACCCGATCATCACGTGGTGTCTCAACACGACGAACTGTCGCAACGGTGCATACTCAGGGAGAACACTTATACCTTGAAATTTAGTGAAGGGATCATCTTATAATGCTACCGCCATACTAAGAAAAATAAGATGCATAAAAGATAAACATCACATGCAATCAAAATATGTGACATGATATGGCCATCATCATCTTGTGCTTTTGATCTCCATCTCCAAAGCATCGTCATGATCTCCATCGTCACCGGCTCGACACCTTGATCTCCATCGTTGCGTCGTGGTCGTCTCGCCAACTATTGCTTCTACAACTATCGCTAACGCATAGTGATAAAGTAAAGCAATTACATGGCGTTTGCATTTCATACAATAAAGCAACAACCATAAGGCTCCTGCCAGTTGCCGATAACTTTTACAAAACATGATCATCTCATACAAAAACGTATATCACATCATGTCTTGACCATATCACATCACAACATGCCCTACAAAAACAAGTTAGACGTCCTCTACTTTGTTGTTGCAAGTTTTATGTGGCTGCCACGGGCTTCTAGCAAGAACCGTTCTTACCTACGCATCAAAACCACAACGGTGATTTATCAAGTTTGCTGTTTTAACCTTCAACAAGGACCGGCCGCAGTCAAATTTGATTCAACTAAAGTAGGAGAAACAGACACCCGCCAGCCACCTTTATGCAAAACTAGTTGCATGTCTGTCGGTGGAACCGGTCTCATGAACGTGGTCATGTAAGGTTGGTCCGGGCCGCTTCATCCAACAATACCGCCGAATCAAAATAAGACATTGGTGGTAAGCAGTATGACGATCACCGCCCACAACTCTTTGTGTTCTACTCGTGCATATCATCTACGCATAGACCTGGCTCGGATGCCACTGTTGGGAAACGTAGCATGCAATTTCAAAAAAATTCCTACGCTCACGCAAGATCTATCTAGGAGATGCATAGCAACGAGAGGGGGAGAGTATGTCTACGTACCCTCGTAGACCGAAAGCGGAAGTGTTTGACAACGCGGTTGATGTAGTCGAACTTCTTCTCGTTCCGATCGATCAAGCACCGAACGTACGGCACCTCCGAGTTCTGCACACATTCAGCTCGATGACGTCCCTCGAACTCTTGATCCAGCAAAGTGTTGAGGAAGTAGATGAGTTCCATCAGCACGATAGCGTGGTGACGGTGATGGTGAAGTTATCCGCGCAGGGCTTCGCCTAAGCACTACGAAGATATGACCGGAGGCGTAAACTGTGGAGGGGGCGCCGCACACGGCTAACAATTGTTGGTGTGTGTTCTAGGCACCCCCTCCCCACATATACATAGGTGGGAGGGGGAGGGGAGCTGCCATGGGGCGCCCCAAGTAGGAGGAATCCTACTTGGGGCCCTAGTCCAATTCGCCCCCCCCCCACCCCTTTCCTTATTACCGGAAGGGGGAAAAGGGAAGAGAGAGGGGAGGAAGGAAAGGGGGGCCGAACCCCCCCCCCCCCTTCCTTCTCCTATTCGGCCTCCTTCCTTAGGGGGGGGGTGCGCCACCCCTTGTGGGCTGGTGTTCTCCCCTCCTATGGCCCATAAGGCCCATTATTCCCCCGGGGGGTTCCGGTAACCCCCCCCCCCCCCCCCCGATACTCCAAAAATTACCCTATACAATCCAAAACACTTCCGGTGTCCGAATACTATCATCCTATATATCAATTTTACCTCTCGACCATTTCGAGACTCTTCGTCATGTCCGTGATCTCATCCGGTACTCCGAACAACATTCGGTCACCAAATCACATAACTCATATAATACTAAATCGTCATCGAACGTTAAGCATGCGGACCCTACGTGTTCGAGAACTATGTAGACATGACCGAGACACCTCTCCGGTCAATAACCAATAGTGGAACCTGGATGCTCATATTGGCTCCTACATATTCTATGAAGATTTTTATCGGTCGAACCATAATGACAACATACGTTATTTCCTTTGTCCATCGGTATGTTACTTGCCCGAGATTCGATCGTCGGTATCCACATACCTAGTTCAATCTCGCTACCGGCAAGTCTCTTTACTCGTTCTGTAATACATCATCCTGTAACTAACTTATTAGTCACTTTGCTTGCAAGGCTTCTTATGATGTGCATTACCGAGAGGGCCCAAAGATACCTCTCCGATACTCGGAGTGACAAATCCTAATCTCAATCTATGCCAACCCAACAAACACCTTCGGAGATACCTGTAGAGCATCTTTATAATCACCCAGTTATGTTGTGATGTTTGATAGCACACAAGGCATTCCTCCGGTATCCGGGAGTTGCATAATCTCATAGTCGAAGGAATATGTATTTGACATGAAGAAAGCAATAGCAATAAAACTGAACGATCATTATGCTAAGCTAACGGGTGGGTCTTTTCCATAACATCATTCTCCTAATGATGTGATCCCATCATCAAATGACAACTCATGTCCATGGTTAGGAAACCTTAACCATCTTTGATCAACGAGCTAGTCTAGTAGAACCTCACTAGGGACACGGTGTTTGTTTATGTATTCACACATGTATTTAAGTTTCCGATCAATACAATTCTAGCATGAATAATAAACCTTTATCATGAATAAGGAAATATAAAATAACAACTTTATTATTGCCTCTAGGGCATATTTCCTTCACTTCTTGGGCGCCATGGACGATGGAGCTGTTGATGAAGAAGATGGCGGTGAAGATGACGCGCTACGTACACTTCTCGGGTTCGCGCAAGCACTTCCCCCTACCTGGCGCGCCAAAGATGTCATGGGAAACCACGGCCACCTATGGGGCCATGAGCCCCTTTTGGTTCGGCAGGGGGACTGAGCACGTTGCACAAAGAGCGGAGGAGCGCAGCGCAGCGCGGCAGAGATCACACGGGCAGTTGTACCCAGGTTCGCGCCGCCGCGAGGCGTAAAACCCTACTCCTGCTTTGGTGGATTGTTGGTGGATGGTGGTGGAAAACGCAGCGCTCTTGCCTGGTAGGGTTGCCTTGGGGCGAGAGCAGCTACGCGCATACAAGTGTACAAGGGTCCCAATCTTTCTATGGTTGCCATGGGCCTCCTTTTATAGATCAAGGGGTCACCACAGTGGCAAATCAGTCATTGTGTACCGATTAGATAGCAAACAGTGCTATCATATCTACTCTGTAGACAGAGCAGAGCGCATTAAATGCACCGCTTAGCGTCACATCATGGGCTGTTTGGCCACCTTCTCTCCTATATGCATGACACGTCGCTGGACGGGTGTCATTTGGAGGTGATTCCTGTAGGAAATGGCTGCCATGTGGCAAAAGATAGCCACTTAGTCACCTTGGGGCTTGACACCGCATTGATCGATGACTTGCGTTGCTGCGAGGTGGGGCGGTGAAGCCTTGGCGGGGTGTTTTGCCTTCGTAGGACCCGGCAGGCCTGCCGGGGCGGTCTTGAGGCTTGCTTCCGGGGCAACCTTGACCTTGCCAGGCTCTCCTGCCCGGCAAGGGAGGTTTTCCCTTAGCGGTGTCTTGCTCCTTGGCTTGACTTGGTTTCTTTAATCCTGCCCTTGGATTCCTCAAAGAGCCTATCTCTTCATCTTGGCCTTGTATTGGATGTTGCAATCTTGATCTCGGGCCTATGCACGGTATGGGCAACAGACCCCAGGGTTTGTTGCACCGACACAGTACCTAACGGAGTCCAAACGCTATGAAATTTTTTGACGATTTTTTTCTAGACAAGAGAGACCCTAGAAGCACCGAGAAGAGACCAGACGACAATCGAGGAGACGGCAAGGCAACAGAGCGCGCCCTGGGGGGCCGCACCCTATTACCTTGTGGGGCCCCCATGATGCTCTGTCTGACCTAATTCCACTTCTATAAATTCTCAAATATTGGGAAACCGACAGGGAGCCACCTGAAACACTTTTTTTGTCGCCGCAAATTTCCGTTCTTTCGCTATCCCATATGGAGGCCTTTTCCGATACTCTGCCGGAGGGGGAATAGATCACGGAGGGCTTCTACATCATCCTTGCTGCCTTCCGATGATGTGTGAGTTGTTCGCCACAGATCTACGGGTTCGTAGCTAGTAGCTAGATGGCTTCTTCTCTCTCTTTGATCTTCAATACAATGTTCTCCTTGATGTTCTTGGAGTTCTATCCGATGTAATCTTCTTTTGCGTGTGTTTGTTGGGATCCGATGAATTGTGGGTTTTTTATCTGAATATTCATGAGAAGTCATTGAGTCTTTTAGGAACTTTACTATGCATGATTTTTATAGCTTTGTATTTCTCTCCGATCTATCAGTTTGGTTTGGCCAACTAGATTGATTTATCTTCAGTGGGAGATGTGCTTGTTCAATCTTGCGGTGCTCTATATCCCAGTGACAGAAAGGGACAAGATACGTATTTGTATTGTAGCCATTACGGATAAAATGATGGGGTTTATTCATATTGATTGAGTTTACTTTGTTTACATCATGTCCTCTTGCTTAAGGCGTTACTCTGTTTTATACTTAATACCATATATGCATGCTGGATAGCGGTCGATTGGTGGAGTAATAGTAGTAGATGTAGGCAAGAGTCGGTCTACTTGTCTCAGACGTGATGCCTATATACATGAGCATTGCCTTGGATGTCGTCATAACTATCCGCTTTTCTATCAACTGCCCAACAGCAATTTGTTCACCCACCGTACGCTATGTGTTCGAGAGAGAAGCCTCTAGTGAAAACTATGGCCCCCGGGTCTACCTTTATCATAACAAAAACCTAAATTCCTTTGCTGCAATTTTTTATCTTTTATTTTGTTTTGCAATTTATCCATCTACCTATACAAATTTTGATCCTTGCAAGTAACGAGTTCAAGGGGATTGACAACCCTCTTGCCCATGTTGGGTCCAAGTATTTTCTTCTGTGTGTGCAGGTGTTGTTCACGAGGCTTTGCGTGATTATCCTATTGGTTTGATAAACCTTTATTCTCACTGAGAGAAATACTTATCTCTAATGTACTGCATCTCCCCTCCTCTTCAGGGGAAATCCCAACGCAGCTCAACACTATGAAAAGTAGATTGAACACTTTCGGAATTAGTCAGGAAGATTTTCAGAAATAGTTTGAGCGTTTTCATGAATATTCGGCAACACTTCCAAATGTAGGTTGAGCACTTTCAAAAATATTTGTAGACACTATCACCATGTAACTTCAACAATGGACCACATCATATGTACTGTCATGAGTGTTGACAAATGTAAGTTCATGTTGTTGGTTGTTATGTCATAATTTGATATCGTACTTTGCGGATAGCTGATACCTACCACCTCATCACCCCCCTGAAAGAATATTTATCCAACATATATAAATTATTTAGACCACATCTTAGAGATGATTTCAAAATTGCAGATTGTTTAGATATAAATCATGTTTTTAGAAATAACAACATATTTCAGATTGTTTAAATTTCAGAGTTGTTTAAAGTTGTATATGTATTTATTAACCTTTTTCATCAAAAAGTAGAAAATGATATAAATATGGTTAGTAAAATGTTCAATTATGCATGCAATCATATCATGGAAATAGGAGATGGTTCAAAAAATCTCACCGGATTAGGCATATGTTTGCTTGTATTTAGCTTTGTAATGGGTTGTTGTTGTAGCATGTTCCTTACATATTCTAGGCAATCTAAGAGGTTTATAATGAACAATGATTTTATTTATGCATGTAACTACAACAATGGTCTAGATCATGTATTTATCATGAGTGCTGCCAAATGGAACTTCATATTGCCGGCTTTCAGGCAATTATTTGAGATCCCATTGGCGGATAGCTCATAACCGCCACCTTATGAAGCACCAAGCAAAAATATTTATCCAACATAACCAATACTTTTTTCCACATATTAGGGGGATTTTAATTTTTAAGATTGGTTAGATCTCATTTGCTACTTTTAAGGTTTGAATTTTTTTGTCATCTTTCATCATAAAAAAATAGAGTGAAATGCAAAAAACCGCCACAATAGGAGTGTCATCAGTGAAAAACCACCACTTTACAAAGCATGGCAAAAATCACCGCACCAAAAAAATTGACAGTGGCAAAAAACACTAACGGTAAATGCTAAGTGTTTTGCTGACGTCACTAATTGGTTAGGCCGCCTGTCAGGCTGAGTTGGAAATAAACTGCCATGTAGTCAAATTGACTTGTTCTTCTTCTTCTTCTTCTTCTTCTTCTTCTTCTTGTTCTTCTTCTTCTTCCTGAACCCTGTGACATAAAGCCAACTTATCTAACATAGCAGGTCATCACAAATAAGCAGCAAGTGTAAAGAGAAGTGACAGCAAAAATATCACAGTAAGCGCATGTCAATGGTGAAATAACTTATCTAACAGACCAAGTAGATAAGTTATATTATACAACTTACCAACAAATCAAGAATGAAGGGTACATACAGAAATCATAAGAATAGTAACCAACATTGGCACTACAAACTCAAGAATGGTAACTAGATTATATTAACAAACCAAAAATCAAGTATTTTCTGTTTATTGAAAGTAAATCTTAATTAAAACAAACAAACAAACAAACAATGAATAGATATGGCAAAAAAACATCAATGTAAGCTTATTTCCCTTCCCTTTGTTGGAAGGAGTGATGATCAGTAGACCTGGAAACTCTATTCCTTATTAGGTACTCATGTAAGTTGGCCAATTATTTTAATGCTAATAATTTTAGGCAAATAAAACAACAGTAATACTTTTCTGATGGGATTAACTACATCCTTCTTATTATGTAAAGAGACAAGGTCATTCCAGCGAGTGACTTGGTAAAAGATGCTTGTATAAAAGTAAATGTTTATACAGGGAAGTAATGACTTGATACGTCTCCATCGTATCTACTTTTCCTAACGCTTTTGCTCTTGTTTTGGACTCTAATTTGCATGATTTGAATGAAACTAACCTGGACTGACGCTGTTTTCAGCAGAACTACCATGGTGTTGTTTTTTGTGCAGAAATACAAGTCCTCGGATTTGGACGAAACTTTTTGGAGGTTTATTTTAGAATAAATAAAAAATACTGGAACCAAGAACCACCGGAGGGGGTGACCTGGCTGGCCACGATACACCAGGGCGCGCCACCCGCTCCAGGCGCGCCCTGGTGCATTGTGGGGCCCTCGTGGCCCCCCTGACCCTAATTCCAACTCCATAAATACCTATTTTTGGAGGAAAAAATAGGAGGAGGAAGTTTTGTCACGTTTCACGATACGGAGCCGCCGCCACCTCCTGTTCTTCGTCAGGAGGCCAGATCTAGAGTCCTTTCAGGGCTCCGGAGAGGGGATCTTCGATCTTCGTCATCACCAACCCTCCTTCATCACCAATTCCATGATGCTCCCCACCGGGAGTGAGTAATTCCTTCGTAGGCTCGCTGGTCGGTGAGGAGTTGGATGAGATTCATGATGTAGTCAAGTTAGTTTTGTTAGGGCTTGATCCCTAGTATCCACTATGTTTTGAGATTGATGTTGCTATGACTTTGCTATGCTTAATGCTTGTCACTAGGGCCCGAGTGCCATGATTTCAGATCTGAACCGTTTATGTTTTCACCATTATATCTATGTTCTAGATCCGATCTTGCAAGTCATATGCACCTATTACGTGTTATGACCCGTAAACCCCAGGGTGACAGTAATTGGGATACTTTCCGGTGATGACCGTAGTTTGAGGACTTCATGTATTCACTATGTGTTAATGCTTTGTTCTGGTTCTCTATTAAAAAGAGGCCTTAATATCCCTTAGTTTCCTTATGCACCCCGCTGCCACGGGAGGGTAGGATAAAATATGTCATGCAAGTTCTTTTCCATAAGCACGTATGACTATTTACGGAATACATGCCTACATTATATTTATGAACTGGAGCTAGTTCTGTGTCGCCCTAGGTTATGACTGTTATATGATGAATATCATCCAACGAATTCACCGATCCAATGCCTACGAGTTTTCCACATATTGTTCTTGCTAAGTTACTATTGCTATTGCTACTATTACAACTGCTACAAAATCATTGCTACCATTGTTACCGTTACTATTACTGTTGCCGCTGCTATCAAACTATCATATTACTATGCTACTGATCACTTTGCTGCAGATAATTAATCTCCAGGTGTGGTTGAATTGACAACTCAACTGCTAATACCTACAAATATTCTTTGGCTCCCCTTGTGTTGAATCTATAAATTTGGGTTGAATACTCTACCCGCGAAAACTATTGCGATCCCCTATACTTGTGGGTTATCAAGACATTTTTCTTGCGTCGTTGCCGGGGAGCATAGTTATATTTGTTGAGTCACTTGGGATTATTATCTATTTATCACTATGAAGAATCTGAAAGATCCAAGCACCAAGATCGTTCCCTCTAAGACGAGGGGAGGTAAGGAATTGCCATCACACTCTGCACTCGATTCACCTTCTGTTTTGAGTAGACTTGCAACACCACCACATGCTATTAATCCTGATATGTCGCAAGTGATTGATGATGCTACTTCTGCTATGAATGATAATTATGATGATGCTAGTGCCTTGCTTGATGATGATGTGCCTCTAGGTGAATTTCTTGATGAACAAATTGCTAAAGCTAAAGATATTGAGAATGCTGAAACTGATGAAATTATTGAAACTGATGAAGTCCTTGAAACTGAAAACTATGTAACACCTGTTAGACCTAGCTCTCCTAGATATGAATTGCCTAAGATACCCGAAGGTTATGTTATGGATGAGGAGGTAGCTAGAGACTTTCTTGCTTGCAATGATAGAGATGATCTTAAGAAATTACTATGCAAACTTAAGGAAAAATCTTTGAATGCTAGAATGAAATGTGATCCTAAGTTTGCTACTTCACGTATCTTTGTTACCGATAAGGATTATGAATTCTCTGTCGACCCAGAGTTGATTACTTTGGTTGAAACTGATCCTTTTCATGGCTATGAAACTGAAACTGTAGTGGCACATCTTACTAAGTTAAAAGATATAGCCACCCTTTTTGCTCATGATGAGAAAATCCGCTACTACTATATTCTCAAATTATTTCCGTTCTCATTAAAGGGTGATGTTAAGATATGGTACAACACTCTTGCTCCTGGTTGTGTGCGTAGTCCCCAGGATATGATTTACTACTTTTCTGTAAAATATTTTCCTACTCATAAGAAACAAGCTGCTTTACAGGAAATATTTAACTTTGTGAAAATTGAAGAAGAGAGTCTCCCACAAGCTTGGGGGAGGCTTCTCCAATTGCTTAATGCTTTGCCTGATCATCCTCTTAAGAAAAATGAAATACTTGATATCTTCTATAATGGACTAACCGATGCTTCTAGGGACTTGCTAGATAGTTGTGTTGGTTGTGTTTTCAGGGAACGAACTGTTGAACAAGCTGAGGAATTATTGAATAATATATTGAAAAATTATGATGATTGGACTCTTCCTGAACCACCACCTAAACCCACTCCGAAGAAGAGGGGTATCTTATATCTCAGTCCTGAAGATATGCAAGAGGCAAAGTAATGCATGAGGGAAAAGGGTATTAAAGCTGAGGATGTTAAGAATTTACCACCTATTGAAGAAATACATGGTCTTGGCACACCACCACCACAGGTGGTAGAGGTAAATTCTTTATTAAAGTTTGATGAAGGTGACATCCCCTACAATAAACATCCTAGTCAATGCCTTTATGAATTTGATAACTACATCATGAAACAAGATCACTTCAATGCAAATGTTATGAAACAATTGAAATATAATTCTGATATGATTGCTCGCTTGAGTGACTTGTTATTTAGAATCACTAATGATGTAAGAGGTGTAGGAAGACATGCCTCTATGGTACAAACCCATCTAGAACAAGTTGATAAATCTCAAATAGAGTTGCTTAGTGAAATGAATAATAACATGAATGATTTTGCTGTTAGAGTAGCAACTAGAGGAGGCAAAATGACTCAGGAACCACTTTATCCTGAGGGACACCCTAAAAGAATTGAAAAAGACTCTCAAAGAATTAATGCTGATGCACCTAGTCCTTCTAAAAAGAAAAAGAAAAGGAAAAATGATAGGACTTTGCATACCTCTAGCGAACCAGAGAAAGAAAAACCTCCTGAAGATAATAATGATGTCTCTATCTCAGATGTTGAAACTCAATCTGGTAATGAACATTCATCCAGTGATAATGAAAATGATAATGATAATGTTCATGAAGACACCCAACCAGACAATGATAAAGAACCAGATAATGATGTTGAGATAGAACCTGCTGTTGATCTTGATAACCCACAACCTAAAAATAAAAGGTATGATAAAAGAGACTTTGTGGCTAGAAAACATGGTAAAGAAAGAGAACCATGGGTTCAGAAACCCATGCCCTTTCCACCTAAACCGTCCAAGAAAAAGGATGATGAAGAATTAGAACGCTTTGCTGACATGCTTAGGCCAGTATTTTTGCGCACTCATTTGACTGACATTTTATAGATGGCCCCTTATGGAAAATACATGAAAGAAACTTTCACTAATAAAAGAAAAATACCTAAAGCTGAAATCTCCACCATGCTTGATAATTACTTTTTTAAGGATGGAGTACCTAAAAAACTTGGAGATCCAGGAATACCAACTATACCTTGCTCCATCAAAATAAATTATGTCAAAACTGCTTTATGTGATCTAGGAGCTGGTGTTAGTGTTATGCCTTTCTCTTTATATAAAAGACTTGATTTGAATAAACTCACACCTACTGAAATATCTTTGTAAATGGCTGACAAATCAACTACCATACCTATCGGTATTTGTGAGGATGTGCCCGTTATTGTTGCAAATGTTACTATCTTAATAGACTTTGTTATACTTGAGATGCCTGAGGACGACAACATGTCGATTATCCTTGGTAGACCCTTTTTGAATACTGCAGGGGCTGTTATTGATTGCAATAAAAGCAAGGTCACTTTTCATATCAATAGTAATGAGCATACGGTTTCCGAAGAAACAATTCCAAGTGAATGGTATTAATGTCATTGAAAAATCTCCGACGCTCACTATTGGAAGTTTTCAACTACCTCTACCTACTGCCAAAAAGAAATATGACATACTTATTATTGGGGATATGCATATCCCCGTTGAGGTAACTTAGTGTTCTATGAAAGTTCTTCGGTTTCATGCTAATCGAAAGTGGTTGTTAATAAGACTTGATCAACCTTGTTAATGGATCATTTTTTAGAGGTATGAAGTTGATGAATTTAGTAGACACAACCTTCTGCTCCCACCTTTTGTTTTCTTTTTTTCTTAGTTAAATAAAATAAAATGCCTTATTTAGTCTGTTTTCTGAATTTTCCATGCAATAAAAAAGTGGTCGAAAATAAAAGTTCTCAGAATGCCCTAAAAATTTAACACGATTTTTTCAGAATATTTGAGAATTTCTGGTACAAATAACATCAGAGGGGGGTGCCCCTGGTGTCCACAAGACAGGCGCGCCCTGGTGGGTTGTGGTCCCCACGTGGGTCCCCTCACTTATCTCTTTAGCCCTTGCCTTCTCCTACCTCCAGAAAAAAAAATCACCATAGCTCTCTCTCTCTCGTGTTCTTGCTCTCAAACCCGCGGATTTCGATCTCTTTGCTCGAAGCTCCATTTTCGAAACAATTTTGGTGGATTGCTACTTGGTATGTGACTCCTCCATTGCTCCAATTAGTTTTTGCTTTAGTGGTTTATATTTTGAATAATTAGCTACTCTTGGTGCTGCTGTAAATGGGCTTTCATGTTGAATTCTTAGAGTTCTAAGTAGTTTGAATGCTTGATATGGCCTCTAGGCATCCTTATGAGTAGTTGCTATCAATCTTATTAAGTTTGGTTGACAAAATTTTTGTGGACTAAATTTTTTAGAATTTTATTTATAGGAATAAAATGAGTATTTTCAGAAAATTCTCCTCCAAGAAGAATGCTAAGGGAGTCACCAAGGAATCATCGGACAATGACCTCAACACTCCGAGAACGGCAGAGGTACGGCCGCGCGAATGGTTGCATAATGCCTTCATGGATGAGGTCGGGTTCCATCAAGAGTTTGCCCACTTCGTTGCAAATGCTGGGCTGACCGACTTCCTCGCAGCTGAGTGTGACCAACACCACCTCCTTACAAATTCCTTTGTGCAAAATTTTCATTTCCTAAGTAGGAATAATCCTCTTAAGGTGCGGTTTAATTTATATGCTGAAACCCGTCAGATACCGCTCACTGACTTTTGTGACATATGTTTGATCCCTTCTGATGGGGAATTAAGGGAGCCTAGACCGGCAGAGTTTGAGGACTTTCTCCTCACTTTGACAGTGGGGGATGAGAGAGGCGTGTCGAACGCCACTGCCACTAGTTTGCAGTTTCCTTCTGTGCATAACTTTGCTTTATTCATCGCGAAGTGTTTAACTGCTAGGGAGAAGGTCGGTGCACTCAGTGCACCCGACCTCGCCATTTTACACTGTGCACTACATAATGATCACACCTTTATCCTAGGGGCCATTGTAGCACGTCGTCTGCACCTTAACAGAACAAAGGGCAAAATTCATGGTGGTATTTATGCCACTTGCTTAGCGAGTCATTTTAATGTTCAGATACGCCAACATGATTATCCTTTGCCCTGAGCTTATCTAGATCACCAGTCGATGAAGGATCACCAGTTTATTGATGCCGTTGATTTATCTCATAGCATTTGGTACAACTTAGTTTTCAGTGTGGATACCCGTGATATTATCCCGTTGCCTACACCTACTTTGTTTGATTCTATTGCCAGGGGCGGATACAGGGTCATGCTTGATGATATTATTGCCTACCGGAACGAACAGGCAGTGGCAGAGCAGGAGCCCTAGGAGTGGGACGCTCAAGTGCCGCCGCCACAGCACTTCCACATGGATCCGGACGGCTACTACGGATGGTGATTACCAAGCTAGGCCAAAAGCCTAAGCTTGGGGGAGTACATATTTCCACCGACATTATATTCATGTTCACACATTTCATTCCAGTTGTCGGTGTCCACACTTTTTCATTGTATTATCCATGCTAGATTTATTTTCTTGCTTTCTTCTTGTGTGTTTGAAAAACTTTTAGAAAACCCAAAAACATTTCTCACTTCTTTTCGGTTTTTCTTTCTAGTTTGAATTAGTTGTAGTATTAAAAGAAAACCCAAAAAGATTTCTCTATTCTTCTTTTGCTTGTTGGGAGCTCTCTCGTGTAAATAGTTTTTCTCGTTTTTGTCTTCCCTTCTTTAATTTGCTTTCTTCAAGAAAAACTAAAAACTCCAAAAATATTTCAGTGTGTTTCTCTGAATTTCTTTTCCTTTTATTGAGTCATACCAAGGAGAAGACCACGATGAAAATGTTGAGTGGTTCTCATATGCATTATTGTTGATCTAACAACAAGCCCAAATTGCCTTGTCTTCTCCTTTTGAATAAAATGTTTGCAGATTCCAGCTTAGTCCATGGCACTCTTGCACTGTTATTATTTTCATATCATTCGGTCGTGCAAGTGAAAGGCAATGATGACGATATCTGATGAAGTGACTGTGGTAGAGAGAAGCGGGTATGAACTCAACTTGTTTTTGTTTTTGTAAATATGTTTAACCTAGTATCCATGATTCAGCATATTATGATCAAACATGTTTGCAATGAAAATTAGAGATTATAGTTTCTCATGTCATGCTTAGGTAGCTAGGAGTGAATAATGATTTATCTTGGGTGTCAACATGCATTAAAATAATTGTGATATAGTATCATGACATGGTATCCTCCTCTGAATGTTTCAAGTGGCTTGACTTGGCACATGTTCACGCATGTAGTTGAATCAAAACCAACATAGCCTCTACAATATTTATGTTCATGGTGTTCATATCCTACTCATGCTAGTATTCAATGTTGATTATTCATAAAGCATGTTCATGACCGTTTTTGCTCTCTAGCTGGCCGCTTCTCAACCCATTTGCTAGCCTTCACCTGTACTAAGTGGGAATACTGCTTGTGCATCAAAATCCTTAAACCAAAGTTATTCCAGATGAGTCCACCATATCTACCTATATGTGGTATTACCCTGCCGTTCCAAGTAAATTTGCATGTGCCACCTCTAAAATTTCAAATGAACATATGTTCTGTGTGCCTGGACTGCTCATGGAGTGACAGGGGGCAGTCGGTATCTTCCATGCTAAGCGGGTTATTCTCATGATGAGTGTTTATTCACTCGTTCTTGCACGAGAGGGGCAGTAATAGGGATGCCCAGTCCCGAAATCAAAAATTGCAAATAATTAAACAAAACTCCCCCAGGGCTGATGTTGGTATGGACGGTACCCGTGGATTCGGTTAGCCGTGGAGTGTGTTTGTTGGTGGAGGGGGGAGTAAACTTTACTTTTATCGCTTGGGAACCGCCGCTAATGTGTTTAGCATGGAAGATATTGATAACTCTTGGTCGTAATGTTGACAGGAAGGGTGCACCTCCCAAAATTATATTGATCTCTGTTTTAAGCTTTGAGCTCTGGCACCACTACCAATCCCTGCTTCCCTCTGCGAAGGGTCTATCTATTTAATTTTATGTTGAGTCATCACCTTCTCAAACAAGCGCCAGATCTGAGAGCACTATTGTCATCCTCATGCATTGTGTATAGTTAATGTTGAATGCATCATGACTGGATCTTTTCTACCATGAATTACAATGTTTAGTCGATGCTTGAACTTTGGAGGTGCTCTGCATTTATGTTTTGCGGTCTCAGAAAGGGCTAGCGAGATACCACTGTTGTCATATTCTATCATGATCGTTTAACAAAGTGTTGGCATTTGATATATCTTATTATTGCTCACTAGTTGATTATGCCATCGATATGAGTTAATATAATTTCTAAGAGTTATTGTTGACATGTTTAGTCATGATCTTTGCTGAAAACCTGGGTGCTACTTAAGCCTATATATGTAAAAAAGAACAAAAGAGTTCGTAAAAGTTTTTCTTTATCACATTCAGTTTGTCAACCGAATTGCTTGAGGACAAGCAAATGTTTAAGCTTGGGGGAGTTTATACGTCTCCATCGTATCTACTTTTCCTAACACTTTTGCTCTTGTTTTGGACTCTAATTTGCCTGATTTGAATGAAACTAACCCGGACTGACGCTGTTTTCAGCAGAACTACCATGGTGTTGTTTTTGTGCAGAAATAAAAGTCTTCGGATTTGGACAAAACTTTTTGGAGATTTATTTCAGAATAAATAAAAAATACTGGAACCAAGAACCACCGGAGGGGGTGCCTTGACTGGCCACGATACACCAGGGCACGCCACCCCCTCCAGGCGCGCCCTGGTGGGTTGTGGAGCCCTCGTGGCCCCCCTGACCCTAATTCCAACTCCATAAATACCTATTTTTGGACAGAGAAATAGGGGAGGAAGTTTTATCACGTTTAACGATACAGAGCCGCCGCCACCTCCTGTTCTTCATCGGGAGGCTAGATCTGGAGTCCGTTCAGGGCTCGGGAGAGGGGGATTATCGGTCTTCGTCATCGCCAACCCTCCTTCATCACCAATTCCATGATGCTCCCCACCGGGAGTGAGTAATTCCATCGTAGGCTTGCTGGTCGGTGAGGAGTTGGATGAGATTCATCATGTAATCGAGTTAGTTTTGTTAAGGCTTGATCCCTAGTATCCACTATGTTCTGAGATTGATGTTGCTATGACTTTACTATGCTTAATGCTTGTCACTAGGGCCCGAGTGCCATGATTTCAGATATGAACCGTTTATGTTTTCACCATTATATCCATGTTCTAGATTCGATCTTGCAAGTCATATGCACCTATTATGTGTTATGATCCGTAAACCCCAGGGTGACAGTAATTGGGATACTTTTCGGTGATGACCGTAGTTTGAGGAGTTCATGTATTCACTATGTGTTAATGCTTTGTTCCGGTTCTCTATTAAAAGGAGGCCTTAATATCCCTTAGTTTCCTTATGGACCCCGCTGCCACGGGAGGGTAGGACAAAAGATGTCATGCAAGTTCTTTTCCATAAGCACGTATGACTATTTACGGAATACATGCCTACATTATATTTATGAACTGGAGCTAGTTCTATGTCGCCCTAGGTTATGACTGTTATATGATGAATATCATCCAACGAATTCATCGATCCAATGCCTATGAGTTTTCCACATATTATTCTTGCTAAGTTACTATTGCTTTGCTACTGTTACAACTGCTACAAAATCATTAATACCACTATTACCGTTACTATTACTGTTGCCGCTGCTATCAAACTATCATATTACTGTGCTACTGATCACTTTGCTGCAGATAATTAATCTCCAGGTGTGGTTGAATTGACAACTCAACTGCTAATACCTACAAATATTCTTTGGCTCCCCTTGTGTCGAATCTATAAATTTGGGTTGAATACTCTACCCTCGAAAACTATTGCGATCCCTTATACTTGTGGGTTACCATGACCAAGCATGCAAACTTCACAACTACTGTCACATAACGCAGGGGAAGATAATATATATCAAAAATGTAACTACACGCCTAACATCTCTTAGGCATCAACAATATTAACAAGATAGGAGAACTCATGATAGCAGAGTCTACTTACTTTGGCAAACAGAAAATGGTCCGAAGGAGCCGAACCGCCGAACTAATCTGATGCACACAAACAAGTGAAATAAGTCATCTAACAATGATAAAGCATAATCTCATCATCTTCCGCCTCCCTCTTCCTATTTCCATCCACACTTGTCCAATTTATATTACCACTAAGTAACCAAGAGAATGTCAATTTTTCATCAATGTAATGCATATCATATATGACAGCATGCAGATAACTCTGTTTAGGTAAGGACTATAACTTTCATCATTGCAAATCATATATGGCATCATGCAGATAAATCTGTTTAGAGAAGAACTATAAATTTCAACTCAACTTGCAACTAGACCATATAAATCAACGAGAAAAATGGTTAAATAGCATCAAAGATGCAAAAACTACTTCAGAATCCCCTTTTCTGTGCTAACTGCCAAGCACCCAACTCACTCCTATAGTTTTCCCCATGATCATTGTGCTAATTTCATGTGTTACTTGATCCCCAAAAATTCTGAACAAGAATGGAAGACCTTGACAAAATAAACTTGGGATTAGGAACTGTTAGAATAAAACACTAATGCAAGATCATAGACGACACACTGAGGCACGATATTTGTTAACAAGGTTCACCGATATGGCTACATCCCGGGGCAATGACTATGGGCGCTCCTCCCCAAGATACCGCAACACCAGTCGCCCAGGCGCTGGCACAAGCCATCGGCTCCCCACCGTACCTGCTGCTATCAAGTCGTCATGGGTTACAACGTGTGGTGCCCCTCGATATATAAGAGGCCTAGGATACAACATGTCCGACTCCTACACGACTCGTACCTAACCACACCAGTTACAACTCCAAGTCCACGTAACCCCTTGCGTACATAATATTCGACACAAATATAAAAAACTCCACCTTGGCGAAAATTCTCCACCACCTAGAAGTCGTCCATGCTCGAACATTCATGTACTCTAAACTTGGGTTGTCTTCTTTGTAGCTTACTGAGAGCTACCCGACGGGTCAGACCCGCCACCACCGTGTGACTCCACTGCTACTCTTGCAGCTCCACCTGCAATAGTGCTCCCTTGCAACTTGTAAAGATGTGAAGTCGTCCTCTCTCCTATCATCACGGTCACCCCATCTTTCATGATTTTTATGGTCTTCTTATCCCGATCACAACGGAATTCCATATTGTTAGAATTATTAGGATTTAGACCATCTGTTATATCCAATAATTTCTAGGAAAATCCCATAGGCCCATGTGGCACGTTCATGCATGACAAGAAAGAAGCTAAAAAAATTGCGCTAGTGGAAAATGAAATCGAATGGTGGTGAATGATGACATTCATCTCCCCATTGATGGCATCAATATTTTTTGTTTCGGTTTCATTTCCTCACTAGTACATTGGTTTCTTCATTCCGTGTGTGCTAGCATATTTTGTCATGCAAGAACTTGAAACGATTTGCCTACTAATGGGAGACGAAACTGACCACTTAATAGGATTTTTAGTGTGTCTGTTTCTCCTCTCCTTAATGAGAATTAGTGCGTTCATTTCAGTTTCATCTCGTTACTCCTATAAGAGGTCACTCCTCTTCCCGACGAGAAACAACTCCTCGCATTGTTCCACAGCATTGCACCGCCTACCTCTTTCCCATCTCGCTTCCCGGCATGCACCGGAGAGTGAGGCAGCAGGCCTCCGAAACCCCGCCTTCTGTGATCCGGTACGAGAGAGGGGCGATCAGGTTTTTGGGGAGCGCCTTGCGTGACTTCTGGATTCTTGTGCATCGTGGCTGCGAACGGAGACATCACCGACGACGAGTTCCCCAACGATGACTTCTTCCCCGACGTCAACGACCTCTTCAGCGACATGACGATCAGGACATCTACATCTTCTGCTACTGCGCCGTATGCCATCTTATCCTCACTGTTAGGGCTAGTATTTGGTTTATTGCTAGTAGCGATTAACATTGATATGATGCATTTTGCTTATGATTTTTATTGCATGACTAGTCTCGGCGAATTGTTGCTAGTTTCTAGTTTCACCACTATATTGCTATTCATGTTTTGCCCACTAATTTTCTGGATTAAACTAAATGGGAAAATACCTAATTATTCAACAACCCAAAAACCTGATGTGTGTAGGCAATTTTCTCCAATTGCATTTGCTGCTACTCTTAAGCCTTCTATGTTCGAGGGTGTGAACTATAAGAGGTGGCGTGCGAGGGCAGTTCTTTGGCTTACCACTATGAACTGTTTTCACGCCTCTAAGGGCAAGCCAGATGGAGAGCTAACTGATGAGCAGGAGCAAGCTTTCCAGGCTACGGACACCCTCTTCCGAGGTGCTGTTCTGAGTGTTCTTGGCGACAAGATTGTCGACCCCTTCATGACCATCATGGTCGGTAAGGATATGTGGGATGCGCTTGAGGCCAAATTTGGAGTCTCGGGGGCAGGAAGTGAGTTGTACGTCATGGAGCAATATCATGACTACAAAATGACTGATGACCGCTCCGTTGTAGAGCGGGCTCATGAGATTCAGTCACTCACGAAAGAACTTGAGCATCTTAACTGTGTGTTACCGGACAAATTCATTGCCAGAAGCATCATTGCCAAGCTTCCTCCTTCATGGAGGAATTTTGCTACTTCTCTGAAGCATAAGAGGCAAGAGTTTACTGTTGTCAATCTAATTGGCACTCTTGATGTAGAAGAGAAGGCGAGGGCAAAAGACACGCGTGCTCGTTTCCATGAGGGGAATTCTAGTGCCAATTTGGTACAGAAGAGAAATTTCCAAACCCACAAACCTAAGAACAAAAACAACTATGCGGGCAAAGGAAAATTTGATGGCAAGTACAAAGCCCCACAACCTATCAACTTCAAGAAGAAGAAGGAGACTTATAAGAAGAAAGGAAAGAGCCATGTATGTGTCAATGAAGAACATTGGGCTTCATCCTGCAAGGACCGCTGGGTCATGCGTCAGAATGAGAACAATGGCAAGACCGCTAATGTTGTTATTGGCGATGTTGAGATGAAAGATGTCGGGTATGGTAAATTTCCTACCATTCTTTTAGTATGTCATTCTCCTGATTGGTGGATTGACAATGGTGCCAATGTACATGTGTGTTCTGACATAAACATGTTTTCTTCTTACCAGGTCGCAAGAACTACACCCGTGCTGATGGGAAATGGGACACATGCTTCTGTTCATGGTGTTGGTATGGTCGATCTGAAGTTTACTTCGGGAAAGATTGTGCGGCTGAAGAACGTGCAGCATGTCCCTGCTATAAATAAAAATCTCGTCAACGGTTCTCGTTTGTGTCGAGATGGTTATAAATTGGTATTTGAGTCCAATAAGGTTGTAGTATCTAAGTGTGGACAATTTGTTGGGAAGGGCTATGAGAGCGGAGGCTTGTTCCGCTTATCTTTGTCAGACTTTTGCACTAAAGTTATTAATCATGTTTGCAGTGAAACTGAATCAAATGTTTGGCCTTCATGACTTTGTCATATTAACTTTGGTGTCATGACGCGGCTAGCAAATTTGAGTTTAATCCCGAAATTTAAATTGTCAAAGGTTCTAAGTGCCAAGTTTGTGTGCAAGCAAAGCAACCTCGCAAGTCCCATGCGACTGTTGAGGCGAGGAATTTGGCACCACTTGAACTCATACATTCAGATCTTTGTGAGATGAATGGTGTGTTGACAAAAGGTGGAAAAAGATATTTCATGACTCTAATCGATGACTCTACTAGATATTGCATGATATATTTGTTGAACACAAAATATGAGGCTTTGCACTACTTTAAAATCTATACAGCCGAAGCAGAGAATCAACTCGATCGAAAGATCAAAAGGCTTAGGTCGGATCGCGGTGGAGAGTATTTTTCCAACGAGTTCAATTTATTCTGTGAGGAACATGGTATAATACATGAGAGGACGCCTCCCTATTCTTCCCAGTCAAACGGGGTTGCCGAACAAAAGAACCGAATTCTAACTGATTTGGTTAACGCCATGTTAGACACAGCGGGACTTTCCAAGGAATGGTGGGGGGAGACTTTGATGACTGCAAGTCATGTCCTAAACAGAGTTCCCACAAAGAATATAGAGATTACCCCATTTGAGGAATGGGAAAGGAAAAGGCTTAAACTCTTCTACTTATGAACTTGGGATTGCTTAGCGAAGGTCAATGTACCAATTACCAAGAAGCGTAAGCTTGGACCAAAAATAGTTGATTGTGTTTTCTCTAGGTTATGCTTTCCATAGCATTGGCTATAGATTTCTAGTGGTGAAATCTGAGGTACTTGCATGAATGTTGGTACAATCATGGAGTCGAATGATGCGACTTTCTTTGAGGATATTTTTCCTATGAAGGATATGCCTAGCTCATCTAGTCAGAGGTCAGAGACAACTCCTGGACCTACTGTTCCATTGGAACATTCTGAGAAGAAACACACAGATATTCCCGAGGAGGATGACAATGAAGCTCCTAGAAGGGGCAAGAGACAAAGGACTGCAAAGTCATTTGGTGAAGATTTCATTGTGTATCTCGTGAATGATACTCCCACTTCTATTTCAGAAGCTTATTCATCTCCTGATGCTGACTACTGGAAAGAAGATGTGCATAGTGAGATGGATTTCATCATGGCTAACGGGACATGGGAGATCACTGGTCATCCTTATGGGTGTAAACCTATAGGGTGTAAGTGGGTGTTTAAGAAAAAGCTTAGGCCCGATGGTACATTGGAAAAGTACAAGGCGCGGCTTGTAGCCAAGGGATATACCCCAAAAGAAGGTGAAGATTTCTTTGATACTTATGCGCCTATGGCCAGATTGACCACCATTCGAGTACTACTCTCATTGGCCGCCTCACACAATCTTTTTGTTCATCAAATGGACGTTAAGACAGCTTTCCTAAATGGAGAGTTGGAGGAGGAAATTTACATGGAACAACCCGATGGTTTTGTAGTAGATGGTCATGAAGGAAAAGTGTGTAAATTGTTGAAATCTTTGTATGGTTTGAGACAAGCACCTAAGCAATGGCACGAGAAGTTCAAAAGAACTTTGACATCTATGGGCTTTGTTGCAAACGAAGCCGATAAGTGTGTGTACTATCGCCATGGTGGGGGCGAGGGAGTTATATTGTGTTTGTATGTTGATGACATACTTATATTTGGAACAAATCTCAAGGTCATTGAGGAAGTGAAAGATTTTTTTAATCAAAACTTTGAGATGAAAGACCTTGGCGTAGCTGATGTTATTTTGAACATCAAGCTTTTGAGAGGTGATGATGGTGGGATCACTCTGTTGCTGTCTCACTATGTAGAGAAGGTTCTGGATCGCTTTGGATATTCAGAATGCAAACCTTCTCCGACACCTTATGATCCGAGTGTATTGATTCGGAAGAACGAAGGAGAAACAAAGGATCAATTGAGATATTCTCAAATCATTGGATCTCTTATGTATTTAGCTAGCGCTACAAGGCCTGACATCTCATTTGCTGTGAGTAAACTAAGCCGATTTTTTTCCAACCCGGGAGATGTTCAATGGCATGCACTTGAAAGAATAATGCGCTATCTAAAAGGTACTACGAGTTATGGACTTCACTATACCGGGTATCCAAGAGTACTAGAAGGTTATAGTGATGCAAATTGGATATCTGATGTTGATGAGCTTAAAGCCACAAGTGGTTATGTGTTTACACTTGGTGGTGCTGCTGTTTCCTGGAAGTCTTGCAAGCAGACCATCTTAACAAGGTCAACAATGGAAGCAGAACTCACAGCATTAGACACAGCAACAGTTGAAGCAGAATGGCTTCGAGAAGTTTTGATGGACTTGCCGGTGGTTGAAAAACCAATACCAGCTATCCTAATGAACTATGATAATCAAATTGTGATCGTCAAGGTAAACAGTTCCAAGGACAATAAGAAGTCATCAAGACATGTGAGAAGGAGACTAAAATCTGTCAGATTTATGAGAAACTCCGGAGTTATAGCATTGAACTATATAAAGTTATAAACGACGAAGAATCTGGTAGATCCCTTTACAAAGGGTTTATCACGAAATGTGATAAACTATGCACCGAAGGAGATGGGATTGAGACCCACTATATAAGTTGTTCATGGTGGTAACCCATTCTTTGTGATCGGAGATCCCGTGAATTAGAATTGGCGAGACAAGCTTTTGGATAACTGAGAGGCGAATATTTATTTTATAAAGATCTACTCCATTATGATGCAATTCTCTCCTAATCTGTATGGTAGGCTGATATTTATCTTAATGTGTTCTGAATGGCTTGGGTAGGCATAGATGTTGTCCTACATAACATCTAGAAAGAACACACCAATATGAGTTAGGCTGTTAAACATCGCAGTCTGTGAGAGTTGGGTGCTCTCTAATAAACTCATGAAGAGGCCCCGGAGTATGACGTATATGCTCCTACCCACGGGAAAGTTTTTCAGCGGTCTAGTATCGGTCAAGTATTTTACGTGAAACTTATTTGCACAAAACTTGCAGTTCAAGGCGCAGTCCAGTGTTCAAGTTGCGAACGAGTGTAGCGTGGAGTTCTAGGTGGAAGTTCAACTTAACAGTCTCCACCGAAATACCGGTATATAAACAATGTTTTGGAACCATAGGCAAACTTGATGTGCCTCTGGGATCTGGTGGTAGAATTATTGGGATTTAGACCATCTGTTATATCCAATAATTTCTAGGAAAATCCCATAGGCCCATGTGGCACGTTCATGCATGACAAGAAAGAAGCTAAAAAATTTGTGCTAGTGGAAAATGAAACCAAATGATGGTGAATGATGACATTCATCTCCCCATTGATGGCATCAATATTTTTTGTTTCGGTTTCATTTCTTCATTAGTACATTGGTTTCTTCATTCCGTGTGTGCTAGCATATTTTGTCATGCAAGAACTTGAAACGATTTGCCTACTAATGGGAGACGAAACTGACCACTTAATAGGATTTTTAGTGCATCTGTTTCTCCTCTCCTTAATGAGAATTAGTGCGTTCATTTCAGTTTCATCTCGTTACTCCTATAAGAGGTCGCTCCTCTTCCCGACGAGAAACAACTCCTCGCATTGTTCCACAACATTGCACCGCCTACCTCTTTCCCATCTCGCTTCCCGGCGTGCACCGGAGAGTGAGACAGCAGGCCTCCGAAACCCCACCTCTTGTGATCCGGTACGAGAGAGGGGTGATCAGGTTTTTGGAGAGCGTCCTTGCGCGACTGCTGGATTCTTGTTCATCATGGCTGCGAACGGCGACATCACCGACGACGAGTTCCCCAACGACGACTTCTTCCTCGACGTCAACGACCTCTTCAGCGACATGACGATCGGGACATCTACATCTTATGCTACTGCGCCGTATGCCATCTTATCCTCACTGTTAGGGCTAGCATTTGGTTTATTGCTAGTAGCGATTGACATTGATATGATGCATTTTGCTTATGATTTTGATTGCATGACTAGTCTCAGCGAATTGTTGCTAGTTTCTAGTTTCACCACTATATTGCTATTCATGTTTTGTCTACTAATTTTCTAGATTAAACTAAATGGGAAAATGCCTAATTATTCAACACATACCACCATCATGAAGAACACCAAGCGAAATTAGATTTCTCCTTAGCCCTGGCACATGTCTGACTCCCCGAAGCATCCGCTCAACTCCATCAAACATCTTGATTTTGATGTCACCTACTTCAGCAACACGATAACCTGTGTCATCGCCCACATAGGCTAAACCAAACTCACCAGGCTTGTACGAAGAGAACCACTCCCTGTTGGGTGTCGCATGAAAAGAGCAAGCCAAATCTAACATCCACACTTCATCTTTTGTTGACTGCCTGTTTGATACTATGAGGGCATCGCTACTGATGTCTGAGTCATCACCACGAGTATCCGCATTAGCACTTACCCCACCCTTCAGTTCTAGGTATTCCCTCTTTACATGTCCCCAGTCCTTAAACGTGTAGCACTACACCTTTTTCTTCTTTTTCTTCTCCACCTCTTGTCCCTTCCTGAGCTGATAACCTTTAACTGCCAACCCCAAACCTTGAGTACTCTCCCTTTCAGCGGCATTCTTTTGCTTCCTCAACTCATGTCCAAGCAACGCTGAGATGACTTCCTCATTATTGATGGTTGTCTTTCCATGTGTCAATGTAATGACCAAATGCTCATAGGACGGTGGCAACGAAACAAGAAGTAGTGCCTTATCCTCGTTCTCAATCTTCACATCCAGACGCGCTAGATCCGTGACCAACTGATTAAAGACATTCACATGTTCCACAAGATCCGACCCCTCCTGCATCTTCAGACCATAGGACTTTTGCTTCAAATACAGCTTATTGGTCGCTGACTTGGACATATAACGATTTGCCAACTTGTCCCAAATTTTCTTAGGAGAATCTTCGTCCATGACATGATACATGACCTGATCCGCAAGACAAAGTCGTATGGTAGCGGCCGCCTGCACTTGCATATCCTCCCACGCATCATCGTCAACCTTGGCCGGCTTCGTCTCCCGCAATCCCTTCAAGATTCCCTGTTGAGCCAGAAGATCTTAACTCTTGTCTGTCATAGACCGAAGTTACCCGTGCCATCGAGTTTCTCCACATCAAATTTGGTGAACCCCGGCGCCATGCCGAGCCATAATCTAACCGACCTGTTGCCGCCGGTCTTACCGCCCTTGTTCTTCTTTGCGACTTCCTCACGAAAAAAAATCACTAATCCCGTATTCCTGGTTCGAAGCCACAACGCAGTCCGCAATCTACCAAGAAATATGACCAGCACAACGTCGTGTCCGCCCTTTACCAAGCGGTTAGCTTGGTAAGCTACCTACGAAAATTTGCAATCAAAAAAACGTCCTGTCCGCCCTTCAGAAAATCACCGTGAAGCCTCGCCGACGCGCAGATGAACTTGCTCTCCGCCGAAACCAACTGCTCCACCTTTTCCCGAACCTGCAGACTACTTTTTGTGCGTTCGCTGCCTCGTCGTTCCCAAACTTTTATTGTCTGTTGGTTCAGCCAGCCCTTATTTTCCTTGCCTGACACGGAAAATGAGTCCAAAACTGCCAAGGTTTGACAGTTTGCCAGGCCTTTGCGAGTAAAGTCTATTTTAAACCTTGTATCTGTAGACGTTGTCGGAATTAAACCTTGAACTCCAAATCCCTGAATTCGGCACCCTGTATTCAACGATCCCAGCCAATTTCGACCCTAGGCCTATTTGTCGCACCGGGAAAGTGACAATCCCGACCGGGATACCTAGCTTATCTCACTGACTATTCGGACCCACACGTCATATTCGTCTTCTTCCCCTTTTCTCTCACCAGACAACAGGTTCATCTAAAAATCTTTCTACATCAGGAATAACGTGTGCTGTGTGCACGCCTGCTCGGGTCTGGCGCGGGCGTGGTAGCTAGAGAGGTGGCTCAGCGGGAGCCGGTGTGCGGCTGTGGCCTGAGAGGAGCGCTGATGAAGAGAGGAAAAGAGCGCCGATGAGGTGCGGCTGTTGCCGGAGAGGAACGTCGGGGGCGTGTTGTGCAGCTCGATCTCGACACTGAGCTACCGAGCAGGTGCTGTCCCCGCGGACTGTACAACCGGAACTTCCCGCCCTACGCCCCCGCGGCAGCTTGACGTCGAGGTGTACGTCTCGCACGACGACGGGCAGCGAAGGGCGCGCGCGTGTGCTTGGGCTGGCCGCGAGCGCCGATGTTGGCGCAAGCCCGCCCACGACGCTCGGACCAGACGCTCGCCGCCGCCTTTGCATAGTGCCTAACTAGTGCCTAAGCAGCTGGATGGATTTCCTAGCTACGAAACACAGGCACACGTATGTAGCTAGCTTTGCACTAGCCAACTGCACATATACGCCTGGTGTAGATCGATTGATCGCGTCGGAGAACACGCGACACGGGCAACACTGCTGCTACTTATCTCTCCCCCGTCGTTGGTGAAGACTGGTGTGGTGCGGTGCAGGGTCCTGTCTCGCCGCCGAGGCTGTAGCATGGCTGATGCAAGCGGGCGCGGGCGAAGAGACCAGCTACAGCCGCATCCTCTTAGGACCAGCGTGGCCTATTTTTCCCTCTTAATGGAGTTATTTATGGGGCTGAGCCGCTGAGGAAAGAAGATAGGTATGACATGTAGGCTAAAATAGTCAGTGAGGGTAGTGTGGGATCCCGACCGGGATCATCTTTTTCTGGTACGCCAAACAACATCAAACAGATTTTGGGTTGAGATTGACCGAGATCACTGAATACAGGGTACCGATTTCAGGGATTCGGAGTTCAGGATTTGATTACGACCATCTCTACGAATTCAAGGTTTAAAACATACTTCACTCGGCCTTTGCCAAACTAAGTTACTACGCACTGACCCAAGGTCTGTGCATAACCAGTAGCAGGCTTATACATAGACCAAACATGCACACGCACTCACGTCGGCTGATCGCGTGTGTATGTTAATCCCTTCGACTCCTGCCACAATACGATTTTTCTTTCCATTGTGTGCTGCACCGCGTCCGAGGAAACCTACTGCCTTGACCTTCCTTTGCCTTGCACGTCGCGCCGCTGCCGAGACGGATTGCCACACGCCTCGTCCGAGGCTCCGAGCGGCCGTCTCGCGCAACACCAACCGAAACCTGAACTTCCTTTTTCCCCTGTCCGTGTTCCTCGAAAAATTCCGCCGCTGTATCCGACGACAGCTCCCGTCTCTGATCTTGGTTTTTGCCAGCGATCTGTACTGCCCCGTCACGCGTACTCATCGCACGTCAACTCTGCCGTAACAGTCGCCACCTCGCGCATCGTCCATGCACGAGCTGTGCCGTACCCTGCCCATCCGCATTGCCCACACAATCCGTCCGCAGTGCCGCGCCACTACCCCTGTACAACACCGACCACATCATCTCGATGCTCTCACACTCCGATCTATCCGGCCGTCCCCCACATCTGGTCACTGTCTGATCGCGAGCTGAATCCGTCGCCTCCGCAATGTCTTCAACAGCCACTACGTCGGTCTGATCGTCACGTCTAGCCGATCTTACCGACTGCAGCCCATCGAACGGTTCAGGCCTTCTGTCCGAAGTATCCGACACCACCAACCGCATCTGCGATCGCCGCCATGCTCCACCTTGCACCAATCGGACATTCCCTGGCACACGTCGAGCATGATCCTCGTACCTCAAGATGATCTTCCGCATAGCCTTCTCGCAACCTTGCTCAGATACCACTTGTTAGAATAAAACGCTAATGCAAGATCATAGACAACACATTGAGGCACGATATTTGTTAACGAGGTTCACCGATATGGCTACATCCCCGGAGCAATGACTACGGACGCTCCTCCCCAAGATACCGCAACACCGGCCGGCCGGGCGCCGGTACAAGTCGTCGGCTCCCTCGCGTACCTGTTGCTATCAAGTCGTCATGGGTTATAACGTGTGATGCCTCTCAATATATAAGAGGCCTAAGATACAACGTGTCCGACTCCTACATGACTCGTACCTAACCACACGAATTACAACTCCAAGTCCACTTAACCCCTTGCGTACATAATATCCGACACAAATATAACAGGAAGTGAACAAGAAACAAGTAAATATGGAATTGGTAGATACATCCCCGGAGCAATGACTACGGACGCTCCTCCCCAAGATACCGCAACACCGGCCGTCCGGGCGCCGGCACAAGTCATCGGCTCTCTCGCGTACCTGTTGCTATCAAGTCGTCATGGGTTACAACGTGTGATGCCTCTCAATATATAAGAGGCCTAAGATACAACGTGTCCGACTTCTATACGACTCGTACCTAACCACACGAATTACAACTTCAAGTCCACGTAACCCCTTGCATACATAATATCCGACACAAATATAACAGGAAGTGAACAAGAAACAAGTAAATATGGAATTGGTAGATGTTGTCATACAGGGATTCCACATAATCTCATCTTTGATAATGCAGTAGCAATTTTACATGTTCTATGTTTAAACAGATAGATGTGTGCTCACAGCAGCTTTGAACAAACAGGCGCCACTCGACAACCAGAAAATCGTTTCTGTTACTAGTAAGTTACAGATACAAAAGAGGAGCAAACACGCATCTGGTACTGCAACAGACCATCAAACACTGATGAAAGTTGCATGTATTGGCACTTCAATCTATCACTTGAGAAGCCCATGTGGAGTGGGCATAGAGCACCCGGCCTTTCCACCCTTGCAGAAGCCAGCGGTGATCCTCGCTGATCATGAAATGCTTGTGGTACCGACTCTTCACTTGGTCCTTGAGCATCAGAACAACATCAGGGTCCAACGGCAGCTGCCTTAGCCCCGCTCGCTCGTTCCGCGCCTGCCACTCCTTGTAGTTCTGAGGGCGCTCCACCCGGTCTGCGCCTTCACAGGCGATCATGTTAATGGCGGAGCGTGCAAGGATGTCCCGCTCCACCAGAAGTCTCTGGTCGTTGTCCCGTGGAACGGTGGTCTCCATCACATCGAACAAGGCCGTGAAGTAGTACAAGGCATGGCGGAACCGCGTCATGAAGAAGGCCGCGCTGTATGGTCCATTGACGAGGGACTGGACAAACACGGACGGCCTCATCTTGCTGATATTGTTGAGCACCATGTCCCTCGGGCTCACCATGTCAAAGGTTAGGCTCTCGTCCATCAAGGTCCTGAACTCGTACAGGCTGTTCACGACCAGTACCTCGTCTGGGTCGATGTGCAGGTCCTCAGCCCGGACATCCTCCAGCTTGGATGCGATGGCGCGGAACTCGAATGGCACGCCGAACTGCCTAGCACAGTTGCTGAGCCGGTCCCCCGCCTCCTCCATTACTTGAGCCGGACGGAGCCCGGGGCGAGGGGTGTTAATGCCGGTGATCCTCACTTGCGGTGGGCCGCCCTCCCTGTTGGCCAGCAACCGGAGCAAGTCCGGCCACTGGATTCCGGTGGTGATGCCGTAGTGCACAATGTGCAGTTTCCTCCTCCCTGCAACGGCCTTGCAGATGGTGTTGATGGCAAAGAGCAAACCAACCTTCATCGAGCAGCACGCAGCCATGTGCAGATGGAAGGCCTTGATGAGCTCAACAGTTGAGGTGTGCTTCCCCATGAGCGCTCGGTACAGCCGGCTCCCCGTGCCAGCCAGCCGTGCCTCCAGCCCCTGGGCGAAGTAGTGTGCCAGCCGCTGCTTGGCGTCCCCCGTCGACGAGGAGTGCCACTTGATCCGCTCCAGCAGCTTGCTCGCGCCCCGCACGTCGTTGCTGGACACTGCTTCGCCGCAGCGGATCAGCAGGGTCTCTAGGTCAGTCACCACCGTGTGCCTCGCCCCGCGCCTCCTGCGCCTGCCAATTGCTGCCTTGTTCTCCTTGTCCTCCAAGGTGACGCGTACCACCTCCTGCATCTCGCCCGGGTGCGCGTCGTAGCCGTTGAGGACGAGCCGGTCCAGCATCTCCAGCGTGGTAGCCTCCTCCTCCTCCTCGACACTACGCGGCAGCGCCATTATTTGCTTGCTGCTCCTGCCCAAGCCCGCCTCCGTCTCACCATCCATGCCAGGCCTCTTCTTACGCCCCCTGCCATCCGCCATCACATTGTCTGCGGGCAAGAACCTGTTGGCTTCCTCCATGCCTTTGAAGAAAGCCATGCTCGACAGCATGTCCGTTCTGGTGCTGCTCTCGCTGGGAATGGGAAACACCAAACTACTGGGCTCCACAATGCCTGTGCCTGTGCCTGTGCCGTTCAAGAAGAAGGCTGGATACTGTACCTGGCACCCGGAAACCATGAAGTCCATGCTGTTACCTTGGCTGGGCATCAAGATGGAGGTGGAGGAGGCAAAGGACTCGTGGGCGTCCGATGAGGTGTCGGCAAGGATCTCGGCGAAGGGCTGCTCGGCCTGCAGGAGCTCCGGGTGGTCAGGGTACTGGTAGAAGAACTTGTCGACGATGTCCTCCTCCGTGAGCATGCGCAAAATGTACTCCAGGGACAGGTCGTTCTGCGGCTGCTGTGAGTCACCATGGGTCGTCGGGGACGGAGGAAGGTCGAGGAAGACGGAGGGGGACAGTGGTGCAGGCTCAGTGAGGCCAAACAACTCCCCCGGTGTGGCAGCCATAGTGGAGTAAATGCTGATTTCTGATGGTGCAGTGAAATATATTGGATTTGGAGAGGATATATCACTGTCATCCATCCATTTCATGTGAAACCAACAAGTACCTCGGACATCGCACAGTACGTTGCTCTCTATTGGAACCATCGTAGCTTCACATTTCACAAGGTTTCTCTCTTAGTTTAACCGTCCACCGGCCGACCTGCGCCTGCACACATGGACAAAGAGAGGCCTTTGAGAAAGATTATATCCATCTTGTTGTCGCAGCCAGCATTCTGTCCTTGTCTGATCAGAACTTCAGAAGCAGTCAACTTTCTTGTAGACATCAATTTGTGTTTTAAAATGTCAGGCTGTTGTGAGTTCAACATGTAGTAGCACTAGCAGGTAAAATCAATTAAAGTTCTCTAGTATTATCCTGAAAACTGATTACTTCACATGTAGTAGCAAGTTTCTAGATGCATGTAACCTGTAACCATGTTCAGTTATGTTTCCTTCCTGCTCCACACTTGGGACACCTGCAACTGCAAGTAGGCAGATGGATTTGTAAGATGAAAACGCAGAGAAAGAAACTACAAATTCAAGACATTTCAGTTATCCTTTTTATTCGAACAATTTCTAGTCATCCTTTTACACATGACACTGAATTTATTGGTCCTCTTACAAGACTACAGATTGTCCTCTTCGGGTATCATGTCTTAATGAGATAAGAAGAAGAGGAAGAAGAAGGCAATCTAGCCATCTTATCACCTCTGACAATGAAGTGGATCATGGATTCTGTTACTCAGCCATGCAAAATGAGCGGAAGCAAATAAACATCTGCTGCTGCAACAGCAATTGACCTTTACATGAAGTCTTTACTCATCAAACTGAAATTTAATATCGAAAAAAATGTAATTTTAAGGCAGCTTACAGGAGAGACATTTAGCATGCGGCAGTGGCACCCTGGTGTTATTCATATTCGTGTCTAAGAGCGAAATTTAAGATGTTTGAAGGAAACAGGAGGGGATGGCCCAGTTGTATCTCGTACTACTAATGTCCAAACATTAACCTCTTATAGGCAGAAAAAGGAAGCTAATACTCCGAGCTAGTGTCGTCTGCCACCCACGCCGAGTGAGCATATAGGATGCGGCCCTTCCACCCCTGCAGCAACCACCCCTGATCCACATCCACAACAAACTCCTTGTGGTACAGGCTCTTGACCTTGCCTGTTGCCACCTTGGTGATAATCGGCTTCAGCGGCAGCTGTCTGAGGCCTGCACGTTGGTTTCTCAGCTGCCACTGTTTGTATGTCTCGGGACGCTCTACCCGGTCAGCACTCTCGCAGGCGATAGTATTCAGAGCACACTGCCCGAACATGTCCCGCTCGAGAACGAAGCGCTGGTAGCTATCTGGTGGTGTAGTGGCGTCAAGCATGTCGAACACCGATGAGTAAAAGAAGAGCGCCTCCCGGAACCGCGCCAAGAAAAATGGGCCACTCGAACCGTTCACAACACCTTGGACGAACACATCTGGCTGCATCTCCCGGATGTTGCTGAGGACCACATCCCTGGGGCTGGGTCTGTCGATAACAAGGCTCTCGTCCATCAAGGTGTTGAAATTGAACAGGTCATTCACCACAAGCACCTCGTCAGGGTCGATGTTGAGGTCCTCGGCACGGATAGTCTCCCACTTGGCCGCGATGGCATGGAACTTGAACGGCAAGCCAAACTGACGGGCACAGTTGATGAGTGCCCGCCCGGTCTCCTCAAGCCTCTTAGCCGGGCGGAACCCGGGCTGCGGGAGGTCAATCCCGGTGATCCTCACCTCCGGTGGCCCGCCGTCCCTAGTCGCCAGCCAAGCCAGCAGGCCCGGCCACTGGCACCCATAATGCAAGCCATAATCCACAATGTGCAACTTGCTCTTCCCTTCCACGGCATCGAAGATGGTCATGCTGGAGAATGTGAACGCCACCCTTTTGAAGGAGCAGGCTGCCATGAACAGCTCGTAACCTTTGAGGAACTCCATGGTCGAGGTGTGCTTTGCCATGAGTGACTTGTACACCTGGCTTCCAGTGCCCGCCAGCCGGGCCTCAAGCCCCTTGGCGAAACAATGCGCCAGCCGCTGAGCGGCATCTCCTGTTGCGGAAGCATGTTGCCTGATCTGTTTCAGCAGATTGCCCGCACCATGACGGTTGCCGGTGGCCACCTCCTGTGCGCAGCATAGCAACAGCCCGCGCAGGTCCACCGCCTCTTTCTTTCCCTGCTTTCCCCGCACCGTCTTCTTATTTTTTCTATCAGCTCTGATGTTCGCCATGGTGATTTGCAGCTCCTCCATGGTCTCCCCACATAGTTCGTAACTATTCAGCATTATTTTGTCGATCATCTCGCGGGCGCCATCCTCTTCCAGCTCTGGCATCATCAGCTTGCTGGCCCTACCCACCACTTCCTCCAGCTTGTCCACATCACACCGACCCTTCCGTCCCCCACCACAAATGCTTCGCCCAAAAATCTCTTTAGCTTGATCGACGCTGAAGACATCAGCCTGCAGTTGGTTGTCTCTAGGCAAGAACTTGTTGGCCTCCTCCATGCCTTTCAAGAATGCAAAGTTAAGCATGTCTTCATTGGAGGGGTTGAGTTTGCTCTGATCACCATTATTGTCCACCTCAGCACCATCCGAGAACATCCAACTCTGGATGCCCTTGTCAGCCAAGCACATGCTGCTTCCACGAATACCCTGCAAAGACGCATCGGAATGCATCCTCTCCATGTCACCGCCTTCGCCGGACAGTAATTTCTTGGCATCATCAAGAATTTGGTCAAATTGCTGCTGCGCCTGGAGGAGGTGAAGATGATCTGGGTACTGGTAGAAGAACCTGTCATCGATGTCCTCCTCCATCAGAATGCGAGTGATGTATGGGAGCACCAGGTCCCCGGCACTGCCACCATAGGGCGACGGAGGAATGTCGAGGTAGACGGATGGGGATGGCGGCGGGGGCTCCATGTGTTCCTTCAGCCCCAGCAACTCCTCGGGGCTGATGGGCATGGTGGTGAACTGAACTGGTGATGGTGCTGCGCTCCACAAGGATATATGGCTGGTTGCTCTTGTACAGAGAAAGGGGTCGATTCTTCCCATGCTTGGAGACTTGGAATCAACGATCATCCTCCAAATGGACATGGCCGATGGCTCTTAAAAAAAGAATTGTCCTATAGTACTATATATCAGGACATGGCTGATCCTCCTGCTTGTCCCCATCACACAATAGTATGATTGTCCTAGAATATATTTCTATAGGTTAATTATTTTTCTCGAACACACCTGGTAGCATGTCATTTTCATTATGAAAGCGCCAAGATAGCAGGAACAACCAAAGTTTACAAAAATAATGGAAAAACAACAGTCCTTACTGAACGACTAAACAAAGTTTATTATTGTCATATGATAAATTTAGCAACCACAAGGGAGAAGTATACTGTTACATGCGAACTTGCATTTTTTTTCAGTATTAAAACACATAATTGCAGTTTTTTAGCATGCTTTCATCTTTCATGAGCCAGTATTTTGTTTAATCTGTAATCACTAATTCACTATTAGATTGAAGTAGTCATTCAGTACCTTCAGACCTGCCGTTTATCCCATTCACTGCACACAGGCCCAGTAGCACTACAAACCTGCTAGTAAACATAACGCTCAATCAATGAACTTGTGACCTGAAACATTAAAGCATAGAGAGAAATAGCAATTCTAGGCAAGCAATACGAATATAACACACAATGGGCACAGGTTCGTGTTAGTTAGAAGAGTTACAGAGGCAACGAAGTTGGTTACCATATTTGCTACCAGTAAAAAATATGGGCATGCAATGCAATTGGCATGTGACATACTCCAGCCAGAAGCAAAAGGAATTAGAAGATGCTAAGTGAAGAGATGCATTTACTTAGAAAGTTAAGAGATGAGTTTGTTAGGAAAGAAGATATCTTATTTTTGGTGGTCGGGACGAGTCTTCCCTATAAAAGGAACATCATGTACTTTGCTAAAAATAAGCAATGAAATAATCAAGAGTTCTCTAAGCCCCTCTTCCACGTCTGGGACAAGCCCTGCAGAGAGGCTGTTGAGGGACATCCCCGGTCCACGGACCTTTACCCTGCCCATATTATCTTGTTGTGAATCAAGGTCCATAAAATGCTGGTCTTCATTATCCATGACAAAAGTTGTAATACACTGCGACTAAAACATCCAATTTACACATACATGAGGATGATATCATACCATCGTTAGTCTTCTAGCGTTTACTTCCAATCTCAGACCTTCATCTTCCTTACCAGCGTCACACAAATCCATCAGGCCATGACAAAGAGATCAGATGGTTCATGTGAACGTCCAAAGCTCAACACCAAACTCTGGAGACTGAACAGCCACTGTAGTGGCCAGCTGCATCAAACAATAAAACGAGTATGCGACTAGTTCAAATTTACTAGCCATCACCCAGACAATGCACAACCCTAAATATATATTTACCTTGTACAGTTGGGTACAAGAAAAGAGAAAAGAAAATGAAGACATTATCTGAAATACTTCAAGCAGTCCGATATGGACGGGTCCAAATGCATCTTTCAGCTTGAGAGCATAAACCACACCACAAACAGTACAGTATTAATACCATATCTGCTTATGTTCAAGTACAGGAAGGAGAAAAATAGTTAACAGTGGGAGCTAGCACCGTCTGCTTCCCATGTTGAGTGAGCCAAGAGGATGCGGCCCTTCCACCCTTGCAGCAGCCAGTGGTGGTCCTTGTCGATGAGAAAGTCCTTGTGGTATTTGTTCTTTACCATGTCCCTAGCCATCTTAACAGTTTCTCTGTCCAGTGGCAGCTGCCTCAGGCCGGCACGTTGGTTTCTGACTTGCCAATGCTTATAGGTCTCACAACGCTCCACCCGGTCCTTTCCCTCATATGCAATGGCATTCAGGACAACCCACCCAAAGATGTCGCGCTCCAGCGCCAGCCGCAGTTTGCTCTCCCGTGGCATGGTTGCATCAAGCATGTCAAACAGCGCAGAGTAAAAGAAGAGGGCCTCACGGAACCGTGACAAGAAGAAGGTGCCATAGGAGCCATTCACGGTGCTGTGGACAAACACGTCCGGTTTCATCTTTCTGATGTTGGTGAGGACAGTATCCCTGGGATTCGGGCTGCCTATGACGACACTCTCATCCACTAAGGTCCTGAAATTGTACAGGTCATTCACAGCAAGCACCTCATCAGGTTCCAGATCCAGGTCCAGGTCCTCGATGGAAACGGTCTGCCACTGCGCCAAGATGGCACGGTACTTGAACGGCACACCAAGCTCCCGGGCAATGTCAGTCAACCGATAAGCGATCTCCTCCATATGTTTTTCTGGGTGGAATCCAGGCTGTGGGAGGTCAATGTGTGTGATCCTGACCTCTGGCGGGCCACCATCCCTTGCTGCCAGCCAGCGCAGCAGTTCTGACCACTGGAATCCATAACGAAAGCCATAATCAACAATGTGCAACCTGCTCTTCCCCACTGCCGCATTGAAGATGGCCCTGTTGGCGAACAAGAAGGATACATTCCTGAAGCAGCACGCTGAAATGAATTCTTGGTAAGCCTCTGAGTGTGCCACAGCAGAGGTGCCCTTAGCCGTAAGCGTCCCATACACTTGGCTGCCTGTGCCAGTGAGCCGTGCCTCCAGCCCCTCAGCAAACCAGTAGGCAAGACGATGTGTGGCGTCCCCAGTTGGTGATGCATGCTGCTTGATCTCCTTGAGTAACTCACCTGCACTACGGCGGTCATCCATCACCGCCTTGGCGCAGTGGATCAGCAGTGTGTGCAGGTCAACCACCCGCGCCTTGCTCTTTCTCCCCTTGTTGCTGTTCCCAGTGTCATTGCCCGTGGCAATGAGCATTTGGTCAAACACCTCGCCAGCACCAGCTTCCACCAATCTGCTAGTCCTACTGACATCAGTCTCCACCTCACCATGCCTGTCCTTGCGGCCCCTGCCACTTTTCTCCTTGGGTTGATCATGCCCGCTGGTGGTCGTCAGCTCACAGTTTGTGGGCAAGAACTTGTTGGCCTCTTCCATGCCCCTGAGGAAGGCAGTGCTAAACATGTGAGTGCTGTAGTCCCCATCGGGGAGCAACAGCAAGCTGCGGACCTCATCAACACCCTTGAACTTGAAGATGGGCGAGCTGGGAGAGTGCACGTCGATGGCCAAGGCGCTGCCTTGGTCCGCCATTAAGGTGGAGGCATGCATGCTGGAAGAGAGGATTTGGGCAAAGGGTCGCTGGGCTTTGAGGAGTGCAGGGCTGTCTTCGTCAACGTCATCCTCCTCCTCCATGAGGATTTGTGTGATATAGGGGAGTGCCAGGTGATCCTGCACAGCAAAGCAGTTGTTGTCATCATCGGCCATCAAGGGAAGGTCTGGGAACACCGGGAAGACGGGAGTGGCAGCCTTGGTGATGGCAATGACAATGGTAATGGCAAAGCTCTTCCTAGAATGAATGGAAGGGAATCATGGTAGGTGTAATGTTGCTCTGCTAAGCTTGTCTCCTTGGAATCACCGAACTGTCTCCAACCATAAAGAACAAGAAAGCAGTTGCTTTCCTAATCATCTAGGTGTGATGTGACCTCCTTGTTCCATTTCCTTGTACAAGAGAATTACATCGAAAACAAATTGATATTTTAAAAACACAAGAAGAAAATCACACATGTACATGTTCGAGTACTATTTGCATTTGCAAATCTTTGTGCAGTGCAAAAATAATAAAATGATGAAGGCTAACATAGTAGCTTTTTTGCACAGAATTAATTTTAAAAGTGAATTTAATACTCAAATATGTACCTGTGTTCAATTTTTGAGAAACTTTGTAAGTTTGCGAACAGACTTTTTTAGAGGGTATAGGAAAACTCAGATGCCAAAACATTGCACTAAGCATGACGTGTTTTACTGTAACACCCCATGTCATTAGCCACAGTAATCACTTTTGATAATGGCATGTCAGCATGTTTAATAGTGCATAATCATCATTAGCATTATATTGCATTTCAACTCCTAACTCAAATTCAAATTTAAATGAAAGTGGAAAATAAAAGTTTTCCAACATAGGAACTAAAATGTTCAATAAATAACAAATATTACAGAGGCTATTCTAAAATTGTAACCAACAATTAATAAATTAATTAGGTGACTCTAGCATTACCAAAACAGCAAGGATTAATACATTTTATTTATTATAAAATTTGTGTGAACTCCAATTGCCTCCAAACCAATTTTTGGTAGTGGTAGGTAATGCCTAGTAATTATTGGAGCAAATGCCATGTTTTGCAAAAATCATTTGGTGGCTTAACTAATTACATAACGGAGGATAGGAGTAAATAAAAAGAAAAAGACAAATAGAAAACAAAAAAATAAAATAAAAAGGAAACCCCCCTGGCCCCAGCTGGGCCACCAGGCCGGCCCATCATCTCCCCCTGCCTATATGCCCCCCCCCCCCCAGTAAACCCTAGCCCAATCCCCTTCCCCCCCCCCACCCCCCCCCCCCCCCCAGCTGACGCCCGCACCTGGGCGCCCCGACGCATCCGCCGCGCTCGTCCCCGACGCGCCCCGTCGCCACTCGCCTCGCCTCCTCGTCCTCCTCCCCGACGGCCGACCCCGAGCCTCGCCGCCCTCGTCCCTGCAACGCCGGTGAGGACCTCGTCCTCCCCCGGCCTCCTCTCCCCGTCCCGCGACGCTTCCGCCGCGTCCCGCCCGCGCCTGGCCTCACGCCCGCGCACGCGTCCTCGCCGCCGTCCGTCTGCTCGTCCGCGCTCTGCCCCGCGCGCTCGACCGCCGTCACCACGCGTCGCGGCTCCCGCACACCCGCCGCCTCTCCCCTCCGCGCGCCGCCCAGCTCGGGCTTCCCCGTGGCCGCGCCGACCCCGCTGCTGCCGCTGCCCCGCGCCACCGCCGCCGTCGCGCTCGGGCCCAGGCCTCGCCTCTGCTACGCGCGCGCGCGCGCATTCGGCACGCCGGACATGTCCGGCCCCCAAACGGGCACGGCCGGACGTGTCCGCCCTGTGTCTATGACAGACGGGGCCCAGCCCCTATTAGAACGAAAATAAAAAAATGAATTAGTAAAATAAATAAATAAATAATTAGTAAATTAATTAATTTAATTAATCCTGATTATGTTAATCTAATTTAGTTAATTAGTTTAATTAAGCCGAGATTAATTAGCTAAACCCTAATTAGGCTAAACTGACACTGTCAGGTGGGACCCGCGTGTCAGGATGACGTCAGCATACGCTGTTTCGGATAATGTTTAAATTAAATAAATAATTAAATTCCAGAAATTAATTAAAACTTTAGAAAATCATATTAAATAATCCGTAACTCCCATGAAAATACTTTATACATGAAATTTGCTCAGAATTCCGATACGAACCCGAAAACGCCCTTCGTATTCCTGTCAGATGCCTCTAGCTATAAGAACGTTGAACTTTTAGACCGATTTCGATAAATGAATAGTGCCCAACTTTAATTAAATAAATCCGAATAAATTCCTAAATTAACTAAATCATTTAGTTAGGCAGTAGAACACCCCGGCATATCATTTAGGCATGTCATACATATTGTTTGCATTATTGCCGTGAATTTATTGTTTCTCTCCCCCTCCTTCTCTCTCGATAGACGCCGAGACCGACGACGCTGCACCTGGGTACGACCACACTACCGACGAGCAGCCCGTTGACGATCTCTCTCTCTTGCCAGAGCAACCAGGCAAGCCCCCCCCCCCTTGAGCATCCAGATATCGCCCATTCTATTCTCCTACTTGCATTAGATTTTGCTACTGTTAATGTATGCTCCTATTCTGATGCATAGCCTGCAGTTGTAACCTGTTCATTGCTACCTTACTTGCCTATGATAAACTGTTTAGTATAGGTTGGTAGTGAACCATCAGTGACCCCACCACCTTATTCTTGTTGCCCCTGCTTGATCATCGACGACTCGATCAACGTGATCGTCGACCAGAGACCGACACCTCACTTCACACCCCCTTAGTTGTACGACTCTGCGTAGTAACTATCGAGTGCCGAGGGTGATACCTCGTAACGCACTCCCGATGAATACTCTGCAGTGTAGCTGTTCGGTCGTGGTCATCGAGGGTGATTCCTCCTTCTCCACTTCCGATACGACTCTGTCGTGCAACCCACAGTGTGAACCTCGAGGGTGATGCCTCATACGTTCACCCTGATGATTTCGTCGAGTGGAATCCGCCGAGGGTGATTCCTCGGGTTTCCCCCTTGATGTTATGACCACATGGTTACTTTGACCTTTGTTACAGGCGGGTCCACCCTGGTGGGTACCCGCTGGGGATCTATGATGTCGGGCGTGCCGGAAGGGCACTCGAGTGTGATATTGTGGCGGAGCATCAGAGACTCTGATTGTCTCCGCGTGATACTAATTGAGCCTATTGGATTTGGGTGTGTGATCTGAGTGGGTCGACGTGCCCTATACGCACTGCCACCACGCGGGATAATGGTTATGGGACCCTCTGCGATGTACGTTTCTCCCGAAAGCTCGTCTGACGTCACGATTCACCGTGCGGGTTGATTGTCGGGATTGGGCTGGATACTTCACTGACGAGTTCAGTGTCGCGCCTGCACCCCGGCCAGTCTCGCAACGCGCAGGGTGCCTAGGGCGATGGCCCAAGACCTCTGGGTGCATAGGTTAGTCCGGCGTGCTGACCTCTCTGCCGAGCCTAGGTAGAGCGTTGCTTCGTGTTGATCTTCCGAGGACGGGCATTACCCAGCAAGTGTGTCCGGCCAGAGTTGATCGAGCGTGTTGGGTAACAGTAGTGCACCCCTGCAGGGATGAATCATCTACCGATAGCCGGTCCTACGGTAAAGGACGCTCAGTTTGTGTATCCCGATCTACTACTTGAACTGGATACTTGTTACTTAATTGAAGCTTCGGGATCGCTTTCTCGCTGGGAGTCGAGGAAGGATCTTTAAGCTGTACTTCAACATGTTTGCTAAATAAAATGCTATTCTACTCTCTTCTACTGCTGCAAGATGATAGCCTCGTGAAGATGTTTGAAGATGCTAGTCTTCGATAGGACTAGGCCTTCTCTCTATTCTGGCATTTCTGCAGCCCAGTCCACATATACAGCCTTTCTCCATTGATAATGTTGCATATGTAGTATAGATCCTTGCTTGCTGAGTACTTCGGATGAGTACTCACGGTTGCTTTACTTTCTCTTTTCCCCATACCCCACCTTGATGATACATCAGACGATGGAGTCCAGCAGTCAGATGCCACCACAGGAGCTTACTACCAGGAGGGTCCAGAGGGCACTTACTACTGGATCGAGCCAGCCGACCAGGAGTAGGATCGGAGGCTCCCAGGCAGGAGGCCAACAACTTTCGATCTAGTGTCGTTGTTTGTGCTAGCCTTCTTAAGGCAAAACTTGTCTAACTATGTCTGTACTCAGATAATATTTGTATGACTGACTTATGTATTCGGATCTTCGGATCTCTGGTCTGTAATATTGTGAATCTCCGTTTATTTGTGTTTAGAGTTGTGTTGTGATATCTTCCCGTGAGTCCCTGTGCTTGATCGTACACGTTTGCATGATTAGTGGACGATTGAGTCGGGAGCGTCACATTTACTCTGCTTCTGATGTTTGGCAAAATGAAAGCGCAGCATACATGACACATACAACCCACAAGTCCCGAGTCCTTAGCTACAATTCAAACTGTATCTCAGTTACACGAATACATAGTTACATCTACTACTTTGTTGTACATGAATCTTAAAGGAAAAAAAGTAGTGTGTGAACATAATTATTTAAGTGGAAGCTTAGGAATTATGCTGATATGTCAAAAGAGTAAATAATATACTGGGAGAGGCCAAAATATACCTAGTTAAAAACTTGAAAATGCTATAGTTTGTGATAAACTTACTCATGCTTAATCTATAGTCCTATATCCCTGCCACGATCTGCATACTTGAACAAATCAGTAACCTCTTTCAGGCCTGCAAGCAAACAAATAAACAAAGCACATGATGCTATGAAATTTTTAAGGAGAAGCCATAGAGATAATTAGCAATAAAATCAAGCAATATGGATGTAGGCTCACTCAGTATTCCTTGCTACTCTGGTTTTCTCTGGTCATGTAAAGTACATAATAGAATGCAAACCATGGGACCAATATCTGAAATCAAAAATTGGCAGAGCAGTATGAAGATGGGCCTAGAAATGTAACACAACTGGAGTAACATCTAATCTGCATCTGTGCAAGTTTGCACCTTTCTCACATACCATCATTTAACAATATATCGCCGAGCTTGCCCGAAGTTATACAAACAACAACAACAAAGCCTTTAGTCCCAAACAAGTTGGGGTAGGCTAGAGCTGAAACCCATAAGATCGGCTTGCCCGAAGTTATAATATTAAAAAAAATCCAGCAAAAACAGTTATAAGATCATAGATTTTCTAGGATAATAGAAAAATTAAGGGTATAAGGTGCCCATCTTTCTCAGAAATCATCGTCGGTGCAAACTTCATGTTATGTGTGGTCAAGCCGATCACAACTTTAATACAAGTAAAGACATATATGCATATCAACTCTGACTAATCAGTACAACTTTGAGGCTTCAACACATATCTGGTTACCCTACACAGGCGCAAAAGTGCCAAACAATTTGACTGACATATTCATAAACCCCTACAGATTTTGTGGCGTGTTGTTACAAAATCTGCAGCAACACGATGGCCAAAGCATCCAATTTATAGATATATATGCCAAGATATTACTGCACCTCTGCAGATTTCTAAGTTTCAGATCTAAGCTTCATGATCCATGATGAGCATAATCAAATGACTACTTGGCATAGTAGAAGTAATTGACTACCTCATGGCACCATGGAATTATAAGATCATAAATGGTGAGATAAGTGCTAACTTACAAACATGGATATATCTATTGATGTCAATAATCCAAGTTTGATTGAGAAAAGAAGCTAGGTTGCATTGTCGGCAACCCATGTTGACATGGCAAAGAGCACACACCCCTTCCACCTGTGCAGCAACCACCGCTGATCCTCATCAACGACGAAGTCCTTGTGGTAGTTGTCCTTAACCTTGTCCAGCACAAGCCTAACAACATCTGGATTCAATGGCAGCTGCCTCAGCCCAGCCCGGTGGTTCCGGAGCTGCCACTGCTTGTATGTCTCAGGGCGCTCCATGCGGTCTGCGCCCTCACATGCAATGACATTCAGGGCAGACCGCCCGAAGATGTCGCGCAAGTAGCAGACGCCCTTCGTTATCCCGGGGGACTGTCGCATCCAGCAGGTCAAATTGGGCTGAGTAATTGAACAGTGCCTCCCTGAACCGTGTCAGGAAGTATGTAGCACCATACGAGCCATTCATAATGCCGTGGATAAACACATCCAGCCGCATCTTCCTGATGTTGTTGAGGACCTGATCCCTGGGGCTCGGAGTATCAAAGCCGAGGTTTTCGTCCATCAAAAGCCTGAAATGGCAAAGACTAATCACGACAAGCACCTCATCACGGTCGATGTTCAGGTCCTCCGGCTGGACAGTCTCCCGCTTTGCTGCAATACCACGGAACTTAAACGGCACACCGAACACGCGGGCGAAGTTGCTGAGCCTGCGTCCCGTCTCCTCAATGTGGTATGCTCCGTGGAACCCAGGTTGAGGGAGGTCAATGCCGGTGATCTTCACCTCTGGTGGTCCACCTTCTCTAGCTGCAAGCATACGTAACAGGCCCGGCCACTGCAGTCCTTGACTCGGACCATAGTCCACAATGTGCAACCGGCTCCTCCCTACTACAGCATTGCAGATGGTCTTGTTGGCGAAGATGAACGCCACCTTGCAGCAGCAAGCTGCCATGTAAAGCTGGTTGGCCTTGAGAAAGTCTGCGACCGAGGTACGCCTTGCCATTAGCGACTGGTACAGCTCACTCCCCCTACCCGCTAGCCGTGCATCCAGTGCCTCGGCGAAATAATGTGCCAGCCTTTGCGCCGCATCGCCCTTTGGGGATGAATGCTGCCTGATTCGTTTGAGCAGCTCGCTTGCGGTCCGGCGGTTGTCTGTGGACAGCGCCTGGGTGCAGTTCAGCAGCAGCGTGTGCAGGTCCGCCATCTCACTATCGCTCGAGTCCCGTCTTGGCCGCCCCTTCTTCCGTCTGTTCTTCCCGGGCTCACTGTCCGCGGCGATGCGCAGCTGCTGAACCCCCTTCATGCATATCTCGTGTTCCTGGAACATCATTTCGTCGAACACCTCGCGTGCGCCATCCTCCTCCTGCTCCGGCATCATCAGTTTGCTGGCCCTGCCCATGTCTGGCTCTAGAGTGTCCCTCTTTTTCTTGAGGCCGGCGCCACTCCCGCCTCCAGCGAGCGCTCCGTCCACCTTCATGGCCGGGAGGCAGACGTTGGGCGGCAAGAACTTGCTAGCCTCCTCCATGCCTTTGAGGAAGGCCAAGTTGAGGATGTCCTGGTCCCCGGGCAACAAACGATTCCCAATGACGAGCTCCGAGCTCTGGGTGTCCGGTGAACCTGAGGCAAGGCCCGGTACGTCGGTGTAGGGCGGCCGTGAGATCTGGATTGCTGCGTGGTAGGGCGATGTAGTGCCGGGGGTTGTGGAGGCAGTGGCGTCGAAGGTGGAGGTGGAGGAGGACGGCGAGAGCGCGGAGGTGGAGCCGCTGGCGCTTTCGGCGACGTCGACGAGGATCTGCTCGAAGGGCAGCTGCGCCCGGAGGAGCGCGGGGTGGTTGGGGTACAGGTAGAAGAAGTGGTCCTCCATGTCCTCCTCCAGCAGGCGCGAGATGTAGGGCAGCGCCATGTCGTCAAACGAGGAGTCCCCGTCCTCCGCGCCGCGGGGAGTCGGCGGCAGGCCGAGGAACAGGGGGGGCGATGGCGGCTCCAGCCGCGCAAGGAAACCCTGCTTCCCCAGGAACTCCTCCGGCGTGGCGGCCATTGCTCTCTGTTCTGCTAGGCTGTGTTGCGCAGCTGTACACTTGTACTAGTAGTATATATGACTAGAGAAGTGGAATTTACTCCATTGTGAAGCTCTGCAAATGGTGCTTCCTTTAAAGGGTGAAACCATGGAAGATTCCGGGAAGGGGCGTGATGACGGAAACGGAGGAAGAGACCGAAGGGCAAGAGTCAAATACTCAACTGCAACTCCGGCTCGCCGCCGGTCCCATCCCCAGGGTGGAGCGGAAAGAAATGAAAGAAAAAGGAGGGTGATGGTGAGGCTTTGGTCTAACATTAACATGGCTAAGCGAACAATAGTACGGAGTACTCGTATATATCAATTCAGAAGATTTCTGTTGTGGAGCACTGTATAGTACTAGTTATTAATTAATTGAATAGGGCGGCTAAGAACAAAATGAGCTGAGCTGAGCAGGTACACCGACCCTAAGCAAGCTAGGCAGTCGCTCTGTTTCCTTTTAATCCCTATAGAAAATTTGTCTGAAGTCAAACTCTATAAAATTTGATCAACTTTATAGAAAAAATATCAACTTTATAATAAAATATCAATATCATTAGATGCATCATGAAATTAATTTTCATACTATATAACTTTAGTATTGTAGATCTTGACATTTTTAATAGAAATTTGGTCAGCCTTTGCATAGTTTGACTTCAAAGAAATTTTAGTATATAATACTCCTCTGTAAAGAAATATAAGAGCGTTTAGATCACTAAAGTAGTGATCTAAACGCTCTTATATTTCTTTACGAAGGGAATACAAAGTAAAAAAAAAAAGAGTACTTGACTGATGGCCATTGGTTATCCCTCGGAGGCTCAAATCACATATTTGCACCGAGGTCCAAAGGCACGTTAGACGAAAGATGCCAGATTTTAAGCTCACAAAGCAGAGGATCGTCATCTCTAGTCCGCTGCAGCAGCGTAGCTGCAGGGTGGGTAGAGTGGTCAATGGACCACCCTGTAAATCAGACTAGGATTTTATATCCATGACGGTTTGTTTGGTACAGTGACTCGGACATGGCCTGAGATGTGGACGATCGGAAGAGCATGTCCGGTAGCCTGTTTGTCCTCGATGGCAACCCGGTCACTTGGCAATCCAAGAAGCGGAAGATTGTGGCTTTGTCCTCCTGCGAGGTCGAGTACGTCGCCGCGACCAAAACAGCGTGACAGGTGATGTGGCTGAGCAGACTTCTCAGCAACATGCTCGAGGAGGACACCAACGCCACCACCATCCTCTTCAATGTGCAAAAATCCAATGTTTCATGATAGGAGCAATCACATTGAAGTGTGGTTCCACTTCATCCACGAATGCATCAGAAGGTGGAGAGATCAACATAGGCTACATCTACACCGGCAATAGCGAACATCATCACCAAATCTCACGGGCACACAAAGTTCTAGGAGTTGCATGTACAAGATCGACGGCAACCAAGTCTCTAACGAAGGTAGGAACCCCCCCCCCCCCCCAGCCACCCATACGGCTTGGGGTTCGACGAGCACCTTCGCACGGAAGCCGCAAGGGCATCGCGCGTCGGTATGATTGAAGTCAAATAAATGGTCACAACAAGCTTAGGGTGAGTTTGTTGGAATAATCTAGCCATGACAAGTAGTTAAAAGCACATTAGGCGACGTTCCCGTTTTAGTGCCATGGTAGCAGTTTTAGGCCAAATTCGTCGCCATGTTGATACGTCTGCAACGTATCTATAATTTTTTATTGTTCCATGCTATTATATTATCTGTTTGAATGTTTTATATGCATTAATATGCTATTTTATATTATTTTTGGGACTAACTTATTAACCTAGAGCCCAGTGCCAGTTTCTGTTTTTTCCTTATTTTTGAGTTTTACAGAAAAGGAATACCAAACGGAGTCCAAACGGAATAAAACTTTCACGATAATTTTTCTTGGACCAGAAGACACACGTAGGACTTGGAGAGGAAGGCAGAAGTGTCCCGAGGCCTCCACAAGCCCTCAGGGCGCGCCCTAGGCGGGGCGCCCCTGGCTTGTGGGCCCCACGGGAGTCCCCCAACCCTAATCTTTGGCCTATAAATTCAGAAATATTCCAACCACCAGAAGCGTCCACCAAAATACTTTTCCGCCGCCGTAACCTTCTGTACCCGTGAGATCCCATCTTAGGGCCTTTTCCGGCATCCTGCCGGAGGGGGATTCAATCACGGAGGGCTTCTACATCAACTCTATTGCCCTTCCGATGAAGCGTGAGTAGTTTACCACAGACCTTCGGGTCCATAGCTAGTAGCTAGATGGCTTCTTCTCTCTCTTTGATCCTCAATACCATGTTCTCCTCGTTGTTCTTGGAGATCTATCCGATGTAATATTCTTTTGCGGTGTGTTTTTCGAGATCCGATGAATTGTGGATTTATGAACAGTTTATCTATGAATATTATTTGAATCTTCTCTGAATTCTTATATGCATGATTTGATATCTTTGTATTTCTCTTCGAATTATCGGTTTGGTTTGGCCAACTAGATTGGTTCTTCTTGCAATGGGAAAGGTGCTTAGTTTTGGGTTCAATCTTGCGGTGTCCTCACCCAGTGACAAAGTAGGTGTAGCGAGGCACGTATTGTATTGTTGCCATCGAGGGTAAAAAGATGGGGTTTTCATCATATTGCTTGAGTTTATCCCTCTACATCATGTCATCTTACTTAAGGCATTACTCCGTCTTATGAACTTAATACTCTAGATGCATGCTGGATAGCGGTCGATGTGTGGAGTAATAGTAGTAGATGCAGAATCGTTTCGGTCTACTTGACATGGACGTGATGCCTACATTCATAATCATTGCCTTGGATATCATCATAATTTTGCGCTTTTCTATCAATTGCTCGACAGTAATTTGTTCACCCACCGTATTGTTTGCCTTCAAGAGAGAAGCCTCTAGTGAAACCTATGGCCCCCGAGTCTATTTTCCATCATATATTTTCAGATCTATAAACCAAAAACTCAAAAATACCTTGCTGCAATTTATTTACTTTTATTTTGTTTTACGTTTTAGTAAGCTTTTATATCTATCTCTATCAGATCTCACCTTTGCAAGTGACCATGAAGGGATTGACAACCCCTTTATCGCGTTGGGTGTAAGTGTTTGATTGTTTGTGCATGTGCATAGATTGGAGACTTGTGTGTATCTCCTACTGGATTGATACCTTGGTTCTTAACTGAGGGAAATACTTATCTCTACTTTGCTGCATCACCCTTTCCTCTTCAAGGGAAAAATCAACGCAAGCTCAAGAAGTAGCAGGAAGAATTTCTGGCGCCGTTGCCGGGGACATGTACATCAAGCCTACCAAGTACCCACCATAAACTCTCATCTTTGCATTACATTATTTGCCATTTGCCTCTCGTTTTCCTCTCCCCCACTTCTAAAACGATTTCAGAAAAACACAAAAAGATTTGCCTTTTTATTCGTCCTTCTTCCGTTCGTCTTTTCGTTAGCATTTTTGGTTGCTCGTTTGGTAGATCGGTTTGTTGCCACCATGTCTGAATATGGGGAGTTTATCGTTGAAAAGGATAGCAATAATCTTGAGGAGGGTTTTAATGATTTTGCCAATAATGATCCTCATGAAGAACCCACTATTATCCATACTAAAAATCTCCTTGTGGGTAGCGGTAATATTATTGGAAAAGGGGTGATTCAAGATTTCTTTACTTATGCTGGTACGTTACCTATGCTAGGAGGATCTATTCTTAATAAAACTAATAGCCTTGCGGATGCAATAATTTTTCTTATAATTGAACTTGAAAGACAATTTGTTCGTATGCATCCATGCATACAAAGGATTTTTCTAGAGTTCTCCAATATTCAGCATTCTTCTGTTAAGCGCGCCGCCACTATATTTCTAGCTCATGAGTTTAGATTCATTACGAAAGAAGCTAGTGAAATTTTTGTGCATTATAAAATAAATGGTGGTTTTCCCCTCATAGAGGAGATCCTTTTTAATCAAGAGGAAATAATGCGATTGCAATCTCCCAATTATGCTGGCTATAATGAAAATTTGAGAAAAAGGGTCCCTACCGAGGTTTTGGTTGATAAGATTTCTGAACTCAATGATAATTTTGCTATACAAAACAACGGATTAGGGTTCGTATTAAGAGATAGGCTTATGACGTTCCACCAAAGGAACGCTTATAATGATGAGTTGATTATAAAATACAAGGGGCCGAAGGAGGAACCAATTCCTCCCAAACTTCATCTTAGGGATCCTTATCCTATTAAATTTAGCCCTTTTGATTATTTTTGCTTAACACAAAGGAAACTTGCCGCTGAAAGAAGGGAGTATGAGATGAGCATGGATGATCTCCCTTATTACTATGACAATACCTAGATCTATGTTTTATGCCTAGCTAGGGGCGTTAAACAATAGCGCTTGTTGGGAGACAACCCAATTTTATTTTTATGTTTTTTGTTTTTGGTTCTTTTTTTCAATAAATACACATTATTACCTCTGTAGTAATTGTGATTTAGTGTTTTAATTAGTGTTTGAGCCAAGTAAGACCTTTGGGATGGCTTACGGTGATAGTTGATTTGATCTTGCTGAAAAACAGAAACTTTTGCGTCCAGTAACAGAATTGTTTAATTTCACTGGAGCGTGTAAAAACCCTGAATTTTTTACACAAGATTGATATAAAAACTGGCTATATTTTACTAATGTTTAAGAATTTTTGGAGTTACATAAGTATGAGAACAATTCAGATCTTCGCAGACTGTTCTGTTTTTGACAGATTCTGTTTTCTATGTGTTGTTTGCTTATTTTGATGAATCTATGGGTAGTATCGGGGGGTATGAACCATGGAGAAGTTGGAATACAGTAGATATTACACCAATATATATAAATAATGAGTTCACAACAGTACCAAAAAATGGTGATTTATTTTCTTATACTAACGGATCTCATGAGTTTTCTGTTGAGTTTTGTGTTGTGAAGTTTTCAAGTTTTGGGTAAAGATTTGATGGACTATGGAATAAGGAGTGGCAAGAGCCTAAGCTTGGGGATTCTCAAGGCACCCCAAGGTAATATTCAAGGACAACCAAGCATCTAAGCTTGGGGATGCCCCGGATGGCATCCCCTCTTTCGTCTTCGTCTATCGGTAAATTTACTTGAGGCTATATTTTTATTCACCACATGATATGTGTTTTGCTTGGAGCGTCTTGTATGATATGAGTCTTTACTTTTTAGTTTGCCACAATCATCCTTGCTGTACACACCTTTTGAGAGGGACACGCATGAATCATGAATTTATTAGAATACTCTATGTGCTTCACTTATATCTTTTGAGCTAGGCAATTTTTCTCTAGTACTTCACTTATATCTTTTTACAGCACGGCGGTGGCTTTATTTTATAGAAATTGTTGAACTCTCATGCTTCACTTATATTATTTTGAGATTCTCTCTAAACAGCATGGTAATTTGCATAGGTTATGAATTTAGTCCTAATATGATGGGCATCCAAGAGGGATATAATAAAAACTTTCATATAAAGAGCATTGAATACTATGAGAAGTTTGATTCCTTATGATTGTTTTGAGATATAAAGATGGTGATATTAGAGTCATGCTAGTGAGTAATTGTGTATTGATAGAAATACTTGTGTTAAAGTTTGTGATTCCCGTAGCATGCATGTATGGTGAACCGTTATGTGATGAAGTCGGAGCATGATTTATTTTGATTGTCTTCCTTATGAGTGGCAGTCGGGGACGAGCGATGGTCTTTTCCTACCAATTTATCCCCCTAGGAGCATGCGTGTAGTACTTTGTTTCGATAGCTAATAAACTTTTGCAATAAATATGTGAGTTCTTTATGACTAATGTTGAGTCCATGGATTATATGCACTCTCACCCTTCCACCATTGCTAGCCTCTCTAGTACCGCGCAACTTTCACCGGTGCATTATACCCACCATATGCCCTTCCTCAAAACAGCCACCATACCTACCTATTATGGCATTTTCATAGCCATTCTGAGATATATTTCCATGCAACTTCCACCGTTCCGTTTATTATGACACGCTTCATCATTGTCATATTGCTTTGCATGATCATGTAGTTGACATAGTATTTGTGGCAAGGCCACCGTTCATATTTTTTATACATGTCTCTCTTGATCATTGCACATCCCGGTACACCACCGGAGGCATTTATATAGAGTCATATTTTTGTTCTAAGTATCGAGTTATAATTCTTGAGTTGTAAGTAAATAAAAGTGTGATGATCATCATTATTAGAGCATTGTCCCATGTGAGGAAAGGATGATGGAAGCTATGATTCCCTCACATGTTGGGATGAGTCTCCGGACTTTACAAAAAAATAAAAGAGGCGAAAAGAAACCCAAACAAAAAAAAGAGAGAAAAGAAAAAAAATGAGAGAAAAGAGAGAAGGGGCAATGCTACTATCCTTTTACCACACTTGTGCTTCAAAGTAGCACCATGATCTTCATGATAGAGAGTCTCCTATGTTGTCACTTTCATGTATTAGTGGGAATTTTTCATTATAGAACTTGGCTTGTATATTCCAATGATGGGCTTCCTCAAATTGCCCTAGGTGTTCGTGAGCAAGCGAGTTGGATGCACACCCACTTAGTTTCTTTTTGAGCTTTCATAAACTTATAACTCTAGTGCATCCGTTACATGGCAATCCCTACTCACTCACATCATTGATATCTATTGATGGGCATATCCATAGCCCGTTGATACGTCTAGTTGATGTGAGACTATCTCCTTCTTTTTGTCTTCTCCACAACCACCATATTCTATTCCACCTATAGTGCTATATCCATGGCTCACGCTCATGTATTGCGTGAAAGTTGAAAAAGTTTGAGAACATCAAAAGTATGAAACAATTGCTTGGCTTGTCATTGGGGTTGTGCATGATTTAATACTTTGTGTGATGAAGATGGAGCATAGCTAGACTATATGATTTTGTAGGGATAACTTTCTTTGGTCATGTTATTTTGAGAAGACATGATTGCTTTGTTAGTATGCTTGAAGTATTATTGTTTTTATGTCAATATTAAACTTTTGTTTTGAATCTTATCACTACAAGGGAAAACCTTATACACAGAATCTTAGCAGCAGCGCGGTACAGGAAGAGGCGCTACTGCTAATCAGCAGTAGCGAGGGGAAAAAACAGGCGCTACTGCTACTGACTTAGCAGTAGTGCGGCTCGGTGGAACCACGCTGCTACTAAAATTGACCGACCGTTCCCGCAACCCTAGGTTTAGCAGCAGCGCGCTCTAGCTAACCGCGCTACTGATAAAGCAATAGTAGCAGCACGCTTTTTTTGGGTGACGCTACTGCTAATTTTGAAACTGGCCACATGGCGGGCCCCACTTAGCAGTAGCGCGTGTGTCAGAAGCGCGCTGCTGCTATCTTATTAGCAGCAGCGCGGTTTACGACCAGCGCTACTGCTAAGCTGCAGCATATACCACCTTTTCCCTCCCCCCTCCCCCTCCCCCATCCTCTCTTCCTCACTTTCCCCTACCTCCCACCTCCTTTCTCCCTCACTTATCTTCTTCCTCACTACTTCTCCCCCCATTACTCTCCTTCTTCTACCTACCTTTCTCTCTCTTTATTACTCCTAGCTAACTACACCACCTCCATTAATGCATCTCCTTTCTCTTTTTCCTTCCCCCTCCACTAGTTGAAGCTGTCTCCTCCCAAACTAGCTAGCTAGGTAGATGTAGCATTTAGTGAAGTGACCTATGTACCCCCTAACTAGATCTAGCCTTGTCAAGAAGAGCTTTGTCCACTTTTGATCTCCCTACTACATCATCATCTCCACCGTGTGCTCGATCTCGAGATAGGTGATTAAAAATTTATGCTTTTGCAAGAATGGAAATATGTGTATGTGTGTGCGATATGACATAATCGGGCGATATGATGGAAATTGTGTGTGTGGCATGAGATGACGCCGAATTGTGCTTGTGAGTTGCCTATGTTTTGTCGAAATGTCGATTTATTTCCGTTTCGGCGAATTCCGGGCAAACTATATATGTCCTATTTTTAGGAAAGGTCATGCCGAATTTTTGTATGACTTTGATGCATGCACGCATTTTTATAATCAATTTGTTTATTATTATCGTGCAGGCGTTCATGATGGTCAGTGGAACGATGGTGGACAGGTGGTTGCGGTCGGCGGTGCAGGACATGAAAGAAAATAACCTGACAGAGGTTTTATGTCCGTGTCGAAGATGCAAAGGACGAGTTTGGCTTGACCCCTATGACGATGGTCGTGTCGAAGCGCACCTGCTCATGACTGGTTTCATGGATGGCTATACTCGGTGGATAATTGAAGATGAGGATGATGATGTTGAGGACGCCGACAGGGCAGGCAATGACGACACGGGGCAAGACGAAGAGATGATCGATAATGGCGGCGGGGAAGAGGCCGGACATGGCGGCGGAGAAGGGGCCGGACATGGCGGCGAAGAGAACATGGACTCCACGCCGCAGAGTTCGTCGGTACAAAGTTCAATCGTGCGGGACCCTCATGTTCAAGCACTGCTTCGCAAGGAGACAAGTACTGAGAGAGCTGCTTCTAGAGAGGAGGCCAAGCTGCAACAACTAGTGGTAGACTCGAACACTCCATTGTATCATGGTTGCAATCCTGAGGTGACCCGCTTGAGTTTCACGCTCCAACTCCTAAAGACGAAGGCTAAAAACAAATGGACCGACACTAGCCTCGATGAGCATCTCAAGTACCTAAAGGATGTTCTTCCCGCGGGGAATCTTTGTCCTACTAGTGTGGATGAGGCCAAGAAGATCGTGTGCCCTCTTGATCTGCCGCACGTTAGATACCATGCATGCATCAATGATTGCATAATTTATCGGAAGGGGCACGCGGAAAAAACAAGCTGTCCGGTGTGCAATGCTTCTCGATACAAGAAGGCCGGGAAGAAATCTCCCCAGAAAGTTGTATGGTACTTACCGATCACTCCCCGTCTCCAGCGGTATTTCGTAGATCCCAAGGAAGCAAAGCTCATGCGCTGGCACGCGGAGAGGAAGAAGCCCGACGATGGAGATGATCCGAAGCTGAGACATGTCAAGGATGGAAGCCAGTGGAGAGCGTTGAACGGCGAATATCGGTATTTCGAATGTGATGCAAGGAACATCGTGCTTGGCGCGTGTACCAATGGCATGAATCCGTTTGGCAACCAGAACACCAACCATAGCACATGGCCCGTGTTTGTATGGATGTACAACCTCCCCCCCTGGTGGTGCATGAAGTCGAAGTACATTCACATGAGCATGCTGATTCAAGGGCCGAAACAACCGGGAAATAATATTAATCTGTATCTGGGGCTACTTCAAGAGGAGTTAGACACGTTATGGAAAACACCGTCCAAGACATGGGACGCCAGCAAAGGCGAGTATTTCTATATGAGAGCCGCGCTGATCACGACGGTGCATGACTATCTCGGTTACGGATATGTCGCAGGCCAGGTGTGCCATGGATATTGCGGATGCACGCGGTGCATGGATGATACGACATCTCAGCAGCTAATGTCAAGGAAAGATGGCGGGTCTGGGAAAATCGTGTACATGGGGCATCGAAGTTGGCTCGAGAAGGACGACCCGTGGAGAAATCATGGAGATCTATTCAATGGTGACGCTGAGCATCGAGGACCTCCACGTAAGCGGAGCGGCGCCGAAATCGATGAGCTGTTGAAAAACTGGGAACAGTGCCCCGCGCCGGGAAAGACGATGAAAAAGGTGTCGGAGCCACTGCTAAAGGTATGGAAGACGAGGTCTGTGTTCTGGGACTTGGAGTACTGGCACAAACTCGACACACCTCATTGCCTTGATCAAATGCATATCTGTAAGAATGTCCTTGAGAGCTTGCTCGGGACACTGATGAACATGCCGGATAAGACCAAGGATGGGCCGAAGGCAAGAAAAGACTTGCAAGATTTGAAATCAGGGAAGATCTGCACATGCCTCCCCGTAAAAAGTCAGACGAGACAGAGATGGAGACAGAGGCGCGGGAGAAGGAGGGCAAAAAAGTAAAGGAAGAGGATTATTGCCCCCCTTCTTGCTTCACCTTAAGTCCGGCTGAGATCGATCAATTCTTTAAGTGCCTTACCGGAGTCAAAGTTAGTTCTGGTTACTGTGGCAATATAAGCAGATATCTATACACGAACAAGAAAAGGTTCAGCGGGATGAAGTCCCATGACTGTCATGTGATGATGACGCAGATACTACCTGTTGCCCTTAGAGGGATAATGGACAAGCACATCCGTGACACGCTTATTGGTCTCTGCAACTTTTTCGACGTCATCTCTCGAAAGTCGATCAGTGTGAAGCAACTCCAAAGGCTACAGGAAGAGATCGTTGTGATACTGAATGAGCTTGAGGTGTACTTCCCGCCCGCGCTCTTTGACGTCATGGTGCATCTGTGTGTCCATATTATGGACGACATAATAGACCTGGGGCCGTCATTCCTGCACAACATGATGCCGTTTGAGAGGATGAATGGGATCATCAAAGGATTTGTTCGTAACATGTCCCGTCTGGATGGAAGCATTGTCCAGGGCTATCTGACACAAGAGTGCATCTCTTTTTGCGAGAATTTTCTATATGGCGCAGACCAGCCACCTGGTGTTGGTGTTGGTTTGCCCGTTAACAAGCACGATGGGAGGCTCGAAGGAGAAGGTCACTCCAACGGTCGCAGGGAACTGCACATGGCATACTCAGATCGACGCAACGACTTTGACAGAGCAAACTTGGTAGTGCTACAACACCTAGACGAGGTAAATCCTTTCATGGCACTGCACAAAGAAATTATCGCAAAGAAGTATCGTGACCGGGGGGTATGCAGGACGGACGCCGAAGTTACTAGAGAGCACAACTCCACTTTCCTGCATTGGTTCAAAGAGCATATTATTGCTAATCCCCTGGAAGAGGGCTCTAAGGACGGATTGCTCATATACGCCTTAGCACATGGCCCCTCGCCCAACCTCGTCATCTATCAGGCATACGATATCGACGGATACAGGTTCTACATGGAGGCCAAAGATATGGACAGTGATGATCAGAACTCAGGGGTGACGATGGAATGCATGACCGGCAGCGACAACAGCGCAACTGAGAGATTTTACGGAAGGGTCGAGGAGATCTGGGAGCTTGACTACTCTGGACTGCACAACGCGATGATGTTCCGTGTCAGATGGGCTAAGAATGTCGAAAGAGAAAACCGGTATTTCACAACCATGACTATACCCGACGCCAAGAGCGCTACCGTGAACGCTATCGCAAAAAACGAGCCATGGGTACACGCTAAGCACGTGACACAATACTTCTTCATAACCGACCCCTGCAATCCCAGCCGTGTTGTTGTGAGGAGAGGCAAAAGGAACATCATTGGAATGGATGGAGTCGCCAACGAGGAAGACTACGACCAGTACGGCAACCCAATGAGGGAAGATGACGATGACGATGAAGTATACGTCAAAAGAAGAATCAATACTATATTACCTAAGAAAGATTGTACTCCATGGAAAAGGAAAAGTCACAATGAGGGGCTCAATTATTCTTCAACGAACAAGAAGGGAAAGAAGCTCACTCAAAAACGAAAACGCCAACGCTGAGGAACCGTTATCGGTCAAATGATGTAATATATATGTTCCTATTTTGTGTACACACTTAACCATTATGCATGGGTCAAATGATGTAATATATATGTTCCTATTTTGTATACATAATTAACCGTCAAATGATGCAATATATATCGCCTTAGTTATATACATTGTATCACCTTCCCTTCGTTCACTGCTCTCGGAAAAAAGGAAAAGAAAAGGGAGAGAAAATAAAGGAAAAGAAAATAGAAGAAACAAACAGGAAAACTGCTATAGGTACTGGTTATAGCAGTAGCGCTTTTCTGAAAAAGAGCTATAGCCAGTCAAGTTAGCAGTAGCGCTGTCCGGATAAGCACGCTATAGCTACCTGTGATAGCAGTAGCGCTTTCTGGCTAAACGCGCTATAGCTAAGTTAGCTATAGCGCGTTCTTCCGGAACGTGCTACTGCTACCTCGACTTAACCCCCCAAATCCCCACTCTCTGCTTCTTCCCACCTCTGCTTTTCCCCCCAAATCCCCACTCTCTCTTCCCCCGTCGTCGCCGCCGGAGCCCTGCCCTCGCCGCGCCCCTGCGCTCGCCCCCGACCCCGGCGCTCGCCCCCGACCCCGGCGCTCGCCCCCGTCCTGGCGCTCGCCCCCGACCCCGGCGCTTGCCCCCGTCTCCCCCGACCCCGGTGACCCTCGGGGTCGTGCCGTCTCCCCCGACCCCGCCTCGCCTCGGTGCCGCGCCGTCTCCCCCGACCCCATCTCTCTCTCTCTCTCTCTGCCCTCTATAAGCCCTCTCCCCTCCCCTCTTCTCTGCTATTTAGTGCTAGTTAGTATGAACCCTAGGCTATTTTTTAGTGTAAGAAAAAACAGAATTGATTATATAGGTTTCTTGCATTTTTTTTGTTAAAGCAATTGTTGCTATTTAAATTTTATAGTGCTAGTTGGTTAATTAGAATTAGTATGAAACCTAGGACAGATTAGTTAAAGCAATTGTTGATATTTAAATTTTTTAGTTAAAGCAATTGTTGCTATTTAAAAAAATAGAATTTGAAGTGGACAGATTAGTTAAAGCAACTGTTGCTATTTAAATTTTTTAGTTAAAGCAATTGTTGCTATTTTTTAGTTGCAAATTTGAAGTGGACATGTGATATGTGGACATGTGATTTGGACATGTCATATTTGGAATTTGGACATGTCAATTGGACATGTGATGTTTTGGACATGTCATACTTGGAAAATGATGATTATGTGCAGGGTAAATGATCCGAGTGGCCTATGTTTCGCCGGAATGTTGATTCATTTCCGTTCCAGTGAATTTCAGGCGCTCGATATGTCCACTTTTTAGCAAAGGTCATGCCAAAATTTTCCGTGAATTTTGGCATGACTTGTGCTAGAAAGTAGGCATATCGAGTGCCGGGAGTTGCTGGGAAACGGCATTCCGGCAAACATAGATATTTTTTTATGTCATTTCTTTTTTTTTTTTAGTTTTAGAATTAAACGAGGAGACTTAATCATAGGAAACATGTCGAACAACGAAGAAACCGGGCCTTCTGACCAAGATGCAGACGAGATGGATTATGAGGGTGAACAACAGTACCTCGACTTTTTATCTGCTAAGCACAGTCAAGGTTTGCAGGTCGGCCTCGATGATGGTACTGACGCCGGCACCGATGGCGGCCCCGAGACCGGCGGGGAAGGTACCGGCGGGGAAGATACCGGCGGGGAAGGTACCGGCGCCGATGCCACTACCGAAAAGAAGAAGCAGAGGATACAAAAACCTAACAAACTCGGCATTGGACAACTGGTGATCACAAAGATGGCACCTGGCAAGTTTGAGCCATTAGAGCCAGAAGAACCTCGCAAGTGCTATGGGAACCAAGTAGGATGCATCCTACGGGAATGCGCGAGCATCAACGACGATGACTTAAGGAGTAAAGAACATTTGAGGCAGTTGCTCCTGACGAAGTTGCACAAGAGATTCAATCTCCTCGACCGGGATGATAGCATAGAACAACCGTGGGATGATCCGAAGATGAAAAAGATTAACAATCATGCAATGCCCATGTTCAGCAATGATTTGGCCTCCTGGAAAGGGAGGGTGAAACGAGCTATTGAGGCTGAGGAACCCCTGTCCAAGATTCTGGAGGAAAATCCGACACTTACGGAAGAGGAGTTTGAAAAGTTCAAGGACACTTGCGCTACCGAGGCAGCCAAGGCTAAGGCTGCGAAATTCAAGAGCCTTCAGCAAAGGACCACGGGGAAGCATCGCCTCGGAAGCTGTCGCTACCTTGGCAAAAGGCCCATATGGGATAAGGAGGACGCGGAACGTGAAGCCGCGGGTCTCCCAGACCCCTTCACGAAGTTCACCAACTCCTTGGAGTGTGACTTCATCAGGGCCCGCTACAAGTGGGACAAGGAAAAGAAGGTTTTTTACACGGACCAGATCACGAGGAGATTGATTAGAATACTGGTAATTATTCTATTACCACCTTACATTTAGCTCCTGATCAAGTCGACTACACATTCGTAAATGGTTCAGGTTCCTTCTGTAGGAGAAGCAACACCAGCTTGCAGCCGAAAGCCCTACTTCGCCGATGAGACCCAAGTGGGACACCCGTCTCAACCGGGCCTTGAACAAACTTAAGGGACTCCCTTTGGGCCAGCGGCCGCAATATGGACATGTGCATGGCGCCGGAGACGGCACCACATGGAAGGTGTTTTACAACGAGGACCCGGAGGCCAAGAAGCAGAAAAAGAAGTTTAGTCAGGCAGACATCGACGAGAAGGTGAAGCTTGCGTTCGAGAAAAAAGTAGCTGAGGACGCGAAAAAAGCAGCCGAGGAGAAAAATGAGTTGCTACAGCAGGCAGTCGATGCAGCTGTAAATGCCTGCAGAAATGAATTCGCTACTAACTTGGTCCCGGCTATCATCAATTGGACGAAGGAAAATCCAGACAAGACGGTACATGATTTCCCCATGCCCAGTTTCGTCGGGAGCAACTCGGTGAACAACACCACCGCACCATCACCTGCTCACGCAACCGGGCCTGCTCTCGCACCCGCACCCGCACCTGCTCATAGCAGCCCATCCTCAGTCTTTGGCGCGCTAGGTGGGCCTTCGTCTTTGGCTGAGCTCGACGCCCTCACGGTAATTACATGTCGCACCAACATATATATCTAGAATATTCCATTTTCGTTGCCTTTCGGATGTTTTACGCCGCAGACATGTGTTTGCAGGCCGACGAAACCCCGTGCACCGTACTCTACTTGATCAAAGGCCAGAAGGTGGATGTGGGAAAGGGGGTGATAATGAAGCCCTTGGAACTCACGTTCCACAACCAGCCGATGCCCGATGGGCACTTTAGGGTTACCTTGTCGAGTGTGAAATCGGGGAACAAGGATTTGCCTCCTCCAGTACGGCTAGGGGGAGAGGACGATGAGACCCCGCTGCGGATTGGAAGCTGCAAGGGTTGGGTGCTGCTATGGCTGAAGAATCTTCTTCGTCTTGAGCCGGCCGAGAGCACACCAATAACCACACATCAACAAGCATGTATGGAGACCACCACCCCGCCTATGCAATTACCAGCGCCTGTAGTGCCGGGTGAGAGCGGCGGACGACGTGATGAAGGGGGTCCAATAGTGGCTGATGTAATCGTCCCCGTAGAACAAAGAATGGATGATGAGATGGAGGTGGAGGACCCAATGAGTTTCCTCAATACAGGCGCCTATGACGGTGACTTAGATATGATGAGTCAGCCATATGACGAATCGGGCTATCAGCATGCTGATGAGGATATGGATGATCTGCCCGGGCAGGAACGTCCTAGCAGGGATTGCAAGAAGTCTCTCTTCATGAAATCCTCACAGGACACGCCTGAAGATGCCGCCTCAACACAGGCTCAACTAGTCGGGGGTCGTACAGTGCTTAGCCCGGCAACACTGGGGCAGGGGTTAAGGAAGGGTCTGGAAGGTCAGCCCAAGAAAAAGGAGAGGAAGAGACCGGAGAAGATAGGCTCAGCTGCCTACAAACAAGCCAGAGCACATGGCAGCCAAACGGAGGATTTTGAAGAGCGTGTACCCATCAAAGGTGCGGCCATGTTCCATGTCACGGGCGAGCCGATGCTACCGCCAAAACTGCTGGAGGCACTATCATGGGATCTCAGGAGACTGCACGACCATGTGCTGTCGATTGAGAAAAGCCTACTAGCCTCGAAGGATCCAGGATATCCAACATACGCGGCTCGTGTGCCTGAGGGGAAGTGCTACGTCAACACACGGCCCGCGGAGGTGTTCTTCCTGCGGTTTGACCATATCTTCGAGATGTTTCTGACAAGGTGGCTCGATTTTACAATCGTCCGCCTTTTTGCGCTACATATGAGCTCCGTCATGAAGAGAGAAGAAGTCTCGCAAATCTGTGTGGCGGATCCATACTACATGCACAAGTCCTTCTTGAGTCTCGGCGACTTTGAGCATGAAACTGCTAGGGAGTACCTCCAAAACTTCATGGTACAGAATAAGGACCAGGAAATTGTCCTCCTGCCTTATCATCTAAAGTAAGTCAGTGCCGGACAACCCTTTCGTACATTTCAATCATTCCTTCTCGCTCATATGGAGAATAATTTGAGGTGTTTTTTTCCCCGCAGCAACGGGCGCGCCGTCCTTATCGTTCTTTACCCGCGAGTCTCCCACGCCGTGTATTTTGACCCTACCAGAAACTACGAGAAGAAGGACTACACCCACATAATGAATATTCTAGATGATGCTCTCCTAGGCTTCAGCATTAGGGGTGGCCACCTGCAGATCAGGAAACAAAGGAACAAGAAGTTGGGTTTCTGGCATAAAACTAACTTCTACTGCATCCATGTCCCAAAACCAAGCAAGAATGATGGATTCTACCTCCTCCATCTCATGATGGAGTTCAGAACGGATCACCAAAAGCTTCGCATGACAAGCAGAAATGATGATCATATCCGCAAGTGGGTAGAATCTCATGGAGAAGCGGATTATAAACTTAGAGATGACTTCTTTCGCATCCAGAGGGACATTGCGATGATCATCATGAAAGAAGTCGTCGATGAGAAGGGGATGTTCCACCACAGCCCTATATCGCGAGCTGACGTCCGAACTCGCATAGGCATGCAACGTCAGGACCTCACGCCGTTCAAGAAGCTAGGGGTCCATCCTTGATGATATGGAAGGATGGAACTTCTATTGATTTACGATGCCGATGATGATGATATGTGTCGGTTGAACTTGTATACTTTCTGTAGCGATGAAACTTTGTGATGTCCACGGTCCCTGCCGAACTTGCGTAATGCTACTTTGTTAGTTTGGGTACGATGACCTGCGCACCTCTAGTTAATTAGTTTGCGTACTATATGTTGCATCTAGTTGCTAACCCTTTCTTTTTCGTGTTGCTCTAGTATATTTTGTTGCATATGATTGTACATTCTCTTGATGAAGATGCATCTCTAACAGGTACCTAGATTCTTGATGGCGAAGAAGCAGTGCTATGTAGTGTACAAAGGGAAGGTTCCGGGAGTGTACGCCGAGTGGCCTGAGTGTCAGGCGCAAGTGGATGGGGTCTCGGGCGCCAGCCATAAAGGCTTCAAAAGCAGACAAGAAGCAGAAGCTAGTTACTTGAGGTTCACGCTAGCGCGAGAGAGGACTCGTAACCGCCGCCTTATGTACTACATAGTTCCGCTCTCACTCATAGTGATAGCTCTTCTCACGTATATCATTGTTTACATGGATGACGATGTAGTTGCAAGTATTCGAGACTTGTATCGCTATTTTCGAGATGATGACGAGAGACCACTTTGTGTTGGATGATGATTATGATGATGACATGATTTGATGAGACTATTTGTATGTATATGCTATGATTTCATCTGTATGTGTATGATATGCTAGAGATTATTGTATAAAGCCCTAAACAAAATTCAGCAGCACAAAATATGGAGCAGAAAAAAAATCAGAAACTAATAACAGTAGCGCGGGGTATGGCTTTAGCAGCAGCGAGTTCTTAGCAGTAGCGCTCTTTGTTCAAGGGCGCTACAGCTATTAGCAGCATCGCGTGTTGGAGACCGACGCTGCTGCTATCCCTCGATAGCAGTAGCGCGGGTCAAACCACACTACTTATAAGAGTTAGCTGTGGCGCCGTATCAGTAGCGCGGCCACCCGCGCTACTACTAAGCATTTAACCGGCGCTACTGCTAGGCTTTTCCCTAGTAGTGTATGGATCTGAATATTCATGCCACAATAAATAAAATTACATGGATAAATATGTTAGGTAGCATTCCACATCAAAAATTCTGTTTTTATCATTTACCTACTCGACGACGAGCAGGAATTAAGCTTGGGGATGCTTGATACGTCTCCGACGTATCTATAATTTTTTATTATTCCATGCTATTATATTATCTGTTTTGGATGTTTTATAAGCATTAATATGCTATTTTATATTATTTTTGGGACTAACTTATTAACCTAGTGCCCAGTGCCAGTTTCTGTTTTTTCCTTGTTTTTGAATTTTACAGAAAAGGAATGCCAAACGGAGTCCAAACGGAATAAAACTTTCGCGATGATTTTTCTTGGACCAGAAGACACACGTAGGACTTGGAGAGGAAGGCAGAAGTGTCCCGAGACCTCCACAAGCCCTCAGGGCGTGCCCTAGGGGGGCGCCCCTGGCTTGTGGGCCCCACAGGAGTCCCCCAACCCTAATCTTTGGCCTATAAATTCAGAAATATTCCCAAACCACCAGAAGTGTCCACCAAAATACTTTTCCGCCGCCGTAACCTTCTGTACCCATGAGATCCCATCTTGGGGCCTTTTCCGGCATCCTACTGGAGGGCAATTCAATCACGGAGGGCTTCTACATCAACTCTATTGCCCTTCCGATGAAGCGCGAGTAGTTTACAACAGACCTACGGGTCCATAGCTAGTAGCTAGATGGCTTCTTCTCTCTCTTTGATCCTCAATACCATGTTCTCCTCGTTGTTCTTGGAGATCTATCCGATGTAATATTCTTTTGCGGTGTGTTTGTCAAGATCCGATGAATTGTAGATTTATGATCAGTTTATATATGAATATTATTTGAATCTTCTCTGAATTCTTATATGCATGATTTGATATCTTTGTATTTCTCTTCGAATTATCGGTTTGGCTTGGCCAACTAGATTGGTTCTTCTTGCAATGGGAGAGGTGCTTAGTTTTGGGTTCAATCTTGCGGTGTCCTCACCCAGTGGCAAAGTAGGGGTAGCGAAGCACGTATTGTATTGTTGCCATCAAGGGTAAAAAGATGGGGTTTTCATCATATTGCTTGAGTTTATCCCTCTACGTCATGTCATCTTACTTAAGGCGTTACTCCGTTCTTATGAATTTAATACTCTAGATGCATGCTGGATAGCGGTCGATGTGTGGAGTAATAGTAGTAGACGTAGAATCGTTTCGTTCTACTTGACACAGACGTGATGCCTATATTCATAATCATTGCCTTGGATATCGTCATAACTTTACGCTTTTCTATCAATTGCTCGACAGTAATTTGTTCACCCACCGTATTGTTTGCCTTCAAGAGAGAAGCCTCTAGTGAAACATATGGCCCCCGGGTCTATTTTCCATCATTTATTTTCAGATCTATAAACCAAAAAACCCAAAAATACCTTGCTGCAATTTATTTACTTTTAATTTGTTTTACGTTTTAGTAAGCTTTTATATCTATCTCTATCAGATCTCACCTTTGCAAGTGACCGTGAAGGGATTGGCAACCCCTTTATCGCGTTGGGTGCAAGTGTTTGATTGTTTGTGCAGGTGCATAGATTGAAGACTTGCGTGTATCTCCTACTGGATTGATACCCTGGTTCTTAACTGAGGGAAATACTTATCTCTACTTTACTGCATCACCCTTTCCTCTTTAAGGGAAAAACCAACGCAAGCTCAAGAAGTAGCACATGTCTGCCTGTTATTTTAGGTTTTTTTATTGGAGCTCGCCATAGGACACGATCTGTGCGATCCATGGCGCAATTGTAGGCTCGACGTGCAGCGTGCTCTCGGTCGTGGGATGGCACGGTCCAGTAGACGGAGCAAGCATCACGACACGTTTGTGTTTCCTTTAGAATTAAATAGAGGAAGAAACAGAAAAGGCAGCAACACATATACGTTGTGCAAAATTATATCTCTCTTGTGTTCATCGTCTTCACCAAAGTTCTGAGTGAGAGCGACAAGGTCGGCGATGGCAGCTGAAGAGGAGGCAGTGAAGGTAAAGGCCGTACATAGAGAACCATCATTCACCGATGCAGAGCCGGCCGCCGTGATTGACGCACGGTTCTATGGTGAGCGGCAGGGTTGGAGACCGCGGGAGCGACAACCGCGGGCTGAGTGACTGCAACAACAGGGGGACTGATATTCATGCATTCCTGCAGTTCCCTGATGAAGGTTGCATCCACAGAATCCTATCTAGGCTTCTACACCTGCATCACCTCTCCCCTGTGCAGCAGAAGCAGAGATGCTTCCGCTGGCTGCAAATCTTGCTCAGCGGCTCAATATCCAGCAGGTCACATTCCTCACAGGCAACTTGACTTTGGCCAAAGCAGCAGCTCAAAGAAACATAGGACGTGTTTGGTTGCTTGCATTAGGTCCAACCAGGACCGCGCGAGAAAGAATCCGGCATGTTTGGTTCCCCGCATATACTGTCGAGCCTGCATCGCACGAAGTTTAAAGCACCTATGGGCCTGTCTCGCTGGGAATGCTCAGATCGGCAGTTTCCAGCAAGCCAAGCCCGCGCGACGCACGTGTGCGGCGGGGCCTGATACGTCTCCGTCGTATCTATAATTTTTGATTGTTTCATGCCAATATTATACAACTTTCACATATTTTTGGCAATATTTTATATGATTTATTGGACTAACCTATTAATTCAGTGCCCAGTGCCAGTTCCTGTTTGTAGCATGTTTTTTGTTTTGCAAAAAATCCATATTAAACAAAGTCCAAACGCGATAAAAATTTACGGAGAATTATTTTGGAATATATGTGATTTTTGGGACTTGGAATCAACGCAAACGGGGGCCCACAGCCCCCACAAGACGCCAGGGCGCGCCCTGGTGGGTTGTGCCCTCCTCGGATGTCGGTTGGAGCTCTACTTCGGGCACAAGGAAGCTTATATCCGGAAAAAATCGTGTTAAAATCTCAGCGCAATCGGAGTTACGGATCTCCGGGAATATAAGAAATGGTTTTCGGCCAGATCTGGGGAACGCGAAACAGAAGAGAACATAGAGGGAGATCCAGTCTCGGAGGGGCTCCCGCCCCTCCGCCACCATGGAGGCCATGGACCAGAGGGGGAACTCTCCTCCCATCTAGGGGGGAGGCCAAAGAAGAAGAAGAAGGAGGGGGGCTCTCTCCCCCTCTCTCTCGGTGGCGCCGGAACGCCGCCGGGGCTAGGATCGTGACAGCGATCTACATCAACAATCTTGCTACCGTCAACACCAACTCTCTCCCCCTCTATGCAGCGGTCTAACACCCCTTCTCCCCGTTGTAATCTCTACTTAAACATGGTGCTCAACTCCATATATTATTTCCCAATGATATTTGGCTATCTTATGATGTTTGAGTAGATCCGTTTTGTCCTATGGGTTAATCATGATCTTGGTTGGTATGATTGTATATTTTATTTATGGTGCTATCCTACGGTGCCCTCCGTCTCGCGCAAACGTGAGGGATCCCCGCTGTAGGGTGTTGCAATATGTTCATGATTCTCTTATGGTGGGTTGCGAGAGTGACAGAAGCTTAAACCCGAGTAAGTGGGTTGTTGCGTATGGGATAAAGAGGACTTGATACTTAATGCTAGGGTTGGGTTTCACGACCTTAATGATCATTAGTAGTTGCAGATGCTTGCTAGAGTTCCAATCATAAGTGCATATGATCCAAGTAGAGAAAGTATGTTAGCTCATGCCTCTCCCTCATATAAAATTACAAGAATGATTACCGGTACTTGTTATCGATTGCCTAGGGACAAATGACTTTCTTGTTGACAAAAGCTATCTACTTTTATTACCTTGCAATTTATTCATAGTTTTATTCTCGCAAAGTACTCGTAGTTTTATTCTTGCAAAATAGTTTTATACTTGTTTTAGGTAAAGCAAATGTCAAGTGTGCGTAGAGTTGTATCGGTGGTCGATAGAACTTGAGGGAATATTTGTTCTGCCTTTAGCTCCTTGTTGGGTTCGACACTCTTATTTATCGAAGAAGGCTACAAATGATCCCCTATACTTGTGGGTTATCAAGACCTTTTTCTGGCGCCGTTGCCGGGGGGCAATAGCGTGGGGTGAATATTCTCGTGTGTGCTTGTTTGCTTTATCACTAAGTAGTTTTTATTTTCTGTTCTAAGTTGTTCTCTATCTTTAGTTATGGATATGGAACACGAAACACCAAAAAAATTAGTTGTACTTGCTACTCATTGAGATGGGGAACCTCCTAAAACCCTCGATGCTCGTTATGTGAAAAATATTATGCAATACTTTGATAATCCTGAGAAAACCCCGTTCAACTTGATAATGGGAGACACGTTGGATCAACGTGAATACTTTAGGGATTATCGCTTGACACAAAAAGGGAAACTCTTATGGGATCAAATTCATATGTTGAAATGGTATGCTTGGAATCTATGCTCTAGATATGATTATACTTGTTGCTCTAGGATGAATGCTCCACACCTTCCCTTTTCATGCAAATTTAATGATAATGAAACCTTGGCTTCTTATGCTCATGGTAGATATGATTACTATGATGTGGAACGAATAGAAGAATTTGTTGCTTTTAAGGGTGCTTATGAAATTGAATCTTTATTTGAAAAGTTTGAAGATTTTGATGATTCAGTTTATAGACCTGAAAATTTTGTTATCCTTAAATATTGCTATGACAATTATAAATACAATTCCGATATTGATATATTTATTGAGAAAATCTCCGCTGTCCAAGAAGAGACTAATATTTTGCAGGAGTCTATGGAAGAAGAAATTGATGAAATTGTGAGCTCATTGGATGAAAAAGATGATGAGGAGAGCGAAGAACAAGCGGAGGAAGAGCGGATTGATCAACTATGCCCACCTTCTAATGAGAGTAACTCTTCAACTCATACATTGTTTAATGCCCCTTCGTTCTTACCGAAGGATGAATGCTATGATAATTGCTATGATCCCATTGATTCGTTTGAAATATCCCTTTTTGATGAACTTGATGATTGCTATGCTTGTGGCCTTGATGCCAATATGAATTATGCTTATGGAGATGAACTTGCTATTGTCCCTTATGTTAAAAATGAAATTGTTGCTATGGCACCCACACATGATAGTCCTATTATCTTTTTGAATTCTCCAAACTATACTATATCGGAGAAGTTTGCTCTTATTAAGGATTATATTGATGGGTTGCGTTTTGCTACTACACATGATGATTTTGATGATTATAATATGCATGTGCTTGCTGCTCCTACTTGCAATTATTATGAGAGAGGAACTACATCTCCGCCTCTCTATGTTTCCAACACGATAGATTTGCAAGAAATTGCTTATACTATGCATTGGCCTTTACTTGATGTGCATGAATTGTTCTTGTATGACATGCCGATGCATAGGAAGAGAGTTAGACTTCGTCATTGCATGATGTAGTTGCTTTTTGCTCACTACTAAATGCCAAATCATTGCTAATTAAAATTGGCTTTGATATACCTTGGGATCCGGGTGGATCCATTACTTCAGCACTTTATGCCTAGCTTAATGGCTTTAAAGAAAGCGCTGCCAGGGAGACAACCCAGAATTTTTAGAGAGTCATTTATTTCTGTTGAGTGCTTTTATAAAGTTTAAAAACAAAAAAATATAGAGGGGAACCTTAAAACTTCGCAAAAAGAGAAGCAATTGAAAGGTGATGCATTGGAGAAGTGAGGGTCGACCTTGAACACTTGTGTTCATGCTCATGGAAACAATGTAAATTTTTCATGAAGATTATCACAAAAATAATTGTCCCCTTGTACAAATCCATTGTATTATAAAAATAATGTGCCAAGATTTGCCTTTAGGATGATTAGATTGCTTGTTGGTATGTGCGGTGCAAAAACAGAAACTTTGGCTGTAGAGCGTGATTTTACATTTTTTTTACTGGAACGTCGAACGTTTCTGAAACTTTTTGCACAATATTTCTATACAAATTGTTTACTTTGTCCTAATTTTTCAGAAATTTTGGAGTACCAGAAGTATGGTAGGTGTTCAGATTGCTACAGACTGTCCTGTTTAAGACAGATTCTGTTTTTGATGCATTGTTTTGCTTGTTTTGATGAAACTATCGATTTTTATCGGTGGTATAAGCCATGAAAAAGTTATAATACAGTAGCTACAATGCCAAAACAAAATATGAATTGGTTTTCAACAGTACTTAGAGTAGTGATTTGCATTATTATACTAACGGATCTCACGAGGTTTCTGTTGAGTTTTGTGTGGATGAAGTGATCAAAGATCGAGGAGGTCTCGATATGAGGAGAAGGAGGAGAGGCAAGAGCTCAAGCTTGGGGATGCCCAAGGCACCCAAATTAAATATTCAAGGAGACTCAAGCGTCTAAGCTTGGGGATGCCCCGGAAGGCATCCCATCTTTCTTCAACAAGTATCGGTATGTTTTTGTATTTGTTTCGTTCACGTGATATGTGTGAATCTTGGAGCGTCTTTTGTGTTTATTTTTCATTTTTATTTTATGCACCATGCTGGTATGAGATAGTCCATGGTCGATTTATAGAATGCTCATTGCACTTCACTTATATCTTTTGAGTGTGGCTTTATAGAATGCTTCATGTGCTTCACTTATATCATTTGAAGTTTGGACTGCCTGTTTCTCTTCACATAGAAAGCCGTTATTTGTAGAATGCTCTTTTGCTTCACTTATATTTGTTAGAGCATGGTCTTTTGTAGAAAGAATTAAAACTCTCATGCTTCACTTATATCTATTTAGAGAGTCAACAGGAATTGGCCAATTGCATGGTTAGTCATAAAACCCTACATAAAACTTGTGGATCACTGAATATGATATGTTTGATTCCTTGCAATAGTTTTGCGATATAGAGATGGTAATATGTGGGAGGTACTAGTAAATGGTTGTGGTTAGTAGGAATATTGTTGTTAAGGTTTGTGATTTCTGAAGCATGCACGTATAGTCTCTCGTTATGCTATGAAGTTGGAGCATGATTTATTATTGATTGTCTTCCTTATGAGTGGCGGTCGGGGACGAGCGATGGTCTTTTCCTACCAATCTATCCCCCTAGGGGCATGCGTAGTAGTATTTTGCTTCGAGGTCTAATAAACTTTTGCAATAAGTATATGAGTTCTTTATGACTAATGTGAGTCCATGGATTATACGCACTCTTACCTTTTCACAATTTGCTAGCCTCTACGGTACCGTGCATTGCCCTGTCTCACCTTGAGAGTCGGTGCAAACTTCGCCGGTGCATCCAAACCCCGTGATATGATATGCTCTATCACACATAAGCCTTATTATATCCTCCTAAAAACAGCCACCATACCTACCTATTATGGCCTTTCTATAGCCATTCCGAGATATATTGCCATGCAACTTCCACCGCTTCCGTTTTGATGACTTGAGCATTCATTGTCATATTGCTTTGCATGATCGTAAGATAGCTAGCATGATATTTCCATGGCTTGTCCGTTTTTTGATATCGTTGTTATGCTAGATCATTGCACATCCTGGTACACTGCCAGAGGCATTCATATAGAGTCATACTTTGTTATAGGTATCGAGTTGTAATTTTTATTTCTTTTGAGTTATAAGTAAATAGAAGTGTGATGATCATCATTATTCATTTTTAGAGCATTGCCCCAGTGAGGAAAGGATGATGGAGACTATGATTCCCCCACAAGTCGGGATGAGACTCCGGACAATGAGAGAAGAAAAAAGAAAAAAAGAAAAAGAAAAAGAAAAAAACAAACAAAGAGAGAAGGGGCATTGCTACTATCTTTTACCACACTTGTGCTTCAAAGTAGCACCATGTTTTTCATATAGAGAGTGTCCTATGTAGTCACTTTCATATACTAGTGGGAATTTTTCATTATAGAACTTGGCTTGTATATTCCAATGATGGGCTTCCTCAAATGCCCGAGGTCTTCATGAGCAAGCAAGTTGGATGCACACCCACTTAGTTTTCATATTGAGCTTTCATACACTTATAGCTCTTAGTGCATCTGTTGCATGGCAATCCCTACTCCTCGCATTGATATCAATTGATGGGCATCTCCATAGTCTGTTGGTTAGCCACGTCGATGTGAGACTTTCTTACTTTTTTGTCTTCTCTATATTTACCCCTATCATCATACTCTATTCCACCCGTAGTGCTATATCCATGGCTTGCGCTCATGTATTGCGTGAGGGTTGAAAAAGCTGAAGCGCGTTAAAAAGTATGAACCAATTGCTCGGCTTGTCATCGGGGGTTGTGCATGATAAATACTTTGTGTTAAGAAGACAGAGCATGACAAGACTATATGATTTTGTAGGGATAGCTTTCTTTAGCGTTGATATTTTGAAAGACACGATTGTTTGTTGGGATGCCTGAGTATTAATGTCTTTATGTCAAATTATAGACTATTGCTTTGAATCACTTATGTCTTAATATTCATGCCATGATTAGACATATGATCAAGATTATGTTAGGTAGCATTCCACATCAAAAATTATCTTTTTTATCATTTACCTACTCGAGGACGAGCAGGAATTAAGCTTGGGGATGCTGATACGTCTCCGTCGTATCTATAATTTTTGATTGTTTCATGCCAATATTATACAACTTTCACATATTTTTGGCAACATTTTATATGATTTATTGGACTAACCTATTGATTCAGTGCCAGTGCCAGTGCCAGTTCCTGTTTGTTGCATGTTTTTTGTTTCGCAGAAAATCCATATTAAACGAAGTCCAAACGTGATAAAAATTTACGGAGAATTATTTTGGAATATATGTGATTTTTGGGACTTGGAATCAATGCAAACAGGGGCCCACAGCCCCCACATGACACCAGGGCGCGCCCCAGGGGCCAGGCGCACCCTGGTGGGTTGTGCCCTCCTCGGATGTCGGTTGGAGCTCTACTTCGGGCGCAAGGAAGCTTATATCCGGAAAAAAATCATGTTAAAATCTCAGCGCAATCGGAGTTACGGATCTTCAGGAATATAAGAAACGGTTTTCGACCAGATCTGGGGAACGCGAAACAGAAGAGAACAGAGAGGGAGATCCAATCTCGGAGGGGCTCCCGCCCCTCCGCCGCCATGGAGGCCATGGACCAGAGGGGGAACTCTCCTCCCATCTAGGGGGGGAGGCCAAGGAATAAGAAGAAGGAGGGGGGCTCTCTCCCCCCCTCTCTCCCGGTGGCGCCGGAACACCGCCGAGGCTAGGATCGTGACGGCGATCTACATCAACAATCTTGCTACCGTCAACACCAACTCTCTCCCCCTCTATGCAGCGGTGTAACACCCCTCTCCCCGCTGTAATCTCTACTTAAACATGGTGCTCAACTCCATATATTATTTCCCAATGATATTTGGCTATCTTATGATGTTTGAGTAGATCCGTTTTGTCCTGTGGGTTAATCATGATCTTGGTTGGTATGATTGTATATTTTATTTATGGTGCTGTCCTATGGTGCCCTCCGTCTCGCACAAACGTGAGGGATCCCCGCTGTAGGGTGTTGCAATATGTTCATGATTCGCTTATGGTGGGTTGCGAGAGTGACAGAAACTGAAACCTGAGTAAGTGGGTTGTAGCGTATAAGATAAAGAGGACTTGATACTTAATGCTATGGTTGGGTTTCACGACCTTAATGATCTTTAGTAGTTGCGGATGCTTGTAGAGTTCCAATCATAAGTGCATATGATCCAAGTAGAGAAAGTATGTTAGCTCATGCCTCTCCCTCATATAAAATTACAAGAATGATTACCGGTACTTGTTATCGATTGCCTAGGGACAAATGACTTTCTTGTTGACAAAAGCTATCTACTTTTATTACCTTGCAATTTATTCATAGTTTTATTCTCGCAAAGTACTCGTAGTTTTATTCTTGCAAAATAGTTTTATACTTGTTTTAGGTAAAGCAAACGTCAAGTGTGCGTAGAGTTGTATCGATGGTCGATAGAACTTGTGGGAATATTTGTTCTGCCTTTAGCTCCTCGTTGGGTTCGACACTCTTATTTATCGAAGAAGGCTACAAACGATCCCCTATACTTGTGGGTTATCAGGGCCTGCATGCGCGGAGCCACGCTCGAGAAGCCATGTTGCTTCCCGAAACGTTGGCAGTTATTACCCTCACCGCCGCCTCACTGCTCCCTCTCCCCTCTCTCCACTCTCACCGACGATGGCGGCAGCAGTGGCGTTCTGCAGATCGGAGAACAGCAAGGTGACCTTCAGCCCCTTCACCGGCATCTGCATCATCACCTTCAGCACTTCGGCAATGGCAGTAATCACTTTTTTCACCTCCTCACGTACTCATTCGCATTCGAACCGCGTTTAGGTTCGATCCGCATTAGGGGAATGGGGAATCAAGGTAAATAGCCATATAAGCGATCATAACATCGTCATGAGTTCGTAGTACTGATAGATTTAGGTTCCCGATCAGGATTGAGTATAAGGGTAATGGGGACTGGGGGTAAATCTGACACAATAGTCTTAGATCTTCGCCTCGGTGCCCGTGGAGGCGGCTGGCCGTGGCCTTGTTCTTCTCCTCGAGCCACACCATCGTCTCTTCTTCATCGACGAAGTCCAGCTCGATTGGCATGCTTTGGTGTCCTGCCTCCGGCGCCCTTACAACCATTGGCACCGCATCTTCTTCTTCCACCTCCATCGCCACAATTTCTTATTCATCCTCAACCGCCACCACAGTCCTTGTCGTGAAGTATGCCGCGACACGATGGTCATGAGGACACCTGTAATCTCTGTACTTGGCCCACCTTGCCCTCTGTCGAGCGTCGCCGGACTCGGCCTGATTCATGGCCCAGCGAAGGAAGTCGACTGACATAACACCCTTCGCTGTGTCAGGGATCAGCGTCTTCAACTCCTCCGGCGTCGCCTTCTGTGACGCCCCCGGCTCAATCATGCACTAATCATACACGCAAATGCACACGATCAAGCCTAAGGACTCACGGGAAGATATCACAACACAACTCTAAAACATAAATAAAATCATACAAGCTTTATATTACAAGCCAGGGGCCTCAAGGACTCGAATACATAAGCTTGCGTACAAGCGTCAGCGGAAGCATCAGATATCTGAGTACAGATATAAAAGAAAACACAGAAAGGCCTTTAGAAGGGCGGGGCAAAATAAAACACTACGATCGAAAGGCACAGGCCTCCTGCTTGGGACCCTCCGAACCTACTCCTGGTCGATGGCAAGTTCGAAGCAGTAACCACCCTCGGGGTAGTAGTAGTAGACGATCGTCGGCGGGGTAGCTGTCTCAGTGGCTTCGTCATCTGGTCACAACAAACTGATATGGGGGAAAAGAAAACAAAGCAACCGTGAGTACTCAGAAGTACTCAGCAAGCAAGGATCTACACTACATATGCAACATTATCAAAGGAAGGCTGTATATGTGGACTGGGCTGCAGAAATGCCAGAATAGAGAGGAAAACCTAGTCCTATCGAAGACTAGCATCTTCAGAGGTCTTGCAGCAATAGAAGAGAGTAGAACAGTACAATATAATGTAGCAGTATCATTAAGTCTCAACCTCACCCAGAGATCCTTTCTCGACTCCCTGCGAGAAAGCAATCCCAGAGCCATACAGTCATCAACCTCGTCCTGAGATCCCTTCTCGACTCCCTGCAAGAAGCAATCCCAGAGCCATATATCCAGGTATCATCTCACGTTCTAGTTGTGTCGATCATGATACAACTCCGAGTGTCCTTTACCGTAGGACCGGCTATCGATAGATGTGTTCTTCCCTGCAGGGGTGCACCAACTTACCCAACACGCTCGATTAACTCCGGCCGGACACACTTTCCTGGGTCATGCCCGGTCTCGGCCAAACGATACACCACAGCCCTACCTACAGCTCAGCAGAGAGGTCCCCGCCGGTCTACAACCTAAGCGCTCAGGGGTCTTGGGCCATCGCCCTGTGCACTCCGGGTCGTTGTGTGCAGGGTGGATACCAGTACCGCCTCGGATGGTCGGTACGATCCGACCGTGCCACAATACTGAACTGGACGTCTGACAGAACTTTCGGCTGATGCCACGATGCAGAACGCCCATACTATGCCCACGTGATGGTTAGTGCTATCAGGCCAGAGGCTTGCTCGGATCAAATATCCAAATCGTTAGTGGACTAGGGCTTGCGGTAACGAGCAGAGACTCACCAAAGATGTGACCCCGTCGCCCCGTCTCAAGGACTTGCTGCAAGGGCTAAGAATGCCCGGCCGCGCCTCGTATTCATCACTCGGGCACCATACAGGTAACCCGTCTTCACATCACACGTGGGTACCCCTCAGGGTCGACCCGCCTTTCCAAGTAACAGTGTAAAATCCAAGTATCCGTGTGTCCATAACATCAGGGGAATCCGAGGTATCACCCTCGTTGGATTCCTACTTGATGTATCCGTCAAGGTGAACTCGGAGGAATCACCCTCGATGGGTTCACACTTGATGTGTTGCACGACAGCGTCGTTAGCAGAAGTGGTGAAGGAGGAATCACCCTCGTTGACCACGGCTGAATAGCTACTCTACAGAGTTAACATCAGAAGTGCTACACGAGGTATCACCCTCGGCACTCGATAGTAACGGTGCAGTGTCGTTACAATTAAGGGGGTGATGTGCGGTGCCGGGGCCTGGTCTTCAATCCCGTTGATCGGGTCTTCTGATAATCCAGCGGGGCAGTCGGGACTAGTGGGGTCACTGATAGGTCTCTACCCAGCCTATACTTAGCAGTTTAGGACAAGCAGGTAAGGTATCAATAGTAGGTTACAATAAACAGGCTATGCATCAGAATAGGTAAAGCAGTAGCAGCAGCAATTCTAATGCAAGCATGAGAAAATAGAATGGGCGATATCGGGATGATCAAAGTGGGGGGGGGGGCTTTCCTGGTTGCTCGGCGGCAATGGCAAGGTCGTCAATGGTGGCGTCGGGCTCCTGAGTTGCGTCGGTCTCGGGGACGACGTCGGTGTCAGGGTCTACCGAGAGAAGAGGGGGAGGAAACAGTATAAATACACAGCAAACATGAGCAACACAATGTACGACATGACAATATGCAGTGCAGGGGGTGTCCTAACGTATGGTTACACGTCACCGAGGAAGGGGGAATCCATCCGGGAATGTTTTCCCGGTTCCGGACATTTGTCAGACAGATGACCGGAGGGGAATGGTTCCATGTTCGGATAGTTAGGGACGTGTGACGGACGATCGGACCGCGTATTCGGATTCGTCTCGTCGTTCTGAGCAACTTTCATGTACAAAGTTTTTTCGATCTGAGCTACAGATTATTTTATATGATTTTCTAAAGTTTTTATTAATTCTGGAATTTAATTATTTATTTAAATTCAACATTATCCAGAACAGTGCGTGCTGACGTCATCATGACATCAGCAGTCAACTATACCGTTGACTGGGTCAACCTGACATGTGAGGCCCACATGTCAGCCTCTGTTAGTTAATTAACAGTAGTTAATTGGCTTAATTAAACATTAAGCTAATTAAACTTAATTAGTCTTAATTAATCAGAGTTAATTAGGTTAATTAGTAATTAATTATTTAATTATTATTTATTTTGTTTATTTTTATTAACTATTATTTTATTTTATTTTTTTAACAGGGTGGGGTCCACATGGCAGTGGCCCACCCGGTTCCTGGCTATGCACGCACGCGCGTGTACCAGGGGGAGGCCACGGCGCGGCAGGCGTCAGCCGGCGAGTGACGGCGCCGGCGAGCAGCGCCGTGCAGGGGAGCAGGGCCGGCCCCAGCCGGGGCGAGCGGGGCGCCGCGCGCGGCGAGCAGCAGCAGCTGCGGGCATGTGTAGGGGCGGCCGCGGGGAGGCAGGGCGCGGCCAGGGTCATGCGCGGGCGCGGCCTGGGGGCGTGGTGAGCGTGCGCCGGGGAGGGCGGCGGTGCGCGAACGCGCGCATCGGGTGTGGTCGGGGCGCGCCGAGCGCGAGCATGCGGGGAAGAGGGTGCGGGGCAGGGGAAGAGGAGGCCGAGGTCCTCACATGCGATGGAGGGGCGAGGGGCGGCGTGGCTCGAAGGCGCCGTTGGGGAGGAGGTCGAGGACGGGGACACGGCGTCGGCGGCGAGGGCGACGGGGTTGGGCGCCGGCGTCGGGGTCGCAGGACGGCACGGGATCGAGCCCCTCCCCGATCCAGATCCAGGTGAGTGGGGGTCCGGGGAGGAGGACGAGGCATCCGGCGAGGGGGGGGCGGAGGAGGAAGTTGGCGAGGTCGCCGGCCCGGTGACGGCGGGGTCGATCGGGATCGGGGCAGCGCGTCCAGATCGGGGGGGCGGGATGGAGCGAGAGGGAGAGAGGAGCGTGGGAGATTAGGGTTTGGGTTCGGGGGGTGTGGCCTAATAGGCCAAGGGCAGCGGGGGTGGGCCGGCTGGGCTGCGTGGGTGGCCAGCTGGGCCTGTTGGCCCAGAGGGGGGGTTCTGTTCTTTTTCTTTTATTTCTTGTTTTTTGTCTTTTGTTTTATTTTTTTCTTTTCTGTTTTCTTTTTTTAGTTCCTGTTTTGTCTTTTATTTTTAATTCAAATGACTTTTGTATTTTATGAAACTTGCCCAAATATTCACAGTGCAATATTAGACATTGTTAGAAAATGGTTTGGAGTACAAATGATTTTATCTTTATTTTATTTAATTGAAAAAGGGTTAAATAACTCTGTTTTGTGGTTGTTAGAGTCACATAATTTATCTAGTATATGTTGAATATAATTTTAGAATTGTCTCTGGATTATTTACCATTTAATGAACAATTTAGTTTCTGGGTTTGGACAACTTTTATTTCCACTTTTAGTTTGAATTTCCATTTGAATTTGAATTTGAAAAGAGATATGATACTAATGATGATTAAGCACTGTTGATCCTGATGACATGGCATAATAAAAAAGGGGGATTACTGTACCTTAATATATGGGGTGTTACAAATCTCCTCCACTAACAAGAATTCTCGTCCCGAGAATTAAGAGGTAAAAAGAAAAGTTCGGGGTATTCCGCACGAAGATTATCCTCGCGTTCCCAAGTGGATTCATCTTCTGAATGATTTGACCACTGCACTTTGAGGAACTTGGTAACCTTTTGACGGGTCCGACATTCAGCTTCATCGAGAATGCGGATCGGATGCTCCTTATAAGATAGATCATCTTGCAATTCGAGCATCTCGTGATCCATTGCGCGGTGCGGAGATTCCTTGAAGCATTTACGAAGTTGCGACACATGGAATACGTCGTGGATATGAGAGAATTGTGGTGGCAACTCCAATTTATACGCCACCTGACCACGTCTAGCAACAATGCGGAAAGGACCAATGTAGCATGGAGCTAACTTGCCCTTGATTCCAAAACGGTGAGTGCCCTTCATAGGAGTGACACGCAGATAAGCTTGGTCACCAGGTTGATAAGTCAAACCCCATCGTTTGCGATCATAGTTGCTCTTCTGGCGGTCTTGAACCGCCTTGAGATTTTCCCAGACAATACGGACTTGCTCTTCGGCATGTTGAATAATATCCGGACCCACGAGCGGTCGTTCCCCAGTTTCTGACCAATTCATAGGGGTTCGACACTTACGTCCATATAGTACTTCGAAGGGGGCCATTTTCAAGCTGGCTTGATAGCTGTTGTTATAAGAGAACTCGGCATACGGGAGAGATTCTTCCCACTTCTTGCCGTAAGAAATAACACAAGCTCACAGCATGTCTTCAAGCACTTGATTTACTCGTTCAACTTGGCCTTGGGATTGGGGATGATAAGCTGAACTCCAGGTAATATGAGTTCCCATAGCTTCTTGGAAACTTTCCCAGAATTTTGAGGTGAAAAGACTGCCACGGTCCGAACTGATCTCCTTCGGAATACCGTCGAGTGAAACAATTCTGGAGATATATAATTCTGCTAACTGACTAGCAGTGATCGTCTCTTTGACATGCAGAAAGTGTGCAACCGTAGAGAGTTGGTCCACGACTACAAGAATAGCATCGTGACCCTTCTGTGACCTGGGAAGGCCAGTAATGAAATCCATCTGAACCTTATCCCATTTCCATAGAGGAATAGGCAACGGTTGTAGAATTCCAGCAGGCTTCTGATGTTCTGCTTTAACGCGACGACACACATCACATTCAGCAACATAACGAGCAATGTCCTGCTTCATTCTAGACCACCAGTACCTTTGACGGAGATCACGATACATCTTGGTGCTACCCGGATGAATAGACAACGGGGTATCATGTGCCTCCTTCATGACTTTGTCAGTCATAAGCTCGAAGCGAGGTACGACAATGCGGTTTCTGAAATACAAGGTTCCATCTTCAGACAGCGAGAAATCCCTGTACTTTTCAAGGTGAAGATTTTTCTTCATTAGATCAACTTCAGCATCTTTAGTTTGCGCATTCTTAACAGCTTTCTCAAGATCTGGTTGTATCACAAGGTTATTAAGAGAGCCCTGTGGAACAATACGCAGATTCAGCTTGCGCAGTTCTTCAAAAAGACGAGGTTGAGCTTGCCTAACCATGAGGTTGTCGCAATAGGACTTGCGGCTTAAGGCATCAGCCATCACGTTAGCCTTGCCAGGGGTATAGGAAATACCCAAATCATAGTCCGCTATGGCCTCCATCCATCTTTGTTGATGAAGGTTTAGAGATGGCTGGGTGAACAAGTACTTCAGACTTTTATGATCCGTGTAGATCTTGCAACGATTACCGAGAAGGTAATGTCGCCACAACTACAGTGCATATATGACAGCAGCTAGTTCTAGATCATGTACCGGATAATTCTCTTCATGTGGGCGCAACTGACGAGAGCCATAGGCAATCACTTTACGCTCTTGCATTAGGACACAGCCTAATCCTTCACGGGATGCGTCACAATAAATCACAAAGTCTTTGCGAGAATCCGGTGGAGCAAGTACTGGGGCAGATGTCAGCTTGTCTTTGAGTGTTTGAAAACTTTCTTGAAATTTGTCTGTCCATTCAAACTTAACGCCCTTGTGAAGCAGATCAGTAAAAGGCTTAGCAATCTTTGAAAAATTCTCGACAAAACGACGGCAATAACTTGCAAGGCCGAGAAAACTTCTGACTTGCTTGATGTTCTTAGGAGGAGTCCAGTCAAGAATAGCTTGAACTCGTTCTGGGTTAACAGCAATTCCATCCTTGGAAATCACATGTCCAAGGTAAGTTACTTCAGAAAGCCAGAATTCACATTTGGAGTATTTGGCATACAACTGGTGTTCTCGGAGCCTTTCCAGTACAAGACGGAGTTGTTCAGCATGTTCTTCTTTATTCTTTGAATAGACCAGAATATCATCTAGATAAACCCCGACGAACTTGTCGAGGTAATCCATGAAGATATAATTCATCAGGCGGGAAAACGTAGCTGGAGCATTTGTTAAGCCAAATGACATGACAGTGTACTCATAAGAGCCATAGCGAGTAACAAATGCAGTCTTCGGAATATCCTCTTCACGAACACGGATCTGATGATAACCCAACCTCAAATCGAGTTTAGAAAACATCGATGATCCAGCAAGTTGATCATACAGATCATTGATTCTGGGAAGCGGATACTTGTTCTGAATTGTTGCTTGGTTGATAGGTCGGTAATCCTGAACCAATCGGTTAGTTCCATCCTTCTTCTTAACGAAGAGTGAAGGTGCTCCCCAAGCAGAGGAATTGGGGCGGATGAAACCCTTCTTAAGTGACGTGTCGATTTCCTCCTTAAGTTCAAGAAGGTGGTGCGGAGGCATCTTATAAGGACGCTTCGCAATAGGAGTTGTGCCAGGTTTCAAGTCGATGACAAACTCGACAGCTCTAGCAGGGGGTATTCCTGGAAGTTCTTCTGGAAAGACATCTTGAAATTCACGAACAACTGGAACGTTCTCAATGCCTTCAAGAGGTGAAGCATTCAATGCATTCAGAACATATATCTGGCTCTCAGCATCTTGAGCTATTCGGGCTAAGTATTTGACTATCTGGCCAGAAGGGTGAGTGAGCTGGACTGTCTTAGTAGCGCAATCAATCAAAGCATTATGGGCTGTTAACCACTCCATACCGAGAATGATGTCTATGTCAGAAGGTCCAAGTACAATGAGAGAAACCGGAAAAAGTAGACCTCCAATCTCGATGTGGTTGTGAGGGCTTAGCATTGTGGTTTGCCACTTGGATCTCGGGGATTGAACCATTAGAGGAGTGGGTAATTCTTCCAGGTATAACTCATGTGACTGAGCAAATTGTTGGGAAACAAAAGCATGCGATGTTCCTGAATCAAAGAGAACAGAGGCTGGTTCTGAATTCACAGAGAGTGTTCCCAGCACGATAACCGGTTCCTTCTGAGCCTTTTCAGCATTGACGTGATTGGCATGGCCAAGTACAACAGCAGACGGTATGATATTACGATTTCTGAATCGACGGTTTCGACAACTCTTCTTACGACCAACAGGAGGACGTGGTGCATCCTGATGAAAAGCCATAGCATTAGGCTGTCCATCCTGAACCGTTAGCTGTCTCGGAGGTGAAGGCAGTCGAGGTGCAACATAAGACGGCCTTGGTGTTGGAGCAGGTCGGTGATGAACATTGTGTGGGATCCAGACTCGACATTTCTGAGCAGGCTGACCCGAGGATGAGCCAACATCACGAGTGCGCTTGAGCGACTCCTGGCATTTAGTCAGAGTTGTTTCAACTTGGAAAGATTTGCTGACAAGCGTTGTGAAGTCTGTGCAATCATGGACTACCAGTGCGAGGTTTATATCAGTACACAGTCCTTCACGGAAATTCTCCTGCTTGTGTACATCAGTGCAGACGTCATCTTCAGCATAGCGGGACAATTCAAGGAATTTCCTCTGATATTCATCCACAGTCATTATTCCCTGGGTGATTTTGCGGAACTCCTGCTTCTTCTGGTCGATCAGACCTTGAGGAATGTACCGTGCACGAAAAGCTGACTGAAATTCCTACCAAGTGGTTACTGTTTCAGCAGGCAACATACCCTTGTGGCTTTCCCACCATTGAGCAGCTGATCCCCTCAGGTGATACGTCGCATAGGTGACGTAACTGTCAGGGATAACATTGGCCGACTTCATCTGGAAGGCAATGTCACGGAGCCAATCATCAGCATCCATTGGATCAGTCGAGCTGCGAAAAGTGGACGGATTGAGGTGCACGAATTCCGGCAGAGTTATTGGAGTAGGCCGTTGGTGAGCATTCTGGTTTGGGAACTGAGCCAATATCCCGGTCATAACATGACGGTTCAGTTCAAACTGCTGCATCATTTCGGCAATATAGGGTGGAGGTGGAGGATCGTCAGCCATCCTGCCAAATTAACAGGGGCAGTTTAGCAAGAAAAACTGCATGTGTAAGAGGTCATTCACGATGTAACATGAGTGATGAACAAGAAGGCATTAGGTGCATATTAGTAGTCATCAAAGACATACAGAACGATGCACGGAATTGGACACAAACGGCGGTAGAAGTTCGGAAATGCACGCAGCTAGACAAACTAGGCGGCGCGTAGGCACGCGGTGAGGATTACAACAACGTGACATAGCAAAGGCTACATCCACGTCGGAGAAAACTGCTGGAGCGAGGAATCTACAAGTGACAACACAGGGTGCCCTCGATAAGAGGATCCTGCAAGCAGAACCTGGCCCGCAATCTTGAAGGAAGGGGGGCAAATTTCAGAACACCGGGTGGATGTGATCACGAGAACCTAATGTTGGAGTTAGTAAAATTTTAACCCGAATAGGAGAGAGATCAGAGTCCCAGAGTAAAGGTCGAGGAGTAAAAGATCCTAATACCACCCAATTGGCGACGTGGGCCCGTAAGCCACACAGCCAAGTTAGTAAAACAGTTTTCGGTTACTAGACTCAACTTCGGCCAAGGAGTTGGAAATGGGGGTTCCTATAGTCAGTCGGCTCTGATACCAACTTGTGACGCCCCCGGCCCAATCGTGCACTAATCATACACACAAATGCACACGATCAAGCCTAAGGACTCACGGGAAGATATCACAACACAACTCTAAAAATAAATAAAATCATACAAGCTTTATATTACAAGCCAGGGGCCTCGAGGGCTCGAATACATAAGCTTGCGTACAAGCGTCAGCGGAAGCATCAGATATCTGAGTACATATATAAAAGAAAACACAGAAAGGCCTTTAGAAAGGCGGGGCAAAATAAAACACTAGGATTGAAAGGCGCAGGCCTCCTGCCTGGGACCCTCCGAACCTACTCCTGGTCGACGGCAAGTTCGAAGCAGTAACCACCCTCGGGGTAGTAGTAGTAGACGATCGTCGGCGGGGTAGCTGTCTCAGTGGCTCCGTCATCTGGTCACGACAAACTGATATGGGGGAAAAGAAAACAAAGCAACCGTGAGTACTCAGAAGTACTCAGCAAGCAAGGATCTACACTACATATGCAACATTATCAAAGGAAGGCTGTATATGTGGACTGGGCTGCAGAAATGCCAGAATAGAGAGGAAAACCTAGTCCTATCGAAGACTAGCATCTTCAGCGGTCTTGCAGCAATAGAAGAGAGTAGAACAGTACAATATAATGTAGCAGTATCATTAAGTCTCAACCTCACCCAGAGATCCTTTCTGGACTCCCTGCAAGAAAGCAATCCCAGAGCCATACAGTCATCAACCTCGTCCTAAGATCCCTTCTCGACTCCCTGCGAGAAGCAATCCCAGAGCCATATATCCAGGTATCATCTCACGTTCTAGTTGTGTCGATCGTGATACAACTCCGAGTGTCCTTTACCGTAGGACCGGCTATCGATAGATGTGTTCTTCCCTACAGGGGTGCACCAACTTACCCAACACGCTCGATTAACTCCGGCCGGACACACTTTCCTGGGTCATGCCCGGCCTTGGCCAAACGATACACCGCAGCCCTACCTACAGCTCAGCAGAGAGGTCCCCGCCGGTCTACAACCTAAGCGCTCAGGGATCTTGGGCCATCGCCCTGTGCACTCCGGGTCGTTGTGTGCAGGGTGGATACCAGCACCGCCTCGGATGGTCGGTATGATCCGACCGTGCCACAATACTGAACTGGACATCTGACAGAACTTTCGGCTGATGCCACGATGCAGAACGCCCATACTATGCCTACGTGATGGTTAGTGCTATCAGGCCAGAGGCCTGCTCGGATCAAATATCCAAATCGTTAGTGGACTAGGGCTTGCGGTAACGAGTAGAGACTCACGAAAGATGTGACCCCGTCGCCCCGTCTCAAGGACTTGCTGCAAGGGCTAAGAATGCCCGGCCGCGCCTCGTATTCATCACTCGGGCACCATACAGGTAACCCGTCTTCACATCACACGCGAGTACCGCTCAGGGTCGACCCGCCTTTCCAAGTAACAGTGTAAAATCCAAGTATCCGTGTGTCCATAACATCAGGGGAATCCGAGGTATCACCCGCGTTGGATTCCTACTTGATGTACCCGTCAACGTGAACTCAGAGGAATCACCCTCGATGGGTTCACACTTGATGTGTTGCACGACAGCGTCGTTACCGGAAGTGGTGAAGGAGGAATCACCCTCGATGACCACGACCGAATAGCTACTCTACAGAGTTAACATCAGAAGTGCTACACGAGGTATCACCCTCGGCACTCGATAGTAACGCTGCAGTATCGTTACAATTAAGGGGGTGATGTGCGGTGCCGGGGCCTGGTCTTCAATCCTGTTGATCGGGTCTTCTGATAATCTAGTGGGTCAGTCGGGACTAGTGGGGTCACTGATAGGTCTCTACCCAGCCTATACTTAGCAGTTTAGGACAAGCAGGTAAGGTATCAATAGTAGGTTACAATAAACAGGCTATGCATCAGAATAGGTAAAGCAGTAGCAGCAGCAATTCTAATGCAAGTATGAGAAAATAGAATGGGCGATATCGGGATGATCAAAGGGGGGGGCTTGCCTGGTTGCTCGGCGGCAAGGGCAAGGTCGTCAATGGATGCGTCGGGCTCCTGAGTTGCGTCGGTCTCGGGGACGACGTCGGTGTCAGGGTCTACCGAGAGAGAAGAGGGGGAGGAAACAGTATAAATACACAGCAAACATGAGCAACACAATGTACAATATGACAATATACAGTGCTAGGGGTGTCCTAACGTATGGTTGCATGTCACCGAGGAAGGGGGAATCCATCCGGGAATGTTTTCCCGGTTCCGGACATTTGTTAGACAGATGACCGAAGGGGAACGGTTCCATGTTCAGATAGTTAGGGACGTGTGACGGACGAACGGACCGCGTATTCGGATTTGTCTCGTCATTCTGAGCAACTTTCATGTACAAAGTTTTTTCAATCTGAGCTACGGATTATTTGTATGATTTTCTAAAGTTTTTATTAATTTCTAGAATTTAATTATTTATTTAAATTCAACATTATCCAGAACAGTGCATGCTGACGTCAACGTCAGCATGACGTCAGCAGTCAACTGTACCGTTGACTGGGTCAACCTGACATGTGGGGCCCACATGTCAGCCTCTGTTAGTTAATTAACAGTAGTTAATTGGCTTAATTAAACATTAAGTTAATTAAACTTAATTAGTCTTAATTAATCAGAGTTAATTAGGTTAATTAGTAATTAATTATTTAATTAATATTTATTTTGTTTATTTTTATTAACTATTATTTTATTTTATTTTTTTAACAGGGCGGGGTCCACATGGCAGTGGCCCACCCGGTTCCTGGCTATGCACGCACGCGCGTGTACCAGGGGGAGGCCACGGCGCGGTCGGCGCGGCAGGCGTCAGCCGGCGAGCGACGGCGCCGGCGAGCAGCGCCGTGCAGGGGAGCAGGGCCGGCCCCAGCCAGGGCGAGCGGGGCGCCGCGCGCGGCGAGCAGCAGCAGCTGCGGGCATGCGTAGGGGCGGCCGCGGGGAGGCAGGGCGCGACAAGGGTCATGCGCGGGCGCGGCCTAGGGGCGTGTTGAGCGTGCGCCGGGGAGGGCGGCGGTGCGCGGACGCGCGCATCGGGCGTGGTCGGGGCGCGCCGAGCGCGAGCATGTGGGGAAGAGGGTGCGGGACAGGGGAGGAGGAGGCCGAGGTCCTCACATGCGATGGAGGGGCGAGGGCCGGCGTGGCTCGAAGGCGCCGTTGGGGAGGAGGTCGAGGACGGGGAGACGGCGTCGGCAGCGAGGGCGACGGGGTTGGGCGCCGGCGTCGGAGTCGCAGGACGGCACGGGATCGAGCCCCTCCCCGATCCAGAGCCAGGCGAGTGGGGTCCGGGGAGGAGGACGAGGCGTCCGGCGAGGGGGGGCGGAGGAGGAAGTTGGCGAGGTCGCCGGCCCGGCGACGGCGGGGTCGATCGGGGTCGGGGCAGCGCGTCCAGATCGGGGGGGCGGGATGGAGCGAGAGGGAGAGAGGAGCGTGGGAGATTAGGGTTTGGGTTCGGGGGGTGTGGCCTAATAGGCCAAGGGCAGCGGGGGTGGGCCGGCTGGGCCGCGTGGGTGGCCAGCTGGGCCTGTTGGCCCAGAGGGGGGGTTCTGTTCTTTTTCTTTTATTTCTTGTTTTTTGTCTTTTGTTTTATTTTTTTCTTTTCTGTTTTCTTTTTTTAGTTCCTGTTTTGTCTTTTATTTTAGATTCAAATGACTTTTGTATTTTATGAAACTTGCCCAAATATTCACAGTGCAATATTAGACATTGTTAGAAAATGGTTTGGAGTACAAATGATTTTATCTTTATTTTATTTAATTGAAAAAGGGTTAAATAACTCTGTTTTGTGGTTGTTAGAGTCACATAATTTATCTAGTATATGTTGAATGTAATTTTAGAATTGTCTCTGGATTATTTACCATTTAATGAACAATTTAGTTTCTGGGTTTGGACAACTTTTATTTCCACTTTTAGTTTGAATTTCCATTTGAATTTGAATTTGAAAAGAGATATGATACTAATGATGATTAAGCACTGTTGATCCTGATGACATTGCATAATCAAAAATGGGGATTACTCTAGCTTAATACATGGGGTGTTACACCTTCTTCACCATCGTGTACGACTCTTTCTGCATGTCTGCCATGCTGGTAAAGTTGGAGCAGACTTCCATGGTGTTCTCGAACTTAGTGCGGTCATTAAGTAAGCACCCGAGGAAGAAAGCCCTTCATCCAATGTGTAACACCCCAGTGGTTAGCCACAGTAATCCCCTTTTGATTATGCCATGTCATCGTGATTATCAGTGCCTAATCATCTTTTGCATTCAGCTCCTAACTCAAGATTCAAATTAAAACTAAAGTGGAAAATAACAGTTGCTCAAATCAGAAACTAAATTGTTCATAATATTGTAAATAATTCGCAGACAATTCTAAAATTGAAACCAACATTATCCGAATTGGGTAAGTGACTCAAACATCCACAAACAGTGGCCGAAAATAATATTTAATAACCTTTTAATTATTCTAAACCGAATATGAAATTATGTTTTGCCCAAACTAGTTTTTGTTGTTAGGATATAATGCACTGATATTATTGGACCATGTCTCATATTTTACAAAAGTCATTTGGAATAAAAATAAAAGACAAAATAGAAAAGGAAAATAAATAAATGAAAAACAAAGAAATAAGAAAAAGGAAAACAGAAACAAAAGAAATCGCCCCCCCTGGGCCAACCGGCCCAGCTGGCCGCCCACCAGGCCGGCCTAACCCCCGGCCTATAACCCCCCCAGGGGCACCCACCCCCGAAACCCTAGCCCCGATCCACCCCATTCCCCCCCTCTGCCTCTCCCGATCCCATCTGGATCGGGCACCAGGGCAGCAACCCCGGCGACCGCGCCGCCCCGACGCCCGCAGTTGCCCACCGCCGACCCCATCGCGCCGCCGCTTGCCTCTTGGACTCCTCCTCGCCCCTCCTCTCCCTCGCGCGACGCCCGCCTGACGCCGCGGCCTCGCCTCGTCGTCGACCTGACGCCGTCGCCCGTCATCACCGCCACCTCGTCGCCGTCCCCGTCCTCCTCCCCAACAGCTACAACGAGCCTCGACGCCCCTCTGTTCCCCTACATCAAAATTGAGCACTCCCCCTCCTCGCTGTCTCCCACGCTTGCCCGCGCCTGAGCCGGTCGCCGCGCCCCCCCGACACGCTCGTGCTCACCGCGGCCACCACCACCTCCGGTCCGCGCCCCACTTCCCCTTCGAGCGTGACCGCCGCTGTCGCTGCAGTGCTGCTGTTGCTGCTAACTGCCGCCTCCCGCTGTTGCCGTGCTGCCCCCCCTCGCGCCGCTTGCTGTCCGCCACCGCCGGCCGCGCTCACTGCGAACTGCTGGCCGCATCCCTGCGCCGCGCCCGCCTCGCGCCTCGCCTGCCGTCCCCATTCGCTGTTGCTGCCCGGGGCCACGCCCCTGCTCGTCCGCCCGCGCTGCCGCCTACCCCCTTCGGCCTCCCCTGCCACACCCCGCCGCCGCCCGCCTGCGCGGCCTCTCCCGCCGCCCATAATCCCTCGCCGCAACCGCCGCGGTCCGCCTCGTTGCGGGCCGCCCCTCACACCCCCGAACCCCGCTGCACATCCGCCTGCAGCCGCCCTCGCCGGCGCTGCTGCTGCTCTACACAGCTCGCCGCCGCCGCCGGCCGCGGCCCCGGCCGACCGGCGCCCCGTACGCCGCGCCCGGGTCGAGCCCCGACGGGCGCCCGCGCCCGATAGACGCCCGGTGGCTCTGGGCCACTGCCCAGTGGGGCCCGTCCCCTGTAAAAGAAAAGAGACAAAAAAAGAAGAGAAAAGTTTAGATAAAAAAAGAGATATTTAGTATAACGACTCTATGACAGGTTGGACCCACCCTACACTGTTCACCCTTTGACCAGTCCAGCGTTGACTGGGTCAACTCATCAGTGGCCCCACATGACAGACTAAGCTGGGTACCCTTTTGGGTGCATTTAGCTATTTCTGTTTTATTTTCGAATTAAAAGAATTTTAGAATTTTATTAAAACATTGAAAAATCATATAAAATAATCCGTAACTCAGATAAAAAAAACTTTGTACATGAAAGTTGCTCAGAATTTCGAGGCGGATCCGAATACGTGGTCCGTTCGTCCGTCACACGTCCCTAGCTACCCGAACATGGAACCGTTCCCCTCCGGTCATCTGTGTGACGAATGTCCGGAACTGGGAAAACATTCCCGGATGGATTCCCCCTTCCTCGGTGACGTGTAACCATACGTTAGGACACGTCCGGCACTGCGTATTGTCATGTCATACTCTTGTTTGCTTTACATTTACTGTTACCTCCCCTCTTCTCTCTCGTTAGACCCCGACGCAGTTCCCGGTACCGACGCAGCTCCGAAGCCCAAAGACACCATTGACAACCTTGCCCTTGCCGCCGAGCAACCAGGCAAGCCCCCCCCCCCCCTTTTGATCATCCCGATATCGCCCATCCTATTTTCTCATGCTTGCATTAGAATTGCTGCTACTACTGCTTTACCTATTCTGATGCATAGCCTGTTCATTGTAACCTGTTGTTGATAATTACCTGCATAACCTAAACTGCTTAGTATAGGCTGGGTAGAGACCTATCAGTGACCCCACTTATCCTGACTGCCCCGCTGGATAATCCGAAGAACCGATCAACGGGATTGAAGACCAGGTCCCGGCACCGCACCTCACCCCCTTAGTTGTAACGACACTGCAGCGTTACCACCGAGTGCCGAGGGTGATACCTCGTGTAGCACTTCTGGTGTTAACTCTGTAGAGTAGCTATTCGGTCGTGGTCATCGAGGGTGATTCCTCCTTCACCGCTTCCAATAACGACGCCGTCGTACAACACCTCAAGTGTGAACCCAACGAGGGTGAATCCTCCGAGTTCACCTTGACGGATACATCGAGTAGGAATCCAACGAGGGTGATACCTCGGATTCCCCTGATGTTATGGACACACGGATACTTGGATGCTACACTGTTACTTGGATAGGCGGGTCGACCATGAGAGGTACCCGCGTGCGCCTGAGAGGCGAGTGTTGTGAAGACGGGTTTCAGTGTGGTGCCCGAGTGATGAATACGAGGCGCGGCCGGGCATTCTTAACCCTTGCAGCAAGTCCTCGAGACGGGGCGACGGGGTCACATCTTTCGTGAGTCTCTGCTCGTTACCGCAAGCCCTAGTCCATTAACGATTTGGATATTTGATCCGAGCAGGTCTCTGGCCTGATAGCACTAACCATCACGTGGGCATAGTATGGGCATTCTGCATCGTAGCATCAGCCGAAAGCTCTGTCAGACGTCTAGTTCAGCCTTGCGGCCGGGACGGACCGGCGCCCCCCTGGTGCCTGGCTTCCCCCTGCACGCAACAGCTCGGAGTGCACAGGGCGATGGCCCAAGACCTCTGAGCGCTTAGGATGTAGACCGACGGGGACCTCTCTGCTGAGCTCTAGGTAGGGTTGCGATGTGTCGTTTGGCCGAGGCTGGGCATGACCCAGGAAAGTGTGTCCGGCCGGAGTTAATCGAGCGTGTTGGGTAAGTTGGTGCACCCCTGCAGGGAAGAAAACTTCTATCGATAGCCGGTCCTACGGTAAAGGACACTCGGAGTTGTATCATGATTGATACATTTTAGAACTGGATACTTGGATACTATGGCTCTGGGATTGCTTCTCGCAGGGAGTCGAGAAGGGATCTCAAGATGAGGTTGATGACTGTATGGCCCTGGGAATGCTTTCTCGCAGGGAGTCGAGAAAGGATCTCTGGGTGAGGTTGAGACTTAAGGATACTGCTACAATATATGGTACTGTCTACACTCTTCTAATGCTGCAAGACCTCTGAAGATGCTAGCCTTCGATAGGACTAGGCCTTCTCTCTATTCTGGCATTTCTGCAGCCCAGTCCACATATACAGCCTCTCATTGAAAATGTTGCATATGTAGTGTAGATCCTTGCTTGCTGAGTACTTCTGAGTACTCATGGTTGCTTTGTTTTCCTTTTCTCCCCATATCAGTTTGTCGTGACCAAGATGACGGAGCCACTGAGACAGCTGTCCCCGCCGACGATCGCTACTACTACCCCGAGGGTGGTTATTACTTCGAGCTTGTCGTCGACCAGGAGTAGGATCGGAGGGTCCCAGGCAGGAGGCCTGCGCCTTTCGATCGTAGTGTTTTATTTTGCCCCGCCTTTCTAAAGGCCTTCTGTTTCTGTTTCATATCTGTACTCAGATATCTGATGCTTCCGCTGACGCTTGTACGCAAGCTTATGTATTCGAGCCCTCGAGCCCCCTGGCTTGTAATATAAAGCTTGTATGACTTTATTTATGTTTTAGAGTTGTGTTGTGATATCTTCCCGTGAGTCCTTAGGCTTGATCGTGTGCATTTGCGTGTATGATTAGTGCACGATTGGGCCGGGGGCGTCACAAGTTGGTATCAGAGCCGACTGACTGTAGGAACCCCCTTTCCAACTCCTTGGCCGAAGTTGAGTCTAGTAACCGAAAACTGTTTTGCTAACTTGGCTGTGTGGCTTACGGGCCCACGTCGCCAATTGGGTGGTATTAGTATCTTTTATTCCTCGTCTATACTCTGGGACTCTGTTCTCTCTTCTATTCGGGTTAAATAAAGTTTACTAACGCCGACACTTAGGATCTCGTAATTCTCGTCCACCCGGAGAGCTGGATATCTGTGCGATTTCCCTGATATTGATCTGATTAGTCTGATAATCATTTTTCTTTCCATTGTTTTGTTTAACGTTTCTCTCCGAGTTGTATTATACTCCGAGTTGTCATTCGATAAGACCGGATTCTGCATCAGAGTGCACACAGAGCGTAGGATCCAGCAAGTTGATCGATCATCGGTATTCTCTAAACTTGATTTGAGGTTGGGTTACCATCAGATTCGTGTTCGTGAAGTGGATATTCCCAAGACTGCATTTGTTACTCGTTATGGCTCCTACGAGTACACTGTCATGTCATTTGGCCTAACTAATGCTCCAGTCACATTCTCCCGTCTGATGAATTACATCTTCATGGATTACCTCGACAAATTTGTCGTGGTATATCTGGATGATATTCTGGTATATTCGAAGAATAAAGAAGAACATGCTGAACACCTCCATCTTGTACTGGACATGCTCCAAGAACACCAGTTGTATGCCAAATACTCCAAATGTGAATTCTGGCTTTCTGAAGTAACCTATCTTGGTCATGTGATCTCCAAGGATGGAATTGCTGTTAACCCAGAACGAGTTCAAGCTATTCTTGACTGGACTCCTCCGAAGAACGTCAAGCAAGTGAGAAGTTTTCTCGGCCTTGCAAGCTATTGCCGTCGATTTGTTGAGAATTTTTCTAAGATTGCTAAGCCCCTGACTGATCTGCTTCACAAGGGCGTTAAATTTGAATGGACAGAAAAATGTCAGGAAAGTTTCCAGACACTCAAAGACAAGCTAACATCTGCCCAGTACTATCTCCTCCAGATACCCGCAAAGACTTTGTGATCTATTGTGACGCATCCCGTGAAGGATTAGGCTGTGTCCTAATGCAAGAGCGTAAAGTGATTGCCTATGGCTCTCGACAGTTGCGCCCGCATGAAGAGAATTATCCGGTACATGATCTAGAACTAGCTGCTGTGATCTATGCATTGCAGTTGTGGCGACATTACCTTCTCAGTAATCGTTGCGAGATCTACACGGATCATAAAAGTCTGAAGTACTTGTTTACTCAACCATCTCTAAACCTCCGTCAGCAAAGATGGATGGAGGCCATTGCGGACTATGATTTGGGTATATCCTATACCCCTGGCAAGGCTAACGTGATGGCTGATGCCTTAAGCCGCAAGTCCTATTGCGACAACCTCATGGTTAGGCGAGCTCAACCTCGTCTTTTTGAAGAACTGCGCAAGCTAAATCTGCGTATTGTTCCACAGGGTTCTCTTAATAACCTTGTGATACAACCAGATCTTGAGAAAGCTGTTAAGGATGCGCAACCTAAGATGCTGAAATTGATTTCATGAAGAAAAATCTTCACCTTGAAAAGTACAGGGATTTCTCGCTGTCTGAAGATGGAACCTTGTATTTCAGAAACCGCATTGTGGTACCTCGCTTCGAACTCATGACTGACAAAGTCATGAAGGAGGCACATGATACCCCGCTGTCTATTCATCCGGGTAGCACCAAGATGTATCGTGATCTCCGTCAAAGGTACTGGTGGTCTAGAATGAAGCAGGACGTTGCTCGATATGTAGCTGAATGTGATGTGTGTCGTCACGTTAAAGCAGAACATCAGAAGCCTGCAGGAATTCTGCAACCACTTCCTATTCCTCTATGGAAATGGGATAGGGTTCAGATGGATTTCATTACAGGACTTTCCAGGCCATAGAAGGGTCACGATGCTATTCTTGTCGTCGTCGACCAACTCTCTAAAGTTGCACACTTTCTGGCCGTCAAGGAGACTATCACTGCTAGTCAGTTAGCAGAGTTGTATATCTCCAGAATTGTTTCACTCCACGGTATTCCGAAGGAGATTAGTTCGGACCGTGGCGGTCTTTTCATCTCAAAGTTCTGGGAAAGTTTCCAAGAAGCTATGGGAACTCATATTACCTGGAGTTCAGCTTATCATCCCCAATCCCAAGGCCAAGTTGAGCGAGTCAATCAGGTTCTTGAAGATATGCTGCGAGCTTGTGTCATATCGTTCGGTAAGAAGTGGGAAGAATCTCTTCCATATGCCGAGTTCTCTTATAACAACAGCTATCAAGCCAGTTTGAAAATGGCTCCCTTTGAAGTTCTATATGGACGTAAGTGTCGAACCCCTCTGAATTGGTCAGAAACTGGGGAACGACCGCTCGTGGGTCCGGATATTATTCAACACGCTGAAGAACAAGTCCGTATCGTTCGAGAAAATCTCAAGGCGGCTCAGGACCGCCAGAAGAGCAACTACGATCGCAAACGATGGGGTTTGACTTATCAACCTGGTGATCAAGCTTATCTGCGAGTCACTCCTATGAAGGGCACTCACCGTTTTGGAATCAAGGGCAAGCTAGCTCCGCGCTACATTGGTCCTTTCCGTATTGTTGCAAGACGTGGTCAGGTGGCATATAAATTGGAATTGTCGCCGCAATTCTCTCATATCCACGACGTCTTCCACGTGTCGCAGCTTCGTCAATGCTTCAAGGAATCTCCGCACTGAGCTGTGGATCACGAAATGCTCGAATTGCAAGATGATCTATCTTATAAGGAGCATCCGATCCGCATTCTCGATGAAGCTGAACGTCGGACCCGTCAGAAGGTTACCAAGTTCCTCAAAGTGCAGTGGTCAAATCATACTGAAGATGAAGCCACTTGGGAACGCGAAGATAATCTTCGTGCGGAATACCCCGAACTTTTTCCTTCTACCTCTTAATTCTCGGGACAAGAATTCTTGTTAGTGGAGGAGATTTGTAACACCCCAGTGGTTAGCCACAGTAATCCCCTTTTGATTATGCCATGTCATCGTGATTATCAGTGCCTAATCATCTTTTGCATTCAGCTCCTAACTCAAGATTCAAATTAAAACTAAAGTGGAAAATAACAGTTGCTCAAATCAGAAACTAAATTGTTCATAATATTGTAAATAATTCGCAGACAATTCTAAAATTGAAACCAACATTATCCGAATTGGGTAAGTGACTCAAACATCCACAAACAGTGGCTGAAAATAATATTTAATAACCTTTTAATTATTCTAAACCGAATATGAAATTATGTTTTGCCCAAACTAGTTTTTGTTGTTAGGATAAAATGCACTGATATTATTGGACCATGTCTCATATTTTACAAAAGTCATTTGGAATAAAAATAAAAGATAAAATAGAAAAGGAAAATAAATAAATGAAAAACAAAGAAATAAGAAAAAGGAAAACAGAAACAAAAGAAATCGCCCCCCCTGGGCCAACCGGCCCAGCTGGCCGCCCACCAGGCCGGCCCAAACCCCGGCCTATAACCCCCCCAGGGGCACCCACCCCCGAAACCCTAGCCCCGATCCACCCCATTCCCCCCTCTGCCTCTCCCGATCCCATCTGGATCGGGCACCAGGGCAGCGGCCCCGGCGACCGCGCCGCCCCGACGCCCGCAGTTGCCCACCGCCGACCCCATCGCGCCGCCGCTTGCCTCTTGGACTCCTCCTCGCCCCTCCTCTCCCTCGCGCGACGCCCGCCTGACGCCGCGGCCTCGCCTCGTCGTCGACCTGACGCCGTCGCCCGTCATCACCGCCACCTCGTCGCCGTCCCCGTCCTCCTCCCCAACGGCTACAACGAGCCTCGCCGCCCCTCTGTTCCCCTGCATCGAAAGTGAGCACCCCCCCTCCTCGCTGTCTCCCACGCATGCCCGCGCCCGAGCCGGGGTCGCCGCGCCCCCCCCCCCCCCGCACCTAGCGCTCACCTCGGCCCCACCACCTCCGGTCCGCGCCTCGCTTCCCCTTCGAGCATGACCGCCGCTGTCGCTGCAGTGCTGCTGTTGCTGCTAACTGCCGCCTCCCGCTGTTGCCGTGCTGCCCCCCTCGCGTCGCTTGTTGTCCGCCACCGCCGGCCGCGCTCGCTGTGAACTACTGGACGCATCCCTGCGCCGCGCCCGCCTCGCGCCTCGCCTGCCGTCCCCATTCGCTGTTGCTGCCCGGGGCCACGCCCCTGCTCGTCCGCCCGCGCTGCCGCCTACCCCCTTCGGCCTCCCCTGCCACACCCCGCCGCCGCCCGCCTGCGCGGCCTCTCCCGCCGCCCGTAATCCCTCGCCGCAACCGCCGCGGTCCGCCTCGTAGCGCGCCGCGCCTCACACCCCCGAACCCCGCTGCACATCCGCCTGCAGCCGCCCTCGCCGGCGCTGCTGCTGCTCTGCATAGCTCGCCGCCGCCGCCGGCCGACCGGCGCCCCGTACGCCGCGCCCGGGTCGAGCCCCGACGGGCGCCCGCACCCGATAGACGCCCGGTGGCTCTGGGCCACTGCCCAGTGGGGCCCGTCCCCTGTAAAAGAAAAGAGACAAAAAAAAAGAAGAGAAAAGTTTAGATAAAAAAAGAGATATTTAGTATAATGACTCTATGACAGGTTGGACCCACCCTACACTGTTCACCCTTTGACCAGTCCAGCGTTGACTGGGTCAACTCATCAGTGGCCCCACATGACAGACTAAGCTGGGTACCCTTTTGGGTGCATTTAGCTATTTCTGTTTTATTTTTGAATTAAAAGAATTTTAGAATTTTATTAAAACTTTGAAAAATCATATAAAATAATCCGTAACTCAGATCAAAAAAAACTTTGTACATGAAAGTTGCTCAGAATTTCGAGGCGGATCCGAATACGCGGTCCGTATGTCCATCACACGTCCCTAGCTACCCGAACATGGAACCGTTCCCCTCCGGTCATCTGTCTGACGAATGTCCGGAACTGGGAAAACATTCCCGGATGGATTCCCCCTTCCTCGGTAACGTGTAACCATACGTTAGGACACACCCGGCACTGCGTATTGTCATGTCATACTCTTGTTTGCTTTATATTTACTGTTACCTCCCCTCTTCTCTCTTGTTAGACCCCGACGCAGTTCCCGGTACCGACGCAGCTCCGGAGCCCGAAGACACCATTGACAACCTTGCCCTTGCCGCCGAGCAACCAGGAAAGCCCCCCCCCCCTTTTGATCATCCCGATATCGCCCATTCTATTTTCTCATGCTTGCATTAGAATTGCTGCTACTACTGCTTTACCTATTCTGATGCATAGCCTGTTCATTGTAACCTGCTGTTGATAATTACCTGCATAACCTAAACTTCTTAGTATAGGCTGGGTAGAGACCTATCAGTGACCCCACTTATCCCGACTGCCCTACTGGATAATCCGAAGACCCGATCAACGGGATTGAAGACCAGGTCCCGGCACCGCACCTCACCCCCTTAGTTGTAACGACACTGCAGCGTTACCACCGAGTGCCGAGGGTGATACCTCGTGTAGCACTTCTGGTGTTAACTCTGTAGAGTAGCTATTCGGTCGTGGTCATCGAGGGTGATTCCTCCTTCACCACTTCCGATAACGACGCCGTCGTACAACACCTCAAGTGTGAACCCAACGAGGGTGAATCCTCCGAGTTCACCTTGACGGATACATCGAGTAGGAATCCAACGAGGGTGATACCTCGGATTCCCCTGATGTTATGGACACACGGATACTTGGATTTTACACTGTTCCTTGGATAGGCGGGTCGACCCTGAGAGGTACCCGCGTGCGCCTGAGAGGCGATTGTTGTGAAGACGGGTGCCAGTGTGGTGCCCGAGTGATGAATACGAGGCGCGGCCGGGCATTCTTAACCCTTGCAGCAAGTCCTCGAGACGGGGCGACGGGGTCACATCTTTCGTGAGTCTCTGCTCGTTACCGCAAGCCCTAGTCCATTAACAATTTGGATATTTGATCCGAGCAGGTCTCTGGCCTGATAGCACTAACCATCACGTGGGCATAGTATGGGCGTTCTGCATCGTAGCATTAGCCGAAAGCTCTGTCAGACGTCTAGTTCAGCCTTGCGGCCGGGACGGACCGGCGCCCCCCTGGTGCCTGGCTTCCCCCTGCACGCAACGACTCGGAGTGCACAGGGCGATGGCCCAAGACCTCTGAGCGCTTAGGATGTAGACCGACGGGGACCTCTCTGCTGAGCTCTAGGTAGGGTTGCGATGTGTCGTTTGGCCGAGGCCGGGCATAACCCAGGAAAGTGTGTCCGGCCGGAGTTAATCGAGCATGTTGGGTAAGTTGGTGCACCCCTGCAGGGAAGAAAACTTCTATCGATAGCCGGTCCTACGGTAAAGGACACTCGGAGTTGTATCATGATTGATACAATTTAGAACTGGATACTTGGATACTATGGCTCTGGGATTGCTTCTCGCAGGGAGTCGAGAAGGGATCTCAAGACGAGGTTGATGACTGTATGGCTCTGGGAATGCTTTCTCGCAGGGAGTCGAGAAAGGATCTCTGGGTGAGGTTGAGACTTAAGGATACTGCTACATTATATGGTACTGTCTACACTCTTCTAATGCTGCAAGACCTCTGAAGATGCTAGCCTTCGATAGGACTAGGCCTTCTCTCTATTCTGGCATTTCTGCAGCCCAGTCCACATATACAGCCTCTCATTGAAAATGTTGCATATGTAGTGTAGATCCTTGCTTGCTGAGTACTTCTGAGTACTCACGGTTGCTTTGTTTTCCTTTTCTCCCCATATCAGTTTGTCGTGACCAAGATGACGGAGCCCCTGAGACAGCTGTCCCCGCCGACGATCGCTACTACTACCCCGAGGGTGGTTATTACTTCGAGCTTGCCGACGACCAGGAGTAGGATCGGAGGGTCCCAGGCAGGAGGCCTGCGCCTTTCGATCGTAGTGTTTTATTTTGCCCCGCCTTTCTAAAGGCCTTTCTGTTTCTGTTTCATATCTGTACTCAGATATCTGATGCTTCCGCTGACGCTTGTACGCAAGCTTATGTATTCGAGCCCTCGAGGCCCCTGGCTTGTAATATAAAGCTTGTATGACTTTATTTATGTTTTAGAGTTGTGTTGTGATATCTTCCCATGAGTCCTTAGGCTTGATCGTGTGCATTTGCGTGTATGATTAGTGCACGATTGGGCCGGGGGCGTCACACAATGCCCCAAGGGAATGTGTTGGGGATGGGGTTGGAGTTGTTGCTGGAGTTCATGGCAGTAGATAGGAGGAAGAGTGAGAGACAGAGAGATGACTGACTGAGATGATGGGTAAGTAGTGACCGTGAGGATGGGTAAATAAAGGGGTTATGAGTGATAGGTTTTAATATCGATCAACCTTGGGACTTTGTGCTCTTCATAATGCAGATCAACATGGACAACAAGGGCAAGGAGGTGGTGCCGCCCATGGAGGTTGTGCCGACCACGCTTGAGGAGGTGGCCACGGATGAGGACGTGGTGCCGAATGAGCCCCCTAGCGGCAAGCGCCGTAACTACGGCCACTACCATGAGGAGGGGGGTCCAACCCACTTCTTCAAGGTGATCCTTGCCCCTCGGCTTGAGTGCATCCCGATGCCCCTGGACTTCACCAAGCATTTTCGGCGGTGCCGCAAGAGTTCAAACTGAGGACCAACACCGGCTGCTCATGCAGGGTGACTGTCCGGCTGATGGACGGCAGGGTGACCCTTGATCAGGGTTGGGCCCCCTTCGCCGCCGTCCATCAGATCAGGATCGGCTACATGGTGACGTTCAAGCTGCTCACTCCTGACACGCTCAAGGTCATCGTCTTCAACGACGAAGGCATTGAAGTGGTGACCAAGTGCGGCAAGCACGACGACGCATTCGCCGTGAACGTGTAGGACTGCCCTTCCTATGCTCCAGCTGGTTTAGTTTCTTATCGTACTGCTTTGCTTTTTGAACTGATATGTTTAAGTGTGGCACTTTATTTAAACTGGTTTAGAACTAGCTTCTGTTGTGTGTATGATTTTTCCTTCACGTCGTTGTGTGCTGGTAACCTCACCACCTCGCCGAAGAGGTTACCAGACAACAACTGTTGCATGGAACTAAACACAATGTAGTTGTATGAGCCGAGCCAATGCAGGCAACCAAACGCTATGCCAAAATTATTTTCTAATGCAAGGGGCCTAGATGCGGACAACCAAACAATATGTAGATGTTGATTTTTTTGCCTGTTTTTCTTCAACCAGACTCCGTTGAGCCGGGCTGAGCTAGCCAGACCTGGCTCACAAGGCTACCAAACACGTCCATAGCTTCGGACAAGATTAGCTGGGTGCCTCTGAAGGTCTACGTGCCCAAGTATTTCATATTAGTTGTGTCAATTCAGCTCGCAGGAGTAATGCTTTGACATGGGCACTACCTCGCCTCTCGCTCCTCTATGTACAGTTGGGCTTTGCCCTCTTTGAGCAAGCATTCAAAAAAAAAATATGGCGCCTTTTCCGGTTCGAAATATACAAAACATGAGCTTAAATACGCGGCGAATCAAACTTGCAAGCACATAATAACTTAGGCAGGCAATAAGCATCTATCTAATCTCTGACCACAACTTTAATTACTCTGCACAACGTTGGCTTTCGAAAATGAACTTCGTGCTATACATTCAGCAATTGACTAACGGTTAACTTCGTAGTTTATTTTTTGGACCACCTCCCAGTTCAGAACTTCATAGTATAACAGATCTGAATTTTTTGGACCACCTCCCAGTTTATTCTCTCTCTCTCTCTTTTTTGAACTCATGTACTTCTTTCCACTTATCATTGTCAGTAACTATTTATTTATGTGTTTGAACTTGCATGAAATTATATGATCATGGATTTCTTCAATAGACATCATCAATGTCAGCTTCATATGACGTAGTAGTAGCATCTTCTGACCTCCTTTAGTTATAAGAGCATCTCCACTCGCCCCTCCCTCCCCCCCCTCCTTCCCAACCCACCCCCCCCCCCCCAACAGGCCCCCCCAAGGCCTTTTTTTATCGCCGGCGCCTAAAAATAGGCCCAGTCGCATCCCCAGAAGCCCAATTTCGCCGGTTACGGCCGAAATTGGTGCCGGCGGACCCAGGCCGAACCCGGCACGCTGGGGGGCGCCGGGGGAAGCGTTTTTGGCACGAAAGCCTGGCGGGCCCGCTGAGTCGCGACCAGCCGCGTCTCGCCTTCCTCATCGCCTCGTTTTCCCGCGGGGAATCAATGCCAAGGCTGCCGCCGATCAGCCTTCCATTGATTCCTCACCGAGCGGGCGCAGTGATGGCACGGCGACGCGCCGTCCCCCTCCCGCTACGCGTACACACACGTCTGCCCCCCCCTCCCCCCCGGCGGCTATAAAAAGCCACCCCCTCCCTCGCCGGTGGACGCAATCTCCTTCGCCGGCAGTCCCTCTCTTGTCGCCGGCGCCCCATCCCGTCTCTCTCTCCCCCGCCTCCAGCCACCGTGTCTACATCCGCCGATGGGAGAGCGTTTCCCCGGCGACGGTGCGGCGGCCAACGGCTTCGGACGCTGCACCCTGCACGAGTGGGAGGCATACCTCCTCCACGAGGCGAACTCCCCGGCGCCGCCTGACATGCGCGTGCCGCGGCGGTGGAGGCTCTGCGCCGGAGGCGTCCCCGTGCCCCCGCAGCCCGACGTCGACCGCTTCCACGGCGAGATCGCGCGCGTTCGGGCCTCCCTGTCGGAGGAGGTGCGCAGCCGCCCGGAGTACGCCGCCAACAACCACACGCAGCTGGGCGGCGTACTTCCAACGCCGCCACGAGGAGCAGGTCGCCTCCATCAACAACGCGCCGGTGATGGGGCACCACAACGCCGACGGCGCGTCCCCGGGCGGACGCTGCACTACGTCCTCGAGCACCTCGAGGGCGGCAACCAGCCGCCGCTCCAGTACCCCGCGGCCCCGGCGCCTGTCCCCCGCCGGAGCGGCGGCATTTGGCTGCCGAGGCGCATGGCGGGTGGGTCGCCCTCCTCCTCCTCCCGCTCCTCCGGTTTGCCGGCGCTCGCCAGCGTCAAGGCCGAGCCTGTGGAGACGCCGCTCGGGCAGCGCCCCCGCGGCGGCGCCCTCGTCATCAATGAGGGCGGCCGTGGCTTCTCCTCCTCCTGCCTCGTCAAGCCGAAGACGGAGCCGGGCTCGTCGCCGTGAAGAGCGAGTACAACGACATGGCCGCCGCCGACGAGGCCGCCCTCAAGCCAGCGCCGCGCCCTCGAGGAGATCGCCGCTCGGCGCCGCGGCCGCGACGAGGGCGGCGTCATCGTCCTCGAGGACAGTGACGACGACGCACCACCGCCGCCAACCAAACCCGTCCGCCAAGGCGACCCAGGGCAGGGGTGCACAAGGACGGCGGCGGCGTGAAGAAGGAGGACGACGATGGCGGCGACTACAGCGCCTTCGGCGCGCTCTTCGGCCTGTAGGAGGGGCGGCGGACGGCAGCGCGCAGTAGTTTTAGTTATGTTTTTAAGTTTTTAAATTATGTTTTTAAGTTTCTATGTACAAATATCAATGAAATCACCTAATTTGGCCGAATATGTGTCGTGTTTGGCCGAATTTTGGCCGAGTTTATTTTTCAAAAGACGGCGTCTGGGGTGGGCTTGGGGCGGCGGTCGGAAAATCGATCGCCCCCACGCTGATATTCTCGCCGGTGCTATTTCAAGCCCATGTGGGCGAACGGCTGGAGATGCTCTAAGCACATAAATGATGACACTGAAAAAAATTATATCTAGCAAGAAACTGTAACTTGTGGGAAACATCTTCAATCGTCCACACACACACAAATCAGACAGCAAAAGGTGCACAAATCAAACGATGTAAGTCGCCAGTGCAAATTTATTGCTCAACTAGCATCTATATTACTCTTCCCACGCACAAGGAAAGCTTATCTAACAATTTGATGATACAACAGCAACTGAAGTTTAGAAGCCACACATCAACACATAGACAATTTAACGCATGTAATATGTGGAATTGCTTGTCAGGTACAAGAGTTAAGTGCTAGCACTATATAAGCGTGGATATATCTATCTATGTCTACAATCAACATTAGATTGAGAAAACAAGCTAGGTGGCATCAGCTGCAACCCATGATGACCAAGCGTAGAGCACACGCCCCTTCCACCTGTGTAGCAACCACCGCTGATCCGCATCAACAACAAAGTTCCTGTGGTAGTTGTCCTTGACCTTGTCCAGCACAAGCTTAACAACCCCTGGATTCAACGGCAGCTGCCTCAGCCCAGCCCGGTGGTTCCGGAGCTGCCACTGCTTGAACGTCTCAGGGCGCTCCACCCGGTCGGCGCCTTCACATGCGAGCACATGCAGGCAAGACCGCCCGAAGATGTCGCGCTCGAGCAGCAGACGTCCTTCGTTGTCCCGAGGGACGGTTGTGTCCAGCAGGTCGAACTGGGCCGAGTAATGGAACAGTGCCTCCCGGAACCGTGTCAGAAAGGATGTAGCACCGTATGAGCCATTCATAATGCCATGGATGAACACATCTGGACGCATCTTCCTCATGTTGTTGAGGACCTGATCCCTTGGGCTTGGACAATCAAAGCCGAGGCTTTCGTCCATCAAGTGCCTGAAATGGCAAAGACTGATCACCACAAGCACCTCGTCCCGGTCGATGTTCAGATCCTCCGGTCGGACAGTCTCCCGCTTTGCTGGGATACCACGGAACTTGAACGGCACGCCGAACACGCGGGCAAAGTTGCTGAGCCTGCGCCCTGTCTCCTCAATGTGGTAGGCTCCGTGGAACCCAGGTTGAGGGAGGTCAATGCCGGTGATCCTCACCTCCGGTGGCCCACCTTCTCTAGCCGCGAGCATGCGTAGCAAACCCGGCCACTGGAGTCCTTGATTCAGACCATAGTCCACAATGTGCAACCGTCTCTTACCTGCCACAGCATTGCAGATGGTCTTGTCGGCGAAGATGTACGCCACCTTCTTGCAGCAGCAAGCCGTCATGTAAAGCTGGTTGGCCTTGAGGAAGTCGGCGACCGAGATGCGAGTTAGTAGGAGTGAGTGGTACAGCTCGCTCCCCCTACCCGCCAGCCGTGCCTCCAGCCCATTGGCGAAATAATGCGCCAGCCTTTGCCCTGCGTCCCCCTTCGGGGACGAATGCTGCCTGATTCGCTTCAGCAGCTCAATGGCGCTCTGGCGGTTGTCTGTGGACAGCGCCTGAGCGCAGTTGAGCAGCAGCGTGTTCACGTCTACCATCTCACTATCATTCGCGGCCTTTCTCGACCGGCCCTTCTTCCGGCTGTTCTTCTCGGGCTCACCGTCCACGCCGGCGGTCAGGTTCTGAGTCCCCTTCATGCATATCTCGTGTTCCTGGAACATCATTTCGTCAAACATCTTGCGTTCCTCCTGCTCCGGCATCATCAATTTGCTGGGCCTGCCCACATCCGGCTCCAGTGCCGGTGCGTCCCTCTTTTTCTTGAGGCTGCCAGCATTCCCGCCTCCCACAACCGTCCCCTCCTTGATGGGCGGCAGGCTGACGTCGGGCGGCAAGAACTTCCTAGCCTCCTCCATGCCTTTGAGGAAGGCCAGGTTGAGCATGTCCTGGTCGCTGGGCAACAAGTGATTGAAGAAGTCAGAGCTCGGCCTTTTGGCCATCTCGTTGCCGTTGCTGTGATTGTCCGGGGAGGCGGAGGCATGGCCGTTGACATCGGTGCAGGGCGGCCGTGAGATCTGGACGGGTGCGTCGTCGGGCGATGCCGATGCAGTTGCGGTGCTGAGGGTGGTGGAGGCAGTGGCGTCGGAAGAGGAGGAGGGCGAGGGCGTGGAGGCGCTGGCGCTGGCGCTGTCGGCGACGTCGACGAGGATCTGCGCGAAGGGCTGCTGCGCGCGCAGGACGGCGGGGTGGTTGGGGTAGAGGTAGAAGAGGTGGTCTTCCGCGCCCTCCTCCATGAGCAGGCGCGAGATGTAGGGGAGCACCATGTCGTCGAAGGAGGAGTGGCCGTTGTCGTCGCCGCGGGGCGTCGGCGGCAGGTCGAGGAAGAGGGACGGGGACGGCGGCTCGAGGCGCGCAAGGAAACCCTGCTGTCCCAGGAACTCCTCCGGCGTGGCGGCCATTGCGCTTCTGGTTGGTACTTACACTGGAGTAGCTATCTCTCTACGCTGCGTTGGACATTACCCCGCTGCTTTTCTTCTTCTTTAAAAGGATGAGATGGAATGGAAGAATGACCACGGGCACGGAGGAGGGAAGGTTCCAGGAAGGAGCCGGTGAGATGAGAAATGGAGGAGGACAACAAAATGAATGAAGCTGGCCCGTGCAGCGCAGGTACACACCAACCCTAGCTAGCAAGCAAGCAAACGAGGTACGTATGTGATGGGCATTGACCATCCCCCCGTCCCCCGAATCATATCTATCTTTTTTTTTTTAAAAAACTTCTGATTTATTCATCTTTAATCATGACAGCACAACGAACATCAGAAATAAAAATTACATCAAGATTTGTAAACCATCTAGCGACGACTACAAGCACTGAAGCAAGCCGAAGACGCGCCGCCGTCATCGTCCCTCCATCGTCGGAGTCGGGCACAACTTGTTATAGCAGACAGTCGAGAAGTCGTCGTGCTAAGGCCCCGTAGGACCAGCGCACAGAACAGCAACCGCCGTCGATGAAGAATAGCGTAGGCTCCAACCCGAAGACACACGAACGTAGACGAACAACAACGAGATCCTAGCAAATCCACCAAAGATAGATCTGCCGGAGACACACCTCCACACGCATACTAACGATGCTGGACGCACCGCCGAAACAGGAGCTAGGCAGGGAGACCTTTATTTCATCTTCAGAAAGTCGACGTCGTCTCGTCTTCCTGAGCAGGACACAAACCCTAACAAGACTGAAAACAACGACTAAAAACGGAGCCCTCCGCCGTAAGGATCCATGACGCCTCCATGGCCCTAGGGCCACTGGAGACGAGGCGGACCTACGACGGCGCCGATGAGAGGTAAGAACCCTAGCTTTCTTTTTTGGAGGAGGAGGAGCGACTTGAGGACCCGGACGTACGGGTGTCCTGAGATCATATCTATCTATCTTTGCATCGAGATTCAAATGCATACTCTGAAACACAATTCTGTTTGGAGGTAGCACTGCAATTTTGACTCGGTTGCATATGCTTCCCAACATAATGACTTGGGGTGGGCCTGCTGTACATGTAAACATGATGGCTTCAAAAGTCATAGCCAAAGATGGACTAAACTGCTCTACCTACTCAGAGAACATCGGATAGTTAGCTTTGTACTCCCTCTATAAACTAATATAAGAGCGTTTAGATCACTATTTTAGTAATCTAAATGCTCTTATATTAGTTTACGGAGGGAGTAACAAAGTTAGTTATCGATGTTTAGTGCGGCGTGTTTCCCCCTCTATGCGCATGGGCTTAAAATATCAGTGATGAGCATCTATCTAACCTCAGACCACAAATATAACTCTAATTACTCCCTACACTGCTATCTAACCTCTGATGCGTTCACAAATTGACCAACGATTAACTAACATATAACAGATTTCAATCTTTGGACCTGTTCTCAGTTCGTCAATAACTGTTTATTTATCACTGCCAACTTGAATAAAAGATTACATGATCACGGATTTTCTTCGGAAGACATCATCTGTGTCAGCTTCATATGATGTCGGAGCATCTTCTGACCTCTTTTAGCTGTAAGGGCATGTACAAAGGAAGCATCACCTTCATAGTGCCTCACGCTCCATCAAAGGAAAATACGGTTCATGCACTACCTAGCCTAGCAAATAACCCAATGCATAGCTGTCCCATTAGGCCCACACACGACATAATCAACTTCATATCTTCTCTCTCTCCTCACGCACTTTCCTCATCTCTTTCACTGCGCGCTCCTCTCTGACTTATTTCTCTCTCTTACTTTTCTTCTTTTCTACTTTTGTAAGCACTTTTGGAGCGAATAAGCTGGTTCTTCTGCAAGAGCTCGTTCGGCTCTGCAAGCGCCCGTCTTTTTACTTTTCTTCTCCACGGTGGCTGCTCCTCCAACGTGGACCTGCCGAGCAGCGGTCCATGCTGGAGCGTTGGCCATGCCCTAAATATATAACACAGATGGTTGAAAATCACAATTCTAGCTGTAAACTAACCTATAGCTACAAGAAAGTTATCTCACAGAAACAAAAACATGAGAGGAGCCTACTGTCAGTTTTAAAGCAGAAGCCGTGAAAATCATAATTTTAGCTTTTCTTTTTTTGAGGGAAAGATCATAATTCTAGCTCCATGTCTATTTGGAACACAAGGAATGACTTGACCTTCAAAGGCCTCCAACCAAATCTCTACCCATGTACAAGGAGATTCAAAGTGGAAATGGAGTGGCTTGCTTATTCACAGATATAAGTGGAGCCATTCATTTGATCTCTTGTACTCCTTCCGTTCATTTTTATAAGACCGTTTAGACATTTAAGACAACACTTAAAACAGTCCAATTTTAACTGTCTAAAACATCTTATAAAAGTGAACAGAGAAAGTACTAATGATGAAAATATGCAATAGAAGAACCTATTGTCTTCCTCAAAAAGAAAATTAAAACATAAACCTGGGAGCAACATCCTAAATCATTCATGCACACAAATCAGACGCACAAAAAAGATGCACACACCGAACACAGAGCAACTCTTTTTTCCTTTTTGAGGGAAACTCCTAGTGTATCTTATATTTCATCTGAAACACATAACCGAACCCTGGTCTCTTCGTTGCATACCTCTGCTTCCGAATGAGGGAACCCTGCAGATTACTGTACATGTTAACATGATGATGCTTCAAAAGTCATAGCGAGAGATGGACCAAACTGCTCTACCTACTCCAACCAACGCGGGTTACCCTTGTAAGAGCATCTCTAGCAGACCCGTATAATGCCCCGACTCGTAAAATAATAGTCTGAATACGGATCCGCGCGAAAAAAACTGCCCGATCAGACCCCGCAAACGCGTCGGACCCGTAAATATCTTTGCGGGGCGCAGCAAAATTTCCACCCCAACCCGCGAAAACGCGGGTTCTCCCCCTCGCCCCGTCAGTGCCCTGTATATAGCGTAGCGGTTGGCGGAGGGACATTTCAACCCGCGCTTTTCCCCACCAACCGCCGCCGGGCCGCCGCCTACGGTTCCGGCCATACCAGCCATCGGGATCACGTCGGCGGGCCGCCACACGCCCGAGATTGTCCTCCACCACTTCCTCCTACCTCGGCCGGCCGGAAAATTGCAGATCGGCGGCTGTTTGTCGCGGCCATCGGATTTGGCGTTTCCGGCCACCGGTGGCTGCGCCAAGCCATGGATTGGTCAGGGAGCACCCCGCACAGCCCCGGCAAAGCCCCAGCGCCGCATGCAGGTACTGGTTCGTCCTCTAGCCACCGCGTCGGTTTGCCGGCAAGGACTCGGCCGACCGTCGCCCGGGCTCGGCGCTCGTGCAGCGGCTCACCCGATGCCGCTCATACAGTGCTTCATATAATGTACTAGTACGAGCATCTTCTGACCTCTTTTAGCTAAACATATAAATGGTTGAAATACATAATTCTAGCTGTAAACTAACCTATAGCTGGAAGAAAACTACTCCCTCTATTAACTTTTGTAAGTCGTTTAAGACAGTTAGAATTGAACTGTTTTAGGTGCTGTCTTAAATGTCTAAAACGTCTTACAAAAATGAACAGAGGGAGTACCTAGAAAAAAGTGAAACCTGGGAGGAACCTGCTGTTAGTTTTAAAGAAGCTGAAGTTTTTTTTTTTTTGAGGGATAAGAAGCTGAATTGGCCATTCTCCATAGAAATCATACCAATTCTAGCTACATGGGCCGTTTGGAACACAGGGAAAAACTTCATCTTCGAAGGCCTCTAACCAAATCTCTACAGAGTTAAGGAAAACTAAGCTTTCTTCTGCTTCCTCTATGTTCAGCTCGTTCTTTTTATTAAAAATAATAAGAATATGCAATAGGAAAACCTACAGCCTTACTCAAAAAACTGAAACCTGAGAGGAACGCCTTTAACCATGCATGCACACAAATCAGACACACACACCAAAAATAAATAAATTGCACACATGGAAGACTGAGTAACGAGTGCAACTCTCTTGCTCAACCAACATATGTTTACTCTTCCCAGGCACAAGGAAAGCCTCTCCAACAATTTGATGATAGTACAAACAGAAAGTGAAGGCCCACATCTTCAACAAATATTTTTTTATTTAGGAAACCAGGGTTCTCCACTACTTCCTCCCATCTTTCTTAACACATTTTAGCTTTAAATATACAAATCGTGACGCTGAAGTAAATTATCCAGCACAAACAGAAACTTGTGGGAAACATCTTCAATCATGCATGTACACAAATCACAAACGGAAAAGATGCACGCATCAAATAATGTGAGCAACCAATGCAACTTTATGGCTCAATCAAGCATCTGTTTTACCTTCCACAAAGAAATTTGATGATACAAAAGAAACTGAAGTTCACAAGACACAAAGCATAAAATCAACTGCTGTGATCTGTTAAATTGCTTGTCACCTACAAGAGAAAGAGCATACAGCCATACACTAAGAAAGGAAGATCAGGGTTCTCATTTCGTTGTGCATTATCGCAGCTACGCAGCATGTCCGCAACTACACCTAAATCCTGTGCATCTCTAAGCATCTAAACATTACAAGACACTACTCTGCGTCCCTACTTATTTCTACCATGAAAGTTTCGCCCCCTATCCAAGCCATCCTGTAATGAACCAAATCTGCCGGGGCAAGATTTCTGTTGGTTTCGTAATAGCATGGGCGTGTGTTAAACACCATTACCTTCTTTATCTGCACTATGAAATGAAGTGAAGAAAAGCAACTAAAATTTGGAGTTATCATGGTCACCAGCTACCCATGTCGACATGGCATAGAGAACCCGCCCTTTCCACCCCTGCAGCAACCAACGGTTATCCACGTCGATGAGAAAGTCCTTGTGGTAGAGGCTCTTAACCTTATCCTTCACAAGCTTAACAACAGCGGAGCTCAATGGCACCTGCCTCAGCCCAGCCCGGTGGCCCCGCACCTGCCATTGCTTATAAGTCTCAGGCCGATCCACCCGATCTGCACCCTCGCAGGCAATGACATTCAGGGCAGACGGGCCGAAGATATCCCGCTCGATGAGCAGCCGGTCGTCATTGTCACGGGGGATGGTCGCATCCAGCATGTCAAATTGCGCCGAATAGGTGAAGAGTGCCTCCCGGAATCGTGTCACGAAGAAAGGCGCCCCATAGGTTCCATTCACAACGCAGTCAATGAACACATCAGGCCGCATCTTGCGAATGTTGGTAAGGACCATGTCTCTGGGGCTCGGGATGTCCTGCCTGTCCATGATAACACTTTCATCCATCAAGTTGCTGAAACCACTCTGGCTGGTGACGATGAGCACCTCATCTGGGTTGATATTTAGGTCTTCCACATGGACTGTCTCCAACTTTGCGGGTATACCATGGTACTTGAATGGCACGCCAAACTCTTGGGCACATTTGCTGAGCCGACGGCCTGTCTCCTCAATCTGGAAGGCTGGGCGGAACCCAGGCTGAGGGACGTCAATGCCAGTGATCCTCACCTCCGGCGGCCCGCCTTCCCTTTCCGCTAGCATCTGTAGCAAACCTGGCCACTGGAATCCATATTCCACATTGTAATCCACGATATGCAAGCGGCTCTTCCCGACCATGGCATCCATGATGATCTTGCCAACAAAAATAAAATTCACCTTCCTGAAACTGCTGGCTGCCATGTAGAGCTTGTAGGCCCTGAGGAACTCTCCGACCGAGGTGCTCTTCGCCACGAGCGACTGATACACATGGCTGCCCGTGCCTGCAAGGCGCGCTTCCAGTCCCTCGGCGAAACAATACGCCAGCCTCTGTGTGGCATCCCCCTTAGGCGATGAGTGTTGCTTAATCTGCCTGAGTAGCTCGTTCGATCCCCGGTGGTCGCCCGTGGCCACCGCCTGCGCACAGTGGATGAGCATGGTGCGGAGGTCGACCTCGCTTGCACCCCGCCTCCCCCGCGCTGCCTTGCCGGTGCCCTTCCTGTGGTTCTTCTCGGCCTCGGTGCTCATTGCTATGTGCAGATCCTCTATCCCCTTCATGATGATGTCGTGGCCGTGAAGCATTATTTCCTCGACCATTTCGCCTACCCCTGTTTCCTCCTGTTCCGGCATCATCAGCTTGCTTCTCCTGCCAGCCTCCGCCTCCAAGTCTTCCACGTCATGCCTCTTCTTGCGCCCCCGGCCATTACTGAACATCAACATTCTGAGTCTATCCGCCTCCTCCTCCTTCAATTGGTCACCGGTGTAGTCACGCAGTACCGGCTTGTTGGAAATGGCGTCGAGGGTGTTGTTGGTCGGCAAGAACTTGTTGGCCTCCTCCATGCCCTTGCGAAACGCCATGTTGAGCATGTCCATGTCACCGTCGGTCTGGCCATTGAAGAAGGCCGAGGCCGGGGTGCCTGGGCCACCGCGGCAAGCGGGCTGAGTAGCCGGCTTGGCCGCCTTCGCCGCGCCATTGTTCCATAACGTCTTGGCCTCCTTCGCCGCGCTACTATATGAGAAGGCCGCAAAGCTCTGAATGCCCGTCCTGCGGCCGTTCTGGCCGGCGGGGGCGACGAAATCGTCGTTGTCGCCCTTGGAGAGCGCCGGAGTATGCCGGAAATATCCCGCGGTGGGCGTGCCGACGCCAGAAAAGAGGAGGTTGTTGGCGTCGTCTACGGGGAAGCCCAGGCCGATGTATGGCGGGGAGTGGAGGGGCTGGGAGAGATCGATTCGCTCGTAAGTCCAGGTGGGATTGGTGGGGGCGAGGCCGCCGGGTGAGGAGGAACAGGAGGTGGAGTTGGCGGTGTTGGTGGCGGAGTGGGATGAGGAGGTCGATTTGCCGGTGTTTGTGGTAGAGTCGGAGCAGGAGGAGGTCGATCTGGCGGTGGCAGAGTCGGAGGAGCTGGCGACGGCGGTGTTGGCGGAGTCGTCGGTGGATGGAGTTGTGTTGGAGTCGGAGATGATCTGGGCGAAGCGGTGGTGCGCGGAGAGGATGGCGGGGTGGTCGGGGTACTGGTAGAAGAACTTGTCTTCGATGTCCTCCTCCATGAGCATGCGCGAGATGAAGCCGAGGTCGAGGTCGTCGGAGGGGGCGCGTGGGGGCGACGGCGTTGGCGGCAGGTCGAGGAAGAGCGACGGGGAGAAGGGCTCCGCGTCGTCGAGGAAGTCCCCCGTCCGCAGGAACTCGTCCGGCGCGGCCGCCATGGCCCAGGCCCAGGCCCAGGCGTCTGGCGTATATGGACGGAGGCGCGATAGCAACAGTGACTAGTGATGTTTTGTGGAGGGGGACATGGATGGAGGATGAGCTGGGCTATAAAATGGAACGGGGGAGTGGTTTGAGCTTGGGGTCCAAGCAAATCAAGCACCGCGAGGACGAGGAGAGCTCCGGCGCGCGGCGGAAGGTCGGGGAAGGCTCCGGGAAGGAGCCTGAGATGCAGATGCAGATGCGGCTGCGGCGCGCGGCGACGACAGGAGGAAGGGATGGGACGAGGACGACGCTCGCTCGCTCGTAGAAAGTCGTGGTGCCCCCCCCTGTTGGCGTTGGCGTCAAAGCCGCACGGGCACGTCGTTCGCTTTCATCTCGGCCGTTGGATCGACGAGCCCCCCGCAGGCCGCAAGGTTGAACTGGTCAACATCCATCAGATCAGGGGAACACACACTGTGCATTTATGTGGGATCCTGCACCCACTGTTGTCAACTGGGTCTCTGTCGTCGCGCCATGTTAGCGATGGAGACATCGAGGAGAGGGGACATGGTCGGTGAGATACTAGTACTTGAAAAAGCTTTCCAATGAGTACTAGCAAAGTAGACGAGGTAATAGCACCATGAACTTGCACAAGATGTGATATTTAGTTCAAAAGTTGTAAAATGTAATTGAGGGGTCCCAAAACTTGACCCCCTATGTGATAATTTGGTCCAGAGCGAATCACAGAGCGACAAGTGGCAGTCCAGAGCCGGTCAGCACTGGCGTTTTTGCACAAAGCTCCCTGTCGTTTCGTCGATTTAACCCGCGCTACACCCCACCTGAATTTATTACAACTCCTGTTCCCACTCCTGTTCCACAGATCCGTTCTAGCCCGGCTGTCCTGTCGGGGGAGACAGCGGTGGCGATTTGGTGATGACGCCCGCCATCGCGTCGTCGTCGCCGGAGTTCGCCGGCGGCATGGAGCCACCTCCTTCCGCTCATCTCATCCGGCCGCTCGGCGTCATCCCCCCGGACTATGGTGAGCCTGCTCCTCGGCTCTCTTGCCCCTCTTCCTTGTTCCGCTTCCACCTCTGTTTCCGCCTCGGCCGTGTAATGTCGTCGCCGTCCGCACCAGCGCCGCCGCGTCGGTGTGTCTCACGGTGGTGTGAGGGGTGAATGCTGTTGGGTTTGTCTTACGACAGTAAAGCTAGGGTTTTGGCCGATTAGTGGTTACGACAGTAAAGCTAGGTTTTTGGGCGGCAAAGTCGTGGGTTTGGCCCGTCTCCGTAGTTGGTTTTTCCGTTCATATGTTAGTTTGTTAGACAGTGGTTTGGTCTCTTAAATGACAGCATATGGTAGTGATCTGTCTATAGTGGCAGTGGCTTCTGTTCAATGCCACCAAATTTAGTTGTTCAATGCTCATGCTTACTTGTGAAATGGTCATGCTCATGCTCAGGTGTTAGTGATGCCAGCAATTGCTTCTGTTCAATGGCACCAACTTCAGTTAGCTCAAGTTTCTAATTTTCTGACATTTGACTGACTTTTTTCAGTTAACTGTAGTTATCTGAATCTTTTCAGTGCACTGTAGTTATCATAATGTTTTCAGTGCACTGTAGTTATCATAATGTTTTCAGTGCACTGTAGTTAACTGAAATTTTCAGTTAACTGCAGTGAATTGAATTTTACAGTTAATACACATCATTGTTTTCGGTAATGTTGATGTAGTGCTTACAATTTACACATATTTGATGCAGTGTGTGATTCAGCAAATGGACAGAGGGTGGACACTCCTTTCTTTACACTTGAACTTGAGCATGGTGGAATTTTCTGTGGACCAATCAGTAATTTGGAGTACTGGAACCCTTCAGTGGAGGTTCTTGATTATGTTGATGCTAACACATTCTCATATGCTGTCATTAAAGAGCACCTGACTTGGTTGGGATATCCAGTGGGTGAGCACATAATTTACTGGTGCTTGCTTGACAAATCAATTGCAGATGGTTTGGTCAGAACTAAATCTGATGATGATGTGCAACATATCATCAGAGCTAGTGTTGAGCATAAAGTGCTGGCTATTATGGTTGACCATGCAGATTTCATCAGCAATTTCAGGGCTGAATGCATATGCACATTGCCCTCAATTCAGTGCTCTGTTGCAATGCACATTGCAAGTGAAGCATCTTTCCACCACAGTGTCATTTTTGTCAATGAAGAAGATCCAATTTCAGAGATTGCTGCAACTGGAACAGAACCTCAAAAACTTTAGAAAATCATATCTTTTAATCCGTAACTCCGATGAAAATAATTTATATATGAAAGTTGCTCATAATTTCGAGACGAATCCGAATACGCGCTTCGTTCGTCCGTCACACATCCCTAACTATCCGAACATGGAACTGTTCCCCTCCGGTCATCTGTCTGACAAATGTCCGGAACCGGGAAAACATTCCCGGATGGATTCCCCCTTCCTCGGTGACGTGCAACCATACGTTAGGACACACCCGACACTGCTTATTGTCATGTCGTACATTGTGTTACTCATGTTTGCTGTGTATTTATACTGTTTCCTCCCCCTCTTCTCTCTCGTTAGACCCCGACGCAGTTCCCGGTACCGACGCAGCTCCGGAGCCCGACGACACCATTGACGACCTTGCCCTTGCCGCCGAGCAACCAGGCAAGCCCCCCCTCTGATCATCTCGATATCACCCATTCTATTCTCTCATGCTTGCATTAGAATTGCTGCTGCTACTGCTTTACCTATTTTGATGCATAGCCTGTTTAATGTAACCTGCTATTGATACCTTACCTGCTTATCCTAAACTGCTTAGTATAGGCTGGGTAGAGACCTATCAGTGACCCCACTTATCCCGACTGCCCGCTGGATTATCCGAAGACCCGATCAACGGGATTGAAGACCAGACCCCGGCACCGCACATCACCCCCTTAATTGTAATGACACTGCAGCGTTACTATCGAGTGCCGAGGGTGATACCTCGTGTAGCACTTCTGATGTTAACTCTGTAGAGTAGCTATTCGATCGTGGTCATCGAGGGTGATTCCTCCTTCACCACTTCCGGTAACGACGCTGTCGTGCAACACATCAAGTGTGAACCCATCGAGGATGATTCCTCCTACGTTCACCTTGACAGTTACATCGAGTAGGAATCCAACGAGGGTGATACCTCGGATTCCCCTGATGTTTTGGACACACGGATACTTGGACTGTACTATTGTTACTTGGAAAGGCGGGTCGACCCTGAGGGGTACCCGCGTGTGATGTGAAGACGGGTTGCCTGTATGGTGCCCGAGTGATGAATATGAGGCGCGGCCGGGCATTCTTAGCCCTTGCAGCAAGTCCTCGAGACGGGGCGACGGGGTCACATCTTTCGTGAGTCTCTACTCGTTACCGTAAGCCCTAGTCCACTAACGATTTGGATATTTGATCCGAGCAGGCCTCTGGCCTGATAGCACTAACCATCACGTGGGCATAGTATGGGTGTTCTGTATCGTAGCATCAGCCGAAAGCTCTGTCAGACGTCTAGTTCAGCCTTGCGGCCGGGACGGACCGGCATCCTCCTGGTGCCTAGCTTCACCCTGCTCGCAACGACCCGGAGTGCACAGGGCGATGGCCCAAGACCCCTGAGCGCTTAGGATGTAGACCGGCGGGGACCTCTCTGCTGAGCTGTAGGTAGGGCTACGGTGTATCGTTTTGCCGAGGCCGGGCATGACCCAGGAAAGTGTGTCCGGCCGGAGTTAATCGAGCATGTTGGGTAAGTTGGTGCACCCCTGCAGGGAAGAAAACATCTATCGATAGCCGGTCCTACGGTAAAGGACACTCGGAGTTGTATCACGATCGACACAACTAGAACGTGAGATGATACCTGGATATATGGCTCGGGGATTGCTTCTCGCAGGGAGTCAAGAAGGGATCTCAGGACGAGGTTGATGACTGTATGGCTCTGGGATTGCTTTCTCGCAGGGAGTCGAGAAAGGATCTCTGGGTGAGGATGAGACTTAATGATACTACTACTTTATACGGTGCTAATCTACACTCTTCTAATGCTGCAAGACCTCTGAAGATGCTAGTCTTCGATAGGACTAGGCCTTCTCTCTATTCTGGCATTTCTGCAGCCCAGTCCACATATACAGCCTTCCTTTGATAATGTTGCATATGTAGTGTAGATCCTTGCTTGCTGAGTACTTCTGAGTACTCACGGTTGCTTTGCTTTCTTTTCCCCCATATCAGTTTGTCGTGACCAGATGACGGAGCCACTGAGACAGCTACCTTGCCGACGATCGACTACTACTACTACCCCGAGGGTGGTTACTGCTTCGAACTTGCCGTCGACCAGGAGTAGGTTCGGAGGGTCCCAGGCAGGAGGCCTGCGCCTTTCGATCGTAGTGTTTTATTTTGCCCCGCCTATCTAAAGGCATTTCTGTTTCTCTTTTAATATATGTACTCAGATATCTGATGCTTCCGCTGACGCTTGTATGCGAGCTTATGTATTCGAGCCCTCGAGGCCCCTGGCTTGTAATATAAAGCTTACATGACTTTATTTATGTTTTTAGAGTTGTGTTGTGATATCTTCCCGTGAGTCCTTAGGCTTGATCGTGTGCATTTGCGTGTATGATTAGTGCACGATTGAGCCGGGGGCGTCACACAAACTTGTGATGGTCTTTGCTGATGTGAAGGAGCTAAGACTAGCTATTACTGCATATTCTGTTAAGAACAAAGTTCAGATCAAGAAGATAAAGAATGACAAAACTAGAATAGAGGTTGTTTGTGAAAGAGGTTGCCCATGGTGGCTAAAAGCTGGCAATGACAACAAGGCAGGGGGATTTGTAATCAAGGTTTACTATGCAGAGCACTGTTGTCAGAAGAAATGGAAGATAAGGCAGATGACAGCTAAATTTCTGTGCCAGTATTTCATAGATGAGTTCAGGGATGACCAGAAGATGTCACTTGGTACATTTGCAAGAAAGATCACCAAGGAATTCAATGTGACCCCTAACAAATGGAAGCTAGCTAGGGCTAGAACTGCAGCCCTGAAAGAGATCCATGGTGATGAAGAACATCAGTTCAGTAGGCTATGGGATTATGGTCATGAATTAAGGAGTACAAACCTTGGGTCTACATTTCTTCTATCAACTGAGTTGGTGAATGCCACAAAATTTTCAATGGGCAGGAAGTGTCTGAAGACACTGTATTGGTCTTATGATGCATGTAAAAGAGGGTGGTTAAAGGGGTGCAGGCCTATCATTTTCATTGATGGATGTCACATGAAAACAAGGTTTAAAGGAGTGTTGCTTAGTGCTGTTGGAATTGATCCAAATGACTGCATTTTTCCCATTGCAATGGGTTGGGTTGAAGTAGAATGCACAGGATCCTGGGAATGGTTTCTGACAACTTTGAGAGATGATCTAAACATCACTAACACTGCTCCTTTCACAATTATGAGTGACAAGCAAAAAGGATTGATAAATACTGTGTAGAAAGTGTGGCCAGATGTAGAGCATAGGTTTTGTGTGAGGCATATCTATCAGAATTTCAATGAGAAGCACAAAGGAGAGTTGCTGAAGCAAGACCTGTGGACCATTGCAAGATCACCAAACAAGGTAAAGTGGAGGCAGAGCTGTGAGAAAATGGATGCTGACAGTTCAGCTGCATTTCATTGGACTGAAAGACTTGATCCAAAGACTTGGTGTAAAGCATTTTTCAGTGAATTTCCCAAATGTGACATTCTACTGAACAATAATTCTGAAGTGTTTAACAGGTAATCAACTTCATTTTTTTGTGCAGATCATAGTAAGGTGAATTTTTCCAATCATTGTCCGTATGAAACTAATGAGAGTTTGCCATTCATTGTGCGGCTATATCCTTGAAGGCAGAGAGATGGCAGTGTTGTCAATGCTTGAATATATATTTTACAAAATCATGCAAAGGCTTGTGAGCAAACAGAGAGAGGCAATAGAAAAGTGGGCAGGGCAGAGAATATGCCCAAAGATCAAGAAGAAGTTAGACAAGAACACTGAGTTTGCTGCAAATTGTCATGTTTCAGAAGCTGGCCAACAAAAATTCAGAGTTCAGTCTGGAAATTCTAGCTACACAGTGGACTTGTGTTTGCATACTTGTGATTGCGGGAGATGGCAGTTGGTGTGCCTTGTGGCCATTGCATAGCATGTTGTAGGGAAGAAAGAATTGACCCAGAGTTAATGGTTCATGACTGCTACACTGTGGAGAATTATATGAAAGCATATGGCTACACACTGGTCCCTCTTAGAGACCCTAAGTACTGGGAGGTGCAGCCAGGATACAAGGTATTTCCACCAGTGTTCATTAAACAGCTGGGCAGGCCAAAGAAAAACAGGAAAAAAATACCTGAAGAGAAAATCAAACATGGTGTGAGATATTTGAACAAGAAAGGTGTTACAATGCATTGCTCCATATGTGGCAGAGCTGACCACAACAGAAAGGGCCAATACAGATGGCAGGAAGCACTTGTTGAAGAAGGGGTAGAGCTGGTGGATGAAAATTATGATGATCCAAATTTTCTGCAGGTATGTTTCACTTGTAACTGAAGAATGTTTCACTTGTAACTGAAGAATATGAGCTTTTAACTGAATAATATGAGCTTTTTCTTTGCAGAACATATACCCTACCAGGCCAGATCCTAGGTTGGATCCTAGTGAGTCACCCACCAGCATGGTCTTCAACATGGCAAACAGAGATAGAGCTAGAAGAGCTCAACAAAGGGTTCATGGCCCATTGCCACAACAGTCTTCATTTGTTGCTGCTGGTGGTGCTGCAATACCACAGCCAAGGGTCACTACAGAGATGAACATTGCTAGACAGACAAGGGCAAGCACAACAGCTGATAGAGGAGAAGGATCTGAAGCTACTGGCAGAGGAAGAGGAAGGAAAAGGAGAGGAAGAGGAGAAGGAAATCCAGCAGCAAGGAGAGGAAGAGGAGCAAATGCAAATGCAGTGCCAGGAAGAGGAGCAAATGCTGATCCAGTTCCAGGAAGAGGAGGCAGAAATGTGCATGCTTGGAGAGGCAGGGGAGGAATTCCAGCTGCAGGTAGAGGCAGGGGAGGAAGAAATGCAGATGCAGGTAGAGGAGTAGGAAATCTAGATGCATGGAGAGGAAGAGGAGGAATTCAAGCTGCAGGTAGAGGCAGGGGAGGAAGAATTCCAGATGCAGGGACAGGAAGAGGAGGAATTCCAGGTGAGAGGGCATGGTGGCTGCTGTTTGGAGATGACATGGGCAGCAGCCTAATTCCTGATCTAAATGCCCCCCTTGATGCTTGATTTGGTGGCAGTTCAGACTGCCATTTTTTTTGTTAAGGCCTGAAGCAATGTAAAACATTGAGTGGCCTTTTTTGGATGCAGAAAGGAGCATCCATTGCCTCATTTTTTGATGGCAAACAGTGGCATTAACTGCCCTTTTTGTAATTAAATACTGTGATGGCAAACAGTGGCATTAACTGCCCTTTTGTAACTAAACACTGTGATGGCAAACAGTGGCATTAACTAGGTTTTAATGCTTTTCAAAATTCAGTTAACTTCTGTCAATTAGCAAAGTTCAGTTAACTTCTGTCAACTTAGCAAAGTTCAGTTAGTATAGTTCAATACACTTGTAGGTAAATGAATGTAGTTAGCAAAGTTCAGTTAGTATAGTTCAATACACTTGTAGGCAAAGTTCAGTTAGTATAGTTCAATACACTTGTAGGTAAGTTGAATTAGAAATGTTTAATGAAGTTAAACTTAATAAATTTAACTTCCTACAGTAAACTGAATGTAGTAGTAGTGCAATTATTTGCCACTGGGTGTAAATAAAAAAGAATAAAAAAAATGTTTGGCCTGGGTCTCGGACCCAGGACCGTTGGTTTGGTATGCTAGAAGCAATGCCAGTGGAGTAGTAGTAGTGGTGGTTTGGTGTATTTGCTGCCACTGCTATACTAGTAGTGATTTTGCCGAGCGGGCAATGATTCGGTTTTTCACACCTGTCTTAAAGACGGCAACCCACCGCTCTCGTTGCCCACTACCCACTCCCCACTTCCCTCGTCTCCTCGTTCCTTGCGCTACCCAACTCCATCTCATCGCCACCAACGAAAACCCTCGCCGAGCTCCACGACGCCGCCGACGCCATGGACGGCAGCCTCAGATGGCAGAGGGCCGTTGAAGATCTGGCCGGCGACGACCAGGCGGCGCGGGCGTAGCTGCAGGAGATCGCGCGCTGGTTCCCGAGAGTCCAGATGATGAGGAACCACGCGCGCGGCCTCATCAAAGTAATGACGGAGGACGAGAAGCTTCGTGCCATGCCCAGCGGCCCGTACGGCATCGTCGGCGTCCATCCGGCGAAGATACTGCAGTTCGCCATGGGGGAGACACGGTCGGATGATCCTGACCAGCGCGCGCGTTGGTGGATGTACCGGTCCACCAAGGCGCTGCTGCAGCAGCCGGATCCGAACCGTGTCGCCTCCAGGGTGGAGTGCATCCGCGACGTCGTCCTTGCCATCCCAGCGCCAATCAACACAGCGTACTGGGACAGGTTCCAGCCTGACCTCCTCCTTCTCGACGATGTCTCGCACGCTCACCTCGAGTCTAAAGCAGACTCCTCGCACGCTCACCTCGAGTCTGAAGCGGACTCTGGCTACGACCTGGAGACTGAGTCGTCTGAAGAGTGGGAGGTGGACGTCATCGTCCTCTCTGACGATGAGCCGGATGAGGTGCAGATCGCAGCACGGGCTGTGAACCTCCCCATCGACGTGGACGTGCTGCCGGATGTGCCTGACTTCATCGTCGTCAAGCAAGAGGAGGCGGACGAGGCGGACAAGGTGCCTGTGCAGGGAGAAGTGGCTGGTAGGAAGAGGAAGAAGAATGCAAGCAACAAGGGGCCTGCAGATGGGGTGGTGCGCCGCTCCGAGCGGCTGAAGATGTTGAAGGAGAACTGAAGCAGAAGCAGGACGATGCAGGAGCTGAAGATGAACTGAAGCAGAAGCAGGAGCTGAAGAAGACATTAGGTATGCTGGTATAGTAGAGCAGCATATAAGTTAAATATTTTGGCAATGTTGTTTAGGTGTGCTCATATATGTAGAGCATATAAGTTATTTTACTGGTGCTGTTAAGTATGATGGTGAACTATGATGTTGAACTATGATGCTATGGTATGCTATCCTATGCTAAACTATCCAATGCTGTAGTTAGTTAGTTCTGAATGTTGTGGTCAGTTATGAATGTGAATGTCTGCATGTGGTCTACTGATGCAACATGAGATGCCATGAGTAGGGTCCATATGCAACAATGTGCTGCAACCAATTTCCCGGAATAGATAGGAGTAATGAGTATGGTCCATAGGGTGCACATATTCAGTTAACTACTGTCAGTGCACAAAATTTCAGTTAATTTTGTGCACTGAGACAAATTCAGTTATCTTCTGACACAATTCAGTTAACTGTGAAAATGTCAGAAGTTCAGTTAACTGTGAAAATGTTTAGTTAACTGTGAAAATGTTCAGTAAACTGTGAAAGTTCTGTTAACTGTCACAATTACAGTTAACTGTGAACAAAATTAGTTAACTTTAAAAAATTCAATTAACTGTCAAAAAATCAGTTAACTGTGAAAAATTCAGTTAACTGTCAAAGTACAGTTAACTGTGAAAAATTCAGTTAACTCACTAAATCATTAATAACAACACTTCAATTCAATCAAAGTACTTAAATTGAAGTACATACTTCAGTACACAAATTAGTCAAATTACTGAATACAAATAAGTCTGGAAACTTGAAGTGCAAGGTCATACTGGACCTACTACAAATGATTACATTAGACCACCATTGCATCACTCAAATTCTTCAAGCATCTCTTTAAGCTTCCTTATCTTGCCCTTGGTGTCTTCCTTATGTTTGAAAAGATCACCAATCATGTACTCTAACTTCTTCTTCTCTTGCTTTAGCACATTCCTCTCCAACACCAGATTGTCCCTCTCTTGCACCAGACTGTCCCTCTCTTTCATGATATTGTCCCTCTCCTGCTTCATGAGGTCCCTCTCTTTCTCTGCCTTGGCCCTCACAACTTGATGAATGTTTGTGAATGATTTGTCAGACATCTTCTTCTTATAAAGATCTTCCTTCATGTCAGCCAGAGCAAGTTGTGTGTTGCCTAGTTGGGCCAGAGCTTGCTCCTTCTCAGCCACCATTTGAGCAAAATCAACCTTAAAAAACCTCAAGTCTTTTTCCATCTTTTCCTTCTCTCTCACAACCCTAAGATTTTCTTCAGCATTAACTACATTGTCCCTCAGCCTAAGCTTGTTCTCATCTTCATACATGCCCCAGATCCTAGCTAGGCTCATCTTCAAAGGGGCAGGCCACTCAGGGTCAACCCACTCCAGATAGTTGCATTTTGGTATCTTCTACAAATTTCCAACAAAGAAAAATATTCAGTACAATGAAAAAATCAGTTAAATACTGGCTCAACTACACTACAAATGTTCAGTTTACATGAAGAAAAGACAGTTTACTTGAGCAAAATTAGTCAACTTCTACAAATTCAGATAACTTACAAAACTTTAAAATGCATAAATCTTGTTAACTGAAAGATCTCCACAGTATTCAGTTAATTTACAGAACTACAAACAACAAGATTCAGTTAACTGACAGAAGTATAAACAACAACATATATTCAGTTAACTGACAGAAGTGCATTTGACTGTAAGAACTGTCAAACTTAACTATACAAAACAGTCTTCAGACCAAATTAGCTACTAACCTTCTGTGCACAAGCTAGGAATCTCCTCCCGCTATCTACTGAATCAAATGCCACCAGCTTCTCACACACACATGCATGCTCACATCTAGAACTCAGATCTATGGCCAGGCCGCTCCATTCCAAGCATAAGATGGTGGCAGGTAGCTAAAACAAAAGTAAATCAGCTTCATTTGCTAACTACCAATGCACACCCAAAGAAACCCTAACCCTACCAGAGATAGAGATCTAACCTGCACTTCGCTGCTGACTGACTCAGCGTCGGACGAGCTGCCAGAATCGCTCTAGGAAACCATGGCCAGGAGCTGTGCAAATGCTAGTAGCAGGGCTGGAGATGGGGGAAGGGAGCTTGCTGTCGGCGTTGACAGAGGGAGGGAGAGGATGGAGAAGGGGGAACAGGAAGGAGAAAGGGGAACAGGGGTGGGGGAACGGGAACAACAGCAACGGTAGGTGTGTATTAAACTCAGGTGTGAAGTAGCGCGTGTTAAATCGACGAAACGGCAGGGAGCTTTGTGCAAAAATGCCAGTGCTGACCGGTCCAAGCTCTGGACTGCCACTTGTCGCTCTGTGATTCGCTCTGGACCAAATTATCACATAGGGGGTCAAGTTTTGGGACCCCTCATTTACATTTTGCAACTTTTGGACTAAATCATCATATCTTGTGCAAGTTCATTGATCTGGGGTGCTATTACCACAAAGTAGATCATCGCCGACTGGCGATCATGTTCGTTTTTTACTCCCTCTCTTTCATAATATAAGAGCATTTTTTACGTTAGTATAGTGTCAAAAATATTTCTATATTATAGAACGGAGGAAGTATTTTTTGGATGGTTAAATGGATAGACGTTTGCCTCATGTCCGTTATTTCATGGTCCGTGCACCCAACATGGCGATCAGTTTGTGTGATCAGTTTATCACTTTGGCCATTTCATACAAGCTTGATTAGTTAGAATAAACAAAAAATTCACATAGTTTACATCCAAAAAAATAAAAATTATGATAGTTTACAACCAAATGAATTTAAAATTATCGCACATAAATTGAAAGAAAATGAGAAGATAGAACTATTGGTTTCCTATGTGAGTCTTCAAATGCACAACCAAATCATTTTGAAATTGAATGTGAGTTGTCTGATTACGCATTTCATGATAAAATTAAATGAATTGTACAAACGTTGCCGCTTGACCCTCGGGCTCAATCAAATCACCCCGGTAATTTCACCCTTGGTCATAGATGTTGTCATCATGTTTATCCTCAACGATCATATTGTGCATGATCATACAAGCAGTCGTCACATCCCACATAGTGTCAACGCTCCATGTTCTAGTAGGTTGCCGAACAATAGCCCAGCAATATTGGAGCACACCAAAAGACCACGCTCCACATCCTTTCTAGCACTCTCTTGTCTTTGATGGTTCCCTCGGCGGCACTCCGGCGCCACCGAGAGAGAAGGGAAGAGACACTCCCCTCCGGCTTGCTCCACCATGGCCTCCCCCCTAGATGGGCAGAGGCTCTCTGACGGAGCGATTTCCCGTCAGATCCCTCGGTAGGTTTCATGACGGGACCGGAAGTACCGGAACGGAGTCTGCACACACAGTTTACCCAGGTTCGGGCCTAATACCCATATTTATGCCTAGCCCAACAACGCCTCGCACGCGTGTGTGGCCCAGGCCCGGGGGCTCCTGTCGGTGTATTGAACATGGGTGTTCATACCCTGACTATGCACACATAGTTGCAGCCTTCCCGACAGCAGGGGCTTGTCGGAGGATGGCTCCCTAAAAACATTCAAGACTTGGTAATCAAAACCAAGAAGAAGACCTCGAGGCAGGTCATCGAGAAGTACTGAAGATCAGGACTCAAGTCACCGGCAAGCTATGATCCAATAGGCTTTGGGCCAATGACCTCAAGACCGACAAGCTCCATCCCACCACTCCACCATGGCAATTGTCAGGAACTTGCTGACAGGTGTCGAGCGGGCATGCGGGTTGGTAAAACTTGTGGGGGGACGCGGCGGTGCCGCGGCTGAAGAACAACTTTATTGACACCCATCCAAAGGGCGTGGCAGAAGAATAGAAGGTAGTTGGTTGAACGGCACAGGTGGAGCTAGGCTCCCTTGCCGGCATACTACCTGTTGGGGATATGACTACTAGGTATAACCCGCCAGGAGGGGCCGGGTCATGCCATTGGCGGCTTAAAGACGAAGAGGCCTGATAAGGTCCACGAAGACATGAAGATGGCGGTTCATGGAGCAAGCATGTTGAAGGCCCAAGACCCGGAGGCGATTTGAGGCCCAAAGGTGTGAGCCGCCATATGTTAAACTTGTTCTGTAAGGCAAGCTTAGTTAGAAACCAGGCCGGTCATGTTTGGGTGAGCCGGCCGGGACTTTGTAAGCCGCAGGGCATCAACCTGTATATAAAGGGGTGACCCGGCGGCGGGTTAACTCAAGAGACAATCAATCGAGAACTAGGTCAAGCGTATTCGCTCCCTGGTAATCGAAACTCAAGCAATACAACCAAAAGCAGGAGTAGGCTTTTACCTCATTGAGAGGGGCCGAACCTGGGTAAACTCTCTGTGTCCTTTGTCCCGTTCAACCCCTTTAAGCTAACCAAGTTGCGATGGCTCCACACCTAAGTCCTTTTGCTAGGACATCTGCCGTGTTAAGTCCACGATAGTTGGCGCCCACCGTGGGGCCTGCGCACGGTGGTTTCGAGTTCTTGAAGGGCAGCTTCTCAGGGATCAAGGGATATGCCGTGGGCCAGATGACCAAGAGTCGCTGCGGCAAAATCTACATCGACGACGCAGGCTGGGGCCCCGAGGCCGATTCAATCGAATACGGGTACCGGTTCCCCTTTGGCAGAATCCACGTCTTCATCGGCAAGATTGGCGAGTCGGAGCCTGAGCCGGACATCTGCACCGACATCATCGAGACGGCTCGGCGTGCGTGACCCGCCAAGATTCAAACCGCCGTGAAACACGCTTTTGTTGGTTTTACTCACGGAGCGGATCTTGAGGAAGGATCTGTATCTGGTGGAGAGATGGCCATCTACTCTGATGATGAGTCCTCAACCGGAGAGACCAGTTCAATGTATCAACTGCAGGATGGCAGGCTTGGGGGCTGTTCCGATAGCGACAGTATTCTGGGCCCCTATGAGCCGCCGAACAGAGTCATGATCTTCATGGCCGGCACACAACCGGTGCTCAATTCATCAACTGCTATGGTTATGACTTCTAGTTCAATGGCCGAGGCAACGGCCGAAGCGAGCGGCTCTGTGCGCCCGCCGGCTCAGGTTTTGTCCGAGCTCTTGGGAGCTTTGGCAACTCTGTTGGAGGCGGAGGTAACCCCGGCGACGCAAGCACATCATAAGGTGGACGTAGCAAAACTGCGGGATGAGATAGCTCAGGCCAAAGTTGAGCTTAACGCTGAGAATGCTAGGATGGCAACAGAACGAGCCACCCTGGACGCCGAATCACAACGGATTCAAGCGGAGAATTTCCGGTTAAGCCTGGATTAGAATGCATCCAACGCTGTTCTGCGAAGGAGGCACCAGAGTCTTCTACCTTTGGAGTACGATGCGAGGAATCTTTTCAACACGCCTGGGGCCGGACCGAGTAATCCGCCTGAGGTGACCTGGGCTGTTGAGGCGCCCATGACCGGGGCGACGACTCAACCATGTATTGCAGACCCGCCCCGTCTGAATGTAACCCCACCTCAGCAGGTGTTGACACCGCCAGGTAATTATTCTAACCCTCTGGATAACATGATTGCTGCGGCGTCGCGGCTAGCGGCTCTCCCGGTACAAGGCGAGTCTCCTGTGGCGGTTGAGGCGCGGAAGGCCGTGGAACTTCTTCAGACCACGGTGGCTCAACAAGCGGCCTACTCATATAGCCGGGAGCGGATTCATTCAACGCCACGCCCTAGCCGAAGTTATAGATGGCGCGTCGAGTCACCGGCGGTTTCGAGTAGCGAGCGGCACCATAACCAGCCCCGTGGGCATGACCCGCCACGCGCTAATAACAATGCTCAGACTTTGGTGGATCAGGCCAGGGCACGTCGGGAGGCGGAGCTAGCGGCTCAGCTGGCGGTTCACCAGCGACCTCAGCATAACCCGTCGGTGTCTGTGGAAGCTGGGATGACTTCTAGGACCGTAGGTGTGCCGTGTCTTATGCCGGCTTTGCGTAACGAGTGTCTGCCAAAGGATTTCAAGGCCCCCCGCAAGGTGCCTAATTACACAGCAGATCAACCCCCGGAGGCTTGGGTTGAGAGCTATGAACTGGCCATGGAGATGTTGGACATCAATGACGCTGTGCGCGCTAAGTATTTCACCATGATGTTGGATGGGCCGGCCCGCACCTCGCTAAAGGGATTGCCCCCTAACTCCGTTAGTTCATGGGCTGAATTGAAGACGCGATTTATTCAGAACTTCAAGGACACATGCAAGTAGCCTACGTCGATTCTTGATTTAGACACCTATATCCAGAGGGAGGATGAGTCAACAGCCCATTGGGTACGCCGGATCTCGGCCATTATCCACTCGTAGGAAAGCATCAATGCTGGCTCAGCCATCCTAATTTTGGAGAAAAATTGCCGGTTCATTCCCCTCAAACAGAAGCTAGGGCGACTCAAGCGCCACTGCAACGACATGGGAGAGCTCATGGTGGCTCTCATCAAATATGCTGACTCTGATAACACTAAAGACCCTGAGTCTGATGAGGATAAGCCCGACAAGGGGAAGAAGAACGGTAAGGGGCAGCAGCACAATACGGCGGGTTAGAACCAGGGCAATAATGGTAAATGCAAGCAAGCTGACGGTGGTTCAGATTTCGTGGCTAATACCAGCATGCAGAATAACAATCAGCGTCGGAAGGGGAAATCGTCGATGCCCCGGTTTGGCAGGCCAAAGTTCAACCTTGAGGCGATAATGAATCAGCCTTGCCCAAAGCACGGTTCTCAGGATAAGCCGGCTACTCATCTGTGGAAAGATTGTTTCATCATGAAGGAGTATAGGAATTCCGATTTTTATCAGGACCATCATGGCCCGAATGGCGGGTCAGGATCCGGCTCTCACGGGCCCGGCTTTGGATGTGGCGGCTCAAACTCTGGGTTTCAAGGCCAAGGCAACCAAGGCGGTTTTAATCAACAGCCCAGTCAGGGTAAACAACAGCAGCAGTCCGGCTACCAGAGCAATCCAAAGCAGCTGAATAGTGTCCAATATCATGTTTTTACCACGAGTTTATGCAAGCGAGACCAGAAGGTTCATTAACGAGCGGTGAGCGCGGTTGAGCCGGCAGTCCCTCGATACTTGCGATGGTCTGAGCAGCCCATTGTATGGAGCCGTGAGGATCACCCGCCCCGGGTTGACAACCCAGGTCAGCTGGCTTTGGTGGTCGCTCCTCAGGTTGGAGGATACAAGTTCACAAAGGTGCTCATGGATGGGGGCAGCAGTATCAACATCCTTTATTATGATACTTTTCGCCGAATGAATTTGAATGACAAAGATCTTAAGCCGTCTTCTACTGTTTTTCATGGGGTGGTGCCTGGTAAGTCGACATATCCGGTGGGTAAGATAGCCTTGGAAGTGGCTTTTGGCAATGAGCATGATTATAGGGCTGAAACATTGACTTTTGAGGTGGTCAAGATTAAGAGCCCTTATCACACCCTGTTTGGACGACCGGCTTATGCCAAATTTATGGCACGGCCTTGTTATGTTTACTTGCAGCTTAAAATGCCAGGTCGTAAGGGTACCATCATGGTGCATGGTGACAGGAAGATAGCTTTGGAATGTGAAGAAGGCGATGCTGCCTATGCTGAGGCTGTTTGTGCAACAGAGGAGTTGAAGTTTTACAAGGAAAATGTTGACCCGGCGGATATGACCCCTTTGAAGAAGCCAACCACAGAGCATGACCCCTTGTTGAAGTTTAAGTCAGCAGATGATACCAAGCAGGTCGATTTTGTCCCTGGCGATTCATCCAAACAGTTCATTATAAGTGCCAACTTGGATCTGAAATAGGAAAGCGCGCTCATCGAGTTCATCCGTGAGAACCGGGACATCTTTGCATGGAAGCCTTCAGACATGCCAGATGTACCGAGGGAACTCGCTGAGCACACTCTCAATATTGATCCAAAGTTTAAACCGGTCAAGCAATTCCTTCGTCGTTTTAATGAAGAGAGACGCAAGGCCATTGGTGAAGAGGTGGCCCGGCTCTTGGCGGCCGGGTTTATTGTTGAAGTTTTTCATCCTGAATGGTTGGCTAACCCGGTGCTGGTACTTAAGAAAAACAGCACTTGGCGTATGTGTGTGGATTACATGGACCTTAATAAGCCTGTCCGGCTGATCCTTTTGCTCTCCCTCGTATTGATCAGATCATTGATGCTACGGCGGGTTGTGAGCGTTTGAGTTTTTTGGATGCTTATTCTGGTTATCATCAGATCAAGATGGCAGTTAAGGACCAGGAGAAGACAACTTTCATCACTTCCTTTGGAGCCTTCTGCTACGTGTCTATGCCTTTTGGGCTCAAGAGTGCCCAGGCGACTTATCAGCGTTGTGTTCAGAATTGCCTCCACGGCCAGATTGGGCGTAATGTTCATGCTTATGTGGATGATATTGTTGTGAAATCCAGGAAGAAGGAGACCTTGTTAGATGATCTAAAAGAAACCTTTGACAATCTCCAGGTCTACAAGATGATGCTTAACCCGGCCAAATGTGTCTTTGGTGTACCAGCTAGCAAGCTTTTGGGTTTTTTGGTCTCTGAGAGAGGCATTGAAGCTAACCCGGAGAAAATCAAGGCTATCACTTCTTTGGATAAACCGGCATGTGTTAACGATGTCCAGCATTTGGCGGGTCGTGTTGCGGCTTTAAGCTGGTTTATAAGCCGCCTGGGAGAAAAGGCTATTCCTCTATACCAGATGATGAAGAAAACATATCATTTTGTCTAGAGTGATGCTGCCAATCAGGCGTTCGAGGCGCTTAAAAAACAGTTGGCTGAGCCGCCGGTTCTTGCAGCTCCTATTGATAAGGATCCCTTGCTTTTATATGTGGCTGCTAACAGCAGAGCCGTCAGCGTGGCAGTTGTGGTGGAGAGAAAGGAATCCGGCAAGGAATATCCGGTTCAAAGGCCGGTTTACTATGTCAGTGAGGTATTAATTGAATCTAAGCAAAGGTACCCACATTGGCAGAAGCTAGTTTATGGAGTGTTCATGGCTAGTCGCAAACTGAAGCATTATTTCCATGGTCATCCTATTATTGTGGTCAGTTCTGCTCCTTTAGGGGATATTATTCAAAACAGAGAAGCTACAGGCCGGGTGGCCAAGTGGGCCATCGAGCTGGGACCTCATGGTTTGAAGTATATGCCTCGGACAGCCATCAAGTCTCAGGCACTTGTGGATTTCATCAATGACTGGACGGAGTTGCAGATGCCTGAGAAGAAGCCTGATAACACATATTGGATTATTCATTTTGATGGATCCAGACAGTTGGAAGGCTCGGGGGCTGGAGTTATTTTGACTTCCCCACGAGGTGATAAGTTTTGTTATGTCTTAAGGCTGATGTTTCCTTGCACTAACAATGCAGCTGAATATGAGGTCTTACTCCATGGTCTTCGGATGGCCAAAGAGATGAATTTAAGCCGGGTGAGGTGTTTTGGCGATTCAGATATGGTGGCTCAGCAAGTCTCAGGAACTTGGGATTCCAAAGACCCACTCATGGCGGATTATCGCCGGGCGGTTGATGTTATTGCTGGTCATTTCAAGGGTTATCAAGTGGAACATGTCGTTCGCAGGAAAAATGAGGTGGCAGATGCTTTAAGCCGGCTGGGGTCTCAGCGTAGGCCGGTACCACCTAATGTTTTTCTTGATATCCTGAATAATCCTTCAGTTAAATTGCCTACGGAGGAGGATCTTGCTATCCCTGACCCGGAGGCACAGTTGGTTGCAGCTCTTCATGCTATTCCTGATTGGACAGTTCCATATCTGGCTTATATGACCCGGGGTGAGTTACCCGAGGATGAAACTTTGGCCAGGCAAATAACCCGGCGGACTAAGTCCATGACCATTGTCAATGGCGAGTTACACCGATGCAGTATCACGGGGGTATTTCAGTGTTGCATTTCTCCTGAGGAGGGCCGTGAGATTCTCAGAGAAATTCATGAAGGATATTGTGGCCATCATGTCGGCTCTAAGTCTCTTGTGGCTAAGGCTTTTTGTCATGGGTTTTATTGGCTGACGGCTCATGCTGATGCAGAAGATCTGGTTAGCAAGTGCGATGGCTGTCAGAAATTTTCCAGACGAGCTCATGTGCCGGCTCAAGAATTGAGGATGATTCCAATCACTTGGCCGTTTGCAGTCTGGGGGCTGGATATGGTTGGACCTTTCAAGAGATCCAAGGACAAAAAAACCCACCTTTTGGTGGCAGTTGACAAGTTTACAAAGTGGGTTGAGGCAGAGCCGGTCAGCAAGTGTGATGCGGCAATGGCGGTTCAATTCATTAAAAAGGTGATTTTCCGTTTTGGCTATCCTCATAGCATCATAACTGATAATGGTACTAATCTGTCCAAGGATGCTATGAAAGAATTTTGTCAACGAGAGCATATTCGTCTTGACGTGTCATCAGTGGCTCACCCTCAGTCCAATGGTCAAGCTGAAAGGGCCAATCAAGAAATCTTGAGAGGCATAAAGCCCCGGCTTATGGTCCCTTTGCAGAGGACACCGGGTTGTTGGGTTGAGGAGTTACCCTCAGTGCTTTGGAGTATCAATACTACCCCCAACAGATCCACGGGTTATACACCTTTCTTCATGGTTTACGGAGCAGAGGCGGTTCTTCCCAGTGACATCCGTCATGACTCGCCCCGGGTGGCGGCTTATGTTGAAGCTGATAATGAAACAACTCGTCAGGATGATCTTGACCTCCTGGATGAGGAGCGTGACCTTGCGGCGGCTCGTTCGGCGATTTATCAGCAAGATCTGCGTCGTTATCATAGTCGTCGGGTTAAAACCCGGACCTTTCAAGAAGGTGACTTGGTGCACTGGCTCATCCAGGATCAAACAGATATGCATAAATTATCCCCGCCTTGGGAAGGGCCTTTTGTGGTCAGCAAAAACCTGAACAAACGGGTCATACTACCTCATTGATATTCGAGACCACAAGGACTCAATCACATCGGAGGAGGAGACTCGCCGGCCTTGGAACATTGCTCATCTTCGGCCTTATTACACTTGAGCTACCGGCTCTTGTGTTGTACATACTTTCATGAATGTATATATTATGATCAGTATAATAAAGCCAGCATCCCTGATAATTCAGGGCCTCTGTCGTTTCATTTCTGAGTATCTGAGTCTTTATTGTCAAGTTCATAAGATTACTTGGGGGCTTCCTGCTCACTGAGCATAGCTGTGACTACCCTCTTGATCCGGCTTACACGCCTTATTACAAATTACTTGGGGGATTCCTGCTCACTGAGCATAGCTGTGACTACCCTCTTGATCCGGCTTATACGCTTTGTTGCAAATTACTTGGGGGTTTACTGCCCAAGTTAAAGGTTACTAAAGAACTTGCTGCAGTGCGTAGTTCAAACATAGGTATCCTGCCTTGAGGGCTCATTATACATCACTTGGGGGCTTCCCGTTCAATGAACATAGCTTTACTTTCCCTCTTGATCGGCTGGTATGCCAGGTGTAAACACCAAATGCTGGGTTATCCTGCCTATATGTCCTTGTCACTCCGCCCAGGTAATCCTGGAATGACCTGCCATACTCTCAACAGTCAATCTTGTAAAAGACCCTGAACTTATTGAGGTTAAAATGGCGGTTGGTCATGTGAGGGACGGCTTACTGGTTTGAATGAAGGATTAACTCAGTGGCTGTGCTGCCCATGAAAGCACTTGAAATTTCGGCTTGGCGGCCTATGAAAGCCTTGTTTTTTCTGATTTGTTATTTTCTCTGAACATATGGTTTGAAACGATTCAGGCCATGCAGCCTTAATCTTTTATGACTCATATTTGAGCATATTTGGGGTTTTGATAACCCGCCCTGGCTTTGGACGTTAAGTCGCCAGTATACTTTGATTGTGCAGTTGGAATTATGCGCTTATGAATATTGGGGTTGTCACCCTCACTGGATGTGGCGATATAAGCCGGCAATTTGAGTCAATCTTCCAGGTATGATTGTACATTGTGGGATGAATAAGTGAGGTTTGATAACCCGCCTTGGTTATAGACTTCAAAGTCACCAAGAATTTTTTTTATATGGGACATCATGACCCGCCCTGGCGTGAACCGCCAGGGCATATGTTATTTACTTGTGTGCAGGGTACATGATAATATGGCCTGCATGATTGATAATATTTAAGCAGCAGATCTTCAATATCAGATCGGCGGTTTAAAGCATTCAGCAAATAAACATGCACGATGGCATGACAGATCATTGTTTTATGCTAGCCTATTACAAGGCTTTCTACAGCCCAAATTGATTGAAAGTTTATCAGAATAAAACACGCCGGGTTGCAGTCTGAGAGCCGCCCCATGGTTCAGTTGGCCTAGTCTTGACGAGTTGAAGCTTTCGGGTTATCCAGCGCCGGTTCTTCTTCTTCCTCCACTGGCTGGAAATTAGGTGATGTCCAATTGATGCCAGTTACAACTTTGAACACGGCTTCATCATCTATGAGGGTGGATGGATCAATATCAGGAGCAAAAGTGTGCTTACGTGTTGGTGGAATAAGATCCATAACTTCGAAAACAGGCGCCTTTACTTTTGCGTTTTCAACGGTATAAGCCACCTGATACTTGGATAGATCGGTCTCCTCGGCCAGTTTGCTTGCCAAAGGACGCATTTCCCTTACACATTTGGCAAAGTCATCTGCATTAAAGGGAGACCCATTTTCTTTTAGGGATAATTAGATTTATGCCCCTAGTTGTGTCCCACTCGTCTGTTTTACCCCTAGTTCCCAAAAAGTCACCGGTTCTGTCCAAGGCACTTTGCTTCTCTTATGCTTTTACCCTTTGACCGTTTGACCGTCAGTTTGAAAACTTCATAACTAATTCATACTAAATCAGAAAAATGCAAATAAGATACCAAAATGTTCAGAAAAACATCACCTATATGTCAGTGTCATTTGCATTCATGAAAAAAGTGTTGGAAAGTGCACATCCGAGTTTTAGCTCTTTTGATACCACCATGAATAGTAAAATCTAAAAAAATTCAAAAAAAAAATATGGTGGCAAAGAACGACAAATGTTCTAAGTGCTTGCCAAGTTTCATCAGGGAACGACATTCGTGGAAGTCGTGGCAAAAAAATAATCTATTTTGGAGTGCTGATTGTTTTTTTTGCCGCGGCACCCATGAATGTTATTCCTTGATGAAACTTGGCAGACACTTAAAACATTTGTCATTCTTTGCCACCAAATTTTTTTTTGAATTTTTTGAATTTTTTTAAATTTTACTATTTATGGTGGTAGCATAAGAGCTAAAACTCGGATGGGCACTTTCCAACACTTTTTTCATGAATGCAAATGACACTCACATATAGGTGATGTTTTTCCGAACATTTTGGTATCTTATTTGCATTTTTCTGATTTAATATGAATTAGTTATGAAGTTTTCAAACTGACGGTCAAACGGTCAAAGGGCAAAAGCATAAGAGGAGCAAAGTGACTTGGACAGAACCGGTGACTTTTGGGAACTAGGGGTAAAACAGACGAGTGGGACACAACTAGGGGCATAAATCTAATTATCCCTTTCTTTTAAGCTTGGACAGCCAGTGGCCAACTCCTCTGGGTCTAGCTCATCCTGCCATGCCTTGGCCCGGCTCAGGGCGGTGATGGCACCAGCTCTGGCAGCTGACCGATTTATTTCCTCCACCCTTTGGGGTACGACTGACAGCTTGTCCAGTGTTTCTCTAATAAGTGAAGGAGGCTGTTTAGTATGGGAGATGGCGGCTATAGCCCGTTGAGCGCCGGTGTATAACTGCTCCACAAGGGTGTATGCAGCTTTCAGCTTCACGCGCATATCTTGACCCAGGTTGGAGCTTCTGGGGCCTGCATCAGCAAAGATATTGATAAGCCGGCTGGTGGTTGTTTTACATTAGCGGTGAAAGATTAAAGTACAGGATTACTTACCAAAGACGGCAGATGTCATGTTATTAATTTGATGCTTTAAGCCAGATAACTCTTCAGTCACCGGCTTCAGCGCAGCCTCGGCGTCTTCAGCTCTTTTTAATAGAGCCACCTTCTCAGTTTCCCAGCTGGTTCTCTCGGCGCTGAAATCCCTCTTCAACTTTTCAGTCTGTTCTAAGGCAGTTTTTAGCTCTGACTTGGCCTTTGAAGTTTCTAATTGTTGAGACTGGATGTTTTGTCGAAGATCCGTGACTTGAGAATCTTTCATAGTTAATTCAGCCTGCAACATACAAAGACAGGCAACATTATAATCATCTTATTTTGAAGTCCCAAGCATAATACAAGTATTTTACTTGGCACTTGGGGGCTAATGTACATTGCTCTTTTAAGGAAAATCTTTAATGACCCGGCTCATTTTATTCAAACTGAAGCCGGCTCATGGGGGCTACATATTCGGATTTATTCATAAGCACGGTGATAAGTCCCGGCTTAGCTATGTAGCTTAACCCGGCCCTTGGGGGCTATATATTTGGATTTATTCATAAGCATGGTTATAAGTCCCGGCTTGGCTATGTAGCTTAAGCCAGCCCTTGGGGGCTACTCATTTGGATCTTGAGTACTTTCGAAGGACTGCAAGATGGGTGACATTTAAGTCTACAACATTCTCAAATTCTTTCGTATCCTATAGACTTGGCGGCTGGTATTTATATGAGAAGGGTGTCGATGTTTACCTCAAAGCGTTCTTTCATCAGATTGACTAGGCCGGCTTCAAAGTCACGGCTGGTATGAAGGCGGTTTAGATAACCCGCATGAATCTCATGAGCATTAAACTGGGCATAACTCTCCAGGTCCAGTTTCCACTTGCCCTTGTCGGCAGCTGAAAATTCTTCCTTGGCGCTATGTTTTGATAAGACAGTGGGGTTGCTTGGCTCGGTATAACTAACCCCGGTAACAATAACATCTTCAGCCTCTTCTTCAGCACGCTTGATGGGACTTGGCGGTTTAGCATTGGCCGGGTTAACATTCATGGAATCCATGGTGACATTGTGCTCTTCGGGTGGCGGTTCATCAGCAGCAGCCTCCGGAGTCCTTTGAAAAGCTTCAGATACAGTTGTTTCCGGCTCAACAATCTTGGGATCTTCGGCTGGTTTATTCACTTTCAACTTCTTGCTGGGTTTGGCTATACCGCTGAAAGTAAGACATAAGGATATCAGTATATCGTTATACAAGTGTTAAAGTAGAAAAGTTTAATATACTCACCCAGGAGCGACTTTGAAGAGGGGAACCTGAGTCCCAGTTGAATCACCAGATGAGGAGTGAGAAGTTCCCTGATAGTTTGAATCAGAAGGGTTAAGGGGTTGTCGAATAAGACCCGCCTTTGGAAAAGCTAAGTCAGAAATCTGAGAAACCTCTGCTCGGCGTTTGCGAGGAGCCGGTGTGTTGGGTAAACCGGAGGAGAGGTTCCCACCGCCGCTGTTCCGGGTCGTGTTGCGAACTTCATGCTGTTGCTTCTTCAAAATAAAGTGGGGGTCTAAGTAAGCTAAAGGGTGAGAAAACCTTATTTTCTGGCTCGCTTGACGAACGTTCTGTCTTGGCAGAGGTTCTGAGTCGGAGGAAAGGATAGTTACCTCTTCACCATCCGCATGGCTGGCCTCCACATCATCCTGATAGTAATCAATGTCAATAAGATGAACAAAGAAAGAGCCAAGGGAATCAAGTTCTACCTCCGACTCATCATCCAGAGTAAACAGATCAGTTGCATCGACCTTCTTCTTGGCGGGCTTCTTGGAAGCCTTGGATTTTGTCCTGACCTTCTTAGTCGGCCTGTCCTGGAGTTTCTTGCTCCAAAAGGGGGAGTCAACCTGTGGAAATCAAGTAAGGATGAGAAAGTAAAGTGAGGGATAATGAGTTAGTAAAAATTGCTCGAAAATACTTACGGCTGGAGCCGGGTTAAGAGTGCAGAAGGGATTCAGCCCCGTTTTGCTGCAAGTCTCTAAGCTTTCATGGAGCAGAGTTTTAGTCATATCATTGATCTGTTGATCGTCCAGACGGATTGGAGAGTAACGCAGCGGATCTTTGACATCGCCGGTATACTCACACATTAAACCGGATCGGCGGCTTAAGGGTAAGATTCTCCATGCGACCCAGCATCGAACCAGATCAACTCTAGTTAAGCCATTAGCCATTAAGGCTCTAATCTTTGAAAAATGGGCATATATTTGGCCCATTCTTCTGTGCTGATCCGCTCTGGGAGAGGATGTCTGTTGCTAAGCCGGCTTTCACGGTAACCCGGCAGAGGATTTTCGCCTTCTGGAGATGTGTCTTTGTAATAAAACCAAGTCTGGTTCCAGTCCTTAGGATGACTGGGAAGTGTGGCGGCAGGAAAAGTAGCCTCTTTCCGCCTCTCAATTGAAATGCCACCTGGTTCTAGGCTGGGCCCATCTGTGAACTCGGTCTGGCGGTTTAAGTAGTAGAATTCCCTGAAGAGTTCTATAGTGGGCTCTTGTTGAAGGTATACTTCACAAAAAACTTGGAAGTTGCAGATGTTTGAAACAGAGTTGGGCCCGATATCTTGAGGATGGAGTTGGAAGAAATGCAACACATCACGAAAGAATTTTGAGCCGGGTGGAGTGAACCCCCGAAGCATGTGATCAGTAAAAACTATGACTTCACCCTCTTTGGGGACAGGTGTGGTTTATGTGCCTGGGACTGTCCAATGGATCACGTTCTTTGCGGCTAAGATGCCCACTTGAACATGTTCATTCAGCGTTTGCTCGATGACCCGGGAAGCGACCCAGTTGCATGAAGTGACGGTTTTGGTCATTTTGTTGATGAAAAGCCTAAAAAGGAAATATTGACGGGTTAAGGTTATGATGTTAAACCGTCTGATGATCAGAAAGCAAATATATTATGCAAGGCAAATTTGGAGGCAGAATATGCGTGTCGTAAGGATTGACATGGTTAAACCGGGAGGCAATGCTGGGTTATACAGATCCTAAACGTATACTAGCGACTTAAAGTGGGACTAATGGTGTCTGGCGGATTACGGCCTATCATATAAGCCGCCCGCACGGCTGTAGTTCACAGGCATTTGTAGACCTATAAGCGGAATTTTGCTAAGTATAGAACAAACAGGTTCCGCGGATCAGTTCTGTGATTTTGGATCTATAGCAGTTCAAAAAAAGGGAAATAAATCTTAAACCTAAGGGTGCGGTAGTGGAAGAACTCAGATGCTCAGATGGGATCTTGTATAGAAAAGGTGTTTTCGGCAATTGAAAAGGGATGCTAAACTACTACCGCACAAATCTGGTGACATGTTCGGATCAAACTATGCATTTTAAATGGGAGAGTGAAGAACAGTGAAGAACACCGACGAATGGCGGAAACCCTAAGGCAGATCTGTTATGAGGGAAGCTGAGTGCTTACTGGTGCTGATGAACAGCGGAGGTGCGCCGCGATTTTCTGGTATGGTCAGGTTGATGCAGCGGCCGGAGTTGCTGCGGTTGACGAAGGACGACGGCGGCGGAGCTCGGTTGCAGCGGAGTCGCGAGGAGGAAGAAGATGTGAGGACAGGGGTAAAAAGTGAAAGGAAGTCCCCTGTCCCTATTTATAAGGAAGTGAATAGACGACATGCGCGGGAATCGAGGAGGCCAAAAAATGATTATGTGGCTATATGGACGCCTCGATTTTCGGGAGGTCCATTAAGATAAGGATCTGTTGAGATATCCAGGGCTTTGTGCGAAGTTAATGCGCATGATGTCATGGTGGGTTACCATGGTTCTGTGATGTGACGTCATGGCGGGTTACAGTGAATTGATAATGAAAGATTCTGCTAGGTCAGAAAGTGAAGATTGATGTGAACAAGTTCAAATCAACCTGGGGCCTAATGTTGGGGATATGACTACTAGGTATAACCCGCCAGGATGGGCCGGGTCATGCCATTAGCGGCTTAAAGACAAAGAGGCCTGATAAGGTCCACGAAGACTTGAAGATGGATGTTCATGGAGCAAGCCTGTTGAAGGCCCAAGACCCGGAGGCGATTTGAGGCCCAAAGGTGTGAGCCGCCATATGTTAAACTTGTTCTGTAAGGAAAGCTTAGTTAGAAACCGGGCCGGTCACGTTTGGGTGAGCCGGCCGGGACTCTGTAAGCCGTTGGGCATCAACCTGTATATAAAGGGGTGACCCGGCGGCGGGTTAACTCAAGAGACAATCAATCGAGAACTAGGTCAAGCATATTCGCTCCCTGGTAATCGAAACTCAAGCAATACAACCGAAAGCAGGAGTAGGCTTTTACCTCATTGAGAGGGGTCGAACCTGGATAAACTCTCTGTGTCCTTTGTCCCGTTCAACCCCTTTAAGCTAACCAAGTTGCGATGGCTCCACACCTAAGTCCTTTTGCTAGGACATCTGCCGTGTTAAGTCCACGACACCTAACACTGGTACAACGAGGTGCTATAAAAACGGTTTTTAACCCCTTTCCGCGACGGCATTTTGAACCGGCGCCAAGTTAGTGACTGCGATAGAGGGGTCCTTCCCACACGACCCAGAAACCGTCGGGGATAGGGAGCCTTGGTGCATATAGTGAAGGAAATTTGCCCTAGAGGTAAAAATAAAGTTATTATTTTATATTTCCTTATTCATGATAAAGGTTTATTATTCTTGCTAGAATTGTATTGATCGGAAACTTAAATACATGTGTGAATACATAAACAAATACCGTGTCCCTAGTAAGCCTCTACTAGACTAGCTCGTCGATCAAAGATGGTTAAGGTTTCCTAACCATAGACATGTGTTGTCATTTGATAACGGGATCACATTATTAGGAGAATGATGTGATGGACAAGACCCATCCGTTAGCTTAGCTTAATGATCATTCAGTTTATTGCTATTGCTTTCTTCATGTCAAATACATATTCCTTCGACTATGAGATTATGCAACTCCCGGATACCGGAGGAATACCTTGTGTGCTATCAAACATCACAACGTAACTGGGTGATCATAAAGATGCTCTACAGGTATCTCCGAAGGTGTTTGTTGAGTTGGCATAGATCGAGATTAGGATTTGTCACTCCGAGTATCGGAGAGGTATCTCTGGGCCCTCTCGGTAATACACATCATAAGCTTGCAAGCAAATGACTAAGGAGTTAGTCACGAGGTGATGTTTTACAGAATGAGTAAAGAGACTTGTCGGTAATGAGATTGAACTAGGTATGAAGATACCGACGATCGAATCTCGGGCAAGTAACATACCGATGGACAAAGGGAATTACGTATGTCGTCATAACGGTTCGACCGATAAAGATCTTTGTAGAATATGTAGGAGTCAATATGGGCATCCAGGTTCCGCTATTGGTTATTGACCGGAGAGGTGTCTCGGTCATGTCTACATAGTTCTTGAACCCATAGGGTCCGCACGCTTAACGTTCGTTGACGATATAGTGTTATATGAGTTATATGATTTGGTGACCGAATGTTGTTCGGAGTCCCGGATGAGATCACGGACATGACGAGTGTTGGAAATTGTTGGGGAACGTAGTAATTTCAAAATTTTCCTACGCACACACAGGATCATGGTGATGCATAGCAACGAGAGGGGAGAGTGTGTCCACGTACCCTCCTAGACCGAAAGCGGAAGCGTTAGCACAACGCGGTTGATGTAGTCGTACGTCTTCACGATCCGACCGATCCAAGTACCGAACGCACGGCACCTCCGAGTTCAGCACACGTTCAACTCGATGATGTCCCGCGAGCTCCGATCCAGCAAAGCTTCACAGGAGAGTTTCGTCAGCACGACGGCGTGGTGACGGTGATGATGATGCTACCGACGCAGGGCTTCGCCTAAGCACCGCTACGATATGATCGAGGTGGATTATGGTGGAGGGGGGCACCGCACACGGCTAAGAGATCAATGATCAATTGTTGTGTCTATGGGGTGCCCCCTGGCCACGTATATAAAGGATGGAGGGGAGGAGGCCGGCCCCCTATGGGTGGCGCACCAAGTAGGGGACTCCTACTAGGAATCCTACTCCTAGTAGGAGTCCACCAAGAGGGGAAGGAAGAGGGGAAGAGGGAGAAGGAAAGAGGGGTGTTGTGCCCCCCCAATCCCTTGTCCAATTCGGACCAGCAAGGGGAGGGGCGCAGCAGCCCCTGCGGCCTGCTCCTCTCTTTCCCGTATGGCCCAATAAGGCCCATAACTTCCCCCGGTGAATTCCCGTAATTCCCCGGTACTCCGAAAAATACCCGAATCACTCGGAACCTTTCCGACGTCCGAATATAGCCTTCCAATATATCGATCTTTACCTCTCGGATATTCCGAGACTCCTCGTCATGTCCATGATCTCATCCGGGACTCCGAACAACTTCGGTACATCAAAACACAAAAACTCATAATACCGATCGTCACCGAACTTTAAGCGTGCGGACCCTACGGGTTCGAGAACTATGTAGACATGACCGAGACACGTCTCCGGTCAATAACCAATAGCGGAACCTGGATGCTCATATTGGCTCCCACATATTCTACGAAGATCTTTATCGGTCAAACCGCATAACAACATACGTTGTTCCCTTTGTCATCGGTATGTTACTTGCCCGAGATTCGATCGTCGGTATCTCAATACCTAGTTCAATCTCGTTACCGGCAAGTCTCTTTACTCGTTCCGTAATACATCATCCCGCAACTAACTCATTAGTTACAATGCTTGCAAGGCTTATAGTGATGTGCATTACCGAGTGGGCCCAGAGATACCTCTCCGACAATCGGAGTGACAAATCCTAATCTTGAAATACGCAAACTCAACAAGTACCTTCGGAGACACCTGTAGAGCACCTTTATAATCACCCAGTTACGTTGTGACGTTTGGTAGCACACAAAGTGTTCCTCCGGTAAACGGGAGTTGCATAATCTCATAGTCATAGGAACATGTATAAGTCATGAAGAAAGCAATAGCAACATACTAAACGATCAAGTGCTAAGCTAACGGAATGGGTCAAGTCAATCACATCATTCTCCTAATGATGTGATCCCGTTAATCAAATGACAACTCATGTCTATGGTTAGGAAACATAACCATCTTTGATCAACGAGCTAGTCAAGTAGAGGCATACTAGTGACACTCTGTTTGTCTATGTATTCACACATGTATTATGTTTCCGGTTAATACAATTCTAGCATGAATAATAAACATTTATCATGAAATAAGGAAATAAATAATAACTTTATTATTACCTCTAGGGAATATTTCCTTCAGTCTCCCACTTGCACTAGAGTCAATAATCCAGTTCACATCGCCATGTGATTTAACACCAACAGTTCACATCACCATGTGATTAATATCCATAGTTCACATTGTCATGAGACCAACACCCAAAGGGTTTACTAGAGTCAATAATCTAGTTCACATCGCCATGTGATTAACACCCAAAGAGTACTAAGGTGTGATCATGTTTTGCTTGTGAGAGAAGTTTAGTCAATGGGCCTGCCAAATTCAGATCCGTATGTATTTTGCAAATTTCTATGTCAACAATGCTCCGCACGGAGCTACTCTAGCTAATTGCTCCACTTTCAATATGTATCCAGATTGAGACTCTGAGTCATCTGGATCAGTGTCAAAACTTGTATCGACGTGACCCTTTACGACGAACCTTTTGGCACCTCCATAATCGAGAAACATATCCTTATTCCACTAAGGATAATTTTGACCGCTGTTCAGTGATCTACTCCTAGATCACTATTGTACTCCCTTGCCAAAATCAGTGTAGGGTATACAATAGATCTGGTACACAGCATGGCATACTTTATAGAACCTATGGCTGAGGCATAGGGAATGACTTTCATTCTCTTTCTATCTTCTGCCGTGGTCGGGCTTTGAGTCTTACTCAATTTCACACCTTGTAACACAGGCAAGAACTCTTTCTTTGACTGTTCCATTTTGAACTACTTCAAAATCTTGTCAAGGTATGTACTCATTGAAAAAAAACTTATCAAGCATCTTGATCTATCTCTATAGATCTTGATGCTCAATATGTAAGCAGCTTCACCGAGGTCTTTCTTTGAAAAGCTCCTTTCAAACACTCCTTTATGCTTTGCAGAATAATTCTACATTATTTCCGATCAACAATATGTCATTCACATATACTTATCAGAAATGTTGTAGTGCTCCCACTCACTTTCTTGTAAATACAGGCTTCACCGCAAGTCTGTATAAAACTATATGCTTTGATCAATTTATCAAAGCGTATATTGCAACTCCGAGATGCTTGCATCAGTCCATAGATGGATCGCTGGAGCTTGCATATTTTGTTAGCACCTTTAGGATTGACAAAACCTTCTTGTTGCATCATATACAACTCTTCTTTAATAAATCCATTAAGGAATGCAGTTTTGTTTATCCATTTGCCAGATTTCATAAAATGCGGCAATTGCTAACATGATTCAGACAGACTTAAGCATAGATACGAGTGAGAAACTCTCATCGTAGTCAACACCTTGAACTTGTCGAAAACCTTTTTGCGACAATTCTAGCTTTGTAGATAGTAACACTACTATCAGCGTCCGTCTTCCTCTTGAAGATCCATTTAATCTCAATGGCTCACCAATCATCGGGCAAGTCAATCAAAGTCCATACTTTGTTCTCATACATGGATCCCATCTCAGATTTCATGGCCTCAAGCCATTTTGCGGAATCTGGGCTCATCATCGCTTCCTCATAGTTCGTAGGTTCGTCATGGTCAAGTAACATGACCTCCAGAATAGGATTACCGTACCACTCTGGTGCGGATCTTACTCTGGTTGACCTACGAGGTTCGGTAGTAACTTGATCTAAAGTTACATGATCATCATCATTAGCTTCCTCACTAATTGGTGTAGGAGTCACAGGAACAGATTTCTGTGATGAACTTACTTTCCAATAAGGGAGCAGGTACAGTTACCTCATCAAGTTCTACTTTCCTCCCACTCACTTCTTTCGAGAGAAACTCCTTCTCTAGAAAGGATCCATTCTTAGCAACGAATGTCTTGCCTTCGGATCTATGATAGAAGGTGTACCCGCGAGCTCCGATCTAGCAAAGCTTCACAGGAGAGTTTCGTCAGCACGACGGCGTGGTGACGGTGATGATGATGCTACCGACGCAGGGCTTCGCCTAAGCACCGCTACGATATGATCGAGGTGGATTATGGTGGAGGGGGGCACCGCACACGAATAAGAGATCAATGATCAATTGTTGTGTCTATGGGGTGCCCCCTGGCCACGTATATAAAGGATGGAGGGGAGAAGGCCGGCCCCCTATGGGTGGCGCACCAAGTAGGGGACTCCTACTAGGAATCCTACTCCTAGTAGGAGTCCACCAAGAGGGGAAGGAAGAGGGGAAGAGGGAGAAGGAAAGAGGGGTGTTGCGCCCCCCCAATCCCTTGTCCAATTCGGACCAGCAAGGGGAGGGGCGCAGCAGCCCCTGCGGCCTGCTCCTCTCTTTCCTGTATGGCCCAATAAGGCCCATAACTTCCCCCGGTGAATTCCCGTAATTCCCCGGTACTCCGAAAAATACCCGAATCACTCGGAACCTTTCCGACGTCCGAATATAGCCTTCCAATATATCGATCTTTACCTCTCGGACATTACGAGACTCCTCGTCATGTCCATGATCTCATCCGGGACTCCGAACAACTTCGGTACATCAAAACACAAAAACTCATAATACCGATCGTCACCGAACTTTAAGCGTGCAGACCCTACGGGTTCGAGAACTATGTAGACATGACCGAGACACGTCTCCGGTCAATAACCAATAGTGGAACCTGGATGCTCATATTGGCTCCCACATATTCTACGAAGATCTTTATCGGTCAAACCGCATAAAATCATACGTTGTTCCCTTTGTCATCGGTATGTTACTTGCCCGAGATTCGATCATCGGTATCTCAATACCTAGTTCAATCTCGTTACCGGCAAGTCTATTTACTCGTTCCGTAATACATCATCCCGCAACTAACTCATTAGTTACAATGCTTGCAAGGCTTATAGTGATGTGCATTACCGAGTGGGCCCAGAGATACCTCTCCGACAATCGGAGTGACAAATCCTAATCTTGAAATACGCCAACTCAACAAGTACCTTCGGAGACACCTGTAGAGCACCTTTATAATCACCCAGTTACGTTGTGACATTTGGTAGCACACAAAGTGTTCCTCCGGTAAACGGGAGTTGCATAATCTCATAGTCATAGGAACATGTATAAGTCATGAAGAAAGCAATAGCAACATACTAAACGATCAAGTGCTAAGCTAACGGAATGGGTCAAGTCAATCACATCATTCTCCTAATGATGTGATCCCGTTAATCAAATGACAACTCATGTCTATGGTTAGGAAACATAACCATCTTTGATCAACGAGCTAGTCAAGTAGAGGCATACTAGTGACACTCTGTTTGTCTATGTATTCACATATGTATTATGTTTCCGGTTAATACAATTCTAGCATGAATAATAAACATTTATCATGAAATAAGGAAATAAATAATAACTTTATTATTGCCTCTAGGGCATATTTCAGGTAATAATAAAATGGTTATTATTATATTTCCTTGTTCATGATAATTGTCTATTGTTCATGCTATAATTGTATTAACCGGAAACCGTAATACATGTGTGAATACATAGACCACAACATGTCCCTAGTGAGCCTCTAGTTGACTAGCTCGTTAATCAATAGATGGTTGTGGTTTCCTGACCATGGACATTGGATGTCGTTGATAACGGGATCACATTGTTAGGAGAATGATGTGATGGACAAAACCCAATCCTAAGCATAGCACAAGATCGTGTAGTTTGTTTGCTAAAGCTTTTCTAATGTCAAGTATCATTTCCTTAGACCATGAGAGTGTGCAACTCCCGGATACCGTAGGAATGCTTTGGGTGTATCAAATGTCACAACGTAACTGGGTGACTATAAAGGTGCACTACAGGTATCTCCGAAAGTGTCTGTTGGGTTGGCACGAATCGAGACTGGGATTTGTCACTCCGTATGACGGAGAGGTATCTCTGGGCCCACTCGGTAATGCATCATCATAATGAGCTCAATGTGACTAAGGAGTTAGCCACGGGATCATGCGTTACGGAACGAGTAAAGAGACTTGCCGATAACGAGATTGAACGAGGTATGGGGATACCGACGATCGAATCTCGGGCAAGTAACATACCGATGGACAAAGGGAATTGTATACGGGATTGATTGAATCCCCGACATCGTGGTTCATCCGATGAGATCATCGTGGAACATGTGGGATCCAACATGGGTATCCAGATCCCGCTGTTGGTTATTGACCGAAGAGATGTCTCGGTCATGTCTGCATGGTTCCCGAACCCGTAGGGTCTACACACTTAAGGTTCGGTGACGCTAGAGTTGTTATGGGAAATTGTATGTGGTTACCGAAGGTTGTTCGGAGTCCCAGATGAGATCCCGGACGTCACGAGGAGTTCCGGAATGGTCCGGAGTTGAAGATTTATATATGGGAAGTCCAGTTTCAGTCACCGGAATGGTTTCGGGGGTTATCGGTATTGTACCAGGACCACCGAAAGGTGTCCGGGGGTCCACCGGGTGGGGCCACCTGCCCCGGAGGGCCTAATGGGCTGAATATGGGTGGGGACTAGCCCCTTAGTGGGCTGGTGCGCCCCCCAAGGGCCCAAGGCGCCTAGGGTTGGAAACCCTACGGGAGGGGGCGCCTCCCACCTTGCTTGGGGGGCAAGTTACCCCCTCCTGGCCGCCGCCCCCCCCCCCCTTCTAGATGCATCTAAGGGGGCCGGCTCCCTCTCCCCTTCACCCTATAAATAGAGGGGGGGTGGGAGGGCAGCCGCACCCCCTTCCTTGGCGCAGCCCTTTCCCCTCTCCAACACCTCCTCCTCCTCCTCCGTAGTGCTTGGCGAAGCCCTGTCGGAGAACCACAAGCTCCTCCACCACCACGCTATCGTGCTGCCGGAGCTCTCCCTCAACTTCTCCTCTTCCCTTGCTGGATCAAGAAGGAGGAGACGTCCCCAGGCAGTACGTGTGTTGAACGCGGAGGCGCCGTCCGTTCGACGCTTGGATTGGATCTTCCGCTATTTGGATTGCTGCGAGTACGACTCCATCAACCGCGTTCTTGTAACGCTTCCGCTTAGCGATCTTCAAGGGTATGAAGATGCACTCCCTCTCTCTTGTTGCTAGCATCTCCTAGATTGATCTTGGTGACACGTAAGAATTTTTTTGAATTATTACTACGTTCCCCAAGAACGAGGAGTCTCAAAATGCTCAAGAGGTAAAGATTGATATATAGGATGATGGTATTTGGACACCGGAAGTGTTTCGGGACGTACCGGGAAGTTATCAGGTCATCGGAAGGGGTTCCGGTCACACCCGGGAAGTTATGGGCCTTATGGGCCAAAGGAGGGGACAAACCATCCCACTAGGGGACTGGTGCGCCCCTCCCATGGCTGGCCGGCCCTAAGGGGAAGGAAAGGGGAGGGGTGGCCCCTCCTGCCTTTCCCTCCTCAGGAGAGAAAGGAAAGGGGGGGGGGCACCTCCTCCTTCCTTCCTCCCGTGCTCCAAATAAGGAAAGGGGGGGCGGCTTGGGAGAGACCCCAAGTAGGATTCCCCCTACTTGGGCGCCCCCCTTGGCTGCTCCTCCCTCCCTCCCACCTATATATATGTGGGAGGGGAGCACCTTGCACACAACAGAATATTATCTTAGCCGTGTGCGGCGCCCCCATCCACCGTTTACACCCCCGGTCATATTTTTGTAGTGCTTAGGCGAAGCCCTGTGGAGATCACTTCACGATCACCATCACCATGCCATCGTGCTGCCGGAACTCATCCACTACCTCGTCGTCCTGCTGGATCAAGAAGGCGGAGGACGTCATCGAGCTGAACGTGTGCTGAACGCGGAGGTGCCGTACGTTTGGTGCTCGATCGGTTGGAACGCGAAGAAGTTCGACTACATCAACCACGTTGTCAAACGCTTCCGCTTACGGTCTACGAGGGTACGTAGACACACTCTCCCCTCTCGTTGCTATGCATCTCCTAGATAGATCTTGCGTGGGCGTAGATAATTTTTTGTTTTCCATGAAACGTTCCCCAACAGTGGCATCATGAGCCAGGTCTATGCGTAGATGATATGCACGAGTAGAACACAAAGAGTTGTGGGCGGTGATAGTCATACTGCTTACCACCAACGTCTTATTTTGATTCGGCGGTATTGTGGGATGAAGCGGCCCGGACCAACCTTACATGTCCACGCACATGAGACTGGTTCCACCGACTGACATGCAACTAGTTTTGCATAAAGGTGGCTGGCGGGTGTCTGTTTCTCCTACTTTAGTTGAATCGAATTTGACTATGGCCGGTCCTTGAAGAAGGTTAAAACAGCAAACTTGATAAATCACCGTTGTGGTTTTTACCTTAGGTAAGAACGGTTCTTGCTAGAAGCCCGTAGCAGCTACGTAAAGCTTGCAACAACAAAGTAGAGGACGTCTAACTTGTTTTTGCAGGGCATGTTGTGATGTGATATGGTCAAGACGTGATGTGATATACGTTATTGTATGAGATGATCATGTTTTGTAATTTATCGGCAACCGGCAGGAGCCTTATGGTTGTCTCTTTATTGTATGAAATGGAAATGCCATGTAATTGCTTTACTTTATCACTATGCATTAGCGATAGTTGTAGAAGCAATAGTTGACGAGATGACCACGACACAACGATGGAGATCAAGGTGTCGAGCTGGTGACGATGGAGATCATGACGATGCTGTGGAGATGGAGATCAAAAGCACAAGATGATGATGGCCATATCATGTCACATATTTTGATTGCATGTGATGTTTATCCTTTATGCATCTTATTTTGCTTAGAACGGCGGTAGCATTATAAGATGATCCCTTCACTAAATTTCAAGATAAAAGTGTTCTCCCCGAGTATGCACCGTTGCTAAAGTTCGTCGTTTCGAAGCATCTCGTGATGATCGGGTGTGATAGACTCTACGTTCACATACAACGGGTGTAAGCCAGATTTACACACGCGGAATATTTGGGTTAAACATGATGAGCCTAGCATGTACAGACATGGTCTCGGAACACTGGAGACCGAAAGGTCGAACATGAGTCATATAGTAGATATGATCAACATGAAGATGTTCACCATTGAAGACTACTCCATTTCACGTGATGATTGGACATGGTTTAGTTGATTTGGATCATGTATCACTTAAATAACTTGGCAAGTTCGATGTGATGACTACTTAATAGTTTAGTGCGCCATGCTTTACGGCTTAGAACCGGGACTTCAAAAACATTTTGAACGCCACAGAGCATATGAGATGTTCCAAGAGCTAAAATTGGTATTTCAGACTCATGCCCGTGTCGAGAGGTATGAGACCTCTGACAAGTACTTTGCCTACAAAATGGAGGAGAATAGCTCAGCCAGTGAGCATGTGCTCAGAATGTCTGAGTACTGCAATCGCTTGAATCAAGTGAGAGTTAATCTTCCAAATGAGATTGTGATTGACAGAGTTCTCTAGTCACTATCACCAAGCTACTAGAACTTCATGATGAACTATAATATGCAAGGGATGACGAAAACGATTTCCGAGCTCTTCACGATGCAGAAATCGGCGAAGGTAGAAATCAAGAAAGAGCATCAAGTGTTGATGGTTAACAAGACCACTGGTTTCAAGAAAAAGGGCAAGGGAAAGAAAGGGAACTTCAAGAAGAATGGCAAGCAAGTTGCCACTCCCGTGAAGAAGCCCAAAGCTGGACCTAAGCCTGAAACTGAGTGCTTCTATTGCAAAGGGAATGGTCATTGGAAGCGGAACTGCCCCAAATACTTGGCGGATAAGAAGGATGGCAAAGTGAACAAAGGTATATTTGATATACATGTTATTGATGTGTACCTTACTAGTATTCATAGTAGCCCCTGGGTATTTGATACTGGTTTAGTTGCTAAGATTAGTAACTAGAAATAGGAGTTGCAGAATAAACATAGACTAGTTAAGGACGAGGTGACAATGTGTGTTGGAAGTGATTCCAAGGTTGATACGATCACCATCGTACACTCCCTCTACCTTCGGGATTAGTGTTGAACCTAAATAAATGTTATTTGGTGTTTGCGTTGAGCATGAATATGATTGGATCATGTTTATTGTAATACGGTTATTCATTTAAGTCAAAGAATAATTGTTGTTCTGTTTACATGAATAAAACCTTCTATGGTCATACACCCAATGTGAATGGTTTATTGAATCTCGATCGTAGTGATACACATATTCATAATATTGAAGCCAAAAGATGCAAAGTTGATAATGATAGTGCAACATACTTGTGGCACTGCCGTTTAGATCATATTGGTGTAAAGCGCATGAAGAAACTCCATGCGGATGGACTTTTGAAATCACTTGATTATGAATCATTTGATACTTGCGAACCATGCCTCATGGGCAAGATGACTAAAACTCCGTTCTCCGGAACAATGGAGCGAGCTAATGACTTATTGGAAATAATACATACCGATGTATGCGGTCCGATGAGTGTTGAAGCACGCGGCGGGTATCATTATTTTCTGACCTTCATAGATGATTTGAGTAGGTATGGATATATCTACTTGATGAAACACAAGTCTGAAACATTTGAAAAGTTCAAAGAATTTCAGGGCGAAGTGGAGAATCATCGTAACAAGAAAATAAAGTTTCTACGATCTGATCGCGGAGGCGAATATTTGAGTTACGAGTTTGGCCTTCATTTAAAACAATGTGGAATTGTTTCACAACTCACGCCACCTGGAACACCACAGCGTAATGGTGTGTCCGAATGTCGTAACCGTACTTTATTAGATATGGTGCGATCTATGATGTCTCTTACCGATTTACCACTATCATTTTGGGGTTATGCATTAGAGACACCCGCATTCATGTTAAATAGGGCACCGTCTAATTCCGTTGAGATGACACCGTATGAACTGTGGTTTGGCAAGAAACCTAAGCTGTCGTTTCTTAAAGTTTGGGGTTGCGACACTTATGTCAAAAGGCTTCAGCCTGATAAGCTCGAACCTAAATCGGAGAAGTGCGTCTTCATAGGATACTCTAAGGAAACAATTGGGTACACCTTCTACCACAGATCTGAAAGCAAGATCCTTGTTGCTAAGAATGGATCCTTTCGAGAGAAGGAATTTCTCTCGAAAGAAGTGGGTGGGAAGAAAGTAGAACTTGATGAGGTAATTGTACCTTCTCTCGAATTGGAAAGTAGCACATCACAGAAAACCGTTCCTGTGATGCGTACACCAACTAGAGAGGAAGCTAATGATGATGATCATGAAACTTCAGACCAAGTTAATACCGAACCTCGTAGGTCGACCAGAGCACGATCCGCACCAGAGTGGTATGGTAATCTTGTTCTGGAAGTCATGTTACTAGACCAAGGCGAACCTACGAACTATGAAGAAGCTATATGATGAGCCCAGATTCCGATAAATGGCTTGAGGCCATGAAATCTGAGATAGGATCCGTGTATGAGAACAAAGTGTGGACTTTGGTGGATTTGCCCGATGATCGGCAAGCCATAGAGAATAAATGGGTCTTCAAGAAGAAGACTGACGCTGGTGGTAATGTTACTGTCTACAAAGCTCGACTTGTCACAAAAGGTTTTTGACAAGTTCAAGGGGTTGACTACGATGAGACTTTCTCACTTATAGCGATGCTTAAGTCTGTCCGAATCATGTTAGCAATTGCCACATTTTATGAAATCTGGCAAATGGACGTCAAAACTGCATTCCTTAATGGATTTCTTAAAGAAGAGTTGTATATGATGCAACCAGAAGGTTTTGTCGATCCTCAAGGTGCTGACAAAGTGTGCAAGCTCCAGCGATCCATCTATGGACTGGTGCAGGCATCTCGGAGTTGGAATATATGCTTTGATGAGGTGATCAAAGCATATGGTTTTATACAGACTTACGGTGAAGCCTGTATTTACAAGAAAGTGAGTGGGAGCTCTGTAGCATTTCTGATATTGTATGTGGATGACATATTGTTGATTGGAAATTATATAGAATTTCTGGATAGCATAAAAGGATATTTGAATAAGAATTTTTCAATGAAAGACCTCGGTGAAACTACTTACGTATTGAGCATCAAGATCTATAGGGATAGATCGAGACGTTTAATACGACTTTCACAAAGCACATACCTTGACAAAGTTCTGAAGAAGTTCAAAATAGATCAGTCAAAGAAAGGGTTCTTGCCTGTGTTGCAAGGTGTGAAGTTGAGTAAGACTCAAAACCGACCACGACAGAAGATAGAGAGAGAATGAAAGTCATTCCCTATGCCTCAGCCATTCGTTCTATAAAGTATGCCATGCTGTGTACCATACCTGTTGTATACCTTGCCATGAGTTTGGTAAGGGGGTACAATAGTGATCCAGGAGTAGACCATTGGACAGCGGTCAAAATTACCCTTAGGTGCCTTAAAGAGGACTAAGGAAATGTTTCTCGGTTATGGAGGTGATAAAGAGTTCGTCGTAAAGTGTTACGTCGATGCAAGCTTTGACACTGATCTAGATGACTCTAAGTCTCAATCTGGATACGTATTGAACGTGGGAGCAATTATCTAGAGTAGCTCCATGTAGAGCATTTTAGACATAGAAATTTGTAAAATACATACGGATCTGAATATGGCAGACCCGTTGATACGTCTCCAATGTATCTATAATTTATGAAGTATTCATGCTGTTATATTATCATTCTTGGATGTTTTACAATCATTTTATCGCAACTTCATATCATTTTTTTGGGACTAACCTATTGACCCAGTGCCCAGTGCCAGTTGCTGTTTTTGCTTGTTTTTTACATCGCAGAAAATCAATATCAAACGGAGTCCAAACACCGCAAAATTTTTGTGGATTTTTATGGACCAGAAGACATCCAGTGGGCCAGAGAAGCACCTGGGGGGTGCCCCGAGGGGGGCACAGCCCACCTGGGTGCGCATGGGGGTTGTGCGCGCCTCGGTGGCCTCCCGCACCCCCTCTTTGCCCTATAAATCACCAAATATTCCCAAAACCCTGGGGGTAACCCTAGATCAGAAGTTCTTCGCCGCAAGGCTCTGTAGCCACGCAAAACCAATCTAGACCCCGTTCCGGCACTCCGCCGGAGGGGGAGATCATCACCGGTGGCCATCTTCATCATCCCGGCGACCACCACGATGAGGAGGGAGTAGTCCACCCTCGGGGCTGAGGGTTTGTACCACTAGCTATGTGTTTAATCTCTCTCTCTCTCTCTCTCTCTCGTGTTCTTGAGATGCACAATCTTGATGTATCACGGGCTTTGTTAATATAGTCGGATCGTATGGTGTTTTCCCCTCTCTATCTTGTTGTGATGAATTGAGTTTTCCCTTTGAGATTTCGTTTTATCGGATTGAATACTTTTATGGATTTGAGAGCACTTGATATATGTCTTGCATACGAATACCCATGGTGACAATGGGGTATTATATTGATTCACTTGATATATGTTTTGGCACTCAACTCGCGGATTCCCGAGGTGACATTGGGGTAATCTATGCATAGGGGTTGATGCACGTTCTTGTCTTTGTTTCTTCGGTAGAAATCTTGGGGCACTCTTTGAGGTTCTTTGAGTTGGATTGAGCATTACGAATCTGAATTTGCTTTGGTATTATTTTAGTACGAACTCTTGGATAGATCGATCGGAAAGAATAGCTTTGAGGTGGTTTCGTACCCTACAAACAATATATTCTTATGTTCTCCGCTAGATAGGAACTTTGGAGTGATTCTTCTTCGCACGTTGAGGGATGGTTATATGATCCAATTATATTAGCATTGTTGAGAGATTGCACTAGCAAAAGTACGGACCCTAGGCCTTGTTTTCAAGCATTGCAATACCGTTTGTGCTCACTTTTGTCACTTGCTACCTTGCTGTTTTTATTTATTCAGATTATAAAAATATATTTCTACCATCCATATTATACTTTTATCACCATCTCTTCGCCGAACTAGTGCACCTATACAATTTGCCATTGTATTGGGTGTGTTGGGGACACAAGAGATTTCTTGTATTTGGTTGCAGGGTTGTTTGAGAGAGACCATCTTCATCCTATGCCTCCCATGGATTGATAAACCTTAGGTCATCCACTTGAGGGAAAATTGCTACTGTCCTACATAACTCTGCGCTTGGAGGCCCAACACGAGTCTACAAGAATAAAGTTGCGTAGTAGACATCAAGCTCTTTTCTGGCGCCGTTGCCGGGGAGGTGAGTGCTTGAAGGTATATCTTTAGATCTTGTAATTGAATCTTTTAGTTTCTTGTTTTATCACTAGTTTGGTTTATAAAAGAAAACTACATAAAAAATGGAATTGAGATTGCATCATATTATTGATCACCTTTATAATATCTTTCTTGAAAAATGATGGATCGAAAAATTGTACTCAATTGTTAGAAGAAGAAGTCAATAAAATGTTTGGCACAAAATATTTGAATGATGAGCATGATTGCAATGTTATTAGTATGAATTCCTTGAATATCCAAAATGCTAATGATTATTGCACTAGTCATGAGAAAAATGTCTCCTATAAGAATGTCAATTTTTGCGGAGTGAATTGGGAGTGCAATTGCACACCAAAAAGGGAAGATAGATTTTGCAAGAGGCATAAATATTTAGAAACGAAAAAATTGCAAGAGAGGCTAGATGATTGTGCTGAAAGATTTAATTTTTTTCGCCATCCTTATGAACTTTGCAATGAACATGGTCATTTAAATCTCCAATGCAAATTCTTTCATGATCAAACCGTGTCCAAAAATTGTGATAACTTGATTACCCATGAGCATCATAAAGAGCTTAGTCTTCTTTTGCGGTATGAAGAAATGAAACGTATAACTAAGGGTATTCCAAAATTTAATCTCGAGAGATTTCTTGATTTTGATCTAGAGGAAATTTATATGTTTTGTGCGGTAAATTGTATTGAGAATCCTTATATTGCCAACTATCTAAAGACAAGAAAACAGATAGAATATGAAGAGAGTACTAATGAAAGGGAAAATATTTCCCAATACCCTCCTAGTGTTTATTATGATGAATCAGGTAACGAGGAGGAGCTCCCTATTCAACCAATGTCATCAATAAGAAGCTTGAAAAGATTTATTAAACCCACACATGATGTGGTGAAGAAGAAGAAAAGAAGAAAGAATAAAGGTAAAAAGGTATCTCTCCCAAACGATGTTGCCTCTATTATTGTTGTGCCTCATGAAAATGAATCAAAATTAATTATGGAAGATGATGCACTTGATGATGATTTTGTTATGCCTATTGCTTGTTGTGACGATTATGATTGGGAAGATAATGATACTTCTTATAATCTTGGAAATCTTTTTGGCACCAACTTGGGAAATTATGATGATAACAATTGTTATACCGTTGGTGCTATTCATACTATTAATGATGAGGGTGATTATGCTTATGATATGCCAAGCCACAAGCTTGGGGATGCTATGTTTGATGAGAATGACATGTTTGAGAATTTATTTGCTGCAATTAATGTTTGTCCCAAGCTTGGGGATGGTATGCTTAATGAAGATGATCTTTTTAGTCCCCCTACTTTGAATGATCAAATTTGCTATGATGATTGCATGCCTCCTATCTATGATGAGAACAAAGTTGCTACTTATGATGATTATTGTGATGATACTTATGTTATAAAAAGTAGTGATGATTATATTTATAAAACTTTTCATAGTTATGATTACCCATTTCCTAAACATTACTCTTTTAATGTGGGAACAATTTATAGCATTCGAGTTTCATATGATACTCCCACCATTGTGAATGAGGAGAAATTTTCTTATGTGGAGAGTAATAAAATTTCTATGCTTGGGGATCATGAAAAGAATGTTTTATGTGATGGTTATATTGATGAATCTATTCATGATTCTACCGAAAATTATTATGAGAGAGGAACTTATGATTCATGATGCTCTTGTTATGTTTCAATCCTTATCTTTTATGCGAGCATCATTGAACTTATCATGCCTAGCTAAAAGGCATTAAAGAAAAGCGCTTGTTGGGAGACAACCCAAAACTTTTACCTACTGTTTTTGTGTGTTCACATGATTATGCTACTGTATTAATCATGTTTTATTGCTTTTGTTTCAATAAAGTGCCAAGTAAGGCCTTTGGGATAGTGTGGATGATAGTTGACTTGAATCTGTGCAAAAACAGAAACTTTTGCGCTCAGTCCAGGAATTTTGAAAATTCACTGGAACGTGATTTTGATCTGAATTTTTTAAAGGTGATATATATACAAATTATCTACGTTTTCCTAATTTTTCAGAATTTTTGGATCAGCATAAGTATGGTTGGAGTACAGATTACTACAGACTGTTCTGTTTTTTGACAGATTCTGTTTTCAATGCATAGTTTGCTTGTTTTCTAGTTTCTATGGCTTATATTGCTCAATATAAATTGTGGAAATGATATGCTACAGTAGGCATTGTGTGGAAACATATATGAATCTTGTATTTGACAGTACCAAAGTGAAATGGTTTGCTCTTTATCATACTAACCTATCTCACGAAGTTCCGTTAAGTCTTGTGTGATCGAAGTTTTCAAGTTTGGGGTGAGATGTCGATATGAGGAGAATAAGGAGTGACAAGAACCTAATCTTGGGGATGCCCAAGGCACCCCAAGGTAATATTCAAGTAAGATCCAAGAAACTAAGCTTGGGGATGCCCCGGAAGGCATCCCCTCTTTCGTCTCCAACATTATCGGTAACCTCACTTGGAGCTACATTTATTCGTCACATGATATGTGTTTTGCTTGGAGCATCATTTTCTTGTTAGGATTTTCTTTCTATTATTTATAATAATGTTTTGCATCTTTATTTCCAATAAAAATGTCAAGGATAGCCTTTACCATGGTCATTTTGCAAGTATATGAGTTGCTGTTTCAAAACAGAAAGTTTATGGCTGTTGCAATAATTATCCAAAAAATTAAGGATGTGATAAAATGTTGAAACTTTTTGCACAATAAGTTCTGATAAAATTTCTAAAGTTTGGTAAATTTTCATAATTTTTGGAGTTTAAGAAGTATTGATAATCTTGCATTCTTTATAGACTGTACTGTTTGGGCAGATTGCTGTTATGTTTGCATTGTTTGCATATGTTTGCTTGTTTAATGATTCTATTTGAGGATAGGAGTATTAAATATTCATAGGCATTTAGTATGCAATGTTGAATAATAATTTTTGTGATTTACTACAATAGATAATGATAAGGTTTTTGCATTGGTTTATACTAACTTATCTCACGAGTTCTTGTTGAGTTTTGTGTGGATGAAGTTTTTAAGATTTAGGGAAACCATGATATAAAAGGAATTAAGGAGACACAAAAGCTCAAGCTTGGGGATGCCCAAGGCATCCCAAGATAATATTTCAATAAGTCTCAAGCATCTAAGCTTGGGGATGCCCCGGTAGGCATCCCACCTTTCTTCATCAACAATTATCGGTTAGTATCGGTTGATCCTAAGTTTTTGCTTCTTCACATGAGTTGTGCTATTCTTGGAATGTCATTTTTTTTTCTTGCTGTTTTAATAAAATACTTAGATCTGAAAGTTTTTAAATAATAGAGAGTCCACAATTAGCTACCTATTTACTTAACTACTCGCTTGATCTTCACTTATATCTTTTTGGAGTAGCTTGTCATTTACTCTTGTGCTTCACTTATATCCTATGAGTAAATTGTTGAATGAATTGAATATCATGAAGTTGAAATTATATGTTCATATCATGCCTAGGGGTAGCTTCACATTGGGTTTAGAAAGTGAAATCTTTTGAGGCTTGACAATCACAATATTGGTCATACAAGCAATTCATGAATGATTAGTAGAAGGAAGAGAACTTTCACATGCAAATACACTATCTTGGAAATCTTTTGTGATTGTGAGCCCCCATCAAAATATTATATGCCAAAATTGTTGACGTTGGACAAGGAAGACAACGGAATGATTTATGTTTGTTCATATTCACATAGAAGTTATATTGTCATAGATCCTTCAACATGTGGTGCTTGCCCCCCATCTTTGCTAGCCAAAAATTCCGCACTAAGTAGAGATACTACTTGTGCATCCAAAAACCCTTAAACCCAAATCTTATTTTCAAGAGTCCACCATACCTACCTATGGATTGAGTAAGATCCTTCAAGTAAGTTGTCATCGGTGCAATAAGGCAATAAAAATTGCTTCTAAAAGTGTAAGAGAAAATTGAGCGTTGTACGAACTTGTGATGGTAAAGAAATAAAAGCGACAGACTGCATAATAAAGGTTGCCATCACAAGGGGCAATATAACGTGACGTTCTTTTGCACTAAGGGGTTGAGCATACAAACAAATAAGCGCATGGCAACCTCTGCTTCCCTCTGTGAAGGGCCTATCTTTTACTTTTATGTATTTACTTTTATGTAAGAGTAAAAGTTTTTCTCTCTATTCCTTTTTATTTTTCTCCTTTGGCAAGCATCATGTGGTGAGGAAAGATTCAGGCACATATGTCCAGTTGGATATGGGTGGCATGAGTTATTATTGTTGACATCACCCTTGAGGTGAATACGTTGGGAGGCAAAATTATAAGCCGCTATCTTTCTATGTGTCCGGTTGAAACATTTTGCTCATGTGTATGCGGTGAGTGTTAGCAATCATAGAAGACTATATGATGGTTGAGTCTGTGGAGCTCTTACTTAGACTCTGCTGAATAAGTTGAATTGCAATTGCTTGGTGACTGAGAACATAGGTTGTTGAGTTTCAAGAGAATTCATTGTTTGAACCTTAACATGTGAATTGGTTGCTATTTTAACATGAGAAGTTTTATAAGAAAGAATTGCTGTTATGATGCTAGGAAGAGTGATTGAAATTGTCATTGATCAAACTTGTGCCCTTTGCTAGCATTCACGCTTCATAAATTATTTCTTTTATCATTTACCTACTCGAGGACGAGTAGGAATTAAGCTTGGGGATGCTGATACGTCTCCAACGTATCTATAATTTATGAAGTATTCATGCTGTTATATTATCATTCTTCGATGTTTTACAATCATTTTATAGCAACTTTATATCATTTTTTTTGGGGACTAACCTATCGACCCAGTGCCCAGTGCCAGTTGCTGTTTTTGCTTGTTTTTTACATTGCAGGAAATCAATATCAAACGGAGTCCAAACACCGCGAAACTTTTTGTGGATTTTTTATGGACTAGAAGACATCCAGTGGGCCAGAGAAGCACCTGGGGGGGGGGGGGGTGCCCTGAGGGGGGCACAACCCACCAGGGCACGCCTGGGGGCCCAGGCGCGCCCAGGTGGGTTGTGCCCACCTCGGTGGCCTCCCGCACCCCCTCTTTGCCCTATAAATCACCAAATATTCCAAAAACCCTGGGGGTAACCCTAGATCAGAAGTTCCGCCACCGCAAGGCTGTGTAGCCATGCAAAACCAATCTAGACCCCGTTCCGGTACTCCGCCGGAGGGGGAGATCATCATCGGGGGCCATCTTCATCATCCCGGCGACCACCACGATGAGGAGGGAGTAGTCCACCCTCGGGGCTGAGGGTTTGTACCAGTAGCTATGTGTTTAATCTCTCTCTATCGTGTTCTTGAGATGCACAATCTTGATGTATCGTGGGCTTTGTTAATATAGTCGGATCATATGGTGTTTTCCCCTCTCTATCTTGTTGTGATGAATTGAGTTTTCCCTTTGAGATTTCGTTTTATCAGATTGAATACTTTTATGGATTTGAGAGCACTTGATATATGTCTTGCATACTAATACCCGGATGACAATGGGGTATTATATTGATTCACTTGATATATGTTTTGGCACTCAACTCGCGGATTCCCGAGGTGACATTGGGGTAATCTATGCATAGGGGTTGATGCACGTTCTTGTCTTTGTTTCTCCGGTAGAAATCTTGGGGCACACTTTGAGGTTCTTTGAGTTGGATTGAGCATTATGAATCTAAATTTGCTTTGGTGTTATTTTAGTACGAACTCTTGGATAGATCGATCAGAAAGAATAGCTTTGAGGTGGTTTCGTACCCTACAAACAATTTATTCTTATGTTCTCCGCTAGATAGGAACTTTGGAGTGATTCTTCTTCGCACGTTGAGGGATGGTTATATGATCCAATTATATTAGCATTGTTGAGAGATTGCACTAGCGAAAGTACGGACCCTAGGCCTTGTTTTCAAGCATTGCAATACCGTTTGTGCTCACTTTTGTCACTTGCTACCTTGCTGTTTTTATTTATTCAGATTATAAAAAAATATTTCTACCATCCAAATTACACTTTTATCACCATCTCTTCGCCGAACTAGTGCACCTATACAATATGCCATTGTATTGGGTGTGTTGGGGACACAAGAGATTTCTTGTATTTGGTTGCAGGGTTGTTTGAGAGAGACCATCTTCATCCTACGCCTCCCACGGATTGATAAACCTTAGGTCATTCACTTGAGGGAAAATAGCTACTGTCCTACAAAACTCTGCGCTTGGAGGCCCAACACGAGTCTACAAGAATAAAGTTGCATAGTAGACATCACCCGTTGACTAAACCTCTCACAAGCAAAACATGATCACACCTTAGTGCTCTTTTTGAGTGTTAATCACATGGCGATGTGAACTAGATTATTGACTCTAGTAAACTCTTCGGGTGTTAGTCACATGGTGATGTGAACTATGGGTGTTAATCACGTGATGATGTGAACTAGATTATTGACTCTAGTGCAAGTGGGAGACTGAAGGAAATATGCCCTAGAGGCAATAATAAAGTTGTTATTTTATATTTCCTTATTCATGATAAAGGTTTATTATTCATGCTAGAATTGTCTTGATCGGAAACTTAAATACATGTGTGAATACATAAACAAATACCGTGTCCCTAGTAAGCCTCTACTAGACTAGCTCGTTGATCAAAGATGGTTAAGGTTTCCTAACCATAGACATGTGTTGTCATTTGATAACGGGATCACTTTATTAGGAGAATGATGTGATGGACAAGACCCATCCGTTAGCTTAGCATAATGACCGTTCAGTTTATTGCTATTGCTTTCTTCATGTCAAATACATATTCCTTCGACTATGAGATTATGCAACTCCCAGATACCGGAGGAATACCTTGTGTTCTATCAAACATCACAACGTAACTGGGTGATCATAAAGATGCTCTACAGGTATCTCCGAAGGTGTTTGTTGAGTTGGCATAGATCGAGATTAGGATTTGTCACTCCGAGTATCGGAGAGGTATCTCTGGGCCCTCTCGGTAATACACATCATAAGCTTGCAAGCAAATGACTGAGTTAGTCACGAGGTGATGTATTACAGAATGAGTAAAGAGACTTTCCGGTAACGAGATTGAACTAGGTATGAAGATACCGACGATCGAATCTCAGGCAAGTAACATACCGATGGACAAAGGGAATTACGTATGTTGTCATAACGGTTCAACCGAAAAGATCTTCTTAGAATATTTAGGAGCCAATATGGGCATCCAGGTTCTGCTATTGGTTATTGACCAGAGAGGTGTCTCGGTCATGTCTACATAGTTCTCGAACCCGTAGGGTCCGCACGCTTAATGTTCGTTGACGATATAGTGTTATATGAGTTATATGATTTGGTGAACGAATGTTTTTCGAAGTCCTGGATGAGATCACGGACATGACGAGGAGTCTCGAAATGGTCGAGAGGTAAAGATTGATATATAGGACGATGGTATATGGACACCGGAAGTGTTTCGGGACGTACCGGGAAGTTATGGGGTCACCGAAAGGGGTTCCGGGCACCCCCCGGGAAGTTATGGGCTTTATGGACCAAAGGAGGGGACATACCAGCCCACTAGGGGACTGGTGCGCCCCTCCCATGGCTGGCCGGCCCTAAGGGAAAGGAAAGGGGAGGGTGGCCCCTCCTGCCTTTCCCTCCTCAGGAGAGAAAGGAAGGGGGGGGGGGGCGCCACCTCCTCCTTCCTTCCTCCCGCGCTCCAAATAAGGAAAGGGGGGGCGGCTTGGGAGAGACCCCAAGTAGGATTCCCCCTACTTGGGCGCCCCCCTTGGCTGCTCCTCCCTCCCTCCCACCTATATATATGTGGGACGGGGTGCCTAGCACACAACAGAACATTATCTTAGCCGTGTGCGGCGCCCCCCTCCACCGTTTACACCCCCGGTCATATATTCGTAGTGCTTAGGCGAAGCCCTGCGGAGATCACTTCACCATCACCGTCACTACGCCGTCGTGCTGCCAGAACTCATCCACTACCTCGCCATCTTGCTGGATCAAGAAGGCAGAGGACGTCATCGAGCTGAACGTGTGCTGAACACGGAGGTGCCGTGCGTCCGGTGCTCGATCGGTTGGAACGCGAAGAAGTTCGGCTACATCAACCGCGTTGTCAAACGCTTCCGCTTACGGTCTACGAGGGTACATAGACACACTCTCGCCTCTCGTTGCTATGCATCTCCTAGATAGATCTTGCATGGGCGTAGAATTTTTTTTGTTTTCCATGCAACGTTCCCCAACATACAGTTGTCCCTATAAAACTGTTTCTAATATCTCGAATATCCAAACGCTTCATCCTTGCTATTCATTTGTGCTCGCATTGCCATCGCAGTCGGTATTCTGTGGTGCTATGTTTATGATGCACGACCCATCACAAACAGTTCATGATTATAGAACGTGTATGATAAGCAGACAATCACACACATTCACTTTTCCCGAACCGTATGCGATAACTAATTAAGAAGATTAGCTAATCATCGTACGAGTGTCAGATAGGATCATGAAACATTGAACCATCGTAACATCATCGTACATGATAACTATCGCACATGCTATTATGTGGTGCAATGTTTACGATGCGTACCACATCAGAAATAGTTCATGATTGCAAATCATGTATGATAAGGAAACTATCACAAACGTTTAGTTTGCCTGCACCGTTTGTGATATTGTCTGACATCACACACGCTTTGCAAACGGCAACTATGTGCATGACCGCACACGTTTCCTCTCTGTGAACCATGTCAGATTATGGTGTATATTACAAACATTTGTGTTTTACCGACCGTGTGCGCTGTAACGACCAACAAAGCGTAATTTCACCGTAATTTAATTGCTGCTATTTAAAATTGTATCGGATTTGAATTTGAAAGTATGCTATAGCTTTATTCATATCCATCAGGTTCAAACAACCAATGCATTATTCGATTCATAGGTACATATGTTCAAGAATTACATAAGCACCAAATAAAGAATGATGAACCACGGTTCTATACTTGTACTATTAAAGACGGTAAAGAAAGAGGCGGAATACATTCTGGTTGCTGAACAAGGTGAAGTGGAATGCCCATATTGTGCCCTCCTCCATGCAGAAGGCACGCACGACTCTAGTCCAACCCCTTGTGGTGGCCGACCGCCCATCCTTCACTGTCTTCATGAACACATCTAGATAGTCATCGTGTTCTGGTAGAAACACTTTAACCTTTGCATGCCCACCAATCATGTAGTTTGAGAGGTAATCTTGAGTAAATTGCTTTGGGAACCACTGCAAAGGAAAAATATTCAGACATTGTCATCTAACACAACTCATTATGGGCAGTAAAAAGAAGGCTGCAGAGTTCTTACTTACCATCCTGTAATTCGTTGTTGTCTTGGATAAAGTGTAAACAAATAGTTTAATTACCATCTTTTGACCCATTTTACTAACAATCTTTATCAGCTTCCTCACTTGATGCTAGTTCATCAATATCTCATTACCCCATACGCAGAAAGGATCGAAGCGCGGATCTTTACCAATGACATATGTACCTAAAAGCACCAAGTTAATATTAGAAGCTAAACAGCAATTGCACAATGATGTAGTACAACACTCCCTCTGTCCCATTATATAATATCTTATAACATCCAATATACTCACATATTGGATGAATTAACATCTTATATTATGGGCCGGAGGGAGTTTATTGCATTTTTACAAATTATCAGCTGATTAACTGCTGTTGTGTTGTTGTTGTTGTTGTTGCTGCTGCTCTTCTACGTATATCTAGACATCATCACAACATTAAGGTAACACTCTTCCTTGTTGCTATGCAGCCTAGGATTGCATATTTAGACATTCAGTACAGTGCATGTTGCTATGTAGTCTAAGATATATTAGATATGGCCCTAGTTAACCTACCGATAAATGGGTTACAGATATATTCAGTTAAAAGTCTGATTCACCGATTAGTCCCTTACCAGACCCCTGCCTATATGGTACCAGCTACCGATATCCTGAACAGTGAGTATATATAAGCCATGGGATGAAACTAACCTCGATGGAAAACAACAGTCATTCCCAAAATTGTCATGTGTAAGTACATCGAGAGGCATGTTAAGCACAACAGGCTAAACATCAACCAAATATATCCATGGCAGACAAAGTAATCTCCAAACGATAGCTTCAGTGTGCAGGTTTAAGCACGCTAGTTAAGCAAAGCAAGAAGTGGAAAGGTGTGTTAACTACAACAGGCCTAACATTTAACAACACGCAAATATAGTCATTCAAACTGGTATTGTGCCGGTCTAAGTACACTGGTTATTGTTAAATGAAAATGGAAAGGCATGTTAACTACAACATGCTTAACAGCAACCAAATGTAGTCATTCATAGTGGTATTGTTGAAACTGGTATTGATGAAATTAAACTACACAGTTCATACTTGCACATATAGAACATCACGTTGTGAATAACTGGAATAAACAAGGCATACTACAACAACCAAAGATAGCATTTGAAACTGGACATATGCTAACTACAAACAACCGAACAACCAAAAAACTTTAAAAGATCCATATGCTAGCTATAACAGGCTTAACAGCAAGCAAATATATGCATTCCTATTGGTATGTTGAAAACATGTATTGATGAAAATGTACTGCATAGTAAATAGTTGCACATATAGAGCATCACATTGTGAACAACTGAAATAAACAAGGCATACTGCAAACAACCAAATATAGCAATTAATACTGGACATATTCTCACGACACTACAAAAGGGACTCGACAAAACAAATCATGGGTCCCCCCCTGTGAAGAGGCACGGCAAAATAAATCATGGGTTTCCTCACTTGTCACAGATGGGCTCGTTCCCGTGGGAAGAGCACGGACCCTGGGTGCACTCCATGTTATCGCAGATGGGATCCTTCCCCTTGGAAGAGCACGGCTGTAGGGTGCCCTCCCTAATGTCGCAGATGGACTCTTTCCCCTTGGAAGAGCCGGAGAGGGTGCCCTCCTCGTGGTCCCCGTCGATGAGGTCTAACTTGGAAGCTGTGGATCCCAAGCCAGCGTCGCAGAACGTGTCCTTTAGAAATGACAAAAGGGGCTCGATGGCGATGTAGGATGGCAAATTCTTGACAACGAGCCAGAGGAGATCAGCGGCCGGGCCATGGATGAGATCGACGGCGGTTGAACCCGAGGGGTTGGGGGTGGGCCACTTAACCTGTGACATAGCCCGCGTCAGGCCGCCGCTGTCGACGACCTCGATGTCGTAGCCAGTGTCCGCGACATACCCGCATACTCTAACCCGCTGATTGAGAGCCTGTGGCCAGTAATGGTCGTCAGCTTCCTCGGCGGCCACCTCGGCGACGTCGGGCGAAGAGGCCGTGATACACCTCTTTTGGGCCAGTCGCTCCTCGAGCTCCACGGGAAGCATAGCCGGGCTTATGCTACGACGCTCTAGAGTGGGGGATGGGGATCTGTGGGAAAGGGGGCGTTTGGCAGGCGTCATCTAAGAAACTCAGGGCGGCTAGGGTATGGAGATCGGTGGGTAAGCTGCACGGTCAAACAGGCTGATGTTGATAATGGAGGCCTTGCGGCGGCGGCGGCGACGATGACCTTGCTAGGGTTTTGAGCGAGGGAGGGGTTGTGATGGGGGGGGGGTGTGTGCGCGCGCGCCCGAGGAGTTTTTGGGGTGTGTGTGTGGAGGGGGGTGTTTGAGGAAATGACGCGGCTACTAAAAATTTTACTACGCGGGAGTCAAATGCGGGAGTAAAATGCCGGGGCTATTGAAAATTTGGATGATGGTGCATCGCACACGGTCCCGAAATAACAACCTTGTGTTATGAAATAGAAAAACCCTCGAGCCGGGCAGATATTTTCGAGGGATGCAGGCGGGAGCGGGAACGACAAACATCACACACGGTCGAAACATAATAACCGTGTGTTATCAAACAGAAAAACCCTGCAGGCGGGTTTGATAATTTTGAGAGGGGAAGCCTCGTGGAGCCCAATGTACTGTGCTGATGTGCGTGACAGGGGCACCAGCGTGGAACACAGTTTGTGTGAGTGAACCGTGTGTGTTGCGTCATCCGACTTGTCTAACGTTCATAAATTTGGTGAAAATGACGCGGGAAAGGGTCAGAACATGAACACACTTGCATGTGGACCCAATATATGTATGAAAAGGATGGTTTGATGTTCAAATACCAAATGGACAACTTTGATGTGGCACCTACCTCACAAAGAGCACGGTATTGCTTGCCCCCTCTTTGTTTCGACAGGAGGGGAATCCTAAGCTATGAATGCATGCCCGCCCCCACGGAGGTTCACCTAGCAAAGTGCGAAGTAGTAGTCCTCCCCCCATCAAACACACACACACACACACACACACTTTCAATCAGCGGGAGAGGGCATCTCACCAAGATGTATCATAAAACAGACCAAGAAGAATCCACCTTGGTCGTACAATCTCTCTCTTGTTGTTGGTCAAAGTGATGGACGTCCATGCGATCCCAGAGATGGGCTAGCTCGCCAATAATCACGCAAGTAGCTAGTCCCCGAAGACAACCACTGCCTGCATGTGCCCCAAACATATGTATGGAGTGTTGATGTTTTAATACACAATGGAATAACTTTGTTGTGGCACCATGCTTTGGAACCAGAAATCCCCACATGGAGCGAGGGTTAGTTGACGACGCATTGTATGCATGTATGTCACACCAAGCGCACGGTATTGTTTCCCCCCCCCCTTCGTGTCGGCAGGAGGGGAATCCTAAGCTATGAACGCATGCCTGCCCCCACGGAGGTTCACCTAGCAAAGTGCGAAGTAGCAGTCCCCCCCCCCCATCACACACACACACAGACCCACACACACCAACACACACACACACACACACTTTCAATCGGCGGGAGAGGGTGATACGTCTGCAACATATCTATAATTTATGAAGTATTCATGCCATGTTTACAATAATTTTATATGGTTTTGGTATGATTTGATTAGAACTAACCCGGACTGGCGCTGTTTTCAGCAGAACTACCGTGGTGTCATTTTTTGTGCAGAAATAAAAGTTCTCGGAATGGGCTGAAAATTTACGGTGATTTTTTATGGACCAAAAGAGACCCCCGAAGCAACGGAGCTGGCCCAGGAAGTGACCGAGGAGGCTACAAGCCTGCTAGCCACGCCCTACCCCTAGGGTGCTAGCTCCAGGCTTGTGGGCCCCTCGGGCACCCCCCTGACGTGAGATCGACGCCAAAAATTCTTATAAATACCCAAACCTCTGAAAAGAACCCTAGATCGGAAGTTCCGCCGCTGCAAGCCTTTGTAGCCATGAAAAACCAATCGGGAGCCTGTTCTCGCACCCTGCCGGAGGGAGAAATCATCACCGAAGGCCATCTTCATCATCCCGGCGGCCACTATGATGAGGAGGGAGTAGTTCACCCTCGGGGCTGAGGGTATGTACCAGTAGCTATGTGTTTGATCTCTCTCTCTCTCTCATGTTCTTGATTTGGCATGATCTTGATGTACCGCGAGCTTTGTTACTATAGTTGGATCATATTGTGTTTCTCCCCCTCTACCTTCTTGTGATGAATTGTGTTTTACCTTTGAGGTTTCACTATTATCGGATTGAATACTATTATGGATTTGAGAACACTTGATATATGTCTTGCGTGGGATACCCGTGGGGACAATGGGGTGTTCTATTGATTCACTTGATGTATGTTTTGGCACTCAACTCGCGGATTCCTGAGGTGACATTAGGGTAATCTATGCATAGGGGTTGATGCATGTTTTCATCCTTGTTTCTCCGGTAGAAATCTTGGGGCACTCTTTGAGGTTCTTTGTGTTGGATTGAATATTATGAATCTGAAGTTGTTTGATGCATATCGTATAATTGACCCACGGATACTTGTGGTGACATTGGAATATCTAGGTGACATTAGGGTTGATTGATGTGTATCATATGGTGTTATTTTAGTACGAACTCTAGGGCTGTTTGTGACACTTATAGGAATAGCTCAAAAGATTGATCAGAAAGAATAACTTTGAGGTGGTTTCGTACCCTACAAGCAATTTCATCTTATGTTCTCCACGATAGGAACTTTGGAGTGACTCTTTGTTGCACGTTGAGGGATTGCCATATGATTTAATTATGTTATCATTGTTGAGATACTTTGCACTAGTGAAAGTATGAACCCTAGGCCTTGTTTTCAAGCATTGCAATACCGTTTTTGCTCACTTTTGTTACTAGTTACCTTGCTGTTTTTATATTTTCAGATTACAAAAACCTATATCTACTATCCATATTACACTTGTATCACCATCTCTTCACCGAACTAGTGCACCTATATAATTTACCATTGTATTGGGGGTGTTGGGACACTAGAGACTCTTTGTTATTCGGTTGCAGGGTTGTTTGAGAGAGACCATCTTCATCCTACGCCTCCCACGGATTCATAAACCTTAGGTCATCCACTTGAGGGAAAATTGCTACTGTCCTACAAAACTCTGCGCTTGGAGGCCCAACACGAGTCTACAAGAAGAAGGTTGCGTAGTAGACATCAAGTTCTTTTCTGGCGCCGTTGCCGGGGAGGTGAGTGCTTGAAGGTATATCTTTAGATCTTGCAACTGAATCTTTTAGTTTCTTGTTTTATCACTAGTTTAGTTTATAAAAGAAAACTAAAAAAATAGAATTGAGGTTGCCTCATATGCTTCATCTTTTTAATGTCTTTCGTGAAAATGATGGAAAAGAAAATTGTGCCAAAGTGTTAGAAGAAGAAGTCAATAAAATGTTTGGCATAAAAACTTTGAATGATGAGCATGATTGCAATGTTGTTAGTATGAATTCTTTGAATATCCATGATGCTAATGATATGCAAAGCTACAAGCTTGGGGATGCTATATTTGATGAAGATAATATTTTTAGTCCCCAAGTTTTGATGAGAAAATTTATTATGATGATAGCATGCCTCCTATTTACGATGATTATATTGATGAATGTGGGTTTGGAAGAATGTCAACTCTAGGTACTAATGATCCCACTATTTTGGAGGGTTTTGAATCTTATTATAATATTTATGAAAGTGGATTTGGAGAGGTCATGACTTTATTTAATGATGAATCCACTATTTTGGAAGAGGTTTCAATTGACTATGAGAACAAAGTTGCTATCTATGATGATTATTGTGATGATATGTATGCAATAAAGAGTAATGATATGCATGAAACTTGTCATCATGATTTTAATGTTCAATTTGATTATGTCAATCGAGTATCTTATGATAGTTATTTTGTTGAGTCTGCTACTTCCACTACTATGAATGAGAAGAATTTTGCATATGTGGAGAGTAGTAAAATTTCTATGCTTATGAATCATGAAAAGAATGCTTTATGAGATAGTTATATTTTTGAATTCATTCATGATTCCACTGAAAATTATTATGAGATAGGAACATATGCTTCTACATATCACAATAATATCAAGTTTCCTCTCTATGTGTTGAAAATTTTGAAGTTATGCTTGTTTTGCCTTCCTATGCTAGTTGTTTCATGTTCCCATAAATTGTTTGATCACAAAATCCCTATGCATAGGAAGTGCATTAGACTTAAATGTTCTAGTAATATGCTTCATGATGCCCCCATTATGTTTCAATTCTTATCTTTTATGTGAGCATCATTGAAATCATCATGCCTAGCTAGGGGCGCTAAACAATAGCGCTTGTTGGGAGGCAACCCAATTTTTATTTTGTGTTTTTTGTTTTCGCTCCTGTTTTTCAATAAATAAATATTATTAAATCTGTAGTAATTGTGTTCTAGTGTTTTAATTAGTGTTTGAGCCAAGTAAGACCTTTGGGATGGTCTATGGTGATAGTTGATTTGATCTTGCTGAAAAACAGAAACTTTTGCGCTCATTGACAGAAATTTAGAAAATCACAGAAACGTGATTTTGATCTAAATTTTTTACACAAGATTTATATACAAATTTCCTAGGGTTTCCTAAATTTTCAGAATTTTTGGAGTTATATAAGTATACGAAATTTCCAGATTACTACAGACTGTTCTATTTTTGACAGATTCTGTTTTCTATGTGTTGTTTGCTTATTTTGATGAATCTATTGGTAGTATCGAGGGTTATGAACCATGGAGAAGTTAGAATACAATAGATATAACACCAATATAAATTTATAATGAGTTCACAACATTACCTAAAGTGATGATTTATTTTATTATTCTAACGGATCTTACGAGTTTTCTGTTGAGTTTTGTGTTGTGAAGTTTTCTAGTTTTGGGTAAAGTTTTGATGGACAACGGAATAAGGAGTGGCAAGAGCCTAAGATTGGGGATGCCCAAGGCACCCCAAGGTAATATTCAAGGACAACCAAGCATCTAATCTTGGGGATGCCCCGGATGGCATCCCCTCTTTTGTCTTCAATCCATCGGTAAATTTACTTGAGGCTATATTTTTATTCACCACATGATATGTGTTTTGCTTGGAACGTCTTGTATGATATGAGTCTTTGCTTTCTAGTTTGCCACAATCATCCTTGCTGTACACACCTTTTGAGAGGGACACACATTAATCATGAATTTATTAGAATACTCTTTGTGCTTCACTTATATCTTTTGAGCTAGGTAGTTGCTCTAGTGCTTCACTTATATCTTTTTTGAGCACGGCGCTGGTTTTATTTTGTAGAAATTGATGAACTCTCATGCTTCACTTATATTATTTTGAGATTCTTTAAACATCATGGTAATTTGCTTAGGTTATGAACTTGGTCCTAATATGATGGGCATCCAAGAGGGATATAATAAAAACTTTCATAAAGAGCATTGAATATATGAGAAGTTTGATTCCTTGCATTTGTTTTGAGATATAAAGATGGTGATATTAGAGTCATGCTAGTGAGTAATTGTGGATTGGTAGAAATACTTGTGTTAAAGTTTGTGATTCTCGAAGCATGCACATATGGTGAACCGTTATGTGATGAAGTCGGAGCATGATTTATTTTTTGATTGTCTTCCTTATGAGTGGCGGTCGGGGAGCGATGGTTTTTTCCTACCAATCTATCCCCCTAGTAGCATGCGTATTAGTACTTTGCTTTGATGGCTAATAAATTTTTGCAATAAGTATGTGAGTTCTTTATGACTAATGTTGAGTCCATAGATTATACGCACTCTCACCCTTCCACCATTGCTAGCCTCTCTAGTACCGCGCAACTTTCGCCGATGCATTAAACCCACCATATACCCTTCCTCAAAATAGCCACCATACCTACCTATTATGGCATTTCCATAGCCATTCCGAGATATATTGCCATGCAACTTCCACCGTTCCGTTTATTATGACACATACCATCATTGTCATATTGCTTTGCATGATCATGTAGTTGCCATAGTATTTGTGGCTTGGCCACCGTTCATATTTTTTATACATGTCACTCTTGATCATTGCACATCCCGGTACACCGTCGGAGGCATTCATATAGAGTCATATTTTGTTCTAGTATCGAGTTGTAATTCTTGAGTTGTAAGTAAATAAAAGTGTGATGATCATCATTATTAGAGCATTGTCCCATGTGAGGAAAGGATGATAGAAGCTATGATTCCCTCACAAGTTGGGATGAGACTCCGGACTTTAAAATAAAAGAGGCGAAAGAGCCAAAAAAAATGAGAGAAAAAGAGAGAAGGGACAATGTTACTATCCTTTTTCCACACTTGTGCTTGAAAGTAGCACCATGTTCTTCATGATAGAGAGTCTCCTATTTTATCACTTTCATATACTAGTGGGATTTTTCATTATAGAACTTGGCTTGTATATTCCAATGACAGGCTTCCTCAAATTTCCCTAGGTCTTCGTGAGCAAGCAAGTTGGATGCACACCCACTTAGTTTTCATTTTGAGCTTTCATACACTTATAGCTCTAGTGCATCCGTTGCATGGCAATCCCTACTCACTTGCATCGATATCAATTGATGGGCATCTCCATAGCCCTTTAATTTTCCTAGTTGATGTGAGACTTTCTCCTTTTAGTCTTCTCCTCATAACCTCCACCATACTCTATTCCACTTATAGTGCTATATCCATGGCTCACGCTCATGTATTGCATGAAAGTTGAAAAAGCTTGAGAACATTAAAAGTATGAAACAATTGCTTGGCTTGTCATCGGGGTTGTGCATGATGAAATATTTTGTGTGATGAAGATAGAGCATAGCTAGACTATATGATTTTGTAGGGATAACTTTCTTTGGCCATGATATTTTGAGAAGACATGATTGCTTTATTAGTATGCTTGAAGTATTATTGTTTTTATTTCAATATTAAACTTTTGTTTTGAATCTTATGGATCTAAACATTCATGCCACACTAAAGAAGATTACATTGATAAATATGTTAGGTAGCATTCACACTTCATAAATTCTTTCTTTTATCATTTACCTACTCGAGGACGAGCAGGAATTAAGCTTGGGGATGCTGATACGTCTCCAATGTATCTATAATTTAGGAAGTATTCATGCCATGTTTACAACAATTTTATATGGTTTTGGTATGATTTGATTAGAACTAACCCGGGCTGACGCTGTTTTCAGCAGAACTACCATGGTGTCATTTTTTGTGCAGAAATAAAAGTTCTCGGAATGGGCTGAAAATTTACGGTGATTTTTTATGGACCAAAAGAGACACCCAAAGCACCGGAGCTAGGCCAAGAAGTGACCGAGGAGGCTACAAGCCTGCTAGCCGCGCCCTACCCCCCAGGGCGCTAACTCCAGGCTTGTGGGCCCCTCGGACACCCCCTTGACATGAGACCGACGCCAAAAATTCTTATAAATACCCAAACCTCCGAAAAGAACCCTAGATCGGAAGTTCCACCGCTGCAAGCCTCTGTAGCCATGAAAAACCAATCGAGAGCCTGCTCCGGCACCCTGCCGGAGGGGGAAATCATCACCGAAGGTCATCTTCATCATCTCGGCGACCACTATGATGAGGAGGGAGTAGTTCACCCTCGGGGCTGAGGGTATGTACCAGTAGCTATGTGTTTGATCTCTCTCTCTCATGTTCTTGATTTGGCACGATCTTGATGTACCGCGAGCTTTGTTACTATAGTTGGATCATATGGTGTTTCTCCCCCTCTACCTTCTTGTGATGAATTGTGTTTTACCTTTGAGGTTTCACTATTATCGGATTGAATACTATTATGGATTTGAGAACACTTGATGTATGTCTTGCGTGGGATACCCGTGGTGACAATGGGGTGTTCTATTGATTCACTTGATGTATGTTTTGGCACTCAACTCACGGATTCCTGAGGTGACATTGGGGTAATCTATGCATAGGGGTTGATGCACGTTTTCATCCTTGTTTCTCCGGTAGAAATCTTGGGGCACTCTTTGAGGTTCTTTGTGTTGGATGGAATATTATGAATCTGAAGTTGTTTGATGCATATCGTATAATTGACCCACGGATAGTTGTGTTGACATTGGAGTATCTAGGTGACATTAGGGTTGATTGATGTGTATCATATGGTGTTATTTTAGTACGAACTCTAGGGCTGTTTGTGACACTTATAGGAATAGCTCAAAAGATTGATCAGAAAGAATAACTTTGAGGTGGTTTCATACCCTACAAGCAATTTCATCTTACGTTCTCCGCGATAGGAACTTTGGAGTGACTCTTTGTCGCACGTTGAGGGATTGCCATATGATTTAAATTTGTTATCATTGTTGAGATACTTTGCACTAGTGAAAGTATGAACCCTAGGCCTTGTTTTCAAGCATTGCAATACCATTTTTGCTCACTTTTGTTACTAATTACCTTGCTGTTTTTATATTTTCAGATTACAAAAACCTATATCTACTATCCATATTACACTTGTATCACCATCTCTTCGCTGAACTAGTGCACCTATACAATTTACCATTGTATTGGGTGTGTTGGGGACACAAGAGACTCTTTGTTATTCGGTTGCAGGGCTGTTTGAGAGAGACCATATTCATCCTATGCCTCCCACGGATTGATAAACCTTAGGTCATTCACTTGAGGGAAAATTGCTACTGTCCTACAAAACTCTGTGCTTGGAGGCCCAACACGAGTCTACAAGAAGAAGGTTGCGTAGTAGACATCAAAGGGCTTCTCACCAAGATGTATCGTAAAACGGACCAAGAAGAATCCACCTTGGTCATACATCCTCTATCTTCTTGTTGGTCAAGGTGATGGACGTCCATGCGACCCCAGAGATGGGCTAGCTCACCAATAATCACACAAGTAGCTAGTCCCTGAAGACAACCACTGCCTGCATGTGGCCCAAACATATGTATGGAGTGTTGATGTTTGAATACACAATGGAACAACTTTGTTGTGGCACTGTGCTTTGGAACCAGAAATCCCCACACGGAGTGAAGGATTAGTTGACGATGCATTGTATGCATGTATGTCACACCACACTTCGAGCCGATGACAGGGATTCATGCATGCATGCATAGTATGCGCTCAAACGTAGGTCTGAATCTCACCATGACCTACTACGATAATACAAACCAAATGAAGAATCCACCATGGTAACCTATCTCGTTATCGGTCAAAGTGATCATGGATGTCCATACGGGCCCACGAATATATAGGCTCTTGTCGCCGATAACCACATGAGGGAGTGTACCGTTCGAAGACAACCACTGCATGCATATGTATGTATGGAGGTGTGACACGTCTCCAACATATCTATATTTTTTGATTGTTCCATGCTATTATATTATATGTTTTGGATGTTTTATATGCATTAGTATGCTATTTTATACTCCCTCTGTCCCAAAATAAGTGTCTTGACCTTAGTACAATTTTGTACTAAAGTGAGTACAAAGTTGAGACACTTATTTTGGGACGGAGGGAGTATTATTTTTTGGACTAACTTATTAACCTAGAGCCCAGTGCCAGTTTCTGTTTTTTCCTTGTTTTTGAGTTTTACAGAAAAGGAATATCAAATGGAGTCCAAACGGAGTAAAACTTTATGATGATTTTTCTTGGACCAGAAGACATCCACGGAGCTTGGAGAGGAGGCCAGAAGAGTCCCGAGGGCACCACAAGCCCTCAGGCCGCACCCTAGGGGGCGCGCCTCCCAGGCTTGTGGGCCCCTCGGGAGTCCTCCAACCCTAATTCTTGCGCAATAAATTCACAAATATTCCCAAACCAACAGAAGCATCCACCAAAATACTTTTCCGCCGCTGCAAGCCTCTATTCCCGTGAGATCCCATCTTGGGGCCTTTTTCGGCACCTTGTCGGAGGGGGATTTGATCACGGAGGGCCTCTTCATCAACCTTGCTGCCCTTCCGATGAAATGTGAGTAGTTTACCACACACCTACGGGTCCATAGCTAGTAGCTAGATGGCTTCTTCTCTCTCTTTGATCTTCAATACAATGTTCTCCTCGATGTTCTCAGAGATCTATCCGATGTAATATTCTTTTGTGGTGTGTTTGTCGAGATTCGATGAATTGTGGATTTATGATCAGATTATCTATGAATATTATTTGAGTCTTCTCTGAACTCTTTTATGCATGATTTAATATCTTTGTATTTCTCTTCGAATTATTGGTTTAGTTTGGCCAACTAGATTGGTTTTTCTTGCAATGGGAGAGGTGCTTAGTTTTGGGTTCAATCTTGTGGTGTCCTCACCCAGTGACATAGTAGGGGTAGCGAGGCATGTATTGTATTGTTGCCATCAAGGGCAAAAAGATGGGGTTTTCATCATATTGCTTGAGTCTATCCCTCTACATCATGTCATCTTACTTAAAGCGTTGCTTTGTTCTTATGAACTTAATACTCTAGATGTAGGTAGGAGTCGGTCGATGTGTGGAGTAATAGTAGTAGATGCAGAATCGTTTCGGTCTACTTGACACGGACGTGATGCCTATATTCATAATCATTGCCTTGGATATCGTCATGACTTTGCGATTTCTATCAATTGCTCGACAGTAATTTGTTCACGCACCGTATTATTTTCTTTCAAGAGAGAAGCCTCTAGTGAAACCTATGGCCCCCGGGTCTATTTTCCATCATATATTTTCAGATCTATAAACCAAAAAACCCCAAAATACCTTGCTGCAATTTATTTGTTTTTACTGTGTTTTATGTTTTAGTAATCTTTTATACCTATTTCTATTAGATCTCACTCTTCTTCGAGACCGTGACGGGATTGACAACCCCTTTTTCGCGTTGAGTGCAAGTGTTTGTTTGTTTGTGCAGGTGCATAGATTGGAGACTTGCTTGTGCCTCCTACTGGATTGATACCTTGGTTCTTAACTGAGGAAAATACTTATCTCTACTTTGCTGCATCACCCTTTCCTCTTCAAGGGAAAAATCAATGCAAGCTCAAGAATTAGTAGGAAGAATTTCTGGCGCCGTTGCCGGGGAGGTTCTACATCAAGCCTACCAAGTACCCACCATAAACTCTCATCTCTTGCATTACATTATTTGCCATTTGCCTCTCGTTTCCTCTCCCCCACTTCTAAAGCGTTTTCAGAAAAACACAAAAAGATTTGCCGTTTTATTCGCCCTTCTCCCCTTCGTCTTTTTCGTTTGCTTGTTTGCCCGTATGGCTCAACCCAAAAGCTTTGATCCTTATTTTAGGAAGTTGGAAGAGATTGAAAATAATGCTAAAAGATTCATGTCTTTACAATTTGAGCATAATAGTTTCTTTAGGAACGAGCTTAAAGAACAAAAAACTATGATGGAGTATATTAATAAAGTGCTTGATGATGTTACTAAGGAATTTTATGGTCTTAAATCTCAATTTGCTCATCTTGAAAATTTAGTAGGCCAAATTTGTAATAAACAAACTACTTTGGTAAACAAGATGGTTGCTAAACTGGAGTCTTTGAATAATGATGAAGATCTTAAAGTGATTGTTGTGACTCCTATTGAATCTTTGTTTTCTAATATAAATCTTAATAGATGGGAATGGAGATGAGTCAACTTTAGCTAGAAGGCGTCCCAATGATTTGGAGTTTAAAGATCTTAATGCAAAAATTGATAAAAGTGGGATTGGAGAGGTCAAAACTTTAAGTAGCGATGAACCCACTCTTTTGGATTTCAAGGACTTTAATTATGATAATTGCTCTTTGATAGATTGTATTTCCTTGTTGCAATCCATGTTGAATTCTCCTCATGCTTACAATCAAAATAAAGCTTTTACTAAACATATCGTTGATGCTATGATGAAATCTTTTGAAGAAAAACTTGAGTTGGAAGTTTCTATCCCTAGAAAGCTTTATGATGAGTGGGAACCTACTATTAAGATTAAAATTAAAGATTATGAGTGCCATGCTTTGTGTGATTTGGGTGCTAGCGTTTCCACGATTCCAAAAACTTTATGTGATGTGCTAGGTTTCTGTGAATTTGATGATTGTTCTTTAAATTTGCATCTAGCGGATTCCACTATTAAGAAACCTATGGGAAGGATTAATGATGTTCTTATTGTTGTAAATAGGAATTATGTGCCCGTAGATGTTATTGTGCTTGATATAGATTGCAATCCGACATGCCCTATTATTCTTGGTAGACCTTTCCTTAGAACGATTGGTGCAATTATTGATATGAAAGGAGGAAACATTAGATTTCAATTTCCGTTAAGGAAGGGCATGGAACACTTCCCAAGAAAGAAAATTAAGTTGCCATATGAATTTATTATGAGGGCTACTTATGGTTTGCATACCAAAGATGACAATACCTAGATCTATGTTTTATGCCTAGCTAGGGGCGTTAAACAATAGCGCTTGTTTGGAGGCAACCCAATTTTATTTTTATATTTTTTGATTTTGGTTCTGTTTTTCAATAAATACACATTATTACCTCTGTAGTAATTTTTTTTGGTGTTTTAATTAGTGTTTGAGCCAAGCAAGACCTTTGGGATGGTCTACGGTGATAGTTGATTTGATCTTGCTGAAAAACAGAAATTTTGTGCTCATTGCCAAAAATTAAATAAATCACAGAAACGTGATTTTGATCTGAATTTTTTACAAAATATTGATATACAAATTTCCCAGGTTTTCTAAAATTTTCAGAATTTTTGGAGTTACAGAAGTATACGTAATTTCCAGATTACTACAGACTGTTCTGTTTTTTGACAAATTCTGTTTTCTATGTGTTGTTTGCTTATTTTGATGAATCTATGGGTAGTATCGGGGGGTATGAACCATGGAGAAGTTGTAATACAGTAGATATTACACAATATAAATAAATAATGAGTTCACAACAGTACCCAAAGTGGTGATTTATTTTATTATACTAACGGATCTTATGAGTTTTTTCTGTTGAGTTTTGTGTTGTGAAGTTTTCAAGTTTTGGGTAAAGATTTGATGGACAACGGAATAAGGAGTGGCAAGAGCCTAAGCTTGGGGATGCCCAAGGCACCCCAAGGTAATATTCAAGGACAACCAAGCATCTAAGCTTGGGGATGCCCCGGATGGCATCCCCTCTTTTGTCTTCGTCCATCGGTAAATTTACTTGAGGCAATATTTTTATTCACCACATGATATGTGTTTTGCTTGGAGCGTCTTGTATGATATGAGTCTTTGATTTTTAGTTTACCACAATCATCCTTGCTGTACACATATTTTGATAGGGACACACATGAATCGTGAATTTATTAGAATACTCTATATGCTTCACTTATATCTTTTGAGCTAGGCAGTTTGCTCTAGTGCTTCACTTATATCTTTTTTTAGCACGGCGATGGCCTTATATTATAGAAATTGTTGAACTCTCATACTTCACTTATATTATTTTGATAGTCTCTAAACAGCATGGTAATTTTCTTAGGTTATGAATTTAGTCCTTATATGATGGGCATCCAAGAGGGATATAATAAAAACTTTCATCTAAAGAGCGTTAAATAAGATGAGAAGTTTGATTCCTTTTATTTGATTTGAGATATAAAGATGGTGATATTAGAGTCATGCTAGTGAGTAATTGTGGATTGGTAGAAATACTTGTGTTAAAGTTTGTGATTCCCGTAGCATGCACGTATGGTGAACCGTTATGTGATGAAGTCGGAGCATGATTTTTTTTATTGTCTTCCTTATGAGTGGTAGTCGGGGACGAGCGATGGTCTTCTCCTACCAATCTATCCCCCTAGGAGCCTGCGTGTAGTACTTTGTTTTGATAGCTAATAAATTTTTGCAATAAGTATGTGAGTTCTTTATGACTAATGTCGAGTCCATGGATTATACGCACTCTCACCCTTCCATTGCTAGCCTCTCTAGTATCGCGCAACTTTCGCCGATGCATTAAACCCACCATATACCTTCCACAAAACATCCACCATACCTACCTATTATGGCATTTCCATAGCAATTCTGAGACATATTTCCATGCAACTTCCACCGTTCCATTTTATTATGACATGCACCATCATTGTCATATTGCTTTGCATGATCATGTAGTTGGCATAGTATTTGTGGCAAGGCCACCGTTCATATTTTTCATACATGACACTCTTGATCATTGCACATCCCGGTACACCACCGGAGGCATTCATATAGAGTCATATCTTGTTCTAGTATCGAGTTATAATTCTTGAGTTGTAAGTAAATAAAAGTGTGATGATCATCATTATTAGAGCATTGTCCCATGTGAGGAAAGGATGATGGAAGCTATGATTCCTCACAAGTTGGGATGAGTCTCTAGACTTTACAAAAAAATAAAAGAGGCCAAAAGAAGCCCAAATAAAAAAAGAGAAAAAAATGAGAGAAGGGATAATGTTACTATCCTTTTTCCACACTTGTGCTTCAAAGTAGCACCATGATCTTCATGATAGAGAGTATCCTATTTTGTCACTTTCATATACTAGTGGGAATTTTTCATTATAGAACTTGGCTTGTATATTCCAATGATGGGCTTCCTCAAATTGCCCTAGGTCTTCGTGAGCAAGCAAGTTGGATGCACACCCACTTAGTTTCTTTTTGAGCTTTCATACACTTATAGCTCTAGTGCATGCGTTGCATGGCAATCCCTACTCACTCACATTGATATCTATTGATGGGCATCTCCATAGCCCGTTAATATGCCTAGTTGATGTGAGACTTTCTCCTTCTTTTTGTCTTCTCCACAACCACCATATTGTATTCCACCTATAGTGCTATATCCATGGCTCACGCTCATGTATTGCATAAAAGTTGAAATTTTTTGAGAATATCAAAAGTATGAAACAATTGCTTGGTTTGTCATCGGGGTTGTGCATGGTAAAATACTTTATGTGATGAAGATGGAGCATAGGCAAACTATAGGATTTTGTAGGGATAACTTTCTTTGGCCATGCTATTTTGAGAAGACATGATTGCTTTATTAGTATGCTTGAAGTATTATTATTTTTATGTCAATATTAAAAATTTGTTTTGAATCTTATGGATCTGAATATTCATGCCACAATAAAGAAAATTACATGGATAAATATGTTAGGCAGCATTCCACATCAAAAATTCTGTTTTTATCATTGACCTACTCGAGGACGAGTAGGAATTAAGCTTGGGGATGCTTGATACGTCTCCAACGTATCTATAATTTTTTATTATTCCATGCTATTATATTATCTATTTTGGATGTTTTATATGCATTAATATGCTATTTTATATTATTTTTGGGACTAACTTATTACCCTAGAGCCCAGTGCCAGTTTCTGTTTTTTCCTTGTTTTTTGAGTTTTACAGAAAAGGAATATCAAACGAAGTCCAAACAGAATAAAACTTTACGATGATTTTTCTTGGACCAGAAGACATCCACGGAGCTTGGAGAGGGACCCAGAAGAGTCCCAAGGGCACCACAAGCCCTCAGGCCGCGCCCTAGGGGGGCACGTCTCCCTAGCGAAAGGATCGATATGGTTAACTAGAGGGGGGGTGAATAGGCAACTACCAATTTTTATATTTTCTTAATAAATTAGGTTTAGCAACAAAAAGGTTGTCTAGATGTGCAACTAGGTGAGCAACCTATGTGATGCAAACAACAACAACAACAAGTGCAAGCAAAGGATACAACACAACAATAGCTTGCATAAAGTAAAGGGAAGAGATAACCACAAGTGGAGTCGGTGGAGATGAGGATGTGTTACCAAAGTTCCTTCCCTTTGGGGGAAGTACGTCTCCGTTCGAGCGGTGTGGAGGCACAATGCTCCCCAAGAAGCCACTAGGGCCACCGTATTCTCCTCACGCCCCCACACAATGCGAGATGCCGTGATTCCACTAGTGGTGCCCTTGAAGGCGACAACCGAACCTTTAAAAACAAGGTTGGGGCAATCTCCAGAACTTGATTGGAGGCTCCCAACGATACCACGGAGGTTCACCACAATGGAATGTGGCTCCGAGGTGACCTCAACCGTCTAGGGTGCTCAAACACCCAAGAGTAACAAGATCCGCAAGGGATTAGTGGGGGGAATCAAATTTCTCTTGGTGGAAGTGTAGATCCGGGCCTTCTCAACCAATCCCTAGAAAATCAAAAAGTTTGATTGTCTAGGGAGAGAGATCGGGCGAAAATGAGCTTTGGAGCAACAATGGAGCTTGGGGAAAAGAGGTGAGTCTTCTTGGGGAAGAAGACCCCCTTTTATAGTGGGGGAAACAATCCAACAGTTATCACCACTTCAGCCCGCACAGAGCGGTACTACCGCTTAGGGGAGCGGTACTACCGCTGCCTGCAGCAGTACTACCATGAGCCCCAGCGGTACTACCGCGGAGACTATGAGCAGAGGCCTCAGAGGGAGAAGGGACAGGAGAGCGCGAGCCCGGACAGCACTAGCAGCGGTGGTAGGTGCGGTACTACCGCTTGCGAGCGGTACTACCGCCCCTACTACCGCTGCTACTGCCGCTGAACCCGACACGAGACGCGCGGGACTTGAGTCGAGGCGGTACCAGCGCGGAGCCGGAGCTGTACTACCGCTTATGGCCATGGGCGGTACTACCGCTGAGGACCAGCGGTACTACCGCCTGTGGCTATAAGCAGTACTACCGCTCTGGCCCAGCGGTACTACCGCTGGTGCCACTCTTATGCCACTTCCGCGATAAAGGTAAACTCCAAGAGCGAGGGAAGGAGCTGGGGGTGCAAAAGAGATGTGTACGTGTGATTCCACCCTAGCCTTTCCAATACGGACCCCCTCTTGATAGTACGGTGTCTCCTACGACTCAAGTCCACCAAAACCGAAAAGAAAGAGACTACACCGTCTTCACCTTGAGCTCTGAGGGGAAAGAATTGTCTCGTGCCAATGAATGAATATCTGAAATGCTCAATGCACACGATTAGTCCGTAAATGCATTGTCATCAATCACCAAAACCACTTAGAGAGAGACATGCCCTAACAATCTCCCCCTTTTTGGTGGATTGATGACAACACGAGATTTGCATAAAGATATGACAAACAAAAATAAGCGAACCCCAGAGACTACAAAATATAGACGGGCTCCCCCTAGATGTGTGCACTTAATTAGGAGTGCCTCTGGAATGCAAAGTACACACATTAGGATCAACACTCCCCCTATATTTTATAGCCTGACAACACTTGCATCTATGATAAGAGAGATATAAGGTAGGATGCAAGGATGAAGTAAGTGAGCAAATTAGAAACATGATAAGCAAGCAACTCACATACTATCAAAGTACTAGACACACATAAGATAAACATAAGATAGGATAGCATATGTCTCACACCATATGATAGAGTAGCCAGGTCTCATAAGCACAAACCAAACCAAAGAAAATGATAAATGACCGATAAAAGAGCTTGCGAGAGAGAAAGACAAGGCCAATAAAACACACTCGCAACTCGACAAATCCCTAAACTCTCTCCTCCTTTGGCATCAAGACACCAAAAGGGCAAAGAGTGCTGCTACAGTCACAGGTGATAGCAAAGCCGACGATCTCCATCATCACATCCCCGCGTGATCGCCCGTGCCTCCATCATCGGCAGAAGGCTGCTCGGTGTCTGAATCTGTCCATGAGCAGTGCGGAGAGACCCACTCCTCCTCGTCAGTGATCTTATCCTCTGGCCCACTAGCAATCTCTTCACCCAGTTGGCGCATGAGGACCTTGTGACGGCTACGAGACTTCTTCTCAGACACATGAGCCATATACTGCCCGTGAGACTCCATGCAGAAGAGCTTCTTCAACTTGCGCTTGATCTTCTTAGCCCACGAGGGCTCCACACCAGAGGGCTCATAGTCCTCATCATCATCAGCCTCAGCCTCGTCAGCACCTGCTGGAATGCCAGACTCCGGAATAGGAGTGCCCCAGTGCTCCTTCTATCTCAGACGCTTAATCTCATGAGAGACCAAGGCACTGGCCTCCAACACGACACCAGGATAAGTGTGTGCCCATGCCTTCTCAATGAGAAACATAAGGTAGGGGGCATAGATGGGACACTTGCGCTCAGTGATGGCAGAGAGGAGTTCTGACCACATGACATGAGAAATATCTAAGGACTCTCCTGTGCTGTTGTCCTTCTCATGATGGCAAAACACTAACATATCCACGAGGTACGAATGGACCATATCCAAGTTCCCAATGCGAGGAAAAAGAGTTTCTCTGAAGATGCGATGAAGGATGTCCAGAAAAGGAAACAGCTCATAAGTCTTCTTCCCTGTCTCGGTGTTAACCTTCACTGTGCTGTAGGCCCAAAGAGCTTGCTTGTGAGTAGAGTTTTCATTCTTGTGAGGACGAAAGCCAACCGGGTTGTCAAGTCCTTGGTCTTCAACATCCAAGAGTTCCATGAACGCTTTCCATTTGACTGAGAGAAGTCTGCCATTTGTCATCCAAGTCAAAGTCCTTTCCTCATCAGTGCCAAGGTGGACCGTGGCATAAATCTGAGCCACCATCTCCGCATCAAAATCCTTGTTGAACTCCATGATCTTGAGAATGTTCAACTGAGCACACATATCCAGTGCCTCGCCAAAGTAGGCACGATCCTTCTCCAGATACGCAATGTCGATGGAGCGGACATCAACATAGAGATTCTTCTTTGCCTTGAGCACATCAAACAAGACAGAGTACTGAAACCGGTTCCAGAAGGGATGATTGACAAGAGCTGGATCTTGATCATATGGGTTGCGACGACGAGCCGCACAGAATTCCTTAGCAGTCATCTCTGTCACAGACTTGGGCTTCGTCTTGGGCTTCTTTGCAATGCTCTTGGAGGGCGGCTTGGACTGAGTTGGAGGAACACTTGAAGAAGTAGCCGCTGCCTCAGAAGTGCGATAGTGCTTTGATCCACCAGGACGCCCGGGGTTGACACGACGGACAGGGTGCTCGGAAGGGCCATCACCTGGAACCAAACACATGGACAAGGAAAGCAAATAGAGGGAACGAACATAAGCCAGCAGAAAAAGCAACAAAGATCAATGGTTGGTACGAGAAAGATGGAGGCTGGCATCCCAGCGATAGTACCGCTACCAGGCAGTGGTAGTACCGCCTACCGCCTCCAATGGTAGTACCGCTCCAGGGGAGCGGTAGTACCGCCCGAGGCGGAGGACGGCGGTTTAACTACTGCCGCGGCCAAATCCGGTACTACCGGGGGTGCCAAATTCAAAAATACTCCTACCAAACTTCAATCCAACTAGTCTAGCAGCCTTCAACATCCTACTCAAGCCTCGATTTGGCCAAAAATAATAAATGCTAAGACTATTGCCCCAAAAGCCTAGATCTGAAAACTAGAAGCAACGAGGAGAAGAACAGGGGCAATACTAGCATCCATGGCAAGAGGAAGGGGTGGGGATCGATTCCACCGGTTGGAAATGTGAAGGACGGCTCGGAGAAGGCGGCCCGGCGGCGGCCTCCCGCGGCGAGTTCGTCGCTGGAGCAGGAGAGGAACTGGCGGGTCGAGTCGAATGGGTATGGGGGAGTAAAACTCTCCCTGCCCGTATCATACCCCCTAGTCCTGCCCCGCAGCGGTAGTACTGCTTCGGGCGGGTGGTAGTACCGCTTGTTGCCATTAAGTTGTAGTGCCGCCCGTCCTGAGCGGTAGTACCGCCCAGCAAGAGCTCGTCGAGACAGAACAAACAAAGGCCTAGCTCCACCAAAATAAAACACCGAGACAAGCCGAGGGTGCAACTCAAAGAGCAAAACACAACAAAAAGCCAGAGATGCACCCAAGGAGAAACAAGAAACAAAACATACACCAAACACAAACAAACCAATTGGAGACAAGGAAAACCACACAACTCTCAAAGAGAGGGCGGTGGCCGAGGCCACCTATGTTTGAGTCAAGTGGTATGGCACCCCGAAGATTTTAACCTTGAGCCCATGACCAAAACTCATCTTTGAAGCACAAGTACCATAAAAAATGGCTAATGTGAAAGACGTGATCGATTTATGCATAATGGGGGGAGGGAGAGTTCATTGAGAGAACAACACTCCCCCTATGTCCATGCCTACATCTAGAGCAAGATATAATGATGAGTGCGGTGGGGCGTGCCTAGATTCAAGCCACATTACTCAAATCAATGATATTTAACTCATTCCTTAACTCGCGAAATCTTGCTTCATCCAGAGGCTTGGTGAAGATATCCGCTAGCTGCTCTTGAGTGTTGATGTAGATGATCTCAATATCTCCACGCTTGATGTGATCCCTAATGAAATGATGACGAATCTCAATATGCTTTGTCTTGCTATGTTGCACCGGATTGTGAGAGATCTTGATAGCACTTTCATTGTCACATAGAAGAGGCACTTTGTCACAAGTGACACCGTAATCCTTTAAAGTTTGCCTCATCCATAGCAATTGTGCACAACAACTTGCGGCGGCTACATATTCGGCCTCAGTGGACGAGAGAGACCCACAATTTTGCTTCTTCGAAGACCAACTTACCAAAGAGCGACCAAGGAATTGGCACCCTCCGGAAGTTGACTTGCTATCCACACAATCTCCCGCCCAATCAGAGTCTGAGTAACCCATGAGATCGAAGCTTGCTACTTTGGGGTACCATAAGCCAAAGTTTGGGGTATGAGCCAAATATCGAAAGATTCGCTTGACCGCCACATAGTGACTTTCCTTAGGTGCGGCTTGAAATCGTGCACAAATTCCCACACTCAACATGATATCCGGTCTAGATGCACAAAGGTAAAGCAAGGATCCAATCATGGAACAATATACCTTTTGATCCATCGCTTTACCATTGGGATCACTGTCAAGCTTGCATTTGGTGGGCATGGGAAACTTGACCGGCTTGACATCATCTAGCTTGAATCTCTTGAGCATGTCTTGGGTATACTTGGCTTGGTTGATGAACGTTCCTTCTCTTCTTTGCTTGACTTCGAACCCAAGAAAGAACTTCAACTCTCCCATCATAGACATCTCAAACTTCTCGGTCATTAGTGCGACAAACTCATCATTGAAAGATTTGTTAGGAGAACCAAAAATAATATCATCAACATATAGTTGGCATATGAACAAATCCCCTTTGACCCTCTTAGTAAAAAGAGTGGGATCGATTTTCCCAATTTAAAACCCACGATCTTGCAACAACTCGGTAAGATGCTCATACCACGCATGTGGGGCTTGTTTAAGGCCATAGAGCGCCTTTTTGAGTTTGTATACATGAGTGGGGAGCTTGGGATCCTCGAATCCCGGAGGTTGTTTGACATACACCAACTCATTCAAAGGACCATTAAGAAATGCACTTTTCACATCCATTTGTTGCAATTTAAAATCATGATGAGATGCATATGCAAGCAACATGAGAATAGATTCAAGACGAGCAACGGGGGCAAAGGTTTCACCGTAGTTGATACCCTCGACTTGGGAGTAGCCTTGTACCACCAATCTTGCCTTGTTTCGAACAACCACACCATTCGCATCTTGCTTGTTCTTAAAGATCCATTTGGTCCCGATGACATTATGTTCCTCCGTTGGCCTTGGCACTAATTCCCAAACTTGATTGTGCTTGAAGTTGTTGAGTTCATTATGCATAGCTTCAAGCCAATCCACATCATCAAGCGCCTCATGTACCTTTTGGGGTTCAACACACGAAACAAACGCGTGATGCTCACAAAAGTTTGACAATTGTTTACGAGTAGTTACCCCTTTTCTCAAGATTCCAAGCACATTCTCCATGAAATGTTTTTGATGCTTGAGCTTGGAAGCCACCTTAGCGGCACGGTGCTCCAAAAGTTCCTCGATGGGCATTTGAGGATCATCTTGCACATCTTGAGCACCATCTTGAGTTTGCTCTTGATCTTGAGCTTGCTCTTGATCTTGAGCACCGTCTTGAGTTTGCTCTTGATCTTGAGTTTGCTCTTGATCTTGAGCACCATCTTGAGCTTGCTCTTGACCTTGAGTTTGCACTTGATCTTGAGCGTGCTCGGAGGCATGAACTTGATCTTGGGCATCATTTGGTGCATCACCATCTCCATGGAGTTGATCTTGCCCTTGATCTTGTTCATTGGGTTGAGGGCCTTAATTTTGTTCTTCGGAAGATTGTGGATCTAGCGTAGGTGATGGCTCCACTTGAGTAGAGCATTGTCCTTCTCCTTCGGCCACAAGGGGTTCCTTAATGGGGAGTATTTGACCAATCCCCATTCTTCTTATGGCTTGGGGAGGAATTTCATCACCTACATCACAAAGACCACTTTGCTCCACTTGGGAGCCGCTATTTTCATCAAACTCCACGTTACACGTCTCCTCAATGAGTCCGGTGGACTTGTTGAGAACATGGTAAGCATGAGAGTTTGTAGCATAACCAACAAATATGCCCTCTTGAGCTCTAGGTTCGAATTTAGTCAAACGAACACCTTTCTTGAGAATGAAACACTTACAACCGAACACCCGGAAGTACTTGAGGTTGGGCTTGTTACCGGTAAGTATCTCATATGGAGTCTTGTTCAAGCCTTTGCGGAGGTAGAGCCTATTTGAAGCATGACATGCGGTGTTGATGGCTTTGGCCCAAAAGTTGTACGGAGATTTGAATTCCGCCATCATGGTCCTTGCCGCATCCATCAACGTCCGGTTCTTCCTCTCCGCCACACCATTTTGTTGAGGGGTATAGGGTGCGGCATATTGGTGCTTGATCCCCTCGTCACTAAGAAACTCATCCAAGGTGTAGTTCTTGAACTCGGTGTCGTTGTCACTTCTAATCATCAATATCTTTGCTTCATGTTGACGTTGAGCTTCATTTGCAAAGTTGATGACGGTTTGTTGAGTGTCACTCTTCCTCTTGAAGAAGTATACCAATGTATATCTTGAGTAGTCATCCACAATCACCAAGCAATACTTTCTTCCACCAAGACTATCAAAGGATGAAGGACCAAAGAGATCCATGTGAAGGAGCTCTAAGGGCCTCTTTGAGTAGATGATAGTAGATGGTCGGTGAGCCGTTTCATGAAGCTTTCCTTCGATACAAGCACTGCAAGCACGGTCTTTGGCAAAGCTCACATTTTTTAGTCCACGCACGTGGTCCCCTTTGAGGAGACTTTGCAAAGATCTCATATTGACGTGGGCTAGACGGCGATGCCAAAGCCAACCCACATCAACTTTAGCCATTAGGCAAGTCGCGGTCTTAGTGGGTCGCTCCGAAAAGTTCACCACATAGAGATCGTTCTCGACATGCCCAACAAATGCTACTTTAAGAGTCTTTCTCCACAAATGGGCCATGGTATCAAGAACAAAGAATGTTGCAAAGCCCATAAGTGCAAGTTGACGAACGGAAAGTAAATTGTATGCAAGGGACTTGTCGGCGTTCGACACCTATGGGATCCCGAGAGACCCCTTTATGATTCGGCGGGGGGTGAGGTATACGCAAAGAGCAGAACCAGTGATCGACGCGGGAAGTTTTTACCCAGGTTCGGGCCGCTGATCAGCGTAAAACCCTACTCCTGCTTTGTGTTCTTATTGATGTTCTTGAGCCCAGCCTTCAGGAGCGCTCGCAATGAACAGTACGTTCAAAGAGCAGCTACGCATGCAGAATGGGCCGGAAGTTCTCCTCCCCTGTAGCAGTTGCCTTGGGCCTCCTTTTATATGCTCAAAGGGGTCTCCACAGTGGCAAAATGTACATACATTGAGGTGTAAAGTAGCTACAGGGTATCATACCTAACCCCTGATGGATTAGGACAAGCGCATTTAATGCACCGTGAGGTGTCCTCACTTTCTTGGGGATGGAAAAAGGGGCCATCCCATTAGCACCGCTTAAGCTCTCCCCCACTGGCGCATCGCCACACATCCAGAGAAGGACCCAGAATGTCAGGCATGTTACTGTGCCGAAGCGGTGGCACAGTGGCAGAATCTCGCCAGGCGCCGAATCTTGCCGGGCGCCAAGCCTTGCTGGACGCCAAGGCTTGCCGGGCGCCAAATCTTGCCGGGCCCCAAAGGCCATCCCGGCAAGGATCTTGCCGGGGAAGCTGGCCTTCGGATTCCAGCTTTGCTTATCTGCTGATCCTCAGATCTCTGACTTGATCATTTCCTTGATGGCTTGAATCGACCTCGAGCCGATCGCGGCAAGCCTTGCCGCGAGGATGGCTACAACTGCCCGTGCACAAGTACGGGGTACTAGTGGCCCAATACTTAGTACACCAACAGGAGCCCCCGGGCCTAGGCCATACACGAGTGCGAGGCGTTGTTGGGCTAGGCCCAAACAGTGCACGGGCACGCGTGGCAGGGAATTAACTGCTCGTAAATATCCTGTTTTACTGTGCCCCCCACTACGCGCACGGAGCGCGCGACGTGGGAAGCGTGCCAAAAAGGCTGCAGCTGTCTCGCGCCTATAGAGGCGTATTCACATTGGGGAATAAAAGAGGCGGCCTCGCTCCTTCCCCATAAAAAAGGAGAAGTCGTAGAGGAACGAACCTATTTATCCCCTTCTTCTTCTCAATCTGGCCATCGCCATCGCCTTCCTCCTCTCGAGCTCAGAGCGAAACCTTTTCTTCTTCCGCCCACTACTTCCGCGCTCGCTCCACCCCCAGCTTCCGCTCCTGCCGTGGCCATGGCACCCAAGGCTAGCAAGGGAAAGGGCAAGGAGGCGAAAGCCGACGTTCCGGAGAGCGAACTAGTGAAGATGCGGAAGAGGCTCGTCGTCTTCCCTCCAACGCTCGATGCCGAAGCTCTGAAGGGGCGATACGAATGCATGTGGGCGAAGGTAACGCAAGCTCACCCCGCCACACGCGTAATCCCAGGTGCTTGCTCCAAAGGTGGATCGGACAGACACCCTTTCTTCACTGCACATTTCTATTGCGGGCTCTGTCCCCCCTTTTCCGACTTCTTCAATGACATCATGTACACATACGGCTTCCGTCTTCTTGATTTCACGCCGAATGCAGTACTTTGCATGTCTATCTTTGCCCATCTCTGTGAGAATTTTGTTGGTGTGACCTCCAATTCTGCGCTTTTTCACCATTATTTCTACCCTCGCATCCAAAAAGGAGAGGCCCTCTCTGGTTCTATTGCCTGGATTCCAAGGGCTTGGAATAAAGAAATTTACCCAGAGGGAGTATACCGCGAAAAGTGGGACGAGTGGCGGGCTGAATGGTGCTGGATCCAGGAAGCAGATCCCCATCCTTTTTGCCATCCCCGGCAACAGAAGGTAGTCCGCGGCAAGGATTGGAGCGACCCTGCAGCGGAGGACGAGAGGCTCACAATCGCCACTACCAGAATCCTTCGCCTGAAGGCTGCCGGACTGACGATGGAGATGATCGGCTTCGACTTTCTCCGCCGCCGCATCGCCCCTCTGCAGAACAGGGGAAGGCCAGCTTGGGAATACAAGAACACGGCAGATGTCATGAGATTGCGCCCCGGGCTGAACAACAATCTGACCGCTATGCAGCTTGGCGCTCTCCGTCAAAGATTATTCCAGCGCGAAGACAAGCACTGGCTGCCGGCAAGGATTATCCCCTTGTGCAACAATTCTGCCTTGGGGTCAATCATTGCTTTCATGCCGATGTTCAATGCCCACGGCCTTGACCCGACCTGGGCCGAGCCAAGCGAGGAGGAAGCGCGGAAGTTCTTTGACAATTTGACGGAGAAGCCTGTCCGGCAAGAGTCAGATTTTATTCGAGCCACCACTGATCAGGAAGTAGCTTACATCGCTACTAGAGTGGAGGAGGCGAATCTTGCCACGGAGGCCGGCAACGTTGGCTTCACAGAGTGGGAAGCCAGCGACGCAGAGGTGGTAGTGGAGGCAAAGCCTGCCGAGCAGGACGAGGTTGCCGGGGAAGAAGGCAGTGCAGCCGCTGAGAGCTTGTCCGGCGAAGACACGGGCGAAGAGGAGACGCGAGAAGAGCCCTCACCCCGAAGAAAACAAAGCGTGTTCTTCGGAAGGCTGCATCAGGCATCTCGGCAAGCCATCCTACTTCGAGCGGCGAAGCCCCCGGCAAGAAAGTGGCCGGCAAGACTGGACCGCGGCAGGGGGCTCGTCAACAGCCCGCGCGGCGCGCGAGACCCACACCTGCGACCACTGCTGGGGCGGCAGGAGGGTCTCGTACTACCGCACCGGAAGCTGCCCCGACGCCTACCACAGCCAAGCGGCCTAGGACTCCTCCTCCGCCTCCCCACTCAGACATCGCAATGGAGGTCGACTTCGACATCTTCGGCTTTAGTCCAGAGCGAGAGGAAGAAGAGTGAGTACTTGCCACAGCTTTTACCTTCCAATCCTGGATCAATCTTATTGACTTGCTTGTGTTGTTTCTGCAGCGACATAGAAACCTTGCTGGAGAGGATGGCGAAGAGGTCAAGGACTTCTACGGGCGACGAGCCCCCGGCAGGCTCCACGAGCGTGCCGGAAACTGTCATTGTCAGCCCGGAGTCTAGTCCTCGACACAGCCCCCAGCGCAGCCCCCAGCACAGCCCCCAGCGTAAGTCCATTGTCCTTTTTCCGCTGACTGGTGCCGAGGCTTTCATTCTTGCCGCTAATATCTTTGGGTTCGCAGGAGAAGAACGGCAACAAGGAGAAGACATTCCCTTTGTGCCTCCTTCATCGACTGCTCCGCCCACAAGCACATCCCCGGCAAGAGATCCTGCCGGCGAGGCCGTCCTAACTGAGGAGGAGCCGGCATGCGCGGACTCCGGCGACACGCCCCCGGCAACCGGAGTTGTCGGGAGGGGTGAAGCCACCTCCCGACAGCCCAACGCAGGTACTCGATTACCTCAGAGTGCTTGTTATTCTCTTTCTCTTATCTCTTTATCTTTAGTCACTTCAAACTTTGACCTCGATCTTATTCCGTCTTCCTCCTTCGCCCTTCAGAGTTCCCTGTGATGGAACACATGGATGTCGACATCGTCATCGAGGAGACCGCCAGGGATGCCGCCGCCGAAGCAGACAGGATCGCTGCCAGCGAGGCCACCAAGGATGACATTGCCGAGGCTGGTGGTGCTCTTGACGGGGAGGCCACCAAGACAGCACAAGAGGAAACCGCCGAAGAACCTGCTGAAGGGGGCGACAGGGAGGCTGAGGACCGCACTGATAGCATTCCTGCCGCAGGAGCGCCAGGCGCTGCACCGGCCACAGAGCCCCCTGTCACTGGTGAGGCGGCCACTGAAGACCAGCCATCAACATCTGGAGGCCCCTCATCCAAGAAGTACCTCAAGGTTGGCGAGAACTTCTTCGTCAACTTGCCGGGGACGGCAAGCACTGAGGCACCAGCCGAAGGAGAAATTTTCGAGGAGATCATTGCCGCTGCCGGGCTTGAAGTTGTTGACGACCCCAGCACTAGCAGCGGCAAATCTGAAGAGGATCAACTCCTTCAGGCCATGGGTGAGAATTTCCGCAAACTCCAGGCTCTCCATCGCGCCCGAAAAGAGAAGGCGGACTCCAGAATGGCAGTTGTCGAGGCAGCCGAAGCGGATTTTCAAAGGCGCGTCGCACAAATGCAGATCTGGCACGCCGAGGCCCTCCAAGAGTTAGTTGCCGGCCGGGAACAAGTGAGCCAGCAGTGGAATGAGATCCTCCTGAAGCAATCCGATATGGAGAAGGCACATGATGAAGCTGTTCAAAGGATTGCTGCCGAAGATGCTCTCCTGACGGGGCACCGCGTTGCTCTTGATGCTCACGAAGAAGATCTCACCGCACGTGAGCAGGCGCTCGCCGCCAAGCTTCGTAGCAAGGATGAAGACATCGAAAATCTTGTCACGCGGCGGACCCAGGAGCTGGAGCAAAAACATAAGGAGGCGCTCGAAGCTCTGACTGCAAGTCACGCCGGCAAGCTCAAGGAGGCCGTCGATGCTGCCGAAGCTGCAGAGGCCGCCAAGAACGAGCTGATCAACAAAGTGAAGAGGCTGGAAACAGATCTCGAAGAGCACGGCAAGGAGCTCTCGACGCTCAAGGGGGGCAGGGAAAAAACCCTCCACTCCTTGGCGGAGATGCAAGTTGCCCTGTCCGACAAGACCAAGCAGCTCTCCTCTGCGGCTGATAATATTTCGGTTCTGGAGCTGAAGCTGACCACGCTGCAGAAGTCTCTCGAGGCCAGCAAGGCCCGTGAAAAGGCTCTACTCAAGGATCTCCAAGGAGAGAGGAACCTGCTCAAGAGCGCCGCCGCTGCCCAAAACGAATACGAGAAGGGAGTGGAGATTTGGACCGGACGCCTCATCGCCACCACGGAGAAGCTTACCGTAGAACTGTCAACTATGGGCCTGTCGAACTTCAGATATTCTTCCGAGGAAATGATATCTCCAAGTGCCAGGTTGACGATGTTCTTTGAAAGCATCATCAACGCGTTGAGGGCGCTCCAGTCCAGCCGGGCGACCCAACTGGCGAACGAGACTCGCCGGCTTTGCCGGGCGGTCCTTCGCAAGGTGCTCATCAAGGTGGTGCATAGCAATCCTGGCATCGACCTCTCCATCGCGTCAATCCTTGAGAAGGTGGACTCCATCAAAAGGATCGAAGGCCAGCACAGGGATTGAGTGCTTCCCTTTTATTCTTGCCGCCATTATCTCATGTAAAAGACAATTAAGTCTCAAGTTAGAACTGCGGCAACTTATGGATGTAATATAATTTGCCTATGTTTAAGTGCATGCTTGCTATTTTCCTTGTCTGATTCCTTTATGTATGGAGTTGACCCTACGCTTATTGAAAAACTTGCCGGCGCGCAACCTGCCGCGAGCGCTGGGTGCGGGACTTCAGCAGCCTGCTGGAGGCGCAGCGGCCGGTAAGACTCCTTGGTGTTCTCAGTGCAGCCACTTAAATCGTTGAGCGGACTCGAAACAAAATAAGGGCGCAACCGATTACAGCAAGGGTTCCTTCGCGTGCAGATTTTCCATACAAAAGCCGGAATCGTCCAAGGAAATAACTTTATAATAAAAGAAAAACTTGCTCTGAGTTTTTAGGACTTAGCTTCCTATCACTGTCCTTCCTCCGGCAAGCGTTGATTCCGAACGTCGCCAACCGGTATTCATATCTCCCTTCCCCCCCCGGCAAATGTGCACGCGAGGAATCCTTCTGTCTGGCTTTGTACAAAGGATCACATGCCTTGCCGGCAAGACTTGTACAAAAAGGGGGTTGCCGGGAGCCCCCGGCAACCGCGCCTTATGGATAGAACTTGCGAAGATGTTTGATATTCCAGGAATTGCTCACTGGAATGCCATCTTCGGTCTCCAGGCGGACAGCGCCGGGCCTAGTGACTCGTACTACCCGATAAGGGCCTTCCCACTTTGGCGTCAACTTGTTTGAATTCTTGGCAGACTGAATCCGTCGAAGAACAAGGTCGCCTTCCTCAAGGCTTCGGGCATGAACTTTGTGGCTATGATAGCGACGCAAAGCTTGCTGGTAGCGTGTAGCTCGCACAGCAGCCTGAAGACGATTCTCCTCAAGGAGCACAGCGTCATCTTGCCGCAGTTGCTCTTGCTCGAGCTCATCATAAGCGAGCACTCGAGGAGATCCGTATATGAGTTCTGTGGGAAGAACTGCTTCCGCTCTGTAGACCAGAGCGAAGGGCGCCTGGCCAGTGGCTTGATTTGGTGTCATTCTGATTGACCAAAGAACCGCCGGCAACTCATCAATCCAGCGTCTTCCGCACTTTTTCAGCCTGTCAAAAGTTCTGGTCCTGAGACCGCGCAGCACTTCAGCATTGGCCCTCTCAGCTTGGCCGTTGCTTCTCGGGTGAGCAACAGAGGCAAAACAAATCTTGCCGCCAAGGTCTTGGATGTACTGCATGAAGGTGCGACTTGTGAACTGCGTGCCGTTGTCGGTGATGATCCTGTTAGGCACACCGAAACGGCAAACAATTCCTTTGAAGAACTTGACAGCTGACTGCGCTGTCACCTTCCTCACTGCTTCCACTTCCGGCCACTTTGTGAACTTGTCGATAGCAACGTACAAGTACTCAAAGCCCCCGGTAGCACGGGCGAAAGGGCCCAGTATGTCGAGCCCCCAGACCGAAAATGGCCAGGAGAGAGGGATTGTATGAAGAGCTTGAGCTGGCTAATGTAATTTCTTCGAATGAAACTGGCACGCTTCACACTTGGTTACTAGTGCAGTCACATCCTGGAGGGCGGTAGGCCAAAAGAAACCTTGCCGGAATGCTTTCCCGGCAAGCGCTCTTGACCCTATGTGAGAACCACATATGCCCCCATGTATCTCCGCCAACAGCTTTAGTCCATCTTCCCGAGGAATGCACTTCAATTTCACACCGTTTGGTCTCTTTCTGTACAAGACGTCATCGACGAACTTGTACATAACAGACCGACGGGCTACTCTCTCTGCTTCTTCGTGCTCCTCAGGGAGTTCACCTGTCTGAAGGAAATGGACAATGTGCTGGCCCATGCTGGAGCCTGAGGCTCGACAACTAGGACTAAAGGCATCTCCTCTGCCGGGGGAACGTTTGTCTCGACAGCAAGGGCCTGAGGCCCTGCCGGAGCCTGTTGTTCCCCGGCAGGCATGTCGATCCCGGCAACTTCCTTGCCGGCGGCTCCGGGGAGCTCTGCCGGGAAGTACTGGCCAGAGTTCAACTTCCTTCTCTTTTCTTGCCGCATTGATGGCGCCACGGATGGTTGAGTCAATTGGAGCACAAAAGTTCCTGGTTCCACAGGCAACTTGAGGGCAGCACGCTTTGACAGGTCGTCAGCAATATTGTTCTCGGCACGAGGAACGTGCTCCATTTGGAGACCGTCAAAGCGCTCTTCCAATTTCCTCACTTCATCTACATAGGCTTGCATCAATGGACTTTGATAGCTCTTGTTAACTTGCCTGACGACAAGCTGTGAATCGCCTTTGATGATGAGCTTTTTGATACCAAGGTCCGCCGCGATCCTGAGACCGGCAAGCAAACCCTCGTATTCTGCAGTGTTGTTGGTCGAACTCTCCTGGGGAAAGTGCATTTGGACTATGTACTTGAGGTGCTCTCCGGTGGGTGCGACAAGCAGCACGCCAGCACCGGCGCCTTGCATCGAGAAAGCCTCGTCAAAATACATAATCCATTGCTGATCGATTTCCTTGCCGGGGAGAGTTGTTTCTTGAACTTCTTCGTCTGGCGTCGGGGTCCATTCTGCAATGAACTCCGCCAAGGCCCTGCTCTGAATTGTCGAAGTACTTTCAAACTTAAGGCCAAAGCTCGACAATTCCAACGCCCACTCGACGATCCTGCCGGTTGCTTCCGGATTTTGCAAAATCCGTTGCAACGGGAAGCGAGTGACGACGGTGATCTCATGTGCTTGGAAATAATGGCGTAGCTTCCTTGAGGCCATAAGGAGGCCGAAAAGCAACTTCTGCACACCAGAATATCTTGATCTAGCCCCTTGTAAAAGAGAGCTAACAAAATAAACTGGGCGTTGCACCACCTTCTTCTTCTGCATGGGTTCTTCTGTTTGCGCAGATCCTGTCTTGCCGGGATCAACCCTTGCCGGGGAAGATCTTGCCGCGTCATCCGGCGGTCCTGCCGCTGGTGTTGCTTCCTCATCAGCTTCTCTCTGCGCCACTAGCGCAGCACTAACCACTTGATTTGTTGCTGCCAGATACAGCAGCAACGGTTCTTGTGGTTTAGGCGCGACTAGCGTCGGCGGAGAGGAAAGGTATTTCTTCATATCTTGCAGCGCAGCCTCCGCTTCCGGAGTCCATTTCATTGGACCTGCCTTCTTCAAAATTTTGAAAAAGGGCAGGGCGCGCTCGGCAGATTTGGAAATAAACCTGCTTAGAGCAGCAACACAGCCGGCAAGACGACGCACATCCTTGACGCGTCTCGGCGCTTCAATTTGTTCAATAGCTTTGATCTTGTCGGGGTTCGCTTCGATTCCCCGGCAAGATACAAAGAATCCGAGGAGCTTGCCGGAAGGAACACCGAACACGCACTTCTCAGGATTGAGCTTCAAGTTGATCTTGCGCAAGTTTGCAAATGTTTCTTCTAAATCTTGAATAAGCGTTGCTTTATCCTTGGTTTTGACCACTATATCATCCATATACGCCTCCATATTTCTATGGAGTTGTGGCTCAAAACCAATCTGGATTGCTCTGGCAAATGTTGAACCAGCACTTTTCAACCCGAAAGGCATTCGTATAAAACAATACGTACCACATGGGGTGATAAAGGCGGTCTTCTCTTCATCTTCCTTTGCCATAAAAATCTGATGATACCCTGAATAGGCGTCAAGGAAGGACAGGAGATCACAACCAGCGGTGGCATCTACAATCTGGTCGATGCGCGGCAAGGGAAAGGGATCTTTTGGACAAGCTTTATTGATATCTGTGTAATCGATACAAAGCCTCCATTTCCCATTCGCTTTCCGCACTACGACCGGATTAGCCAACCAGGTTAGATGAAGCACCTCTTTGACCAGTCCTGCCGCCTCCAGCTTTTTAATCTCTTTGGCAATGAATTCTTGCTGCTCCAAGGCCTGCTTCCTCACCCTTTGCTTGACGGGTCGCGTATGAGGACAGACAGCAAGGTGGTGCTCAATTACCTTCCTGGGAACACCGGGGATGTCAGACGGTTGCCATGCAAACACGTCGACATTCGCCCGCAGGAAAGCAACGAGCGCGCTTTCCTATTTGTCATCTAGGGTGGAACTTATGGTGAAAGTTCCCCCCGTTCCGTCCTCTCTGACAGGCACCTTCTTGGTTTCCGGCGGAGCAGCCTTGGACTTCTTGTTCTTGCCGGCGGAACTCTCTGGTACGTCCTCGACGGAAGCGCAGCACTTCGAGGAGGTGCGCTTGCCGGAGTTCGCGCCAAGGTTCCTGCCAGTCTTCTTCTTCTCTCCGGGAGTTCCAGCGGCAGGAGCAGGTACCTTGATGGCAGGTGCTGCAACCTCCTCCCGGTAAAGTTGGTCGGCACAGATGAGCGCATCCCTCTTATCGGAATGGATAGTGATGATGCCCAACGGCCCAGGCATCTTCAAGACGTTGTACGCGTAGTGTGATGCCGCCATAAACTTAGCCAGCGCTGGCCGACCAAGGATCCCATTGTATGACATGGGGATCTTGGCGACATCAAACACCACCTTCTCGGTCCTGAAGTTAAACTCGCTGCCAAATGTTACTGGCAGCGTGATCTTGCCCTTAGGCTGGGTTCTTCCCGGATTGACCCCTTGAAACGTAGCCGTTTCCTCGAGGTCCTCGTCGGGAATCTAAAGCTTTCTGAGCACATCTGGTGAGATTAAGTTTAGGCCGGCCCCACCGTCAACTAACATCTTCGTCACATTGAGGTTGCGAATTGTTGGTGAGACCAACAATGGCAAACACCCGACCGCAGTTGTGCGATCAGGGTGATCCTCGGCGTCAAAGATGATAGGCGTGCTGGACCACTTCAGGGGCCTACATGCCTCTGGGGACGGCTCTGCTGCATTAACCTCTCACACCCACTGTTTAAGTTGGCGGTGGGAAGAATGCAGCGAGGCACCCCCATCAATGCACATAGCCTCCATAGCCTTCTGGAATTCCTGCTCACTGGATTCTTCATCTTCCTCATCATCATCTCCTTCTTTATCTCGGCCCCGAGCGTGCCGATCCTTCTGCTGCTTGGCCTTGCCGCGGCGACCTCCTCGGCCACTGCGTTTCTTGCCGGACCCCTCAGCACCATCTTGGGCCTTCTCCTTGTCTCGCCTCTCGTATTCGCCCCTCTGCTTCTCAGCAAGCTGCTCAACTTGCCGGCAATTCTGGAGATCGTGGCCCCTGGTGCGATGGATCTTGCAATACTGCTTGCCGGAGTTCTCCGACTTGTCGACAGCCGCCAAGGCCTGACAGGAAGGGCACCCAGCAAGATCCTTGCCGGGGTCGCTAACCTTGGCCTTCTTGGCGGTGCCGGGGTTGTCGGATTCCTTGACAGCAAGCACGGCCTTGCCTCCACGCTTCCTGTTCCGCCGCCGACCTTTCCTTGACGGGGCCGTGGCGTCTTCATCTTCGGAGTCGCCTGCCGCGCCAACAGCCTCACCAGGGAGTTTCCTTCCCTCTTCAGCTCGAGCGCACTTGTCAGCCAGAGCATAAAGCTCGGCAATACTCCGGACCTTGTTCATTGCCAGCTCTTCCCGCATTCTGCGGTTACGCACGTTCTGGTGGAACGCGCTAATGACAGCGGCAGGATGAACATCGGGAATGTTGTACTGCACTCGGCTGAACCTCTGCATAAACTTGCGCAGGGACTCGCCCTCCTTCTGAGGGATGATGTGCAAATCGCTTTCTTGACCAGGAGCTTGGTGGCCACCAACAAAGGCGCCAACAAACTGATGGCACAAATCTGACCAGGAAGAAATAGAATTCTCCGGCAGATGCATCAACCACGACCTGACGTTGGGCTTGAGCACCAACGGGAAGTAGTTGGCAAGTATCTTGTCATCTCGGCCCCCGGCAGCCTGCACCGCAATGGTGTAGATGCTCAGGAACTCCGAGGGATGGGTCTTTCCGTCATACTTCTCCGGGACCTCTCGCTTAAAGGTTCGGGAATTGGGCCACCGGACTTGCCATAGCTCACGGGTAAACGCCGGAGTCCCTACCTCATAAGGCAGGTCTCCTACGTCCCCTGGCGCAGGCTCGTCAACAGCCGGCCCCACGCGCTTATCAGACTGATAGCGCGCTTCCCGTCGCTGCTCGATGGTTGTTCGAGCGTCCTCTTTGCCTCGTTCCTGGAGAACCAGACGCTGATCACGGCGCATCCGTGGATCGGACGACGCCGTGGAAACTTCTTCATGGCGGTCGACTTGCTGAGTTGTCGGCCGCCGCTGGTGCCGCGGAGGGGAGTGCACTGTGGTAGCACCGCCTCCGGTTTTCTCTACATCGGCTCACGCCGGATCGATGGGCCTCCGCTGCGAGGGCCCTGCCTCTTGCGGTCCATCCTTGTTGGCGAAGCCGATAAAGCTCTGGATAGTAGCTCGCCACTCCTCCATCTTCTCCGGGGCGGGAGGAAAATCGAGGAGCTGCTGTGCACGTGCCAAGGCTTCCGCTGGCGTAGGTGGCGGCGATAAGTGCGAGGTACGTGAGGTGTTCTGACTCCTAACCATGTTAGAAGGAGCACCACCACAGTCACGCGACCGTGCGCCACCTCCGCCGGCAGTTTGGTGTGCATGCTGGCCCCGCGCATCTTGGGATCGATGCGCAGAAACCTTTTCGTGGGGACGCCCCGAACCACCAGCGCCATGACGTCGCTCATCTTGCATGACCTGAGTAGGTCGCGAGGCTTGCGCCGGCGCGGGAGCTCCAGCAGGCGCCCTTCGATCCCTAGAATTAGTTGTGCCACCCGTAGGCAACACAGCGCCATCTCTAGATCCAGCGGCGTGCAAGTTACCACTGCCACTGCGAACGATACCGCTCGCTTGGCTTGGATCACCAGAACACCGTGGGGGTTCTAGTCCTCTTCCTTCTGCATCCACGCCGTCGACAGTACGCGAAGGTGCAGGCAAAACGGACGCGGACGGTTGCGCTGTTGCAGCGCTCTTCTTCTTGGGTGGCATGATGACGAAGATGATGAAGAAACTAAGGCGCCGAACACTAGATCAGGTTCACGTAACCTTCAATCCCCCTACCTGGCGCGCCAAAGATGTCGGCGTTCGACACCTATGGGATCCCGAGAGACCCCTTTACAATTTGGCGGGGGGAGAGGTATACGCAAAGAGCAGAACCAGTGATCGACGCGGGAAGTTTTTACCCAGGTTCGGGTCGCTGATCAGCGTAAAACCCTACTCCTGCTTTGTGTTCTTATTGATGTTCTTGAGCCCAGCCTTCAGGAGCGCTCGCAATGAACAGTGCGTTCAAAGAGCAGCTACGCATGCAGAATGGGCCGGAAGTTCTCCTCATCTATAGCAGTTGCCTTGGGCCTCCTTTTATATGCTCAAAGGGGTCTCCACAGTGGCAAAATGTACATACATTGAGGTGTAAAGTAGCTACAGGGTATCATACCTAACCCCTGATGGATTACGACAAGCGCATTTAATGCACCGTGAGGTGTCCGTTTAGGTGTCCTCACTTTCTTGGGGACAGAAAAAGGGGCCATCCCATCAGCAATGCTTAAGCTCTCCCCCACTGGCGCGTCGCCACGCATCCAGAGAAGGACCCAGAATGTCAGGCATGTTACTGTGCCGAAGCGGTGGCACAGTGGAAGAATCTCGCCAGGCGCCGAATCTTGCCGGGCGCCAAGCCTTGCCGGACGCCAAGCCTTGCCGGGCGCCAAGCCTTGCCGGGCGCCAAATCTTGCCGGGCCCCAAAGGCCATCCCAGCAAGGATCTTGCCGGGGAAGCTGGCCTTCGGATTCCAGCTCTGCTTATCTGCTGATCCTCAGATCTCTGACTTGATGATTTCCTTGATGGCTTGAATCGACCTCGAACCGATCCCGGCAAGCCTTGCCGCGAGGATGGCTACAACTGCCCGTGCACAAGTACGGGGTACTTGTGGCCCAATACTTAGTACACCGACAGGACTCAACAAGCATGACCTTCTCAATAGATAAATCTTGAGAGATGACCACCTTGCCAAGCCCCAATACCTTAGAAGTTGAAGCATCACCAAATTGGACATGGGTGGGCATAGATGGAATTGGATGCACATCCACCACCAAGTCCTTGCTCCCGGTCATATGATTTGTTGCTCCACTATCAAGCAACCATGACACTCCACCGGAAGCAAACTCCTACAAGAGATCAATGCTTGGATTTAGGTACCCTTTCTTGAATGGGTCCTTTGAGGTTAGTAACAAGGGTCTTAGGAACCCAAATAGACCATTAAATGTACTCATAGTAAGAACCAACAAATTTAGCTTAAACATGCCCATCACTAGCACGACACAGAACATAAGAAGGGTTAAAGTCGCCGGCTTTGTTGTTCGGGGCAGTTTTGCCCTTCTTGGCATTACCACCCACTTCCTTGTTTTTCTTCTTCTCATGAGTACCCTCACCCGCCTTGACAAAAGTTTCCTTGAGTGGGAGAGGTTGCTTGGTCTTGTTCTTCTTGTTCTTCTTCTTCTTTGACTTGGGTGCAAACCCAAGTCCCTCCTTTCCCACAACTTCCTTTTGATTCGTCAAAAGGTCATTGAGGTTCTTTTCACCTTGTATGCATGTCACAAGGCCCTTCTCAAGTTGCTCCTTTAACTTGGCATTTTCCTCCACAAGATGCACATGCTCACAACAAGGGTTAGAGGCATGGGCATTATCAATTAGAACGAAAGGAGGACACGTGGAAATCTCCTTAGTTAGTTTCACTTGGAGTTGATCATGAGACTCTTTGAGAGATGCATGAACACCTTTCAAGACCTTGTGAGCCTTGTCAAGAGTGTCAAAATCTTCCTTGAGCCTATCATGGTCAACCCCAAGGGCAACTTTCTCAGATTTAAGCACACGGGAAAGAACAATAGCATGATCAAGATCTTTTTGTAATTTAGCACGATCAACGTTGTGTGACTCCTCAAGAGCCAAACGAATACCTTGCTCTTCCTCAAGAGCATTGGAAAGATCCACAATCTCATCGGCATGATCACGACTATGTCCCTCCAACTTGGAGATAGTATCCTCACGCGACTCAATGATATCATTGGCCTCACCAAGTTGTTCCAAGAGAGCAACAAAGTGCTTCTTGGACTCACCCTTGAGCTTGCTCACAAACTTGGTGAACTCATTCTCATCAACTTTCTCCACCTCACTATCATCTACACAATCTAACAATGAAGGAGTAGTAATGATGGTGGTTTTGATGTTAGGAGTTACCTTGTTGATACCTTTGACCATGAGACACTTGGCAATGGTGTTTTCGTTGGGGGCGCCGAAGAGAGACACCTTGGAGGGAGAAGATGTAGCAATGGCAATGGTTGCCGTTGCCATTCCTTCTCCACTTGTATCTTCCTCATCATCATCGGAGGAGTACTCTTCATGTGCCACCAAGCCCTTTGGAGGAGTCTTCTTGGTGAAGTTGTTCTTGCTAGGGAAGAACTTGGCTTTATCTTTGCGAATGAGTTTGCCACCATTGTCTTCCCTCTTCTAATAGGGGCAATCCACCACAAAGTGACTCACATTGCCACAATTGTAGCAAGTTCTTACACGTTGCTTGTTCTTTGACCCACTTGAGTTGTTCTTGGTGAAGTTGGGCCTTGAGTTCCTCTTCTTGCTCCAAAATTGCCTTGACGCAAGAGCCATGTGATCATGGTAAGCATATTTGGTGTCCTCGGGGCCACACTCCTCTTCTTCTTCCGGAATGGGCTTGGCCTTCAAAGCAAGGGTGGGAGTGCTTTTCTTTGACCGGACATGAGCAAGAGCATTGTCGGCGGTCTTGTTCATGATGTTCATGGCAATAAACTCATCCAACACTTCACTTGAGGTTAAGGAGTGAAAGTCCGGCCTTTGACGAATCACGGAAGACATGGCCTTGTTGAATGGCATGATGTCCTTGAGGAACTTGCGCTTGATCCAAGTGTCATCCGTATCCTTGCTTCCATGGTCTTGGAGAGCAACTGCAAGAGTTGTCACCCTCCGGTAAAGATCACGCGGATCCTCATCTTCAAGCATCACAAATTCATCGTAGGTGCACTGGGTCTTCGGGAGGGACCGCTTCTTGAAGGATGAACAAAGTGGAGTGATTGTATTGGTTGTCCACTTCTTCTCTTGGGGTGAAGTTGTTTGGATCATGCAGGTAGAAGCCTTGCTTAATGATTCTCCAAAGGTTAGTTGAGCAATGATTCAAATGAGACTTAATGCGGAAGAGCCAACTAGCAAAATCACCCTTAACAAGCTTGGTAGGAGGACCATGAATATTGATGCGAGCTGTGGGGACCGGTCCTCCATAGACCGGGGGAGGGGGAACCGAGGCAAAGTTTCCCGTCCCATTCTTGTCATGAGGGTAAGGAACATGTGTACCTTTAGCTGCTTCCTTGGCGGAATTGGCCTCCGACTCCGATGACGTGGGATTAACCACAAGCATGGGATCGGGAGTGGATTTCATCCCCTCAAGTAATTCTTTAAGCATGGACTTGACTTCAGCCATCATAGACGTCTTAAGTGAGGCCATAGCTTCATTTAAGTCTTCTCGTGTGATTGAAGTCAACTCCACGGCCTCGGGCACTTCCTCCCCGGTGTCAACCATACTCTTTGGGTGGTGAAACCCTTAATAAAGAGACGAGGCTCTGATACCAATTGAAAGGATCGATATGGTTGACTAGAGGGGGGTGAATAGGCAACTACCAATTTTTATCTTTTCTTAACAAATTAGGTTTAGCAACAAAAAGGTTGTCTAGATGTGCAACTAGGTGAGCAACCTATATGATGCAAACAACAACAACAAGTGCAAGCAAAGGATACAACACAACAATAGCTTGCACAAAGTAAAGGGAAGAGATAACCAGAAGTGGAGTCGGTGGAGACGAGGATGTGTTACCGAAGCTCCTCCGCTTTGGGGGAAGTACGTCTCCGTTGGAGCGGTGTGGAGGCACAATGCTCCCCAAGAAGCCACTAGGGCCCCCCGTATTCTCCTCATGCCCTCACACAATGCGAGATGCGTGATTCCACTAGTGGTGCCCTTGAAGGCGGCAACCGAACCTTTACAAACAAGGTTGGGGCAATCTCCACAACTTGATTGGAGGCTCCCAACGGTACCACAAAGCTTCACCACAATGGAATGTGGCTCCGAGGTGACCTCAACCATCTAGGGTGCTCAAACACCCAAGAGTAACAAGATCCGCAAGGGATTACTGGGGGGAATCAAATTTCTCTTGGTGGAAGTGTAGATCCGGGCCTTCTCAACCAATCCCTAGAAAATCAACAAGTTTGATTGGCTAGGGAGAGAGATCGGGCGAAAATGAGCTTTGGAGCAACAATGGAGCTTGGGGAAAAGAGGTGAGTCTTCTTGGGGAAGAAGACCACCTTTTATAGTGGGGGAAATAATCCAACCGTTATCCCCACTTCAGCCCACACAGAGCGGTACTACCGCTCAGGGGAGCGGTACTACCGTTGCCTGCAGCGGTACTACCGCGGAGACTGTGAGCAGAGGCCTCAGAGGGAGAAGGGGCAGGAGAGTGCGAGCCCGGGCGGCACTAGCAGCGGTGGTAGGTGCGGTACTACCACCCCTACTGCCGCTGAACCCGACACGAGACGCGCGGGACTTGAGTCGAGGCGGTACCAGCGCGGAGCCGGAGCTGTAATACCGCTTATGGCCATGGGTGGTACTACCGCTGAGGACCAGCGGTACTACCGCCTGTGGCTATAAGCAGTACTACCGCTCTGGCCCAGCAGTACTACTGCTGGCGCCACTCTTATGCCACTTCCGCGATAAAGGTAAACTCCAAGAGCGAGGGAAGGAGCTGGGGGTGCGAAAGAGATGTATACATGTGATTCCACCCTAGCCTTTCCACTACGGACCCCCTCTTGATAGTACGGTGTCTCCTATGACTCAAGTCCGCCAAAACTGAAAAGAAAGAGACTACACCGTCTTCACCTTGAGCTTTGAGGGGAAATAATCGTCTCGTGCCAATGAATGAATATCTGAAATGCTCAATGCACACGATTAGTCCTTAAATGCATTGCATCAATCACCAAAACCACTTAGAGAGAGACATGCCCTAACACCTAGCTTGTGGGCCCCTCGGGAGTCCTCCAACCCTAATTCTTGTGCTATAAATTCCCAAATATTTGCAAACCAACAGAAGCGTCCACCAAAATACTCTTCCGCCACTGCAAGCCTCTGTTCCCGTGAGATCCCATCTTGGGGCCTTTTTCGGCACCCTGCTGGAGGGGGATTCGATCACGGAGGGCCTCTACATCAACCTTCCTGCCCTTCCGATGAAGCGTGAGTAGTTTACCACAGACATACGGGTCCATAGCTAGTAGCTAGATGGCTTCTTCTCTCTCTTTGATCTTCAACACAATGTTCTCCTCGATGTTCTTGGAGATCTATCCGATGTAATATTCTTTTACGGTGTGTTTGTCGAGATCCGATGAATTGTGGATTTATGATCAGATTATCTATGAATATTATTTGAGTCTTCTCTGAACTCTTTTATGCATGATTTTATATCTTTGTATTTCTCTTCGAATTATCAGTTTGGTTTGGCCAACTAGATTGGTTTTTCTTGCAATGGGAGAGGTGCTTAGTTTTGGGTTCAATCTTTCGGCGTCCTCACCCAGTGACATAGTAGGGATAGCGAGGCACGTATTGAATTGTTGCCATCAAGGGTAAAAAGATGGGGTTTTCATCATATTGCTTGAGTTTATCCCTCTACATCATGTCATCTTACTTAAAGCGTTGCTCTGTTGTTGTGAACTTAATACTCTAGATGCAGGCAGGAGTCGGTCGATGTGTGGAGTAATAGTAGTAGATGCCGAATCGTTTCGGTCTACTTGACACGGTCGTGGTGCCTATATTCATAATCATTGCCTTGGATATCGTCATAACTCTGCACTTTTCTATCAATTGCTCGACAGTAATTTGTTCACCCACCGTATTATTTTCTTTCAAGAGAGAAGCCTCTAGTGAACCTATGGCCCCCGGGTCTATTTTCCATCATATATTTTCAGATCTATAAACCAAAAAACCCAAAATTACCTTGCTGTGATTTATTTGTTTTTACTTTGTTTTACGTTTTAGTAATCTTTTATACCTATTTCTCTTAGATCTCACTCTTGTTCGAGACCGTGAAGGGATTGACAACCCCTTTTTCGTGTTGAGTGCAAGTGTTTGTTAGTTTGTGCAGGTGCATAGATTGGGGACTTGCTTGTGCCTCCTACTGGATTGATACCTTGGTTCTTTACTGAGGGAAATACTTATCTCTACTTTGCTGCATCACCCTTTCCTCTTCAAGGGAAAAATCAACGCAAGCTCAAGAAGTAGCAAGGTGATGCGTGCATGTTTGAATACCATGCACATTGATGTGGCGCGCACGTCGAAAATCGTATAGTCCCCACACAGAGCGAGATCGGTTCATGACGTGTCGTGGTACTGCCCACTTCAACTCGGTGGGAGGGATTCATGCGTACACATGCATGTGTGCTAAATCTATATCATGTCATCCGAGAGCATGATCTATATGTATATATCGTAATACAAACCAAAAAATAATCCCCTCCTAAGTCAAATTAACCTCTCTCATTGTCGATCAAAGTAGTGATGGACCAAGCGGGCCCACAGATGGAAAGCATCGATATCGCTGATAACCGCTTGAGTGGGTGCCAGAGGAAAACCGCCATCGCTTTGCATGTGGCCAAACATATGTATGGAGAGGTGTGTGTGGTTGTGATGTTTGAATACCCAAAATGCACAACTTAGATGTGGCACATGCCTAAAAAACCGTAATGTCCCCACACAGAGCAAGGTTCATGAAGGGTACTACATATGCTGGTCCCCTTCCCCCTCTTCGACGCATACTATATATATGCTCCTACTGTAATACAAACCAAAATGAATCCTCCTTGATAGTGAAATTAATTAACCTCTCCTGATGTAGGTCAAAGTGATGCATGCATGGACGACGACCTCGCGGGCCCACAGATGCAAGCGTCACACGTGAGTGTCCTAGGATAACCACCGTCTGCATATGCATGTGGTCCAAAGAGGTGTTGTGTGATGTTTGAATAGCCAATGCACAACTTTGATGTGGCACGTGCCTCGGAAACCGAAAAGTCCCGACACTGAGTGAGGTGTGTTCACAGACGCGTACGTAGTATATATGCTAGTCCCCTCCCACCTCTTCGACACGTACTATATACTCCCACCGTAACACAAACTAAAAAGAATCAACCTTGCTGGTCAAATTAACCTCTCTGTACGCCAGCTGTTGGTCGAAGTGATGGACGATGACCTCGCGGGCCCACAGAAAGCGTCACACACTTGAGTGAGTGTCATGTAGGACAACCACCTACTGCATGTGGCCCAAACATGTCTGTATGAAAGGGTTGTGCAATGTTTTAAATAACGAATCCACGATTTTGATGTGGGACCTGCCTCACAAAACGACCAACCCACACAGTGTCTCACGACTCATAGTGTACTGCCAGCCCCCCCACCCCAGACGCACACACACACACCACACATCCACCACAACTATGATGCATGCATGTTAAATTTTCCCGCGGTGAACATATGTTACCAAAGGAGGGACGTTTTAATTTAAAAAAACAGAGATCATTAAGACGTTTTAGTACATTGATTGATTTTCTAGGGGTATAATGTGCAAAAATCAAATTTGAGCTACATGCACACGTGACAGTGCACCTAAATGGATTGGAAAAACACATGTGTCTCACTTGGTGCATGTTTACTCCCCGTGCAAGAAATTTCAAACATTGAGAATCTTGATTTTTAAAATCTAGTACATCCAAAAATTATTTGAAATTCATGAAACTTATCGTGTTGTCATATGGACACCAATGCACTATGGTATTGTACTTTTTTTTCAAATTTGAGACAAGTTTTGATGTAATTTTTATCTTCTTACAAACGGGAGATTATTAATTATTGGGAACCAATATCGCAAACGGATTATTTATTCGAACCGTGGGCGTTAGACCAACAATGGATATGTGCCATGCTTCAGTTAAGCAATAAAGTGGCAGCATTAATCATCAAAAATAGAAAAACAATATACGTGCCGCCACGCGACCCCTGTGCCGTGCGAGCAGGCGTGAGTTGACGGGATGCATGTGACCACTCCACCACGCAGGCAGACCGGGAGGCGTGCATGCGTGTGTGTGAATTGACGGGAGGCGTGCTTGCTGTGCAATGTCATTGGGAGGCGTGCGAGTAGCTGTGTGAAATGACGGTAGGCATGCCAGCAGTCCGGTGCGCAGGCTCACCGGGAGGCGAGACAATCTTTGACCGCCGCCCGCCTTGCTCCCACTACTCCATATTAATCGCACGCCCGAGCGGCCGCACCCCCCATCTTTGCCACACACACAATCCTCTCTCTCCGCATGCATCCTCGTCGCCGCTCTCAATCCTCACCGCCGTCTGTGTATGAGGATGCCGCCGAAGCGCCCCATTGGAGGGAGTGCCGACGCCAATGTTGCGGAAGCACCGGAGCACGGCGTGAAGATGGAGACAGAGGTTGCCGTCGCCGCCGCCGAGGTCTCGCTGCACCTTGACATCGTCGACGGCGTCGTGCTTCCACAGCCGCAGCTGAAGGTCCACACCGACTCCGGCGACGACTCCGACGACGACCCAGGTGATGACTCCGCCAACGACTCTGGCGACGACTCCGACGACCACTTCGGTGACGACTCCGACGACGACGGACAACTGATTAGTCATCTATACTCATTTATGTGTCAAATATATCCTAGGGTTTCTCTGGTTACTCCTGCCTCCCCCTTTTTGAAATAGAAATCCTATGGTTATGTTCTCTCAATCCATGAAATCTGAGTAAGTTTCGTTAGATCCGTGTAGTGTATTGATTGTTTGAATGGTAAAAATGATAAGTGATTAGTTGTTTCATCTGTACAAATGATTTCTGCTAATAATCCGACTAGGGTTAGTGTTTTGTGCTAATAATTCCTAGACAGGGCTTGCCAATTGATTTTTGAATGACCTATATATATGTTTGTGCCAATTTTTTTAAAGATTGGTCTGTACATAGACGATTGTGCTTAAAAATCGAACCATAATCTTTGGATATGTCTAAAAAATAGCTGTTAAATCCATAAATTCCTAATCCTACTTTTCAGCATGTAAAAATTGATTTGATGCCAAATTTTGGCAACTACCAAATGTTCGCTAGAGATCAGTTTGTATTCCAAATATGACACCACATTTTTTTTACTATATGTATAGGTGCTATCTGATGATGTCGACAACGAGGATGAAGATGCCCAGAGGAGGTACAAGAGGCAAATCCTCAGGGAGCTTTATGCGGGAATTCATAACAAGCGCATTAGGACCTCGGACTGGGGCTTTCGATGCCCATTTTCCAACCAAAAGCTTCATGACGTGTATGAAAGTGTCCTGGCGCATGCAAGAGGACGAGCCGTTGGCTCCTTCAGGTAGAAGTATTCTCGCAGGGTGGCGCACGCCGCATACGCGGAGTACCTGGAGAAGCTTCACGACCGTGCCGGCTGATGAGATTGAACTATGTATGGCTATGTAGTATCTTAATTATAAATGTGCTTGAGTATGCTTAATGATGGTTGAACTATGCTTGTGTATGTTTATTATCTATGCTTGAGTATGTTTAATCTATGTTAACTTATGTCTAAATGTGGGATATGGATGCAATCAACTCGGTTGATGGAATCTACCTCCATCCTGGTTTATTGGTCCCCTTTGTAATTTGTGTTAAAATTTGACCAAAGATTTAACTGACAAAATGTTAGTGCATGCCAGCAAAAATTATATCGTTGGATTCGTATTTGAACATAGTGTTCAATGATATAATTTTTTGGTGACATGCATAAACATTTATTAGTTAAATCTTGGGTCAAAATTTGGCACAAATTAGAAATGGGACCAATAAACCAGGACGGAGGAAGTACGTCAATCACACATGGTTCCCAAATTGGAACCGTGTGCAACGACTTTCATTTTCCCAGTTATGTCAATCACACACGGTTGGCTCTAGCAAACCGTTGCCTCCGAATTTCTTCGTGGGATAGAAAACCCTCACCACCCAATTCAACAAAGAAAAAGAAAACCCTCACCATCCCCACGTCACAAAAACCCTCACCTCGCTCGCCACCCCCTCCGGTCCCCATTCACACCTGCACAAGCTCCTCCGCGACTCTGCATGGCACCGCCTATCACCGCGGCAACCACTTAGCTCGACACCTGTCGCTGCCGCCAGGGGGTTTGCCACCAGGCTGCTGGCAAACCCCACCGCATTTCGCCACTTCTGCTTGCCAGCGCCTATCGCCATCGACTATCTCGATGCTACTCGCGGTCGACCCAGCTCCACCCGATTGGGGAATCCACGGTATTGAGGGTTTTTTTCATGGACAACAAGGTAACTAATTTACTGATATATTATCTCATCTCTTATCCCAGTTCATCTACCTCCTTTACTCACCCGGCCGAAATCGCCGTGAATTCATTTTTATTCGAGCTGATTTGAGGGTTTTCTTTCATTCATAGAGTCTACAGTGCATGGACACATCAGGACTTTGCGGCCTCGGCCAGACATCCACGGAGTTCCATCTCACCATACCAGATGACCTCAGGATGCGCATGGTATGTTCAATCTCACCCTAAATCGGTTGGCATGGCCTACTTTCCTAAACATATACTATATATTGCTACATCTGGATAAAAGGTGCCACATGCAGCATATACGTCAAAGGGGATTTTTTCCCTCTTCTTTCTATATTAGGCAAATTCATGATGTATTGTTCTTTCGATTACTCTCATATTTCCATGACATCATGGTTACCCTATCTGTTTAATTATAGTTTTTTGTCCTTTGATTTCAACTTTTGTACTGTTCTTTCAATTTTGCCCATATTTGCATTTTACCATATTCTTTAACAATCCTAACATTTTCTGCAGCACATCCCTTGCTATGCAACATCATCTGTACTACACAATCTTTCCCTTTACATAAATCAAGACTGCAGGGACATCATATTGAACACAAACCATGGATTTACAATCATTGCTACTGTAAGACTTGATGAACGTGGTGACTCCTATTTTGGCAGGGGCCTTTGGACAGAAATTTCTAAGTTTTTTGTACTGAAAGCTGTCACTAAAATTGCACTGCACATAAAAGAGCCTGGTCATGAGATATATGCTAACTTCCCCGACGATATCATCCGTCCAGACTTTGTTCGAAGTAAGTGTTCTTTTCAAGTATGTGCATGTTAACTTACCCCGCAATATCAAAGGAATTGTGTAGTATTTTAGCAACCAATTGTTATTCCATTTTCTTACTCTATTCCTACCTACTAACTTCTAGTTACCAATAGACTTTTCTTTTACCCTGTTTTAACTAAATATTCCCTGTACTCCCACTTCTATCAGAAAGCGCCTCTGATGAGGAGACTCCGGAGGTGGAGAACGGGGCTGCCAACAAGCGGAGGCGGGTCAAGCAAGAACCGCAAGCAACTCTAGCAGGCCTAGACTTCATCAGCAGCCTCCCCGATGATATGTTGATAGTCATCATCTCCCTCCTCCCAATCAAATATGGGGTGCAGACAACCGTCCTTTCCCGGCGGTGATGCCCCCTATGGCACTCCACCCCTCTTGACCTCATCGACACCCACGAGCTCTGCCATGGCTATCGCAAAAGCTTGGATGCGTTCTCCCAGATCCTCGGCAGTCACCATGGCCCAACCAGAGGCCTTAGAATGGGCAAGTTCCGTTCCAACGGCAAGGACCGAGCTAAGCTTGATGAGTGGTTCCGATCCCCCGCCCTAGATCAGCTCGAGGAGCTCACTTTTGATAATGGGCATATGCGCTCGCTGCCAACGCCCGTGCTCTGCCTCGCGCCCATGCTGCGCGTCGCCAAGTTCATGAACTGCCATCCCCCCTTAATGACGCACCCGCTCTTATTCTACCATGACTGAAGCACCTCGAGCTCGTCGCCGTCTGCCTCCCAAACGGTGACATGGAACGCCTGCTTCGTGGCTGTACTGCACTCGAGTACCTTCGTCTTCAGGCGATCAATGGGTTGAGTAGCTTCCACATCACCTCCATGACTCTCCGGAATATTTATGTGTGTTGCTGGTGCTGCAAGAAGACATCACAAAATGTGTACCACGGTATGGTCATTGAGGACACACCTTCACTTGAGAGATTACTTGTTGTTGATCAGGAAGGTCCAACAAGAATCAATGTCATTTTTGCACTGAAATTGACAGTGGTGGGGTACTCGTCTGACAAATACTCCGAACTTGTTATTGGATCCACACCCGTTCAGGTACAACAGCCGCCTTCTACCTCTCCTTCTAGAAATTAACATTATTTCTAATTTTGAATATGTATGTTCATCTGTCATCCAGAAAATGATTCCGATAAGCTTGACCCCAAAACTGCGCACAGTGAAGGTCTTGGCACTAGAATCTATCGGCCCCAACCTGGATCAAGTTGTCAGTTTCCTGAGATGCTTTCCGTGCCTGGAGAAGCTATATATCGAGGTGATGTTCCTTTCCTGTTAAATGTTAACCATAAGGGTGTTCAATTTTTTTACACCTTTTCCCAAGTTTACAATGACAATGTACTATGATTTCTGAAGGATTTTTGGAGGATTTCAGTACATACATGTCCGCCCCCCCCCCCCATATTGGTTGCTTGATCCATTTGGTTACAATCCATAAGCATTTCTCCTTTGGATTCATCTGTACTAGTTTTCTTAGGGAAATTTTCATCCTCTCCAACCTCTTGTGGAGAAGTCTACATTTTTCTAGATTGTAATAAAATGCACATGTTAATCATGTAGGATCGAAGATGGAACGTTAGTGCATTTTACAAATCCTACAAACCAAATAGGCCCGTAGTAGTGTTCAAAACAGCATGTAGGCACTAACACATTTTCTTCTTTTGCAGATAAGATTAGGCCCGGTGGTGGATAATGTGATACAATATAATAATTACGTCGAATGCCTAGATCTGCATCTCTCAGAAATTACTTTGAACTCATACCGAGGGACCTTACCGGAGATTATATTCGCTAGGTTCTTTGTTGTCCGAGCAAGGGTGCTGAAGGTATTGAGGTTTGCCCTAAATTTATTTCGCAAAAATGAATGGTTTGTTGATCAGCGCCGGCGGCTGCGGCAGAATGGAATAGGCTACGAAAAAGCTGAATTTCATTTTGGAACTTCAGATGACAGAGTAATCGGAAGTCATCGTGTCAACCCCATACATGACTTCTCAGTGGCTGACCCATTTGCAAAAATTATGAGGTTTCGAAACCAGCCTTACAAGTGGTAATATTAATTTGAACCTCTCTTATATCCATGTTCAGCAGATCAGCGCGGGCTTTTGCAGCTGATGAGCTGAATTTCGTTTCTAATATCAGTTTGAACCTTGTAATCTTTGAATTTGAGACATATAACTCTGGAATTTGAACCTTGTAATATTTCAAGCTTTTGTGGTACAATCGTTGAAATGGCATCGTATGAGACTCGTATATTGGTAGCACTATTTTGACCTTAATATGCAATGGACTTAGATTTTATTAACCATTCTCGAATGTGTTTACCTTGTCGATCTCATAGCACACGATCTGTATAGCTAACTTGACTGCGATCTTCGTCATTATTGCACACAGTTGGTTTCTTCAACCGTGTGCCCTGTAGAGCGCAGAATTAATTATCGCACTCGAGTGTCCATCATCACCCTTCTGTGTAACTTTGACCTCATCACCCACGGGTAAACTTATGACCGAAGTCATTCCACACACTTTGTTTTTACAAAGCTTTTTGCCAATAAACGCCCACGATTTGTCCCTCTTCTTGCCGACGTGTGGCCAAACTAGCCAGGCAGGAAGCGTGTGCGATAAACTGTGCGGTTGCGCGGGAACAGTCTCACCAATGATAAATTTGGCGCCTCTTCGAGCCCACGCGTGGTCAAACGAAATGCGTGCAGTATTCTCAAGCGTGCACTGGAATCCTCCGCTATGAACGCAGTGACAAGACGTGACGATTACAGGCTGGCCGACCCCCATTTATTAAAGCGGCCATTTAACCCTTATGTCTCTTCAACCTTTTGGTCGTGCCCCACTATTGCAAGAAGCACACCCACCATGACAAATTCTTAGAGGGTATCCTGCGCGGCTCCAATGGCACTCCGAGCGGCTGCCGATGACGAGCAGTAGTTCACCATGCATGCCGTGGTGGACACCCACAGAAGGTTCACGGAGCTCTCGGTGGTGTACACCAACAACAAGGTCTGGGTGGAGCACTCCATCCACATCATGGAGTTATTGCTTGCTGAGGAGAAGTACAAGGTGGTCGGGTTCGACCTCGAGTACACCCGCGCTTGTGCCGGGTCTCGTCCCAAGGTCGCCGTCATCCAGATGTGCGTGCACCATCACGTCCTCGTCTACCACTACTGCCTGGCCACAAGGCCTTGCGAATGTTTCACCAGGTTTGTCAACAGCCCCCACTACATGTTCGCTATGGTGGACATCACCAACGATGTAAAGCTGCTCAAGAATTCGGGCATCGCCTGCCAGAATCTTGTCGACATCCAGGGCCAATACAAGATCTGGGGCAGCAATGAGCATGAGAAGGACTCACCGGTTCACCTCGCCGAGGCCATCATCGACCCCTACTACAGAGACATGAAGGATTCCTGCAACAAGGACAAGCGTGCCTGGAACTCAACCTGGATGGAGAAACTCGACAAAGCTCACGTCGTGTACGCGACCAAGGAGGCGTACACGAGCTACGAGATGTACAGGCGGATCGTTGACATGAGGAAGTGCCTCCTTCCCCAAAATGGCCAGGGATCCAGTCGGAAGCAGAGCAATGGCAAGCGTCGTCACAACAAGAAGTAGATGATTAAATCCTCATTTATCCTAGTTTAGTATGCATGTAATTGCTTACTTTGGTGTGTGGAAATGTTATGTGTGTAGTCACTTGTGTAATTGTATGCTTAATTTGGTTATGCAATGCTGTCTTTTTAAGTATATATGTTGATGCTCTGTAGACAGAGCGTAGATGTTGTGCGGACAGAGCAAATCACATCACACACAGACTAAACAATGGAACTCGTCGGTGATGTTTTCATCAATCACTCACAATTGTATACCAGCAATCGTTTACTCACAACACACATGGCTTATTAACAGGAATCGTCTGTGTTGTTATCCGTCTTCCCACACATTTCTGATTGCAGACCTGTTTGCCGCATATCACACACATCTTGTTAAGTTGAACCTTTTTTGTTCTCTTAGCTTAACGCAAACAGTTCATCCGAGTGAACTGTTTGCCGTATATCGCACACACATTCATCGGGCTGACCATTTCTTTTGTGTTGCCTAATCACAAACAGTTCATCCAAGTGAACTGTATGCCGTATATCGCACACACCTTCATCTGGCTGCCCGTTTCTGTTGTTCCGCCTCATCACAAATAGTTTATCGGGGTGAACTGTATGCCGTATATCGCACACACCTTGATCTGGCTGCCCGTTTCTGTTGTTCTGTCTCATCGCAAACAGTTTGTATGGATCAACCATATGCCCTGCATCGCACACGCACCTAAAATCTGAACCGTGTTTGATGTATCCAGCATCGCAAATGTTTTGCATCCTTTTTGACGGGTTTTTTACATCACCGTTTGCGATTAATGCATCGCACACAGTTTCGTCGAAGGGTCTCTGATTGTAGTGTCGCGTTAGCAGCATCCTGCAGTAGTGTAATGGAGCATTTAATGTTGTTGTCCTGATACATCAGAGTTAGGTATGATAGCACTGTAGCCACTATCATCTCTGTATTTACCATTTTGCCACTGTGGTGACCCCTTTCATCTATAGAAGGAGGCCCGTGGCAACCTTTACAAAGATCAACACCCTGTCCATTTGCACCGCATAGCTGCGTCTTCCGAGCACCTTGTCGGCAAGCTTGCGCTCTTTGTAACTTGGACATTTCCACTTATAATTCCACCAAAGCTGGAGTAGGGTTTTACGCTTCACAACGGCCTGAACCTGGGTAAATCTTGTGCATCTACTTGTTGTATCTGCTCTTCGTGTGCTGCGGTTCTGATACTTCTCCAATGTATCTATAATTTATGAAGTATTCATGCCATGTTTACAACAATTTTATATGGTTTTGGTGCACTTCCATATGATTTGAATGAAACTAACCCGAACTGACATAGTTTTCAGCAGAACTACCATGGTGTTATTTTTTGTGCAGAAATAAAAGTTCTCGGATTGGGCTAAAAATTTACAGTGATTTTTAATGGACCACAAGAAACCCACGAAGCTTCATGGAAAGGACCAAAAGACCCACGAGGACACGACAAGCTCACAGGGCACGCCTTCCCCAGGGTGTGCCTACCGAGCTTGTCGCTCCCACGTGGCCCCTCTGACGTGAAACCGATGCCAAAAATTCCTATAAATATAGAAAAACACATTAAAAAACCTAGAACTTCCATGCCGCTGCCGCAAGCCTCTGTACTGAAGCAATCTCATCTGGAGGCCTTCTCTGGCACCCTGTCAGAAGGGAAAATCATCACTGAAGGTCATCTTCACATCCCGGCGGTCTCCATGACGAGGAGGGAGTAGTTCACCCTCGGGGCTGAGGGTATGTACCAGTAGCTATGTGTTTGATCTCTCTCTCTCTCTCATGGTCTTGATTTGGCACGATCTTGATGAACCGCGAGCTTTGTTAATTGATACGTATCCATCGTATCTACTTTTCCAAACACTTTTTCTCTTGTTTTGGACTCTAATTTGCACGATTTGAATGAAACTAACCCGGACTGACGCTGTTTTCAGCAGAACTACCATGGTGTTGTTTTTGTGCAGAAATAAAAGCTCTTGGAATTGGACGAAACTTTTTGGAGATTTATTTTGGAATGAAAGAAAAATACTGGAGCAAAGATGCACTGGAGGGGGGCCCTGCTGCCCACTGGCACCAGGGCGTGCCACCCCCCTCTGGCGCGCCCTGGTGGGTAGTGGGCCCCACGAGGCTCCGCTGACCCTAATTCCGACACTATAAATTCAGATTTCCTGAGAAAAAAATAAGAGAGGAAGTTTCATCGCATTTTACGATACGGAGCCATCGCCACCTCCTGTTCTTCATCGGGAGGCCAGATCTGGAGTCCGTTCGGGGCTCCGGAGAGGGGGATCTTCCGTCTTCGTCATCATCAACCATCCTCCATCACCGATTTCATGATGCTCACCGCCGGGAGGGAGTAATTTCTTCGTAGGCTTGTTGGATGGTGATGGGTTGGATGAGATTTATCATGTAATCGAGTTAGTTTTGTTAGGGCTTGATCCCTAGTATCCACTATGTTCTGAGATTGATGTTGCTATGACTTTGCTATGCCTAATGCTTGTCACTAGGGCCCGAGTGCCATGATTTCAAATCTGAACCGTTTTGTTTTCACCAATATATCTGTGTTCTTGATCCTACCATGCAAGTTATATGCACCTATTACATGTTATGATCCGCATACCCCAAGGTGACAATAATTGGGATTCTTTCCGGTGATTATCGTAATTTGAGGAGTTCATGTATTCACTATGTATTAATGCTTTGTTCCGGTTCTCTATTAAAATGAGGCCTTAATATCCCTTAGTTTCCTTATGGACCCCGCTGCCACAGGAGGGTAGGACAAAACATGTCATGCAAGTTCTTTTCCATAAGCATGTATGACTATATAGAGAATACATGCATACATTACATTGATGAATTGGAGCTAGTTCTGTGTCGCCCTAGGTTATGACTGTTACATGATGAATATTATCCAACGTTATCACCGATCCAATGCCTACGAGTTTTTCACATATTGTTCCTTGCTAAGTTACTATTGTTGCTGCTACTATTACAATTGCTACCAAATTACTATTGTTACCGTTACTGGTGCTATTACTATTATCACTGCAATCAAACTATCATACTATTGTGCTACTGATCACTCTGCTGCAGATATTTAGTCTTCGGGTGTGGTTGAATTGACAACTCAACTTCTAATACTTACAAATATTCTTTGGCCCCCTTTGTGTCGAATCAATAAATTTGGGTTGAGTACTCTACCCTCGAAAACTGTTGCGATCCCCTATACTTGTGGGTTATTGATACGTCTCCAACGTATCTATAATTTTTTATTGTTCCATGCTATTATATTATCTATCTTGGATGTTTTATACGCATTTATATGCTATTTTATATCATTTTTGGGACTAACCTATTAACCTAGTGCCTAGTGCCAGTTGCTGTTTTTTCCTTGTTTTTGACTTCTACAGAAAATCAATACCAAACGGAGTCCAAACAGAATAAAACTTTACGATGATTTTTCTTGGACCAGAAGAAACCCACGAGACTTGGGAAGGAGGCCAGAAGACCCACGAGGGGGCCACAAGCCCTGGGGGCGTGCCCCAGGGGGGCGTCCAGGGGGCTTGTGGGCCCCCCGTGGCTCTCCTAACCCTAATCCCAACACTATAAATTCTTAAATATTCCCCCTATACCAGGGGCACACCAAAAATACTTTTCTGCCGCCGCAAGCTTCTGTTCTCGTGAGATCCCATCTTGGGGCCTTTTCCGGCACTCTACCGGAGGGGGATTCGATCACGGAGGGCCTCTACACCAACCTTGCTGCCCTTCCGATGATGTGTGAGTAGTTTACCACAGACCTACGGGTCCATAGCTAGTACCTTGATGGCTTATTCTCTCTCTTTGATCTTCAATACAATGTTCTCCTCGATGTTCTTGGAGTTCTATTCGATATAATCTTCTTTTACGGTGCGTTTGTTGAGATCCGATGAAATTGTGGATTTATGATCAGATTATCTATGAATATTATTTGAGTCTTCTCTGAACTCTTTTATGCATGATTAAGATAGCTTTGTATTTCTCTCCGATCTATCGATTTGGTTTGGCCAACTAGATTGGTTTTTCTTGCAATGGGAGAGGTGCTTTGTGATGGGTTCAATCTTGCGGTGTCCTCACCCAGTGACAGTATGGGTAGCGAGGCACGTATTTGTATTGTGGCCATTAAGGATAAAAAGATGAGTTTTTACCATATTGATTGGATCTATCCCTCTACATCATGTCATCTTGCTTAAGGCGTTACTCTGTTCTTATGAACTTAATACTCTAGATGCAGGCATGAGTCGGTCGATGTGCGGAGTAATAGTAGTAGATGCAGGCAGGAGTCGGTCTACTTGTTACGAACGTGATGCCTATATTAATGATCATTGCCTTAGATGTCGTCATAATTATGCGCTTTTCTATCAATTGCTCAACAGTAATTTGTTTACCCACCGTATGCTTTCTTCGAGAAAGAAGCCTCTAGTGAAACCTATGCCTCCCGGGTCTATTTTCCATCATATATTTTTAGATCTATAAAACCAAAAACGCAAAAATACCTTTCTGCAATTTATTTATATCTAATTTATTTTGCCTTTTATTTATCTTTTACGTCTATCTCTATTAGATCTCACTCTTGCAAGTGACCATGAAGGGATTGACAACCCCTTTTTTCGCGTTGTGTGCAAGTGTTTGTTAGTTTGTGCAGGTGCATATATTGGGGACTTGCTTGTGCCTCCTACTGGATTGTTACCTTGGTTCTTAACTGAGGGAAATACTTATCTCTACTTTGCTTCATCACCTTTCCTCTTCAAGGGAAAAATCAACGCAAGCTCAAGAAGTAGCAGATATCATTAATATAGTCGGATCATATGGTGTTTTTTCCTCTCTATCTTGTTGTGCTGAATTGACTCTTGCTCTTTGAGGTTTCATTATGTTGGATTGAACATTGGATTTGAGATCACTTGATGTATGTCTTGCATGTGGACACCCGTGGTGACAATGGGGTATTCTATTAAGTTACCTGATGTATGTTTTGGTATTCAACTCGTCGATTGCTGTGACATTGGGGTAATCTATGCATAGGGGTTGATACATGTTTTCTTCCTACGTTCTCTGATAGAAACTTTGGAGTGATTCTTTGTCGCACGTTGAGGGATTGTTATATGATTCAATTATGCTGCTAACATTGTTGAGAGATTGCACTAGTGAAATTATGAACCCTAGGCCTTTTTTCAAGCATTGCCATACCGTTTGTGCTTCATTTTATCACTTGCCACCTTGCTATTTTTATATTTTAAGATTACAAAAACCTATATATACTATCCATACTACACTTGTAGCACCATCTCTTTGGCGAACTAGTGCACCTATACAATTTACCATTGTATTTGGTGTGTTGGGGACACAAGAGATTTCTTGTATTTGATTGCAGGGTTGTTTGATAGAGACATCTTCATCCTATGCCTCCCACAGATTGATAAATCTTAGGTCATCCACTTGAGGGAAATTTGCTGGTGTCCTACAAAACTCTGCGCTTGGAGGCCCAACACGAGTCTACAAGAATAAGTTGTGTAGTAGACATCAAGCACTTTTTCTGGCGCTGTTGCCGGGGAGGTGAGTGCTTGAAGGTATATCTTTAGATCTTGCAATTTAATCTTTTAGTTTCTTGTTTATCACTAGTTTGGTTTTACAAAAGAAAATTACAAAAAAATTTGGAAATGAGATAGCCTCAAATTCTTCGTGTTTATAATGTCTTTCTTGAAAATGATGGATCGGAAAATTGTTCCAAAGTGTTAGAAGAAGAATTCAATAAAATGTTTGGCATAAAACCTTTGGATGATAAGCATGATTGCAGTGTTGTTAGTATGCTTTTTATGAATATCCATGATGCTAATGATATGCAAAGCCATACGCTTGGGGATGCTATGTTTTATGAAGATGATATTTTTAGTCCCCTAAGTTTTGATGAGCAAATTTATTATGATGATAGCATGCCTCCTATTTATGATGATTATATTGATGAAAGTGGGTTTGGAAGAGTGTCAAATCTAGGTGATAATGACTCCACTATTTTGGAGGGTGTTTAATCTTATTGTAATAATTATGAAAGTGGATTTGGAGAGGTCATGACTTTATTTAGTGATGACTCCACTATTTCAGAAGAGATTTCAATTGACTATGACAACAAAGTTGCTATATATGATGATTATGGTGATGACATGTATGCTATAAAGAGTAATGATAACCATGAACTTGTCATCACGATTTCAATTTTCAATTGGATTACCCCAAACAAGTTTTAAATGATAGTTATTTCATTGATTTTGCTCCCACCACTATCATGAATGAGAAGAAATTTGCTTATGCGGAGAGTAATAAAATTTCTATGCTTGTGGATCATGAAAAGAATGCTTTATGTGATATCTATATTGTTCAATTTATTCATGATCCTACTAAAAAATTTTATGAGAGAGGAACATATGCTTGTAGGCTTCTCAATAATATGAAGTTTCCTCTCTATGTGTTGAAAGTTTGGAAGTCATGCTTGTTTTGCCTTCCTATGCTAGTTGATTCTTGATCCCATAAATTTTTTGCTCACAAAATCCCTATGCATAGGAAGTGGGTTAGGCTTAAATGTGCTTGCCATGTGATTTATGATGCTCTCTTGCATGTTTCAATTACTATTCTTATGTGAGCATCATTGAAATCATCATGCCTGGCTAAAAGGCATTAAAGAAAAGCGCTTGTTGGGAGACAACCCAATACTTATACCTACTGTTTTTGTGTGTTCACAGGATTAAGCTACTGCAGTAATCATGTTTTATAGCTTTTGTTTCAATAATGTGCCAAGTAAAGCCTTTGGGATGATTTGGATGATAGTTGAATTGATTCTGTGCAAAAACAGAAACTTTTGCGCCCAGTGCTAGAATTACTATAATTCACTGGGATGTGATAAAATTCTATTTTTTTTACACATGATTGATATACAAATTTCCTATGTTTTCCTAATTATTCAGAATGTTTGGAGTTACACAAGTATGGTGTTTGTTCAGATCATTACAGACTATTTTGTTTATGACAGATTCTGTTTTCGAAACATAGTTTGCTTGTTTTGTAGTTTCTATGACTTATATTGGTTAATATAAATTGTGGAAATGATATAGTATAGTAGGCATTATGAAAGAACAATTATGAATCTTGTCTTGACAGTACCAAAGTGAATGGTTCGCTTTTTTATCGTACTAACCTATCTCACAAAGTTCTGTTAAGTTTTGTGCGATTGAAGTTTTCCAGTTTTGTGTGAGATGTCAATTTGAGGAGAATAAGGAGCGGCAAGATCCTAAGCTTTGGGATGCCCAAGGCACTCCAAGGTAATATTCAAGGAAGACGCAAGCATCTAAGCTTGGGGATGCCTTGGATGGCATCCCCTCTTTCGTCTTCAACATTTTGGTTACCTCACTTGGAGCTATATTTTTATTCGTCACATGATATGTGTTTTGCTTGGAGCGTCATTTTATTTAATTTTGATTTGCTTGCTGTTATTTAGAATCATTTTTTGTATCTTTTATTTCAATAAAAGTGACAATATAGCCTTTACCATGCTCAATTTGCAAGTCTATATATTGTTGTTTGAAAACAAAAAGTTTTCTGTTATGTCATGAATATTCCTGAATAGTCAGAACATGATAAAATCTTGGAAACTTTACACAGTAAGCTATGATAAATTTTCTACAGTGTGGTAATTTTCAGAAATTTGTGAGTTAAAGAAGTATGAATATTCTTTCATTCTTTACAGACTATTCTGTTTAGACAGATTGCTGTTATGTTTGCATATGTTTTCTTGTTTAATGATTCTATTTGAGTATAGAAGTCTTAAATATGCAGAGGTATGCTACTTGTGAGCTGCGTTGGGATTTTCTCGAAGAGGAGAGGATTATGCAGTACAGTAGAGATAAGTATTTCCCTCAATTATGAAACCAAAGTTATCAATCCAGTAGGAGAACCAAGCAACACTATGTAAACAGCACCTGCACACAAACAACAAATACTTGCAACCCAACGCGTAGAGGGGTTGTCAATTCCTCAACGGTTATGAGCAAGATTAAGTTGTATGGGTTTCGATAAATAGATCTGATAAAAATACAAAATAAAATAAATAAAAGAAAATTATAGCAAGGCATTTTTGGTTTTAATATATGATAGAAAGTAGACCCGGGGGCCATAATTTTCACTAGAGTATTCTCTCGAGAAAATAGCATATGGTGGGTAGACAAATTATTGTTGGGCAATTGACAGAAAAGAAAATAATTATGACGATATCCAAGGCAATGATCATGTATATAGGCACCACGTCCAAGACAAGTAGACCAAAATGATTCTGCATCTACTACTATTACTCCACACATCAACCGCTATCTAGCATGCATCTAGTGTATTAAGTTCATGAAAGAACGGAGTAACGCCTTAAGCAAGATGACATGATGTAGATAAGATAAACTCATGTATGAAATAAATCCCTTCTTGTTACCCTTAATAGCAACGATACCTGCATGTCATGTCTCTTTCTGTCACTGAGATTGAGCACCGCAAGATCGAACCCATCACAAAACACCCCTTCCCATGGCAAGATAAATCAATCTAGTTTTTTTAGAAAGGAGGCTCTTGCCCGGCTTTAGACTGAGGCCCTTACAAATGTCGCAAGTCTGAAATTAGGTAGCAAATAAAGAGATACATGCCCGGAGGCGGGTACGGGCGACACAGCGCTAAAAGGCTATCGAGGTAGCTAGGGGCGGAGATGTGCCGGTGGTATTCCCTGTGTCGATCGTCGCATCTCAGTGCACCTTGCTCATATTTTTGAGACGAGCTCTTATATGTGCCCTCTGTCTTGTGCCCTTGCCAGAAGTTTCCATAGCTGCAAGAAAGACACCAGTTTGTATAGAACATCAGCTGGGTGTTTAATGAATTGTCCCTCTATCGAGGCTTTATTTCTTGTGGTCCAAAGTGACCACGCAATGGCCCCAAAGCCTAGCCATGCGATCCCCCTATCTTTCCCGGAGGTAGCTTTTGTCAACCGGTAGAATTCTGAGAAACCGCTTGGGTTCCATGATGAACCTGTCACCGACCGTATAGCACTCCAAACAAACCTTGCCATGATGCACCTAAAGAGTATGTGATCATGGTCTTCCCTCTCACCACACCAAATGCATTTGCCGTCCCCTGGGCCCCTATTTTTTAGCACTCTCCACTGGTAATTCTGTTATTAGCCACCTGCCATAGGAAGATTTTTATTTTGGCCGGAAGGCGGGCCTTCCATATCCAGGATAGGTCACACGGAGTCGTTGATTTGAAGATCTCGTTATATAGAGAACCCGTCGAGAAACCTCCGGATGGCTCCAGGGGCCATAACCTCATCCCTACCATGGGTAAGCTATTTCCCTTGTAGTTTCACGCGTAGCGCATCCCACTCATTTATTTCAATCATCCCCAGAGACTGTCGGAATTGAGGAGCCCATTGGTCGTGTTGCCAGATGTCTGCCACCTTAGCATTTTGGTGAGTGGCTATGGCAAACAGGGCCAGAAATATGTTCTGGAGTCGGTCCTCATCGCACCAAATATCCAGCCAGAAGCATGTAGCCATACCATTGTGCATGTTGAATTTGGTCCCTAATCGAAGGAGGGGTTGAACCTTTCTAACGTCCCTCACAAATTGTGATAGTCTAGTTTCCCTCTTAAACTCCGTCCCTCCCTGTATTAGGTATTTGTGTTTAAAGATGTCCAACCAGAGGCCACCTTGCCCGGTTAGGATCTTCCATGCCCACTTTGCCATGAGGCACCAGTTCATTACTTTGGTGTTGATGACACCCAATCCACCAACTTCTTTTGGTTCACATATATTATCCCAACTCACCATGTGATATTTTTATTTACTGTTCTCTCTTACCCAAAAGAACCTGGATCGCACCTTGTTGAGTTTATCATGAATACCATCTTGGAGCAGGTAGAAACCCATGACAAACATGGGCATATTAGTGAGGCAGTCGTTAATGAGAACTAACCAACCTCCCGAGGCCAAAAGCCTACCATACCATGGTTCCACCCTCGCAACTGTTTCATCAACCACCGGTTGAAGCTCCCCCATAGTTACCACTCTCGAGGATATGGGCATACCCATGTATTTCATCGGGATAGATCCCAACTCGCAGTTCATCATGTGTGCTGCCCTCAGCTGAGATTCCAAGTCACCTAGGACTATAGCTTCGCTCTTAGCACAGTTTATTTTTAGACCAGACATCTCCTCAAAACACATCAGTAAGAATTTTAGATTCAGGATCTCGAGCTCAGAATTCTTGATAAAGATTAGAGTGTCATCGGCGTATTGGAGATGTGATAATTCCTCCCGGGATAATTCCCGATGCCACCCTAGAGATATGGCCGGCTGCCTTTGCTCGACCAAGAATCACGGCCAAGGCATCAGCCAAGATATTGAAAAGGAGCGGAGACGCCGGGCCTCCTTGTCTAACCCCTCGCTTATTCCTAAAGTATGACTCCACCTCTTCATTGCTATTGACTGTCGTCTGGCCCCCTGCACCAATTGCTTGATCCAACTATTCCATAGCGGATCGAAGCCCTTAGCTCTTAGTACCTCCTCTAGAAAATCCCATCGAACTCTGTCATATGCCTTTTCGAAGTCAGTTTTAAGGATAAACACTTCCTCCTTGGTCGATTTGATTTCATGCATCACCTCATGGAGTACCGCAATTCCATCCAGAATACTTCTTCCTCTAATGCAAGCGGTTTGATTCGGATCGATGATCTTATTGGCCACCGGCCCGAGACGCGCTGCAAAACCCTTGGCTAAAAGTCAAAAGCTCATGTTTATGAGCGTGATCGGGCAGTACTGTCTAATATTGTCCGCCCCTTGGACCTTAGGAATTAGCGCCAGCACCCCGTAATTGAGGCATTTAACATCTATCCTTCCCATTGTAAACTCATGGACAAGGTTGACAAATTGCGGACCCACTAAATTCCAAAATTTCTTGTAAAAAGTAACAGGGAAGCCGTCACGTCCCGGCACCGTATTAGCCCTCATATCATTTAAATTATTAGTAATCTCCTCAAAAGAAAAAGGGGGCACCAAGTTCTGGTTGTCCTCCATAGACACTCTCCATTGTGGTTCCCACATATTGGGGCCGAGGGATGCCGCCCCTCCCGAAGTAGACCCCAACAGTTGTCTATAAAAACCATCGATATATGATCGAAGTTCCGCCTCTCCGGAAATAAAATTTTCTCCCTCTTTGAGTACCCTAATAGTGCATCTCCAACGATGGCCATTAGCCACCACGTGGAAAAGCTCGGTGCTAGCGTCCCCTTTAAGTACCCATCATTGTTGTCCCCTCTGTCTCCAGTACATCTCTTTGCACATCAGGATGAAAATCATTTTGTTCTCAACTACGTATCTCCGAGCCCATTCATCAAGTGATATGCCGGCACCGTCTGCTTTTGTGTCTAGGTGTTTTACGTCCTCTAATAGTGAATATATGCGTCTTCTTAGCTGGCCCCCCACGTTTGCTCCCCAGCCCCTCAAATGATGACGCGCCCGTCGAATGCAGTGTTGCCATTCATTTAAGACGTCGCATAAAGGCTCGTATCTGTGTGGTCGATTGGCTCGCACTTCCCCCCAAATTCTGTGAACCCTCTCAACGAAACCAGGCTGTAAGATCCATTGCTTCTCAAAGAAAAAAATGTTTGGGTAATCTACGGTATAGCTCCCCGGAGTGCAACATAAGGGGACAATGGCCCGATCCCAAACGTGTTTCCGCCGTGTGAGAACATGATGGGAACCTCAACTCCCAGGGAATTGAGACAAACACCCTATCCAACACACACCTGATAGGGTCATCCTGGTTGTTTGTCCAAGTATAGCGGCCCCCACCCTTTGTAATTCAACAAGTTCCAACTCCGCTACCCAATCATTAAACATGTCCACTAGCCCCTGATCAATAATCACCCGAGTGCTCTTGTCTTCAGCGGATCTAATGAGGTTAAAATCCCCCCCCCAATGACTACCGGGTTAGGCGAGGATGATATTTTGTTATAAGTTTCCCTCAAAAATTCGCCAGACCTAGCATGATCCGCCGGCCCATAGACCACTAGCAGCTCCCACTTGAAGTTGTTATTACATTGAATGATCTCTACACCGAGAAAGAATTCACCCCTAGAGAACGTAAGAACCTCGAATGTTTCGAAATTTACTCCCAAGGGGATCCCGCCTGATCGCCCATTTGCCGGCATCCATTCCCACTAGAGCGGCATTGAGCCCGCCAGGGAATCAAGCTCCACTTGGAAAAAGGATGAACGGATGGTCTCTTGTAGACCGACAAAATCAAGGTGCTGTTCCCTGATGTATTCGATAAGCTGGCATCTCCGGTCTTGTTGCCCGAACCCTCTAATATTCCACTTGATACCCCTCATTCCTCTACCAAGGGGGATCGGGCCCCCGCCCCATCAATTGTATGGTTCGCCCATTCGGCGGCCCTCCTCCCTGGGGCTTGGCCCCGACCGCGGCCTCTGCCGCGTCCTCTGCCTCTACTTGCAGCCACACAGCCTGACGGGGCTGCCTTCTCCCTAGCAGGCCCATCAAGCTCCTGCGTGCGTGCCTCGGCCAGGGACGTCTTCTCCAAGTTGCGATGCATAGTAGCCTCTGCAATCGCAGCTTGCGCCACCTCTTGCACGCGGAAAAATCCAACACCTCTAGAGGGGATCGGTTCTCCGATCCCAGGATAGAATTACTATCTTTAGCTACTCTCAACAAGTGCGCATTCTCAGCCAACGCAAGAACTTTGAAGGATGACATAGAGCGGGTAATGGGTTTGGAGGTTATACCTTGTACGCCTTGTTGGCCTTGAGGGTCATGGCCTTGTCTATCATCTTGGATGCCTTGGTCGCCGCAGTCCGAGAGCTCATCCGGGAGGCCTTGGCCGGAGGCGCTGTCTCGCCCACAGCCGCCAATGGACTCACCTCCCTGTGCTGCGCCGGATCTTCATGCAGGTTGTCGAAGGCCACCACGCACTCCTCCACGGGCATCAAGTTATCGGTGAAGGCTTCCCCGGTGAAGTAGTTGGCGAGCTGGATTGGGGTGATCGTGGTAGCTCGTGTTGAGGAAGCCATCCCGTGAAGCATCGAGATGGAGGCCGTGGACCGCACCGGAGGGGATGAGCATGGAGTAGCCGAGGAAGGGGTGGAGGTCGCGCTTGGAATTGGCGATGCCGCGGTGATGCCTGACACCACATCATGGCCGGTCCCCCTCACCAGGTCCTGCCCGGGCGAGGAGGGTAGGCCGGTCTTTAGTGAGATGGTAGCCGAATCTTCGTTACAGCTCAGAGAGGCGTCCACGAGGTTGGACCTGTACTGGTCCATGTCGAGCAGTAGAGGAGCGGAGTCACGACATATAATGCATGGCGTGTCAACCGCGGGAAGGATGACACCACCCATCAGCTGCTGGGAAGCAGCCAGCCCATCCATGACCTGCACGGACCGCGCCGCCACCTGTCCAGCCGGCCCGGAGGTTACCACCGCCGCGGATGAGGTGCCCCCGTTGGAAGCCGCCTTGGATTTGCCCGCTGCGCCCCACTCGACCGTGTTTAGACTTGGTGTTGATTCCTCGTCGCCCTCAGGGTCATCATCGGTAGGGGAGAGGGGGAGGTGGAGGAGGCGGCAGAGGCGCGAGCGGCCCCCCTCCTCCTGATCCGCACGCATCAGGAACCCACTGAGCCCGCGGAAGATCTCATATATGCCATTGATCTTAGTGGGATCCCTACACCATATTTTGGCCCTCACCGGCGCACCACTAAGCCCTCCCATGTCCGGTCGAACAATTGACAGTTCATCCACCACCACGGCCTTGCCCACGACGCGAAGGAGTTCCTTGATAAGCGATACTTGGCACAGGCGATTGGGGATGCCAGAGATTCACACCCAACACTCTTGGAGCCATGACACCGCGTAAGGTTCTGTGAATGGGTCTCCTACCTCCGCCTTGTGTCCACTGATCGGGAGCGTGATGGTTCCACTTTTTTGTGCCATTCTGAACGCGGCTTTGGATGGGTAGATCACCGAGAAGCAATTCCTCCTCACCAGTTTCACTTGCCAATCCCACTCTGATTCCCACATGTCGCTCAGGTCATCCCGGACCGAATGCTCTGTGGCATCCCCCTCAGTAACCACCACCGAGGCCGCGTTGGCTGGGATCTTCTCCTCCTCATCCGCACCCCCTCCAAAAGGTAGAAGCCTTGATCCTTCACGCCATACCCGTACATGACCAGCTCCGTCTTGGACAAATGAGAGGGGCAATTGTTGGATGTGTGCCCGTCCTCTTTGCACAGAAAGCACAAGGGCTCATTTTTGCATTCGATTTGGTAGTGCCCTTTACGGCCACACTTGAAGCACATCACTTCTGAGGGATTTTGACTGGGCCCAGAGCGATCCCCCCCGGGCGGCGAGACTGCCAGGATTGGACACCCTCCCCCTCGCGCGGCCATCGGTCGCCGTCACCTCTCCACTAGGACCGGTCACCTCCTGTCGATGAGGCCCCACCCCCGCCACCCCAGCCCAAGGCACGCTGCTGGCTGGAGGGAGGAGGAGGGGGCGCCAGCGGGGAATCCCGCCCGCGTGACGCAGACCATCGCGGCGACCTAGGCCTGCGCCCCTGGCCGGCCCCCGGTCTCTCTCTCGACTGTGACTCCCTACAAGTCGAGAGTTGAGCCCAGAGGTCGCGCTCCCGAGCCAGCTCATCGTCAGTGAACGGCAGCTCCTCCCTCAGTCTCTTGTTGCGGCCATGCAATTGCAGCCGCCGCTCCTTCTCCATCCTAGTCGCCTTCGCCACCAACTGAGGAACCGCCACCGCCGCTAGGAAACGGGCACAGCCTCCCCACCTTCTAATATCACGCGGCGCTGCGGGAAACCTTAGCAGGAATGAGTGATCCCCTTTTGGAACCCACCACCATCTTTTATACGCACCAGGTTTAGGAAGGCCCACTTGGGCCGGGCCAAACCGCAGAGGGGGGCCAGGGGAGGGCACCGGCCCGACAAGAGGCGGCCAGGCTACCATGTCTGCAAAAATGAAACCAAAAGTCGGCCCATGGCCCATGAGGCCGGCCTGGCCCACCAACCCGTCGTCTCCGATCTGCTCGCCCTTGCCCCGAGCCCGTGACGAGCGGGGGGAAATTGGCCGTGGAGAGCTCTGGCAGCCGTGCACTCTCTGACGAACCACGCCCACGCTCCTGCGAACTGCAAGGGTCAAGGGCCTTCCTTTGGCGACCCCGACCTGCGTCTCTCCCGCCCCTGATCTCACGAGCCCGATGACCACGGCGACCACAGCTGCGACCCTCCCGACGCCGCCAGGCGCCCAGCCAACTAGATCTATTAGCTTTACATCTCCTCACCTGCGTCCAACCCGCGAACTCCGCCTTCTCCAGGTTCGAAGCCCCGCGCAAATGCACCGGCGTTCCTCCACCAGATCTGCTCGCCACCCCCACTGGATCTCTGTTCAAAATCACACCAGCCCCCTCTTCGGCGACCACCGCTGCCTGCCAGACGGAAGGCTCCCCTCTTATGCAGGCACGACGCTGCCCTCGCACGGACCCAGGCGAGCCCCCGTCCTCATCTCCCAGGCTCTGGCCCAGGTCCGAGGCGGCTCCCCGCTCATCTTCACCCTCGGAGTCGTCCCCGAGGAGCCAGAACCGACCCCCGCAGCCACCGCCGGAGGTCGCCGCCCCAGCTGCCGAGCCGCGCGCCTACTCTAAAGGCCCGCCGGCCGCCGGATTCTCCCTTCCAGCGGCGGCGGCGCGGGTAGGGGATGGTATGGGGGCTGGAGCGGGCGCCGCGCGAGAGCTCACACACACAACGGTCATCTCTCCCTCCTTTAAATGAGAAATGCAATTTATTCCCTGAAGCTAGTTCCCTAATCTAAATCATGGTGCGGCAGCTATGAACTGGAGGTTTTGCCATAAATCAATCTAGTTGGCCAAACCAAACCAATAAATCAGAGAAGAAATACGAGGCTAAAATAATCATGCATAAAAGAGTTCAGAGAAAACTCAAATAATATTCATGGATAGATCTGATCATAAACTCACAATTCATTGGATCCCAACAAACACACCGCAAAAAGTCATTACATCAAATAGATCTCCAAGAACACTGATGAGAACATTGTATTGAAGATCAAAAAGAGAGAAGAAGCCATCTAGCTACTAACTATGGACGTGTGTGGTAAACTACTCACGCATCATCGGAGGGGCAACAAGGATGATGAAGAATCCCTCCATGATTGTTTCCCCCTCCGTTAGAGTGCCAGAAAGGGTCCCCACATGGGATCTCTCGAGAACAGAGGCTTGCGGCGGCGGAGAAAGTATTTCATGGACTCCTTGGTAGGTTTTATGATTTTAGGGTATTTATAAAGGTGGAGGTAGGTCAAACGGAGGCTTGTGGGCCCCACTACCTAGCAGGGCGCGTCCCAGGCCCCCGGCGCGCCCTGGTGCCTAGTGGGCCCCTCCTTCGTCTTCTCGTTCCTTCCCGAAGCTTCCAGGGTCTCTTATTGCCAGAAAAAAATCTCCAAAAAGTTACGTGGCATCTGGACTTCGTTTGGTACTGATATTCTGCAAAGTCAAAAACAAGCAAAAAACAGCAACTAGCACTGGGCACTAAGTTGGTAGGTTAGTCCCAAAAAATGATATAAAGTTGCCCGTAAATGTATATAAACATCCAAGATTGATAATATAATAGCATGGGAACAATAAAAAATTATAGATACGTTGGAGACGTATCAAGCACCCCCAAGCTTAATTCCTGCTCGTCCTCGAGTAGGTAAATAATAAAAACAGAAATTTTGATGGGGAATGCTACCTATCATATTCATCATATAATCTTTTCTTTTATAGCATGAACATTTGGACTTGAATGATTCAAAGCAATAGTCTATAATATGACATGAAAACATCAATACTCAAGCATATCAACAAGCAACCATGTCTTTCAAAATATCAATGCTAAAGAAAGTTATCCCTAGCCAATTATGCTCAATCATTGATCCATTCATGAAACACACTCAAATATTAGCTACATCCAATGCACAAGTATGACAATAGTGTTCCCTAGTTGGTGCTTTATAAGAGAAGATGGAGACTCAAATTTAAAATAAAAATTGCATAAAAGTAAATAGATAGGCCCTTTGCAGAGGGAAGCAGAGATTTGTAGAGGTGCCAGAGCTCATAGCTTAAATTGAGAGATAAAAATATTTTGAGAGGATTGCTTTTCCTGTCAACAAAAACGACTGAGAGTTTCCAATACCTTCCATGCTAGATAAATCATAGGCGGTTCCCAAACATAAAGTAAAGTTTATTTCCTTTCCACCATTCTCACACAATCCATGGCTAGTCGTATCCATGGGTGCCTTCCATACCAACACTTTCCAAGTAATTTATTATTAACAACATATAAAAAAATCATTTCGGGACTGGGCATCCCTATTACCTGCCACACTCTCGTGCAATGACAAGTGAATAAACACTCATCTTGAGAATAAAATAACTAGCATGGAAAATATTGGCCACCCCCTGCCGCTTCATGAGCGGTACGGGCACACAAAACAGAAATTCATTTTGAATATTAGAGTTGGCACATATAAATTTACTTGGAACGGCAAGGAAATACCGCGTATAGGTAGGTATGGTGGACTCATTTGGCACAACTTTGGCTTAAGGAGTTGGATGCACAAGCAGCATTCCCGCTTAGTACAAATGAAGGCTAGCAAATAGATTGAGAAGAGACCAACCAAAAAACAAAAATGGTCATAAACACGCATTAAACATAACTAACACTGAATAATGCACCACAAGTAGGATGCAACTTTGTTGCATAACTATTGACTTTCGTGCTTGCATAGGGAATCACAAACTTTAACACCAATATTCTTACTAAAGCATAATTAATCACCAACATGACTCACATATTACTCTCTCCATATCGCAAAACTATTGCAAGGAATCAAGTTTTTAATATCCAATGATCTTCATGAAAGTTTTTATTATATCCCTCTTGAATATTCATCACTTTGGGACCAAATTCTTATCTCATGCAAATTACCATTACTATTATCAACTCTCAAAAATATTTAAGTGAACTCAAAAAGATTTAAGTGAAGCACGAGAGCATAAATATTTTTTAAAAAATTTTATCACCACCGTGCTCTAAAAGATTTAAATGAAGCACATAAAGTAATTGCCTAGCTCAAAAAAATTAAGTGAAGCACATAGAGCAATTCTAACAAATCATGATAACATATGGCTCTCTCAAATAAGTGTGTCCAGCAAGGATGATTGTGACAAACTAAATAGCAGACAAAGCAAATACTTATATCATACAAGACACTCCAAGCAAACCCCATGATATGTGACGAATAAAAATATACTTACAAGTAAAATTACCGATGGTCGTTAGAAGAAAGAGGGGATGCCTTCCGGGGCCTCCCCAAGCTTAGTTGCTCGGGAGTCCTTCAATATTACCTTGGGGTGTCTCGGGCATCCCCAAGCTTAGGCTCTTGCCACTCCTTATTCCTTCATCCATCGTGATCTCACCCGAAACTTGAAAACTTCAATCACACAAAACTTAACAAAACCTTCGTGAGATCCGTTAGTATAAGAAAACAAATCACTACTTTAAATACTATTGAAAACCCATTCATATTTTGTTATTGCTTTATACCTACTATATTCTAACTTTACCATGGCTTATACCCCCCGATACAATCCATAGATTCATCAAAATAAGCACGCAATGCAACGAAAACAGAATCAGTCAAAAACAGAATAGTCTCTAGAAACCCGAATTAAGCTCATACTTTTGTAACTCCAAAAATTCTGAAATATTAGGAAAACATGGTAAATTTGTATATCAATCATGTGTAAAAAAAATCAGAATTTTTCCACGTTCCAGCAAATTTTGATAATTCTGCTACTGGGCGCAAAATCTCCTGCTTTCCAACAGAATCAAGTCAACTATCACCCAAACCATCCTAAAGGCTTTACTTGGAACAAACACTAATTAAAGCACTAAAAAAATCATAGCAGTAGCATAATTGTATGAACTCATAAAAACAAAAGAATAAAAAAATAAAAATATTGGGTTGTCTCCCAACAAGCGGTTTTCTTTAAAGCCTTTTAGCTAGGCATTGATAATTTTAACGATGCTCGCATGAAAGACAAGAATTGAAGCACGAAGAGAGCATCATATAGCATGTGAAAATCACATTTAATTCTAACATACTTCCTATGATAGGCATTTTATAAGTAAACAAATTATCAAAATAAGCAAAAACTAGCATATGCAAGGAAGAAGAATAAAACATTGCCAATCTCAACATGAAGCGATGTAATTTAGTAACATGAAAATTTCTACAACCATATTTCGCTCTCTCATAATAATTACATGTGGGATCATATTAAAATTCAACAATATAGCTATCACATAACATATTCTCTACATTATCCACATGCATGCAAAGTTGACACTCTTCCAAAATAGTGGGATTATCATTAAATAAAGTCATGACCTCTCCAAGCCCACTTTTATCAAAGATTTCATGGGATTTATCATTCTCCAAAGTAGTGGGATCATTATTACCTAAAGTTGGAACTCTTCCAAACCCACTTTCAATATTATTGCAAACACTATTATCAATATCATATTCATCATGAGGCTTAAATAAATTTTCAAGATCATAAGAAGAATCACCCCAATCATGATCATTACAATAAGTACTGGACATCGCAAAATTAGCATCCCCAAGCTTGGGGTTTTGCATATTATTAACACAACTGACACTAATAGAATTTATAATAACATCATTGCAATCATACTTTTCATTCAAGGAGCTATCATGAACCACTTTATAAATTTCTTCTTTCAACACTTCACAATTTTCAGATTCACGAATTTCAAGCAAAACTTCATAAAGATAATCCAGTGCACTCAACTCACTAGAAATTGGTTCATCATAATTGGATTTTTAAAAATATTAGCAAGTGGATGAGGATCCGTAAGCTTTTAGTTTTCTGATTTTCAATAAACACACAATTATGGCAAACAAACAAGCAAAGCAACAAAGTAAAACATTTTTGTGGTTTTTTTTGATAAAACGTTTTAGAAGTGGGGGAGATGAAAACTAGAGGCAAATGGCAAATAATTTAAATGCAAGGAGATGAAAGTTTATGCGTAGGTACTTGATAGGTGTTGATGATGTCTCCACGGCAACGGCGCCAGAAATTCTTCCTACTACTTGTGAGCTGCGTTGGGATTTCCTCGAAGAGTAGAGGATGATGCAGTACAATAGAGATAAGTATTTCCCTCATTTACGAAACCAAGCTTATCAATCTAGTAGGAGAACCAAGCAACACTATGTAAACAACACCTGCACACAAACAACAGATACTTGCAACCCAACGCGTAGAGGGGTTGTCAATCCCTCAACGGTTATGAGCAAGATTAAATTGTATGGGTTTTGATAAATAGATCTTTCAAAAATAAAATAAATAAAAGAAAATTGCAGCAAGGTATTTTTGGTTTTAATATATGATAGAAAGTAGACCCGGGGGCCATAGTTTTCACTAGAGGCCTCTCTCGAGAAAATAGCATACGGTGGGTAGACAAATTACTGTTGGGCAATTGACTGAAAAGCAAATAATTATTACGATATCCAAGGCAATGATCATGTATATAGGCATCATGTCCGAGACAAGTAGACCGAAATGATTCTGCATCTACTACTATTACTCCACACATCAACCGCTATCTAGCATGCATCTAGTGTATTAAGTTCATGAAATAACGAAATAACGCCTTAAGCAAGATGACATGACGTAGACAAGATAAACTCATGTATGAAATAAATCCCATCTTGTTACCCTTAATAGCAACGGTACATGCGTGTCATGTCTCTTTTTGTCACTGAGATTGAGCACCACAAGATTGAACCCATCACAAAGCACCCCTTCCCATGACAAGATAAATCAATCTAGTTGGCCAAACCAAACCAATAAATCGGAGAAGAAATACGAGGCTATAACAATCATGCATAAAACAGTTCAGAGAAAACTCAAATAATTTCATGGATAGATCTGATCATAAACTCACAATTCATCGGATCCCAACAAACACACCCTAAAAAGTCATTACATCAAATAGATCTCCAAGAACACCGAGGAGAACATTGTGTTGAAGATCAAAAAGAGAGAAGAAGCCATCTAGCTATTAACTATGGACCCGTAGGTCTGTGGTAAACTACTCACGCATCATCGGAGTGGCAGCAAGGATGATGAAGAACCCCTCCGTGATTGTTTCCCCATCCGGCGGAGTGCCAGAAAGGGTCCCCAGATAGGATCTCTTGAGAACAGAGGCTTGCGGCGGCGAAAAAATTATTTCATGGACTCCCTGGTAGGTTTTCTGATTTTAGGGTATTTATAGAGGTGGAGGTAGGTCAAATGGAGGCTTGTGGGCCCCACTACCCACCAGGGCGCGCCCTGGTGCCTAGTGGGACCCTCCTTCGTCTTCTCGTTCCTTCCCGAAGCTTCCAGGGTCTCTTATTGCCAGAAAAAATATCCAAAAAGTTTCGTGGCATTTGGACTTCATTTGGTATTGATATTCTGCAAAGTAGAAAACAACCAAAAACCAGCAACTGGCACTGGGCACTAAGTTAGTAGGTTAGTCCCAAAAAATGATATAAAGTTGCTTGTAAATGTATATAAAACATCCAAGATTGATAATATGATAATATGGAACAATAAAAAATTATAGATACGTTAGGGACGTATCAAGGTATACAATGTTAAATTATAGTTTTAGTAATTTGTTACAGTAGAGAATGTTAAGGTTTTGGGTTGATTTATACTAACTTATCTCATAAGTTCTTGTTGAGTTTTGTGTGGACGAAGTTTTTAAGATTTAGGGAAACCGTGATCTGAGAGGAATTAAGGAGACACAAGAGCTCAAGCTTGGGGATGCCCAAGGCATCCCAAGTTAATATTTTAATAAGTCTCAAGCATCTAAGCTTGTGGATGCCCTGGTAGGCATCACACCTGTCTTCATCAACAACCATCGGTTAGTTTTGGTTGAGCCTAAGTTTTTACTTGTTCACATGATATGTGATATTCTTGGAGGGCCCTTAGCCCTCATTAATTATTTTCAAGCGTGATCAAGTAGTTGATGTTGGACAAGGAAGACAACGTAATGGGTTATGTTTGTTTATATTCACATAGAAGTTATATTGTCATGGATCCTCTAACATGTGGTGCTTGCTCATAATCTTTTGCTAGCCAGCATTTTGTACTAAGTAGAAATAGTACTTGTGCATCCAAAAAACCTTAAACCCAGTTTCTTGTCATGAGAGTCCACCATATCTACCTATGGATTGAATAAGATCCTTCAAGCAAGTTGTCATCGGTGCAAAAAGCAATAAAAATGGCTCCTAAATATGTATGATCTTTTATTGCAAGGGAAAATAAGCTTTGTATAGACTTGTGATGGTAAAGAAATAAAAGCGACAGACTGCATAATAAATGTCTCTATCACAAGGGGAAATATAAAGTGACGTTCCATTGCATTAAGGGCTTGCACATCCAAAAATCAAAAGCGCATGACAACCTCTGCTTCCCTCTGCAAAGGGCCTATCTTTTACTTTTCAGTTTTTACTTTTATGCAAGAGTCAATAGTGTTCATTCTCATTTCAACCTCAATTATTCTCCACTTGGCAAGCGTCATGTGGTAGGGAATGATCCAGGCACATATATCCAGTTGAATATAGGTGATCATGAGTTATTATTGTTAACATTATCCCTGAGATAAATAAGTTGGGAGGCAAGACATTAAGCCCCTATCTTCCGATGTGTTTGACATAAATGGTTTGTTCTAAAAATATGCTTTGACTGTCAGCAATCATGGAAGACTAAATGATAGTTGAGTATGTGGAATTTGCTAAAACAAAACTCTTACATAGACCCTTCCTAAAAATAAAATGAATTGTAATTGTTTGATGAATGAAAACATAGCTTGTTAGTTTTGAAGAAAGTTTATGGTATATACTTTAACATGTGAATAGCTTGCTACTTGATCATTGATACGTCTCCAGCGTATCTATAATTTTTTATTGTTCCATGCTATTACAGTATCAATCTTGGATGTTTTATATGCAATTTTATATCATTTTTTGGGAGTAACCTATTAACCTAGTGCCTAGTGCCAGTTGTTGTTTTTTTTGCTTGTTTTTGGCTTTTCATAAAATCAATATCAAACGGAGTACAAACGGAGAAAAAAATCTCTGGATTAATTTTTCCGGACCACAAGGGACACACGAAGGTTCAGGAGAGAAGCCCTGAGGAGTCACGAGGGAGAGGCAAGCTCAGGGGGCGCGCCTCCCAGGCTTGTGGGCCCCTTGTGGCACCTCTTGACCTAATCCCACCTCTATAAATTCCAAAATATTCCCAATATACCAGAGACCCACCCGAAACACTTTTTACGCCGCCACAATGTTTTGTTCTTCCGCAATCCCACCTGGAGGCCTTCTCTGGTACTCTGCCGGAGGGGGAATCGATCACGAAGGGCTTCTACATCATCCTTGTTGCCCTTCCGATGATGCATGAGTAGTTCACCACAGACCTACGGGTCCATAGCTAGTAGCTAGATGGCTTCTTCTCTCTCTTTGATCTTCAATGCAAAGTTCTCCTTGATGTTCTTGGAGTTCTATCCGATGTATACTTCTTTTGCGGTGTGTTTGTTGGGATCCAATGAATTTTGGGTTTATGGCCAGATTATTTATGAATATTAATTGAGTCTTTTCTAAATTATTTTATGCATGATTGTTATAGCTTTGTGACGGTGTCCTGGACTAGTGGGTACTAACCTAGTCGGCCCATGGTCCTCGGGTGGGACCGTAGGCCCTCACTCTCCTTCGACTAGACTCTGGAAGTTATACACCTGGGCGTAAGCAGGGCTCCATCTACCGAAGACTTGACATATAGTACAAGTCATCTCCTGCCGCCTTCGTACGCGTCCCTGGATACCGACTATGTAACCCTGGATACCCTACCTCACGTGTATATAAGCCAAGAGGTTTAGCCCGTAGAGGGGATCCAATCACAATTCTGTTCACCTTGCCCTAGGGTTAGAACACAACTAACAATCTCGAGGTAGATCAAGCTAGTAATTGATACATCATCATCGATATAAACAAGAGGAGGACATAGGGTTTCACCTCCATAGAGAGGGCCCGAACCTGGGTAAACATCGTCTCCTTCGTTCTTGTTACCACCGATCCGAGATCCACAGCTCAGGACCCTCTACCCCGAGGTCTGCCGGTTTGACACCCACACTGGTGCTTTCATTGAGAGTTCCGCTGTGAGATCAACAGAAGGATCAATGGGATCATCGGTCAATGACTCCAAGAGACTGCTTCCATGATCGAAACCCCCATCGCTGGATCGCATCCTCTCCTTTACGATCAAGGAGCGATTCACGGCCTCTTTCCCACCTTGACCGAACCCTCCATAGAGGGGGAAGGGTTGACGTAAATTTTGGAAAGCAACTCTGATAGCGGCCAGCTAGAAGTAGCCAATAAGTCTGATATTTGAATCAACTCGGTCGATTCGGTAGTTGTGCGTCCTTCACAGGACAAGAATGTCGGGGCTTCAAACCCACGGTCCATAGAGATCGAAAATCCTCTCCCACCCACCCCCACATCGAATACCACCCTGATAATTCAGGTCGCTCTAATTACTGGGATCTGGCATATGCGCAACAGCTACCTGATGAATCATCAGGCAGTTCTGGGCCAGGTTTTTATCCGTCAAAAATGACATACCGAATTATCGGGACTAAAAAATAATAGCAGCCTTTTAGCACGAATGCAAAGATAAAGGCGTCTCGAATGCCCTCACCCGCCGCTGTGTTCAAACACTCCCGGAGCTATCTGATCTGGTGTCAAAGTTCTGTAACATTGAAGATGCCTGGTTGGCTCAGGAAAAGTCAGATTTGATCTGTGACAACAAATTGAAGTGTGACAGGCTCACACCTCGGCGCGAGCTCCACGCACAACATACATCAGACGAGCGACCTCAGAAAAAGAAGAAAATCACCACTGGCCACTCCAGGAGCACCCTTGATGGCCTCCTGGATAAGTCATGCCCGATCCACTCTGTTCTGCTAAACACCTACCCAACCGACAGCCTTCGCAACTGCTAGGTGATGAGGCAAGTGGCTAGGGGAGGCCTAACCCTCCTCACTGGCGCGCCTAGGCATTTAGAGGAGTCCTCAGGCGATGACGAGGTCCTGATGATCTACAAAACCTCTACGTCTAACAATCAGAGGAAGAGGGCTCTCTGAGAAATGAATTATATCCGGCAAGTAACAACTCGGGTGCGTGGATAGACACGCCAATCACCTTTGGTCATAAGGATCAGCCGAGGTCCACCCCGAATAGATGCCTCACTGCACTGGTTCTTGACCCAATTGTGGGCAGCTGTCGTCTTTGGAAATTGCTCATGGACGGAGACAACAACTTAAATTTAATAGACGCAGATACTCTGGAGAGGATGCAAACCGATAAATCATACATCGAACGGAACCATACCACCTTCAAAGGCATAATACAGGGACGAGAAGCACGTTGCAGTGCAAAAATCACCTTGGATGTGGTCTTCAGAATGCCCGATAGCTACCGATCCGAAGAAGTGACGTTCCATATTGCCCCTTTCAAAAGCGGCTATCATGCCCTCCTGGGGCGAGACGCCTTTTCAAAGTTCCAAGCAATTCCACACTATGGCTAAATGAAGCTCAAAATGCCGAGCCCAAACAGGATCATCATCATCTCGAGTGACCCCGATAGAGCACTCAAAGCCAAAAACAAATGGCGTCGCTCACCATAGAGTCCCTATCCGAAGCCCTCGTGGCCGAGGAATTAACATCACTCCGAGATGAAGCCGATCGGGATGATGTCATCCTCGACAAGTGGCCCTACAGACCCAGCAGACGACATAGTCAAATTTCAAGTACACCCTACAGACCCAGCCAAAATGGCGTCGGTTGGTGCAAACCTCGAGCCAGAGATTGATGAGGCCCTACGCAACTTCCTTAAGGAAAACTAGGATATATTTGCATGGCATCCCTCGGATATGCCAGGGATACCCCGCAGACTTGCCAAACACAGCCTGAACATCTTGAAGGGCTACAAGCCTATTAAACAGGCACTTCGGTGCTTCTACGAGCCTAAGCGTCAAGCAATGGGCGAGGAGCTGGCCAAACTTCTAGAGGCTGGATACATAAGAGACATAAAACACCCCGATTGGCTTGCCAATCTAGTCATGGTACCTGAGAAGGATAGGTCCTGGCGCCTGTGCATCGATTTCAAAGAACTTAACAAGGCTTGCCCCAAGGATCCCTTCCCATTACCATGCATCAATCAGATTGTGGATGCCACAGCAGGACATAATTCGCTCTGCTTTCTAGACGCCTACTCGGGATATCATCAGATAAAGATGAAGGAATCCGACCAGGCTGCAACAACATTTATCACACCCTACGGGCCATTTTGCTTCAACACAATGCCTTTCGGGCTGAAGAACGCTGGTGCAACATACCAGCGCATGATCTAAACATGCTTGGAAAAACACATCAAAAAGACCGTTGAGGCCTACGTTGACGATGTGGTTGTCAAAACTAAAAACGTTGGGTAGCTGGTCAACAAGCTCCATGATACATTCGCCAGCCTGCGAGAATATCAAATTAAACTTAACCCAGAGAAATGTGTCTTCGGCGTACCAACATGCAAGCTCCTCATCTTCATCGTGTCATGTCAAGGAATCAAAGCCAACCCGGCAAAAATATGAGCCTTGGCCCGATTAGAGGTGCCAGCCGAGCTCAAACATGTTCAAAGACTAGCAGGCTGCATGGCCGCGCTAAGTTGCTTTATCTCAAGACTTGTGGAAAAGGCTTTACCCCTGTATAGGCTACTAAAGCAAACAAAGAATTTCAAATGGACTAAGGAGGTAGGTGCTGCCCTGGAGGATATTAAAACCCTCCTGGCCAAAAACCCCATCTTGGCTGCACCAGGCATGGGCGAGCCGATGATATTATACATCTTTGCCACAAAACAGGTGGTCAGCGCAGTGCTCGTGGTCGAACGAGACATGGAGGGCCACAACTTCCAAGTCCAAAAACCTGCCTATTACGTCTCCGAGGTCTTAACCCCGTGCAAGACACGCTACCCACACAATCAGAAGATAGCCTACGTCATCTTTATGGCATCACGAAAACTTCGGCACTACTTCCAAGAGTGCTCGGTAACCGTGGCATCCGACATTCCCTTAAGCTTCGTAATTACTAACAAGGATGCGACGGGGCATATAGCCAAGTGGGCCATAGAGATCTTACCTTTCAAAATAACGTACCGGCCATGCCGAGCTATTAAATCTCAGGTGTTGGCAGGCCCCGTAGCTGAATGGATAGAGGCCAAACTTTCTAGAGAGCACAACACGTATTCGCACTAGACCATGTATTTTGACGGTTCGAAAATGCTTGCTGGTCTAGGGTCTGGAGTAGTGCTTACATCGCCAACAGGCACAACATTCGATACGTGTTACAGATCATGTACACCGACTCCAATAATGCGGCCAAATACAAAGCCCTCTTACATGGACTCCGGATAGCAGTCTCAATGGGCGTTAAACGCCTCAAGGTCCGAGGAGATTCCAACCTCGCCATCTCCCATGTAAATGGCGAGTTCGATGCGAAGGACACAAAAATGATAGCTTACCGGAATGCAGTCCTAAAAATTTCGGCCAGGTTTGAGGGGCTTGAATTTCATCATATCCCCCGTGATAGGAATCAGGCCACCATTCTCCTCACCCGAATGGGCGTCAAACGGGATAGGGTCCCTGAAAACACCTTCCTCGAAAGGCTCTTTAAGCCAGCTGTGGTCTGGCAGGACGAGAAAGAAGCGTTGGAGTCAAACGATGCAGGGCGATTGGCACCACCCGAGGACGAAATGGACCAAGATATAATTCGAGGATCGGCCATCCAGGAAACGGCTTTGGCCCACGAGGTCATGGCTGTTATTGCCCCTGGACCGATCCCCTCCTAGCATATCTACTCCGCAAATAGCTCCCTGAGGACCAAACCGATGCACGACGGATTATAAGGCAGTCTAAATCCTACAAGGTTCACGAGGGTGAGCTTTGTAAGCAAAGTACTATGGGCGTCCTCTAGCGATGCATATCCAAAGAAGAAGGGAGATCGCTGCTTAGCGAAATACACTCCGGCATTGTCGGCGTTCTGGGAACCAGGGTACCCAGACTTGCCTGACTGCGGCCCACGGCGTGGCGCCAGCAACGGCCTGGTACGGCCCATCTACGACACCAACAAGACAAGACCCTTGCGAGGGGCCAAACCTAGCGAGGTGGACGACGCCAAGACCTCCTGAGGGAGCGGCCACCCGGGGTTGCTCCTGAGGAGCGGAGTTTCCTATGCAGGTGCCCAACCTCATGAGGTTGCGGTAACGCAAGCCATGACGACCAAGGCAAGGCAGGCGCCAGCGGGCGCAGAGGAGCAGGTTTCCTCTTTGGTGCTAAGGAGGCAAGCGCAGGCGCAGGGTCCCGAGGAATCAGCCAAAGGTTTCCATTCCCGTGCAACGAGACCAAGACCGCCAGGACGGCAGGACGGATGTCATCGCCGAGCCCACCGCAGCGTCACGACCAGAAGCTTTGCAGGCGAAGACCACCTTTCGTCAGGATAAGATGTACTACTAGTCCCCTTTCAAATTGGCCGTTGTGGAATCCCTTCCCGCCTTCGTTTTCGGGGAAGAGGACCGAGGCCACTATATATAGGCTAGCCACCACCATAGGAAGGGGATCCAATCCAATTCCAAAAAACTCACTCTCACCAGAGCAAGCCTCGCGAGGTTGTTCATCCTGTGTACTAGTTCATCCTCAGCCCCTCATGAGGCTAATCCACCACAAAGCAGGAGTAGGGTATTACACCACAAGGTGGCCCGAACCTGGGTAAACTGCCGTGTCCATCTTCTTCCCTGTTCTTCGAGCTAGGCTGTAGGGCGGCGCGTTTGGTTGAGTTCTTCGCACACGCCCCAGAGTACGAACCTTCTTTGGGTCTGTGGAGCCCTGAATCCGACATTTGGCGCGCCAGGTAGGGGCGTGTCGGAGCTCTTCTCCAACCTTTGTGCCGCTCACGCTCCGTCGCTTGCATGGAAGGGGTTCCCTGAGCTTGCACCAAGCATTGGGCCGCCGGAGACGCTCAGGCAGCATCCCCTGGCCGCGGATCCCATCACCCCATGCTCCCCACGACCGGCGCGACCGCTGGTGTCACCGGCCTTCGGCGGCACGAGCTACTTCCGCCCTCCCCCGTGCGGTGCCGCACTCGTGTCACCGCACGGTCTTCCAGTTACACCGCGGCATCGTCCCTACGCACTCGCCGAGAGCAGGCGAACATGCACGCCGCGCTCCTCGTGGCGCGTGAATTACTGTGATGCAGGCTGGCGGAGCACGGGCACGACACCTTGCTCGGCCGGGTCGCCGAGCTGCTCGACGATGCCTGTGAGGGCTCGGCGCCTTTCTGCGTCCTGCCCGCGTCTCGGGGGCCATCGGGAGCTCGTGTCTGCCCCCGCCCCACCCGCTCACCCTTTGGAGGGGAGCCCGGAGGATCCTGCGGCAGGGGTCTAACACGCAGCGCCGCCTACCCGACCCAAGATGTGTTTCCCCGAAGCGCGGCCGGGGTAGGCGACCCCTCCCGGGGCCGCGTCGAAGGACCGCCCCCTAGCCGGCATGACCAGGCACCAAGGATGATGGGCGGCGGAACAGAGGGACTCGGGGCTGGCCTCGGGATGATGGCCCCTGGAGCCTCCATCCTGCCACCGACGGCTTTGCTGTACGGGCAGAGGAGAAGCCCATGTGTGTTCCCCTCTTCAGCTTGGACGATAGAGTCGCCAAGGCCGCGCAGGGCCGGGGCCCTCCACGAGCCGACCCAATGCCCCGACGACACAACCCGCAACAACATCTATCAGTTACAACCCATATCTTCGGGATATGCCGCACTAACTTTGGATCGCAGGTAGATCTGTCAAGATGCCGCACCTTCGGGGGCTGGCCTCGCCCTGGGTTGGCGGGGCGCGCCAGGAGGTCGCGCAGGGACGCGCCCCATGCGCAGCGGGGGCCCGGCACCAAGGCTCCCCCCATGTCGAGGGGCATGTGGCACCACCACTATGGTGGAGTGTGCTGTCCAGAAGCGGGTCCCCTCCTGGGGGAGGCGCCGACGAGCCCTCCCTCCAGGGGGAGGCCCATGGCCCCCTCACCACCGCTCGCGTAGTCCCTTGCCCCTTGGTCCTGTCCTGATTTCCGTATGCCCCAACAGTGGTCGGGGTATGCGCGGAGCGGGGTTCCTGCCCAGGGGGCAAGCAGCGCCCCTCTAGTCTCCGCTCGTGACACTCTCACGTAATAATGAGTGGGGATGTACATGCCCCGGAGTCTCTTGAGCGCTGCCCCTGAGCCTCACGAGGGCTCCCACCCACGTCCAAGTGGAAGCACCATGCTCCGCGCTGGCAGTCGACACTGCCCCTCAATGGCTATGCCCACGCCCAGTGGAGGCCCCATGCTCCACGCTGGGGGAAGACTAGAAGACCAATGTAGACGCCAGACGCGACCGTCTTTTTTGCCCTCTTTTGTAATCCGATTTGCTGCCTTTGGAATGAAATTCCAAACTTCTTGCACTTATTAAAAGAAAAGGGGGGATTTTTTTCGACTCGCGGTGTTTATTTCTCTTACATTTGTGTTTCGGAGGTGCGGCCGCTGCCCGCTGTCTCCTCTCGGGCACCCCGCGAGCGGGGGCAGGGTACGGCGTGCGCATCTGGGTCAGCCCCAACGGCCTCAGGGCCCCCTCGGGGTTCAGGACATAGCTGCCGCGGGTCTGCCCGCACACACACCTCGCCAGAGCTCTGGCGCTTGGCTCCTCACGTGGCACCCTCGAGCGAGCCAGCAGGCACGTACCGTGCACGCCCGGCACCCGGCCCTTGGCTTCAGGAACGCTCAGCTCCTAGCCTCGGGAGCACCCAGTGCCAGGCGCCTTTCACGCTCCCGCGAAGCTCGACGCCGAGCGCCGGGAGCGTTGGGGACCCCCAGCTCTTGGAATCCCTTCCTACGGTTTAGCGGGCTAGGGGGCTCCGGAGGGCCCGCCCCAGGAGAAGCGCCGAAGATCGCGAACACCAAAAGCTAAGTCATACTAACTGCTCCAGTCAAGAGCCCCATAGCTCGCCGCAGCGAATCTTCAAAGATAACTTAAAGTCATATCATTGTTACCCACATCACAGAGGAACCCCCTCCAAAAATGCTTTCATGCCCCCGTGGGGTTACAATCAAGTTTTGACAGGAAAACAGGGAAATACAAGCCTAGCGGGGCACGCTACCATCGGGATCGGCGTCATCATCATCACTATCGGCTCCACCCCCTTCAGCTGCGGGCGCAACCACATCATCGGCAAGGATGAGTTCCGCGATCAGGTCATCCACATGGTCGTCCACCCAGCTTGCCAGGGCGGCTTGGGTTGCTCCGAGCACGGGGGCTATCGCGGCTTCAAAGTCGAAGTCAGGATCAAGACTAAGAAGATGGCTGAAGACACGCGAGAATGCGCGCCCAAGGAGGTCGCGGCTCTTCTCCACGACAAGCTGACGCGCCCTTGCGGCCCCGCCCTCGAGGCGGGTCACGAACTGGGTGAAGAAGCTGAGGTAGCCAGCGTCGTCGGCTTCGCGTGGGCGGGAGATGCTCTTGTTGCAGATATCGCTCAGGGCCAGGTTGTCCCTGAGCCCAAGGGCCTCAAACATCAAGGAACGCTCATGCTGCAGCGTTCGGCGGCGGCTCGCCTCATCCGAGGCTTTCTCCATGAGGGCCGTAACACCTTTGACCTACTGACAAAGGGAAGACAGCTCGGCCTTGGCGGTGGCCCGAGCTGCCTCGGCGGCCTTCCCACGCTGCTCCGTCGCGGCTAGCTTCTCCTCAAGGGCATCAGCCTTGCCCTGCAGCTCGATGCGCCGCTGCTTGAAGCGGGCCTCCTGGAGCTCCAGTTACTGGTGATATTCCTCAACGAGGGTCGCATGAATCTCCGCCACCTTCTGCTCGACCTCCCACGGGATGCTCGCCTCCCGAGAGTCAAGGGCCTCCTCGGTCGTGACCACCTGGCGCTCCATCACCTCCAGTCGCTCGCGTTCTAGGCTCAGCCCCACCGTCTCCAGCGTCAGCAAGTTGTCGGGCGTACAGGGCTTCGCCGCGCTCGCGAACGGCCCAGTTGTTGGGGCAGCAAGTGCAGCCATGCGCGCCCGGACTCGTTGCTTGAGTAGGGCGTTGGAGGCTTGGAGCTCCCTCTCGCACGCCTCCGCCGCGTCGCGCCAGCGGCCGCAGCTCGGGCCTCCTCCAGGGTGCGATCGCGAGCCCTGTGTGACGCCGCAAGAAACTCCTCTGCCTCCGCGCGGGCGTGCTCGTGCTGCAAGCGGCCAAGGTTGATGGCGACTTTCAATTGGTGCCATTCACGCGCCAGGCAAAGACCCTGTGCCTCGAGGCGCGTGTCGACATCGGCAAGCTCCGCCCCAAGAGGGCCCATCACGCTTGTCGCTTCCCGGAGGAGGTCATGACAAACGACGCTGCGCCCACGCATGAACTCCAAGGCTCCGCCGATCCCTTCCCCCGCGCTCTGGTCGGCCTGAGGAATGCGCGACGACTCACCAGCCTCCGGCGAGGGACTGGGGGCTGGGGCTCCCCCGACTGCCCCCCGGGCGGAGGACAGGGCCATCGCACGAGTCGCCCAGTCGCCTGCAAGGACCAACGGAGGAGCCCTCGGCACAACCTCTGTGCCCTAGAGGCTGCTCCAAAAGAAGGACGCCGGGAGTGAAGGCCCGCGGTCCCCCAGGAGCGGCCTCGGCTCGTGGGCAGACGCCACCTCGCGCATTGCATCCATTCTCATGAGGCCCAGGGTCCCAACCGGACCGGAAGCCTCCCGAGGTCGCGCTACAGGCGGGCTCACCCCGGCGACGGAAGGGATCCTGAGGAGCAAAAGTTAGAAGAGGGCGCGACATGCGGAAGTCAAAGGGGGCAAGGTACTTACTATTCCACGTCTATCCACTTCCTCTTCTTCAGGGCTCGGGGAGCGGGGCCGCAGTGGCTCCCAAGCGTCTTCCTCTTGTGGGACACCCCGAGGTCTGGAGAGGGCACACTGTGGGTCGGTGCGCGGCCTTTCGCGGCGGCGGCGGCAGCTGCCCCCATGGACGGGGCTCCTCCCGTGCCACTTGCCGGGGTGTAAGTCGTCGCCTCGGGTGCGCTCAGTGGCGCTCGCTCTCCAGCGGCCACCTCAGGAGTCCCCGGCGGCACTCGCTCCACTGCGGCCACCTCTGGGGCACGCACCACAGGACCGACGAGCACAGGAGCAACCCCCACTCGTCAAAGTGTGGCATCTTCTCAGCGAAGGCCTTCCCGTTCGAGCTGTTGTACAAGGGGCACCCCTCAACGGGAAGCACGTCGGGATCCCCACCAGTCAGGAGCTGCAACACCCTGTGCAGCATCTTTGGGGAGAGCGAGGGCACCTGGAGCCTTATGGGGTCATCAGGGCCGGAGAAGGCCCACATTGGGTGGGTATGACACTGGAGCGGAGCAATGCGCTGTCGGACAAATTCCTTCACCACCATCGCCATCATCACCCCCTCTTGCCTCAGCTTGGCCAGCCTGGACAGGACGCGTGCAATCCGCGGGTCGGCAAGCTCCGCGTGCCCCCAACCGGAGCTCGACTCCGCCGGTGCCGATGGAAGAAGGAGCAGGGGGCTGAGCATGGTGACGTCCACATACAGCCACTTCTTCCGGAACCCCCTCGTATCTGGGCGGAGCATGAAGTCGATGCCGGAGCCAGCAGTCGCCGCCACCGCTTGGAACGACACGCACCCCGAGCGTTGCCTGTCGTCGACCAAGTGGAGCGAGAAGAAATGGTGGAGCAGGGCCACGGACAGAGCGATGCCAATGAAGGCCTCACACAAGAAGGTGAAAGCAGAGACGAGGATGATGGACCCAGGATCCAGATGCAGCTCATGGATCTGGTAGTGCGAAAGCACGTTGAAGAAATCGGAGAACGGAGGCAGCAGGCTAGCGAAGAGAGCGTGGAGATGGAGGGGGATTTCGGTGGACTCCATGTCAATCAAGGCCCGAGAAGCGGGCCAGACCATCATGACCTTCCATTCATTGGAATCGGCAGCAAGGGCCTACCGGAATTTGTCTACCCCCTCACGGTTGATCATCGTGGACCGGTCCAGTGCCGGTTCCGGCCCCGGCGAGGGCTCCACGGCCACTTGGGCCTTCCCCTTCTTCGCCCTGGGAGCCATGGCGGCAGAGTGGAAGGGAGCTGGCGTGGAGCTTGGTGAGGAAGACGCGGGTTCGCAGGAAGGAAGGGATGCAGAAGGCAAGCGCAGTGGGCAATGATGGCCGGGCCGCATGCGCCAGGCGGTTGTCAAGTCGTGCATTTCCCGAGGTGGCGTGGGGAAGTGGAGACTCCCACGTCCCATCAAGCGCCACGCGTCAGCCTGGGCCGCAGGCGATTGGGGCCCGCGGCGCTCTGCCCTTGCCCTTTGGCTTCGCCTCGAAGCCAAGTTCGAGTGCGCCTTGGGCCTGGGGGCTACTGTCGGTGTTCTGGGAACCAGGGTACCCAGACTTGCCTGACTGCGGCCCATGGCGTGGCGCCATCGACGGCCTGGTACGGCCCATCTATGACACCAACAAGACAAGACCCTCGCGAGGGGCCAAGCCTCATGAGGCGGACGACGCCAAGACCTCCTGAGGGAGCGGCCACCATGGGGTTGCTCCTGAGGAGCGGAGTTTCCTATGCAGGTGCCCAACCTCATGAGGTTGCGTTGACGCAAGCCATGACGACCAAGTCCAGGCGGGCGCCAGCGGGCGCAGAGGAGCAGGTTTCCTCTTTGGTGCTAAGGAGGCAAGCGCAGGCACGGGGTCCCGAGGAATCAGCCAAAGGTTTCTATTCCCGTGCAACGAGTCCAAGACCGCCAAGACGGCAGGACGGATGTCATCGCCGAGCCCATCGCAGCGTCACGACCAGAAGCTTTGCAGGCGAAGACCACCTTTTGTCGGGATAAGATGTACTACTTGTCCCCTTTCAAATTGGCCGTTGTGGAATCCCTTTCTGCCTTCGTTTTCAGGGAAGAGAACCAAGGCCACTATAAATAGGCTAGCCACCACCATAGGAAGGGGATCCGATCCAATCCCGGAACAACTCACTCTCACCAGAGCAAGCCTCGCGAGCTTGTTCATCCTCTGTACTAGTTCATCCTCAGCCCCTCGTGAGGCTAATCCACCACAAAGCAGGAGTAGGGTATTACACCGCAAGGTGGCCCGAACCTTGGTAAACTGTCGTGTCCATCTTCTTCCCTGTTCTTCAAGCTAGGTTGTAGGGCGGCGCGTTTGGTAGGCTGGATAGGTTGAGTTCGTGGCACATGCCCCAGAGTTCGAACCTTCTTTGGGTCTGCGGAGCCCTGAATCCGACAGGCATGAGCACACACCACGCCGCTGCTCGGACCTTGGTTAGCAAGGCATTCTGAGCTGGTTTTTACTAGCCGACAGTAGGGCCGATCCTATAATGCTAGTGCACCGTTGCCTCGACTGTCAGGTGTTCGCCAAACAGAGTCACATGCCCCCTACAGCCCTCCAGACTATTTCGATCACTTGGACTTTTGCAGTCTGGGGACTTGATATGGTTGGCCCACTTAAGGGAGGGTCACGTAAAAACACATATTTACTTTTTATGATAGACAAGTTTACCAAATGGATTGAAGCAAAACCAGTTACCTTGGCCGGAGCACTTCCAGTAATTGAGTTCATCTCCTGGGTATTACACCGTTATGGTATCCTCCACAATCTCATAACAGACAATGGGACAAACTTTATGGCTAAAGAGGTCAAAGCATGGTGCGCAAAGATGGGCATAAAGTTCGACTATGCGTTCGTCTATCACCCACAGTCAAACGGACAGGTAGAACGCGCCAATGGACTAATCCTCAGTGGCATTAAGTCAAGGCTAGTACGCTCCCTTAAAGTAGCAGACTGCAAATGGGTAGAGGAACTTGATTTTGTCCTATGGGGGTTGCGCACCACACCGAATCGATCGACTGGGTAAACCCCATTCTTCATGGTATACGGCTTCGAGGCAGTACTCCCTTCCGACATAATCCATGACGCACCTCGGGTACGCATGTATGAGGAATGGGAGGCCGAGCTAGATCGGCAAGATGCCTTGGATGCCTTGGAGGAGGAACGCAACATGGCCCGGGCACGTTCTATGTTCAAGCAAGACGCTATCACAGCAGGGAAGTCCGCGCGAAGGAATTCAACATAGGAGATCTGGTCATGAGACTGCACCCGAAGAAGCAGAAGCAAAAACTTTCACCTAAATGGGATGGACCATTTATCATTGACCAGGTCCTCATTGGAGGCACCTCTCGAATCCGAGATCGGACGTACGGGCGCCTAGAACCCAATCCGTGGAATGCCCACTGCTCCGGCGTTCCTACGGTTAAAAAACTCAAGCATCGCCTCCCCATGTATATACCTCCTCTTTTCTTTTTCTGCATTTGGCACTACTTTATCTTTTCGGCCACCTCAGGGACATCTTTTATATGTCTTTCCTTGAGGGCCAGGTCAAAATATAGCATGTTCTTTTAAAAAATGTGTGCCTGTTCCATCTCTTCTATCCTATCGTCCTTAAAGCCAAGCTATGCATCAATTGGACTTAAGATTTGGCCAAGTTGGGTTACCCGGCTCCTGTGCTTGCCTCTTACGTTCCTAATTATTCGGCTAAGGGGCAAGGGAGCACCGCTGTGATTGTTACTCCCGGGTCACCCGGAGCAGTACCTCAGATGGATAAAGCCGAAAGCTAGCATTCTTAAACATACAAATCGGTCGACCACAACATAGGAACAGAGTGGAGGGTGTCTTTCAAACCCCGACCAGTGGCTTTACCCCTGAGGTCACTTATCTTCGGACAGAAGTGATCGGCATAAAACACCTGAGAAAAGGAACTGTTGGAAGAACTATTTTTCTCGGAAGATGTTTCTTATGTTAAGAAGTAATATAACATAACTCACTGTCCCACTCTTGTCTCTCGAACCACATAGCCGGATTGGCTTGTCACCCGAAGTACCTGGTCCGGCTAGTTTGGATAGCAGTAAGGGACACTCCTCGGCCACTGGACAAGGAGGCAGAAGCCGATGGCTGGTTGACAGAGTTCAGACGCGCAGATTGATTAATGACAAAAGTACTTTGATACATAGAGTCATACACAAGCACTTAATAACACTCGGTCTAGCCCATCTATTATATCTAGGGCGCAGTCTTTCTGAGATAAGAGAGAGGCAGACATGACATTTTCATACACCTGGATTGTGGGTATTTCTTCCCCGTCAGGTTTCATGGGCCCTACCTCAGCCAGGTGTGTTGCATCCACGCCGGTGTACCGTGTCTTGACCATGGCCCATGCCTCCCTCGCCCTCTTAGGACATGCCGATATCCTCCAGGCTTGAATCCGGCGCTGAGCTCTCCTAAGACGCTCGGCCAGGACTGCCATGTCTTCGGGCACGTGTTCCTCCTCGGTCCATAAAGCCTTAAAAACTCCCTTCATCGCCTTCCGTGCATTCTCATCCACAACAGACAGATAAGTTACGATGTCTTCGGGGAACAGGTCAATAGGCCCTAGGGGCTGACCGGCCAAGTAAACTGCCAGGAAACATGTATTAGCCTAACCAATCACAACCAGGAAACCATCTTAAAATGGACACAAAAGGTTACCAAATATTGATTCACTTGTTTGTCGATCTTTCACCTCTACAGTGGCCAGTCGAGCTGTCAGGTTCTCAATCTCTTGAGCCTGTCGGGCATTTTCCACCCTGAGTGTGCTCGTATCCTCCCTCCTCTGACATAGCACATGCTGACCATCCCGACGCTGCGATTCCGCATAGTGCAAGTCTTTGCGGGCCTGTTTAAGATCCCTTTCCAGGTGACCAAGGGCTTCTGCTGCTACAATATATCATGTTGTCACACAACCCAAGGATCTTCATCAAAAGAATACCATGCGAGATGGAGGCACTTACCGTGTGCTTCTCTGGTAAAAAAATTCACGTGCTCTACCATGGATAGAGCAGCGTTCATCTTCCCTTCTGTCCGCGAAAGCAACTCGGAGAATTGCTCATTCTTCTCTCGAGCAGCCTGTCAAAGGCATCATATTTTCATTATTGCAAGCCTCGATACGGCCACAATTGACTTAGGTCTACTGCCTTGTTTGGCAGTTTGGTTTGCCATTAAGCAAACAAATTATGACAAGCACAAGAGACCTCCAAAACGATATAGACTCAGGTAGTGCCTTACCTATAAACCCTATGATAGAACACCCACTTCCTCTTCAAAGGCAGCGGGTCGCCCCAAGGTACGCATCCACCAAATTGAGAGCATTAAACTCCTGATTTGTGAAGACGGATTTCCTTAGGGAAGCCTTCTGTCGTCGGTGGTTCATGGCGCTTTCGACCTCAGAAGGGCGAACAGGTCCCCGAATCCTCTAGCTAGGGGACTTCGGGAGTAACTCCCGAAGTGGGGAGGGGTCCGCGCCACTGCTCGGAGCCGATATCCCTTCGGCCCTTGTATTCCCAGCTATCGATGGAGGAACATTGTCGGTGTACTAAAGTTTGGGCCCTTTGGTACCCCTTACTTGTGCACGGGCAGTCGCAGCCGCACCTGCTGCGAGGCTTGGCGGGAGCAGTTGGAGGCAAGATACAAGACAACGAAGACAGCATCCAAGCCAGTAACTTGGGAGCAGAAGACAAGCTGGAGCTCCGGCAAGGTCCTTGCCGGGGCAGCTCGCGAGCCCCTGGCAAGATCCTTGCCAGGACGACTTGCGAGGCACTGACAAGAACACCACCCTTGAGGTTGAAGAGCTCTGACACCATCGACAGCGTCAAGACCAAGACTCAGGGGCACATGCGTGGTGTCATGCAGATCTTTGTGAAGACCAGAGAGCGGATTCCCCAGCAAGGTTCTTGCTAGGGGGTGACCGCGAGGCCCCGGCAAGGCTCCACCACCTTGCCACCGTCCCGGCGCAGCAATAAGCCAGCCAACCTGGCGAGCACCTGCGTGGCGGCATGCAGATCTTCGTGAAGATCCTGCCACCGCTCCAGCACAGCGGCTAGCCAGCCAGCTTGGCACTCGCATGCCTCGTCATCTTGGGTGCGTGTCAGGACGGAGTGAAGCGGTGATGGATGGGACGGGCTCTGTTTCCGTCCCCGATAAAGTTAGGGGGGCATGTAAGCAGCGCATTTAAGGCGTTTGTCCTAAGACGCCAGAGATTAGCACATGCACTGTAGCACTTTACACCTCCTGTGTGCCACTGTGGCAGCCCCTTGGATGTATAAAAGGAGGCTCAAGGCATACTGTAGAAGGATCCGGACTTTTTGAACTCTCCGGCCTAGCTTGCATGCATAGCAGCTAGCCGAAGCTCAAGAACACATAATATACACACAAAGCAGGACTAGGGTTTTACGCTTCTCAGCAGCCCGAACCTGGGTAAAAATCCCTCGTGTTGATCTCTAGATCTGCTCTTTGCGCACCCCTCTTCCCTGCCAAACCGTAGAAGGGATCCACTCGATCCCATAGGTGTCATTTCCACGACATCTTTGGCACGCCAGGCAGGGGGAGAGAGAAGTTGTGCAAACCTGATCTAGCGGTTAGTGCGTCAGTTTCTCGATCACCATGGCTCCCAAGAAGAAGACGATCGCAGCGATCGGTTCATCTGCGGCCGATCTGCCTGTGCCAGCACGGACGGGCGACGGTGTAGACACGAATGGCGGCGGGGGTGCACATCATGAGCATCCGCGATGTTCCGGCGAGCGGAGCCAGGGGAGCGGCATCATCTGCAGCCACGATGACGACCCGCGCGCCGCTGGGTCCGAGGGCGAGGCCGTGCTGCCGATGGGCAGTGCAGCGATCTCCAAGACACCCCTGTCGGCGCGTGCGCCGCGGTTTTCCCAGGCCGTGTGCCACGAGCGGCACCTTAATGATGGGGGCCCCGAGCGTTCCCACGGAAAGGGCCCTCAGCATTATTCTCGAGATGCACAGGGCCGGCATGCACGCCAAGATGCTGGTGGAAACGGTGCATGGCCGCGGAACCGTGATGGGGCTCCTTCTAATGCGGTTAGAAGTTCGAGCACCCCCCGTTCTTCGTGCGTGTCGCTGCCACCTACACCAGCCGAAGCATTGACGAGAGCACAGCTTCTCCTGGATTTTCCTCCCACTGCGGAGAAGCAAGACGAATGGAGAGCTGTGATCCAGAGTCTCATCGGTCTCACCAATAGAGATGGGCCGCAGCTAGCGGAGCCTTCGTGGCGGCGGTCAACTGAGCCGGCGCCTGTCGATGACGGGAAGAACGGAGGCGCCGCGAACACGGTGCACTCCCCTCCACTAGGACGACAGCGGTCACCAGCTCGACGGGTCGACGCCCGCGATGATGGATCCACGGCGTCGTCCGATCCGCGAGCTCGCCGCGACCAATGTCAAGTTCTTCAGGAACGGGTCAAAGAAGACGCTCGAACTACCATCGAGCGGCGGCAGGAAGCGTGCCATCAATCGGATAGGCGCGCAGGGCCCACTGTAGATAAGCCTGCGCAGGGGGATTCTGGTGACTTACCTTACGAGGTGGGTTGTCCAGCTTTTACCCGTGAGCTGCGGCGATTCCAGTGGCCCAATACCCGCACGTTCAAACCAGAGGTCCTGGAGAAATATGACGGCAAGGCTCACCCGTCCAAGTTCCTGAGCATTTACACCATCGCGATGCAAGCTGCCGGGGCTCGCGACGGCAAGGTGCTCGCCAATTACTTCCCGTTGGTGCTCAAGCCCAACGTCAGGTCGTGGTTGATGCACCTACCAGTAGATTCCATCTCTTCTTGGTCGGACCTGTGCCACGAGTTTGTTGGCGCCTTTACTGGAGGTCACCAAGCTCCTGGCCAAGCAAGTGACTTACATATCATCTTCCAGAAAGATGGCGAGTGCTTACACAAATACATACAAAGGTTCAGCCGTGTGCAGTACAACATCCCGGATGTTCATCCTGCCGCTGTTGTCAGCGCATTCCATCAGAATGTGAGCAACCGCAAGATGCACGAAGAGCTGGCGATGAACAAGATTACGGATGTTGCCGAGCTCTATGTTTTGGCTGACAGATGTGCTCGGGCTGAAGAAGGAAGGAAGTACCCCAGCGAAGATGCTAGCGTGGGAACTGACTCTGGAGATGAAGATGCTGCCGCCCCGGCAAAGAAGGGCCGATGGCGTAATAGGAAGCGCAAGGGGAAAACCGTGCTTGCCATCGAGGGATCCGGCAACCCCGGCACCGCCAAGAAGACCAAGGTTGATGAACCCGGCAAGGAGGTTGCCGGGTGCGCCGCCTGCCAGGACTTGGCGGCTGCCGACAAGCCGGAGGGCGTCGACAAGCAATACTGTAAGATCCACCGCACCAAGGGCCATGACCTCCAGAACTGCCGGCAGGTTGAGCTGCTCATCGAGAAGCAGAAGGCCGAATATGAAAGGCGAGACAAGGAGAAGGGCCAGGATGGTGCTGAAGGGTCCAACAAGAAGCGTGGTGGCCGAGGGGGCCACCGCGGCAAAGACAAACAACAAGAAAGGCCTGCTCGAGGCCGCGGCAAAAAGGAGGGGGATGATGACCATGAAGATGATGATGACTCCAGTGAACATGATTTTCAAAAAGCTACGAAGGCCATGTGCATTGATGGTGGCACCTCGTTGCATTCTTCTCACCGCCAACTTAAACAGTGGGCGCGCGAGATTAATGCGACAGAGCCGTCGATCGATGCCCAGAAGCCACTGAAATGGTCCCGCACGCCTATCATTTTTGACGCTGAGGATCACCCTGATCGCACAACCGCGGTCGGGTGTTTGCCATTGTTGGTTTCCCCAACAATTCGCAACCTCAAGGTGACAAGAATGCTAGTTGACGGTGGGGCCAGTCTGAACTTGATCTCGCCCAATGTGATCAAGAGGTTGCAAATTCCCGACGGAGATCTCGAAGAGACGGGCACGTTTCAAGGGATCAATCCGGGAAGAAGCCAGCCGAAGGGTAAGATCACACTACCAGTTACTTTTGGTGGTGAGCTGAACTATAGGACAGAGAAGATCGTTTTTGATGTTGCCAAGATCCCGTTGTCGTATAACGGGATCCTTGGCCAGCTAGCATTGACCAAGTTTATGGTAGCATCACACTATGCTTACAACACGCTGAAGATGCCCGGCCCATTGAGCATCATCACAGTCAACTGCGACGAGAAAGACGCACTCATCTGCGCCGATCAGCTCTACCGGGAGGCAGTTGTAGCACCTGCCGCCAAGGCACCTGCTCCTGCCACTGGAGCTCCCAGGGAGAAGAAGACCGGCAAGACCTCTTGCCCCGGCAAGACCTCCTGCACCTACTCCGGCAAGCGCACCTCTTCGGAGTGTTGCGTTCCCGTCGAGGAAGTGCCAGAGAGCTCCACCGGCAAGAGCAAGAAATCCAAGGCTGCCCCACCAGAGACCAAGAAGGTGCCCGTCAAGGAGGATGGCACGGGCGGAGCTTTCACCATAAGTTCCACCCTCGACAGCAAATAGGAAAGCGCGCTCGTCGCCTTCCTGCGGGCGAATGTCGATGTATTTGCATGGCAAGCATCTGACATCCCCGGCGTTCCCAGGGAGGTGATTGAGCACCATCTTGCCGTCTGTCCTCATGCGCGGCCCGTCAAGCAGAAGGTCAGGAAGCAGGCCTTGGAGCGGCAAGAGTTTATTATTGAAGAGATCAAGAAGTTGGAAGCAGCGGGCTTGGTTAGGGGAGTGCTCCACCCAACGTGGTTGGCCAATCCGGTCGTGGTGCGCAAGGCGAATGGGAAATGGAGGCTGTGCATTGATTATACAGTTATCAACAAAGCCTGTCCAAAGGATCCTTTCCCCTTGCCGCGCATCGACCAGATCGTGGACTCCATGGCCGGGTGTGACTTGCTGTCATTTCTTGACGCATACTCCGGATACCACCAAATCTTCATGACAAAGGAAGATGAAGAGAAGACCGCGTTTATCACCCCATGTGGTACGTATTGTTTTATACGAATGCCTTTCGGGTTGAAAAGCGCTGGTTCAATGTTTGCCAGAGCAGTCCAGATAGGTTTTGAGCCCCAACTACATAGAAATATGGAAGCTTATATGGATGATATAGTGGTCAAAACCAAGGACAAGGCGACACTGATACAAGATCTGGAAGAAACAATTGCAAATTTGCGCAAGATCAATCTCAAGCTCAATCCTGAGAAGTGTGTGTTTGGCGTTCCGTCCGGCAAGCTTCTCGGGTTCTTTGTATCTCAGCATGGAATCGAGGTGAACCCCGACAAGATCAAGGCAATTGAGCAAATTGAAGCACCAAGACGAGTCAAGGATGTACGTCGACTTGCTGGCTGTGTTGCTGCTCTAAGTAGGCTCATCTCCAAATCTGCTGAGTGCGCCCTGCCCTTTTTCAAGATCTTGAAAAAGGCAGGTCCAATGAAATGGACTCCGAAAGCGGAGGCAGCGCTGCAAGATTTGAAGAGGTACCTCTCCTCTACGCCAACACTAGTCGCGCCTAAACCGCAAGAGCCGTTGTTGCTGTATCTAGCGGCAACAAATCAAGTGGTCAGTGCTGCACTAGTGGCGCAGAGAGAAGTTGATGAAAAGGCAACGACAGTGGCAAGATCGTCGGATGACGAGCCGGAGCTCCCCCTGGCAGGATCTGGTGCCGTCAAGGCAGGTCCCCCGGCAGAGTCTGGTGCCGGCGAGGCATGATCTGCGCAAACAAACAAAGAGATACAGAAGAAGAAGGTGGTGCAGCACCTAGTTTATTTTGTCAGCTCCCTCTTGCAGGGGGCTAGATCAAGATACTCTAGAGTGCAGAAGTTGCTCTTCGGCCTCCTTATGGCCTCGAGGAAGCTGCGTCATTACTTTCAGGCACATGAGATCACCGTCATCACTCGCTTCCCGTTGCAACGGATCCTGCACAACCCAGATGCAACTGGAAGGAATTGTGGAGTGGGCGTTGGAACTGTCAAGCTTTGGTCTCAGGTTTGAAAGCATTTCAACGATTCAGAGCAGAGCCTTGGCGGAGTTCATTGCAGAATGGACCTCAACGCTTGACGAGGAAGTTCAAGAGACCACTCTCCCCGGCAAGGAAACAAGTCGCGACTGGATTATGTACTTTGATGGGGCTTTCTCGCTGCAAGGCGCCGATGCTGGTGTGCTACTTGTCGCACCCACCGGAGAGCACCTCAAGTACGTGATCCAGATGCACTTTCCCCGGGAGAGATCAACAAACAACACTGCGGAGTACGAAGGACTGCTTGCCGGTCTCAGGATCATGGCAGACCTTGGAATGACGAAGCTCATCGTCAGAGGTGATTCGCAGCTTGTCGTCAAGCAGGTTAACAAAGATTATCAGAGCCCGTTGATGGAAGCTTATGTAGATGAAGTCAGGAAGTTGGAAGAGCGTTTCGACGGTCTACAAGTAGAGCATGTTCCTCGAGCAGAGAACAGCATTGCTGACGACCTGTCAAAATGTGCTGCCCTCAAGTTACCTGTGGAACCAGGAACTTTTGTGCTCCAACTAAATCAGCCATCCGTTGAACCATCGGCAGGACAGAATAAGTGAAGGAAGTTGAGCCCCGGCAAGTACTTTCCCGCCGAGCTCCCAGGAGCCGCCGGCAAGGAGGTTGCGGGGATGACGCCAAGCTTGCCGGGGGGCCACAGGCTCTGGCAGGGCCTCAGGCCCTTGCCGTAGAGACAACTGCTCCCATGGCAGAAGATGCGCCTTTAGTCCTTGCCGTCGAGCCTCAGGCTCCAGCATGGGCACAACACATCGTTTGTTTCCACCAAACAGGGGAACTCCCTGAGGAACAGGAAGAAGCAGAGAAAGTAGCCCATCGGTCTAGCATGTACCAGTTTGTGGACGATGCCCTATACAGGAAAAGACCGAACGGCGTGAAATTGAAGTGCATCCCTCGGGAGGAAGGACTGGCGCTGTTGGCAGAAATACATGGAGGTGTATGTGGCTCTCACATAGGATCAAGAGCCCTTGCCGGCAAAGCGTTCCGGCAAGGTTTCTTTTGGCCAACTGCTCTCCAGGATGCGACTGCACTAGTAACCAAGTGTGAAGCGTGCCAGTTCCATTCAAAGAAGCTCCATCAGCCAGCTCAAGCTCTTCAGACGACCCCTCTTTCCTGGCCATTTTCGGTCTGGGGGCTCGACATACTGGGCCCCTTTCCCCGTGCTATCGGGGGCTTTGAGTACTTTTACGTCGCAATCGACAAGTTCACAAAGTGGCCAGAAGTGGAAGCAGTGAGAAAGGTGACGGCACAATCAGCCATCAAGTTCTTCAAGGGACTAGTTTGCCGTTTTGGTGTGCCAAATAGAGTCATCACCAACAACGGCACGTAGTTCATGAGCCGCACCTTCATGCAGTACATCCAGGACCTCGACAGCAAAATCTGTTTTGCTTCTGTTGCACATCCGCGAAGCAACGGCCAGGCAGAAAGGGCAAATGCTGAAGTGCTGCGAGGCCTCAAAACAAGAACTTTTGACAGGCTGCACAAGTGCGGAAGACGCTGGATTGATGAGTTGCCGGCGGTTCTTTGGTCAATCAGGACGACACCGAATCGAGCCACTGGCCAGACACCCTTCTCCTTGGTATACGAGGAGGAAGCAGTTCTCCCCACAGAACTCATATACGGGTCACCTCGAGTGCTCGCTTATGATGAGCTTGAGCAAGAGCAGTCGCAGCAAGATGATGCTACGCTCCTTGAGGAAGATCGTCTTCAGGCTGCTGTACGAGCCGCGAGCTACCAGCAAGCCTTGCGCCGCTACCACAACCGCAAGGTTCATGCCCGAAGCCTTGAGGAAGGCGACCTTGTTCTTCGGCGTGTTCAATCCGCCAAGAATTCCAACAAGTTGACGCCAAAGTGGGAAGGCCCTTATCGGGTAATACGAGTCACCAGGCCCGGCGCAGTCCGCCTGGAGACCGAAGATGGCATTCCAGTGAGCAACTCCTGGAATATCGAACATCTTCGCAAGTTTTACCCGTGAGGCGCGGTTGCCGGGACCCCCGGCAACCCCCTTTTGTACTAGCTTTGCCGGCAAGGCATATGACCCTATGTACAGAGCCAGGTGCAGACCCTGTGCGCAGTTGAATAAATTTAAGTATGTATAAATCTTGTTGATTTCCATGTTTATTCATATGCATGCCTGTCCAGGATATTATACTGCGTTCACTTCCAGCAAGTACTGATGAACCGCCAAGGTTCCATGTTCCTATTTTCTCTTCTTTCTTTTTCTCAAAGGACAAAAGGTTCCCTCGCATACAAGTTTGCCGGGGAGGATAGAGAGTGCGGACATCAGCAGGCGACGTTCGAAGTGGCGTCTTGCGGGAAAGAGTACAACAGCAACAAAGCTAAGTTGTAAAACCTTGAGGAATTTTTCTTTAAATACAAAGTTATTTTCCTCGAACGATTTCAATTCCTGTATGGAAAACCTGCACGCGAAGGAACCTCATCGCGATTGGTTGCGTCCTTGCTCTGTTTCGAGTCCACTCAGCAGTTCAAGTGGCTGCACTAAGAGCGGCAAGGTGTCTTGCCGGCAGCGACACCCCCAGCTGGCTGCCAAGGATCCATTCCTCAAAGCGCTCACGGCAAGGGTGCGCGCACCGGCAAGCCCTTCCAAAAAAGCGTAGGGTGTATGCCATAGAAGGAGGGATCAAACAAGGAAGATAGCATGCATTCAATCCAAAATACAGCAAGTTATATTACATCAATGCTTGCCGCGGTTCTAACTTAAGATAAGTTGTCTTGGGCACGAGTTCATAGCGGCAAGCAAAAGTGGAGCAACTAGTCCCGGCGCTGGCCTTCTACCCTCTTGACTTGGTCAACCATGCTGACGATGGGCGCGACACGCTCTTCAAGCGCCCTGCGATCCGCATCCGCCGGCAAGCTGTCTTGGCTCAGGTCGAGGCCGGGGTTCCTGTATGCCACCTTGGTGAGCACTTTCAGGAGGACGCCCCGGCAAAGCTTGCGGGACTCGCTGGCCAGTTGGGTGGCTCGGTTGGAGTGGAGCAGCTTCAGAGCCTCGTTGACGGCCTCGAAGAACATGGTCAGCCTGGCGCTCTCAGAAATCCCCCTGTCATGGGAGAACCTGAAGTTCGGCATCCCCATGACGGACAGCTGCGTGGTGAGCCCCTCCGCGGTGTCGATGAGGCGTGAAGTCCAGAGACTCACGCCCTCTACATAATCATTGTGGGTGGCGGCGGCGCTCTCAAGCAGCAGCTTCTCATTATTGAGGTCCTTGGCCAGGGTCTTCTCACGAGCCCTGCTGCCATTAAGGGATTCCTCCAGAGTGGTCAACTTCAGCTTCAGATCAGCAATAGAGTCGTTGGCTTCGGAGAGCAGCTTGGTCTTGTCAGAGATGGCAACCTGTAGCTCCGCCAAGATGTGGACAGTTTTGTCTCTGTCGCTCTTTAGCGTCGAGACCTCCTTGCGGTGCTTCTCCAGCTCCACCTCCAGTTTCTCCACCTTGCCGGCCAGCTCGTCCTTGGCGGCCCCTGCGGCTTCGGCAGCGTCGATGGCCTCCTTCAGCTTGCCGGCATGATCCAGGACAAGAGCGTCGAGTGCGTCTTTATGCTTCTGCTCCAGCTCCTGGGTCCGCTGCACGACAAGCTTCTCAATTTCTCCATCCTTGCCGCGGAGCTTGGCGGCAAGCGCCTTCTCGCGAGCGGCGAGGTCTTCTTCTTGGGCGTCAAGCAGAATACGACGCTGATTCAGACTGGCCTCCTCCTTGGCGGCCTGTGTAGCGGCCTCCTCCAGTGCCTTCTCAATATCAGACTGCTTCAGGAGGAGCTCGTCCCAACGCCGGCCTAACTCCTCCTGGACAATCCTCAGCTCTTGTCGGGCCTCGGCGAACCAGACCTGCATCTGCTTGACGCGCTTTTGGAAGTCTGCCTCCACCACGACGGGAACCGCTGCCCTGGAGTCCAGTTTCTCTTTACGGGCACGGTGGAGCACCTGGAGCTTCTGGAAGTTGTCACTCATGGCCTGGAGGAGCTGGTCTTCTTTGGATCCACTGCTGCTGGTGCTCGGCTCATCGACGACCTTGAGCCCGGCAGCAGCGATGACTTCTTCGTCGAAAGCCTCCCCCTCGGTTGGCGCTCTGGTGCTTGCCGTCCCCGGGATGCTGACGAACAGGTTATCACCAATCTTAAGGTATCTGCTTGGGGTGTGGGCTTCGGAAGCTGACGGTTGGTCTTCAACCACCGTCTCCCCAGCAGCTGAGGACCCCGGGACCAATGTAGCACCAGGCGCTCCTGCGGCAGGGATGCTGTCAGTACGGTCGCCGGTCCCCTTGCCGGTCTCCCCAGCAGACCCCTTGCCGGCCTCCCCAGCAGGGCCCTTGGCAGCCTCGTCAGCAACGATTTTGGCGGCCTCAGCGGCAGCGTCCTTGGAGGTCTCCTCGATGATGGCGTTAACATCCATCTGATCCGCCAAGGAGGGATCTGGAGGCCAAGAAGGATAAACAAGATGAAACCCAGATTGAAGCTCAAGGCCAGCAAGGAAAAGAGAAAAGAGATCATACTGAAGAAATGACAAAGGCCAGGAAGTAGGCGGTTTACCTGTGACGAGCGATGGAGGGGCGGTCCCCTCCCCGATGACGCTCGTTGCCGGGATGGAGCTGCCGGCGCCTGTGCTCACCGGCTCCTCCCACACATGAATGGGATCATCGGTGGGAGTCCTTGACGGGGACCCGCCCCTGGGCGGTGTGTTTGATAGTGATGGCGTGTCGGGGGTGGCCCTCAGCGGCTCCTCCTGTCGCTGTTCTTCTCCTGCGAACCCGACAAGGTTAGCAGTAAAGATACACACCCCGACGCCCGCCAGCGGGAAATGAGTAACAGACTCACGCTGGGGGCTGGGCTGGGGGCTGCGTTGAGGACTGGAATCCGGGCTGATTGTAATCATCTCCGGTGCACCTGAGGAGCTTGCCGGGGGCTCATCGCCCGTTGAGGTCTTGGCCTTCTTTGCCATCCTCTGCGCCAACGTTTCTGTGTCTCTGCGGGGACAGGCCAAGGCAGAATTAAGATAAGATGAAGCAAACCAGAGATTCAAGACATAAAGAAAATGGCAAGATACTTACTCATCTCCTTCTTCTGCCCCATTTTCCCTCCTCGGGCTGAAGGAGGAGAGGTCGAAGTCGACCTCCGCTGTGGTGTCCACTTGAGGGGATGGGGAAGGGGACCTGGGCCGCTTGATTGTGGTGGGAGGGGCAGCCTGATGTGAGCTCGCCACCCCCGCTTCCTTCTTTGCCGCCGCCCTCGTCTGGCACCCGGTTTGCTGTCGCACACCTTGCTGCTCCGCAGCCTTGCCAGCCGACCCCTTGCCGGGAACTTCTTCGGACGAGGAGGCCTGCTGGACTGGCTCGCCGGAGACTGCTCGCCGGAGGACGCGTTTCCTTTTTGACATTGGGGGCCCCACTTCATCAGTCTCTTCAGCTGTTTCTTCGGTGAGTGAGCCCCCGACATCTGCGCTACTATGCCCTCCGGCAGGTTCCTCATGCTCGGCTGGCTCCTCCTCTGCATCCGTGTCATCTCCCGTGAAGCCGACGCTGCCAGCCTCCTCGGCAAGGGCCAGCTCTTCCGCCCTGCTGGCGATGTACGCCAACTCTTCGTCAGTGGTCTCGCGGATGAGGCGCGGTTCTTCCCAGATGGTTCTCTCCGACAAGTTGTCAAAGAACTCTTGTGCTCGCTCCGCGGATGGCTCGACCCAGGTTTGGTCAAGGCCACGAGCATTGAACACCGGCATCATAGCGATGATCGAGTTCAGCGCCGAGTTGTTGCTCAGAGGGACGATGCTTGCCGGCAGCTTGAACACTCCCTCTGGCCTAAACAGCTTGTGACAGAGGGCTCTGTGCTGAAGGACCGTCTAGTTGTTGTTGAGGCCAGGGCGCAGCCTCATGATATCCGCCGCATTCCGGAAATCCCAGGCTGGCCTCCCCTTGTTCTGCAAAGGGGCGATGCGGCGACGCAGGAAATCGGCGCCCACCATTTCCACGGTGAGCCCAGCAGCCTTGAGGCAATGAATCCTGTTGACGGCGATAGTGAGCTTCTCATCCTGAGGGTCGAGAGCGCTCCAATCGCCGCCACGGGTCGGCTTCGTTTGCCGGAGTGAACAGAACGGGTGCGGCTCCTCCTCTGTGATCCAGCACCACTTGCTCCGCCACTCATCCCACTTCTCATGGTATTCCCCGTCCAGATATGTGTCCTTGGTCCCTAACCTAGGGATCCAAGCGATGCAGCCAGAGAGGGCCTCTCCGGCCTGGATGCGCGGGATGAAGAAGTGGCGGAAAAGGGCTGTGTTGGGGACCACCCCGGCAAAGTTTTCGCAGAGGTGAGCAAAAACAGACATGCAAGTTACGTCATTTGGCGTGAAATCAAGGAGATGGAAGCTAAAGGTAAACATGAGGTCATTAAAGAAATCAGAGAAAGGGGGGCAGAGCCTACAATATAAATAGTCAACGAAAAAGGGGAATTTATCCGGGCCACCTTTCGACTTGGCGGCTGGGGTCACGCGAGTGGCGGCATGTCCATTCGTCGCCCTCCCCCACATGAGCAGGTACTTGTCCTTCAAGGCATGAGCATCAAGCGTCGGGGGGAAGACGGCGAGCTGCTTCCGCATCTTCACCAACTCACTCTCCAGCACATCCTTGCCCTTGCTCGCTTTGGGCGCCTTGGGTGGCATGGCGACTGGGGAGAGTGAGGGAAGCCGAGGACGGCGGGAGCGCGGAAAGGGTGAGCGGACGAACAAACTATGGTTTGGGCTCGAGGAAGAAGAAGACGGCGGCGGTTCCTAGATTGGGAAAGGCAAGGGAGAAGGGTAAATGAGCAGCGCCCCTGCAGATTCCTCTTTTTATGGGGAAGGCGTGGGGCTGCCTCTTTACTTTTCAATATGAAGGCGTTTTCACAGGCGTGCTGCGACCGTTCCACGCATGACCCCCATGTCGCGCACCCAATGCGGATCGTGAGGAAGCGCTACAGACGAGATGATTACAGCAGTTAACCCCTGCCACGTGTGCCCGCGCATTGTTTGGGCCTAGCCCAACAACGCGTTGTGCCCGCGTGTATGGCCCAGGCCCGGGGGCTCCTGTCGGTGTACTAAAGTTTGGGCCCTTTGGTACCCCTTACTTGTGCACGGGCAGTCGCAGCCGCACCTGCTGCGAGGCTTGGCGGGAGCAGTTGGAGGCAAGATACAAGACAACGAAGACGGCGTCCAAGCCAGTAACTTGGGAGCAGAAGACAAGATGGAGCCCCGGCAAGGTCCTTGCTGGGGCGGCTCGCGAGCCCCTGGCAAGATCCTTGCCGGGACGACTTGCGAGGCACTGACAAGAACACCACCCTTGAGGTTGAAGAGCTCTGACACCATCGACAGCGTCAAGACCAAGACTCAGGGGCACATGCGTGGTGGCATGCAGATCTTCGTGAAGACCAGAGAGCGGATTCCCCAGCAAGGTTCTTGCTGGGGGGCGACCGCGAGGCCCCGGCAAGGCTCACACACGACAAGGCTCCACCACCTTGCCACCGTCCCGGCGCAGCAATAAGCCAGCCAACCTGGCGAGCACCTGCGTGGCGGCATGCAGATCTTCATGAAGATCCTGCCACCGCTCCAGCACAGCGGCTAGCCAGCCAGCTTGGCACTCGCATGCCTCGTCATCTTGGGTGCGTGTCAGGACGGAGTGAGGCGGTGATGGATGGGACGGGCTCTGTTTCCGTCCCCGATAAAGTTAGGGGGGCATGTAAGCAGCGCATTTAAGGCATTTGTCCTAAGACGCCAGAGATTAGCACGTGCACTGTAGCACTTTACACCTCCTGTGTGCCACTGTGGCAGCCCCTTGGACGTATAAAAGGAGGCTCAAGGCATACTGTAGAAGGATTCGGACTTTTTGAACTCTCCGGCCTAGCTTGCATGCATAGCAGCTAGCCGAAGCTCAAGAACACATAATATACACACAAAGCAGGACTAGGGTTTTACGCTTCTCAGCGGCCCGAACCTGGGTAAAAATCCCTCGTGTTGATCTCTAGATCTGCTCTTTGCGCACCCCTCTTCCCGGCCAAACCGTAGAAGGGATCCACTCGATCCCATAGGTGTCGTTTCCCCGACAAACATGTTGTCTGCAAATAGATTAAGTGAATCAAAATCTGTAATGTCATTTTTGGGGAAACAATGACAAGGATATTACCTGTGAGCCAAGGAAGCATTTTGGCCTGCCACCAGGGTCGCCACGCGTGCTCGAGCTCCGTGTGCCTCCAACGGAGTGCTCCTTTGAGGGGCCAACTCTCTGCATGGATGTTTTGGATGTCGTCCCTTTGGAAGAGAAGTCGGGCGACTAGGGGCCTCGGGGCGAGAAGCTCTCTTGCCAGCAGAAGTGAGGGGCTTTACCGATGAGGCCGGTCGCGTCCTTGGTACATCGGGCATGACGGCTACCCTTGAGCCATCAAGGCTCTCTAGATAGAACTTCCCCTCTTTGTATATAATGGATAGCTCTTCATCTTCATGGAATACGGGGTCGTCCGTCCGGTGATGTGTCTCTGGCTCGGGCGCGGGACTGCTTAACATCTCAACCCAGCGCCTCCATCTCTGTATGGATTCAATAAATGGCCGGTCAAAAGAATTAATCATAAAAGCAACTCGGATAGATGAGGAGGTCCAAGAAAACTTACTATATCAGCAGGGTTGTAATAAGACAACCCGTCTCGGAACTGCCGCCCTGCGAAATCCTTCACTGATCCTTGGTAAATGCCGGCCAGTGCGGTCCCACAGGCCATCTGGTCATTAAAGCTTTCCTGAATCGATCAAGAGGCGTCTTCGGTGCCGTTGTACATACACAACAGATGTTGGCGTTGCCGAAGTGGTTGGACTCTTTGGTTGATTGGCGTGGCCATTACGTCTATGATGGTAAGGCAGGTGCCAGATAGTAACTTCACTTGAGCCGCCAAGATATGTACCTCGATGTCATTTTCCTGAGCGGCACTCCGCGGTCTCCAGCTGTATCGCTTCTTCGCGGGATCCGAGGAGAACTCTGGGAGCCCGGTCTGAACTGGGTCATATAGTGGAACATCATCTATATAGAACCACTTGGATGACCACATGTCAGTATCCTCTCAAAGGGTACCGTATGGGTAGTCTTTCCCATTAATTCGACAAACCTCGTCTGCACCCACTTCATGTAACTTCTCGGTCGGGGAGCAGGGCACTATGCAGAAGTACCTCTGCCACAGCCCGAAGTGTGCTTCGCATCCGAGGTGCATTTCACAAAGGGCAACAAACCCAGCAATGTGTAAGACTGAATTGGGGTGAGGTGGTGGAGTTGTAGCCTAATGCGTTGATTGCTTGTATCTGCGTTGGTATTTCCCTGAAGAGGAGAGGATGATGCAGCACAACAACGGTAAGTATTTCCCTCAGTTATGAAACCAAGGTTATCAATCCAGTAGGAGAACCAAGCAACACCATGTAAACGGTACCTACACACAAATAAAAAATACTTGCAACCCAAAACGTAAGAGGGGTTGTCAATCCCTCCTCAGTATTGAGATAGATAAATTGTATGAGATTGGATAAATAGATCTAGCGAACACACAAAATAAAATAAAGAAAGAAAAAGTGCAGCAAGGTATTTTTGGGTTTTTGGAATAATAGATTTGAGAACAATATGATAAAAGATAGACCCGGGGGCCGTAGATTTCACTAGTGGCTTCTCTCGAGAAAATAGCATACGGTGGGTAAACAAATTACTCTTGGGCAATTGATAGAAGAGAAAATAATTATGATGATATCCAAGGCAATGATCATGTATATAGGAATCACGTCCAAGATTAGTAGACCGACTCATGCCTACATCTACTAGTATTACTCCACACATCGACCGCTATCCAGCATGCATCTAGTGTATTAAGTTCATAGAGAAATGGAGTAATGCAATAAGAACGATGACATGATGTAGACAAGATCTATTCATGTAAGAATAGACCCCATCTTTTTATCCTTAATAGCAACGATACATGCGTGCCTCGCTACCCCTTCTGTCACTGGGTGAGGACACCGCAAGATTGAACCCATCACAAAGCACCTCTTCGCATTGCAAGAAAAATCAATCTAGTTGGCCAAACCAAACCAAAGTTTCAGAGAAGAAATACGAGGCTATAACAATCATGCATATAAGAGATCAAAGAAGAATCAAATTATATTCATAGATAGAACTGATCATAAACTCACAATTCATCGAATCCCAACAAACACACCGCAAAAACTCATTACATCAAATAGATCTCCAAGAACATCAAGGAGAACATTGTATTGAGAATCAAAAAGAGAGAAGAAGCCATCTAGGTACTGCCTACGGACCCGTAGGTCTGTGGTAAACTACTCACCCATCATCGAAGGAGCACCAACGAGGATGATGAACCCCTCCGTGATCGTGTTCCCCTCCGGCAAGGTGCCGGAATAGGGCTCTAGATTGGATCTCGTGGTTCTGGAACTTGCCGTGGCTGGAATTGTGTTTCGTCGACTCCCCTAGGGTTTCTGGAATATTTGGGTATTTATAGAGCTGAGAGGCGGTGGAAAGGACTCTCGTGGCCCCACTACCCACCTGGGCGCGCCAGGGGCCTCTGGCGTGCCCTGGTGTCTTGTGGGCCCCATGGGCCTCCCCTCTGGTACTTCCTTGGCTCCCAAGGTGTCTTCTGGGTAGAAAAAAATCTCCAAAAAGTTTTGCTGCATTTGGACTCTGTTTGATATGGATATTCTGCAAAGTAAAAAACAACAACTAGCACTGGGCACTATGTCAATACGTTAGTCCAAAAGAATGATATAAAGTTGCTACAAAATGAATATAAAACATCCAAGAATGATAATATAATAGCATGGAACAATAAAAAATTATAGATACGCTGGAGACGTATCAGCATCCCCAAGCTTAATTCCTGCTCGTCCTCGAGTAGGTAAATGATAAAAACAGAATTTTTGATGTGCAATGCTGCCTAACATGTTCATCGCATATTCTTTTCTTTTGTAGCATGGACATTTGGACTTTTAGATGATAAAAAGAAATATTCTATATTTGACATGAAGATTTCAATACTCAAGCATATCAAGAAGCAACCATGTCTTTCAAAATATCAACACTAAAGAAAGCTATGCCAAGCCCATCATGCTCAATCATTGAACCATTCATGAAACACACTTGAATATTAGCTACATCCAATGCACAAGTATGATCATAGTGCTCCCTAGTTGGTTCTTTATAAGAGAAGATGGAGACTCAAATAAAAATAGATAGGCCCTTCGCAGAGGGAAACAGAGATTTGTAGAGGTGCCAGAGCTCAAAGCTTAAATTGAGTGATAAAGTATTTTGAGAGGCATGCTTTTCCTGTTAACGAAAACGACCTAGAATTTCCAATACCTTCCTTGCTAGATACATCATAGGTGGTTCCCAAACATAAAATAAAGTTTATTCATTTTTCCACCATTCTTTCACAATCAATGGCTAGCCGTATCCACGGGTGCCTTCCATACCAACACTTTCCTGGGAATTTATGATTTGACAACATAAAGTAAATTTCCTTTTCATTTCGGGACTGGGCATCCCTATTATCTCCACACTCTCGTGCAATGACAAGTGAATAAACACTCATACTGAGAATAACACATCTAGCATGGAAAAATATTGGCCACCCCCTGCCGCTTCATGAGCGGTACGGGCACACAAAAAGGAAATTCATTTTGAAAATTAGAGTTGGCACATACAAATTTACTTGGAACGGAACGAAAATACCACATATAGGTAGGTATGGTGGACTCATTTGGCACAACTTGGTTTAAGGATTTTGGATGCACAAGTAGTATTCCCACTTAGTACAAGGAAAGGCTAGCAAATAGATTGAGAAGCAACCAACCAAAAAGCAAAAATTCTCATAAACAAGCATTAAGCATAACTAACACCGAATAATGCACCACAAGTAGCATGTAATTTTATTGCATAACTATTGTATTTCGTGCTTGCATAGGGAATCACAAACCTTAACACTAATATTCTTACTAAAGCATAATTACTCACCAACATGACTCACATATTACTATCATCATATCTCAAAACTATTACAAAGAATCAATTTTATTTTGGCCAATGATATTTCATGAAAGTTTTTATTATATCCCTCTTAGATATCTATCACTTTGGGACTAGATTAATATATTGCCATTGCTTTTAACAAGCTCTCAAATAAATTTAAGTGAAGAACATGAGCATAAATATATTGTTTTTCTTCTCTCAAAATAATGTAAGTGAAGCATGAGAGAATTTTTCAAAATTTTACTAACTCTCAAAATAATCTAAGTGAAGCATGAGAGTATTTCTTCAAAAATTAAAGCACCACCGTGCTAAAAAATATATAAGTGAAGCACTAGAGTAATTCCATAGCTCAAAAAATTTAAGTGAAGCACATAGAGCAATTCTAACAAATCGTAGCATCATTATGGCTTTCTCAAATAGGTGTGTCCAGCAAGGATGATTGCGACAAACTAAAAAGAAAAACAAGCAAGGACTCATATAATACAAGACGCTTCAAGCAAAACTCATGATATGTAGCGAATAAAAATATAGCTCCAAGTAAAATTACCGATGGTTGTTAGAAGAAAGAGGGGATGCCTTCCGGGGCATCCCCAAGCTTAGTTGCTTGGTTATCCTTGAATATTACCTTGGGGGTGACAAGGGCATCCCCAATCTTAGGCTCTTTTCACTCCTTATTCTTTCATCCATCGAGATCTCACCCAAAACTTGAAAACTTCAATCACACAAAACTTAACAAAACCTTCGTGAGATCCGTTAGTATAAGAAAACCAATCTTTGCTTTAAAAGTATTGTTGCAAACCCATTCATATTTTGTTATTGCATTATACCTACTGTATTCTATCTTTACCATGGCTTATACCCCCTGATACAATCCATAGATTCATCAAAATAAGCACACGATGCAACAAAAACAGAATCTGTCAAAAATAGAACAGTCTGTAAAGACACGAATTTTCCTAATACTTATGTAACTCCAAAATTCTGAAAAAATATAAAAACGGAGGAAATCTGTATATCAATCTTGTGTAAAAAAATTAGAATTTTTTGTCACTTCTGTGAATTTTAACAATTCTGCTACTGGATGCAAAAGTTTCTGTTTTTCAACAGGATCAAATCAACTATCACCCAAAGCTATCCCAAAGGCTTAACTTGGCACAAACACTAATTAAAACATAAAAACACAATCATAACAGAGGCATAATTGTGTTAACACACAAAACAGAAAGAAAAAGATAAAAAATATTTTATTCATTGGGTTGCCTCCCAACAAGCGCTATCGTTTTATGCCCCTAGCTAGGCATAATGCATAGATTCAAGTATTGTCATCTTTGGTTTTTGCCCCATAGGTTGCCCTCATGATTGATTCATATGGTGGCTTAATTCTTGTTCTAGGGAAGTGTTCCATTCCCTTTCTTAGTGGAAATTGAAACTTAATATTACATTCTTTCATATCAATCACGACACCTATAGTTCGTAAAAACGGTCTACCAAGTATTATAGGACAAGACGGATTGCAATCAATATCAAGAACAATAAATCTATGGGCACATAGTTCCTATTTGCAAGAATAAGAACATCATTTATTCTTCCCAAAGGTTTTTTAATAGTAGAATCCGCCAAGTGCAAATTAAGAGAATATTCTTCAATATTGGTAAGACCAAGCACATCTCATAGAGATTTCGGAATTGTGGAAACACTAGCACCTAAATCACACAAAGCAAAGCACTCATAATTTTTAATCTTGACTTTAATGGTAGGTTCCCATTCATCATATAATTTTCTAGGAATTGAAATCTCTAATTCCAACTTTTCTTCTAAAGCTTTTACCATCGCTTCTACAATATGTTTAGTAAAAGCTTTATTTTGTTCATAGGCATTGGGTGAATTTAACATGGATTGCAACAAAGAAATACATTCAATCAAAGAGCAACTATCGTAATTAAAATCTTTGTAATCCAAAAGAGTGGGCACATCACTAGTTAAAGTTTTGACCTCTCCAAACCCACTTTTATCAATTTTTTCAACAAGATTTTCACCCTCCGAATTATGGGGACGCCTTCTAGCTAAAGTTGACTCTTATTCAGTCCCTTTATCATCAATTTTAATATTACTAAACAAGGAATCAATAGAAGAAACACCAATCATTTTAAGATCTTCATCATTACTATCTTCTAGAGAAACTGGCTTAGCTGCCATTTGATTTACTAGTGTAGCTTGTGCATCAGATATTTTACCTAGTAAATTTTTAGCATGAGCATACTTGGATTGGAGATTAGAAACTTCTCTACTAACATGATCAAGTTGTTTTGTTATAGCATCTAGCACAATAGAGTCTTCTTTAAGCTCTTCGGTAAAAAACTTATTATGCTCAAATTGTATAGTCATATATTCCTTAGCACTTTTCTCAATCTCAAGCAAAATTTTGGGGTAAGGAACATCATAATACTTTCTTTGAGACATCGTGACTACGCAAACAAGATTGCAAGCAAACAAGATTGCAAGCAAACAAGGGATCGAACGGAAAAAGGACGAACGAAAAAGAAGGCAAATATTTTTGTGAAGTGGGGGAGATGAAAATGAGAGGCAAATGGAAAATAATGTAAATTGCAAGGAGATGAGATTTGTGATTAGGAACCTGATAGATGTTGATGATGTCTCCCCGGCAACGGCGCCGGAAATTCATCCGGATTGCTTGTATCTACGTTGGTATTTCCCCGAAGAGGAGAGGATAATGCAGCACAGCAACGGCAAGTATTTCCCTCAGTTATGAAACCAAGGTTATCAATCCAGTAGGAGAACCAAACAACACTATGTAAACGGTACCTGCACACAAATAACAAATACTTGCAACCCAACGCGTAAGAGGGGTTGTTAATCCCTCCTCGGTATTGAGATAGATAAAATTGTATGAGATTGGATAAATAGATCTAGCAAAAACACAAAATAAAATAAATAAAGAAAAAGTGCAGCAAGGTATTTTTGGGTTTTTGTAATAATAGATCTGAAAACAATATGATAAAAGATAGACCCGGGGGCCGTAGATTTCACTAGTGGTTTGTCTCGAGAAAATAGCATACGGTGGGTAAACAAATTACTGTTGGGCAATTGATAGAAGAGCAAATAATTATGACGATATCCAAGGCAATGATCATGTATATAGGCATCATGTCCAAGATTAGTAGACTGACTCCTGCCTGCATCTACTACTATTACTCCACACATCGACCGCTATCTAGCATGCATCTAGTGTATTAAGTTCATGGAGAAATGGACTAATGCAATAAGAACGATGACATGATGTAGACAAGATCTATTCATGTAGGAATAGACCCATCTTTTTATCCTTAATAGCAATGATACATGCGTGCCTCGCTACCCATTCTGTCACTTGGTGAGGACACCACAAGATCGAACCCATCACAAAGCACCTCTTCCCATTGCAAAAAAAATCAATCTAGTTGGCCAAACCAAACCAAAGTTTCGGAGAAGAAATACGAGGCTATAACAATCATGCATATAAGAGATCAAAGAAGACTCAAATAATATTCATAGATAGAACTGATCATAAACTCGCAATTCATCGAATCCCAACAAACACACCGCAAAAAGTCATTACATCAAATAGATCTCCAAGAACATTGTATTGAGAATCAAAAAGAGAGAAGAAGCCATCTAGCTACTGCCTACGGGCCCGTAGGTATGTGGTAAACTACTCACGCATCATCGGACGAGCACCAATGAGGATGATGAACCCCTCCGTGATCGTGTTCCCCTCCGGCAAGGTGCCAAAATAGGGCTCTAGATTGGATCTCGTGGTTCTGAAACTGGTGGCGGCTGGAATTGTGTTTCGTCGAATCCCCTAGGGTTTCTGGAATATTTGGGTATTTATATAGCTGAGAGGCGGTGGAAAGGACTCCCGTGGGCCCCACTACCCACCTGGGCGCACGAGGGGCCTCTGGCGTGCCCTGGTGTCTTATGGGCCCCACGGGCCTCCCCTCTGGTACTTCCTTGACTCCCAAGGTGTCTTCTGGGCAGAAAAGAATCTCCAAAAAAATTTGCTGCGTTTGGACTCCGTTTGATATGGATATTCTGCGAAGTAAAAAAACAAGCAAAAAAATGCAACTGGCACTGGGCACTATGTGAATAGGTTAGTCCCAAAAAATTATATAAAGTTGCTATAAAATGAATATAAAACATCCAAGAATGATAATATAACAGCATGGAACAATAAAAAATTATAGATAAGTTGGAGACGTCTCCAACGTATCTATAATTTTTTATTGTTCCATGCTATTATAGTATCAATCATGGATGTTTTATATGCAATTGTATGCATTTATATATCATTTTTTGTGACTAACCTATTAACTTAGAGCCAAGTGCCAGTTGCTGCTACTTGCTTGTTTTTGGTTTTCCACAAAATCAGTACCAAACAAAGTCCAAATGCCACGAAACTTTTTGACGATTTTTTTCTGGACATAAGAGACACTAGAAGCTTCGGGAGGAGGCCAGAAGACGAAGGGGTGGCCCACAAGCCACCAGGGCGTGCCCTGGTGCCTTGTAGGGCCCTTGTTGCTCCATTTGACCTAATTCCACCTCTAGAAATTCTCTAAAATCGGGAAACTAACAGAGAGCCACCCGAAACCCTTTTTCTGCCGCCGCAAGTTCCTATTCTTGTGAGATCCCATCTGGAGGCCTTTTCCGGCACTCTGCCGGAAGGGGAATCAATCACGGAGGGTGTCGTGGTTTTTGATGATGTGTGAGTAGTTTACCACAGACCTACGGGTCCATAGTTAGTAGCTAGATGGCTTCTTCTCTCTATTTGATCTTCAATACAATGTTCTCCTCAATGTTCTTGGAGTTCTATTTGATGTAATACTTTTTTGCGGTGTGTTTGTTGGGATCCGATGAATTGTGAGTTTATGATCAGATTATCCATGAATATTATTTGAGTCTTCTCTGAACTCTTTTATGCATTATTATTATAGCTTTGTATTTCTCTCCGATCTATCTGTTTGGTTTGGCCAACTAGATTGATTTCTCTTGAAATGGGAGAGGTGCTTTGTGATGGGTTTGATCTTATGGTGCTCAATCCCAGTGATAGAAGGGGACATGACACGTATTTGTATCGTTTCCATTAAGGGTAAAACGATGGTTGTTTATTCATATTGATTGAGTTTACTTTGTCTACATCATGTCATCTTGCTTAAGGCGTTACTCCATTCTTTATGAACTTAATACTCTAGATGCATGCTGGACGACGCTCGATGTGTGGAGTAATAGTAGTAGATGCAGGCAGGAGTCAGTCTACTTGTCTTGGACGTGATGCCTATATACATGATCATTGCCTTGGATATCATCATGATTATTTGCTTTTCTATCAATTGCACAACAGTAATTTGTTTAACCACCATATTCTATCTTCAAGAGAGGAGCCTCTAGTGAAAACTATGGCCCCCGAGTCTATTTCTATCATATATTAAAATCCAACAATATATTGCTGCACTTTTACTTACTTTATTTTATTTTGTGTTTTTGTTTATCTATTTATCACTACAAGATTTGATCCTTGCAATTAACCGCCAAGGGATTAACAACCCCTTGTTTGCGTTGGGTGCAAGTATTTGTTATTTTGTGCGTAGGTATTGCTAACGAGGTGTTGCATGGTTCTCCTAGTTGATTGATAACCTTGGTTCTTAAATGAGGGAAATACTTATCTCTACTATACTGCATCATTCCCTCCTCTCCGGGGAAATCCCAACGCAGCTCACCAGTAGCATAGCCCGTAGTATTCAAGCAAACCACGAAGGAAAGGATGAATGGGGAATCCCAGGCCACGAAGGAGGAAAGGAGCAAAGCATACCCGCTTGCCCTCGCGCGGGGTAGGTGACTCTCAGCGTGCGCTTGCCCGTTCATGGATGTTAATCCCGGGCGAGTGGAAGCAAGATCTGAATCTGGCAGATATCCCTGGGTGGCTAGGCGCTCCAGTTGGATACGCGTGACAGAGCAGCTCCCCCAGTCAGCTCTGATGGGGCCATGAGGGCGCCTCGAAGATCCTGCATCACTTGCCATTGATAGAGATCTCGGGGTTGGACCTGGGAGAGAGGGGAAAGCTTGCGTGGATTGTCAAGGAGGAGGCTAAGATGCGCTTTGTCATAAACCTGGGCTGCCTACTTATAAATAAAGGGAAAAGGAACTGACACTTCAACGTCTCATCATAAAGTGACTCGATTCCCCAGGAGGCACGATGATCAAGGTTAGGGATTGGATGCCACGTGCAGTGGGACCAGGCCCCGAGTAAAAACCGTCAAGTGGACCGAAGAATTTTTTAGGCCAAGCTACAAGATAATATACAGGAACTCGCCTGTCGAGACAAAGACTCCGGAGCTGAAGTTCAAGGACGTCGTCCTCAGTGTCGATGACCAGTTCAGGGGCTAATAACGGTGTCTTGGACTAGGGGGTACTAACCTAGTCGGCCCATGGTCCTCGAGTGGGCTCGTAGGCCCTCACTCTCCTTCGGGTAGACTCTGGAAGTTATACACCTGGGCGTAATTAGGGCTGCATCTATCAAAGACTTGACACATACTCCAAGTCATCTCTTGCCGCCTCTGTACTCATCCCTGGATACCGACTATGTAACACTAGATACCCTACATCGCGTGTATATAAGCCAAGGGGTTTAGCCCGTAGAGGGGATCCAATCATAATTGCGTTCACCTAGCCCTAGGGTTAGAACACAACTAACAATCTCGAGGTAGATCAAGCTTGTACTGGATACATCATCATCAATATAAACAAGAGCATGGCGTAGCACTAGTGGAAAAACATCTAGCCACAACTTTCATTGGTGGCGCACCATTTTCCATCAACGCGAGCCCTATTTTTTTCATATAGTGCTGGCGTCAGCCAAACTAGCACGTCAGCTATAATTTGGTAGTGCTGGCATGGCTATTTCTACTAACGTCACTACTATGTGGGCCCAGCTGTTGTGACCAGTTGCAAGATACTGCTGGCGTGCGATTTATAGAAACGCCATAGATATGTAACCTAGTGTTGTCGTGCCACCGTTAGGAATGTCAGCACTAAGTTTTGCCTATATATAGAAGTTTTGGCAGCCCTTGTTTCTCAAATACATTCACTTCCATTCTCCACAAAATTCTACTCCCTCTTAGTTAGCTGCTTTGGTGACAATGGACCCACCGGAGCTTGTCGAATCGACATGAGCCCCACATGCGAGCCCACGTCGGCGGGGCGTGTCGAAGGTTTGGGACTGCACCGCCTTGGCTGAGCTCTCTTCTAGCCCCGTTGGCTACGACATGAGCTTGCCACAGCCAATGCAGTCGACCTTGTCTAGCGAATCATCCTGCTGCAGTGCGACGTCTGTTCGATCCGGCAGCTATGCCACCGGCGCCAAAGTTGCTGGGAATCGAGCGAGGGCACCTGTGCAGCTTTGCGGCTGTCGATGCCCTGCTGATAAGCATATGTCGCACATGAAATGGAATCCAGAGCGAGAGTCTACATCTGCGCTAACCATGGAAAGGTAATAACACAGAAAATACCTCTTGATTATCTATTTCTGCTAATTTGCACAATTCAACTCTACATATCGTCTAGTTAGTGTCGCTCACATGAATATGTGTGTGTATATTATGATCCACAAGCGTTAGGGACAAAATATTGCTACACATGGATATGGGTTGATCTCATGCAAAAGTACGTTAGCGAGTTGCTCGAGTACTCTATTGGATCACTAAGACAATAGATAGATAAGATGCAGCTCAAGACTGCTGTGATGCGCGGCCAAATCAAAAAATTTAAGATGCTGTGATATGCGCTTTTAGCTGGTGTTATGCTTGGCCTCATTCTCCTAGCTAGATTGGTGCCATCATTTCCTCTCATGGGAGTCATTGTACTCATGATGTTCTTAGTCTAGATCAAGAGTAGTAGTAGAAGTTATATATATTTGTTATTATTTTCATCCTTCAACTATTATGTATCTAGGCCAGATTAATGAGATCGATGCTGTGTTCTAATTATTGGTCTTGTATGTTTACATATTTACACAAAATAATTAATAAAATATAAAATAACAATATAGTAAATAGTAGGAAAATAAAACAATAAAATAATAAACTAAACATCTAGATGGATATAAAAAACAATCTATGTAACACATAAAATTAAAAAATAAAAATAATAGCAATGGCGTTGGCAACGTAAACCAATGCTAGCAATTACCCTGTTGCCCCCGGCTAGATTAAAATTAACGCCTCCCACACACGCCTCTCTCATTCTATCCCCACCCTCCCCAAATCGCCGCCACCCCCGGCGCCTCCGCCTCCACCCCGCCGCCCCCGTTGCCGTCGCCGTCGCCGCCGCCTCCACTCTGCCGCCCTCGTCGCCGTCGCCGCCGCCTCCGCCTCCATCCCGCCGCCCCCGTCACCGTCCCCGTCATCGTCGCCTCCATCTCTACCCCACTGCCCCCGTCGTCTTCGCCTCAACCGCCTCCGTTCCCGTCGTCATCGCCTCCGCCTCCACACTACTGCAGGATGCTGCTAACGCGACACTACGATCAGAGACCCTTCGTTGAAACTGTGTGCGATGCATTAATCGTAAACGGGGATGTAAAAAACCGTCAAAAAAGATGCAAAACGTTTGCGATGGCGGAGACATCAAACGCGGTTCAGATTTTAGTTACGTGTGCGATGAGGGGCATACGGTTGATCCATACGAACTGTTTGCGATTAGACAGAACAATAGAAACGGGCAGCCAATGAGTATGCGATATACGGCATACAGTTCGCTCCAATGAACTGTTTGCTATTAGGGAATGCAACAGAAATGGTCAGCCAGATCAAGGTGTGTGTGATATATGGCATACGGTTCACTCGGACGAACTGTTTTCGATTAGGGAACACAACCGAAACGGTTCAACTTAACAAGATGTATGTGATATGCGGCAGACAGTTCACATAGATGAACTATTTGCGATGAGCCAAAAAAAACACAAACGATTCATGTAAACAAGATGTGTGTGATACGCGGCAAACAGCCCACTCAGATGAACTGTTTGCGATGAGAAAATATAACACAAACGGTTACTAGAGTTAATTCGTGTGCAATTATGTGTGTACTAGAGTTAATTATTGCATATAGCAGATGAACATAGTCAGGAATAGCTGTCCAACAATATTATTTTTGATGACATGCATTAATATATTCTTAGTTAAATCTAAGGTCAAAGTTTGGTACTACAAAATACGAAGGGGGCCAATAAAGAATAAACCACGACAGAGGTAGTACCTATAGGAACACAGACGCCCAGTATGAAAGAAAATGTGGGTCAAACCCTAGTTGAAAAGGGCAACAATGTCTAACTCCAGCTTACAAAAGGTACAAAAGCACGAGGATTAATTGTTCATCAGGTTTACACATAACCCGGATTGAACATGACAATGACATCTGACTTAACCAAAGTTTTCGGCAGTTACAATCAAATGGATCAGTCTGATCCATAAAATCAAGATCCCAGTATAATAATTCTACTGGTCCATGATGACCACAAGCTATTGTAAATAGAAGTCGAACATGATCAGAAGCCCTTAGGTCAACCTGAAACTTCTTTTTATGCTGTTCAACACTTGCAGCCGTGAGTAATTTCTTGTTGAAAAACTTAATCCTCACGGACAATAGTGCCCTCGCATTCAACATGAAGAATGTGACAAAGCTAGTGTTTGCACTGTTGGATGAATATCGTTCCAGCGTTACTGTCTTCAAACGAATGTCATGAGATATGAGAAAATCCCCGTGCTTCATCAACCATCGATTGGTTATACCTTTTTCTCCATGTGTTGTTGCCTAAATAGAGATGAAGATTGAAAACAGTTAATGTCTAAAAAGATTATGTTGAAAGAGTGATAGCTGAACGATTAATTATAGTACATTATATATGGGCTTTCAATGTGCGTGAAATCATCACCTTTATATACAAATTCTCCAGACATGGAAAGCATTGTAGCAAGGCAATAATGATGTTGAGATCAAAACACCACATACTGATATATAAGATCTTGACAGAATCCACCACCACTGATAGGATGGACAAGCGCTTCATTGAGCATAGAACATAATATTAGCACTGAAAGGGTACTCCAAGATGATACTTAACTTATGCGCACAAATGAAAGATGCAAATTACAAAAGTGTACGTGAATAATATACAGTACCTCAATAGGTGTGGAGGCAAACACCATCTCGAACCATTTAAACGGATAATGAATTGCACCTAAGGTCTCCAGTTTAGGCGCAGAGACCACTGTTATTTGCGAAGGTTTATAACAACAATCAAGGACTAACCTTTGAAGTGAAGGGGCATCTTCGATGATGAGCTCCTGTCCTTCAAAACTAATTCCAATGCTTACAAGGTGGGGCGACTTTATTTTGAGACAAGGGATATCAATTCCTGCTCCAAAAATAAGCACCAAATGCTCCAGTGCAGGGTAGCTGGAGTGGATGATGCTGTGCGGTGAGGCCTCCGACAGATGAACCAACACAAGCGCAAGTTTTTTCAGCAGTGGCAGTTGAAGCATTTGTACCAGATTGTCTGCTAGATGGCACCGGGTCAAGGTGGCGGTGTGGAGAGAGGAGGAAAACCATGAGATGGGCATCGGTGGTGAGGGCACAGATGCAGCTATTGGTGGTAACCTATCGCTGTAGTAATGGTAGAACTCAAGCTGCTGGAGTTTATCGAATTGACAGGATGTCAGCCAGGCGGCCACCATGCAGGGTATGTCCAGCAGGTAGCATGCCGGGATGTAGATGTGTTGAACGGAGCCCTGGTGGGAGGAGATGATGGCTCCGGGGAGTTCAGAATCATCATCGGCAGATAGCTGATGACAGTCGAGATTAAGAGGCGCGGCGCGCCACAGAGTGCGCCACCGAGATGCGAGGACTTGTGTGCGGCCGCCATCCTTGGTGGGGAGAAGGGAGATGATCTCCCCAAGGATGCCGTCCGGGAGATCGCTGATGCGGTCCGCCGGAGATTCTACTAGTTCCTCAGGTCCAGGGGGCGTGGCCACTTCTGGCCGCGCAGCCGGGTCCAAGATCTACATCCGGCGGCGGCACTGGCCGAAGCCTCATCTGTGTACATACCAATCTGAAAGAAAAAATGGCAAAAACATACATGTAGGACATTCAAAATCAATTCACAAGATCTGGAAGAAAAAAGGCACAAACATATATGTAGGACATTCGAAATCAATTCTCAAGATCTGGCCACGAATTATTAGCACGCAAGCTAACCCTAGTCGGATTATTAGCAAAAATCATTTGTATAGAATAAACAATTAATCACTAACTCTATACGGATAACATTCAAACAATCAATACACTACGTGCATCTAACGGATCTTAATTACTCTGATTTCATGGACTGAGAGAACATAACCATAGGATTTGTATTACAAAAAAATTATAGAGGGGGGGAGTAACCAGAGAAAACACATGATATGTTTGCCGCACAAATGGGTATATAGATGACTAACCGGTTTTCCGTCGGAGTCGCAGTCGTTACCGGAGTTGCTGTTGACCTCCAGCTCCGGCTGGGGGGCACAACGGCGCCGACGAAGTCAAGGTCATGCTGCTGCCAGCGCGAGACCTCGTCAGCGGCGACGGCAACCTCTGTGCCTAGCTTCACGCGCTGCGCGGGTGCTTCACCAGCCCCGGCATTGCCACTCCCTCCGATGGTGTGCTTCGGCGGCATCTCATACACTCTAGAGTCCAGACGTTGGTGACCACTGTGGACCAGGGGTGTGGCCTCCTATTATGGCCGGCGGCTCGGGCGCGCAATTAATACAGACCAGTGGGAGTGAGTCAGGCGGCGATCAAAAGCTCTCTCGCCTCCCGGTGAGCCTGCGCGGCGGACTTCTGCCATTCCTACCATCATTTCACACAGCTACTCGCACGCCTCCCGTAAATGCGCACACCTACACGCACGCCTCCCGGTATGCCTGCGTGGTGGACTGCTCGCATGCGTCCCGTCAACTCACGCCTGCTCGCACGGCACACGGGGCGTGTGGCAACACGTATATTTTTTGGTTTATTGATGATTCATTCTGCCGCTTTACTGCTTAACTGAAGCATGGCATGGTCTAATGCACACAGTCTGAATAAATAATCCGTATGAGATATTGGTTGCCAGTTTTTAATAATCTCCCGTTTGTAAGAAGATTATATCAAAACGGGTCTCATTGACGAAAAAATACATTATCACAGTCTACTGGCGTCCATATATGACACCACGATAAGTTTCATGAATTTCAACTAAGTTTTGGATTTACTAATTTAAAAAATATATATTCTCAATATTTTGAAATCTCTTGCACAGGGAAACATGCACCCAGGGACACATATGATTTTGCAATCCATTTTGGTGCACATGTAGCTCAAATTTGATTTTTGCACATTAAATCCCTAGTAAATCAATCAATGTATAAAAACGGTCGAATGATGTCTTTTTTTTAATTTTAACACGACACTCCGCCTTTGGTCACATGTTCACTGCAGAAAAAGTTTGACATGCCTCAGAGTGGCTGTGGTGGTGCGGGATGTGTGTGTGTCTGTGTGTGTGGGGGGTGGGGGGGAGGGGTCCGGCAGTACACTACGAGTCATGAACCTCCGTGTGGGATTATTGATCATTTTGTGAGTCATATATGCCACATCAAAGTCGTGAATTGGTTATTTAAAGCATTACACAACCCTTTCATACATAATGTTGGGCCACATGCATGCATTGGTGGTCCTCTCGGACACTCTCCCTCATGCGGTTATCAGCGACGTGCCCATTTGTTAGCCCGCAAAGGTTTTCAGTTTCCACCGACAACGAGAGGCATTTGACCAAAAGGTGGATTCATCTTGGCATGTGTGTGGTGTGGATCATGGTGGGATTCCATATCAAAGTTCGAGCACGTGCGTACACACTCCCACCGGCTTGAAGTGAGGGGGCTACACGCATCGTGGTGTAGTGCGTTTCCGGTTTGCGAAGCATGTGCCACATCAAAGTTGTGCATTGGGTATTCAAACATCACATAACACACGGGCGCATGCACGCGGTGGTTTTGTCCTATGACATCACTCGCGTGTGCCTCTCTCTGTGGGCCCATGAGGTCGTCGTCGACCAGTTGAACGTACAACGAGAGAGAGATTAATTTGACCAACAAGGATGGTTCTTTTTTGGTTTGTGTTACGTATATGCAAGGTATAGGAGTATGTACATGTCAAAGAGGGGGCAACATGAATACTCTATATATATGCGTGTCATAACCTCGCTCCATGTGAGGACTTTCCGGTTCCCGAGGCAGGTGCCACATCAAAGTTGTACATTATATTGGTATTCAAACATCACGCAATACCATGCAGGCAGTGGTTGCCCTATATATAGGAACTCACTCGCGTGTGGCGCTTCCATCCGTGGGCATGTGAGGTTGTCCTCCATCACTTTGACCCAACGAGAGAGAGGTTAATTTGATCATCAAGGAATGATTCTTTTTTGGTTTGTGCTATACAGTAGAAATACATATATACCACGCGTCGAATGGGGGCGTACATATAGCACATACCACGCGTCGAATGGGGGCGTACATATAGCACATACCACGCGTCACGAACCTCGCGCTCTCTGTGGGGACTTTTTGGTTTCCTATATACGTGGTGCCACATTAAAGTTGTGCATTGCGTATTCAAACATCACACAAACACCTCTTTGGGCCACATGCAGACGGTGGTACGTAGTCCTATATAGGATGATCACTCGCGTGCGACGTACGCTTCGCTTCTGTGTTGGGCCCGCGAGTTCGTCGTCCATCACTTTGACCCAGCGAGAGAGAGGTATGTTTGACGAACAAGGATGATTAACTATTTTAGTGCTGTGTTGCTAGGTGTATATATAGTACATGTCGAAGGGGGGGTGACCAGCTTGGTCCATCACTTTCACCGACAGCGTGAGAGAGGTTAACTAATTTGACTTAGGAGGGGATTAATTTTTTATTTTGTCTTGATATAGATCATGATGTGAGATTACATATATATATATATATATAATAGTGCATCTGTACACATGAATCCATCCCGCTGGATCGAAGGGGGGGCGAGCACACGACACGTCATGAACGACCTCTTGCTCTGTGTGGGGACCTCTGCGATTTTCAACGCATGCACCACATCAATGTTGTGCATTGGGTCGGGTATTCAACACATATGCATGCATCACACACCTCCATAAATATGTTCGGGACACACGCATGCAATAATGGTTGTCTTTGGACACACTATCACTCGCTTGGTTATGGGCGGCAAGCCTATATATATTTGTAGGCCCGCGTTGACGTCCATCATTTCGACTAACTACAAGAAAGGTTACCAGGGTGGATTCTTCTTCTTTGCTTCGAGTTACCATATAGTAGGTCGACCCATTCCAAGCCTAGTTAAGTTTGAGCGCATGCTACGCGTCGTGAACCCTCGCTCGGTGTGGGGATTTTACGGTTCCAAAGCATGGTGCCACATCAAATTTGTGCATTGGGTATTCAAACACCACACACACCACTTCCAAATACATACTTGGGCCACATGCACAGAGTGGGTTTGTCTTCATACAGTACTCCCTCGCGAGGTTATCGGCGACAAGCTAGCCCATTTTGCGGGGCCTGTGGACGTCCATCACTTGGACCAACAACGAGCGGGGAGAGGTTGTACGACCAAGTTGGATTCTGCTTGGTCCGTGTTACAGTACGTCTTGGTGAGATGCCCTCCCCCCGACGTGTGTGTGTGTGTGTTGGAGGGGGGGCTACTTCGTGCTACCTGCAACCTCCGTGGGGTTGGGGAAGTCCGGTGATACGTCCATTTTGCATCATGCTTTTATATCAATATTTATTGCATTATGGGCTGTAATTACACATTATGGCACAATACTTATGCTTTTTCTCTCTTATTTTACAAGGTTTACATGAAGAGGGAGAATGCCGGCAGCTGGAATTCTGGGCTGGAAAAGGAGCAAATATTAGAGACCTATTCTGCACAACTCCAAAAGTCCTGAAACTTCACGGAGAGTCATTTTGGAATTAATAAAAAATATTGGGCGGAGAAAGCACCAGAGGGGGGCCACCAGCCAGCCACAAGGGTGGAGGGCGCGCCCCCCGTCCTTGTGGGCCCCCTGGCAGGCCTCCGACGCCCATCTTCTGCTATATGGTGTCTTTTACCCTGGAAAAAATCATAAGGAAGCTTTCGGGACGAAGCGCCGCCATCTCGAGGCGGAACCTGGGCAGAACCAATCTAGGGCTCCGGCGGAGCTGTTTTGCCGGGGAAATATCTCTCCGGGAAGGGGAAATCATCGCCATCGTCATCACCATCAATCCTCTCATCGATAGGGGGTCAATCTCTATCAACATCTTCACCAGCACCGTCTCCTCTCAAACCCTAGTTCATCTCTTGTACCCGATCTTTGTCTCAAAACCTCATATTGGTACCTGTGGGTTGCTAGTAGTGTTGATTACTCCTTGTAGTTGATGCTAGTTGGTTTATTCGGTGGAAGATCATATGTTCAGATCCTTAATGATAATTAATACTCCTCTGATTATGAACATGAATATGCTTTGTGAGTAGTTACATTTGTTCCTGAGGACATGGGAGAAGTCTTGTTATAAGTAATCATGTGAATTTGGTATTCGTTCGATATTTTGATAAGATGTATGTTGTCTTTCCTCTAGTGGTTTTATGTGAGCATCGACTACATAACACTTCACCATGATTTGGGCCTAGGGGAAGGCATTGGGAAGTAATAAGTAGATGATGGGTTGCTAGAGTGACAGAAGCTTAAACCCTAGTTTATGCGTTGCTTCGTAAGGGGCTGATTTGGATCCATATGTTTCATGCTATGGTTAGGTTTACCTTAATTCTTCTTTCATAGTTGCGGATGCTTGCGAGAGGGGTTAATCATAAGTGGGAGGCTTGTCCAAGGAAGGACATCACCCAAGCACCAGTCCACCCACATATCAAATTATCAAAGTAACGAACGTGAATCATATGAGCATGATGAAAACTAACTTGACAACAATTCCCATGTGTCCTCGTGAGCGCTTTGCTTTATATAAGAGTTTGTCCAGGCTCGTCCTTTGCTACAAAAAGGATTGGGTCACCTTGCTGCACCTTTATTACTTTTGTTACTTGTTACCCGTTACGAATTATCTCATCATACAAATATCTGTCACCGATAATTTCAGTGCTTGCAGAGAATACCTTGCTGAAAACCGCTTGTCATTTCATTCTGCTCCTCGTTGGGTTCGACACTCTTACTTATCGAAAGGACTATGATAGATCCCCTATACTTGCGGGTCATCAAGACTCTTTTCTGGCGCCATTTCCGGGGAGTGAAGCGCCTTTGGTAAGTGGAATTTGGTAAGGAAACATTTATATAGTGTGCTGAAATTTACTGTCACTTGTTACTATGGAAAGTAATCCTTTGAGTGGTTTGTTCAGGGTATCTTCACCTCGACTGGAAGAGCAAAGAGTTGCTCCTCAACCTAATGCACCTACTGAAAATATTTATTATGAAATTCCTTCGTGTATGATAGAGAAACTGCTAGCTCATCCTTACACAGGAGATGGAACATTACATCCTGATATGCATCTAATCTATGTGGATGAAGTTTGTGGATTATTTAAGCTTGTAGGTTTTCCCGAGGATGAAGTCAAGAAGAAGGTCTTCCCTTTATCTTTGAAGGAGAATGCATTGACATGGTATAGGCTATGTGATGATATTGGATCATGGAACTACAACCTATTGAAATTGGAATTTCATCAGAAGTTTTATCCTATGCATCTGGTTCATCGTGATCAGAATTATATATATAATTTTTGGCCTCGTGAAGGAGAAAGTATTGCTCAAGCTTGGGGGAGGCTTAAGTCAATGTTATATTCATGCCCCAATCATGAGCTCCCAAGAGAAATTATTATTCAAAAAATTTATGCTCGTCTTTCTCATAATGACCGATCCATGCTCGATACTTCTTGTACTGGTTCTTATATGAAGAAGGATATTGAATTCAAATGGGATTTATTGGAAATAATTAAATGCAACTCTGAAGATTGGGACCTCGACGAAGGTAAGGAGTCAGGTATAAACCTTAAGTTTGATTGTGCTAAATCTTTTATGGATATCGAAAGTTTTTCGTGATTTTAGCACTAAATATGGACTTGACTCTGAGATAGTAGCTTCTTTCTGTGAATATTTTGCTACTCATGTTGATCTCCCTAAGGAGAAGTGGTTTAAATATCATCCTCCCATTGAATTTAAAGTAGTTGAACCTATTAAAGTTGAAGAAGAAACTATTACTTATAATGTTGATCCTATTATTCCTACTGCTTATATTGAGAAACCACCTTTTCCTGTTAGAATAAAGGATCATGCTAAAGCTTCAACTGTGGTTCGTAAGAGTTATACTAGAACACCTACACCCCCTGAGCAAATTAAGGTTCAACCTAGTATTGCTATGGTTAAATATCTCTTGGTTGACAATATTGATGGGCATGTTATTTATTTCTGTGATGAAGCTGCTAGAATTGCTAAACCCGATAGTAAAGATAAACATAGACCCATTGTTGGCATGCCTGTTGTTTCAGTTAAAATAGGAGATCATTGTTATCATGGCTTATGTGATATGGGTGCTAGTGTGAGTGCAATTCCTTTTTCCTTATATAAATAAATTATGAATGATATTGCACCTGCTGAGATAGAAGATATTGATGTTACTATTAAGCTTGCTAATAGAGATACTATTTCAGCAATTGGAATTGTTAGACATGTTGAAGTCTTGTGTGGGAAAATAAAATATCCTGCTGATTTTCTTGTTCTTGGTTCCCCACAAGATAACTTATGTCCCATTATATTTGGTAGACCCTTCTTGAATACTGTTAATGCTAAGATAGACTATGAGAAAAATATTGTTACTGTTGGTTTAGGGGATATGTCTCATGATTTCAATTTCTCTAAATTTCGTAGACAACCCCATGATAAAGAATTGCCTAGTAAGGATGAAATTATTGGTCTTGCTTCTATTGTCGTGCCTCCTACTGATCCTTTAGAATAATATTTGCTAGACCATGAAAATGATTTGTCTATGAATGAAAGAAGGGAAATAGATGAAGTATTCTTTAATCAATGGCCTATTTTGAAACACAATTTGCCTGTTGAAATCCTTGGGGATCCTCCTCCACCTAAGGGTGATCCCGTGTTCGAGCTTAAACAATTACCTGATACTCTGAAATATGCTTATCTTGATGAAAAGAAGATATATCATGTTATTATTACTGCTAACCTTTCAGAGCATGAAGAAAAGAGATTATTGAAAACTCTGAAGAAGCATCGTGCCGCTATTGGATATACTCTTGATGATCTTAAGGGCATTAGTCCCACTCTATGCCAGCACAAAATTAAATTGGAGAAAGATGCTAAACCAGTTGTTGATCACCAACGATGGTTAAATCCTAAGATGAAAGAAGTGGTAAGAAATGAAATACTAAAGCTTCTGGAAGCAGGTATAATTTATCCTATTGCTGATAGTCAGTGGGTAAGTCCTGTTCATTGTGTCCCTAAGAAGGGAGGTATTAATATTGTTCCTAATGATAAGAATGAATTGATCCCACAAAGAATTGTTACAGGTTATCGGATGGTAACTGATTTTTGCAAATTAAATAAAGCTACTAGAAAAGATCATTACCCTCTACCTTTTATTGATCAAATGCTAGAAAGATTATCCAAACATACACATTTTGCTTTCTAGATGGTTATTCTGGTTTTTCTCAAATACCTGTGTCAAAAGATGATCAGGAGAAGACCACTTTTACTTGCCCTTTCGGTACCTTTGCTTATAGATGAATGCCTTTTGGTTTATGCAATGCACCTGCTACCTTTCAAAGATGTATGACTGCTATATTCTCTGATTTTTGTGAAAAGATTGTTGAGGTTTTCATGGATGATTTCTCCGTTTACGGAACTTCTTTTGATGATTGCTTAAGCAACCTTGATCGAGTTTTGCAGAGATGTGAAGAAACTAATCTTGTCTTGAATTGGGAGAAGTACCACTTTATGGTTAATGAAGGTATTGTCTTGGGGCATAAAATTTCTGAAAGAGGTATTGAAGTTGATAAAGCTAAAGTAGATGCAATTGAAAAGATGCCGTGTCCTAAAGATATCAAAGGTATAAGAAGTTTCCTTGGTCATGCTGGTTTCTATAGGAGGTTTATTAAAGACTTCTCTAAAATTTCTAGGCCTCTCACTAATCTCTTGCAAAAAGATGTTCCTTTTGTTTTTGATGATGATTGTGTAGAAGCATTTGAAATACTTAAGAAAGCCTTGATTTCTGCACCTATTGTTCAGCCACCTGATTGGAATTTACCCTTTGAAATTATGTGTGACGCTAGTGATTATGCTGTTGGGGCTGTTCTAGGGCAAAGAATTGATAAGAAATTAAATGTTATTCATTATTCTAGTAAAACTCTAGATAGTGCCCAGAGGAATTATGCTACTACTGAAAAAGAATTTTTAGCAGTTGTCTTTGCTTGTGATAAGTTCAGATCCTATATTGTTGATTCCAAAGTAACTGTTCACACTGATCATGCTGCTATTAAATATCTTATGGAAAAGAAAGATGCTAAACCTAGACTTATTAGACGGGTTCTCTTGCTACAAGAATTTGATTTGCATATTATTGATAGAAAGGGAGCTGATAACCCCGTTGCAGACAACTTGTCTAGGTTAGAAAATGTTCTTGATGACCCACTGCCTATTGATGATAGTTTTCCTGATGAGCAATTAGCTGTCATAAATGCTTCTCGTAATACTCCATGGTATGCTGTTTATGCTAATTACATTGTTGCTAAATTTATACCACCTAGTTTCACATACCAGCAAAAGAAAAAGTTTTTCTATGATTTAAGACATTATTTTTGGGATGACCCACACCTTTATAAAGAAGGAGTAGATGGTGTTATTAGACGTTGTGTACCTGAGCATGAACAGGAACAGATCCTATGCAAGTGCCACTCCGAGTCTTACGGAGGACACCACACTGGAGATAGAACTGCACAAAGGTATTGCAATCTGGTTTTTATTGGCCTACTCTCTTCAAGGATGCTCGTAAGTTTGTCTTGTCTTGTGATGAATGCCAGAGAATTGGTAATATTAGTAGACGTCAGGAAATGCCTATGAATTATTCACTTGTTATTGAACCATTTGATGTTTGGGGCTTTGATTATATGGGACCTTTTCCTTCCTCTAATGGGTATACACATATTTTAGTTGTTGTTGATTACGTTACTAAGTGGGTAGAAGCTATTCCAACTAGTAGTGCTGATCATAACACCTCTATTAAGATGCTTAAAGAAGTTATTTTTCCGAGGTTTGGAGTCCCTAGATATTTAATGACTGATGGTGGTTCACATTTTATTCATGGTGCTTTCCGTAAAATGCTTGCTAAGTATGATGTTAACCATAGAATTGCATCTCCATATCATCCTCAGTCTAGTGGTCAAGTATAATTGAGCAATAGAGAGATTAAATTGATTTTGCAAAAGACTGTTAATAGATCTAGGAAGAATTGGTCTAAGAAACTTGATGATGCATTATGGGCTTATAGAACTGCTTATAAAAACCCTATGGGTATGTCTCCATATAAAATGGTTTATGGAAAGGCTTGTCACTTACCTCTCGAATTAGAACATAAAGCTTATTGGGCAATTAAAGAGCTCAACTATGATTTCAAACTTGCCGGTGAGAAGAGGTTATTTGACATAAGCTCGCTTGATGAATGGAGAACCCAAGCTTATGAGAATGCCAAGTTGTTTAAAGAAAAAGTTAAAAGATGGCATGACAAAAGGATACAAAAGCGTGAGTTTAATGTAGGTGATCATGTTTTGCTATACAACTCTTGTTTAAGATTTTTTGCAGGAAAGCTTCTCTCTAAATGGGAAGGTCCTTACATTATCGAGGAGGTCTATCGTTCCGGTGCCATCAAAATCAACAACGCCGAAGGCACAAATCCGAAGGTGGTAAACGGTCAAAGAATCAAACATTATATCTCAGGTACTCCCATAAATGTTGAAACCAATGTTATTGACACCGTAACACCAGAGTAGTACATAAGGGACACCTTCCAGAATGTTTCAGACTCCGAAAAGGAATAGGTATGTGGTACGGTAAGTAAACCGACTCCAAAACGTTTCCAATGATAATTTTTCTCTGTTTTGGAATATTTAAAAATTTAGTAAAATTAAAAGTAGTTCGAAAGAGACATGAGGCGTCCACAAGGGTGGAGGGCGCGCCCCCCGACCTTGTGGCCACCTCGTGTGCCCTCCGGACTCCGTTTTCTTGCACAATACTTCTTTTGGTCGGTAAAAATTCATTATATAATCTCCCGAAGGTTTTGACCACCATACCACGACAAAATCCTCTGTTTTTGTTTTGAGCTGTTTCTGTAGCAGATTTAGAGCAAGATGTATTCGCAAGAGTCGGTCGGGGAGAGTAGTGTATCTCACCCGACACCGGGCCCAAGAGCATACAGCGAAGCTGACCACTTCAGGCAATCAACGGAGGAAGAGATGGAGGCTGACTTGAAAAGGGTGGATGCCATGGAGGAGGATCAAGAAGTCACCTCTCGTCTTCAAACCGGATTCATCCTGGAGGAACTTCAGAGCTCAGCAATACCAAATTCGGTCATTCCTCCCAATGCTAGATTTCTTTCTTATGAAAATATGAAAAAGAGTGTTGCCTTTTCCCCCGCAGCTATAAAACATCCATGGGTGAATGGAGCTCTAGCCGTCACGGGTAAACTTCGCAAGGAAGTAATGGAGCTTAAGCAGCAAATTAATAAGCTCGAGGAAGAGAATCGCATCCTAAAGGGCATCATCGCCAAGAATATCACATCACCACCTCCAAAGAAAGAGACATAAATACATGGGTATGGGTACTCCCCTTGGCAACTGCCAAGCTTGGGGGAGGTGCCCTGGTATCATATCACCATCACACCTTTACTTTTATCGTTTTTCTTAGTTCGATCCTTTTGGTTATATCTTGATCTAGTAGAATAAAGTTTTAGTATGATCTGGCTTTGAGTTTTTCTTTGATCTCTATCTATGTAATCGAGTCCGTGAGTTATATAATAAAGAGTAGTTTTGAGTTGAGGGCTTTGCTATGCTGCTAGAATCCTGAGGGAATAAAATAATAAAAAGATCATATATTGATCTTGTGGAGAGTAATGATTTCACATACAAAGAGTATGATGAATAAAATTTGTTGGGAGTTGACAAACATAGTTTTGGTCATCGTTGCAATTAATAGGAAGTAATAAAGAAAGAGAGGCCTCACATATAAATATACTATCTTGGACATCTTTTGTAATTGTGAGCACTCATTAAAATATGACATGCTAAAGAGTTGATGTTGGACAAGGAAGACAACATAATGGGTTATGTTTTCTTATATCCGAATAGAAGTTATATTGTCGTGGATCCTCCAACCTGTTGAGCTTGCCTTTCCCTCTCATGCTAGCCAAGTTCTTTGCACCAAGTAGAAATACTACTTGTGCTTCCAAACATCCCTAAACCCAGTTTTGCCATGAGAGTCCACCATACCTACCTATGGATTGAGTAAGATCCTTCAAGTAAGTTGTCATCGGTGCAAGCAATAAAAATTGCTCTCTAAATATGTATGATCTATTAGTGTGAAGAAAATAAGCTTTATACGAACTTGTGATATGGAAGAAATAAAAGCGACGGACTGCATAATAAAGGTCCTTATCACAAGCGGCAATATAAAGTGACATTCTTTTGCACTAAGATTTTGTGCATCCAACCATAAAAGCGCATGACAACCTCTGCTTCCCTCTGCGAAGGACCTATCTTTTACTTTTACCTTCTACCCTTATACAAGATTCATGGTGATCTTCACCTTTCCTTTTTACACTTTTTCCTTTGGCAAGCACTATGCGTTGGAGAGATCCGGATATATATATCCCCTCGGATGTAGGTTATCATAAAGTATTATTGTTGACATTACCCTTGAGGTAAAAGGTTGGGAGGCGAAATTATAAGCCCCTATCTTTCTCTGTGTCCGATGGAAACTTTGAACCCATAAGTATCGCGTGAGTGTTAGCAATTGTGAAACACTAAATGATAGTTGAGTATGTGGACTTGCTAAAAAGCTCTTATATTGACTCTTTCCAATGTTATGATAAATTGCAATTGCTTCAATGACTGAGACCATAGTTTGTTAGTTTTCAATAAAGTTTTTAATTCATACCTTACCTTGTGAACGAATTATTACTTTGACATAAGAAATTATATGGCATAATATGTTGCTGTTCTAAAGATGATCATGATGCCCTCATGTCCATATTCTATTTTATCGACACCTCTATCTCTAAACATGTGGACATATTTTTTGATATCGGCTTTCGCTTGAGGACAAGCGAGGTCTAAGCTTGGGGGAGTTGATACGTCCATTTTGCATCATGCTTTTATATCAATATTTATTGCATTATGGGCTGTTATTACACATTATGGCACAATACTTATGCCTTTTCTCTCTTATTTTACATGGTTTACATGAAGAGGGAGAATGCCGGTAGCTGGAATTCTGGGCTGGAAAAGGAGCAAATATTAGAGACCTATTCTGCACAACTCCAAAAGTCCTGAAACTTCACGGAGAGTCATTTTGGAATTAATAAAAAAATATTGGGCGAAGAAAGCATCAGAGGGGGGCCACCAGCCAGCCACAAGGGTGGAGGGCGCGCCCTACCCCCTGGGCGCGCCCCCCGTCCTTGTGGGCCCCCTGGCAGGCCTCCGACGCCCATCTTCTACTATATGGTGTCTTTTACCCTGGAAAAAATCATAAGGAAGCTTTCGGGACGAAGCGCCGCCGTCTCGAGGCGGAACCTGGGCAGAACCAATCTAGGGCTCCGGCGGAGCTGTTCTGCCGGGGAAATATCTCTCCGGGAGGGGGAAATTGTCGCCATCATCATCACCATCGATCCTCTCATCGATAGGGGGTCAATCTCCATCAACATCTTCACCAGCACCGTCTCCTCTCAAACCCTAGTTCATCTCTTGTACCCGATCTTTGTCTCAAAACCTCAGATTGGTACCTGTGGGTTGCTAGTAGTGTTGATTACTCCTTGTAGTTGATGCTAGTTGGTTTATTCAGTGGAAAATCATATGTTCAGATCCTTAATGATAATTAATACTCCTCTGATTATGAACATGAATATGCTTTGTGAGTAGTTACGTTTGTTCCTGAGGACATGGGAGAAGTCTTGTTATAAGTAATCATGTGAATTTTCTATTTGTTCGATATTTTGATAAGATGTATGTTGTCTTTCCTCTAGTGGTGTTATGTGAACATCGACTACATAACACTTCACCATGATTTGGGCCTAGGGGAAGGCATTGGGAAGTAATAAGTAGATGATGGGTTGCTAGAGTGATAGAAGCTTAAACCCTAGTTTATGCGTTGCTTCGTAAGGGGCTGATTTGGATCCATATGTTTCATGCTATGGTTAGGTTTACCTTAATTCCTATTTCGTACTTGCGGATGCTTGCGAGAGGGGTTAATCATAAGTGGGAGGCTTGTCCAAGGAAGGACAACACCCAAGCACCGGTCCACCCACATATCAAATTATCAAAGTAACAAACGCGAATCATATGAGCATGATGAAAACTAACTTGACAACAATTCCCATGTGTCCTCGGGAGCGCTTTGCTTTATATAAGAGTTCGTCCAGGCTTGTCCTTTGCTACAAAAAGGATTGGGCCACCTTGCTGCACCTTGTTTACTTTTGTTACTTGTTACCCGTTATGAATTATCTCATCATACAACTATCTATCACCGATAATTTCAGTGCTTGCAGAGAATACCTTGCTGAAAACCGCTTGTCATTTCCTTCTGCTCCTCGTTGGGTTCGACACTCTTACTTATTGAAAGGACTACGATATATCCCCTATACTTGTGGGTCATCATCCGGTTAATTTGCGAGGCACACGTGCAACATCAAAGTTGTGAATGGTAGTTAAATATCACACACCACACCCTTTTCATACATATAGTAGGGCCACCCGCATGTGGTTCGTATGTGGTCTCACCCATCTCGCGCCACAAGCACACTTTTGTGGGTCGGCACACGGTCCACCTTTATCGGGAAGCGAAAGGGGAAGTTTAACCATATATATATGATGGACTCCTATAGGTTTTGTGTTACGGTAGGGTGAGATTTCGGACCTAGCTATTTGGGGGCATGCTTCGTAGCTAGGATTCCCTTACCGCCGACACCAAGTGGGGTTCATAGGGGGTGGCTGACTAGCAATACTGTGCTTTTGTGCGACAGGTGCCACATCAAAGTTGTGCATTGGGTATTCGAACATCAAACCACCCTTTTCATACATATATTTGGTCCACATGCAAGTGTGTTCGTGTTCTGACCCTCTCCCGCATTATTCTTTTTGCCAAATTTATAAACAGCACATGAGTTGGATGTAGAAACCATCTGCGATTGGGTACGCAACAGACACGGTTCGGTCAGACTACTCATGTGCCACGCCCGTGCCCTGCAGTCCCTCACATCAGCACAGTAGATTGGGCTCCACGAGGCTTGCCTCCCGGTCTCGAAAATATCTACTGCCTCGTAATCTTGAAAATATCTACCACCTGGAAGGTTTTAATGTTTGATAGCACACGATTAGTATGTGCGGACCGTGTGCGATGTCTGTTACTCCCGCTCTGCTTCAGTTCCTTGATTCAAATTTTCTGTAGCCCTGGCATTTTACTCCCGCCTCTGCATCCCTCGCAATCTCAAAAATATCTGCTCGCCCTTGATTCAAATTTTCAGTTGCCCCGCCTTGTTACTCCCGCCTCTGCATCCCTCGCAATATCAAAAATATCTGCTCGCCCTTGATTCAAATTTTCTATTGCCTCGGCATTTTACTCCCGCCTCTGCATCCCTCACAATCTCAAAAATATATGCTCGCCCTTGATCCAAATTTTCAGTAGCCCCGCCTTGTTACTCCCGCCTAGTAAAATTTTCAGTTGCCGCGGTATTTCCTCAAACACCACCTTGCCCCCCCTCCACACACACAACACACTCCCCAAAACCTACGCTCACACAGACACACACCACCCCTCCCTCGCTCGAAACCATTGGTAGGTCACCGCCATCGCCACTGCCGCCACCGCCTCCATCCCCAACCTCTGCCTGTGTGCCTGGGAGCTCGAGGAGCCAATGGCCAAAAAGAGGTTTATCGCGGCCTCTTCGCCCGACGCCAGCGAGGTGGCCGTCGAGGTGTCCCCGTCGTCCTCCGCGGGCTCTTTATCGATCCGCCGTCGCCGGTCGCCCGATCCGCCCGCCGCCACGCCCCTACGCCAGTGCGAGGACTTCCCCGTCCTCCCTCGGGCCCGGCAGTCGACGAGGTCCTACCTCGGGGTCCGGCAGCGGCGGTGGGGGATGTGGGTCGCCGAGATTATGGATCGGGAGACCCACACCCGCTGGTGGCTCGCTAGCTTCCACACGACCGAGCTCGCGGCCATGGAGTACGACCGCTGGCAGGTCCACTACCACGACGTGGCGGCTAGGCTCAATTTCCCCTTCGGCACATGTCCGGTCGACCTCGTTCCACCGGAGCCAGGGGTGGTGAGCTTGGCTATGGCGCGGGAGGACCGCGAGGCATGGGAGCACCTCGAGGCCGAGGCCGCCGACAAGGCCTACATGCAAGAGCTCCGCCGGCAGCACCCGGAGCTCGTGGAGGCGGAGCAGGTGATCTTTGCCGGCGCGGAGGGCGGTGAGGTTATCATGCTCTCCTCCGATGACGAGGTCGAAGGCGGCAAGGACGGCGGTGCGGAGGGCGTCGAGGTGGGCGGCGAGGACGAGGAGATCGACGTCGACGAGTGGAGGAGTGTCTTCCCCAACGACCCCAACGATGGCATCGGCCCTGACCCGGCTCGCGGCACACTGTACCTGATGAGGAAGGATTGGCTTGACCTCCACTTCGACCAAAAGTAGTTTAGCTTAGTTTAAATTTATGTTTTATGTTCGGTTATGCAAAACTATCTATGTTTAGGTTTGAATGCATGCTACTTTCGGTTGAACATGCTTTGAACTTGATCAAATTGAAGTTTACAACGTTAAGTTTGGGATCGACCAGAAATGGCCAAAAATTGCTGGAGTATATATATCCACTAAGGGTTTTAGTCCGTTAACTTTTAAAGGATCGGCTAGAGATGGCCTTATGCCTTGTTTATTTCAGTTCTTCACAATGTGATGCTCTATATGTGCAACTATTTGCCTTGCAGTTCAATTTCATCAATAACAGTTTCAACAATACCACTATGAATTACAATATTTGGTTGCTGTTAAGGATGTTGCAGTTAACATGCCTTTTTATTTTTTTAACAATAACTAGTGTACTTTAGACCTGCACAATACCAGTTTGAATGACTATTTGCTTGTTTTTAAATGTTATGCCTGATGCAGTTAACACACCTTTCCACTTCTTGTTTTGCTTAACTAGCGTGCTTAAGCCTGCACACTGAAGCTATCATTTGTAGATTATGTTGCCTACCATGGATATATTTGGTTGATGTTTAGCCTGTTGTGCTTAACATGCCTTTATATGTACTCATACATGACAATATTGAGAACAGTGCTGTTTTCCATCGAGGTTAGTTTCATCGCATTGCTTATATGTACTCACTGTTCAGGATATCGGTAGCTGGTACCATATTGCCTGGGGGCTGATAAGGGATTAATCGTCGAATCGGACATTTCACTGAATATATCTGTAACCCATTTATCAGTAGGTTAACTAGGGCCATATTTAATATATCTGAGGCTACATAGCAACATGCATTGTACTGAATGACTAAATATGCAATCCCAGGCTACATAGCAACAAGGAAGAGTGTTACCTTAATGTTCTGATGATGTCTAGATATACATGTAATAAAATCTTATATAATGGGATGGAGGAAGTGTTGTACTACATCATTTTGCAATTGTTGTTTAGCTTCTAATATTAACTTGGTGCTTTTAGGTACATATGGCATTGCCAAAGATCCACACTTCGACCCTTTCTGCGTATGGGGCAATGAGATATTCATGAACCAGCATCAAGTGAGGAAACTGATAAAGATTGTTATTAAAATGAGTCAAAAGATGTCAATCAAACTATTTGTTTACACTTTATGCAAGACAACAGTGAACTACAGGATGGTAAGTAAGAACTCTGTAGCCTTCTTTTTACTGCCCGTAATGAGTTGTGTTAGATGACAATGTCTGAATCTTTTTTCCTTTGAAGTGGATCCTGAAGCAGTTTACTCAAGATTACCTCTCAAACTACAGGATTGGTGGCCGACCATCATAAGGGGTTGGACTAGAGTCGTGCATGCCTTCTGCATCCAGGAGAGCACAATAGGGCCATTCCGCTGCACCTTGTTCAGCAACCAGAATGTCTGTCGCCTCTTTCTTTACCATCTGTAATAGTACAAGTATAGAACCCTGGTTCATCATTCTTTATTTGGTGCTTATGTAATTCTTAAACATATGTACCTGCGAATCGAATAATGCATTGGTTGTTTGAACCTGATGGATATGAATAAAGCTATAGCATACTTTCAAGTTCAAATTAGGTATAATTTTAAATAGTAGCAATTAAATTAGGGTGAAATTACGGTGTGCAGGTCATTACGGTGCACACGGTCAATAAAGCACAGCGTGTGCGATATACATCATAATCCGATACGGTTCACGGAGAGGAAACATGTGTAACAATGCACACAGTTGCCGTTTGCAAAGCGTGTGTGATGTCAGACACTATCACATACGGTGCGGGAAAACTAAATGTGTGTGATTGTCTACCTATTGTACACGGTTTATAATCATGAACTGTTTGTGATGTGCCAGGCATCGTAAATGTAGAGCCAGTTTGGTACGTGCATGGAAAACTCCCGTGCCTGGAATCTGCCTGGTTTTAGGTAAAACCACAAAACTCCGACTGCGATGGCAATGCGAGCACAAACGAGTAGCAAGGATGAAGCGTTTGGGATATTCGAGATATCGAAAACGGTTATATAGGGACAACTGTATGCATCAAGGCTCCCTATCCCCGACAGTTTCTGGGTCGTGTGGGAAGGACCCCCCTATCGCCCACACTCACTTGGCGACGGTTCCAAATGCCGTCGCGGAAAGGGGTTAAAAATGTTTGTATAGCACCTCGCTGTACCAGTGCCACCACGCCGCCCCGCCCCCGTCGCCTTCGTCTCCGCCCCGTCGTCTCCACCCTGCAACACCCCCGCCGCCGTCTCCCGCCGCCGCCGTTGAGTTCTACATAGTGTAGTGTAATAGTAGTAGTTTAGAATTCTTAGTGTAATAATAGTAGTGTATAATTCATAGTGTTGATTTTTGTATAGTTGTAGTGTAGAATTCTTATTGTAATAGTAGTGTTGTAGAATTCGTAGTGTAGATTTTTTTGTAGTTGTAGTGTAGAATTCTTATTGTAATAATAGTACTGTAGAATTCGTAGTGTAGATTTTTGTGTAGTTGTAGTGTAAGATTTTTGTGTAGTTGTAGTGTAGAATTTTTAGTGTAATAATAATGTAAACTTTTGTGTGTAAGAGTAGTGTAAGATTATAGTATATGATTTTAGCTAGTGTACTTTAATTGTAGTTCTATGTAGTGTACTTGCAGTGACAGAATTTAGTGTAGTTGTAGACTATGATTTTAGTGTAGTTGTAGTGTACGTTTTATTACATTATAGATTGTAGGTTTTGCAGGTACTCATTAATATGCCCATTTTTTACTAACTTGTTGGTTATATATGCACCGTCACAGATGGCTCCGAAGTTTCATGGTGTGCGACCGAAGGGAAACAAGTACTATGCCACCATTAGGAAGGACAATGTCGTCCACAAGCTTGGCCATTAGGACACCCGGAGTTAGCGGCGCGCCTATGATGCCATGGCGGTAGAGTTCCTTCAGGAAGGGGCGACTCTGAACTTCCCTGAGTGTCGTGAGTACGTGAAATTCGTCGCGCCGGACGGCATGAGGATATGCACTATGGTTGAGTAGAAGGAGAACAAATAGGCGGAGATGCAGTTCTTCGACCCATTGGTGAGCGAGGTTGCGAGAGATGACAAAGTCGTGGAGACCAACAAGATGATGCTACTTCAGTATGCAACCAGGAAGAGCGCGGAGGAGGATCCTATAGACTGGGATGCCTTGGGGCGTGAGGAGGAGGGTCATTAGGGGTATCGTCGTAGGTCCACTAGGCACGACCACGAGGCCGCGGTCCCTCTGGCCACTAGCTTAGCACGCTACCTATTTCGTATGAACTGTTTAACTTTATGCATCTTTTATGTTTGAACTACGCATGGTTTGTAGAACTGTTTAATTACAAGTATGTGTTAATATCTAGATGGCCGGATAACGCTAGTTCATACTAACTGCTTATGTTGCATTATATCTATATGCATCTGTTATGTATGGTTATTTTTCTCAACTTGATGAAAGCAGTAAATGGATTCCCCATCTGAGACATGTGGTTCAGTAAGATGCCAAAGGGATAAGAAGTTCTTTATAGATCTGCCAAATGACTTCCTCACTAGGACGGCATGTTTAAGTTCAACATGTTCTGATTGAGTTTCATATGTGATGTATACGGTTGTGCCCATAATTTTTTAACTATCTAGTTCTTTATTTCAATTTTGCTCAGGTCATCCCTTGCGGGGCAAGGCATGACTTATTAGAGAAGTTTTGAGTTCCAGTAGATGCCACCATCACATTCTAGTGCACCCTCATGAAGATGCTGACAGTCCAACAATTCAATTGTCTTGTCACCAATGAGGTGAACCGCACCTATTTCGGTTGCCCTTGTTGGAAAGCCCTTGCAACTGCTTATGAGATGGAAGCTGGGGAGAGAGCCATGTTCTACCTCGACTATGATCATGAAAAGATCATGGTCTACTATAGGCCTGCTGGCAGCGATGATGGTTCACTTACTACGGACTATAACCCTGACTCCGCCCACCGAAAAGTCCTAGTTAGCTAGTTGTCATGCATGGAAGATCTCATGTTATTACCACCTCCATTTATTTGAACTTGTACATTCATGTGTTTTACTTTGCCTACTTTGTTGAACTATATAAATAAGTGCATTGTTGAACTTAAATGCTGATATTGGGTCTATTTATAGTTGATTTATTTACTTTTCTTAAACTAGATTATGCTATCATTTTGGTTGCGATCGCTGTTGTACATCTTTTATTTCAAATCTGAAAATCAAATTACTGGCGTCGTGGCAACATGGAACGTCACAACTGATGAATATTAGTGCTGGTGTTTTCCACGGGGCATGCCATTACCGTCCAAAATACTGTCGGCGTAGGGTACAATGCCAGCACTAATTTTTAACAAAGGCGCCATATTGGTGGCATCGGGTGTCCACGCCACCAAGGCTGTCTTTGGCACGCCATAGCTAGGCTTTTCTGCACTAGCGTAGGGTTTTACCTCCATAGAGAGGGCCCCAACCTGGGTAAACATCGTCTCCTTTGTTCCTGTTACCACCGATCTGAGATCCACAGCTCGGGACCCCCTACCCTAAGGTCTGTCGGTTTTGACACCGACACTTTGTATTTATCTCTGATCTACCGTTTTGGTTTGGTTAACTAGATTGATTTACCTTGCAACGGGAGATGGTGCTTTGTGATGGGTTCAATCTTGCGGTGCTCCATCCCAGTGACAGAAAGGGAAAGGACACGTATTTGTATTGTTCCCATTAAGGATAAAATGATGGGGTTTATCATATTGCTTCGGCTTACTTTTGTCTACATCATGTCATCTTGCTTAAGGCATTACTTTGTTTCATACTTAATACCCTAGATGCATGCTGGATAGCAGTCGATGGGTGGAGTAATAGTAGTAGATGCAGGCAAGAGTCGGTCTACTTGTCTCGGACATGATGCCTATATACCTAATCATTGAATATCATCATAACTATGCGCTTTTCTATAAGTTGCCCAACAGTAATTTGTTCACCCACCGTATGTTATGTGCTCGAGAGAGAAGCCTCTAATGAAAACTATGGCCCCCGGGTCTACTTTTATCATATATAAAAACACCAAAAATACCTTGCTGCACTTTTATTTATTTTATTTTGTTTTTCAATTTATCCTATTACCTATCACTACGAGATTTGATCCTTGCAAATAACCGCCGAGGGGATTGACAACCCCCTTGTTTGCGTTGGGTGCAAGTATTTGCTTTTGTGTGTGTAGGTGCTGCTAACGAGGTTCTGTGTGGTTCTCCTACTAGATTGATAACCTTGGTTCTTAACTGAGGGAAATACTTATCTCTATTGTACTGCTTCATCCTCTCCTCTTCAAGGAAATCCCAATGCAGCTCACAAGTAGCAGGAAGAATTTCTGGCGCCGTTGCCGGGGAGACATCACCAAAACCTATCAAGTACCTTCGCACAAACTATCATCTACTTACTCTTTTTGCCTTTTGCCTCTCATTTTCATCTCCCCCACTACTATTTTTTTCCAAAAACACAAAAATATTTGTGTTTGCTCGTTTGCTTGCTTTGTCTATGTCTCAAGAAAACACTAAGTTGTGTAATTTTTTAAATACTAATAATAATGATTTTATTAGTACTCCAATTGCTTCTCCCGCCACTAGTGCGGGGTCATATGCTATTAATGCCGCTTTGCTAAATCTTGTTACGAAAGAATAATTTTTTGGTAGTCCTAATGAAGATCTTGCATCCCATCTAATTACTTTCGTAGAATTATGTGATATGTAAAAGAAAAAATATGTGGATAATGATATTGTCAAATTGAAATTATTTCCGTTCTCACTATGAGACCGTGCTAAAACTTGGTTTTCTTCCTTGCCTCGAAATAGTATTAATTCTTGGGATATGTGTAAGGATGCTTTTATTGCCAAGTATTTTCCTCGCGCAAAAATTATTTCTCTTGGAAATCAAATTAAGAATTTTAAGCAACTTGAGCATGAATATGTTGCACAATCTTGGGAGAGAATGAAATTAATGATAAGGAATTGCCCCACTCATGGTTTATGCTTATGGTTCTATGCGGGACTAAAATTTGTTTCTAGAAATCTTCTAGACTCTGCTACAGGTGGAACCTTTATGTAAATCACATTACTAGAAGCTACAAAACTCCTTGATAATATTATGACAAATTACTCTCAATGGCATAACGAAAGAACTCCAACTTGTAAGAAGGTAAATTCTATTGAAGAAATTTCTATGTTGAGTAATAAAATGGATGCTCTTATGAAAATGGTTGCTAGTAAGAATGCTCATGTTGATCCTAATGATGTTCCATTACCTACTTTGATCGAGCAAAATAATGATTCCGTTGATGTGAATTTTGTCTCTCGAAACAATTTCAATAACAATGCTTATAGAGGTAATTTTAATCCTAGGCCGTATCCTGGAAATTCCTCTAATAATTATGGTAATTCCTATGGAAATTCTTATAATAATAATAGGATACCTACTGATCTTGAAATTAATATTAAATAATTCATTAATTCTCAAAAGATTTTTAATGCCATCGTAGAAAAAAATGAATAAAGTTGATGACATGGCTAAGTACATGGATAGAATTGCTCATGATGTGGAGAATCTCAAATCTAAAATGTTGCCACCTAAGCTTGATATTAATGAGTCTATTAAAGCTATCTATGTTTGCATTAATGAAAGTAAAGAAAGAACCGCTAAGTTGAGAGCTAAGCGAGAATTCCAAGAAAAGGCTATTCCGCCTGATTTTTACCGCAATCATGATTAAGATATTAAAATGATTGGTGTCTCACCCACTAAATCTTTATTTAGTAATATAAAACTAGATGAAAAAGGGACTGAAGATGAGTCAACTTTAGCTAGAAGGCATCCCAATTTTTTGGAGGGTGATGATCTTAATGATAAAAATGATAAAAGTGGGTTTGGAGAGGTCAAGACTTTAACTAGTGATGTACCCACTAGTTTGAATTACAAGGACTTTAATTATGGTAGTTGTCATTTAATTTAATGTATTTCCTTGTTGCAATCCATGATAAATTCACCCAATGTTTATGAACAAAATAAGTTTTTACTAAACATATTGTAAAAGCTACGATGAAAGCTTTTGAAGAAAAACTAGAGTTAGAAGTTTCAGTACCTAACAAGTTGCATGATGAATGGGAACCTACTATTAAAATAAAAATTAAAGATTATGAATGTAATGCTTTATGTGATTTGGGTGCTAGCATTTCCACTATACCAAAATCGTTATGTGATGTGCTAGGCCTTAATGATTTGGATGAATATTCTCTTAGCGGATTCAACTATTGAGAAACCATTGGGTAGAATAAATGATGTGATTATTCTTGCTAATAGAAATTATGTACCCGTGGATTCATTGTGCTTCATATTGAATGCAATCCGTCTTGTCCTATAATTGTTGGTAGGCCTTTCCTACGAACCATAGGTGTTATTATTGATATGAAAGAAGGTAATATAAGATTCCAATTTCCATTAAAGAGAGGAATGGGACACTTCCCTAGAAATAGAATTAAGCCACCATATGAATCAATTATGAGGGCCACCTATGGATTGAAAACTAAGGATGACAATACTTGAAACTATGCATTAAGCCTAGCTAGGGGCGTAAAACAATAGTGCTTGTTGGGAGGCAACCCAATAGTTATTTTTCCTTTTTCCTTTTCCTTTTCCTTTTCTATTTTTGAGTGTGTGCACAATTATGCTACTGTTATGATTGTGTTTTTAATTAGTGTTTGTGCATGATACGTCTCCAACATATCTATAATTTTTTATTGTTCCATGCTATTATAGTATCAATCTTGGATGTTTTATATGCAATTATATACCATTTTTTGACTAACCTATTAACCCAGTGCCAAGTGCTTGTTTTTGGTTTTCTAGGAAATGAGTACCAAACGAAGTCCAAACGGTACAAAACTTTTTGATGATTTTTTTGGACAAGAGACACCCTAGAAGTTTTGGAAGGAGACCAGAAGGCAAACAAGGAGACGGAAGGCAACAGGGCACGCCTAGGGGGTAGGCGCGGCCTGATGCCTTGTGGGCCCCTCGTTGCTCCGTCTGACCTAATTCCACCTCTATAAATTCTCTAAAATTGGGAAACCAACAAAGAGCCACCCAAAATACTTTTTCTGCCGCCACAAGTTTTTGTTCTTACGCGATCCCATCTGGAGACCTTATGGCTTCTTTTCTCTCTTTGATCTTCAATACAATGTTCTCCTCGATGTTCTTGGATTTCTATTCGATGTAATCTTCTTTTGCGGTGTGTTTGCTGGGATCCGATGAATTGTGGGTTTATGATCAGATTATTCATTAATATTAATTGAGTCTTCTCTGAATTCTTTTATGCATGATTATTATAGCTTTGTATTTCTCTCCGATCTATCCGTTTGGTTTGGCCAACTAGATTGATTTATCTTGCAATGGGAGAGGTGCTTTGTAATGGGTTCAATCTTGCGGTGCTCTATATCCCACTGACAAAGTAGGGGACAAGACATGTATTTGTATTGTTGCCATTAAGGGGAAACAACGGGGTTTATTCATATTGGTTGGATTTACTTTGTCTTCATCATGTCATCTTGCTTAAGGCGTTACTCCATTTTTATTAACTTAATACTCTAGATGCATGTTGGATAGCGGCCGATGGGTGGAGTAATAGTAGTAGATGCAGGAAGGAGTCGGTCTACTTGTCTCAGACGTGATGCCTATATACATGATCATTGCCTTGAATAACGTCACAAGTATGTGCTTTTCTATCAATTTCCCAACAGTAATTTGTTTACCCACCGTATGATTTTTGTTCGAGAGAGAAGCCTCTAGTGAAAACTATGGCCCCAGGGTCTACTTTTATCATATATAAAATCCAAAAATACCTTGCTGCATTTTACCGTTATTTTATTTTGTATTTTACTTTATCTATCAACCACTACGAGATTTGGTCCTTGCAAATAACTGCCAAGGGATTGACAACCCCCTTGATCGCCTTGGGTGCAAGTATTTGCTTTTGTGTGTGTAGGTGCTATTAACGAGGTTTCGTGTGGTTCTCCTACTGGATTGATGACCTTGGTTCTTAACTAAGGGAAATACTTATCTCTATTGTATAGCATTATCCTCTCCCCTTCGAGGAAATACCAACAAAGCTCAGAAGTAGTAGGAAGAATTTATGGCACTATTGCTAGGGAGACATCACCAAAACCTATCAAGTACCTTCACATAAACTATCATTTACTTGCTCCTACTTTCGTTTGCCATTTGCCTCTCGTTTTCATCTCCCCCACTTCTAAAACAATTTTACAAAATACACAAAAATATTTTTATTTCCTTGCTTGCTTGTCTTTTATCTTTATGTGAACACTCAAAAATAGAAAATGAAAATAAAAATTTAAGATGACTACGGATCCACTTAAAGTTTTTTACTTGGATTATCTTCGATCCATTTGTGCTCGTGCTGAAACCCCAACTAGTTTAGTTGAGGAAAAATCATTAGATGAGCATGCTCATTTTGTGCGTCACTGTTTGTCTCAAAAGGGGAGACTCTTATGGAATCAAATAAATTATTTGTTGTGCTATGCTTGGAATCTATGTGAAATTCATGAATTTACTTGTTGCTCTGAGAACCCTAAAAAACACCTTCCCTACCTATGTGAGTTTAATGATAATGAAATCTTATCTTCTTATTCCAAGGCTGTTTATAGTTACTATGATATCGAACAAATTGAAGAATTTGTTGCTTTTAAGGGTGCCTATCAAGATGCTTCTTTGATCAAAAAGTATGATGATACTCTCTACAAATCTGAAAAATTTGCCATACTTAAATATTGCTATGAAAACTATTCCTCTAATGACTATGTCAGTGAATTCATTCGGAGAATGTCTACTGCTTTGGAAGAGAATAATGATATGCATGAATCTATACATAATTATGATCCCGTTGATTCGCTTGAATATCCCTTTTCGATGAATTTGATGCTTGCTATGTTTGTGGCCATGATGCCAATATTTATGATGCTTATGGAGATGAACTTGCTATAGGGCCAGTTCTTTTGGGTGATTCTCCGAGAACCGTCCCCCTCCCCAGCTTCCCCCATAATCACCACTTCATATATTTTTTACAATCCTAGCTAATTAAGGTCTAATTAGCTAGGATTGTAAAAAAAAATATGGAGTGGCGATTCTGGGAGAAGCTGGGGAGGGGGGTGATTCTGGGAGAATCGCCGAAAAGAACTGGCCCATAGTTCCTTATGCTAAAAATGAAATTATTGCTATTGCACCCACACTTGGTAGCTCCTTGAATGAAAAGCATGAATGCAATAATGTTATTATAAATTCTATTTATGACAATTGTGCTGATCATATGCAAAGCTACAAGCTTGGGGATGATAATTTTGTCATGCGTACTACTTATTGCAATGATCATGATTAGGGTGATAATGCTTCTTATTGTAAGCCTCATGATGAATATGTTTGCATTAATATTGAAAGTGAGTCTGGAAGAGTGTCAACTTTAGCTAAAAATAATCCCACATAATTGGAGAGTGTTCAATCTTATGATTTTTTTGATAAAAGTGGGTTTGGAGAGGTCATGACTTTAGTTGATGTTAATCCCACTATCTTGAAAGATTATAAAACTTTTATGTATGTGGATCATGCAGAGAAGATCTTATATGATATATATATTGTTGAATTTGATTATGATCCTACATGTAATTATTATGAGAGAGGAAAATATGGTTGTAGAAATTTTCATGTTACCAAATTACCTCTCGTTATGTTGAGATTGTCAATGTTTTATTCTTCTCCCTTGAATATGAGAGATATTTCTTGTTTTAATAATTTATATGCTTATAAAATTTCTATGCATAGGAAGTATGTTAGACTTAAATGTGTTTGTCACGTGTTATATGAAGCTCTCTTTGTGCTTTAAATTCTTATCGTTTATGTGAGCATTATTGAAATCTCAAGCCTATCTTAATGGCTATAAACAAAGAGCTTGTTGGGAGACAAACCAATAGTTTATGTTTTTTTAGTGTTCACACAATTATTCTACTGTTATGATTGTGTTTTTGTGTTTAAATTAGTGTTTGTGCCAACTAAAGCCTTTGGGATGATTTGGTTGATAGTTGATTTGATTCTGTGAAAAAACAGAAACTTTTGCACCCAATAGCAGAATTGTTTAAATTCATTGGGACGTGATAAAATTATGAATTATTTTACACATTATTTATATACAAATTTCCCATGTTTTCCTATTTTTTCAAAAGTTTTGGAGTTACAGAAGTATTGCATTTGTTCAGATGATTACAGACTGTTCTATTTTTGAAAGATTCTGTTCTCGTTGCATAGTTTGCTTGTTTCAATGAATCTATGGATTGTATCAGGGGGTATAAGTCATGGAGAAGTTAGAATATAATAGGTATTATGAAATAATAAAATATGAATGTGTTTAAAACAATACGTAAAGTTTATGATTTGCTTGTTATACTAATGGATCTCACGAGTTTTCTGTTGAGTTTTGTGTGCTGAAGTTTTCAAGTTTTAAGTGAGATCGCAATGGACGAAGGAATATGGAGTGGAAAGACCCTAAGCTAGGGGATGCCCAAGGCAACCCAAGGTAATATTCAAGGAGACCCGAGTGTCTAAGCTTGGGGATGACCCGGATGGCTCCCCTCTTTCGTCTACCAACCATGGGTAAATTACTTGGAGCTATATTTTTATTCATCACAAGATATGAGTTTTGCTTGGAGCATCGTGTATTATAGTGGTATTTTCTTTGTTTTCTTTTTAGTTTGCCACAATCATCTTTGCTGCACACACCTTTTGAGAGGGACACACATGTATTCGTGATTTGTTAGAATAATCTTTGTGCTTCACTTATATCTTTTGAGCTAGACAGTTGATCTAGTGCTTCACTTATATCTTTTAGAGCACGGCGGTGGTTATATTTTAAATAAATAGTTGCACTCTCATGCTTCATTTATATCATTTTTAGAGTTTGATGATAGTAATGGCAATATGTACGGATTATGAAATTGGTCGTAATATGATAGGTATTCAAGAGGTATATAATAAAAACTTTCATGTAGATCACTCAATATGATAAGTTTGATTCCTTGCAATAGTTTTGCGATATTAAGATGGTAATTTTTGGGAGGTACTAGTGAATGATTGTGGTTTAGTAAGAATATTGGTGTTAAGGTTTGTGATTCCCGAAGCATGCACGTATAGTCTCTCGTTGTGCTAAGAAGTTGGAGCATGATTTATTATTGATTGGCTTCCTTATGAGTGGCGGTCGGGGACGAGCGATGGTCTTTTCCTACCAACATATCCCCCTAGGGGCATGCGTAGTAGTACTTTGCTTCGAGGGCTAATAAACTTTCGCAATAAGTATGTGAGTTCTTTATGACTAACGTGAGTCCATGGATTATAGCACTCTCACCTTTCCGCAATTTGCTAGCCTCTTCGGTACCATGCATTGCCCTTTCTCACCTCGAGAGTCGGTGCAAACTTCGCCGGTGCATCCAAACCCTGTGATATGATACGCTCTATCACACATAAGCCTCCTTATATCTTCCTCAAAACAGCCACCATACCTACCTATTATGGCATTTCCATAGCCATCCCGAGATATATTGTCATGCAACTTCCATTGTTCCGTTTATTATGACACACATCATCATTGTCATATTTCTTTGCATGATCATGTAGCTGACACTGTATTTGTGGCTCAGCCACGTTCATCATTTTTTACACATGTTATGCTAGATCATTGCACATCCCGGTACACTGCCAGAGGCATTCATATAATCATATTTTGTTCTAGTATAAAGTTGTAAGTAAATAGAAGTGTGATGATCATCATTATTCATTATTAGAGCATTGTCCCAATGAGGAAATAAAAAAATAGGCCAAAAAGAGCCCACAAAAAAAGAGAAAAAGAGAAAAGGGGCAATGTTACTATCCTTTTCCGACACTTGTGCTTCAAAGTAGCACCATGTTTTTCATATAGAGGGTCTCCTATGTACTCACTTACATATACTAGTGGGAATTTTTAATTATAGAACTTGGCTTGTATATTACGATGATGGGCTTCCTCAAATGCCCGAGGTCTTCTAGAGCAAGCAAGTTGGATGCACACCCACTTATTTTTCAGTTTGAGCTTTCATACACTTGTAGCTCTTAGTGCGTCTGTTGCATGGCAATCCCTACTCCTTGTGTTGACATCAATTGTTGAGCATCTCCATAGCCAGTTGATTAGCCGCGTCGATGTGAGACTTTCTTCCTTTTTTGTCTTCTCCATATTAATTTGTAACACTGTATTCTATTCCACCCATAGTGCGATATCAATAGCTTGCGCTCATGTATTGCGTGGGGGTTGAAAAAGCTGAAGCGCGTTAAAAAGTATGAACCAATTGCTCGACTTGTCATCAGGGTTGTGCATGATAAATACTTTGTGTTAAGAAGATGGAGCATGGCAAGGTTATATGATTTTGTAGGGATAGCATTCTTTAGCCTTTTTATTTTGGAAGACATGATTGTTTGTTAGTATGCCTGAGTATTGATGTATTTTTGTCAAATTATAGATTATTGCTTCGAATCATTCGGATCTTAATATTCATACTTAAAAGAAAGATTACATGATAGACACATTAGGTAGCATTCCACATAAAAAATTCTATTTTTATCATTTACCTACTCGAGAACGAGCAGGAATTAAGCTTTGGGATGCTTGATACGTCTCCAATGTATCTATAATTTTTTATTGTTCCATGCTATTATAGTACCAGTCTTGGAGGTTTTATATGCAATTATATATCATTTTTTGGGACTAACCTATTAACCCAGTGCCATTTCCCAGTTGTTGTTTTGGCCTCTTTTTGGTTTTCTAGGAAATCAGTACCAAACGAAGTCCAAATGCTACAAAACTTTTGAGAATTTTTTTTCGGACAAGAGAGACCCTAGAAACTACGGGAGGAGACCAGAAGGCAAACGAGGAGACGACAAGGCAACAGGGCGGACCCTGATGCCTTGTGGGCCCCTCGTGGCTCCGTCTGACCTAATTCCACCTCTATAAATTCTCTAAAATCGGGAAACCAATAGATAGCCACCCAAAATACTTTTTCTGCCGCCGCAAGTTTCTGTTCTTCTGTGATCCCATCTGGAGGCCTTTTCCGGTACTTGATGTCGCTTGAACTACGTCGGTATTTCCCCAAAGAGGAAGGGATGATGCAACACAACTACGGTAGGTATTTCCCTCAGTTATGAAACCAACGTATCAATCCAGTAGGAGAACCAAGCAACACTATGTAAACAGTACCTACACACAAAGAACAAATACTTGCAACCCGACGCGAAAGAGGGGTTGTCAATCCCTCGACGGTAAAAAGATAGATAAATTTGTGGTAGATTGGATAAATAGCTCTCGATAAAATGCGAAATAATATAAGTAATAAAAAAGTGCAGGAAGGTATTTTTGGGTTTTTGGAATAATAGATCTGAAAACAAAAGCAAATAAAAATGGATCTCAAAGCAAATATGATAAAGAATAGACCTGGGGGCCTTAGATTTCACTAGTGGCTTCTCCCAAGAAAATAGCACACGCTGGGTAAACAAATTACTGTTCGGCAATTGATAGAAGATCGAATAATTATGACGATATCCAAGGCGATGATCAATATATATGCATCACGTCCAAGATTAGTAGACCGACTCCTGCCTACATCTACTACTATTACTCCACACATCGACCGTTATCCAGCATGCATCTAGTGTATTAAGTTCATGGAGAAATGGAGTAATACAATAAGAACGATGACATGATGTAGATGAGTTCTATTCATGTAGGAATACCCCCCATCTTGTTATCCTAAATAGCAACGATACATGCGTGTCTTGCTGCCCCTTCTGTCATTGGGAAAGAACACCGCACGATCAAACCCATCACAAAGCACCTCTTCCCATGGCAAGAAAAATCAATCTAGTTGGCCTAACTAAACCAAAGATTCGAAGAAGAAATACGAGGCTATAAATAATCTCGCATATAAGAGATCAAAAGAAGACTCAAATAATATTCATGGATATAGATCTGATCATAAACTCAAAGTTCATCGGATCCCAACAAACACACCGCAAAAAGAGTTACATCAAATAGATCTCCAAGAGACCATTTGAGAATCATAAGAGAGAGAGAGAGAGAGAGGAAGCCATCTAGCTACTGCCTACGGACCCGTAGGTCTATGATGAACTACTCACGCATCATCGGAGAGGCACCAATGAGGATGATGAACCCCTCTGTGATGGTGTCTAGATTGGATCTCATGGTTCTAGAACTTGCGGCGGCTGGAATTGTGTTTCGTCGACTCCCCTAAGGTTTCTGGAATATTTGGCAATTTATAGGGCGAAGAGGCGGTGCGAGTGGTCACCAAGGGGGGCACAACCCCCTGGGCGTGCCTGGGCCCCCAGGCGCGACCTGGTGGGTTGTGCCCACCTCGGGCCTCCCCTCTGGTATATCTTTGGCCCACTGGGTGTCTTCTGGTCCATAAAAATTCTCCAAAAAATTTCGCTGTGTTTGGACTCCGTTTGGTACTAATATTCTGCGAAGTAAAAAACAAGCAAAAAACAGCAACTGGCATTGGGCACTATGTCAATAGGTTAGTCCCAAAAAGTGATATAAAGTTGCTATAAAATGATTGTAAAACATCCAAGAATGATAATATAACAGCATGGAACAAGCAAGGATTATAGATACGTTGGAGGCGTATCAGCATCCCCAAGCTTAATTCCTACTTGTCCTTGAGTAGGTAAATGATAAAAACAGAATTTTTGATGTGGAATGCTGCCTAACATATTCATCACATATTCTTTTCTTTTGTAGCATGGACATTTGGACTTTTATATGGTTCAAAGCAATAGTATAGTTTTGACATGAAGATTTCAATACTCAAGCATATCAACAAGCAACCATGTCTTTCAAAATATCAACACTAAAGAAAGTTATCCCTAGCCCATCATGCTCAATCATTGATCCATTCACGAAACACACTCGCATATTAGCTACATCCAATGCTCAAGTACGATCATAGTGCCCCTTAGTTGGTGCTTTATAAGAGAAGATGGAGACTCAAATATAAAAAAATTGCATAATGTAAATAGATAGGCCCTACGCAGAGGGAAGTAGGGATTTGTAGAGGTGCCAGAGCTCAAAGCTTAAATTGAGAGATAATTTTTTTTTGAGAGGCATACTTTTCCCGTCAACGAAAACGACCGGGTAATTCCCAACACTTTCCATGCTAGATATATCATAGGCGGTTCCCAAATAGAAAATAAAATTTATTCATTTTTTCACCATTCTTTCACATTCCACGGCTAGCCGTATCTACGGGTACCATCCATACCAACACTTTCCAAGAAATTTATTATTTGACAACATAAAGTAAATTTCTTTTTTCATTTCGAGACTAGGCATCCCTATTACCGCCGCACTCTCGTGCAATGACAAGTAAATAAACACTCATCTTGAGAATAACACATCTAGCATGGAAAATATTGGCCACCCCCTGCCGCTTCATGAGCGGTACGGGCACAAAAAAGGAAATTTATTTTGAAAATTAGAGATGGCACATACAAATTTGCTTAGAACGGCATGGAAATGCCGCATATAGGTAGGTATGGTGTACTCATATGGCAAAACTGGGTTTAAGGATTTTGGATGCACAAGTAGTATTTCTACTTAGTACAAGTGGAGGCTAGCAAAAAGATTGAGAAGCAACCAACCAAGAAACAAAAAATCACATAAGCGAGCATTAAGCATAACTAACACCGAATAATGCACCACAAGTAGGATGTAATTTCATTGCACAACTATTGACTTTCGTGCTTGCATAGGGAATCACAAACCTTAACACCAATATTCTTACTAAAGCATAATTACTCACCAACATGACTCACATATCACTATCATCATATCTCAAAACTATTACAATGAATCAAGTTTATTTTGTCCAATGATCTTAATGAAAGTTTTTATTATATCCATCTTGAATATCTATCACTTTGGGACTAATTTCATATATTGCAATTGCTTTTGACAAGCTCAAACAAATCTAAGTGAAGAACATTAGCATAAAATTTTCGTCTCTCAAAATAATATAAGTGAAGCATGAGAGAATTTCTTCAAAAAATTACTAACTCTCAAATTAATCTAAGTGAAGCATTAAAGCATTTCTTCAATAATATTGAAGCACACCGTGCTCAAAAAGATATAAGTGAAGCACTAGAGCAATTCCATAGCTAAAAAATTGTAAGTGAATCATATAGAGCAATTCTAACAAATCATAGCATAATTTTGGCTCTCTCAAATAGGTGTGTACAGCAAGGATACTTGTGACAAACTAAAAGGCAAAACAAGCAAAGACTCATATAATACAAGACGCTCCAAGCAAAACTCACGGTATGTGACGAATAAAAATATAGCTCCAAGTAAAATACCGATGGTCGTTAAAAGAAAGAGGGATGCCTTCTAGGGCATCCCCAAGCTTAGTTGCTTGGTTCTCCTTGAATATTAACTTGGGGTGCCATGGGGCATCCCCAACCTTAGGCTCTTTCACTCCTTATTCCTTCATCAATCGTGATGTCACCCAAAACTTGAAAACTTCAATCACACAAAATTTAACAAAACCTTCGTGAGATCCGTTAGTATAAGAAAACCAATATTTACTTTAATTACTATAGAAAACCTATTAAAATTTTGTTATTGCATTATATTTACTGTATTCTAAATTTACCATGGCTTATACCCCGGATACAATCCATAGATTCATCAAAATAAGCACACAATGCAAAGGAAACAGAATCTGTCAAAAATAGAACAGTTTGTAAAGATGCGAATTGTTATCATAATTATATAACTCCAAAAATTCTAAACAATTAGTAAAACATAGGAAATTTTTATATAAATCTTGTGTAAAAAATTCAGAATTTTTCGTCGCTTATGTGAATTTTTAATATTCTGTTACTGGACGCAAAAGTTTCTGTTTTTCAACAAGATCAAATCAACTATCACGAAAGCTATCCCAAAGGATTTACTTGGCACAAACACTAATTAAAACATAAAAAACACAATCATAACAGAGGCATAATTGTGCAAACACTCTAGAACAGAAAGAAAAAGGCAAAAATAAATTTTATTCATTGGGTTGCCTCCCAACAAGCGCTATCGTTTTATGCCCCTAGCTAAGCATAATGCATAGATTCAAGTATTGTCATCTTTAGTTTTAGATCTATATGATGCCCTAATGATTGATTCATATGGTGGCTTAATTATTGTTCTAGGGAAGTGTTCCATACCCTTTCTTAGTGGAAATTGAAATTTAATATTGCCTTCTTTCATATCAATCACGGCACCAATAGTACGCAAAAATGGTCTACCAAGTATAATTGGACAAGACGGATTGCAATCAATATCAAGAACAATAAAATCTATGGGCACATAATTTTTGTTTGCAAGAATAAGAACATCATTAATTCTTCCCAAAGGCTTTTTAATAGTAGAATCCTCCAAGTGCAAATTAAGAGAACATTCTTCTATATCGTAAGACCAAGCACATCACATAGAGATTTCGGAATTGTGGAAACACTAGCACCCAAATCACATAAAGCAAAACACTCATAATTTTTAATCTTGACTTTGATAGTAGGTTACCATTCATCGTGCAATTTTCTAGGAATTGAAATCTCTAACTCCAACGTTTCTTCCAAAGCTTTCATCATAGCATCAACAATATGTTTAGTGAATGCTTTATTTTGTTCATAAGCATGGGGTGAATTTATCATGGATTGAAACAAAGAAATACAATCAATCAAAGAGCAATTATCATAATTAAAGTCTTTGTAATCCAAAAGAGTGGGCACATCACTAGATAAAGTTTTGACCTCTCCAAACCCACTTTCAACAAATTTTTTATCAAGATTTTCACCCTCTAAATTATCGGGACGCCTTCTAACTAAAGTTGACTCTTCTTAAGTCCCTTTATCATCAATTTTAATTTTACTGGAATCAATAGAAGAAACAACAATCATTTTAAGATCTTCATCATTTTTATGAAAACAATCACTAGAAAACGCTCTTTCTAAAAATTCTCGTTTAGCTCTAAGCATAGTGGTTATTTTCTTACTTTCATCCATGGAAACATATAAATCTTTAATTGATTCATCAACCTTGGGTACAAAAATTTTCAACTTGAGATTTTCTACATCATGAGAAATTCTATCAATGCTTCTAGACATATCATCAATCTTATTCAACTTTTCTTCTATCGTAGTATTGAAAACCTTTTGATCATTGATAAATTCTTTAATATTGTTCTCAAGATCATAGGTGTTCCTATTATTATTGTAAGAAGAATTACCATAGGAATTACCATAATTATTAGAGGAATTTCCAGGAAAAGGCCTAGGATTAAAATTACCTCTATAAGCATTGTTATTAAAATTGTTTCGCGAGACAAAATTCACATCTACGGGATCACTATTTTGCTCAATCAAAGTAGACAAAGGCACATCATTAATATCAATAGGAGAACTTTTATTAGCAACCAATTTCATAAGAGCATCAACTTTTTCACTCAAAGTACTAAATTCTTCAACCGAATTAACTTTTTTACTAGTAGGTGCTCTTTTGGTATGCCATTGTGAATAATTTGCCATAATATTATCAAGCAATTTAGTAGCTTCACCCAACGTAATTTCCATAAAAGTACCACCCGCGATAGAATCTAAAAGATTTCTAGAAACAAAGTTCAATCCCGCATACAAATTTTGTATGATCATCCAAAGATTTAAACCATGAGTAGGACAATTTCTTAGCATCAACTTCATTCTTTCCCAAGATTGTGCAACATGTTCATGCTCAAGTTGCTTAAAATTTATGATTTGAGTTCTAAGGGAAATAATTTTTGTGGGCGGAAAATATTTAGTAATAAAAGCATCTTTGCACTTATCCCAAGAATTGATACTACTACGAGGCAAAGAAGAAAACCAAAATTTTGCACGATCTCTTAAAGAGAAAGGAAATAATTTCAACTTCACAATATCATTGTCCACATCTTTTTTCTTTTGCATATCACATAATTCTACGAATGTGTTTAGATGGGATGCGGCATCCTCATTAGGAGAATCAGAAAACTGATCTTTCATAACAAGATTCAACAAAGCAGCATTAATATCACAAGATTCCGCACTAGTGGCGGGAGGAGCAATCAGAGTGCTAATAAAATCATTGTTATTGGTATTGGAAAAGTCACACAACTTGGTGTTTTCTTGAGTCATTATGACTACGCAAACAAGATTGCACACAAAAAAACAGATCTGACGAGAAAAAGCGAACGAAAAAGAGGGCGAATAAAACGGCAAATTTTTGTGAAGTGGCAGAGATGAAATCGAGAGGCAAATAATGTAAATTGCAAGGAGATGAGATTTGTGATTAGGAACCTAATAGATGTTGATGATGTCTTCCCGGCAACGGCGCCAGAATTTCCTTTTGATGTCGCTTGAACTACATCGGTATTTCCCCAAAGAGGAAGGGATGATGCAACACAACTACGGTAGGTATTTCCCTCAGTTATGAAACCAAGGTATCAATCTAGTAGGAGAACCAAGCAACACTATGTAAACGGTACCTGCACACAAAGAACAAATACTTGCAACCCGACGCGTAAGAGGGGTTATCAATCCCTCCACGGTAAAAAGATAGATAAATTTATGGTAGATTGGATAAATAGCTCTCAATAAAACACAAAATAATATAAGTAATAAAAAGTGCAGCAAGGTATTTTTGGGTTTTTGGAATAATAGATCTGAAAACAAAAGCAAATAAAAATAGATCTCAATGCAAATATGATAAAGAATAGACCCGGGGGCCGTAGATTTCACTAGTGGCTTCTCTCAAGAATATAGCACACGGTGGGTAAACAAATTACTGTTCGGCAATTGATAGAAGATCAAATAATTATGACGATATCCAAGGCAATGATCAATATATAGGCATCACGTCCAAGATTAGTAGACCGACTCATGCCTCCATCTACTACTATTACTCCACACATCGACCGCTATCCAGCATGCATCTAGTGTATTAAGTTCATGGAGAAACGGAGTAATGCAATAAGAATGATGACATGATGTAGACGAGATCTATTCATGTAGGAATAGCCCCCATCTTGTTAGCCTTAATAGCAATGATACATGCGTGTCTTGCTGCCCCTTATGTCACTGGGAAAGAACACCGCACGGTCGAACCCATCACAAATCACCTCTTCCCATGGCAAGAAAAATCGATCTAGTTGGCCTAACTAAACCAAAGATTCGAAGAAGAAATACGAGGCTATAAATAATCATGCATATAAGAGATCAAAAGAAGACTCAAATAATATTCATGGATATAGATCTGATCATAAACTCAAAGATCATCGGATCCCAACAAACACACCGCAAAAAGAGTTACATCAAATAGATCTCCAAGAGACCATAGATTTGAGAATCAAGAGAGAGAGAGAGAGAGAGAGAGAGGAATCCATCTAGCTACTGACTACGGACCCGTAGGTCTATGATGAACTACTCACGCATCATCGGAGAGGCACCAATGAGGATGATGAACCCCTCCGTGATGGTGTCTAGATTGGATCTCGTGGTTGTGGAACTTGCGGCGGCTGGAATTGTGTTTCGTTGACTCCCCTAGGGTTTCTGGAATATTTGGCAATTTATAGGGCGAAGAGGCGGTGCGGGAGGTCATCGAGGGGGGCACAACCCCCCTGGGCATGCCTGGGCCCCCAGGCACGCCCTGGTGGGTTGTGCCCACCTCGGGCCTCCCCTCTGGTATTTCTTTGGCACACTGGGTGTCTTCTGGTCCATAAAAATTCTCCAAAAAGTTTCGCTACATTTGGACTCCGTTTGGTACTGATATTCTGCGAAGTAAAAACCAACAACTGGCACTGGGCACTATGTCAATAGGTTAGTCCCAAAAAATGATATAAAGTTGCTATAAAATGATTGTAAAACATCCACGAATGATAATATAACAACATGGAACAAGAAAAAATTATAGATACGTTGGAGACGTATCAGTACTCTGTCGGAGGGGGAATCAATCACGGAGGGCTTCTACATCAACCTTGTTGCCCTTCTGATGATGTGTGAGTAGTTCACCACGGACCTACGGGTCCATAGCTAGTAGCTAGATGGCTTCTTCTCTCTCTTTGATCTTCAATACAATGTTCTCCTCGATGTTCTTGGAGTTCTATTCGATGTAATCTTCTTTTGTGGTGTGTTTTGTGGGATACGATGAATTGTGGCTTTATGATCAGATTATTCACGAACATTAATTGTGTCTTCTTTGTATTCTTGTATGCATGATTGTTATAGCTTTGTATTTCTCTCTGATCTATCCGTTTGGTTTGGCCAACTAGATTGATTTATCTTGCAATGGGAGATGTGCTTTGTAATGGTTCCAATCTTGCGGTGCTTTATATCCTAGTGATAAACTAGGGGACAAGACACGTATTTGTATTGTTGACATTAAGGGGAGAACAACGGGGTTTATTCATATTGGTTGGATTTACTCGTGTACATCATGTCATCTTGCTTAAGGCGTTACTCCGTTTTTATTAACTTAATACTCCAGATGCATGCTGGGTAGCGGTCAATGGGTGGAGTAATAGTAGTAGATGCAGGCAGGAGTCAGTCTACTTGTCTTGGACGTGATGCCTATATACATGATCATTGCCTTGAATATCGTCATAACTATGTGCTTTTTTATCAATTTCCCAACAGTAATTTGTTTACCCACTGTATGTTTTTTGTCCGAGAGAGAAGCCTCTAGTGAAAACTATGGCCCACGGGTCTACTTTTATCATATATAAAATCCAAAAATACCTTGCTGCAATTTTATTACTGTTATTTTATTTTATCTATCTACCTCTAGGGGATTGACAACCCCCTTGATCGTGTTGGGTGCAAGTATTTGCTTTTACATGTAGGTGTGGTTAACGAGGTTTCACGTGGTTCTCCTACTGGATTGATAACCTTGTTTCTTAACTGAGGGAAATACTTATCTCTACTATACTGCATTATCCTATCCTCTCCGAGGAAATCCCAACGCAGCTCACAAGTAGCAGTGCCAAGTAAAGCTTTTGGGATGATTTGGTTGATAGTTGACTTGATTCTGTGAAAAAACAGAAACTTTTGAGCCCAGTAGCAGAATTGTTTAAATTCATTGGAATGTGATGAAATTATGAAGTTTCTTACTCATGATTGATATACAAATTGCCCATGTTATCTTAGTTTTTCAGAATTTTTGGAGTTATAGAAGTATTGCGTTTGTTCAGATCATTACAAACTGTTCTATTTTTGACAGATTCTGTTTTTGTTGCATAGTTTGCTTGTTTTAATGAATCTATGGATTGTATCGGGGTGTATAAGTCATGTAGAAGTTAGAATACAGTAGGTATTATGCAATAATAAAATATGAATGGGTTTACAACAGTACCTAAAGTTTATGATTTGCTTGTTATACTAACGGATCTCATGACGTTTCTTGTGAGTTTTGTGTGCTGAAGTTTCAAGTTTTGTTTGAGACCACGATGGATTAAGAAATAAGGAGCGGAAAGACCCTAAGCTTGGGGATTCCCAAGGCACCCCAAGGTAATATTCAAGGAGACCCAAGCGTCTAAGCTTGGGGATGCCTCGGAAGGCATCCCCTCTTTCGTCTACAAACCATCGGTATATCATTTGGAGCTATATTTTTATTGATCACATGATATGAGTTTTGCTTAAAGCATCTTGTATTATACGAGTCTTTTCTTTGTTTGCGTTTTAGTTTTCCACAATCATCTTTGTTGCACACACCTTTTGAGAGGGACACGCATTTATTCGTGATTTATTAGAATACTCTATGTGCTTCACTTATATCTTTTGAGCTAGACAGTTGCTCTAGTGCTTCACTTTTATCTTTTAGAGCACGGCGGTGGTTATATATTGAAGAAATAGTTGCACTCTCATGCTTCACTTATATCATTTTGAGAGTCTAATAAATAGTACTGGCAATATGCACGGGTTATGAAATTGGTCCTAATATGATAGGTATTCAAGAGGGATATAATAGAAACTTTCATGTAGATCACTGAATATGATAAGTTTGATTCCTTGCAATAGTTTTGAGATATAGAGATGGTGATATGTGGGTTGTACTAGTGAATAATTGTGGTTTAGTAAGAATATTGGTGTTAAGATTTGTGATTCCCGAAGCATGCACATATAATCTCCCGTTATGCTAAGAAGTTGGAGCATGATTTATTATTGAGTGTCTTCCTTTGCGTGAAGGTCGGGCGCGCGCGATGGTTAACTCGTACCAACCTCCCCCTTAGGGGCATGCGTAGTAGTACTTTGCTTCGAGGGCTAACAGACTTTTGCAATAAGTATGTGAGTTCTTTATGACTAATGTGAGTCCATGGATTATACGCACTCTCACGACTACAAAATTCCATCTATTCAGTGACAAAAAACCTGGCGACGAAACAAGAACTGTCGCCTAAAATCATTATCTATGACGGTCACCATCGCTATAATTTTGCCCCGGCGTGTCTCTCTGTGTTAACTTTGATGATGTTCTGGACCAATTTTAGGCGACGTTTTTGTCGTCACTGTGCAAGTGTATTTTCTGGCATGATTTTTAATGTCACAGAAAACTTTAACTGTCACCAGTAATCTTGAACGGATTATTGCAGGAAATATAAATAGAAAGAAATTAGTCCCTGAGATTTGAACCCACGAGCTCTCGCTTCCGTAGACGTTACAGTAAGAGGTTTACCGGTGGTGAGGTCACAAAAAAAGAGGTTTACCGCCGAACTAGTGTTTGATTGGTGATAATACTTTGTAGCTTAATTCTTGTATAGTATGTTTTTTAGAGGACTTCTATTGCATGTTCAATAGCAGTACATGTACATTTCGTTGAAATAATAAAATAAATAATGTTTATGTTGAAACTATTGGAGCGACGCCTTCATGAGTTATTTCACGAGTTTATCAGGAAATGGACATGCATCGTTGTCTGTGCAGGCTACGTTCATGGGTGGCTTGGTTGTATGTTTGTAGGCGTCATGGAGGCATGTTTGCAGGCGGCCTAGAGGTGTGTATGCGGCCGGTGTTCAGGCAAGCGAGCAGGCCACATCAGAGATTCTCACCGGAAGACGTGTCGTTGACCGGGTAGTCATTCGGCCGTCGTGGTAGTTTGTGCGTACTGAAGGAGTAAGATCAAACCGCGGCAGCCTTTGACCACCCCTCGGGCCGTCTATCCAACCACCTCTCCTTAATGGCGAACTCGCCTATCGCGGGTTACAAGATAGCGGCCGTCCCTTCTCTCGCACCATTGCCATCTCTAATCCAGCACAAACACCTCGTACATGGCGCACCCCCTAGTCTTCTATTTTGGCGTCATTGAGGAGTAGGAAGAGGACCCTCTAGCCCCCTTGTGGGAAGAGATGGACAAGGAGCTGGAGGAGGTTGCTCAGAAGGAGGCGGAGGCCGCACAGATGGATGCACCCGCGCCTGTTCCCGTGCCAGCGCACGCGCCTACGCCCGTGTCCGTGCTAGCGCATGTGCTCGCGCTGAACGCGATGGAGGAGGAGGATGAGGAGTATGACACTGAAGAATTGCGCGGTGGATCGAGGCCGTTGACATCGCATTCTATGACTTTTTCTTGGGTGGAGGTGGCGGTGCCGCCGGTTGTGGTGCTGGACGTGGATGGATCGACATCGCTGTCAATGGTGGGCGCCATGGCCGTGGTGGTGGCGGCCGTGACCGTGGCCGTGGCCTTGACCGCAACTATGCGGTTACCATGGTCATGGGCCCATGGCCACCACTATGCGGTGACCATGGCCGTGGATAGAACTACGCGGTGACCATGGTTGTGCCCTCAACTACACAGTGACCATATAGCTATACTAGTTTGCTATAGTAGTTTGTAGTATTAGGTGTTGTATCGGATGGTGTCGCAGTGTGACAATTTTGGGAGGGATTGAACTATGTTCGGCTTAATCTTTGCAATGCTTTTAAAATTATCTGATTGAATGGTTAGTAAGTTTGTTTGTACTGTAATGTCTGAAATTCAAACTAATTTCAATGAAAGTGAAATCAATACTGTGTAGCACTGAAACATTCTACTAATAGAGGCATATGTGTTGTCAGCATTTGCAATTGAGGTATCATTAGTTGTTTTAATTTGCAAGAGTACTGCAGTATGATAGTGTTCAGAACACATGACATGCGTATCGTACCACATAGATAAAACCAATTTCAGTATAGAAGCTATTAATTAACGCAATACTTAACATGTAGTACTTCACAACCTTATCATCCACATATAATTAAGTGCTACTCTGCATACACAACTTGGCATATAGTACTAACAATCAGGATTTCAGGAAATCATTGTCCTGGAACTGCATCACAGTAGGTCGTTAATGAACAGGAGAAGCCCTTCAGTGCCTTCGTACAGCATCAACATAACATTGTCGCCCATTTTCAAATGCGGACGCATTTCCATCACAGCCTCCCATTTAGTAATGTGAATGGTTCCAATTCTAGGGGATATTATGTATCTTGCCATGAACTTATTGTTGTGACCAATAGCTAGTGTGATTGGACCAAATCTGGGCATCAATTCAGGAACAACTGAAGGCGGCAACATCTGTTAAAAGATAAATATTACAATTGTGACAGTGTTTGAAGCAATAGTTCATTGAGAGCATATTTAACATAAAATACCTTGTACCATAATTTTGTGAATGTTACAATTCATCCTGTTCAAGGTATGCACCACTGGTACACATATTCCAACCTGGCCTCCAGCATGGAACCGCTTAGTAAAGGAGTCGATTCTACCAACAAATTTGATGAGATGCTTCCAGTCTTTCCAGTGAAATTTGGATGTCGGAGTAACCACCATCTTTTTAACTACATATTGAGCAAGCCCTGCATGGAAATAAAATACTAATTACTAAGTCCGGAGAGATACATTATTTTAGCTAAGTTCCAGTTCAACAAGCAAAAATGTGAAAGAAAACTAACTTAGGTTGTTGGTCCATCGAGGGTTCTCAGACGGTATGGACAGACGGATGATAAGATCAGGCTGTGTTATATCCACTAACAATTCAGTGCCAGTTTTTATTAAGTAACGCATAGCAAGCTCTCTCCACAAGCACGGACGAAAATATGAGTGACCTTCACTATCGGTAAAGAGTATAATTTGGAACGTGCATCCATGGCTTGTCTGCAATGTGAACGGAGCAGAGTCTTCATCTAAGAACATGCAAAACTTTTGTACCACACGGTTTGTTGCAAAGCATGGGATGTACTGCAAGAAGTAGTAAGACATGGTATATTTTTTAACAATGAAGACATAATGTGTTATTCATATAGGTCAGAAATATATGAACAGGTAATATATTAGCTATTAAAAAAAGTGGTCTCCTAATGAATACAAATGAGTAACTTTGTTAACCAAATATGAGCTTTACTTCCATCTGCTAATATTATGATGTTGTGAATGACAAAGTATTACTCACTATGTGAACTAAAAAAAGATCTGTTAGATGACTAGTAACTTTTTGTGTATTTTTACGAAGTTATGCAAATATGAGATGTACTGACTGAACTGTACAACAATAATTTGCATAATGTAGCAATAGTTTCCAGTTTCACATCAGCGGTGCATGCTACTCCCCTTGTAAATGAATATTAAGAGTGTTTAGATCACAGTAGTGATCTAAACGCTCTTATATTTCTTTACGGAGGAGTACCACTAATGTATCCCAATTGAGCAGTACTTTGTTGGTAAAGTAGGCAATGTTTCCATATTGACGTCGGTGGCAAGGCACCTATGGCACCCCCACTAGTTCCTCCCATGATTGACATAAGTGTTCAATGGTAGTTGGCATTTATCCCAATTTAGCAATACTATGTTGGTAAAGTAAGAAATATTCCCAATTTGGCCTAAAGTACAACCATGCAGTCCCCACAAAATCATGTAATTTAAAGAACCCTAATCATTGGCGTGAGATAGATATTTACAAACATATTGTGCGCTTCCTGAAGTCCTCTCAGATGGTGATGGTGAACAGCTCGTTTATCTGGCCGAGGCCACACACGTGCCCTACGTCATGACACTATTGGCACTGAAAATAGAATCGTAAAATTAGACTGCAGGAAAATGCATGCACGACAATTGCCTTATGGTGGATTATCACACAGTGTTAGACTATGAATTAGAACTATAGGATATGGATGCATATTGCACTTACCTTGTTGTCCATGAGAAAACCCCAATCTGGGAGGGGTGGGTAGGCAGCGGTAGAAACATCGGCGTTAGTCACTGCCGATAGCCGGTGGCGCTAGGGTGAGTTGCGAAAGGTGGTTGTATCTTGCAGGCGGCTGCAATCTACGACAACATACGGCTACGGCCTCGGGTGTGTGAGCAGAGTTGTAAAGATGGAGGGCACTGTGAGGCGGCCGGGGGCGAGGAAGGAGGGACGCGGGTTTTCCCTCACAAAATGTGACGAGTTTGTTCGTATGGACTTGGCCCACATGTCATTGGGCGTATGGTTCTATGGCCCAGTTGTTAGTGAATGAATTGGACGTAAAATATAGCTCAAAAAAATGAGTGAATGATTTTTTTGTTTAGGCATTACATTTAGAGAACCATATGGCATTGGCATTACATTTCACTACTGCAGGATGCTGCTAACACGACACTACGATCAGAGACCCTTTGATGAAACTGTGTGCGATGCATTAATCGCAAACGGGGATGTAAAAAACCATCAAAAAAGATGCAAAACATTTGCGATGGCGGAGACATCAAACACGCTTCAGATTTTAGTTACGTGTGCGATGCGGGGCATACGGTTGATCCAGAAGAACTGTTTGTGATGAGGCAGAACAACAGAAATGGGCAGCCATATCAATGTGTGTGTGATATATGGCATACAGTTCGCTCCGATGAACTGTGTGCTATTAGGGAATTCAACAGAAACGGTCAACCAGATCAAGGTGTGTGTGATATACGGCATACGGTTCACTCGGACGAACTGTTTTCGATTAGGGAAGAGAACAGAAACGGTTCAACTTATCAAGATGTGTGTGATATGCGGCATATAGTTCACATAGATGAACTGTTTGCGATGAGCCAAAAGAACACAAACGATTCGTGTAAACAAGATGTGTGTGATATGCAGCAAATAGCCCACTCGGATGAACTGTTTGCGATGAGAAATTATAACATAGACGGTTACTATAGTTAGTTCGTGTGCAATTCTATTCGTACAAAAAACTTTGAAAAATGCAAACTAGTTGCTTGCGGTGGCTAGGAGTATCGCACATGATGCGTCTGCGAGTACTCGTGTGTGATAATTAGTAAGTTACACATACGTTTCCTTATGTTAACACGTGTGTGATAAATAACACGTGGCACCGCATACGGTATTCGGGTTGTGTGTGTGCTCCACTTAGTCTTCCCGTGCTCCAGCGAATGCTTCCCGCGCTCCACATGGGTGAATTGTAAAATCCACGAGCGTCTTCCCTCATCGGTTTCCCGTCACCAGCTAATGGCTTGCTGCATATAACCCAGGCGGCAACGCACCGTCGCGACACTCTGCGCAGATCTAGTCCTCACCCATCTACCATTAGTTATTCCAAGCATGCCAGGCAACGACCAAAGCTTCAACGTCGACCCCTACCTGTGTTACATCTTCGGCAAGGAGAACGAGCCGGAGCAGGTCGGGGAGCAAGAGCTTCATCGGCCGGTGCAGGCACCGTGCCCCATCGGCAGCGATATCGGCGTGATAGTCCTTGGGCGCACAATTGACATATTGCAGAGGAGGTGTGATGAGCAGTTTGCCATCCACCGTGCAAAAGATCCAGAGCTACTCGGCGCATGATCGACGACCCACCCGAAGAGCTGCCGTCACCAGTGCTCATCGAGAGCCTGATGCCCCGCAAGGAATGGGCAGAGGACCTCTGCGATTCAGTCAAGACACAGGCAGCCTGCGGCTTCATCATTGCCCGCGGCGGCCATGTCAACCTCGATCCCGACTATGTGGTGGCCAGGCTCGAGCGCATCCTTGGCGGAGTTGACGTCCTCGACGAAGTAGAACATCGCCAACGTGATATCTTGAGGATGCAGGTGATGGACGGAATTTGCTACCAGGCCAGAGACATGGAAATGGAGCGGTTCTGCGGACATATCATGCGTGCGATTGCACGCTGTCAAGCTCTTCTGGAAGAGGCCCAGCAGCCCCAAGAGCCTCCCAGCGCCAGCAGCTCCATAGGCAGAGGCGGCTTGGGACACTTGGAATGAACGGCCGCAAGGGTGCTATGCTGATCATGGAGTCCGAGAAGATCGTCGTCGGAAGGCCGCCAGCTCAGCCTTTTAGCCTATATTTTATTATAATTGTATGCATATGTAGGTCGTGAGTGTTTTGGGCCTTGCCACATGTGGCATTTTAAATTATCCTGAATATGTAAGATAATTATTAACCGTTGCCATTGTAAATTTGCCTCAACGGCGAGTAGAGCGCGCGCAGGGACGCCAGAGCGGAGCGCGCCGCGGCCGCCTCAATGGCGAGCAAAAAACGCGGACGGACGCGAGCAGAGTGCGCCGTGGCCTCCTCAACGAGGAGCAGAGCGCGCCGCGGCCACCTCAACGGCGAGCAACCACGTGGTCAACCTTCTGGCACCCCGTGGGAGGCGCGACGGTGCATCCATAGGACACGATGGTGATATCTTGACCGTGTGTGATAGTGGGCAGACACGTACACGTACATCCAAGAACGCGGGCCCATGTTTCGGGCTTCCGATGTGTGGCATACGGTTGATCCAAAAGAACTGTTTGCGATGAGCCAGAACAACAGAAACGGGCTTTGTAGGCCCAGAACCATCAATAAATTTTGACCTTGTTTCTCATCACATTGCAGATTACAACGCAATAAGTAATTGCAAATCTGTTCACACCTATCAAACTAATATGTGTTCACACTTAGCACCGGGCTATAAAAACTACCCACTCAAAAATTACTTCACAGTTCCTCTCCTCATCACCCACAAAACTGGTCTTTCCTGTCAAGTCGTTCCGCCATGACCGGTAGGAGGAGTTTCAGGTGGACATATAACCAGGCAGCAAAGACCAAGGCCGTGGAAGCACTAGAGAGGTCCCGCCGCGAAGAGGCAGCCGCAACAAAGATGTCCCTGCGCGCCGCGGAGCCCTCGAACGAGCTCTCACGGGCACGCGAGGGCTCTCACAAGCGCACTCGCCGCGTCGGCGATCGCGACGAGTTGGCATTGCTGAAGTCCTTGGCCGGCGACGCTGACATTCTCGCTGGCCTCATTAAGCAGCAGGAGCTGGTCGACGGCTTGATGAAGCTGCTCAAGATCAACGATGCCTTGGTTGACAAGGCGACCGGCCTCATCGAGCAACTCATGGGTGACAATGCGAAGCTCCTCAAGGCGCTTGCTGAGAAGGAGGAGGAGGCCACCGGCTGGAAGATGCTACATGAGCAGAGCAGTGCCTCGGGGATGATGCTGACAGCGGTCATCCAGGAACTGATGGGTGACTTGAGGAAGCTCCGGATCAAGCGCGAGCAGGAGGTGGAGGAATCCGTGGCTGCTTTCAAGCAAAGTCAAGAGGAATTGAAGAAGGAGCTGAAGGATGTCGTCGCCCGGCAATCCATCGACGAGTAGAGATAGTAGCGACCCAGATCATTGTCTGCGATTTCCTTCTTCTCTTGCCCCCGTGTCTTCCAGGCTTTGCCGCATGTGGCATTTTAAATTATCCGGAATATGTAAGACAATTATTATCCGCGCCATTGTAAATTTGTCATCGTATTATCCGTTGCCATTTTATTTGTCGTCGTATTATCCGTTGCCCTATGTGGCAATTTAAATTAGGTCGGAATACGAGTTGAAAACACGAACAAAGCAAATGCTGCCATGGGATCACAAGCAAACACCCTCCGTCCAGGTGCTTTAATTGACCGCGTGTTAAACAGCTGCTCGGCCGCCATTAATGGAGAAGTTGTGAGCGAGGCGGGCAGCTGGTGGATGGAGGTCAAAGAGCTCACTTCCTGGTGAGCATGGGCGGCCTTGCTGCTCGCACGTATCCCGTCGAGCCTGCGAGGCGGACTGCTCGCATGTGTCCCGTCGAGCCTGCCCGGCAAACTTCTCGCGCTCGTTCCGTCTAATCAAATAGCTGCACGCACGCCACCGAGTATGGTTAAATTTTGGCAGAGGTAGTGGCCGCACTTAAATGGTTACGGGAACACACGGTTCATATAATACAACCATTTGCGATATTAACGTGTCAACTATTTGCATCAAAAGGACTTCGTTGGCTATTAATGTGTGCGCCTTGTCTCAAACTGGATGATTTTTTTTACCACAGCATATATGTGCCATGTCATGAAACCATGCCAAGTTTCATGTTTTTTGGGTGAGTTTTCGATTTACTGGGATTTAAAAACCGAGATTCTCAATGTTTCAGGACGACGAGAAGTTTGTAATTCATTCCCATTCCTTAAATGAGACCTAAACATGCACCCAATGACACATGTACGATTTCCCACCCATTTTGCTTCACTGGAGCATGTGCTTGTAGTTCAAATTTGAATTATGGACTATATTAAATGCCTAGAAAACTTAATTAATATATACAATGGCCAAACGAACCCTGAACAGTTTCAAATTTCAGCACGACACTCCTGTTATTCTATGTTGCCTGTAGAAAACAAAGTTCAAGGCGAGAAGAGGCATCGATTATCGTTTTGCCCACAAGAGGGGCATGTTTCCCTACCGGAACCACGAGAGTTGCGAGAAGCTTTGATTTGTAAGAGGCTTGTAATATAGCTTGGCCCAAATTGGACAATTATTTTACCACGACATATATGTGCCATGTAGTGACACCATGCCAAGTTTCATGATTTCCTGGTGAGTTTTGGATTTACAGAGATTTAAAAACTGAGATTCGCAATGTTTGTGGCCAAGCCAGGACGCCGAGACGGTTGAATTCATTCCCATTCATTCCATTGGACCTAAACATGCACCGCAAGGACACATGTATGTTTTTTCTAGCCATTTTGGTGCACTGGAGCATGTATTTGTAGTTCGGATTTGAATTATGGACATTAAATGCCTAGAAAAATCAATTCATGAATAAAAAAGGTCAAACGAACCCTGAATAATTTCAAAGTTCAGCGCGAATCTCCCGTTGTTCCATGTTGCATGTAGAAGAAAATACAAGGCTAGAAGAGGGAGCGATTATCATTTCGCCCACAAGGGGACATGTTTCCCTATCGAAACCACGAGGGTTCTTGCGACATGCTCTGGTTTGTAAGAGGTTTGTAATAAAGCTTGGCCCAAGTTGGATAATGTTTTTACCATGACATATATGTGCCATGACGTGACACCATGCCACCTTTGATGACTTTCTGGTGAGTTTTGGATTTATGGGGATTTAAAAATAGAGATTCCAAATGTTTGAGGACGAGCCAGGATGCCGGTACGGTTGTATTTCATTCCCATTCCTGGCATGGGACCTAAACATGCACCCAAGGACACATGTATAATTTTTCTAGCCATTTTGGTGAACTGGAGCATGTATTTGTAGTTCAGATTTGAATTATGGACATTAAATGCCTAGGAAACTCAATTAGTGTATAAAAAGGCCAAACGAACCCTGAATAAGTTTAAATTTTAGCATGGATATCCTGTCGTTCCATGTTGCCCGTAGAAGAAAATACAAGGCGAAAAGAGGTAGTGATTATGTTTCGCCCACAAGGGGAACACGTTTCCCTATAGGAACCACGAGGCTTCTTTGAGAGAAGCTCCGGTTTGTAAGAGGTTTGTAATAAAGCTTGGCTAAATTGGACAGTGTTTTTACCACGACATATATGTGCCATGACGTGATACCATGCCAACTTTCATGACTTTCTGGTGAGTTTTGGATTTATGGGGATTTAAAAACCGAGATTCCAAATGTTTGAGGATGAGCCAGGATGCCGGTACGGTTGTAATTCGTTCCCATTCCTGGCATGGGACCTAAACATGCACCCAAGGACACATGTATAATTTTTCTAGCCATTTTGGTGAACTGGAGCATGTATTTGTAGTTCAGATTTGAATTATGGACATTAAATGCCTAGGAAACTCAATTAGTGTATAAAAAGGCCAAACGAACCCTGAATAAGTTTAAATTTCAGCACGGATATCCTGTCGATCCATGTTGCCCGTAGAAGAAAATACAAGGCGAAAAGAGGCAGTGATTATCATTTCGCCCACAAGGGGGACACGTTTCCCTATCGGAACCACGAGGCTTCTTTGAGAGAAGCTCCGGTTTGTAAGAGGCTTGTAATAAAACTTGTGCCAAAATGGACAAAAAAATTCCTCGACATATATGTGCCATGTCGTGACACCATGCCAAGTTTCATGATTTTCGGGTGAGTTTTGGATTTACGGGGATTTAAAAACCGAGATTCTTCTCACGAAATGTTTTCAAATAGCAAACGGTTCACTCACGAAAGTCGTGTGCCTACCAAACCGTGGCCGATGCCCCCCACCCCCCCTGATGCGCGCGCGATCTGAGTCAAGTGTTCTGATTGGCCAGAACCCAAACCCCACGGATCGTACGTCTGTACCGTTGGATGCTCCCAGATCGAACGGTAATCCTCAGCCCTTTCGACAACACATGTAGTATATGGGTAAGCACTGTGCGCATGCGTCATGCTAGCTCGCGCTTCCTTCTCTACTAAGTTTTCTATATTAATGTTGCTATATATCCAAACAGGCTGCCGTTTCCCGCCACTCCTCTCATCGTTTTCCCACCTCTTCTCCCATCGTTTTCCCGCTACCAGTGTTAGTGCTCATTGAAGGCTAGGCGGCGACACACCGGCCATGTAAATATCGCACACAGTTTCTAAAAGCACAAATGTGTGTGATAGGAGGGAGTAGGTCCCATAGGGTGACCAGCGTGAAACGCCTTAAAGGCAAGGAGGCAATTCCTATCAGCAAGGTGCGTCTTCCCATCCGCTAGCCTAGTTGAATAGAATGCAGAAGTTAAGCGTGCTCGGGCTGGAGTAGTCCAAGGATGGGTGACCCGGTTGGAAGTTGACAAATATCTCTATAGCGACCTGTCATGGCGATTATATAAACCTTGGGATCCTTGTTTTGCTAATTTGTAAACTATGTTTTTATTGGTTATTTTTTGCTCTAAAAATTAAAGAACGATTGACTCTATAGTGACCTGTCATGGCGATTATATAAACCTTTTTCAGGTCGCATGCAGGGTATAGGGGCAGGGTGTTCTGATCGAGCATGTCTCCCTTGTGCGGTTTATAGACACTGCACATATCTATGGGCTCCCCGAGGTATATATATTATCCTTTACTGATAATGAGGGGGGCCCACACAATCTATCCCTTTGACCCAACAACGAGAAGGGTTTGACCATGATGGTTTCCTATTGCTATGTGTGCCATGTTAGACCAAATAAAGTTTGAGCGCATGCGTTGGACGATACCCCCCCCCCCCCCCCGCTGCCGCCTCGAAGTTGGGAAACCGACATCGTATGTATTGAACCAGGCTTGGGGTCGGGTACGGTGTTCGGTTTCTAATGTAGTTGGTGGCCCATCGAAGTTGTGCATTCGGGATTTAAACACATCACACACCAGCGTACCCATACATATTTTCGGGCCGCATGTAGTGTATACAGGGTCTTCTGGTCGACCACGTCTCCCTTGTGCGGTTTTTTGTGACGACACGCATATCTGTGGGCTCCCCGAGTGTATATATATCATCCCTTTGACCGATAACGAGGGGTATGTGTTGGCCATGAATGGATTCCTCCTAGTTCTTCACGTTAGGGCCGGTCACCGTCACATGTCATTCAACCAAAGCTCAAGCTCATGCATTGTCAGGATTCCCTCCCACATGCTCAGATTGTTGGGTTCGACCTACACTGTACCCTGCGTATCTCGTCCTTAACTACCTGGCCTTCATGGTTGTTGTCTGTATCGAGAGGTAGGCACCACATCTAAATTGTACATTATTCTATATTGAAAACACACATCACCCCTTCCAACGTACATCATTTTGGGCCGCATGCAAGAGGTGCTGGTTTTGTGGTCCCTCTCATGCGATTTTTATGATGGTTCAATCTATTGGCCCAAGCGGTTTATCGACAACAACAGTTGTCGTTTGACCAAACTATAGATTCACTGGTCCGTCTTATGATAGGTCATGGCGACATGCATGTATGACCAAAGTATCATTACGTGCATCCACCCCGCTGACACGAAGTGGGAGGTGGTGGGTCAAGCACCCTAGCTAGCTACGACATTATGTCATTATAGATATATCCAAGGGTGCTTTCGGGTTTGCGAGGCAGGTGCCACCAAATGCATTGTGTGTTTAAAGTTTTAAACATCACACTCAATATTCCTACATATATTTGGCCACTTCCAGGTGGTTCTTGACTTCTGGCCCCTCTCATCGATCTTCGACGACGCGCCCAACCGTGGGCCCACGCGGTCAAAGTTGTGCATTGGAATTTTGAACATCACAGACCACCCTTTTCACTCATATATATTTGGGCCACATGCTGGTGTGGCTGTCTTCTGACCCTCTCTAACATTTTTTTTTGCTGCAAATACTCTGATGACGCTCAACGGACACGGGTATAATGTCTTAACCGTGTGCGCTGCAAGTGCGCTGTGAATCACCATGACTGCGCAAGTGCGAGCAAAGGTGGAGGTACTGGATCAACCGTGTGCGATGCAAGTGCGCTGTAAAATCACCACGACTGCGCAAGCGCGAGCAAAGGGTGGAGGTACTGGCTTAACCATGTGCGATGCAAGTGCGCTGTAAAATCACCACCTGCGCAAGCTAAAGGCGGGTAGTTTATTTAGAAATTAGGACGAACCGTGTGTGATAGACCAGCTAGCTTGAAATCTAAAAACAAACTACCCGCCTTGAGCGTTGCAAAAATCGGCGGTTCCGCCACTTTTCCTTATTATCATACACACATATTCCTATTGGACCGTGCGCGGTCTTGGGTACTCCCGCCCTACATCAATTCCTTTACCCAAATTTTAGTAGCCGCCGTACTTCAACCGTCGCCCACACTCCTCCAGCACCGACCTTATAGTAAAATTGCCGTAGCCGAGGCATTTGAACCGTCGCCCTCCCTCGTCCACCACCATCTCCACCCACCATTACTAAAATTTTCAGTAGCCGCGGCGTATCCTCAAACACCACCACCCCTCCTCCATAGCCCCCCCACCCGGCCCCCTCCCCCCCTCGAACCCTAGCTCGCCGCCGCCGGCGCTGCCGCCAACCCCTGCCGGTCTGCCCGTTCCTCCTAGCTTAGATAATAAAGTTCAGGTTACCCAGCGATCCCCATACCGTCGCCCCCACTCCCCTGAGTTTTTAGATGAGGCCTACGGTGTCCCTCCCCGCCAGATCCACATCCCCTACTCCAGAATGTCGCAGGCTAAGCTCGACCACGTATCCCGGGGAGCCCGGCGAGCGTTCGGCCAAGAAGAGGTTTATCATGGCCTCTCCGGCGGATGTTGGCGAGGTGGCCGCCGTTCGCCCCGTCCTGTCGATCCCGGAGCAACACGTCGCCGCGGAAGCCGGTGAAGACGTTGACTACGTTGCCATGCCGAAGGCTTAATGTCAGCGGGCTAGCATATTACTGTATCTCGAGAAAGCTAGCTACGACATCAAGCTCGTCGACAGCGATGGCTTCACGTGGGCCATGTACAGGTTAAGTGGTCCATCCCCAACCCCTCTGGTTCAACCGCCGTCGATCTCTTCGACGGCCCTGCCGCTGATCTCCTCCGCCAAGCGGTCAAGGATTTGCGATCCTTGTATGCCATCGAGCCCATTTTGTCATTTCTGAAGGACACGTTCTACGGCAGCGGCTTGGGATCCTCAATTGCCAAGTCAGATCTCATTGACCACGACCACGAGAAGGGCACCCACAAAGGTTCTTCCAAGGTGAAACAGCCCATCTGTGACATCAGAGAGCGCACCATGGGTCTGTGCTCTTCCAACTGGAAGGATCCCGTCCATGACATGTGAGGCAACATCCTATCAGCAAATCTTACCTTTTCTAGCTTGCCAACTCGTACCCTTTGTTGTAGTAGCATTTGCCGTGCGGTGCTTTAACTGTGCCGTGTTTAATTATTTCAGTTATGCAAAAAATGTATTGTTCAATAGGGCTATGTGATGTTTAAGTATGAATTGTCCACTTCAGTTTCACGAATGGCTATATTTGGTTGTTTATAGTGAGTAGATGCCTTGTTTATCGGTATTTGGTTGTTAGGTTGGTTGCAGTGAGCATTTTTTCAGTTATTGAGCAGATGCCTTCTTTATATGTATTTGGTTCTTAGGTTGGTTGCAGTGAACATTTGTCTAGTTATCAAGCAGATGCCTTGTTTATCTGTATTTGGTTGTTAGGTTGGTTGCAGTGAGCATTTGTCCAGTTTTCAAGCAGATGCCTTGTTTATCTGTATTTGCTTGTTAGGTTGGTTGCAGTGAGCATTTGTCCAGTTTTGAAGCATATGCCATGTTTATCTGTATTTGCTTGTTAGGTTGGTTGCACTGAGACTCTGTCCAGTTTTCAATGGCTATATTTGGTTGTTATACTGATAATTTATGCCTTCTTTATTTCAGTCATTCAGATTGTGATGTTCATTATGTGCAAGTCGGAACTGTGCCGCTCGACTGCATCAATACCAGTTTGAACGGCTATATTTGGTTCCAGTTATGCCTGGTGTAGTTAACACATGCCCTTTATTTCAGTTTTACACATTTATCCAGTGTGATGTTTAAGCATTACCTACGTTCTATTCATTTTCAACAATACCAGTTTGAATTGCAATATTTGATGGCTGTTAAGCCTGTTGTCGGTAACATTGCCTTCCATTTTATATCTGCTTTAACAGCATGCTGAAACCAACACATTCAAGCTATCATTTGGAGATGATGTTGTTTACCTTTGCTATATTTGTTTGATGTTAAGGTTGATGTACTTATCATGCCTTTCCACTACTTATGCAGGACAACAACGGGAGTGGCCACCATTTTCCACCGAGGTTAGTTTCATCCCTCGGCTTGTACTCCCCCGTCGTTCCATAATGTAGTGCATATAGATCCAGGCCTGAACACTTGTTAGCTTCTAATATTGACTTGTTGCTTGTAGGTACATATGCCCTTGGCAAGGATCCACGCATCGACCCTTTTTGCGTATGGGGCAATGAGATATTCATGAACAAGCATCAAGTGAGGAAACTGATAAGGATTATTAGCAAAAAGATACGAATGGTGGCAAGCAAATTATTTGTTTTTGCTCTATCCAACTGAATAGTGAGTTGTAGGATGGTAACTACAAACTCTACAGCCTTCTCTTTTTACTGCCCATAATGAGTTGTTAGACAACAATGTCTGAATCTTTTTTGTTCGCAGTGGTTCCCGAAGCAGTTCACTCAAGATTACCTCGCAAAGTACATGATTGGTGGACACGCAATGAAGGTTAAAGTATTTCATCCAGACTACAATAAGAATCGAGAAGTCCTAATGAAGACAGTGAAGGATGGACGGGCAGCCATCACAAGGGGTTGGCCTAGAGTCGTGCGCGCTTTACGCATGGAGGAGGGCACTATATGGGCATTCCGCTTCACCTTCTCCAGCAACCAGAATGCCTTTCGCCTCTCTCTTTACAGTCTTTAGTACAACTGTGGTTCATCATTCTTTACTTGGTGCTTCTATAGTTCTTCAGTATATGTACCTGTGCATCGAATTATGCATTCGTGGTTGAACCTATATTTGTAATAAACATGGTTGGATATGAAATAAGTGATTGCCTACTTTCAAATTCAAAACATATGATTTTTAAATTAGGGATTAATTAGGGATTACACTGCACACGGTTTGCGAAAGCGAAACATCTGCGATAGACGTGGAGATCAGACACGTTTCTAGGATCCACTACGTGTGCGATCAATCTCTACTGCACACACGATCAGCCAAGAAAAAACGTGTGTGATTAACAACAGCATCGCACACAGTTCTTTCTTATTAAATGTTTGCGATAGTCACCTTATCACACACGCTTCGCAATTATGGACTGTTTGTGATGTTGTGCGCATCGCAAATGTTTGGTCATAGAAGAACGCGTGTGATAGGTCGATCATCCAACGCGGGTACGACGGATGAATCGTGTGGGATGTATTCAAGCTTCGCATACAGTTTTATAGCGACAACTGTGTGTGCTCTTACATCGAATCGCACATAGTCGAGGAAAAGTAAATGTGTGTGATTGTCTACTTCTATAATCGTGAACTATTTGTGATGGGTCGCATATCGTAAACGTAGCACCACAGAATACCGACTGCGATGGCAATGCGAGCACAAACGAGTAGGGAGTACTGTATATGCATCGAGGCTCCCTATCCCCGACGGTTTTTGGGTTGTGTGGGAAGGACACCCCTATCGCGGTCACTCACTTGGCGACGGTTCAGAACGCCGTCGCGAAAAGGGGTTAAAAACCGTTTGTATAGCACCTCGCTGTACCAGTGTTTAGTGAACCATATGGCATTGGCTCCATAATTAATATGTACACTACATAATATAATGGGAAATTTTTGTTTCTCCCACTCTATATTTTGCCGATACTTATGCCACTATCAAATTTGACATTTCACTTTTGCCAGTCTTAGGTTATGAAAATGTATCACAATTGACATTCTGTGGCAAAAGCAAAAAAAATAGAGTGGCAATTGTGATACATTGTCAAAAGCTAATAGTGGCAGAAGTGAAAGTAATATTTTTTGCTTTTGCCACAAAATGGGAATTGTGATACAATGTTGAAATCTACAGTGGCAAGAGTGAAATGTCAAATTTTAGAGCGCCATAAGCAAAATTGGCAACAAATTAAGAGTGGAGAAAACTAAATTTTCCCTAATATAATTAGACATACATCCTAAGTTCCATATAGCATCTAAATGTGCACGCATATAGTGGCACTTGAAGCTTCACCTAGGTTCACATTTTCTGGCACTCAGGACATCACATAAGTTTAGATGCATATCTTGCCACTTCAGCAGTGGCAGACATCAAACATGCATAAACATAGTCTTGTACATCACTAGTTCCATAAAATAGGAGGCATAACTACTAGGGTTCAAGCAGCTCCAGCACCTCCAGCATCGCCAGCCCTTGCAAACAACACCTCCAGCATCACCAGCCCCTGCAACAGCACCTCCAACATTGTCATCCCCTGCAACAACCCCTCTAGCATCACCTTCAACATCTTCGTCGTCTTCATCCTCAAAATCATTACGAGGGACACACATTATGACAGTCCTGGTGATCCGTACAATTCTGGGGTTCGTGGCATCACGTGTGAAACTTTGGTTGCCATCATTAGTGCTTCAGCTTCGTTGCCTTCTGCTAACTTCAGGTTGCAACCATGAATCAATGAAACATCTGTTTGGTACTTGAATTTCACCAGAACAACATCCTTGATTTCATGATCAGCTATCTTGAAGTCCTAGTGACATAAAGTCTGATGGAGAGCATATGCAACAGAAAATGCAGGTGAAAATAGGCTGCTCTTGACGGTGAACATGGCTACATCGTTAGCAGTACCATATTCCAAATCCAACTGAGCCTTAGTGGCATACGCAATTCGAAGAACTTCAGGGGAACCATCATACAACTGAAATGCAAATAAATAACATTTTCATGAAAATCACGTAGAAGTTCAGATTCAGTACATTCTATTTCTAATCAGGGGAACCTAATCATCATCCATATTGCCCATGTCCGGATTTATGGGATACGCAACACAACACTAGGAATAAATCCTGAAAGATTAGGACATAAATCTACCTCAGGATCCAAGAACCGACGATGCTTGATTCCGTATTCAGCAACTTCATCGACCACCCGTTGACCCACAAGTATAGGGGATCAATCGTAGTCCTTTCGATAAGTAAGAGCGTTGAATCCAACGAGGAGTAGAAGGAAATGACAAGCGGTTTTCAGCAAGGTATTTTCTGCACGCACTGAAATTATCGGTAACAGATAGTTTGGTAGTAAGATAATTCATAACGGGTAACAAGTAACAAGTGTAACAAAGGTGCAAAAAGGTGGCCCAATCCTTTTTGTAGCAAAGGATAAGCATGGACAAACTCTTATATAAAGCAAAGCGCTCCCGAGGACATATGGGAATTATTGTCAAGCTAGTTTTCATCATGCTCATATGATTCGCGTTCGTTACTTTGATAATTTGATATGTGAGTGGATCGGTGCTTGGGTGCTGTCCTTACTTGGACAAGCCTCCCAATTATGATTAACCCCTCTCGCAAGCATCCGCAACTACGAAAGAAGAATTAAGATAAATCTAACCATAGCATGAAACATGTGGATCCAAATCAGCCCCTTAAGAAGAAACACATAAACTAGGGTTTAAGCTTATGTCACTCTAGCAACCCATCATCTACTTATTACTTCTCAATGCCTTCCCCTAGGCCCAAGTCATGGTGAAGTGTCATGTAGTCGACATTCACATAACACCACTAGAGGAAAGACAACATATATCTCATCAAAATATCGAACGAATACCAAATTCACATGATTACTTATAACGAGACTTCTCCCATGTCCTCATGAACAAATGTAACTGCTCACAAAGCATGCTCATGTTCAAGATCAGAGGGGTATTGAATATCATTAAGGATCAGAACATATGATCTTCCACCAAATAAACCAACTAGCATCAACTATGAAGAGTAATCAACACTACTAGCAACCCACAGGTACCAATCTGAGGTTCTGAGGCAAAGATTGAATACAAGAGATGAACTAGGGTTTGAGAGGAGATGGTGCTGGTGAAGATGTTGATGAAGATTGACCCTCCCATGATGAGAGGATCGTTGGTGATGATGATGGCTTCGATTTCCCCCTCCCAGAGGGAAGTTTCCCCGGCAGAATCGCTCTGCCCGAGCCCTAGATTGCTTCTGCCCAGGTTCCGCCTCGAGACGGTGGCACTTCGTCCCAAAAGCTTCCTTTTGATTTTTCTAGGTCAAAACCTTTCATATAGCAGAACATGGACATCGGGGGCTGGCCAGGGGGCCCACAAGCTCAGGGGGCGTGCCCTGGGGGGTAGGGCGCGCCCCCCAGGCTTGTGGCCACCTGGTGGGTCCCCTTCTGTTATTTCTTCTCCCAATATTTTTTATATATTCCAAAACAATTCTTCGTAAAGTTTCAGGACATTTGGAGTTGTGCAGAATGGGTATCTCAGATTTGCTCCTTTCCGGTCCAGAATTCCAGCTGTCGGCTTTCTCCCTCTTCATGTAAATCTTGTAAAATAAGAGAGAAAAGGCATAAGTATTGTACCATAATGTGAAATAACAACCCATAATGCAATAAATATCAACATAAAAACATGATGCAAAACGGACGTATCAACTCCCCCAAGCTTAGACCTCGCTTGTCCTCAAGCGAAAGCTGAAATTGATAATCATGTCCACATGCTTAGAGATAGAGGTGTGATAAAATAAAATACGGACATGAGGGCATCATGATCAACTTTAGAACATCAATATATTGTCATATAACTTCTTATGCCAAAGTGATAATTCATTCACAAGGTAAAGTATGAACCCAAAAGCTTTATTGAAAACTAGCAAACTATGTTCTCGGTCATTGAAGCAATTGCAATTTATCATAACATCAGAAAGAGTCAATGTAATATCTCTTATTTAGCAAGTTCAGATACTCAACCATCATTTAATCTTTCATAATTGCTAACACTCATGCGATACCTATGAGATCAAAGCTTTAATCAGACACATAGGAAATAGGGGCTTATAGTTTCACCTGCCAACAATTTACCTCAAGGGTAATGTCAACAATAATAATTTATGATCACCTACATCCGAGTGGATATATATGTCTGGATCTTCCCCAACACAAAGTGCTTGCCAAAAAGACAAAATATAAAAGGAAGGGTGAGGATCACCATGACTCTTGCATAAAGGTAGAAAGTAAAAATAAAAGATAGGCCCTTCGCAGAGGGAAGCAGAGGTTGTCATGCGCTTTTATGGTTGGATGCACGAAATCTTAATGCAAAAGAACGTCACTTTATATTGCCGCTTGTGATAGAGAACTTTATTATGCAGTCTGTCGCTTTTATTTCTTCCCCATCACAAGTTTGTATAAAGTTTATTTTCCTCACACTAATAGATCATACATATTTAGAGAGCATTTTTTATTGCTTGCACCGATGACAACTTACTTGAAGGATCTTACTCAATCCATAGGTAGATATAGTGGACTCTTATGGCAAAACTGGGTTAAGGGTTTTGGACGCACAAGTAGTATCCCTACTTAGTGCGGAATTTTTGGCTAGCATAGGATGAGAAGCAAGGTCAACATGTTGGAGGACCCATGACAATATAACTTCTATTCGGGTATAAAGGAACATAACACATTATGTTGTCTTCCTTGTCCAACGTCAACTTATTAGCATGTAATATTTTAATGAGTGCTCACAACCACAAAAGAAGTCCAAGATAGTCTATTTATATGTGAGACCTCTCTTTCTTTATTACTTCCTATTAATTGCAACAATGACCAAAACTATGTTTGTCAACCCTCAACAAATTTCATGCGACATACTTCTTATATGTGAAGTCATCACTCTCCATAAGATTAGTATATAATCTTTTTATTTCTTTTATTCTTTTTCTTCTCCCAGATCAAAGCAAGAAAGCAAAGCTGTCAACTCAACACTAAACTTTATTATATATCTCTCGCACTTGATTACATAGATAGAACTCAAAGCAAAACTCAAAGACTAGATCATACTAAAACTTTTATTCTACTAGATCAAGATTTAACCAAAAGGATCAAACTAAGATAAACGATAAAGATAAAGATGTGATGGTGATACGATACCGGGGCACCTCCCCCAAGCTTGGCATAAGCCAAAGGGAGTGCCCATACCCATGTACTCAAGTCTCCTTCTTCGAAGGTGGTGGTGATGAAGTTGATGATGTGGGAGGCTTGTCCTCCGTCTTCCAAGGCATAGGCTCACCATCGTAGAAGGATGAACAAGCCTTCGGAATCCTCAAATCTGTAGCCAAACTCATCCTCTTAAATCTGTATTCATACTCACAGTTTTGGTTTTGCAGGTCATAGATCTGGGCTTGGAGGTGCTCGATTTTCTCATGAAGCTTGAAGATGGCCTCTCCAATATCATTGGTGTCCAGCTTGTGGTCACGGGTGAATTCCGTGATCATGGAGTGGTTGGCATTGAGTCCGCGTTCCACCATCCCTTGGCACTTGAACACCTCCTGCTCCACTGCTTCGAGCCTGGCCTCCATGCTTTCGGTCCTCCTTGGCCCTTGAACATCCCGGATGTGAAGCACCCCCTCTTGCATCTCAATGATTTGAGGGTGTTTCATCACCTCCGGAAGGTAGGGGCTGATGACCTTCTCGTAGAACTTGTCCTTAGGGGCACTTGGAGATGTCATGACGATCTAGATCTGTCAGAAAAAATAGCTCGAAACAAGAACAGAGGATATTGTCGTAATCCGGTGGTCAAAACCTTCGGGAGATTATACAATGAATTTTTACCGTGCAAAACAAGTATTCTCAGAGAAAACGGAGTCCGGAAGGTACACGAGTGGGCCACAAGCTTGGGAGGCGCGCCCCCAGGCTTGTCGCCTGCTCGTGCACTATTCTGACTACTTTTTATTTTCCTAATTTTTTAAATATTCCAAAACAGAGTAAAATTGCTTTTGGAAAACTTTTGGAGTCGGTTTACTTACCGTATCACATACCTATTCCTTTTCAGGGTTCTAGAGCGTCCTGGAAGGTTTCCCTTATGTACTCCTCCGGTGTTATGATATGAATAAAATTAGTTTCAACATTTATGGGCGTACCTGAGATATAATGTTTGATTCTTTGCCCATTCACCATCTTCGGGTTATTGCCCTCGGCATTTTTTATCTTGATGGCACCGGAGCGATAAACTTCCTTGATAATGTAAGGACCTTCCCATTTAGAGAAAAGTTTTCCTGCAAAAGATCTTAAACGAGAATTGTATAGCAAGACATGGTCACCCACATTAAATTCATGCTTTTGTATCCTTTTGTCATGCCATCTTTTAACCTTTTCTTTAAACAAATTGGCATTTTCATAGGCTTGGGTTCTCCATTCATCAAGTGAGCTAATGTCAAATAACCTCTTCTCACCGGCAAGTTTGAAATCATAGTTGAGTTCTTTAATTTCCCAATAAGCTTTATGTTCTAATTCAAAAGTAAATGACATGCTTTCCCATAAACCATTTTATATGGAGACATACCCATAGGATTTTTATAAGCAGTTTTGTAAGCCCATAATGCATCATCAAGTTTCTTAGACCAATTCTTCCTAGACCTGTTAACAGTCTTTTGCAAGATCAATTTTATTTCTCTATTACTTAATTCTACTTGACCATTAGACTGAGGATGATATGGAGATGCAATTCTATGGTTAACATCATACTTAGCAAGCAATTTACGGAAAGGACCATGAATAAAGTGTGAACCACCATTAGTCATTAAATATCTAGGGACTCCAAACCTCGGGAAAATAACTTCCTTAAGCATTTTAATAGAAGTGTTGTGATCAGCACTACTAGTTGGAATAGCTTCTACCCACTTAGTAACATAATCAACAGCAACTAAAATATGTGTATACCCATTGGAGGATGGAAAACGACCCATATAATCAAATCCCCAAACATCAAATGGTTCAATAACAAGTGAATAATTCATAGGCATGTCCTAACGTCTACTAATGTTACCAATTCTTTGACATTAATCACAAGACAAGACAAACTTACGAGCATCCTTGAAAAGAGTAGGCCAATAAAAACCAGATTGTAATACCTTGTGTGCGGTTCTGTCTCCAGCATAGTGTCCTCCGTAAGCCTCGGAGTGACACTTGCGTAGGATTTGTTCCTATTCATGCTAAGGTATACAACGTCTAATAACACCATCTACTCCTTCTTTATAAAGGTGTGGGTCATCCCGGAAGTAGTGTCTTAAATCATAGAAAAACTTTTTCTTTTGTTGGTATGTAAAACTAGGTGGTATGAATTTAGCAACAATATAATTAGCATAGTCTGCTTACCATGGAGTACTACGAGAAGCATTTATGACAGCTAATTGTTCATCGGGGAAGCTATCATCAATAGGTAGTGGGTCATCAAGAATATTTTCTAATCTAGACAAGTTGTCTGCTACGGGGTTCTCAGCCCCTTTCCTATCAGTAATATGTAAATCAAATTCTTGTAGCAAGAGAACCCACCTAATGAGTCTAGGTTTAGCATATTTCTTTTCCATAAGGTATTTAATAGCAGCATGATCGGAGTGAACAATTACTTTGGAATCGACAATATAAGATCTGAATTTATCACAAGCAAACGCAACTGCTAAAAATTCTTTTTCAGTAGTAGCATAATTTCTTTGAGCACTGTCTAGAGTTTTAGTAGTATAATGGATAACATTTAATTTCTATCAACTCTTTGTCCTAGAACAGCACCAACAGCATAATCACTAGCATCACACATAATTTCAAAGGGTAGGTTCCAATCAGGTGGTTGAAAAATAGGTGCAGAAATTAAGGCTTTCTTAAGAATTTCGAATGCTTCTACACAATCATCATCAAAAAACAAATGGAACATCTTTTTGCAAAAGATTAGTAAGAGGCCTAGAAATTTTAGAGAAGTCTTTAATAAATCTCCTATAGAAACCAGCATGACCAAGGAAACTTCTTATACCTTTGATATCCTTAGGACACGGCATTTTCTCAATCGCATCAACTTTAGCTTTATCAACTTCAATACCTCTTTCAGAGATTTTATGCCCCAAGACAATACCTTCACTAACCATAAAGTGGAACTTCTCCCAATTCAAGACAAGATTAGTTTCGTCACATCTCTGCAAAACTCGATCAAGGTTGCTTAAGCAATCATCAAAAGAAGTTCCGTAAACGAAAAAATCATCCATGAAAACCTTAACAATCTTTTCACAAAAGTCAGAGAATATAGCAGTCATACATCTTTGAAAGGTAGCAGGTGCATTACATAAACCAAAAAGCATACGTCTATAAGCAAAAGTACCGAAAGGGCATGTAAAAGTAGTTTTTTCTTGATCCTCTTGTGACACGGGTATTTGGGAAAAACCAGAATATCCATCTAGAAAGCAGAAATGTGTATGTTTTGATAGTGTTTCTAGCATTTGATCAATGAAAGGTAGAGGATAATGATCTTTCCTAGTAGCTTTGTTTAATTTTCTAAAATCAATTACCATTCTATAACATGTAATAATTCTTTATGGAATAAGTTCATTTTTATCATTAGGAACAATAGTAATACCTCCCTTCTTAGGGACACAATGAACATGACTTACCCATCTACTATCAGCAATAGGATAGATTATACCTCCTTTCAGAAGCTTTAATATTTCATTTCTTACCACTTCTTTCATTTTTGGATTTAACCGTCGCTGGTGATCAACAACTAGTTTAGCATCAGGTTCCATATTAATTTTATGCTGACCTAGAGTGGGACTAATGCCCTTAACATCATCAAGAGTATATCCAATAGCGGCACGATGCTTCCTTAGATTTTTCAATAATCTCTTTTCTTCATGCTCTGAAAGGTTAGCACTAATAATAACAGGATATATCTTCTTTTCATCAAGATAAGCATATTTCAATGTATTAGGTAATTGTTTAAGCTCAAACATAGGATCACTCTTGGGTGGAAGAGGATCTCCAAGAGTTTCAACAGGCAAGTTGTCTTTCAAAACATGCATTTGTTTAAAGAATGTCTCATCTATTTCATTTCTTTCATTCATATGCATATCATTGTCATGGTCTAGCAAATATTGTTCTAAAGGATCGGTAGGAGGCACAGCAATAGAAGAAAGACCAATAATTTCATCCTTACTAGGTAATTCTTTACCACGGGGTTGTCTACGGAATTTGGAGAAATTAAACTCATGAGACACATCACCAAAACTTACACTAATAGTTTCTTTCTCACAATCTATCTTAGCATTAACAGTGTTTAAGAAAGGTCTACCAAATATAATGGGGAAAAATCATCTTGTGGGGACCCAATAACTAGAAAATTAGTAGGGTATTTTATTTTCCCATACAAGACTTCAACATCACTAACAATCCCAAGTGTTGTAATAGTGTCTCTATTAGCAAGCTTAATAATAACATCAATATCTTCTATCTCAGCAGGTGCAGTATCATTCATAATTTCTTGATATAAAGTAAACGGGATTTCACCCACACTATAGCACCCAAATCACATAAGCCACGATAACAATGATCTCCTATCTTAACAGAGACAACAGGCATGCCAACAACAGGTCTATGTTTATCTTTTTCATCGGGTTTAGCAATTCTAGTAGCTTCATCATAGAAGTAAATAACATGCCCATCAATATTTTCAACCAAGAGATCTTTAACCATAGCAACATTAGGTTCAACTTTAATTTGTTCAGGGGGTGTAAGTGTTCTTGTATAACTTTTGCAAACCACGGCTGAAGCTTTAACATGTTCTTTTATCCTAATAGGAAAGGGTAGTTTCTCAATGTAAGCAGTAGGAATAACATGATCAACATTATAAGTAGTGGTTTCTTCTCTAGCTTCAATAGGTTCTACTACTATTACTTCAATGGGATGATGATATTTAAACCACTTCTCCTTAGGGAGATCAACATGAGTAGCAAATGATTCACAGAAAGAAGCTACTATCTCAGAGTCAAGTCCATACTTAGTGCTAAAATTATGAAAAGCATCGGTATCCATAAAAGTTTTAACACAATCAAATTCAAGCTTTATACCTGACTCCTTACCTTTGTCGATCTCCCAATCTTCAGAGTTGCATTTAATTCTTGCCAAGAGATCCCATTTGAATTCAATAGTCTTCTTCATAAATGAACCAGTACAAGAAGTATCGAGCATGGATAGATCATTACGAGAAAGCCGAGCATAAAAATTCTGAATAATAATTTCTCTTGAGAGCTCATGATTGGGGCATGAATATAACATTAAATTAAGCCTCCCCCAAGCTTGAGAGATACTTTCTCCTTCACGAGGCCAAAAATTATATATATAATTCCGATCACGATGAACCAGATGCATAGGATAAAACTTCTGATGAAATTCCAATTTCAATCGGTTATAATTCCAAGCTCTAGTATCATCACAAAGCCTATACCATGTCAATGCCTTTCCCTTCAAAGATAAAGGGAATACCTTCTTCTTGACTTCATCTCCGGGTAAACCTGCAAGCTTAAATAATCCACAAACTTCATCCACATAAATTAGGTGCATATCAGGATGTAGTGTTCCATCTCCTACATAAGGATTAGCTAGCAGTTTCTCTATCATACCCGAAGGAATTTCATAATAAATATTTTCAATAGGTGCAATAGGTTGAGAAGCAACTCTTTGTTCTTCCGGTCGGGGTGAAGATACCCCGAACAAGCCCCTCAAAGGATTGTTTTCCATAGTGACAAGTGACAATAAATTTTAGCACGTAATATAAATGTTTCCTTACCAAATTCCACTTACCAAAGGCGCTTCACTCCCTGGCAACGGAGCCAGAAAAGATTCTTGATGACCCACAAGTATAGGGGATCAATCGTAGTCCTTTCGATAAGTAAGAGTGTCAAACCCAACAAGGAGCGGAAGGAAATGACAAGCGGTTTTCAGCAAGGTATTTTCTGCAGGCACTGAAATTATCGGTAACAGATAGTTTGGTAGTAAGATAATTCATAACGGGTAACAAGTAAAAATTGTAACAAAGGTGCAGAAAGGTGGCCCAATCCTTTTTGTAGCAAAGGATAAGCCTGGACGAACTCTTATATAAAGCAAAGCGCTCCCGAGGACACATGGGAATTATTGTCAAGCTTTTCATCATGCTCATATGATTCACGTTTGTTACTTTGATAGTTTGACATGTGGGTGGACCGGTGCTTGGGTGTTGTCCTTACTTTGACAAGCCTCCCACTTATGATTAACCCCTCTTGCAAGCATCTGCAACTACGAAAGAAGAATTAAGATAAATCTAACCATAGCATGAAACATGTGGATCCAAATCAGCCCCTTACGAAGCAACGCATAAACTAGGGTTTAAGCTTATGTCACTCTAGCAACCCATCATCTAGTTATTACTTCCCAATGCCTTCCCCTAGGCCCAAATCATGGTGAAGTGTCATGTAGTCGACTTTCACATAACACCACTAGAGGAAAGACAACATACATCTTTGTCGGTGTTCTGGGATCGGGGGTACCCAGACCTGCCTGCCTGCGGCCCAAGGCGTGGCTCCCTCGATGGCCCTGCACGGCCCAGCTACAACAACTCCAAGACAAGACCCTCGCGAAGGACCCCTGGCCTCGCGAGGCAGACAGCACCAAGACCTCCAAGGGAGCGGCCTCCCCAGGCTGCCTCCCGAGAAGCAGAGATTTCTATGCAGGTACTCAGCCTCACGAGGCTGCGATGACATGAGCCATGATGACCATGGCTAGGCGGGTGCAGAGGGGGCAGTTTCCCTTTCGGTGCTAAGGGAGCAAGGACAGGCGTGGGTTCCCGAGGAGCTTCCCAAAGGTTTCCATTTCGGTGCCACAAGACCAAGACCACGAGCTCGGCAGGACGGATGTCATCGCCGAGCCCACCGCTGCGTCACGACCAGAAGCTTTGCGGGAGAAGACCACCTTTCATCAGGATTAGATGTACTTCTTGTCCCCTTTCAAATTGGCCATTGTGGGATCCCTTCCCGCCTAAGTTTTGAGGGAAGAGGACCAAGGCCACTATAAATATAGGCTAGCCACCACCGTAGAGAGGGGGAACCAACCGGATCAAATCCATTCCACCCTGACCACGAAGCCCTCACGAGGCTGTTCATCCACTTTACTTGTTCATCCTCAGCCTCCTCATGAGGCCAATCCACGACAAAGCAGGAGTAGGGTCTTACACCGCAAGGTGGCCCGAACCTGGGTAAACTGTTGTGTTCATCTTCTTCCCCGCTCGCGTGCGTTCGGCGAGGCTAGGCTGTAGGGCGACGAGCTTGAGATTTGAGAGGTTGAGATATTCATACACGCCCGTGAGTTCGAACCTTCTTGGGTCTGCGGAGCCCTGAATCCGACATTTGGTGCGCTAGGTAGGGGCATGTCGAAGCCCCGCCTCTTCACCAACCATGCTCTGCCATCGCTCCGTCGTTCCCATGGCGGACGCTGCCCCGCCGGTGTGGCCGCCCGAAGCCTGCGGGGGTGTCATGGGCTGCCCGACCTTCACTCCCGACCTGCGCCGGGTGCGGTGGCCCGCGAAGTTTAGGCCAATGCTGCCCCCACAGTACGATGGCGTTGCAGACCCCGAGGAGTTCCTCTAACTGTACGCGCAGGCCATCCAAGTGGCGGGCGGCGACAACAAAGCCATGGTGAACTGGCTCTCCCTGGCCCTCACGGAGGTCCCTCGGTCTTGGCTCTGCGGCCTCCCTAACACCTCAATCTCCTCCTGGGAGGAGCTTCGCGGCCAGTTCATCATGCACTTCGCGGCCCCGGTGCCCCACGCTATCGCATGCATCATCGGCGGGTCGCAGGCGCCTGCTTCTAGCCGCCACATCAAGCAGTTCTTCCGCCGGTCGGGCGCTGCTCGGCCGCAGCATGAAGCTTCCCGGGGGCGCTCCGGGCCAGGGGTCGACATCACCTTCGACTTCAAGGATCACCCCAAGACTATGGTCGTAGAGGGTGTGCTCCCCATGCTATGCACGCCCACCATCAGCAACGCCGTGGTCACCAAGACCCTCCTCGACGACGGCGCCAGCCTCAATGTCCTTTCCCTGGAAACCTTCAATATGCTCCAGGTGCCTCATGACCAGCTCGCACCCACCAGACCCTTCTTGGGGGTGACCAGGGGCTCTGCTACCCCCGTGGGGTAGGTGCGCCTTCTCGTCACGTTCGGCAAGTGCGACAATTACCGCACCGTGATGATCGACTTCGACGTGGCCCACATCGGCCTCCCGTACAACGCCATCCTGGGGTACCCAGCTCTCGCCAAGTTCATGGTGGCAACCCATCCGGGCTACAACGTCATCAAGATGTCGGGCAGCGGCGGCATCATCACGGTGGCCGGGAACACCAAGGACGCGGTCTGGGCTCTTAAGCTCGCCTACGGAGCCACGGCGGCCTCTCGACCAGGTGCTGAGGATGCCCCGGAGGCCCTCAGGGCCGCGCCCATGAAGAAAAAGCAGTTGTTCTCTCAGGACCGGGCCGAGACGAAGCAGGTGCCCGTTGACGACGAGAATCCAGGCCCCACCTTCACCATAGGAGCAAGTCTCCCCCCGGAGCAGGAGGAGGCACTGATTGGCTTCCTACAAGCGAACAAGGACATGTTCGTTTGGGAGGCGTCGGACCTGGTTGGCGTCCCAAGGGAGGTGATCGAGCACCACCTGAGGGTATGCCTGGAGCGCGCCCTGTGAAGCAAAAGGCGCGATGTCAAGCGCAAGAGAAGCAAGCATTCATTGTCCAAGAGGTCCGCAAACTGCAGGAGGCCGGCGTTATTCGGGAAGTGCGGCACCCGGATTGGCTGGCCAACCCAGTGATTGTCCCCAAAAAGGGGGGAGGAGCATATGTGCGTCGATTTCACAAGCCTCAACAAGGCTTGCCCTTAGGACCCCTTCCCGCTTCCATACATCGACCAGATCGTGGACTCCACCGTCGAGTGTGATATGTTTTGTTTTTTGGACGCTTTTTCCGGATATCATCAGATCAAGATGGAGACAAAGGACGTCGAGAAGACGGCCTTCATCTCTCCATGTGGCGTGTACTGCTACACCTGCATGCCATTCAGGCTGCGGAACGCCGGTGCAACCTTCCAGCGGCTAATGCACATCGCGTTGGGGCCACAACTGGGGCGAAATGAGGAGGCATACGTCGACGACATCGTGGCCAAGTCACGAGAAGCAAGGACCCTCATCGAGGACCTGGAAGAAACTTTCGCCAACCTACGCCAAGTGAACCTGAGGCTCAACCCAGAAAAGTGCATTTTCGGGGTCCCGTCTAGCAAGTTGTTGGGTTTCCACGTATCGCACCGAGGGATCGAGGCTAACCCCGAGAAGATCAAGGCAATTGAAAAGATGCGCCCACCACAGACCCTCAAGGAAATGCAAAAGCTCGCGGGGTGTGTGACCTCACTGGGGCCCTTCATCTCCAAGCTCGGTGAGCGCGCCCTCCCTTTCTTCAAGCTGATGAAGAGGAAGGGCCCCTTCGAATGGACTCCGGAGGCTGAGGCAGCTTTTGAAGACCTCAAGAGGTACCTCACTAGCCCGCCCGTAATGGTGGCGCCTCGTCCTCTTGAGCCTTTGGTGCTCTACTTGGCGGCCACCCCCACTCGGCCAGCGCAGCGCTCGTGGCGGTCAGGGAGGAGCACGCTGACACGGGCGCAAAGCGAGGCGCCCCGCGAAGGGTCGTGCCATGTTCACTACCTCAGGGTGGCGCTCCTGAGGCCCCCATCACTTCACCAGACGGCGAGGCTCCTGAGGCTCTCTCGCCCCTTGTCGAGCACCCGGTGTATTTCGTCAGCACTGTGTTGCGCGATGCGCGCGCGCTACCCCATGCAGCAGAAGCTCGTGCTCGTGCTCCTCGTCGCCTCTAGGAAGCTGCGTCACTATTTCCAAGTCCACCCCATCAAGGTCGTCTCCGCGTACCCCCTGGAGAAGGTGCTCTGCAGCCCCAATGCCGCTGGAAGGGTGGCAGAGTGGAACATCGAGCTGCAAGCCTTTCAGCTGGAGTTCAGCACCACCAGGGTCATCAAGGGTGCGGCCCTTGCTGATTTCGTGGCGGAGTGGACAGATGCTCCCGACCGGGGGCTGGACGAGGGCTAATCCCTCACACCCGGCGACGAGGCACCCGACAGCTGGATCATGCACTTCGATGGTGCCTTCGTGCGGCGAGGCGCGGGGGCTGGAGTTGTACTCATCTCACCGACTAAGGACAAGCTCTACTACGCCATGCAGCTTTGCTTTCAGCATGGCGAGAAGGCCTCCAACAACATCACGGAATACGAGGGCCTGATCGCCGGCCTTAGGGCTGCGGCTGCCCTGGGGGTCAAGCGTCTCACCATCAAGGGCGACTCCTACCTTCTTGTCAACTTCTCCAACAAAGAATACAAGCCAAAAGATGAGCACATGGAGGCATATCTGGAAGAAGTACGTAAAATGGAAAAGCGTTTCCAGGGCTTAGAGTTGCAGCACGTCCCACGCGGCATGAACAAAGAAGCAGACGACATCACCAAGAGGGCATCCCGTTGCGAGCCCCAGAAGCCTGGCGTCTTCGAGGAAATGATCTTCAGGCCGTCGGCGGCACCCCCCACCGCAGGCCCAGTGCTGCTCCGGGAAGAGCCGCCTTCGGCCCCGGCCTCAGGCGCCCCGGCCTACGGTCCGACCTCAGGAGCCCGCCTGCTCCTGGCACTAGAGCCTCAGGAAGGCTGCTGGACCGAGGAGTTCAAGGCGTACTTACTCCGTGGTGCGCTGCCAGAAAAGGAGGAAGATGTAGAATGCGTGGTTCATCAGGCCACCGCTTATTGCTTGCAGGACGGTGATCTATACCGAAGACGCCCCAACGACGTCTTGCTATGGTGCATATCCAAGGAGCAAGGGCGCGAGCTGTTGGTCGACATCCACGGCGGAGATTGTGGACAGCACTCCTCGTCGCGCACCCTCGTGGGCAAGCTGTTCCGCAGTGGGTTCTACTGGCCCACGGCGCTCAACGACGCCACCGAGCTGGTGCGATCCTGTGAGGCCTGCCAGTTCCATGCCAAGCAGATTCACCAGCCCGCACAAGGTCTCCAGACCATCCCGCTCTCATGGCCCTTCATGGTCTGGGGGCTAGATATTCTGGGCCCATTTCCTCGGGCAGCCGACGGATACCGCTACCTCTACATCGCCATCGACAAGTTCACCAAGTGGGCGGAAGTGGAGCCCGTGCGCTCCATTCCTGCGGGCTCAGCCGCCAAGTTCATCAAGGACCTCATGAGCCGTTTCGGAGTCCCTAACCGCATCATTACTGACAATGGCTCCCAATTCACGAGCAACCTCTTCAGGACATATTGTGCTAACATTGGAATGCAGATATGCTACGCTTCGGTGGCGCACCCACGAAGCAACGACCAGGCTGAGCGCGCCAACGCGGAGGTCCTGAGGGGCCTCAAGACAAGGAGCTTCAAGAAGAAGCTTGAGGCCTGCGGCAGAGGTTGGCTCGGTGAGCTTCAGTCCGTGTTGTGGTCCATCCGCACCACCATGACTAAGCCCACCGGCGAGACCCCGTTCTTCCTTGTCTACGGGGCTGAGGCAGTCCTCCCACACAAGGTCAAGCACCGCTCCCCGCGGGTCCTAGCATTCGACGAGGCGCGCCAGGATGCCTCGCGGGGAACGGATCTCATGCTCGGGGAGGAGGCCCGCTGCCAGGCCTCCCTCCGCGCAGCAAGGTACCAGCAGGCGCTGCGGCGCTACCACTGCCGCAGCATCCGCTCCCGGACCCTCGAGGTGGGTGACCTCGTCCTGAGGTGGGTCCTCTCCAGGGAGGGCCTTCACAAGCTCTCGCCCATGTGGGAGGGCCCGTTCAGGATCACCCGCATCTCCAGGCCCGGCGCCGTACGCCTGGAGACGCAGGACAGGGTCCCCATCCAGAATGCTTGGAACCTCCAGCATCTCCGCAAGTTCTACCCGTGACACTCTCACGTAATAATGAGTGGGGCTGTACATGCCCCGGAGTCTCCCTGAGCACCGCTCCCCAGCCTCACGGGGGCTCCCACCCACGCCCAAGTGGAAGCCCCATGCTCCGCGCTGGCGGACGACATGGTCAATCAGCTACTATGCCCCCGCCTAGTGGAGGCCCCATGCCCCGCGCTGGCGGGAAGACTAGAAGACTAGCGTAGCGCCGGACGCGGCTATTCTTTTGCTTGCTCTTGTAACCAATTTGCCACTTCTTGGAATGAAATTTGAATCTCTCGCGTCTTTATTCGAAAAGGAGGGAATTTTCTTTTTTCTTCTTGCAGTGCTTCCTCTCTTGAATTATGTCTTTAAGAAGCATGGCCACTGCCCGTAACTCCCTCCATCGCGCCTTGCGAGCGGGGGCTGGGCATGGTGTGTACGCCTGAGCCGTCCTAGGCTGTGCTAGCGGCAGGCCCGCCCATGCGCGCACCTCGCCAATACCTTGGCGACCGAGTCCTTGCGCGAGCCATCGGCCCCCCGGGCTCAGGAACGCTCACCTCCTGGCCTTGCTGGGCATCGCGCCCAGGGGTGCTAGCGGCGGTCGGCCCTCGTCTAGGGGCTCCAGACTCAGGATGATCGACAGCCACGGTTTGGCTCATCGTCAAGGAACCCTACGAAAGTTGCGTCTCAGTGCCTCGCGGGGTTCGTTGCTTGGTAAAGACATCCCAGAAGCTCCAGACCCTCATAAACCCCCTGGAGGCCTCGCAAGTAGCATGCCCCTCAAGGCTCCGGAGCTGTCGGGTCACAAGAAGGAAGGCCCCTCGACAAGCTCCCTAGGCCGCGCCGGCACCCCAACCGCATCGCTAATAGAGAAGGGACCTGCATGAGGTCAAAAGCTCCAAAGGGATGCGCCCCCGTGACGCAGGAACCCGCCAAGGGCCACGAACGCACCAAGCTAAGTTATCCTAATTGCAACAGTTTCGATCAGTAACGATATAAATGCTGGAACACAAACAGGAAATACTTATATAGGGGCGCAAGTGCCGCAGTTCATTACACACCCCCGCGGGGCCTTTTCCATAGTTCTTAATGCATGAGATAAAAAGACGAAGAGGCGGCCTCCCGAGGACCGCTACTCCTGAGGCCTGGCCCCACCGCCGCCCGCACTTAGTCGGAGTCCTCCTCCTGCTTGACGGGGGCGCGGTGGTGAGGCGGCTCGACGACCTCCTGAGCAGGAGCAAGGCGGTGTGGCGGCTTGCTGCCCTCCTAGGTCCGGGCGCGGCGACGGGGCGGCTCATCGTAATCATCGTCGCTCGAGCTTCCCCGGAGGAGGCACCGCTGCTGTTGGAGGTGCAGCGGACAAGGGCAAGTTCACCGCCGAGGACGCTGCTGCCGCGCTGGCCGTCGTCGTCGGAGGGGTGGTCGCTGTCGTCATCGTCACCTTCTGGGCAGCATCCCAGGTGACTGTTGTCCTCCCCGAAGACCCTGACAAAGAGCATTGCTGCCCTGTCATACCTGAAGTGGAGGGTGCGCCTCCCATTCAGACGTGGGCACGGGCAAACGACTGCCATCCGTGGGTCAGGAACACATGGCCGATGGAGGTGACCTCGACCTCCGCCCACGAGGACCCGTTGCAGCAGCCATCAAGCTATAGCCACAGCCCAGCGGGTCCCACTGCCGGCAGCTCCTCCGCGAAGGAGGTTGGAAGTAGAAGCCAGTGCCATGAGGGCCCTCCACCCTCATGATGAACTTGCGGGCCGTGTCGCTCGAGCGGGCGCGCGGGCGCGGTGGCCGGACGGCCACGGCGCGCCTTCCCTCTTGGCTGCGGCTGCTGGGACCCCCGCAGCCGCCCCCGCGGGAGAGGCCCTTTCCCCGGTTGCTGGCGCTGGTGCGGGCCGTCAGAGGCGGGCGCTCGCGCCCCCGTGACGCCGCCGCCGATGCGGCCGTGGACTTGCGGGGACGGTCGCGCCCCCTCTTAGGTGGCGGCACCCCCAGCCCCTCCTGGGGAGCCTTGCCTTTCTCTTCGGCTAAGAACCTTCTCGCCGGTGCCATGGATGCTGCCGTGAGAGTGCGGAATGGGGAAGCAAGGAGATGAAGATGGGCTAGGGGGCTCCGCTCCCTCCCCTTTATAGGCGAAAGAAGGCTAACCGGCGCCCTTCCATGTTCCAAGTGATGATGGCCCTGTTGCATGCACCAGGCAACTGTCAATTCAGAGCAGTTGCCGAGGCGACATGGAAGAGTAGAGGTGCCCGCTTCCCATCGAGAGCCACGCGTCAAGCCTAGCCCGCAAGCGATTGGGCCCCGCGGCGCTCCGCCCTCTCTCTCCTTGGCTTCGCCTCGAAGCCAGCCCGAGCGCGCCTTGGGCCCAGGGGCTATTGTCGTCGTTCTGGAATCAGGGGTACCCAGCCCTGACTGCCAGCGGCCCAAGGCGTGGCTCCCTCGACGGCCCTGTATGGCCCAGCTGCGACAACTCCAAGACAAGACCCTCGCGAGGGCCCCCTAGCCTTGCGAGGCGGACATCACCAAGACCTCCAAGGGAGCGGCCTCCCCAGGCTGCCTCCCGAGGAGCGGAGATTTCTATGCAGGTACTCAGCCTCATGAGGCTGCGGTGACGTGAGCCATGACGACCATGGCCAGGCGGGCGCCAGCAGGCGTGGAGGGGGCAGTTTCCCTTTCGGTGCTAAGGGAGCAAGGACAGGCGTGGGTTCCCGAGGAGCTTCCCAAAGGTTTCCATTTTGGTGCCACAAGACCAAGACCACGAGCTCGGCAGGACGGATGTCATCGCCGAGCCCACCGCTGCGTCACGACCAGAAGCTTTGTAGGCGAAGACCACCTTTCGTCCGGATTAGATGTACTTCTTGTCCCCTTTCAAATTGGCCGTTGTGGGATCCCTTCCCGCCTAAGTTTTGAGGGAAGAGGACCAAGGCAACTATAAATATAGGCTAGCCACCACCATAGAGAGGGGGAACCAAACAGATCAGATCCATTCCACCCTGACCACCGAGGCCTCGCGAGGCTGTTCATCCACTGTACTTGTTCATCCTCAGCCTCCTCGTGAGGCCAATCCACCACAAAGCAGGAGTAGGGTCTTACACCGCAAGGTGGCCCGAACTTGGGTAAACTGTTGTGTTCATCTTCTTCCCTGCTCGCATGCGTTTGGCGAGGCTAGGCTGTAGGGCGACGAGCTTGAGATTTGAGAGGTTGAGATCTTCGCACACGCCCCTGAGTTCGAACCTTCTTGGGTCTGTGGAGCCCTGAATCAGACAATCTCATCAAAATATCGAACGAATACCAAATTCACATGATTACTTATAACAAGACTTCTCCCATGTCCCCAGGAACAAACGTAAGTACTCACAAATCATGCTCATGTTCAAGATCAGAGGGGTATTGAATATCGTTAAGGATCTGAACATATGATCTTCCACCAAATAAACCAACTAGCATCAACTATGAAGAATAATCAACACAACTAGCAACCCACATGTACCAATCTGAGGTTCTGAGGCAAAGATTGAATACAAGAGATGAACTAGTATTTGAGGGGAGATGGTGATGGTGAAGATGTTGATGAAGATTGACCCTCCCACGATGAGAGGATCGTTGGTGATGATGATGGCTTTGATTTCCCCGTCCCGGAGGGAAGTTTCCCTGGCAGAATCGCTCTGCCAGAGCCCTAGATTGCTTCTGCCCAGGTTCCGCCTGGAGACGGCGACGCTTCGTCCCGAAAGCTTCCTTATGATTATTTCTAGGTCAAAACCTTTCATATAGCAGAAGATGGACACCGGGGGCTGGCCAGGGGGCCCACAAGCTCAGGGGACCCGCCCTGGGGGTAGGGCGCGCCCCCAGGCTTGTGGCCACCTGGTGGGTCCCCTTCTGTTATTTCTTTGCCCAATATTTTTTATATATTCCAAAACAATTCTCCATAAAGTTTTAGGGCATTTGGAGTTGTGCAGAATAGGTATATCATATTTGCTCCTTTTTGGTCTAGATATCCAGCTGTCGGTATTCTCCCTCTTCATGTAACTCTTGTAAAATAAGAGAGAAAAGGCATAAGTATTGTACCATAATGTGAAATAACAGCCCATAATGCAATAAATATGAACATAAAAACATGATGCAAAATGGGCGTATCACCCATGCAGGCCTTTTTCCCTGACATGCATGTCAAACATATGATTAAGAAATCACAGAAATGTTCAGATTTGGGCATTTGATTCATCCAAACAAATGAAAAACTAGCTAGCAAGCAGTACGAACAGCCTAACCTTCGCCTTCACAGCTTCACAGAGGGTCCCGTTGGAATCCATCATGCAGATTCGAATTCTTAAAGATCGGAAGAAGCTCTGTGTGCTTCAAGAAGTCAAGAACAAGAGAGAGAAAGGGGAAACTAGAAATGGAGGGGCGGTTTTATGATGGGACAGGGAAGTGGGAGGAGCGGTGGTAACTGTTCTGTGCGTTCCTTCTCGACGCGATCGAAACTTATGTGAGAAGCCATAGGAGAAGGAAGGCAAATTAGGAGCCGTCGATCCTCCATCTGGTGGTACATAGTGTTCGAAGGAAGGTGAGGAGGCAGCAGCACAGAAGCCATACATCATGCATCCAACGGTCACGAATCAAAGTACGTTCTTTTATTTATTTATTTGTAATGAAAAATTGAAGAGAAAATCGATTGTGTGCATGACTCTTGGTAAACCCTGAGTCCAACATCGTCACGCGGCAAGTTGAAATGTGAGGCCAAACTTGTGGGCATCAATGGAATCAGACATGATCCGCGCTCAATGTTGTTCATCACACATGGAAAATGTAAAGTTCCGTTCAACACAAACCTCTTCCGTCAAATCATGAAATGGAAAGAAAACCGCAATTGTTGATGTTGTTTATCAACGGTATCATCCGTAGATGATTGTGGGGATTAGTACTCCTGGAGATCATTCAGGTGGGTTAGCACACGAGATAAGATTTAGACAGCTTCGGGCCCCGGGAAACATCATCCGGTAATAGCCCTACGTGATGTTTGTGGCTAGGTCTTATTCCGTATGCTCATGGGGGAGTCGCCGTATAAGTCGGCTCTCCTCTAGTTGTGTCTATCCCTAGAGATTATTGAGCTTATAACTTGTCCCTCTTGGGGAGTCTTGCCCTCCTTATATAAGTTGAAGGGGCCGACTTACATGTAGAGTCCTAGTAGGATTAGGACTAGTCTCTTTTCTATTACAAGCCGGATAGCAGTCCGGGTCTTATTCAAACTGTTTAAGTTGGCCTGCTGGCCACCTCCCATGATGGGCCACGACCTATCTCCATGAGGGTACCCATGTTCCATATCCACGACAACAATGGTGTGACAAATAAGTACAAGCAAATGAGATATGCGATGTGAGCGGGTGCGCAATACATGTACAATGTGGTTCCTACATCATGGAGACCTTGTGTGCACAATTTTGAAAGTGTTATTCGTGCAAGGTGATTAAAAATGTGACCAAGTACAAGCAAATGAGATATGAGATGTGAGCGGGTGGGCAACACATGTACAATGTGGTTCGTACATTATGGAGAGCTTCTTTGTGGGGCTTTAGGTGATTCAAAATGATCATGTCTTTGTAAACCCCGAGTCCACATCGTCACTCGGCAAGTTTGAATGTGAGGTCAATTTTGTGATAATCAATGGAATGAAAGACATGATCCATGCTCAATTATTGTTCATGCTACATGGAAATTGTAAACGGAGGCCCATCACAAAACTCTCCAGTCAAATCATGAAATGGAAAGTATACCCCCATGGTGACCAAGTACAATCAAATGAGATATGAGATGTGAGCTGGTGGGCAATACATGTACAATGTGGTTCATACATTATGGAGAGCTTCTCTGCACGACATTGAAACTATGATTCTCACAAGGCGATTCAAAATGATCATGTCTTTGTAAACCCTGAGTCCACATCGTCATGTGGTCATCAATGGAATGAAAGACATGATCTGTGCTCAATTATTGTTCATGTCACATGGAAAATGTAACGGTCCGTTCATTGCGAACCTCTCCTATTGAATCATGCATCACATTGTGGTGGATCAAACCTATTCATAAGCAGATGCCAAACCAAACATTTGCAAATCGTTGAGAGGCTTTTTGACCTCACCAATAGGGCCACAATAATACAATTTGACGAGGTGTACTTTTTTGTTGACCAACAATTCGGCTGGATAGTTTTTTTGAGTGGAAAATGGATTGAAAACTCGAATGGTTGTCGCATCTATTTGGTACAACAACTTGAATACTTAGGACCAGCCCTAAATTGCATTTGCCTACACGACTAAAAAATGTCTTTCCCTCCTAATTTTCGCTCCCACCAGTGTTTTTGTTCCCTCCACGGATTTTGAATGACTCGCTTAATTTTCAACACCTCCTCCTAAATACCCACGACTTGACTCTCACCGCTCCCTCATCCCTCTCTTCTCCCTCAGATCTGCCGCCCTCCTGGTGACCTATGGCTCCATCTCTGGCCAATGCGATGGCTGGGATACTCCGTGGCGAGAAAGTGTGCAAATCTCCGTCGTCTAACCCAAAACCTTGTCATACACAACCAGGTGAGAAGTTCCTTTCCCGCCATCCCAACCCCACAACCCTATATTTTGCGGCACCCATCTGGATTTACGCATGTGCTTCATTTTGGCCTCTTGGTGTGATTGCACATTTTGATTATTGTAGATCAACTCAATTCAGTTGTATGTATGATGGTCCGTACTGCGGTTCATTCAATCTTGGGATCTACTCCCTACGTTCCTAAATGTAGGTCTTTTTAGAGATTTTAATATGGACTTATATTTAGAGTGTAGATTCACTCATTTTGTTCCGTATGTAAAAATGACTTATATTTAGGAATGGAGGGAGTAGTTCACTTCGCATGGTTTTATTAGGAAGATCCTGATTATTTGCTTATACTTGTGTACTTTAAGATTAATTGATAATTGAAACATAAGTAATCGCTTCAAGGATGAACATGGACGTGAATAATTCCATATATTTAGGAACGGAGGGAGAAGTTCACTTCACATGGTTTTATTAGGCAGATCCTGATTATTTGCTTATACTTGTGTATTTTAAGATTAATTGATAATTGAAACATTAGTAATCACATCAACGATGAACATGGACATGAATAATTCGTATTTGATTCTCAGCTCCTACAAGCAAATCAACAAAAGTATACGAGCAGGTACTGGTGGAAACAATGAAAGACAATGCTACTAGAATATCTACACGCATGAGGAAGCACTGTGTTGGTACCATTGGTCCACCAGATTTCACTTGTGTAGCACATTCTTTATTGAATCCTAGCATGCAAACAAATGATGATTCGAAAAACAATTCAGAGGACGAAGTTGATGTCTACGATGTTGACATGGATGAATATGTGCCTTCATCTTCGGTTTCAAAAAAGAATAAATGGACCCCATCTATTTACAAGGTAAACTTCCTTTGCTGATTTGTCATGCATCTGTATTATGCAATTTTGCTATAACGCATTCATTAAACCGTGCACTGCATGTGTTCTAACTTTCATGGGCACATGGTTTCTTCAGGGAAAGCTTGGAATCGACTTTATGGATGCATTTGCGGAAGAATTTTGCACTGGTATTTTGCAAAAAAGTGCTCAAGGGCATAAATATAACTTCATGGCCAAATGTTCTAACAAGGTCAGACACCGTACATAATACTTCGACTTCCTCTTGAGATTTCAGACTTATACACTCCCTTTCATACTAAGTTTTTGCTGCATGTCATAGCAATTTTCTGACAAGGGAAAAGCAAACGTACATGTTATGCTGGTAAGCGGTACGACTGACAGTTCAAAATATGATACCCCTCATAGATCCATGGTAAGAATTTAAATAAGTTATTGAAATCTTGTATATTGTTGATTATTATAAGATATGCAGTACTGATGCGAGTGTCCTTATTCCATAAGGCCAAAAACAGCAAGAAGAGAGCATCCAGTTCGGAGTTTTTTTGGAAACTCCCACAACATCGACAAGGATTCCAGTATGAGATAGATTGCAATAGATGCACCCTAAGTAATTTATAATGTTTTGGCTTCAAAATTATTGTGTGAGCCATCATAGTGTAATGTACTAACAGCGCACGAACAACACTTTCAATCATGATGTAGACCACAAAGAGGGCATGTTTACAAGAAGTTTTGCCGCAAGTACCCGACGTGCAGATTATTATGGAAAAGAGCTCCTCCACCACAATACTTTCAAGCTTTGGCGTCTCATCACATAATTCATCCTCTGAACATTGCATCCGTGAGCTAGAAGCGAAGATTACAACACAAGCGATAGACACAAAACAGGCAAATGCTACATTTGCAGAAGATCTGAATGTCCTACTTATGCACAGATGCAGGAAATTGAAGAGCTCAAAAGGAAACAACAACTAGAAATAGAAGTTATCAAGATGGACCAGGAGAGAAAAATTGATGGAAATATGCCCTAGAGGCAACAATAAAATGGTTATTGTTATATTTCCTAAATCAAGATAAAGGTTTATTATTCATGCTAGAATTGTATTGACCGGAAACTTAAATACATGTGTGGATACATAAACAAATACCGTGTCCCTAGTGAGCCTCTACTAGACTAGCACGTTGATCGAAGATGGTTAAGGTTTCCTAACCATAGACATGAGTTGTCATTTGACAACAGGATCACATCATTGGGAGAATGATGTGATGGACAAGACCCATTCATTAGCTTAGCATATGATCGTTCAGTTTATTGCTATTGCTTTCTTAATGTCAAATACATATTCCTTCGACTATGAGATCATGCAACTCCCGGATACCGGAGGAATACCTTGTGTGCTGTCAAACATCACAACGTAACTGGGTGATCATAAAGATGATCTACAGGTATCTCCAAAGGTGACTGTTGAGTTGGCATGGATCGAGATTAGGATTTGTCACTCCGTGTATCGGAGAGGTATCTCTGGGCCCTCTCGGTAATACACATCACAAGAACCTTGCAAGCAAAGTGACTAAGGAGTTAGTTATGAGATGGTGTATTATGGAATGAGTAAATATACTTGCCGGTAATGAGATTGAACTAGGTATGAAGATACCGACGATCGAATCTCGGGCAAGTAACATACCGACAGACAAAGGGAATTATGTATGTTGTCATAAAGGTTCGACCGATAAAGATCTTTGTAGAATATGTAGGAACCAATATGGGCATCCAGGTACCGCTATTGGTTATTGACCGGAGAAGCGTCTCGGTCATGTCTACATCATTCTCGAACCCGTAGGGTCCGCACACTTAACGTTCGTTGATGATATAGTATTATATGAGTTATGTATGTTGGTGACCGAATGTTGTTCGGAGTCCGGGATAAGATCACGGACATGACGAGGAGCTCCGAAATAGTCCGGAGGTAAAGATTGATATATGGGATAATAGTTTTTGGCTTCCGGAAGGGTTTCGGAATTCACCGGAAGAGGTTTCGGATGTTTCCCGAAATGTTCGGGTATGAGAACACTTTATTTGGGCCAAGGGGTAAAGCCCACGGGGCATTTGGTAAGTGCAAAAGGCAGCTTTGCAGAGGCCAGGGGCCAGATGCCAGGGACCCTGGCGTCTGGTCCTGGAGTCCGAGAAGGACTCTTGCCTTTCGGGCAAAACCGACTTTGAGGAGGCTTTTACTCCAAGTTTCGACTTCAGGGCTCAACATATAAATAGAGGGGCAGGGCTAGCACCCAAGACATATCAAGATTCACCAAGCCGTGTGCCGGCAACCCTGTCCCCTCTAGTTTATCCTCCGTCATAATTTCCGTTGTGCTTGGCGAAGACCTGCGGAGATTGTTCTTCACCAACACCGTCACCACGCCGTCGTGCTGCCGGAACTCATCTACTACTTTGCCTCTCTTGCTGGATCAAGAAGGTGAGGACGTCATCAAGCTGAACATGTGCTAAACAAGGAGGTGCCGTACGTTCGGTACTTGATCGGGACGGATCATGAAGGTGTACGACTACATCAACCGCATTGATAAACGCTTCTGCTTAGCGATCTTCAAGGGTATGAAGATGCTCTCCCCCTCTCGTAGCTATGCATCTCCATGGATAGATCTTGCGTGTGCATAGAAATTTTTCGATTTCCATGCAACGTTCCCCAATAGTGGCATCCGAGCCAGGTCTATGCTTAGATGATACGCATGAGTAGAACACAAAGGAGTTGTGGGCGGTGATGTTCATACTGCTTACCACCAACGTCTTATTTTGATTCGGCGGCATTGTGGGATGAAGCAGCCCGGACCAACCTTACATGTCCACACACCTGAGACCAGTTCCACCGACTGACATGCAACTTGTTTTGCATAAAGGTGGCTGGCGGGTGTCTGTTTCTCCTACTTTAGTTGAATTGAATTTGACTACGGCCGGTCCTTGCAGAAGGTTAAAATAGCAAACTTGATAATCACCGTTGTGGTTTTGCATAGGTAAGAACGGTTCTTGCTAGTTGCCCGTAGTAGCCACGTAAAACTTGCAACAACAAAGTAGAGGACATTTAACTTGTTTTTGCAGGGTTTGTTGTGATGTGATATGGTCAAGACGTGATGTGATATACGTTGTTGTATGAGATGATCATGTTTTGTAATATCGACAACCGGCAGGAGCCTTAGGGTTGTCTCTTAATTATTGTATGAAATGCAAGCGCCATGTAATTGCTTTACTTTATCGCTATGTGTTAGCAATAGTTGTAGAAGAAATAGTTGGTGGGACGACCCCGACACAACGATGGAGATCAAGGTGTCGAGTCGGTGATGATGGAGATCATGACATTGCTTTGGAGATGGAGATCAAAAGCACAAGATGATGATGGCCATATCATGTCACATATTTTGATTGCATGTGATGTTTATCCTTTATACATCTTATTTTGCTAAGAACGATGGTAGCATTATAAGATGATCCCTTCACTTAATTTCAAGATAAAAGTGTTCTCCCCAAGTATGCACCATTGCTAAAGTTCGTCGTTTTGAAGCACCTCGTGATGATTGGGTGTGATAGACTCTACGTTCACATACAACGAGTGTAAGACAGATTTACACACGCGGAATACTTGGGTTAAACTTGACGAGCCTAGCATGTACAGACATGGTCTCGGAACACTGGAGACCGAAAGGTCGAACACGAGTCATATAGTAGATATGATCAACATAGAGATGTTCACCATTGATGACTACCCCATCTCATGTGATGATCGATCATGGGTTAGTTGATTTGGATCATGTATCACTTAGATAACTTGAGGGATGTTAATTTAAGTGGGAGTTCATTAGTAATTTGATTAATTGAACTTAATTTATCATGAACTTAGTCCTAAATGTCTTTGCAAATTATGTTGTAGTTCAATAGCTCGCGATGTAGCTTCCCCGTTTTTGATACGTTCCTAGAGAAAACTAAGTTGAAAGATGATGGTAGCAATAATGCGGACTGGGTCCGTGATCTGAGTATTATCCTCATTGCTGGACAGAAGAATTATGTCCTTAATGCACCGCTAGGTGAAAGACCTACTGCAGGAGCTGATGCAGACGTTATGAACATTTGGCAAGCTCGATCTGATGACTACTTGATAGTTTAGTGCGCCATGCTTTACGGCTTAGAATCGGGGCCCCAAAGACGTTTTGAACGCTATGAAACATATAAGATGTTCCAAGAGCTGAAATTGGTATTTCAGGCTCATGCCCGTGTTGAGAGGTATGAGACCTCTGACAAGTACTTTGCCTACAAGATGGAGGAGAATAGCTCAGCCAGTGAGCATGTGCTCAGAATGTCTGGGTACTACAATCGCTTGAATCAAGTGGGAGTTAATCTTCCAGATAAGATAGTGATTGACAAAATTCTCCAATCACTATCACCAAGCTACTAGAGCTTCGTGATGAACTATAATATGCAAGGGATGACAAAAATGATTCCCGAGCTCTTCGTGATGCTAAAATCAGCGGAGGTAGAAATCAAGAAGGAGCATCAAGTGTTGATGGTTAACAAGACCACTAGTTTCAAGAAAAAGGGCAAGGGAAAGAAAGGGAACTTCAAGAAGAATGGCAAGCAAGTTGCCCTCCCGTGAAGAAGCCCAAAGCTGGACCCAAGCCTGAAACTGAGTGCTTCTACTACAAAGGAAATGGTCACTGGAAGTGGAACTGCCCCAAATACTTGGCGGATAAGAAGGATGGCAAAGTAAACAAAGGTATATTTGATATACATGTTATTGATGTGTACCTTACTGGTGCTCATAGTAGCCCCTGGTTATTTGATACCGGTTCAGTCGCTAAGATTAGTAACTCGAAACAGGAGTTGCAGAATAAACAGAGACTAGTTAAGGGCGAGGTGACGATGTGTGTTGGAAGTGTTTCCAAGATTGATATGATCACCATCGCACACTCCCTCTACCTTCGGGATTAGTGTTGAGCCTAAATAAATGTTATTTGGTGTTTGCGTTGAGCATGAACAAGATTAGATCATGTTTATTGCAATACGGTTATTCATTTAAGTCAGAGAATAATTGTTGTTCTATTTACATGAATAAAACTTCTATGGTCATACACCCAATGTGAATGGTTTATTGAATCTCGATCGTAGTGATACATATATTCATAATATTGATGCCAAAAGATGCAAAGTTGATAATGATAGTGCAACATACTTGTGGCACTGCCGTTTAGGTCATATTGGTGTAAAGCGCATGAAGAAACTCCATGCGGATGGACTTTTGGAATCACTTGATTATGAATCATTTGATACTTGTGAACCATGCCTCATGGGCAAGATGACTAAAACTCCGTTCTCCGGAACAATGGAGCGAGCTAATGACTTATTGGAAATAATACATACCGATGTATGCGGTCCGATGAGTGTTGAAGCACACGGCGGGTATCGTTATTTTCTAACCTTCACAGATGATTTCAGTAGGTATGGGTATATCTACTTGATGAAACACAAGTCTGAAATATTTGAAAAGTTCAAAGAATTTCAGAGTGAAGTGGAGAATCATCGTAACAAGAAAATAAAGTTTCTATGATCTGATCGTGAAAGCGAATATTTGAGTTACGAATTTGGCCTTCATTTAAAACAATGTGGAATTGTTTCACAACTCACGCCACCTGGAACACCACAGTGTAATGGTGTGTCCGAACATCGTAACCGTACTTTATTAGATATGGTGCGTTCTATGACGTCTCTTACCGATTTGCCTTTATCATTTTGGGGTTATGCATTAGAGACTGCGGCATTCACGTTAAATAGGGCACCATCTAAATTTGTTGAGACGACACCATATGAACTATGGTTTGGCAAGAAACCTAAGCTGTCGTTTCTTAAAGTTTGGGGATGCGATGCTTATGTCAAAAGGCTTCAGCCTGATAAGTTCGAACCCAAAGCGGAGAAGTGTGTCTTCATAGGATACCCAAAAGAAACTATTGGGTATACCTTCTACCACAGATCCGAAGGCAAGATCTTTATTGCTAAGAATGGGTTCTTTCTAGAGAAGGAGTTTCTCTCAAAAGAAGTGAGTGGGAGGAAAGTAAAACTTGATGAGGTAATTGTACCTTCTCTCGAATTGGAAAGTAGCACATCAGAGAAAAGCGTTTCCGTGATGCCTACACTAACTAGAGAGGAAGCTAATGATGATGATCATGAAACTTCAGATCAAGTTACTACTGAACTTCGTAGGTCAACCAGAACACATTCCGCACCAGAGTGGTAATCCTGTCCTGGAAGTCATGTTGTTAGACAATGGCGAACCTACGAACTATGAAGAAGCTATGATGAGCCTAGATTCTGATAAATGGCTTGAGGCCATGAAATCTGAGATAGGATCCATGTATGAGAACAAAGTATGGACTTTGGTGGACTTGCCTGGTGATCGGCAAGCCATTGAGAATAAATGGATCTTCAAGAAGAAGACAGACTCTGATGGTAATGTCACTATCTACAAAGCTTGACTTGTCGCAAAAGGTTTTCGACAAGTTCAAGGGGTTGACTACGATGTGACTTTCTCACCCGTAGCGATGCTTAAGTCGGTCCGAATCATGTTAGCAATTGCCGCATTTTATAATTATGAAATCTGGCAAATGGACATCAAAACTGCATTCCTTAATGGATTTCTTAAAGAAGAGTTGTATATGATGCAACCAGAAGGTTTTGTCGACCCTAAAGGTGCTAACAAAGTGTGCAAGCTCCAGCGATCCATCTATGGACTGGTGCAAGCATCTCGGAGTTGGAATATACGCTTTGATGAGGTGATCAAAGCATATGGTTTTATACAGACTTACGGTGAAGCCTGTATTTACAAGAAAGTGAGTGGGAGCTCTGTAGCATTTCTGATATTATATGTGGATGACATATTGCTGATTGGAAATGATATAGAATTTCTGGATAGCATAAAAGGATACTTGAATAAGAGTTTTTCAATGAAAGACCTCGGTGAAGCTGCTTATATATTGGGTATCAAGATCTATAGGGATAGATCGAGACGCTTAGTAGGACTCTCACAAAGCACATACCTTAACAAAGTTTTGAAGAAAGTTCAAAAATGGGTCAGTCAAAGAAAGGGTTCTTGCCTGTGTAACAAGGTGTGAAGTTGAGTAAGACTCAAAACCCGACCACGGCAGAATATGGAGAGAGAATGAAAGTCATTCCCTATGCCTCAGCCATAGGTTCTATAAAGTATACCATGCTGTGTACCAGACCTGTTGTGTGCCTTGCCATGAGTTTGGCAAGGGGGTACAATAGTGATCCAGGAGTAGATCGCTGTACAGTGGTCAAAATTATCCTTAGGTACCTAAAGAGGACTAAGGAAATGTTTCTTGGTTATGGAGGTGATAAAGAGTTCGTCGTAAAGAGTTATGTTGATGCAAGCTTTGACACCGATCCGGATGACTCTGAGTCTCAATCTGGATACGTATTGAAAGTGGGAGCACTTAGCTAGAGTAGCTCCATGTAGAGCATTGTAGACATAGAAATTTGCAAAATACATACGGATCTGAATATAACAGACCCGTTGACTAAACCTATCTCACAAGCAAAATAGGATCACACCTTAGTACTCTTTGGGTATTAATCACATGGCGATGTGAACTAGATTATTGACTCTAGTAAACTCTTTGGTGTTAGTCACATGGCAATGTGAACTATGGGTGTTAATCACATGGCGATGTGAAGTAGATTATTGACTCTAGTGCAAGTGGGAGACTGATGGAAATATGCCCTAGAGGCAACAATAAAATGGTTATTATTATAATTCCTAAATCATGATAAAGGTTTATTATTCATGCTAGAATTGTATTGACCGGAAACTTAAATACATGTGTGGATACATAAACAAATACTGTGTCCCTAGACTAGCTCATTGATCAAAGATGGTTAAGGTTTCCTAACCATAGACATGAGTTGTCATTTGATAATGGGATCAAATCATTAGGAGAATGATGTGATGGACAAGACCCATTCATTAGCTTAGCATATGACCGTTCCATTTATTGTTATTGCTTTCTTAATGTCAAATACATATTCCTTCGACTATGAGATCATGCAAATCCCGGATACCAGAGGAATACCTTGTGTGCTATCAAACGTCACAACGTAACTGGGTGATCATAAAGATGCTCTACAGGTATCTCCGAAGGTGTCTGTTGAGTTGGCATGGATCGAGATTAGGATTTGTCACTCCGTGTATCGGAGAGGTATCTCTGGGCCCTCTCGGTAATACACATCACAAGAAGCTTGCAAGAAAAGTGACTAAGGAGTTAGTTACAAGATGGTGTATTACGGAACGAGTAAAGAGACTTGCCGGTAATGAGATTGAACTAGGTACGAAGATACCGACGATCGAATCTCGGGCAAGTAACATACCAACAGACAAAGGGAATTACGTATGTTGTCATAAAGGTTCAACCGGTAAAGATCTTCATAGAATATGTAGGAACCAATATGGGCATCCAGGTCTCGCTATTGGTTATTGACCGGAGAAGCGTCTCGGTCATGTCTACATCATTCTCGAACCCGTAGGGTCCGCACGCTTAACGTTTATTGACGATATAGTATTATATGAGTTATGTATGTTGGTGACCGAATGTTGTTCGGAGTCCAGGATAAGATCACGGACATGACGAGGAGTTCCGGAATAGTTCGGAAGTAAAGATTGATATATGGGATAATAGTGTTTGGCTTCCGGAAGGGTTCCGGAATTCACCGGAGCAGTTTTCGGATGTTTCTCGAAATGTTCGGGTACGAGAACACTTTATTTGGGCCAGGGGGTAAAGCCCACAGGGCTTTTGGTAAGTGCAAAAGGCAGTTTTGCGGAGGCCAGGGGCCAGACGCCAGGGACCCTGGCATCTGGGTCCAGACGCCGGGAACCCTAGCGTCTGGTCCTGGAATCCGAGAAGGACTCTTGCCTTTCGGGCAAAACCGACATTGAGGAGGCTTTTACTCCAAGTTTCGACCCCAAGGCTCAACATATAAATAGAGGGGCAGGGCTAGCACCCAAGACACATCAAGATTCACCAAGCCGTGTGCCAGCGACCCCGTCCCCTCTAGTTTATCCTCCGTCATAGTTTCCGTTGTGCTTGGCGAAGCCCTGCGGAGATTGTTCTTCACCAACACCGTCACCACGCCGTCGTGCTGCCGGAACTCATCTACTACTTCGCCCCTCTTGCTGGATCAAGAAGGCAAGGACGTCATCGAGCTGAACGTGTGTTGAACGCAGAGGTGCCGTACGTTCGGTACTTGATCGGGACTGATCGTGAAGGTGTATGACTACATCAACCGCGTTGATAAACGCTTCCGCTTAGCGATCTTCAAGGGTATGAAGATGCTCTCCCCCTCTCGTATCTATGCATCTCCATGGATAGATCTTGCGTGTGCGTAGAATTGTTTTGATTTCCATGCAACATTCCCCAACAATAATCAGAGGCTTTAAAAAGCAATAAGAAATGGAGGGAATTCTTAGTCATATCTTAAGGAAGTCGTCGCAGTATTCGCAGGAGACTGTGTCACAACCCATCAAAAACTAATGGTGCACTACTGTTCATCATGATGTCGTATCTAGTGCCTTATTTATAATGCTTGATAATATGTCATTTGGATGCTCATTTTAATATGTGGATCACTGCTGTGAGAGATATCAAGTCCCATTGTTATTATAATAAAAGTTGTGATGGCAATGTTAAACTTCAAATTTTCTCTAATTCAAATTTGAGTTGGCCTATGAAATCAACCGTGCACATTTTTGACACAATAATATAAACTGTGATATTACTGGTGACGAAAGTTGTAACCGTCACCACATTTGTGTCCCCACTTGTAAGCATCCACGTCAGCACCGTCCGGACCATCATGTAAGCAGCCACATCAGCATCGTCTGGTCCCGCATGTAAGCAGCCACGTCAGCATGTTCTGGGCCCATATGTCAGCAGCTTTGACCGGTCAAGACAGACGCCCAGTTATTACTGACGGGACGGTCGGCAATAAAACGCATGGGGGATCCACATGGAAGAAGCCACCTCAGCAACTATTGGCCCCACCAGTCTGAATCTTTGACCGGCCAGCCCCCCCGGACCGATCACCAGTGATGAGATTATTGTCGCAAAACGATTTTAGACGACAGATTGGGCCATCATAGGTGACATTCTGGGCCGTCAAAGAAAATGGCAACCGGTGACATTATTTGGCTCTTCACCTGAAATGTGATCTTATGTGACAGAAGAAGTGGTACCGTCAAAATTTCATTTTTCATGACGGCGCTTCGGTGATGATGGGGGTGACGGCCGGAAAACGTCACGGGGGTATTTTCCGTGACGAAAAAGGATTATATGTGACACAAGTGAAATGTCGCAAAATAGAGAAAAATTTGTAGTGCACCTTTCCGCAATTTGCTAGCCTCTTCGGTACCGTGCATTGCCCTTTCTCACCTTGAGAGTTCGTGAAAACTGCGCCGGTGCATCCAAACCCTGTGATATGATATGATCTATCACACATAAGCCTCCTTATATCTTCCTCAAAACAGCCACCATACCTACCTATCATGGAATTTCCATAGCCATTCCGTGATATATTGCCATGCAACTTCCATCGTTCCGTTATTATGACACACATCATCATTGTCATATTGCTTTGCACGATCATATAGCTGACATAGTATTTGTGGCTCGGCCACCGTTCATCATAATCATACATGTTATGCTAGCATCATTGCACATCCTGGTACACTGCCAGAGGCATTCATATGGAGTCGTATGTTTTAGTTTTATTGAGTTGTAAGTAAATAGAAGTGTGATGATCATCATTATTAGAGCATTGTCCCAGTGAGGAAATAAAAAAAGAGAGACAAAAAAAAGAGGCCAAAAAGAGCCCAACAAAAAAATGAGAGAAAAAGAGAGAAGGGGCAATGTTACTATCCTTTTCTACACTTGTGCTTCAAAGTAGCACCATGTTTTTCATATAGAGAGTCTCCTATGTTGTCACTTTCATATACTAGTGGGAATTTTCTTCATTATAGAACTTGGCTTGTATATTCCGATGACGGGCTTCCCCAAATGCCCGAGGTCTTCACGAGCAAGCAAGTTGAATGCATACCCACTTAGTTTTCAGTTTGAGCTTTCATACACTTATAGCTCTTAGTGCATCTGTTGCATGGCAATCCCTACTCCTCTCATTGACATCAATTGATGGGCATCTTCATAGCCCATTGATTAACCACGTCGATGTAAAACTATCTTCCTTTTTTGTCTTCTCCATATTAATCTCTACCACCGCATTCTATTCCACCCATAGTGTTATATCCATGGCTTGCGCTCATGTATTGCCTGGGGTTGAAAAAGTTGAAGCACGTTAAAAATTAAGAACCAATTGTTTGGCTGACACCGGGGTAGTACATGATTTATATTTTGTGTTAAGAAGACGAAGCATGACAAGGCTATATGATTTTGTAGGGATAGAGTTCTTTAGCGATTTTATTTTGAAAGGCATGATCGTTTGTTGGTATGCCTGACTATTGATGCCTTTATGTCAAATTATAGACTATTGCTTTCAATCATCCGGATCTAAATATTCATATCATAAAAGAAATATTGCATGATAGACATGTTAGGTAGCATTCGACATAAAAAATTCTATTTTTATCATTTACCTACTCGAGGAAGAGCAGGAATTAAGCTTGGGGATGCTTCATACGTCTCCAACGTATCTATAGTTTTTTATTGTTCCATGCTATTATAGTATCAATCTTGGATGTTTTATATGCAATTATATGCTATTTTATACCATTTTTTGGGACTAACCTATTAACCTAGTGCCCAGTGCCAGTTGCTGTTTTTTGCTTGTTTTTGGCTTTTCGGAAAATCAATATCAAACAGAGTCCAAACTGAGAAAAAACTTTGGATTAATTTTTTTCTAGACCAGAAGGGACCCACGAAGGTTTGGGCGAAGACCTGAGGATTCACGAGGGAGTGACAAGATTAGGGGGGCACCCCCCAGGCTGTGGGCCCCTCGTGGCACCTCTTGACCTTATTCCACCTCTATAAATTCACAAATATTCGAGAGAGAGAGAAGCCTCTAGTGAAAACTATGGCCCCGGTGTCTACTTTTATTAGATATAAAAACACAAAAATACCTTGCTGCACTTTTATTTATTTTATTTTGTTTTGCAATTTATCTTATTACCTACCACTAGAGGCAAGTATTTGCTTTTGTGTGTGCAAGTGGTGCTAACGAGGTTCTGTGTGGTTCTCCTACTGGATTGATAACCTTAGTTCTTAACTAAGGGAAATACTGCTTCATCCTCTCCTCTTCGAGGAAATCCCAACACAGCTCACAAGTAGCAATCATGAGAAGTTTTATGAGATGAGGTATTGTTTATGATATATAATGATGCTAGAAAAAGTGTTTGGAATTATCATTGATCAAACTTGTGCACTATGTTAGCATTCACACTTCATAAATTATTTCTTTTATCATTTACCTACTCGAGGACAAGCAGGAATTAAGCTTGGGGATGCTGATACGTCTCCAACATATATATAATTTATGAAATATTCATGCCATGTTTACAACAAATTTATATGGTTTTGGTGCACTTCTACATGACTTGAATGAAACTAACCCAGGCAGAAGATGTTTTTAGAAGAACTACCATGGTGTTATTTTCTGTGCAGAAATAAAAGTTCTCGGATTGGGTTGAAAATTTACGATGATTTTTTATGGACCAAAAGAGACCCTCGAAGCTTCATGGAAAGGACCAGAAGACCCACGAGGACATGACAAGCTCATAGAGCGCTCCTCCCCCCAGGGTGCGCCTACCAAGCTTGTCGCTCCCTCGTGCCCCCCTGATGTGAAACCGACGCAAAAATTCTTATAAATATAGAAAGCCCCAGAAAGAAACCTAGAACTTCCACGCCGCCGCCGCAAGCCTCTACACCAAAATGATATCATCTGGAGGCTTGATAACCCACAAGTATAGGGGATCAATTGTAGCTTTTTCGATAAATAAGATTGTCGAACCAACGAGGAGTTAAAGGTAGAATTTATATTCTCTTCAAGTTCTATCGACCACCGATACAACTCTACGCAAACTTAACGTTCGCTTTACCTAGAACAAGTATGAAACTCTTTTGTAGGTGATAGGATAAGTTTGCAAGAATAAAACTAGAAGTACTTAGCTAGAATAAAAGTAGGAGTAATTTGGAAGATAATAAAAGTTAATTGTTTACTAGAAAGCTTTTTCTCACGCAAGAAAGTTATTTGTCCCTAGGAAATTGATAACTAGACCGGTAATCATTATTGCAATTTTATATGAGGGAGAGGCATGAGCTAACATACTTTCCGTACTTGGATCATATGCACTTATGATTGGAACTCTAGCAAGCATCCGCAACTACCAAAGATCATTAAGGTAAAACCCAACCATAGCATTAAGTATCAAGTTCTCTTTATCCCATACGCAACAACCTACTTACTCGGGTATGTGTTTCCGTCACTCACGCCACCCACCATAAGCGAATCATGAATGTATTGCAACACCCTATAGCAGGGATCCCTCACACTTGCGCGACACGGAGAGCACCATAGGAAATCACCAAAATAAAACATAAAACTCAAACCAATCACGATCATTAATCAACCCATAGGACAAAATGAATCTACTCAAATATCATAGGATGGCAACACATCATTGGATAATAATATGAAGCATGAAGCACCATGTTTAAGTAGAGACTACAATTGGGCAAAGAGGTGTTACACCGCTGCATAGAGGGGGAGAGAGTTGGTGATGACGGCGAATAATTTGTTGGTGTAGATCGTCGTCACGATGATTGCCCCGGTGGTGTTCTGGCGCCACCGGGAGAGAGGGGGAGAGAGCCCCCCTCTTTCTTATTCTTGCTTGGCCTCCCCCCTAGATGAGAGGAGGTTTTCCCCTCTGGTCCTTGGCCTCCATGGATTGGTGTAGATCACCGTCATGATGATTGCCCCGGTGGCGTTCTGGTGCCACCGGGAGAGAGGGAGAGAGCCCCCCTCTTTCTTATTCTTGCTTGGCCTCACATCGACGCGGCTAATAAACGGGCTATGGAGATGCCCATCAATTGATGTCAACGCGAGGAGTAGGGATTACCATGCAACAGATGCACTAAGAGCTATAAGTGTGTGAAAGCTCAACATGAAACTAAGTGGGTGTGCATCAAACTTGCTTGCTTGAAGACCTCGGGCATTTGAGGAAGCCCATCATCGGAATATACAAGCCAAGTTCTATAATGAAAAATTCTCACTAGTATATGAAAGTGACTACATAGGAGACTCTCTACATGAAAAACATGGTGCTGCTCTGAAGCACAAGTGTGGTAAAGGATAGTAACAATGCCCCTTCTCTCTTTTTCTCTCATTTTTTTGTTTCCTTTTTTTCTTTTTTTTATTGGGCTCTTTTTAGCCTATCTTTTTTATTTTTTTCTAGAGTCTCATCCCGACTTGTGGGGAAATCATGGTCTCCATCATCCATTCCTCACTGGGACAATGCTCTAATAATGAATAATGATGATCATCACACTTCTATTTACTTATAACTCAAAATTACAACTCAATACTAGAACAAAATATGACTCTATATGAATGCCTCTCGCAGTGTACCAGGATGTGCAATGATCTAGCGTGGAAAAGATATTAAAAAGACGAACAAGCCATGAAAATATCATGCTAGCTTTCTTACGATCATGCAAAGCAATATAAAATGAATGTTCAAGTCATGTATATGATGATGATGGAAGTTGCATGGCAGTATATCTCGGAATGGCTATAGAAATGCCATAATAGGTAGGTATGGTGGCTATTTTGAGGAAGATATAATGAGGCTTATGTGTGATAAAGCGTATCATATCACAGGGTTTGGATGCACCGCGAAGTTTGCATCGACTCTCAAGGTGAGAAAGGGCAATGCATGGTACCGAAGAGGCTAGCAAATTGTGGAAAGGTAAGAGTGTGTATAATCCACAGACTCACATTAGTCTAAAGAACTCACATACTTATTGTGAAAGTTTATTAGCCCTCGAAGCAAAGTACTACTATGCATGCCCCTAGGGGGATAGATTGGTAGGAAAAGACCATCGCTCGTCCCCGACCGCCACTCATAAGGAAGACAATCAATAATAAATCATGCTCCAACTTCTTAGCATAACGAGAGACTATAAATGCATGCTTCGGGAATCACAAACCTTAACACCAATATTCTTACTAAACCACAATCATTCACTAGTACCTCCATATATTACCATCTCTATATTGCAAAACTATTGCAAGGAATCAAACATATCATATTCAGTGATCTACAAGTTTTATGTAGGATTTTATGACTAACCAAGTGAATGACCAATTCCTGTTGACTCTCTAAATAGATATAAGTGAAGCAAGAGAGTTTAATTCTTTCTACAAAAGACTTGCCCACGCTCTAATAAATATAAGTGAAGCAAAAGAGCATTCTACAAATAACAGTTTTCCATATGTAGAGAAACAGGCAATCCAAACTTCAAATAATATAAGTGAAGCACATGAAGCATTCTATAAAGCCATACTCAAAAGATATAAGTGAAGTGCAAAGAGCATTCTATAAATCAACCAAGGACTATCTATACCAGCATGGTGCATAAAAGAAAAGGGAAAAAAACACAAAAGAAGCTCCAAGAATTTACGCATATCATGTGACGAATAAAAATATATCTCCAAGTAAAATTACCGATGGTCGTTAGAAGAAAGATGGTGCTTCATGCTTCATATTATTATCCAATGATGTGTTGCCATCCTATGATGTTTGAGTAGATTCATTTTGTCCTATGGGTTGATTGACGATCATTATTGGTTTGAGTTGTATGGGGGTTGTTGGGCGGCGAGGGGGGGAAGCCGGGGTGGGAGGCTGCTGCGGTGACGAGATGCACCGCCGCCCAAGTCGCCCTGGGTAGGACGACGCGGGGGCTTTTCTGAAGTCCCTCGACAATGTAGAGTTTTGACCTCTCATTGTTGTGAAGATGTCTTTGTCATCCAAGAAGTTGTAACTCAGGAGCCTGTCATGATTAGTAGAAAACAAGAATAATCACTACTGGAATCAGGATCTTTGCTGTCAGCCAGCTCTTTGCCGTCTGCTAGCTGACAACAAAGAAGGTCTTTGCCATCAGCTTACAGAAAGCTGACGACAAAGAAAGAGCGGACGGCAAAGAGGGTGTTTGCCGTCAGCCTGCTCTTTGCCGTCTGCTAGCAGACGGCATAGAAGCTTTGCCGTTTGCTAGCAGACGGCAAAGAGGGTGGGTGGCCCACTAACGAGAACGACCTAACGGCCACTTTGTTTGCCGTCTGCTAGCGACGGCAAAGCTTCTTTGCCGTCTGCCAGCAGACGACAAAGAAAGTGGCCGTTTTAACGGCCGTTTCCCCCCGGACCTACCCCACTAGCTAGGCTCTTTGCCGTCTGCTAGCAGACGGCAAAGAGCTGTGACCTAACTGAAAAGGGGCCGGTGCCCGCGCCCCACCCCTCTCTCTCTCTCTCTCCCGGCCCTCACCTCACCCGCGCCGCCACCCCTGGGCCCGAGCCGCCCCCGCCCCCGCCCCCGACCCCCACCGCCCCGCCGCCCCGCCCCGCCGCCCTGGCGCCCCGCCGCCCCGCCCCGCCGCCCTGGCGCCCCGCCGCCTCCTCCACCACCGCCGGAGCCAAGGTGAACTTTTTTTCCTACTATTATTTGCTGTTTAGGTTTAGGTGTTATTAATAGGTTTAGGTTAGTGGTAGGATTAGGTTAGTGCTAGGTTTAGGTTTAGATAATTAGAAGAAGAAGAAAGTTGAAAAAAAGAAGAATAAGTAGAAGAAGAGGAAAAAGGAAAAAAGGAAGAGGGTCGTGGATCGCCGGTCGCCGAGGGGATAGATGGTGGAGCCAGTGGGTCCCGCCGGTCCCGACGCCGTCGCCTATGCCAAGAATCCCCCGGTCCGAGTGCTGACCCATCGACCGTGCGTCGCCATACCAGAGGGCGCCCGGGGACGAGCGGGTTAGGGGGTTCCTCGAGGTCGATGGAACCCTAAATAGCAAGTATCGTCGGTGCGAGATACATGTGGCCATCGGTGTCGAACACTACATCCACGTCCCACAAGTGACGCCGGCGTCCGATGTCCCGCGGCAACAGTTCTCGGGGTCGATGGCGGTCGAACACCTATGCGAATTTGTCTTGCAGCCTCTGCGATGACGATTAAAAGCCAAGTGTTGAAACTTGAAACACCCAAACTGACTCAATTCGGTTTGGTTGTTTGAAGTTTCAAAACTTGGCTTTAATCCTCATCGCAGAGGCTGCCAGACAAATTCGCCAAGGTGTTCGACCGTCATCGGCCCCCAGAACTATTGCTGCGCGCGGGACGCCGGGCGCCGGCGTCACTTGTGGGATGTGGATCTAGTGTTCAACGCCGAGCGCCACATGTATCTCGCACCGATGATACTAGCTATTTAGGGTTCCATCGACGCCGAGGAACCCCCTAACCCGCTCGTCCTGTTATAAATATTTAGTTAGGTTGACGGAAAAAACAATATTGCTATGTTACTCATCTTTCGATTTAAATGTGCAGTTTTTTCGTCGCTGCGAGGGTCTAGTGTTCGACGAGCTCCGCCCCTGCGTTCGTGTGTGTGCACAAATGACATCTCCTCCTCCCCCCCTTCATTTTCTCTATTCTGGTATTCGTGCCGATGAAATTTGCTAGCTATAGGTGTCTTCAATCATCAGTATGTGTGACCACTATGCGTCTCTCGTTCGAAAGGGTTACATCTATAAATATGCATGCATTTGCATATTTATAACCGTGATTCTTTCGAATTGTCCAACGTTATCCATGGACAGCCCGAGTATGTGTAGATTGGGTTCGTTTTCCCATATGCGCTGCTCCGGATCCGATGCAGAATTTCGTCAGTGCCTCCCTGTTGTTCTCCGGGTACACATCCTCTCTACTTATTGCCGAGACATGTATCAGGAGAACAGTGGGGAGGTGCTGCCAAAATTTTGCGTCGGATCCGAAGCAGAGCATGGGAAAACGAACCCAATCTACACATACTCGGGTGGGATTAGGACCTATCTTTACCTATTAGCGTCTAGGTTGCATGGACGTACTAAAAGTGACAAACTCCATTAACTGATGAATATATACATGCTGATTTATATATATATTTCTTATGTGTCCAGTAGCTAGGCAAGATGAGTGATCGTGCGTGGATGTACATCGGTCACACTAGTCAGAAAGACATGACCATTGAATGGTTAACCAAAACCAAGGGGTTTCTGAGAGCCGCATTTGCAAATGGCCAGAGGACAACCTGGTGCCCTTGTGTCGAGTGCAACAATTGGCACAAGAGGACAGAGGATGAAATGGGCAAACACCTACAGAAGAGGGGTTTTGCGCCAGGTTATACGGTGTGGACATTTCATGGCGAGTCTGCCCAACATGCCAGAGCTGAGGTACTTCATCGTTGCACCGACGAGCATGGTACCGGGATGGAAGACATGGTGCAAGACTTTGATGATGCTCGGGACTCGGACGATGAGATGGAGGAATCTGCAAAGGCCTTCAATGAAATGTTGGAGTCTTCAAAACGTCCTCTCCACGAGCACACTGAGCTTTGTCAGCTGGATGCCATCTCACAAATAATGGCTCTGAAGGCTCAATTCAACTTGGGCAGAGAATGCTACGACGCGATGATGACAGTATTTGGACGTTTTCTACCCAAAGGCCATGTACTACCTGCAAACCTGTACCAGTCAGACAAAATCCTCCGTGCTCTTAAGATGCCCTATGAGAAGATACATGCCTGTGAGAAAGGATGTGCCTTATTTGTATAATCTGAAGCCTCGGTACAATGCTGACAACCCTAAAAAGGGTGAATCCAACCTCAGCCTATTCAAAGGGGATCTCGCACCAGCCGGTGCTTCTAATTCCTTAACATTGGATTTCGAAGAATGGCAGATCATTTCGTTGTATATCTTCACCAACCTAACAGAAGTGCGGCCGTACATCGAGTAAGTTCTCGGTACATTGTTTCGCAACTTCTAATTCCTTTGAACTGCTCTTATTTCTGGATAAATTTGATAGAGTCGATACGTCGCCAAATTCTCGTATGGAGCGGTGATCCAAAAGGACTCCGTCAAAGAGTATGAGCTTCTGGCAAAGCATGGAGGCGGCTATCCCGGTTTCATCTCTTGGTTCAAACAAACGGTAATTTCCATTAGACCATTTCATTTCTTCGTCTAATTTGTGGCTAATGCAACAATCCCTTTCATATTAAACTTGTAGGCTAATTCAGAGTTTATGGACGCCGAATTGAGACAAATCGCTAATGGTTTTGACTTTAAGGTCCGTTCATTTGACAAATACGACATCAACGGGTATCGCTTTTGTACCTATGGCAAAGAGCTATCTATGGCCGACCGAAAGTCTACAAATTATTGTGTCTCTGCTATCGGCGAAGGAGATACCGAGTATTATGGAAGAGTTGAAGCAATTTATGAACTTCAATTCTATGGTGCAAACCCACCAAACGTTGTAGTCTTCAAATGTTATTTGTTCCAGCCGAAGGAGACTAGAAGGACTCATGAACATATAGGGCTAGTGGAAATCAAACAAAGCACCCATTTGGATGGTCCCGATGTCTATATTATGGCTCAACAGGCAACCCAAGTTTTCTATCTACCGTGGGCCTGTCAAAGTGATCCAAATCTCAATGGTTGGGATGTCGTTTATGAAGTGCCGCCACGTGTTAGACCACCTCCCCCCAATGAAGAGGATTATGAACCTCACATTAACCCAGACACATATGAAGGAGAATTCTTCCAAGAAACACGTCTTTCCAAAAAACGTTTCAAGAACCGCTCTACTTCACCCCAGAACATTGAAGTAGATAGCGACAGTGAACCCGACTTCACCCCTGAGCCAGAACAAGAAGAGCCAGAACTGGAAGAGGTTACTGCTACGGATGACCTGTCAATGCTTGACCGATTACGTAAAGGTGGCCTTCCACATGATGATGCATTTATTAATGATGATGATGAGCACGTCATTACTGATAGTGATGATGATGATACATTTATTGATCCCGGAGCATTTATTGAACCCGACGATCCAGATTATTATTAGGTATTCAATTTTTTATGTTGTACTTGATTTATATGGTTACTTGTATGATTGTATGATTTATATAGTTACTTGTATAATTTTCTTACTTTGTATGATTGTTTCTTATACATAGTGCCATGGTCTTGATATCCGTCCCCATCGGCCATCGCCCGCTTTATGATTCGGATGTGGTAAATTCTCTTTTATAACTATTTGTTGCATTTCGCATTTATGACAATTATGGCCATCAAGTTGACATAGAGATATTTTAATCTAGGAGGTATGTGAACCGGAATTTGCAACCGACCCTCTTGTCGAGAAGTTAAATTTAGTTGAAAAACAAAATGAGTATTTGAAAGAAAAAATTAAAAGAATTGAAGAAGAGAAGATGACATTGGAGTTGTATGTTGCCGATGTCGTCGATGATCACAAGATGAAGATGAATGCATTGCGCTTGAAGATGGATGCAATGCGCTTGAAGATTAAGAAGATTAGAAAATATGCCATTGATAATGAGGCTTGGTATCATTATGCCGTTGGATCAATTGTTACCTTAGTTGCGATCTTCATCGCATTTGTTGTGATGAGGGTAAGTTTTCTCTAGTGTTTTGCTTAACAAATGCATACTTAGCTTATTTTCCTCCTAAATGGCATAATTACCTAAGTTAGATAAAAAATGAGCTATACTTACGTACGTTGGCTCAAAAATGGCATCATCACCTAGGTTAGCACAAAAATGACCTATACTTACCTTATTTTTCTCCAAATTGACATAATAAGCTTAGTTGACCTATACTTTACCTAGGATAGCTATAAAATGACCTATACTTAGCATTTTTTTCCTCCTAAATGACTTAATATGCTTAGTTAGCTAAAAAATGGCATAACTACCTAGGATAGCTCAATAATGATCTATACTTAGCTTACCTAGTTCATTTATGACATAATTAGCTTACTTAGGTCAAAAATGGCATAACTACCTAGGTTAGCTCAAAAATGACCTATACTTAGCTTCTTCAGTTCATTTATGACATACTAGCATACTTAGGTCAAAAATGGCATGATAATCTTTGTTACCTCCAAAATGACATAGACTTAGCTTATTTTCCTTGAAAATGACATAATAACCTTACTAAGCTCCAAAATGACCTATTTACCTAGCTTAGCTCTAAAATGACCTACACTTAGCATTTTTACCTAGCTTGGCTAAAAAATGGCATTTTTACCTACCTTAGTTAGAAGAAGAAGAAGATAAAGAAGAGGAGAGGAGAAAAAGAAAGAGAAGAAAAATTCTTCTTCTTCTTCTTTTTCTTCTTCTTCTAGCTAGTCTTCTTCTTCTAGCTAGTCTTCTTCATCTAGTCTTCTTCTTCTTCTTCTTCTAACTTTCTTCTTTCCCAATTTGCAGATTTGCTTTAGATGAGGAAGCTTGCGTTGATGGAGTCTACTCTTCTCCTTGTGCTTCCTTTTTTGTTTTGATTTTGTAGGATGAACAATGTGAAACTTGCTACCTATATATGTATATATGGATGAAACCATTGTATGCTTGTTGTTGGATATGTTGGCTAGCTATATATGTTGCATATGGACTTTTGATTTGGTATGTATATGTGTTGGATGATCATATCCATATGGCAGGGATATGATTTGGTATGTATATGTGTTGTTATGCTTGTTGAAAGTATTTTCAAATGTGTATATATATATCTGTGAAATTCTGTGAAATTGAATGAATTTAAGAAAAAACAGGGGCTATACAGGCTCTTTGCCGTCTGCTGGCAGACAGCAAAGAGCTTTGCCATCAGCCAGCAGACGGCAAAGCTGCCACGTGGCAGCTACCTGTGCAACCTGGGGGCACTGGGCTGGCCTATATGGTTGCTTTGCCGTCTGCTGGCAGACAGCAAAGACATTTGCATCTTTGCCGTCTGCCAGCAGACGGCATAGCGTGCCACGTGGCAGCTACCTGGGAGGCATCTGGGCTGGCATATTTGGGTACTTTGCCGTCTGCTGGCAGACAGCAAAGATGCAAAGGTCTTTGCCGTCTGCCAGTAGACGGCAAAGCACGCCGTTAACCCCTTAACGGCCCTAAGCTGCCACATGTGCCATCCAGGTCCTCTGCCGGCAGACGGCAAAGACCTTTCCATCTTTGCCGTCCGCCAGCAGACGGCAAAGTGCCCTTTGCCGTAGTTCATTCAGCCGGACGTGTTGCCATCTGCTGGCTGACGGCAAAGCATTTGCCGTCCGCCAGGCATGCCTTTGTCGTCAGCCATGGCAGACGGCAAAGTTCCTGATTCCTGTAGTGAATATCTCTACTCCTAATGGAGCAGTTGGTAGGATTGCGTCCAGGTTTTTTTCATTCCACCACTTTCGTCCGGTTTTTTTTCGATTGGTTTTTTTTCGTCCCCACTCCCTCCACCACTCTCCACACCGGTTTATTTTTCTCTTCACTCTTTTTTTAGCAAACCAGCACTTTCCTAACATACAAAAAATCATGGACTAAACTTTCCTAACTTATCCAAATCAACCGATCTCTCTAGTTAATGCAATTTATTTTACGAACAAATAACGGATTTTCTAAAAACAAATAACGAATTTTAAGGAAATTAACATGTAAATCATGACAAATAAACCTCATCATGAAAGCATTTACGTACCTATTTAATTTGTTATGGAATATCTCTACTCGTAAAGACAGAGTCTGCGGTAGCGATTGTCAGTCTGTCGTTCGTTCGCATCGTCGTTCGACTTCTCCCTCGATCGCGCAAAAAGGAAACCACCACCCATGCTCCACTAATCTCCTCTATCTACCAAATCAGTCACAAAGGAAACACTTCTCCTCAGCTAAAAAATAAAATCAATCGCTTCGTCCTTCGTTAGGCCCTGTCCTCTTCTCCCTTCCGCACGACCCAATAATCTCTACTATCTCACAGGACCGCGCGATGAGATGTTATTGCCCGCGGCCGGCCTCTCCTTGTGTCGATCGTCTCCGGTCTAGCATCCCTCACTATGATGTCTCCTCCTCGCATACGTCCCTGTTCCGACGCCCGTCGCCTCGCCCCACCTGTCCCCACCGGTCTCCGTCTTGACTACCACCGCCAAGACGATTCTGGATCCACGCCAGTCCATCTCCGCCGGCACATCCTACCGCAGGTCCCCGCATGCACTTCCTACCACAGGTTGCCACACGGATGCTAGCTCTAGGATGGTTGGTAGGGACGATGGGTGATTCAGATGGGTGCGGGCGCTGGCGGCGATATCCTGTGCTGAGCTGCAGCCAGACGCGGGCGTCCATCGGGACATCGGCGTGGTAGACGAAGGCACTATATTGGGGCAGCGACGCCGCTGGTGCGTGATACGTCTCCAACGTATCTATAATTTTTTATTGTTCCATGTTGTTATATTATCATTCTTGGATGTTTTACAATCATTTTATATCATTTTTTGGAACTAACCTATTGATATAGTACCCAGTGCCAGTTGATGTTTTCTGCATGTTTTTTACATCGCAGGAAATCAATACCAAACGGAGTCCAAACGCAGCGAAACTTTTTGTGGATTTTTTTTTGGACCAGAAGACATCCAGTGGGCCGGAGAAGCACCTGGGGGGTGCTCCGAGGGGAGCACAACCCACCAGGGAGCGCCTGGAGGCCCAGGCACGCCCAGGTGGGTTGTGCCCACCTCGGCCACCTCCCGCACCGCCTCTTTGCTCTATAAATACCCCAATATTCCAGAAACCCTAGGGGAGTCGACGAAAATCAATTCCAGCGACCGCAAGTTCCAGAACCACCAGATCCAATCTAGACACCATCACGGAGGGGTTCATCATCCTCATTGGTGCCTCTCCGATGATGCGTGAGTAGTTCATTGTAGACCTTCGGGTCCATAGTTAGTAGCTAGATGGCTTTCTCTCTCTCGTTTGATTCTCAATACAATGGTCTCTTGGAGATCCATATGATGTAACTCTTTTTTGCGGTGTGTTTGTTGGGATCCGATGAACTTTGAGTTTATGATCAGATCTATCTTTTTATCCATGAAAGTTATTTGAGTCTTCTTTGATCTCTTATATGCATGATTGCTTATAGCCTCGTATTTCTTCTCCGATATTTGGGTTTTGTTTGGCCAACTTGATCTATTTATCTTGCAATGGGAAGAGGTGCTTTGTGATGGGTTCGATCTTACGGTGCTTGATCCCAGTGACAGAAAGGGAAACGACACGTATGTATCATTGCCATTAAGGATAACAAGATGGGGTCTATTTCTACATAAATAGATCTTGTCTACATCATGTCATCGTTCTTATTGCATTACTCCGTTTCTCCATGAACTTAATACACTAGATGCATGCTGGATAGCGGTCGATGTGTGGAGTAATAGTAGTAGATGCAGGCAGGAGTCGGTCTACTAATCTTGGACATGATGCCTATATAATGATCATTGCCTGGATATCGTCATGATTATTTGAAGTTCTATCAATTGCCCAACAGTAATTTGTTTCCACCATTTGCTATTTTTCTCGAGAGAAGCCACTAGTGAAAACTACGGCCCCCGGGTCTCTTCTTTAATATATTTGCCTTCAAGATCTATTTTGCTATTCGCTCTTTTATTTATTTGCAACTTTTATTTTCAGATCTATTAATCCAAAAACCCAAAAATACCTTGCTGCAATTTTTACTTATTTATTTTATCTCGCGTTCCAACGAGATCTATTTATCCAATCTACTACAATTTTATCTATCTCGTTACCCGAAAGGGATTGACAACCCCTTTAACACGTCGGGTTGCAAGTATTTGTTCTTTGTGTGCAGGAGCTGTTTACGTGGTGTTGCGTGGTTCTCCTACTAGTTCGATAACCTTGGTCTCATCACTGAGGGAAATACCTACCGTCGCAGTGCTGCATCATCCCTCCCTCTCTGGGGAAAAACCGACGTAGTTCTAGCAGACATCAGTGCGCAACATGATGGGACCTTGCCTGCAGCCGGTTGCTTTTGTTTCCAGGGTGAGAATCCATATCAATTTTGTCTCTCCCTCTCCTTCTCTGCTAATTGTGGTTTGAAGATTTGGGGATCCTCTCATAACGTTCTTCAGTTCTAGCGGTATAATATTTTGACTGGGGTAGTTCCACAGACCACAATGCACAACCACCTTCTAAACGAAAGACAACCTCTTTGTTTTTATTTTGACGACCAGTTAACTTGCTAACCATTCTTTTCTTCAGAGATCGTTACCATCATGTATTACCAAGTACTCAGGACCTGATTAAGTCCTTCCCTTTTCCTCCACCTTATCTGGTTATTTTTAGGTTGTTTTACAAAGTGGATATGTTGACCTCCTTTATGATGAAGGCATCGTTCCGAGGAGATCAACGTTTGTTTCTCAAGCTCTGATTTAGTTGAGATGTTTAAACAATAGTGGTCACTTGCAAGTAAATTTGATGATGGCGTGATATATGTCTATGAATTTCCGTTTTTCCTTTGTGTTCAGGTATCTATACTAAAGATTACAGTACAACACTTCCATTTATATTGTACCTGTGTGATTCATCAGCTGGTTACTATTTTGCAGATTTCCTTTTACCCTTTGGCTTATAGTAATTACTGAGTAGTGTAGTCCCTTAAGGCCTAGGATGGACGTTAAAAAGTTGCATAGGATATTGGAGCAAAAGGTTCAGTGAAAGCTCTTAAAGCTTGGGGTGGAAGTATTTTTTGTAGGCTTGTAGTGCATGTTCCATTGTACGAGCTAGAACTTCCTTTGTTTTTGTGGAAGTATGAGCCTGCCAATATCTGTTGACTAAAGGGCCTAACTAGCGCTTTGGTCTTTCATACAGTTTTTGCCAACTGCCATCATTTGTAGTAATCTGTTTAAGTTGCCCAGATGGATCTATTATGGTTCAAGATGTGCAAGTGGATCTAATCAAGGCAACTTATTGATCGTCTTCCATTTCAACTCCAGGGCAAGTGGATCTGCATTTTAGAATTTACTTATTGTGACGAACTGATGACAAACGACATGATGTAACCTAGAGATATATCTCTTATTGTCGTCTTCACCCAGTTCTTGTTTTGGTGCCTTGAAAAAAATCATCTTAATCAACTCTTGTTCCTTGTAAAACACCAGTAGCCTTTGAACTTGGAGAATAAGAAAACATGAGACAATGTTTCTGATGAACAAATTTGTGCTGGTTGAGCCGGTGTTCATAAAAAGCTATATGGGAAAATCAGCACCAGGCCTGCAAGTAGGGAATGAGGGCATGTACAATGGTGCTATCTTAGAAGCGCCACGTAGGATAAATAATGAGGTGGAGGAGAGAGAACTCATAAGAAAAGGCTTGTCTTATCTTATTTAAGAAAAGACAAGAGATGATCTCTTAGCACAATATGTCTCACCATATTTTTAGGAATTGCTAGTTATTAAAGATAAGGCTAAGAGATGACCCATTGTATACACCTTTTTTTGTCATCTCTAAATTACATGCAAAACTTAAGATAAGACTATCTTATCAACCATTGTACATGCCCTGATGGACTCTGAATATCCATATTCTTAGATCTCAGTGTGCTACTAGGTTGTATAATAAAGGACGGAGCTCTTCCACCTCCTATCCCGTTAATTCGATTCATAGCTTAGGCACTTAGAACAAGGCCGTTACCACAAAAAGTGGCACCATCCTTTAATTTGTTGCAATTCTCCCTCTGAAATCCTTTCTTGTACGCCAAAGTTTTTTAGCTTTTTAATAGAGATTTTGCACATGAATGATACATTTTGGTTTCGTTCGCTCGTTTGCTTCGCCTTCATCAACCTATTGACCCGACCTCGCTAGAGATGGAAACAAATCAGACGTCAGGCACAAGATGTGGAAAAGAATCGTCCATTATCATGGAGATATTTGGTTGCCAAACCAAAATTCATAACTCCCTCAAATATCTCCATCATATGGAGATAATTGCCCCTGATTGAATACTAGACGCCAGACACAATATTTGGAAAATAATCATCAATTATCATAGAGATATTTTGTTGCCAAGCAAAATCTATAACTGCCTCAAATATCTTTGTCATACGGAGATTGTTATTTAAGTATCTTTTGTTAGAGGGTTGGTCATTCATCGACACCCCTGGCTTACGTGCTCGCCATCAAGCACACATGATAGATCGTTGGGAGATAGTCAAGCAAGTCGGTCACGGTCTATCGTCACCTCGAGGTCACATGAGTTCACCACCATAAAAAATCACAGGTTCAACTTTCGCTGCATATCCAAATATGTTACTACCCCGTTCTACAAATTTTATTAGGATGATGTAACTACGCTATTGGGGGTGGTTAAACAACAAAAGCATGAAACAAACATAGGAAACTATATATTCTCTTAGCTACAACCTAGAACAGAGTGTACTCGTCCAAAAATTATAAATCATCAAAATTGTAAAACACAAACTCCAGGTATATGTATGAATATAAAAATATCCAGCCAATTTTAAGATGAGAGCCCAAACGTAATGAACCAAAGCATACCCTAGCCTCCCAAAAATAAAGAGCTTCAACAAACTCACATAGCTATCTTATTGATTCATCATACCATAGAACCTTATGCATGGATTTTTCCTCAAGAAAACAACTTCACTAGACGGAATAGCTTCACTACATTTGTATTGTCATTAAATAGATGAGCTAAGCCATAAATTCTATGCAAATAAACTAAAGCCTAACAAAGTATAATAGAAATATGAAGGCAATGGATTAATTTTTACCTAAAAGGGGGTGAATCTGACAACCATGGTGATCAGTGCTCTAGGAGAGCCCGGGTAGTCTTGCTCCTTTTAAGTGTAATGCTCCTTAGAACAAGGAAATATGTGAGTGAACATCAATAGAGGCAACAAATAGGGACGCCTCAAACTATCATTTTTATACATGCGGAATTTGAAATGCATTATAATGCATTACATTTATATATGCAACACTCAACAAATATATGCATGGCCCGTGGCAACGCACGACCATTTTACTGGTTAAGAATAATGTTCCTGTGAACTTTTAGGATGCGGTGGTAAAACGCTCGCATTATAGCAAATGTCAAAATCTTACAAGTTTGTACCATGGAGCAGGTGTTGGCCTATAACCAGCGACGGACCCAGGAATGGGCCAAGCCCCAGGCAGGCTTCATTTACTGTAGCACTGTCAACAAACGAATTGGGCCTCAGGCTGCCTGGGGGCTGAATCCGCCACTGCCTACAACCAATGATGTCAAATAACCCAATGATTGAGTAGCAAAATGTATGCAGGATGTAAGAATATATGAAGCTTGGAAGACTTGAATTTATGGTAGCAAGATGTTAGAGCAACTCCAACGGGGCGACCCATTTCGTCCGCGGGCGTCCATTTGGGTCGGCGCGGACAGAAAAGTCGGCCCAATGCGCCGACCGAAACGGACGCGCGTCCGCTTTTCGTCTGCCTGCCGACCCATTCCCGGCCCATTTTTGAGCCAGATTTGCGTCGGCACGGACACGAGACGGACGCGCGCGCACTCGCCTTCTCCCTCCTGGCCCGCTGGTCGGTGGCAGCCTCCACCATTTCCCTCCATTTCCCCCAAAAACCCTCCCACCTGCCGCGCGCTCCCGCCGCCCGCTATGGACGATGACCTCGACCTCGACGCCGCCGCCGGCCTCGCCTCCCTCGCCTCCTCCGGCAAAGACAAGCCTCGCGCCCCCCGCAAGATCGCCGCCACGCCCAAGCCGAAGAAGAAGCTGACGCCCGAAAAGCGGGCAAGGGAGTCGGCGAAGAGAAAGGACCGGAGGCACGCGGCGGACGCGAGGGACGAAGCCATCGCGGCGGCCGCCGTCGCCGCCGCCGCGTAGCAGGAGGTCACCAATGCCCGCGTCGCGGTGGCAACGAGGGAGGCGCTATTTATGATGGGGTTAAACCCTAGCCAGCACGGCCTCGTCAACGCCACCGTGGCCGCGGCCAGCACCGGCTCATCCGCGTTCCCTCGGATGGTGCTGCCCGACTCGCCCCGCGCGTCGGCGACGCAGCCGATACCGGGCTTCCACGTCTACCCGCAGGCCTCCCGCCTCTCCGGGGAGTGCTTGCCCGAGGTGAGCGTGGTGGCGCCTTCCACGCCCGCGCCCGCGCCCATCGACCTCAACGCCACACCGGTGGCCGGTGGCTCGTCATCCGGAGGCGCGAGGAAACGCGTGCGGCAGATGCCAGCCGACGTGCTGCCGGGCGCACGCAACCTGTTCGACGGAATGCCGGCCTCCGGCGACGACGACTACATGCAACACATCATCTTCGAGGGTGGTGCGGCGGCCGCTGGCGGTGCCGCCGGGGCCGGCTACGACCCCGAAGAGACACAAAGTCAAGACGGCCGAGGGGCGTTCACGCCATCCACCTTTGATCAAGATCAGGTGGCCTTCATGCATGATCAGGTCGGCCTGGACCTGGACGGCTTCCCACTCTACCACGAGTTTCCGGAGGACTACGGGCAAGAAGAAGAGGATGAGTGCGACATCGAAGGGGAGCCTTTGTTCGAGGACGAGCTCGCCAACCAAGCCGCCGGGGCGAAGCCGAAGTGCAAGAGCAAGTGGACGAAGGCATACACGGCGTCCGAGGACAAGCTCCTTTTGTGAGTGTTGGAGGGACATTGAGCAAGACCCCAAGACCGGCGCCGAACAAAAGGCATCAACCTTTTGGATTCGTGTCCACCGTGAGTTCCATGAGCGCAAGAAGTTTCCGTCGTACCAAATACTAAGCACGCGCGGGTGGGTGTCCATTTCGAAGCGATGGAGGGTGATCCAACAAGAGTGCAACAAGTTTTGTTCCACTCTTGAGAGCGTCAAGGCCCGCCCCGTGAGCGGCATCGGCATGCAAGACATGGTATGCTAGCAAGCGGCCCTCTTTTGTGTCATTTCGTTTATGCTTGCATGTCCATTTCCATACCATTTGCCAATATTCTTGCATGAAATACATTTGTAGGCATTTCAAGCTTTGGAGGCATTCAAGATCCAACACAATGGCAAGTGCTTCAACCTCTCCCATTGTTTTAGGGTCATCAAAGACGAGGAGAAGTTCAAGGCGCAATATGCCGCCCTCGAGTCGCGTGGGGGGAAGCAAGCCGTGGAGGAGGTTGGGGACGGCGAGAAGGCACGGCCGCGGGGGAAGACCAACTCCAAGAAGGAGGACAAGCGGGATGCGGCGTCGAACGCCTTGATCGCAAGCGTGGAGGGCATGATGAGCAAGAAGGACTCAAGGGAGGAGGAGCGCCAGCGATACAAAGAAGAACAAATGAACGCCTTCATGGAGATCCAAAGGAGGAGGCTTGAGATGGGTGTAGAGAAGCAAGCCAAGATGCTTGAGATGGAGGCGGAGAAGCAAGCCAAGATGCTAGAGATCGAGGCTGCCAACGCCAAGACCAAGGCGAAAGAAGTGGCTCTCGCGAGCATGATGACCGGGGTGGAGATCATGAAGGTGGATCTCAACACCGTGTCGCCAAGGAAGAGACCGTGGTTCGAGAAGATGCAGGCCGACATGCTCAAGTTCGACAACGAGTGATCTATGGCGGCGAGCGCCATCCTTTTTTTTATGCCGACAGGTGTGGCCGCGATGGCGTGGTCGAACTCAAGTTCCACCCCTTTTTGTGTGCTGACATGTGTGCCGGCCGCTGGCAAGTGTGCCGGCCGCTGGCAAGTGCGCCAGCATGAACTGTGTGGTGTTTTTTGAAGCTGGCATTGTATGCCGGCGCTGGCATTGTCGCTGGCATGATCTATGGCCGCGGGTCTTTTTTAAAAATTACGTGCGGACATAAAATGGGTCGGCCCGTTGGACGGACTGCCGACCCAAATCTTAAACGGGGCGGACGCCGAGCGGGCGGCCGATCCAAACGGATAAAAAGCGGACAAAAGTACCGTCCGTTTGGATCGGCGCGTTGAAGTTACTCTTAATAATAATCAATTCAAATATGTGTTTATACTAGCCTAGACCGGACCAGACCAGAGATGTGCGCCTATAGAACACTAACAGGGTCACGGACTCACGGCGCAGCAAAACCAGAAAAGATGATGGATGGAGATAGGCGGTTCCGCAAACGTGTGAGAGCTACAATTGCGCATGTGTCGCCGCGAAGCAAACCCGGATTTGGCTGCACCGATGGCTGAAGCTGGACGTATACAGCGACAGATGGATTGGCAGTGACTGACGATGAAGGATGGAATCGTGGAACTTTGTAGCAAGTGCGTAGCTAGCCAATTAGAGAAAGAAAACCGCTTTCCAGCCGTGCAGATGATCCACTTTTACCCAAGTGAGTAAGGAGCTGAGTTGCAGTTGCAGCAGATGAGACGCTAACATTGCTGGCTCCATTTCGCAGCCGGAGTTGGCCAACCATCCAACCCACCACCGCCCCCAATGACTCTCCTTCAATCCATTGCAGTAATTTCACTTATCCTTTTACTTTATTTATTCAATCCTTTTCTTCCTTGGCAACGCAACCAGACGCAGCTGAAGCAATCTCTCCCTCTCAAGTTACCACTTCTCCTTCTGTCTGCGTGACCCTGACATTGACTGTTGTAGTCGCAAGGCAAACAGAGTCAAGGAAAGCAGACCAGCACAACGCGGCTGAAAGGAAGCGTCTTCTGCTGCCAGCACCAACACAAGCCAGGCCACAACTCTCTCCCGTCCCGTCCCCCACTCCTCACGCCTCGCCGCCCTCCCTCGCTTCCTCCGCCAGCCTCCTCCCCGCACTTGGATCCCTCCTCCTACTCCGCCATGATGAAGCCCGCCGGCGCCGGCGCAGGCCCCGGCCCGGGCACTGGCGCCGTCGAGGTCCGCGTCGAGCGCCCGCAGCGCCCGCCCGTGCACCCCAACCCGGCCCGCCTCAGGGCGCGCCCCTACTACCGCCGCTGGACGCCCTGGCTCGTTCCGGCCGCCTCCATCGCCTGCGTCGCCGTCTTCCTCGTCACCATGTTGGTTAACGACTGCCCCAACCGCAGCGCCGGCAACTGCACCGCGGGGTTCCTCGGCCGATTCGCTTTCCAGCCGCTCAAAGAGAACCCGCTCCTCGGCCCATCCTCCACCACGTACGCAAGCTGCTAGCCTCCTCCTTCTCTTCTTCCTCCCCCCCTTTGTTTGCTTCCTCCAACTGTGCATTTCCTTGCTTGCTTAGAGGAGGACACTGAGTCTAGTTAAGGATTGACAAGACTTAATTTCCCGTTCCCCTTTCTTACTGACCAGTACAATTGCAAACAGCAGCACCAACTCCATCTACTCAAAATGATATTTTCTTTCTTTCTTCTTCTTGACATGTTTAAGACCTGTGTGTTGTGTTTACACTCGAACAACTGAGGTTGATCCTCAACTAGGTTGGTGTACAGGTTCATTCTCAGGTTGCTTACTTCTGCAAGAGGGAGACCAGCACTGAACAACCCCCCCCCCCCCCCTGAATTCTATTTTGCAATTAGAATTGGAAGAACTACTGATGCTTCCGTCTGAGACATACTGATTCTTTTTTTCCCTGGGTTTGTGGATGAGGGAATTTTGTGACCTAGCAATCCACAAGTCTTTGAGGGGAAACTTGTATAAGGTACACAAACATGAAGAGTTTCAGACCATCTAAAAAATCAGTCTTGATCCTCTAGGTCTGCACTCTGCAGGCCGATCTTTCAATGTATCTAATCAAGTTCAGGATTCTGTTTTTTTTTTCTCATCAAATAAAACTAAAGCCTTCTTACTGAGTTGGTAATTAAGTTGGGGTTACAAAGGTATTCTGAAACTGATCATTAAGTCCCTTTCCATTAGGGACAGGTGTTATACCTGTAAGTTCTAGTTTCTCTAATGAATGGGCAGAGCTCCTGCCGTCCATTTCAAAGAAGAAACTAACAGCTGAAATATTAAATGTAGACGTAAGCAATTTGCTTGCCAAGTCAGGTGTAGGACATCTTTACACTTGGTATTGGCTTATGTAGCTTTGATAACTTTAGTTGATTTAGTCTATACTGTGCTCATGATTGGTGTTGGTGATGACTTGAGAAAAATTCAGATTATCTTGTCAACCATCTAGGTGTTGATGGTTCTGTACATTTGACTTCAACAATGTTACCGCACAATTGGACCTTTATGACGTTGCCCGCAATTCAACTTTTAAGTTATTTTGGAAGTGCAAATGCAATGAACAGCAGTAGTTGCATGCTGTGTTTACAACTAAGAAGTGAGGATTATGCCACAAAATGTTATGAGATTATAACTTATATGTATTCTTCAGTCTTGATTAGAAGTATAACGACTTCGCTCAGATATTTTTCAGAAACTTCACCCTTGCTCTATTTTTTTTTCGTGAACTGGGAACTTTTTTGTGTTAACTTCTGGTCATTTGACTGATGTTTACTAAGAGCTACAGTGAATTTGATTTTTCAAAGTATGTTGCATCACTTCATTTGAAACGAAAGACATGGAAAGAAATGATGGCAAACAAAATAGGATATTTGTCATGCATATTTGAATTTCAGAACTAAGAAAGCATTTTCCATGCCAGATTGCTGAAGATGGGAGCTCTAGATGTATCTAAAGTTGTGCAAGGTCGCCAGGGATGGCGTCTGATTACGTGTATCTGGCTCCATGCTGGGGTTGTTCATTTACTCATCAACGTGCTTTGCCTTCTATTTATTGGTATTCGACTTGAACAAGAATTTGGGTTTGGTAAGTGAAAGCATTGCTTGCATTTTTTACCTGAGCCTTCTTGAATTCAACAAAAAGGAACAGATCGAAGTTATATACTGTCAATCGTTTTCCCATGGCCCTGGTTCTGTTATAACTGGCAAGCTTCTTTAGATAAATTTCTTGTAATGAAATATCGCTTCATGGATCCAAGTCTCTAGTAGTCTACAGACATTTTACAAATAACATCATATGTTCTGTATCTTTGATAGTGGAACCAAAAATGTCAGGATTTTGTAACCACGCGATAAGCTACCTAGACTGAACCAAGAGGCACCATACTGTACTAGTGTACACAACTCCTGAAATACAGGAATACCTCAAATTATCCTATCTATATCACTGATTAGTTTATGAAAACTTTCAAAGAATGTGCATGAAAGTTCATCCAAGTTCTAGTTTAATTGATGAAATAGATATGTGTGCGGTTTAAATGCTTCCATGCCTTACAGTACTGAAGATTTTTTTTTCTGTCCATGGTGTACAGTGAGGATTGGTCTTGTTTATCTCATTTCTGGTTTTGGTGGGAGCTTGATGTCTGCTCTCTTCATCCGAGCAAGTATTTCCGTTGGTGCTTCTGGTGCTTTGTTTGGACTGATAGGGTCGATGCTTTCTGAACTCATCACAAATTGGTCACTCTATGCAAATAAGGTTTGTTTTCCTAATATGGCAGTAGACTCTTCTGTAACACGGAGTAGTATAATAGTAGTTGTTGCAGCAAATTGATTCGGCCTTGTCCATCAAGAATGACTTGTTCAATTAAATGGTATGATATTTCCCCTTATTTTCAGGTGGCGGCATTACTAACCCTGGTACTTGTAATTGTGCTGAACTTGGCCCTTGGGATACTCCCTAGAGTGGATAACTTTGCTCATATCGGGGGTCTTATATCTGGGTTCCTTCTTGGATTTGTTGTCTTCATTCGACCACAGTTTGCGTGGATTAACCAGAGAAGAATAGCACCTGGAACACAAGCTGCTCCTGCTGAACGCAAGCACAAGACGTATCAATATATATTGTGGATAGTTGCTGCTGTTCTGTTGATTGTCGGGTGAGTCTACAGACTTTCCTCTTGAAGCCCTGTTTAATAGTTAACTTTCACATGTTTTCCCCATGATGATACCTGTCATCTGAAATTTTCAGGTTCACAGTGGCTATAGTTCTGCTTTTCCAGGGATATAATGCGAACGATCACTGTTCTTGGTGCCATCATCTCAGTTGTGTTCCTACTAAAAAATGGAAGTGCAACTCATCACCGACAACATGCACGGTAAGATAATTGGAAGTTCCTCCCTCTCTATCTTTGGAAATACTTTTGTCACCTCTAACAAAGTGAAACATAACAACCTGAAAATTTACAAGCATATATAGTGGAAAGCATCGTTTTTGCATCTTGCAAAAGCTAGCAAGCAAGTTAAATCTACAAGCTGAAGAATTAAATGTGCTTTGGGATCGATATGAACCAAACTCATTTTCTTCGGCTAGACGCTGTAGCCAGATGTGTCAGAGATGCCCCTTTCACAGTTGAGATTGAGCATGCATTCACGGGACGCCGCTACATGCTAAATTGCTAATGCTATTTTCCGTAATTCCATTTCCTTGCAGGCAATGCTACAGGGAAATACCTTGAACTTAACCTGTGAAGGCGAAGGAATACACCGGAGCTACATTGTGGCCGAAGCTAAGCAAGATAAGATAGACCAGCTCTGCAACCAGCTTTGCAGTTAGGAGAACCGGATTCCCTGAGCTCTCCTAGCTTCTAACATGATTTTTATTCTTTGTGTACATGAAGAGAGAACTACTACTGTACGTATTTTAATAGAAGGTTACTTATGGAGGGAAATATGCAGTGTTGCATATTAGGTTGCTTGTGAATTGTGATCAATCTTGAGAAGTGGTGAAGTGTTGCTCCGATTCCCGGATGGATGGGAACTGAGAGGAAAAGGTCAACAGGACTATCGGAGTATCATTCATGTGTTGTAAGGCCTTTTGCGCAAGCACTGGATCCGCATGATAAACCCAAGCTTAGAGCAATTCTAGCATTTCATGTCTTCAAAGGAACCTTATTACCTTAACGCATGGTTGCCGGGAGTATCCACACAATGAACCCACGCTTAGAGCAATTCTAGCAGAGTCGTAATATGGCAAATGGAGCGCACTCTATATGCTTTTAGAAGCCAGAGTCAACATAACGTGGTCTCCATATTTTCCTGCAGGACCCACCTGTCATTGGGTCATAATAGGTTGTTCCCCGATAATCCAAAATTCAGAACATTTGGTTCAATTCAATTTCATTCCTAATAATTTAGGCGAAAAATTAGTCCAGTGCGGGCCTCGAGACGCTCGTCCCAGGTCGGTCATGCAACCGTAGTCAGGGGTGTAGTCAGGCCCCAGGCAACAGGTGTCATGGTCTGCGGCGTGGCTATGCAATCCTTTGTGCACTGTAGCAGTTTTTGACACTGTAACCGTCAGACACTGTAGCTAAGCAAGTTGGCCCGGGGCGTGGCCGAAACCTGCCTACGACACGGACTTACGACGGGGGCGAGATGGACGGGCGGTCCCAAATCCGTCGCTCCCTTTCCACGTCATCTTGCGGCTTGAGAAGGGCCACTTCCATTTGCTCCCAACGGGGTCGAGGGGATCTGCCTGTTTCTTCTTCTCCACCTCATCTCCAAACACTTTCGCTTCGGTACAACCCTCTAAACACATCAACGAAGAAGATCTCTCCATACCTCTTCATAATAAAGGGTACGATGACCTTTTTTTTCAAATACGCCGGCGACAATTTATTTTGGGGACAGCCCGCAAAAATAAACAGCGGCTAACAGTAGCCTGGGCCGGCCCAACAGCAAGTCGTCTATCTGAAACACTGGAAAATCCTAAAAAAATATGCATGCGACAGGTATTGAACACAAGACCTTGCACTCTCAGGGAAATGAGCCAACCACTAGATTGACCCAACTATAATGACAAAAGCGCAGCGCGGTGTATTAAGACTATTAACAGCGACATAGCTGAACAATTTTTTAGAAATTTGAACGTGACTTTTTTGAACGCAAAAGAAATTCAAAATTGATTTTTTAATATGCATACAAATTTTCTGAAAAGTAGAACAGATTTTAAACTCTGAATAAATTTTGAAAACCGAGATTTTTTTTGAAATTCTGAATAATATTTGAAAACACAGACAATTTTAAAAATCTGATTTTTTTCTGAAAATGCGACCATTTTTTGATATTTTCGAACTTTTTTGAAAAATATGAATAAATAAATAAATATGCTGAACATTTCGTAACATTGCGATTTTCAAAAAAAAAAAATGAGTAACCTTCTAAAAGGTTCCAGACTGGAAAACCGGCCTGGTATCAACAGTTAGGGAACCCTTTGTGCCATCAGGTGTGTGCACGTCATCGTAAGGGAAGTCTTTTTTAGGAAATCTATCATCGCACGTCATCGTAAGGGAAATCGTTTTGAGGAAATCTATCAACACATTCTCTTCTTCTTCTTCTTTCTTGTTACCGGGTTTGTACGACACACCGGCTTTATTCAATTTCTTTATTACTCTCTACGTTGTTGAATGTGTAAAAAAGTGTTATGGGGCGGACTCTTCCGACTTAACCGAAACCTCTATGTTGTACATGACGTACTTGTGGACTTTCATTAAATGTACTCAAATTTTGCAGGCAACTGGGCATTGTCATCCTAGCACTCCACGCAAAATTTGAACGAATTCGGACACCAAACACACGTTGGGTCACGTTCGATCAGTATTTTAGGGATTATTCACCGGGAAAACCCTAGAAAATGTGTGAAATGTCAAAAATAGATGAAATTTGGTTTGGATGCTTTCGATGAAGATAGAATGATGTGGAAAAAAATTGGGTCCATTTGATGAATATGTAAAAAAGAGTGTTATGAGACGGACTCTTCCGACTTAACCGAAACCCCTACGTTGTACATCATGTACTTGTGGACTTTCATAAAATATACCCAAAATTTTTAGGTTGCTGGGCATGGTCATCCTAGTACTCCACATAAAATTTGGACGAACTCATACACAAAACACACGTTGCGTCACGTCCGGTCAGTATTTTAGGGATGTTTCACGCAGAAAACTGTAGAAATTGCATGAAATCTAGAAAATAGATGAAACATGGCATGGACGCTTTCCATGAAGATAGAATGATGTGGAAAAAATTTGGGTCCATTTGATGAATATGTAAAAAAAAGTGCTATGGGATGGACTCTTCCAACTTAACCGAAACCCCTGTGTTGTATATGATGTACTTGTGGACTTTAATAAAATATACCCAAATTTTGCAGGTAGCTGGGCATGGTCATCCTAGTACTTCACGCAAAATTTGAACGAATTCAGACACCAAACACACGTTGTGTCATGTCTGGTTAGTATTTTACGGATTTTTCACCAGGAAAACCCTAAAAATGCATTAAATGTCAAAAGTCAATGAAACTTGGCATGAATGGTTGCCATGATGATAGAATGTTGTGGAAATTTTTTGGGTCTATTTGGTGAATGTGTAAAAAAAGTGCTATGGGACGGACTCTTCTGACTTAACCGAAATCCCTACCTTGTACATGATGTACTTGTGGACTTTCACAAAATATACCCAAATTTTGCAGGCAGCTGGGCATGGTCACCCTAGTACTCCACACAAAAATTGAACGAATTCGAACAGTAAACATACATTGCCTCACGTCCGGTAAGTATTTTAGGGATTTTTCACTGAGAAAACCCTAGAAAATGCATAAAATAACAAAAAATAATAAAACTTGACATGGATGCTTGCCATCATGATATAATACTACGGAAAAAAATGGATCCACTTGATGGATGTGAAAAAATGCTACGTGACAAAAAATATGTCACAGGACGAATAATACAAGAACCAAAAAAAGTTAATTTTAAAACAATACAACAGTCATCAATGCTCTCATTTTGAAGAATATGAACTGTTCGTATGAACCTTCCTAGTTTGGAACTAGTGAATATTCATGGTAGCAGTCCATATCCTAAACAAAGAGTACATTGAAGACCGATGCTTATGACAAGCAGAGGAAATGGCTATTTTCTTCTCGTTCGTCTTTCCTCTCGCTCGGACATAGATTGTTCGCACGAGTTTTTGGAAAAAAATCATGGGTTTTAGAAAAAGTTTGTAAAAATTGAGACAAGTTCGTGGATCTGAAAATCGTTCATGTATTTGAAAAAAATCACTGATTTGAGAAAAAGTTCACAAGCTTAAGAAATTAGACACGGACTTGAAACACAGTTCACGAATTTATGAAAATTTCAGGATTTTAGAAAAAATTCATGCATTTTAGAAAGGAAAAGAAAATGAAAATGTAAAAAGAGAAGGGGATCGAGAAACAAACAGTAGAAAAATTGGCTAGACAAAACCAGAAAAAAAATAAAACAAGGCGTTGCCTTTTTTGTTTACGTCACGTCTGAGGGCACGGCTGCGGCCGAGAAACATTTGTAGAACGCAAGGTTGTTCACGAGTTGTTTAGCATAAGAATAACAAAAGTTGCACACTGTACACCAGCATCAGCTCTCCCAGTTGGTTAATGGCACTGTATGAATACAACGTGGTAATGAGTTCGAATCTCACTACCCGCATCTATTTTTGAATATTTAAAAATATATTAATGGGCCGACCCTCGTATGTACGGCCTATACGGCGTGCAACGGAACGTGCATATGAAAATGGATACGATGAGTGAAAAGACTATATTACCCTTTATACGTTTTGGAGGGGGGTTGTACTGAAGCGGGACTCATCTCCAAAAATGAAGATGAGAGGGAGACCTTTTATAGGCCGTCACGGGGCTCGTAATACATCATTTTTCCATAATGCGGCCACGGCTAGAAAAAAGAGTAATAATATCAAGAAACTTCTTAATAATTTGAGGATTTTGCTGCAAGGTACGGAACTGAAGGATCATGTCATGAAAAAAAATCTAATCTTTTCACCTTAGAAGTTTTGCAACCTAACTTTTATCGCTTGTTTGGAGAAGGGTGTCTACTGAGATGAATAATGCCCTTCTCGCCCAAAAATGCCAACGAAGGCCGAGCTCGAGTGAGCACTTTTTCAAATTTTATTTTTTCGGAGCCCGAAAAATTCCAAATTTATTTGTGATTACAAATGCACATGTATACTACATATGTGCAAAATTGCATGGCATTATACTTTTACATGCGGCGTACAGAAAAAAGACAAATACACATTTTTAAACGGGCCTTTTATTTTTGTTATTGGGCTGGAATTTTGTTTTTTTTGTACAGCCTACAAATCACAACATTTTTCGCCGAAATTCAACACGTTCCTGCGGAATACATATATGTTTCCATGGATTTTTTTTCAGATTTTTTTGAAACTTTTTAAATATGCTTTTTGATATTTTCAAAATAAAGAGCTCACTGGAGCTCGGCCTCCAAAAATCCGCACTCCCTTCTCGCTCCTTACACCATCAAAGATGTTAGTAAGGCTTTGTTCGCTATTGGTGATTTAAAAGCCCCGGGACAGATGGACTTCATACTATTTTTTATAAAAGTTTTTGGCCCATGTTAGGGGACAATCTGATTTAGGAGGTTCTGCAAGTGGTTAATACGTTTACTATTCCATCTGCTTGGAATGACACAACGATTATAATGATCCAAGGTTAAATCGCTGGAAAAGGTAAACCAATTTAGGCCAATCAGCTTGTGTAATGTGGTCTATAACATTATTGCAAAATGATGGCATCTTGTTTGAAGGTTTTTCTACCAGATATCATTAGTCCTACTCAGAGTGCTTTAGTGCCTGAAAGATTGATTACAGACAATGTTTTGGTGGCTTATGAGTGTTTCCATTCATCATCCATATCTTTGTGAATCATTTCTACTTGCAGGCGTCCTGTGTCTAGGATCATCGGGCTCCTAATTACATGTTTAGCTATCGTCCCGTACTCGAAGTATAATGACGTGACCGTAATTTTCACGGTGCTAAGTACAAATTTTGTTATGCTAGAAGAGGGAATAATTTAAGTTCTTGGCTTCTCTCAACCTCGGATTAATTTTTCATTCATCGCATTCTTTTGTCCATCGTTTCTAATCTAGGCTCGACCGTTACTTATTTTTCCTATAATGTGTATAAATAAAACATTATAACATGCCTTTACTGTCATATCTAGATGTCATGCATAACATAGTAGAAGCCTGACTTCTGTACCACATAATCCATAGCTTAGATTCAAATTTTAAGGCTTACAAAATGAAGTGTATTGTAATTAATTTGCCTTCATCTTTTAGTAGAAAACCAGTGTCATGTGCTAAGCGATGCTTATTCTCTTAGCGGGATCTTAGCGGAAAGTGGCAGTATTGTACACACCTTAAATGCTTTCTTTTATGGTTAGTCAAAGTTGCCTTCAATTTTTCAGAAGAATACTAAATTTGCCTTATCATGGCGCTTTTTTCCAGAAGAAAAAGTGTTTTGAAGTTTTCTTAGATACCCATAACTGTATTTAAACATGAGAACTATTACGGATACAATGCTTTGGATCAAATATCCAAAAAACTACAAAGAAGCTCCTAAAACTAACAATTATAATGATATCTCTCAGACAGACCATTGTGGTAATAAATTTTGGAAGACGAAATCCTCCCAAACCTTCAGAAAAGGCGATGCAATTAGACATGAGTAGCGAGACTGCCATGAACGGTGAATGGACTTGAGGCTAGGATGACCCCTTAAAAGTGTAGGTTGTCGAACCGCAAGATGTGCACCATAATGCCGTGGAAATAATCCAGCCCCAAATAATTCAAACCAACAAAAAGCACCAAGGCTCATCAATAAATACTCAACAAATCTGAAAGATCGGTCATGTGAGGACACGGTGACGCTTGGAAAAGCCTCGTCGTAACAGGAAAAGAATCAACTGACATTTATTTTCAAAAACACTACGTCCACTGTCAGTATGTTGCCATTGAAGAACACATTTTTTTTCTTCCTAAAAACTAAAAAGCACATGTACGAGCACCCGATGTTTCCTGCTAAAGCGGCGGCTGGAGGCGAGGGAAACCTGATAGATTCAGCGGCGGCTGCGCTTCCTTTTCCTCTGGAACACATTTTACATGTTTGTTGTTGCTGAGAAAAGTAGTCAAATGCTTTTCAGTTTTTTTAAATAACAAATGCTTTTTTATGTGGAGGCAATGTTTTTTTTTTAGGGGGAAAGGTAAGTTTTTTTTTAGCACAAGGTAAGGTTTAGTTTTTTTTAGGGTTAGTTTTTTTTTTGAGCAAATGACAAATGAGGGCTAGGTTTTTTTTTTTTTGGGAGGGTTACAAATGAGGGCTAGGTAAGGTTTAGTTACAAAACGAAAACAAACGTGGCCTAAATCTGCAAGCCCAGGCATGAAAGGAAGCCCATAATCAAAATAACTCAGCCTCCTAGAGGCCCAACAAAGAAAAACCCCACCCAACAACCTCGCCCGAGTCGGCTGCCACTGCCACCATTTCTCTCTCACCGTCTGCCTCCTTCCTCGCGTGCGTGCGGTCCCCGGTCCCTGTACGTCCTGCCCTAGCTACCTCCACCACTCCGGCACAGGTCGCGCCGGCGGCGGCGGTGGCGTTGCACTATCCTGGTAACCCCACCCCTTCCTCTATCTCTCTCCCTCTCTTCCCGGCAATGAAGTATTCGGGGTTCTGGGGGGCAGAATGCCCTACAACTAACTACTGTAGATAGGGTCCGTGTCGTGCTGAATTCCAGCACCCACCCCACACTAGGCTTCTTTGCGGGAGGCGCAGGGCTCGGAACCGTCGTGCCTCATCTCATCTTGGCGCGTGCTAGCGTTTGATTTCGCTTCTGTTGCGAAATTCCCCTTGTTTTTAAGCCGCCGCGTCAGTTCATCTGATTAGTACGGGTGTCTGAATGAAACCTAGATGGATTAGTTTGTTTCGGAAGCGTGGGTTCCCTTTTCCTTACAATATTACCCCCTTTTTTACAAAATTACAAAATTCTTGATTTCTCACTGCCTTGCGTCATTGTGTGGAAGTCCATCCTTCCTTGATCAGGGGCGCCTTCTGCACATCTTGGATTGACAAGTTAGTTTTGTGCAATGCAGGGATATAACTACACTTGAGAGCCTATCCTAATGTCATTTCATATCTTTTATGCCCTTGTCAGCCAGTCCTCATCTTCCCATGGATAAAGTTATTTGTATATTCATGTTGTCACTAGTGCCGGTAATTATTAGTGATTCAGATGACTCATAATGAAAGCTGATGCTGTTGATCTGGTCCTTTTACAATTGTATGATGAAATGTGGGCGCAATTTTGAATTGCTTGTTATCAATACCACGAGTCGCCTGCATGGACAAGGTGAATGATATGTGGGTGCATAGTTATGATTAGTGGTGACATGTGTTCAGGTGCCACGAGCAATGGTGAGGAGCCGCTCTCCCAAGGGCGGAGATGACGGCAGGCGACGAAGCACTCTTAGGAGAAGTTCTGAAGAGCAAGGAGGAAGGAAGGAAAAAGGTCCTATAAGCCTCTTGGTGCGTAACATTCCTCATAACTGCAGGTACAGAATTTCGAACCCCTCCGCCTGCTATTTATACTTGGCCATGTTTCACGTTTGTGGTTTCTAACTTGCTCGTCCTCATGATTTTCACAATTTCCTGCAGATATGAAGATCTTCGAGTTCCTTTTGCAAAGTTTGGTCCTGTTCGGGATATTTACATGCCAAAAGATTACTACAGTGGGTAAGTGTTACCGAAGCGCCAACTGATTTTCTCTCATTAGACATTTAGGCATGTTCGACCACTGAAGATCCAGCAGCTTTTGAAGCTTCATTGCTTCATGTCTTCTCTTATTGATGTGCTTGAAGAGTTAGAAGAGCAACCTTTTGGGGCGCTTTTCTTCTGCTCATATGGAAATGTGATTGTTAATGTCTGCATGGCCCCAAACTCCGAGCCCTTACATACTGCATGGAGATGTGATTATACAACAAATTTGGCTACTAGAATAGCATGGGCTCTCAACTGGTTTTTGGGAAGCTCGCTACTATTTTGGTTGAAAATGCTAGTAAGTTATTGGCTGTGTTTTGTGAAGAATTGTACAGGGTTAGCTTATACGAAACTGTGGTGGTAACTCGTCGGGCACATACTACTTTTTATCAATATGGTCTGAATATTATCTATCTAACATTTTATAATTATTATATTAACATGTGTGCTGTGCAGGGAGCCAAAGGGGTTTGCTTTTATTGAGTTTTTTGACTCCCATGATGCTTCTGAGGCGCAATATCGCATGAACCGTAAGCTGTTTTGCGGACGTGAGATTAAAGTTGAGCCTGCCACGGATAAACGGAAAAGGCCCGAAGACATGCGTAGACGAACTGGAGTAAGGTAGGCCATACCCATCACTGTGTTAGAAGTTTCTTCTGTTTCATTGTTTTTTTTGAGAAAACTTGTATGTTTAATTTTTGTTAACTTGTGTTCCTGCTCTGCAGAGTTCATTCTGGTTCTAAAGAGCGCGCTCTTTCTCGCCATGGTAATCTGATTTATTTTCATCTGCTATACTTGTGTGTCCTTTTCATCATGATGCTTTGCCGAATTCTGGGGAGTTTAGGTGATCTTCTTTTACTGATAGAAACTGCAAGCTGCCCACTTTATCTTTTGATGTTAGATAAACTCTAAAGTAAATATGAACACAAAAAGGTAGAATCATGGTTCATTTAGTTTTATGCCTACAAAAGACCCAAAGTGGTCGGACCCTTCCCCGGATCCTGCGCAAGCGGGAGCTACATGCACAAGGCTGCCCTGATATATATTGCAATTCCTTTTCATTGGTTCTATCTTCACCGGACAGGCGGACACTAGTTTTCCTGCCAGGGCCACACCTGCTGGTATCTGGCAGAAAAATCTCCTTTTCAAAATTAATATCGTATTAGAATAAGTCTATACCATGTTCTACAAATTGCAATATTGATAAATTGCTATCTTCCTTGAAGGACGGTCTCGTTCTCGTTCACACTCCCGTTCTCCTCGCCACGGTGGTCGTGATAGATCGCGGTATTTCAGTGAATCTTGCCAAATGAGTGCCTCAACATGAAGAAGTGTGCAAAATATTTGATTTATTATTAATAAGTGATCTCACCTACACTGTAGGTCACATTCTCCTGCCCCAAGAAGGCATGGTGACTACTCTGCTTCACCAAAGAGAAAAGAAGAGTGCCGGGCAAAATCATCAGGACAATCAAAAGAACATGACAATGATAAGAAGCTGGGACCCTGTACTCCTGGTGGTAGAAGTGAACGCCATGACACTGATAATGATTCCAATGAGTAAGTTCTGTCCCTTCACTGCTGCTAAATTTTAATCAAGACAATTAGACAACCAGGAGGACACCCTGAGGCGGCCAGTCCTTGAGCGCGTGTGGACTGGACACACACCTTTAGCCAACCGAGTGCTGCTTGTTTCTCGGTGTTTGCACCTTTGTAACAGTACTGTATATGACCAGGAGGCGGGCAACACCTGACTATTCTGCTGCACCAAAGAGAAAGGAAGCGTGCCAGACAAAATCGCCAAGTCAGGCAAATGAACATGATGAGGATAAGAAGCATATATCTTTTAGTCCTGATAGAAACAACCGCCGTGATGCTGATAATGGCCACAATGAGTAGGTTCTGTCATCCTGTTCCTACTGTGCTGCTAAATGCAGCTTGCGTAATCCAGTTATACTATTCTAGAACTAATGTTGTCCATGCTTAATTCCAAGGCGAGATGACTACTCTACTTCATCAAAGAGAAAGGGAGAACGCCTGTCAAAATCACTAAGATTGTCCAAAGAACATGACAAGGATAAGAAGCGGAGATCCTGTAGTCGTGATGATCGAAGTGACTGCCGTGATGCTGATAATAGTTTCAAAGAGTAAGTTCTCTTCCTTCACTGCTACTAAATGTGACTGCGAAATATCTAGTTAGCTAATATGGAACTAACACATGGATGTAGTTACGTCATCTTATTTAGAGGTTATTTTACTGCAACTCTGAGTAGAGCATCAGTCTTGTGTGTACAATAGATAATCTTCTGTGTACGACAATAGATTGTTTGTGATGTAAGCCTCGGCATACGCAAACTTAATTTATTCTCGTGTATTACGGTCTATTGAACCTATACTACTTGCATTTCATGTGTGATATTTTGGCCTTGTCGCATACCCATAGGCCATGACATATACCACTACATCTATCAAAATATATGAAGTTTTTACTGTGTCTTTCTTGAGATCTGTTACATCGGAAGTACTTATATCTTGATAGGGCTACATATCCTACTAGAAACATGTTACTACCGTGTGAGTATACATTATTCACTATAGTGACACTGATATCATGCCCCAGAACCTTCTTTTTAGAGTTTAGTAATTATCTCCAGGACATAGTTGCACAGTTCATTGCCATCAGCATATATAATCTATTGGTGAGAAAAAATATCGCATTTAGCTATTGTTTTGACATGGTTGTGGTTGCATCCATGATTTTTTTATTACCATTGTGCTGCTCGCTGTTTGTATTACTGAACAGTGTTCTATTTAGGATTGGTTACATAATCTGTGTGCATAGTTCAGATTTATTTCTATGGTTGTCATATGAATAAATGGTTAATTGCATTCCTTTTGTGCATATCCACCATTGTAGTAACAATGTGTGTGTTGACAGGAGGCAGGCAACAACTGATGGTAAGAGATCCTGTCCCCGCCAGAGGTCACCCAGACCATCCTCTGGATCACACTCAAGAAGGCGAGATGCCTACTCTGCTTCCCCAAAGGGAAAAGAAGAGCGTCGGGAACAATCACCAAGACAGTCAAAAGAACATGATAAACATAGGAAGCGGAGATCCAATACTCCTGATGATAGAAATGACTGCCGTGGTGCTGATCATAGTCACAATGAGTAAGCTTTGTTTCTAAACTGCTACTAAAAGTTACTGGCATGATCTAGTTATGCTATGAACTTATGTTCATACTCCCCTGACCTAAGAATGCAAGGTGACTGCTCTACTTCACCAAAGATTAAGGAAGAGCGCCAGGCAAAATCATCAAGAGAGTCAGAAGAATATAACAAGGATACAAAGGGGAGATCCTATGCCCCTCATGATAGAAATGACCGCCGTGATGCAGTTAATGGTTCCAGAGAGTAAGTTCTCTTCCTTGACTGCTGCTAAATGTTACCAGCATGATCTAGCTGTGATATTCCAGGACTAATGGACTAATGGTGTTACACTTATTGGTGTCTCGAACTTCATCCCTTTAACCCCTTGCTTCAGTATATCGGTTACAGCCTGCAATAGATTGATAGTTGTTAGTTATCCTTTTAGGATTTTTTTTTACCTGTACAGCACCAATCATGTGTGTGCAATAGCTGATCCTCTGTGTTGGATAACATATACTCCCTCCGTCCCAAAATTCTTGTCTTAGATTTGTCTAGATACGGATGTACCTAATACGAAAACGTGACTTGATGCATCCGTATTTAGACAAATCTAAGACAAGAATTTTGGGACGGAGGGAGTAGTTTGTGATCACCCCTGGGCGTACAGACTTAGTTTTTTACTCGCCCAGCAGTGTATTATGGTCTACTGGACCTATATTGATTAAATTCTATGGGTGATCTATTTAGACTTCTTGCGTAGCCATAACCTGTACCACTATAATATTGTCTGCCAAAATATATGAAAATGGTCTACTCTTCCTTTCCCAAGCATTATCAATTTATCATATTGAAAGTTCTTCCTTTCCTGCTAGGGCTACACATCCTTCTAGATGCATGTTAATTCTGAGTGAGTACACCATTCACCAGAACCTTCAGAGTTCAGTACTTATTTCCAGAACATATGTACAGTTCATTGGCATCAGCTTTCCCAGAGCTGGCATTAAGTTAACAAAAGTATTATAACACTGCGTAGAGGACCACAAAGAACAAAGAAATTACAAGCAAGCCCTCCCGTTTTACATTCAGGACCCTAAGAGAGAATACAAAAGCACAATCGATTCCTGAATTGCCTGGCGACCTCGCCGGAGATGCCTTGGCCACCACCTGTGGCCACAGCCTTGTCAGCGTAGGGCAAGGAAAGAAGGGCCTCTCTTCTGGAGGTTGAAGAAGGGGAGGTCGGAGTTTACCGGCAAATCCACATGAAGCCAGCGTTGCACCCAAGTCGCCCAAATCGCTCGTCGGAGACAATTCTTTGTTTGATCTGAAGCTCCGGTGGCGGAGGTTGACGCAGAGGAAGATGAAGAAGATGAGAAAGCTCCGATGCCAGCCGATAACCCCTCGGCATGCCGGCTCTGCAATGTCCCGAGCCAGATCCGCCATCCTCCCCCTTAACACCACAGCAGCAGCTAAGAGAGCCCGCCAGAGCAGCTCAAAAAGCCTCTAGATCTGTCGTCCACACGAGTTTATTTTTGAAGCCGTCGCTGGATCCACCCCTTTCAGCTGCCGTCCACCATGGATGGAAGCTAGAAGTAGAGGCCTCCACCGGTCGCCGCTCAGGGGCGCCGATGCCAAGCTTCTCAACGGCATATAACCAAACACCATCAAGGGAAACCACGATGACCTAGATCTAGCCCTAGAATACAGAGCAGCGACACGGCTCCCTTTCCATGCCCACTCCGGACTGTGGAGCCGCCGGAGGAGAAGGGGAGAGGAGCCGGGCTAGGGCAGGCGACTCTCAAGGAGACGAGGAGAGAGAAGGGAAGGAAGAGAAGAGAGCCCCTTGGCATCAGCTTATACAATACCGTATAATCTTTTGGCTAGAAAAGTCCTGATTTCACCTAAGTTCTGACTTCTGACAGGATTGTGGTTGCACCTATGGTTTTTTGCACAATCGTACTGCTCACTGTTTAGGATTATTTACATGAGGTGTGTGCATAGTTCAGAATTATTTCTATGTGGTCATATATGAGTGGTTTACATTCCTTTTCTTTACGTTTGTATCTTTGCAGTAGCAATTTGCATGTTGACAGGAAGCCGGTAACACCTGATGGTGAGGGGTCCCATGCCTGCCGGAGGTCACCCAGACCATCTTCTGGATCACGCTCAAGAAGGCGAGATGACTGTTCTGCTTCCCCAAAGAGAAAGGAAGAGCGCCGGGAAAGATCACCAAAACAGTCCATTGAACACAAGGATGAAAAGAGGAGGTCATGTACTGCTGATTATATAAATGGCCGACATAATGCTGTTAATTGTTACAAGAAGTAAGTTGTGTTCCTTCTGCTAAATGTTATTGGCGTAATCTAGTTATGCTTTAGAGAATTGATGTTTTTCAATCTTCATACTCTGCTGCCCCAAGAAAGCGAGATGGCTACTCTGCTTCCCCAAAGATAAAGGAGGAGTGCAGGGCGGAATCACCACGACCGACAAAAGAACGTGAGGATAATGGTGGAATTGACCGTACTGATGCTGACAATGGCTACAATGAGTAAGTTCAGTTCCTTCGTTGCTGCTAAATTTGACTGGGGTACTGCTATTCCCAGAACTTCTGTTGTTATACTTATTGGGATGTCAAACTTCATCTTCTTAATCCTTAGTGGTGTCTACCAGACACAGCTCACACGTCACAATATACTCCCTCCGTCCCATAATATAAGACGTTATTACATCCAATATACTCACATATTGGATGTAATAACGTCTTATATTATGGGACGGAGGGAGTACTTATTTAGATGTTTTCTACAGCATATCCTGTATAGCAGTTCACAGTTCACAGTAGATTGAAGATATCCTACTAAACTCAGCTTCATTCTGAGTATTGGAAAGTACATATATGCTATTCTGACATTGTTATGATGCACTATAACCTTCTTTGGGAGTTGAGTAATTTACTGGCATCAGAGTATATAGTCTTGGGGAGAAACTTGCTGTTTTAACTAGAGCAAATGTTGTTGCATATATGATTTTCATTCTAGTGTCATCGTACCGCTTGCTGTTTGTTTTTCTAAACTGTGTTCTGTTTAGTATTGGTAGACATATTTTATTGCATGCATTGTTTGCATAGCTTTGATTTATTTCCATGTTGATCATATGTTAATGTTAGTACTTTTTGGTCATTTACACCTCTGTAATAACAGTGTATGTTGTTCACAGGAGGCGTGCAGGACCTGACTCTGCTTCACAGAAGAGAATGGAAAAGCCTCCCCAAGCAAAATCACAAAGCCAGTCAAAAGAACATGATAACGGTAAGAGCAGATCCTATACACATGATGATGGAAAGGAGCGCCGCGATGCTGATAATGGTTCCAAAGAGTAAGCTCTGTTCCTTCATGCTGCTAAATGTGGCGGTGTAATCTTGTTATGCTATCCAGAACTGATAGTTTTTATACTCTACCATCCCAAAAAGGCGAAAGGACTACTCAGCTGCTGGAAAGAGAAAGGAAGAGCGCCAGGCAAGTTTACCAAGACAGTCAAAGGAACATGATGAGCATAAGAAGAGGGGATCCTATACTCGTGATGATAGAAATGGCCTCCGTGATGCTGATAATGGTTCCAAAGAGTAAGCTCTGTTCCTTCATGCTGCTAAATGTGATGTGTGTAATCTTGTTATGCTATCTAGAACTATTAGTTTTTATACTCTATACTGTCCCAAGAAGGCGAAAGGACTACTCAGCTGCTGGAAAGAGAAAGGAAGAGCGCCAGGCAAGTTTACCAAGAAAATCAAAGGAACATGACGAGCATAAGAAGAGGGGATGCTATACTCGTGATGATAGTAATGACCTCTGCGATGCTGATAATGGTTCCAAAGAGTAAGCTCTGTTCCTTCATGCTGCTAAATGTGGCAGGTGTAAACTTGTTATGCTATCCAGAACTAATAGTTTTTATACCATACTGTCCCAAGAAGGCAAAAGGACTACTCAGCTGCTGGAAAGAGGGAAGAGCGCCAGGCAAGTTTACCAAGACAATCAAAGGGACATGATGAGCATAAGAAGAGGGGATCATATACTCCTGAAGATAGAGATGACCCCCGTGATGCTGATAATGGTTCCAAAGAGTAAGTTCTGTTGCTTCACTGCTGCTAAAATCTGATTAGTGTAATCTTGTTATGGTAATACCAGAACTAATGTTTTTTATACCTCACCTTCCTAAGAAGGCGAAATGATTACTCAGCTTCCCGAAAGAGAATGGAGGACCACAGGGCAAAATCATCACGACAATCAAAAGAACATGGCGATGATAAGAAAAGGGGATCGTATACTGCCGATGATAGAAGCCACCACTCCGATGCTGATAATGGTTCGAGAGAGTAAGCCATGTTCCTTCACTGCTGCTCAATGTGAGTGTAATCTTGCTACGCTATTCCAGTACTAATGTTGTTCATACTCCATCGTGTCAAGAAGGCGAGGTGACTTCTCAGCTTCCGGACAGAGAAAGGAAGAGTACCGGGGGAAATCACCAAGACAGTTAAAGGAACATGGTGACAATAAGAAGAGGGGATCATATACGCCTGCTGATAGAAATGACCTCCGTGATGTTGATAATGGTTGCAATGAGTAAGTTATGCTCCTTGAGTACTGCTTAATGTGAGTGGTATAACGTAGTTATGATATTGCAGAACGTAGGTTGCAACTCGCAGTAGGTTGATGTTTTGGTTGGTAGATCTCATCTATCTGTTTCTTTTTGAGAAACATCCTGATCACTTGTATTGGATACAAACAGATTATGTGTTTGGGCATACACCAACTTAATATTTTCTCAGCCTGCAGATTTTTATGGTCTACTGGACCTATATTTTGCACGTATTGAGAATTTGCAACTTAATTTGTATAACCTATACCCTGCATTATCTGCCAAAAATGTTAGAAAAATGGTTTTCTATTTTGCCTTTTCCGAGCACCCTTACATCAAAAGACCTCTGATTGGTAATGCTACAATCTACATATCATACTATAGATGTTGGTTCTTGAGTGTTCCGCATAGTGACAATGGTATAATGCACCGGAACCGTTTGTTAAGAGTTGAGTAATTAGTCTAGGGCTTATGTCCACACATCAGCGTGTACAATCTTCTTTTGGCGAAAATGAGGTCGCTGTTTCACTACAGCTGTGATGACAATCTCGTGTATTTGCAGGAAGCTGGCAACACATGACGGTAGCCGTAGCCCCTGCCCTGGCCGGAGGTCGCCGCGACCATCTTAGTTCAGAGGACAAGACTCGTGCCTGCCCCAACGACTGATGGGATCATGGAAGTGTAGGGATGCAGTCCCTTGTGTGTGTAAGGCTGACTGGTGCTCATGGGTTGAGCTAGCTGACTGGTGCTCATGGGTTGAGCTAGCTGACTGGTGGTTCATGTGGCAGTAGTATTTTAACAAGTAAGATGAGAAGCAAACCATGTAAGAGTAGTGATAGGAGGGGCGATCTATTGCTCTGTATTACTGTAGCGATTACAAGCAGGAGTACACGAATTGGGGAGTAACAGGAAGATGAACTAGGGTTTGTGCCGCCGCCGGTTCGGTGATCCACTGGATGTCTTCGTCTTCGGTCGGGGTGGAATAAGTAACCTGGTGGCTGTTGGGCTCACTTCGTCCACTGTGGGCCGGTGACGAGTGAGTTGGGCTTCTTCTCCCTGGTGGGCCGTTGGGCAGCGACTGGGTCGCTGCCGGTTGGATCCTCCCTGTCGGGTGCCTGGCTGGTGCGTGTAGAGCTGGGGACGCTGACATCCCCTCCTCCTTGTGACGAGGCTTGCCCCCAAGCCTCCGCTGCTGGGAATCGAGCTTGCAGAGCTGCTTTATCCTCCCAAGTGTCGCCGAAAGCTGACTCGTCGGACGAGCGGACGCGGACTTGCTCGATCATGGCGCTGTTCTTCTTGCGCCAACGGTGCTGAAGGACTGCAACTGGCACGATCGGTGCATCAGTATGGCGTGGAAGGGTTGGGTTGGACGGCGTACCCGGTCGAAGACAGTGGCACAATTGAGACACGTGGAAGACCGGGTGAACTTGTGAGTGTGGAGGGAGTTCCAGCCTGTACGCAGCATCATTGATCTTGGCGATGACTTGGTATGGTCCATAGTACTTGAACGCCAGCTTGTGGTTGGCTCGCCGGGCAACGGAGGTTTGAATGTATGGTTGGAGCTTGAGGTAAACCGAATCGCCCACCTCGAAAGTACAAGGCGATCGTCGCTTGTCTGCCTGGGCCTTCATGTGCTGCTGCGCCCTGTTTAGGTGTTGTTGAAGCAGGTCCTGCACCACTGCGCGTTCGTCCAGCCAAGAGTGGAGTGCCGGAACCGTGCACTCAGAGGTAGGAGTGATCCCCCAGTGCCGGGGTTCATGCCCAAACATTGCTTTAAAGGGTGACATCCCAATGCTAGAATGGTGAGAGGAATTGTACCAGAACTGGGCAAGCGGAATCTAGTGACTCCACCGTGTCGGGCAGGCGTGCACAAAGCATCGAAAGTAAGTCTCCACACACTGGTTCACTCTTTCAGACCGTCCGTCAGTTTGCGGATGATTGGCTGTACTCAACCGCAGCTCTGTACCCGCGTACTTGAACAGCTCCCTCCAAAAGTGGCTGGTGAAGACCGGGTCGCGGTCAGATACAATGGCCGCAGGGAATCCGTGGATCCTGTACACGCTGTTCATATAGAGGAGGGCCACTTTTGCTGCCGTGTACGGGTGTGTCAAAGGAAGGAAATGTGCAAACTTAGTGCGCTTGTCCACTATAACCCAGAGACAGTTGAATTTACCGGACTGAGGCAGGCCTTCAATGAAATCCATCGTGATCATCTCCCAAGGCTGTTGCGGAATGGGCAGTGGTTGAAGCAATCCGGGTGACGCTGCTCTATCTGGCTTAGCTTGCTGACAAGTTGGGCAACAACGGACATATTGCAGGACATGCGTCTTCATTTTTGGCCATGCGAAGAGGCGATGGATTCGCCGGAAAGTTGCTGGGAACCCCGAATGGCCGCCAAGTGAGCTGTCATGAAAAGCTGCCATGATGCGCTGTTGGAGCTCTGTCGATCCACCCAGCCAAATGCGTCCACGGAATCGCAGAATCCCGTTCTGTAACGAGAAACGCCCTTTGGGATCTTCCCTCACCGCCAACTGTTCCAGCAGTTTCTGCGCCTGCGGGTTGCAGTTATAACTGGCTGTGACGTCCTCGAGCCACGATGGCTGGCAAGATGTGACGTTAAACAGTAGCTCCTGCGATCTAGCTCTGGATAGAGCGTCCGCAGCCGTGTTCTCCGTGCCCTTCTTGTAACGGATAGTGTATCGAAGGCCCAGGAGCTTAGTGAACGCACGCTGCTGCCAAGGCGTTAGTCTCTGCTCCTCCAAATGTATCAAGCTTTTCAGGTCCGTGAAGATGATAAACTCGCTGTGTTGAAGGTAAGGCCGCCATTGATCCACGGCGACGACGATCGCGAGGTATTCCTTCTCGTAAGTGGAGAGTCCTTGGTACCTGGGGCTCAGGCTTTTGCTCATGAAAGCGATGGGGTGGCCATCCTGTTGCAGAACCGCGCCAATCCCTTTGTCGCAGGCGTTTGTTTCCACTGTGAAGGTCTTGTTGAAGTCGGGGAGTGCGAGTACCGGGGCTGTAATCAGCTGTTGCTTGAGCAGTTCAAATGCCTGTGCTGTGTTATCTGTCCAGACGAACGACACCCCTTTGTTGAGTAAGTTGAACAGGGGTCTGGCTATCACTCCAAACCCTAGAACGAAACGGCGATAGTACCCTGCAAGACCGAGGAATTGGCCAACTTCTTTGGCATCCTTGGGTGTGTTCCAAGCTTGCACCGCACGTATTTTGCTGGGCTCCATGGCTACCCCGTCACCGCTGATGACGTGACCAAGGTAGGACAGTTGCTGCTGGCCGAATTCGCATTTGGAGCGCTTAACCTTCCAATGATCTCTGCGCAACAGCTCGAGGACTTGCTTGAGATGGTCAACATGTTCTTCCCACGTCTTGCTAAACACCAAGATGTCGTCGAGGAATAAGAGGACACAATGCCAGAGGAGTGGGTGTAGTGTTTCTGTTACAACACCGATGAACGTGGCTGGCCCTCCTGCCAAACCGAACGACAAAACCTTGAATTCATAGTGCCCCGAGTGTGTTTGAAACGCCGTCTTGAACTCCTCGCCTTCAGCCAGCCGTATCTGATGGTAGCCGGCTCGAAGGTCGAGCTTTGAAAACCATCTAGCTCCGTGGAGTTCATCGAGTAACTCTTCAATCACTGGAACGGGAAACTTGCTGATACGAGTCATGGCATTAAGGTGGCGGTAGTCGATGCATAACCGCCAAGTCCCGTCCTTCTTCTTGACTAGAATGGCAGGCGAAGAGAAGTTGCTCTGGCTGCGTTGGATCACACCGGACTGGAGTAATTCTGCCACTTGACGCTCAATCTCCGTCTTGTGCTCAGGCTTGTGCCGATAAGGCCGAATGTGGACAGGTTGCGCGCCGGGGACCAGGGGTATGGTATGGTCGCAGGCGCGGCGCGGCGGAAGGCCTGAAGGTTCACCGAATACATCGTCGAATTCAGCTAGGAGTTGTTGCAGTTCATGTGGTTCTTTTAGAGTGCCGTTTGGTCCTTCCGCAAGCTGGTACAGGATGATGACATGCAACAGGGATCCTTGGCGATGCAGATTCTGAAGTTGGACTCTGTTGATCACGTGGCAAGTGGTGGAATTGGCTTCGTGACCGAACAGGTGAGCTTGTCCCATTGGTGTGGGAAACTGAATGTACTTCGCCTTCCAATCGACTGTCATGGGGCTGTGTTGCTCCAACCAATCCATGCCGAGGATAGCGTCGTATGTGCCCAGAGGAAGTATCTTCATGTCTGTGACGAAGTCGTGCCCTTGCGAGGACCACTGGCAGGCTGGAATGGAGGCATTGCATGATAGTTCGCCCCCGTCCGCCACGCGCACATGACACGGTTGTTTGAGAGGGGTGATGCCCTTCAGCTGCTGCGCGAGCTTTTGGTCGATGAAGGAGGTGGAACTGCCACTGTCGACCAGCAATAACACTTCACGCCCTTGCATAGTGGCGAGAAGTTGGAACGCCTTGGATGAGACACTGCCATCCAGCGCCGAGCGTGAGATGGCCATGGCTGTATCGCACGGCGGTGCGGATCCCCCGCTGTCCTCCTGGCTGTCGTCGATGCCGAAGAGCTCCAGCATCTCTTCGACCACGTGGAGTTGGACCGTGGTCGGACAGATGTAATCGTGCCCCCAGTACTCGCCGCATTTGAAGCAGAGGCCGCGGGCTCGACGGTAGTCGCGCAACGCCTTCACCTTGGATGTGTCTGCGCATGCCGCCTCTGTACCACGGCGATCAGTGGCCCCTGATGGAGGAGCAGGGCACGGAGGAGGCGGAGGAAGTGGGAGCGCCATGCTTGGCCTTGGAGTTGACTCGGGTGGCCGCGGTAGCGCACCAAACGCGCCATCAGCCACCTCCTCTTGCAGCAAGGCGAGTGCGCAAGCCGTGTCCAGGTCCGGTGGTCGTTGGACCAAGACCACCGCCCTGATATCTTTCCTCAGTCCCTCCACGAAGCGAGTGAGAAAGTAAAACGGATGAATGGTGTCAGAATAGGAACTCAAATGATTTATAATTAACTCAAACTTCTCAATGTAATCAGCAACTGAAGTAGTCTGCCGGACAGTGTAAAACTGTCGGATCAACATTTGGTGTCGATCACGGCCGAAACGCGTGCACAGTAGTGCAGTGAAGGAATTCCAGTCGAATTCAGAGAGGCGTTTTTGGATCGATTGAAGCCAAATTGACGCCGGACCGGAAAAATTCAAAGCAGCCATCGGTACCCAGAACGATTGTGCAATCCCAAACATGGTGAAATACTGTTCACAGAGAGTTTTCCACAGGTTTGGGTTCTCTCCCGAGAACTGCGGGAAGGAAATGGACGGATGCGCTTGCCCGAGCCCGATGAGGAGCTAGCTGGCGTGCACGAATGGAGAGAGCACGCTGGGAGAGGGGGGAGGGTCACACTGACCGTTTGCCGGGAGCGGTGGGGGCGTCTGGAATGGCGCCCCCGATGGCCCCCGTGAGATGTTGAAGCCGCCGCGGTCATCAGACCCGTGGGGAACGCGAGCCGTGCCTGCCTCGGCGCCTGGATCGGTGCCGAGCGTCGCTGGCGGCGGGGGAGCCTGGAGCGCTTCCGCCCGAGCGTCCTCACTTGGTGGTGTAGAAGTCGACGCCGCGAGTTGCAGCGCCGTCACGGCCTCACCTAGATCGGCGACGCGGCGCTCCAGGTCCGGCTTCCAGGTAAGGAGGTCGTCGATTTTGGCCGCGGTCACCTGCTGGGCCTTGGTGTTGGCGGCGATGAGCGACTTCCAGCGGTCGAGGAAGGCTTGGATCGATGGATCCATGGCCTCCAGAAGCGAACGAGCGTGGCGAAGACTTCTGGTCTCCACGATTTGCGCCAGGTCGGGGTGGTAGGAAGGTGGTGGTCTGGCCTCTGATACCAGATGTAAGAGTAGTGATAGGAGGGGCGATCTATTGCTCTGTATTACTGTAGCGATTACAAGCAGGAGTACACGAATTGGGGAGTAACAGGAAGATGAACTAGGGTTCGTGCCGCCGCCAGTTCGGTGATCCACTGGATGTCTTCGTCTTCGGTCGGGGTGGAATAAGTAACCTGGTGGCTGTTGGGCTCACTTCGTCCACTGTGGGCCGGTGACGAGTGAGTTGGGCTTCTTCTCCCTGGTGGGCCATTGGGCAGCGACTAGGTCGCTGCCGGTTGGATCCTCCCTGTCGGGTGCCTGGCTGGTGCGTGTAGAGCTGGGGACGCTGACAAACCATTTGCTGCCACCTGCTTGTGTCATGTGGTGGTGGTAGCAAGCCCGAACTGCACATTAGATGTACTCGAGTACATTCTAATATTGGATCTGTTGCTGTCGGGGCAGCAAATGTTTGGAGAAGCCTGGGCATGCATTAATGAACGTCAAGAGTGTAGGCAAATCACAAATGCATGATGTTGTTTAGTTTCTAGCTTGCTCCGCTTCTGGCCTGTGGGCCTGGGTATTTTGTGGGTCGACTGTCTTTTCTCTCTTTCTTTTGCATGCAATCCAAAAGAAGGATCGGGTTCCACTGTCAAAGGTACTTTCTTTTTTTCCGAGAAACTTACAATATATTCATCTTCAATCATGGCGGTACAAGGAACACCAAACATAAAAAAAAGGCAGCCCGGTGCACGTAGCTCCCGCTTGCGCAGGGTCCAGGGAAGGGTCCGACCGCTTTCGGTCTATAGGAACACCAAACAATAGAGGTAATAAAAATTACAACTAGATCAGTCGATCATCTAGCGACGACTACAAACACTAGTTCGAGCCAAAGGCGTGCCGTCGTTATCGCCTCTCCCTCGTCGGAGCCGGACAAACCTTGTAGTAGACAGTCGGGAAGTTGTCGTGCTAAGGCCACCCGCACTAGAGCAGCAACCATCATCGATGAAGAAAGTCGTAGATCGGAAGGACCAAACTTGTAAACACCCAAACGAAGACGAACGAAGACCGGATCCAAACAGATCCATTAAAGACCAACACCGACTGAATCTCACGAGATCCGACGGAGACACACCTCCACACACCCTTTGACGAAGCTAGACGCACTATCTGGATGGGGATAGAATGTGGGATACATTATTCCAACTGAGGGACATCGCCGCCACCACACAACCCCAACCAAGACGCTAAACTTAACAAGAACGAGAATAGGGTCCCTCCTGCTGGTGGGGGGCCGAGGTTCTCCGCACCTCCATGGCCCAAAGGCCATCGAAGATGAGGCGGATCGGCGGTGGCGTCGACGGGAGGAGGAGGAAAGCATGGAATCTTTTCTTGAGGAGGAGGAAAGAGAAGGCTACCCACTGTCAAAGGTACTATATGTAAGTGCATCTAGTGCCACCCCTAGTTGGTTTTGGAGTATTGACGACAAACGTGGTTGTGGGACTAATGTGTTTGTGAGATTCACAGGAGAACACAGGTAGAAGTCCCTATTGATTCGGTTTACCCATCAAAGATGACCCCTAAAAATGTATGAAGACATTGGTGGTTCGCGATCGTGTCGAAGATAATGACGCATGAAGATATTCGCTTGAAGACAATGGAGCGCGAAGACATAGTTTCTTTTGTAGTTTCATTTTCTTCTTTCTTGAGTCATAGGAACCACCGAACTGTCAAGTGGGGTTCAAGTGAACAAAGTCAGAGAAACTGACATAATGCTCAACCCAAATCCTATGTCTTCGAGTGAAGACAATGAGAGAAAAACCTTATCCTGAGTTGGATAAGTCAGCTTTGCTTGTAACCCAAGTCAAGCTGCAACGTGTGTTTGAAATCCGACCGTTGGACACGTGCCGGTTCCTTAATGACCCAGGGTCATTTCGGACATATCATGTCGGGTTGCCCCCTGGCTATAAATAGCCACCCCCTCCACCATAAATTGGTGTCTGCTCAGAGTTAGTGCACGGTTTTTGTCGTTTGAGAGCAACCCACCTCCGAAGCCTTTGAGAGAGAATCCTTGCGAGGACAAAGCCCAAAACACCCAGAGCCCAAAGAGTGTTTGGCATCACTGAAATCTTTCTGTCCACGTGATCTGAAGACTTGATACGTCTCCAACGTATCTATAATTTTTACTTGTTCCATGCTGTTATATTATCATTCTTGGATGTTTTACAATCATTTTATAGCAACTTTATATTATTTTTTGGGACTAACCTATTGACATAGTGCCCAGTGCCAGTTGCTGTTTTTTGCTCGTTTTTTACTTCGCAGAAAATCAATACCAAATGGAGTCCAAACACAGCGAAACTTTTTGGAGAATTTTTCTGGACGAGAAGACACTTGTTGGGCCAAAGAAGTACCAGAGGGGGGCTCCGAGGGGAGCACAACCCACCAGGGCGCGCCTGGGGGCCCAGGCTCGCCCAGGTGGGTTGTGCCCACCTCGGTGGCCTCCCGCACTGCCTCTTCGCCCTATAAATACCCAAATATTCCAAAAACCCTAGGGGAGTCGACGAAACACAATTCCAGCCGCCGCAAGTTCTAGAACCACGAGATTCAATCTAACACCATCACAGAGGGGTTCATCATCCTCATTAGTGCCTCTCTGATGATGCGTGAGTAGTCCACCATAGACCTAAGGGTCCGTAGGCAGTAGCTAGATGGCTTCTTCTCTCTTTTTGCTTCTCAATACAATGGTCTCTTGGAGATCTATTTGATGTAAACCTTTTTGCGGTGTGTTTGTTGGGATCCGATGAACTTTGAGTTTATGATCAGATCTATATCCATGAAAGTTATTTGAGTTCTTTGATCTCTTTTATGCATGATTACTTATAGCCTCGTATTTCTTCTTCGAATCTTTGGTTTAGTTAGGCTGACTAGATCGATTTTTCTTGCCATGGGAAGAGGTGCTTTGTGATGGGTTCGATCGTGCGGTGTTTTTTCCCAGTGACAGAAGGGGCAGCAAGACATGCATGTATCGTTGCTATTAAGGATAACAAGATGGGGGCTATTCCTACATGAATAGATCTCGTCTACATCATGTCATCGTTCTTATTGCATTACTCCGTTTCTCCATGAACTTAATACACTAGATGCATGCTGGTTAGCGGTCGATGTGTGGAGTAATAGTAGTAGATGCAGGCATGAGTCGGTCTACTAATCTTGGACGTGATGCCTATATAATGATCATTTCCTGGATATCATCATAATTATTTGATGTTCTATCAATTGCCCAACAGTAATTTGTTTACCCACCGTATGCTATTTTCTTGAGAGAAGCCACTAGCGAAATCTACAGCCCCGGGTCTATTCTTTATCATATTTGCTTTGAGATCTATTTTTATTCGCTTTTATTTTCAGATCTATTATTCCAAAAACTCAAAAATACCTTGCTGCACTTTTTTACTATTTATTTTATTTCGCGTTTTATTGAGATCTATTTATCCAATCTATCACAATTTTTATCCCGTCAACTTGACAATTTGTGGCACCGTTACCCGTAGAGGGATTGACAACCCCTCCCAATCGTCAAGTTGCAAGTATTTGTTATTTGTGTGCAGGTACCATTTACATAGTGTTTCTTGGTTCTCCTACTGGATTGATACCTTGGTTTCATAACTGAGGGAAATACCTACCGTAGCTATGCTGCATCATCCCTTCCTCTTTGGGGAAATACCGACGTAGTTCAAGCGACATCAAGACTTATTACACTTGAAGACTGTGATCTTCCAGCCGGTTAGGCGTCGTGTTCTGAGAATCCAAGAGTCATTGTGGATCGCCGATGAACAAAGTCTGTGAAGGTTTGGAAGTCTACCTTGAAGACTTACCTGAGTGATTGGGCGAGGACTAAGTGACCTTAGCTCAAGGGGAATAAGGTGAAGACATGGTCTTCTGAGTTCAATCTCAGCCTCCCTAACCAGACGTACAGTTGTCACAGCAACTGGAACTGGTCTACCAAATCCTTGTCTTCGTCAAGCAACTAGTTCTATCACTTCACCCCTTTACTTGCAGTTTAGCTTCGTGAAGTCATTACTTGACTGCTCTGGTTGAATTCATTGTGTGAAGACATTCTCTCTGATTGCATATTTGGCTTCATACTGTCTTCCTATTCTGATCTGGTCTACCTAGCTGCTATTTGTCTTCGAACTTACTCTGTGCTGTTTCTTTGACTATGGCATGGCCAGTGTAGTTTATCTTCCGCTGCATACTGTGTAGGTGTTATTTGGTTGTCTGTCTTCGAAGACATTGCCTGTCTTGAAGACTTTCATAAAAATTGCCTATTCACCCCCCTCTAGTCGATACTAGCACTTTCACTATAACATAACAAAAACATAAAACAACATCCTTGTGCAAATGAAAGAGGTTGCAACAACATCCTAGGGCAGATGGTTAGGGCTAGGTCGGCTGTCAACTGCGTGAGGAAGAAGATGAACATGGCTGAGTGGGTTTGAGGAGGATGAGTGAGCCGTTGAATGTCAATTTGATGGTCAGAAAAGAAAGTGATTATTGAAACATTTTTTCAGTTACGTGACGAATATGTGCTCCCCAGAAAGAAGTATTGCTCATCGATAACCAAAAGGTAAACGATTCGTTTTGGTTGACCGGAAGAACTTCCGGCGGTCGCCTCGCTCGTGCACTCATGCCCCTGGCCCACATCGCACACAACCTGGCGGTGTCCTGGATTAGGGGGGGTACTCATCTCGTCAGCCTACCACTCATCATGGGCCGGGTTGAGGACCCACCTATAACCGAAGAATGGGTCATGTTTGATGTTTGCCATGACCTTCGGCGTACTCAAGATGGAATTTTTTGAAGACTTGGCGCACACTTCAAGGCATATTCAAATATTCAACATGTTTATCTCTAGATGCAACCGATCGTGTGTAACCTTAGGTACCCCCCCCCCCCCCCCCCCCCCCGTCCCTATATAAGCCGAGGGGTTTAGTCCATAGAGGCAAGACTTTTCAGACTCATTCATACGATCTCGAGGTAGATCAACTGTACTTTGTACTCCATCCGCATCAATACAATCAAAGCAGAACATAGAGTTTTACCTCCTCGAGAGGGCCTGAACCTGGGTAAACATCGTGTCCCTATTCTTCCTGTTACCATCTAGCAGAGACCACCAGCTCGGGACCCCTTACCTGAGATCTGCCGGATTTAGCTCCGACACAACCTTATCCTTTTTCTTCTTCCACCGAATGAATCTCCTATATACACACTCGGTCTTCTATATACATACAAACTCGGGAGCCCAGGCAGCAAACTCCATGAATCGACACACACTCACCCTTCCTTTTGTCCCGCTCCTATGTCGTTTGCGTGCCCCTCACACAACGTCGATGCAATGCCAAGAGCTCCTGCTTCTGTTCGCCCGACAGGCTCTTCCACAAGGCTTTGGAGCTTGAGGCCATGGGGGTGTGGTGCAGAGAGGATATCGGGGAGCGGAAGTGGGATGTGCATGTTCGGCTCTGACCATGTTTAAATAGCGGACATATGTCAGGCCAAGCAGCGAGGTGTTTAATGCCGACCGACAGACAGATAGATAGGTGGCGTTGCATGCGGGCGCAGGAGTAGGGTCCTTGCAACCACACATGTTCAATGGAGGGAGGTGTGATGGAAATATGCCCTAGAGGAAATAATAAAGTTGTTGTTATTATATTTCCTTATTCATGATAAAGGTTTATTAGTCATGCTATAATTGTATTGATCGAAAACTTAAATACATGTTTGGATACATAAACAAATACCGTGTCCCTAGTAAGCCTCTACTAGACTAGCTCACTGATCAAAGATGGTTAAGGTTTCCTAACCATAGACATGTGTTGTCACTTGATAACGGGATCACATCATTAGGAGAATGATGTGATGGACAAGACCCATCTGTTAGCTTAGCATATGATCGTTCAGTTTATTGCTATTGCTTTCTTAATGTCAAATACATATTCCTTCGACTATGAGATCATGCAACTCCCGGATATTGGAGGAATACCTTGTGTGCTATCAAATGTCACAACGTAACTGGGTGATCATAAAGATGCTCTACAGGTATCTCCGAAGGTGTCTGTTGAGTTGGCATGGATCGAGATTAGGATTTGTCACTCTGTGTATCGGAGAGGTATATCTGGGCCCTCTCGGTAATACACATCACAAGAAGCTTGCAACCAAACTGACTAAGGAGTTAGTTACGAGATGATGTATTACGGAACGAGTAAAGAGACTTGCTGGTAACGAGATTGAACTAGGTATGAAGATACCGACGATCGAATCTCGGGCAAGTAACATACCGACAGACAAAGAGAATTACGTATGTTGTCGTAAGGTTCGACTGATAAAGATCTTCGTAGAATATGTAGGAACCAATATGGGCATCCAGGTTCCGCTATTGGTTATTGACTGGAGAGGTGTTTCGGTCATGTCTACATAGTTCTCGAACCCGTAGGGTCCGCACGCTTAACGTTCGATGACGATATAGTATTATATGAGTTATGTGATCTTGTGACCGAACTATGGCTTAGCAAGAAACCTATTCTGTCGTTTCTTAAAGTTTGGGGATGCGACACTTATGTCAAAAGGCTTCAGCCTGATAAGCTCGAACCCAAATCGGAGAAGTGCCTCTTCATAGGATACCCTAAGGAAACTATTGGGTACACCTTCTACCATAGATCCGAAGACAAGATCTTTGTTGCCAAGAATGGTTCCTTTCTAGAGAAGGAGTTTCTCTCGAAAGAAGTGAGTGGGAGGAAAGTAGAACTTGATGAGGTAATTGTACCTTCTCTCGAATTGGAAAGTAGCACATCAGAGAGAATCGTTCCCGTGATGCCTACACCAACTAGAGAGGAAGCTAATGATGACGATCATGAAACTCCGGATCAAGTTATTACTGGACCTTGTAGGTTGACCAAAGCACGTTCCGCACCACAGTGTTACGGTAATCCTGTCCTGGAAGTTATGTTATTAGACCATGGCGAACCTACGAACTATGAAGAAGCTATGATGAGCCCAGATTCTGATAAATGGCTTGAGGCCATGAAATCTGAGATAGGATCCATGTATGAGAACAAAGTATGGACTTTGGTGGACTTGCCCGATGATCGGCAAGACATTGAGAATAAATGGATCTTCAAGAAGAAGACAGACGCTGATGGTAATGTCACTATCTACAAAGCTTGACTTGTCGCAAAAGGTTTTCGACAAGTTCAAGGGGTTGACTACGATGAGACTTTCTCACCCGTAGCGATGCTTAAGTCGGTCCGAATCATGTTAGCAATTGCCGCATTTTATAATTATGAAATCTGCCAAATGGACGTCAAAACTGCATTCCTTGATGGATTTCTTAAAGAAGAGTTGTATATGATGCAACCAGAAGGTTTTGTCGATCCTAAAGGTGCTAACAAAGTGTGCAAGCTCCAGCGATCCATCTATGGACTGGTGCAAGCATCTCGGAGTTGGGAATATACGCTTTGATGAGGTGATCAAAGCATATGGTTTTATACAGACTTACGGTGAAGCCTATATTTACAAGAAAGTGAGTGGGAGTTCTGTAGCATTTCTGATATTATATGTGGATGACATATTGTTGATTGGAAATGATATAGAATTTCTGGATAGCATAAAAGGATACTTGAATAAGAATTTTTCAATGAAAGACCTCGGTGAAGCTGCTTATTGATAACCCACAAGTATAGGGGATCGCAACAGTTTTCGAGGGTAGAGTATTCAACCCAAATTTATAGATTCGACACAAGGGGAGACAAAGAATATTTGTAAGTATTAGCAGTTGAGTTGTCAATTCAACCACACCTGGAGATTAAATATCTGCAATAGAGTGATCAGTAGCACAGTAATATGATAGTTTTGATAGCAGTGATGATGGTAACAGTAAGAGTAACAGTGATAGCAATGATTTTGTAGCAAGTGTAAAAATAACAACAACAGTAGTAACTTAGCAAGAACAATATATGGAAAATTTGTAGGCATTGGAATGGTGAATTCATTGGATGATATTCATCATATAGCAGTCATAACCACCTAGGGCGATACGACACTAGCTCGAGTTCATAAATATAATGTAGGCATGTATTCCGTAAATAGTCATACGTGCTTATGGAAAGAACTTGCATGACATCTTTGTCCTACCCTCCGGTGGCAGCGGGGTCCATAAGGAAACTAAGGGATATTAAGGCCTCCTTTTAATAGAGAACTGGAACAAAGCATCAACACATAGTGAATACATGAACTCCTCAACCTACGGTCATCACCGAAAAGTATCCCGATTACTGTCACACCGGGGTTTACGGATCATAACACGTAATAGGTGAATATGACTTGCAAGATCGGATCTAGAACATAGATATAATGGTGATAACATAAACGGTTCAGATCTGAAATCATGGCACCCGGGCCCAAAGTGACAAGCATTAAGCATGGCAAAGTCATAACAACATCAATCTCAGAACATAATGGATACTAGGGATCAAGCCCTAACAAAACTAACTCGATTACATGATGAATCTCATCCAACTCCTCACCGACCAGCGAGCCTACGAAGGAATTACTCACTCCTGGTGGGGAGCATCATGGAATTGGCGATGGAGAAGGGCTGGTGATGACGAAGATCGAAGATCCCCCTATCCGGAGCCCCAAACGGGTTCCAAATCTGTCCCCCCGATGAAGAACAGGAGGTGGCAGCGGCTCCGTATCATGAAACGTGATAATTCTTTCTCCCTGATTTTTTTCTCCAAAAATAGAATTTTATAGAGTCAGAGTCAGGGTCTGCGGGGCTACCAGGTGGGCACAACCCACCTGGGCGCGCCTGGAGGGGGGGGGGGGGCGCACCCTGGTGGGTTGTGCTCACCCAGGGGGCCCCCTCCGGTGGTTCTTGGCTCCAGTATTTTTCTTTTATTCCATAAAAATTCTCCAAAAAGTTTCATTCCATTCCGAGAACTTTTATTTCTGCACAAAAACAACACCATGGTAGTTCTGCTAAAAACAACGTCAGTCCGGGTTAGTTTCATTCAAATCATGCAAATTAGAGTCCAAAACAAGAGCAAAAGCGTTAGGAAAAGTAGATACGACAGAGACGTATCAACTCCCCCAAGCTTAAACCTTAGCTTGTCCTCAAGCAATTCAGTTGATAAACTGAAAGTGAAAAAGAAAAACTTTTACGAACTCTTTTGTTCTTGTTTACATAAATAAGCTTAAGTAGCACCCAGGTTTTTAGCAAAGATTATAACTAATCATGTCAACAATAACTCTTGAAAATTATATTAACTCATATCAATGGCATAAGCAACTAGCGAGCAATAATAAAACATCTCAAATGACAACACTTTGTCAAAACAATCGTGATATAATATTACAACAGTGGTATATCACTAGCCCTTTCTGAGACCGCAAAACATAAATGCAGAGCACCTCCAAAGTTCAAGCAGCGACTAAACATTGTAATTCATGGTAGAAAAGATCCAGTCATGATGCATCCAACATTGGCTATACACAATGCATGAGGATGACAATAGTGCTCTCAGATCTGGCGCTTATTTGAGAGGGTGATGACACAACAAAAAATTAAATAGATAGTCCCTTCGCAGAGGGAAGCAGTGATTTGCAGCGGTGCCAGAGCTCAGATTTTTAAAACAGAGATAAATGAAATTTTGAGGAATGCACTCTTCCTGTTTACTTCGCGACCGTTAGTTATCGATATCATCCATGCTAAACACATTAGTGGCGGTTCCCAAGCGATAAAAGTAAAGGTTTACTCCCCCTCCACCAACAAACACACTCCACGGCTAGCCGAATCCATGGGTACCGTCCATACCAACATCATTCCTGGAGGAGTTTTGTTTAATTATTTGCAATTTTGATTTTGGGACTGGGAATCCCTATTACTGCCCCTCTCGTGCAAGGACGAGTGAATAAACACTCATCATGAGAATAACCCGCTTAGCATGGAAGATACCGACTACCTCCTATCACTCTATGAACAATCCAGGCACACAAAAATTGATGTTTATTTGAATTTTTAGAGGTGGCACCTGCAAATTTACTTAGAACGGCAGGGTAATACCGCATATAGGTAGATATATGGTGGACTCATCTGGAAAAACTTGGGTTTTAGGATTTTGATGCACAAGCAATATTCCCGCTTAGTATAGGCGAAGGCTAGCAACTAGGTTGAGAAGCGGCCAGCTAGAGAGCGAAAACGGTCATGAACATGCATTATGCATAAGTAACATTGGATACTAGCATGAGTAGGATATGAACACCATGAACATAAATATCATTGGTTTTGATTCAACTACATGCATGAACATGTGCCAAGTCAAGCCACTTGAAACATTCAGAGGAGGATACCCTATCATCATACCACATCACAATCATTTTAATGCATGTTGATGATGTTTGCTTGAACTACGTCGGTATTTCCCCAAAGAGGAAGGGATGATGCAGCACAACAACGGTAGGTATTTCCCTCAGTGATGAGACCAAGGTTATCGAACCGGTAGGAGAACCAAGCAACACTACGTAAACAACACCTGCACACAAAGAACAAATACTTGCAACCCGACGTGTTAAAGGGGTTGTCAATCCCTTTCGGGTAACGGCGCCAGAAATTGGCAAACGGACGTGAGAAAGTTGTAATAGATTGATAGATGCAAATAAAAGCAAATAAAATTCAGTGAGGTATTTTTGGGTTTTTGATAATACAGATCTAAAAATAAAAGTGGCAAATAAATAAAAAGGCAAATAGCAAAATATATCTGAGAATATATGATAAGAAAATAGACCCGGGGGCCGTAGATTTCACTAGTGGCTTCTCTCGAGAAAAATAGCATACGGTGGGTAAACAAATTATTGTTGGGAAATTGATAGAACTTCAAATAATTATGACGATATCCAGGCAATGATCATTATATAGGCATCACGTCCAAGATTAGTAGACCGACTCCTGCCTGCATCTACTACTATTACTCCACACATCGACCGCTATCCAGCATGCATCTAGTGTATTAAGTTCATGGAGAAACGGAGTAATGCAATAAGAATGATGACATGATGTAGACAAGATCTATTTATGTAGAAATAGACCCCATCTTGTTATCCTTAATAGCAACGATACATACGTGTCGGTTCCCCTTCTGTCACTGGGATCAAGCACCGTAAGATCGAACCCATCACAAAGCACCTCTTCCCATGGCAAGAAAAATCGATCTAGTTGGCCTAACTAAACCAAAGATTCGAAGAAGAAATACGAGGCTATAAGTAATCATGCATATAAGAGATCAAAAGACTCAAATAACTTTCATGGATAAAAACATAGATCTGATCATAAACTCAAAGTTCATTGGATCCCAACAAACACACCGCAAAAAGAGTTACATCAAATAGATCTCCAAGAGACCATTGTATTGAGAATCAAAAGAGAGAGAGGAAGCCATCTAACTACTAACTACGGACCCGTAGGTCTACAATGAACTACTCACGCATCATCGGAGAGGCACCAATGAGGATGATGAACCCCTCCGTGATGGTGTCTAGATTGGATCTGTGGTTTCTGGAACTTGCGGTGGCTGGAATTGATTTTTGTCGACTCCCCTAGGGTTTCTGGAATATTGGGGTATTTATAGAGCAAAGAGGCGGTGCGGGAGGTGGCCGAGGTGGGCACAACCCACCTGGGCGCGCCTGGGCCCCCAAGCGCGCCCTGGTGGGTTGTGCTCCCCTTGGAGGCCCCCTCAGGTACTTTCTTGGCCCTACTTATGTCTTCTAGTCCAGAAAAAACCACCAAAAAGTTTCACTGCATTTGGATTCCGTTTGGTATTGATTTCCTGCAAAGTAAAAAACAAGCAAAAAACAGCAACTGGCACTGGGCACTATGGCAATAGGTTAGTCCCAAAAAATGATATAAAGTTGCTATAAAATGATTGTAAAACATCCAAGAATGATAATATAACAGCATGGAACAATCAAAAATTATAGATACGTTGGAGACGTATCATCATCCCCAAGCTTAATTTCTGCTCGTCCTCGAGTAGGTAAATGATAAAAACAGAATTTTTGATGTGGAATGCTGCCTAACATGTTCATCACATATTATTTTCTTTGTAGCATGGACATTTGTACTTTTATATGATTCAAAGCATCGGTCTAGTTTTGACATGAAGATTTCAATACTCAAGCATATCGACAAGCAACCATGCTTTCAACATATCAACACTAAAGCAAGTTATCCCTAGCCCATTATGCTCAATCATTGATCCATTCATGAAACACACTCGCATATTAGCTACACCCAATGCTCAAGTACGATCATAGTGCCCCTTAGTTGGTGCTTTATAAGAGAAGATGGAGACTCAAAAAAATTGCATAAAGTAAAAGAAAGGCCCTTCACAGAGGGAAGTAGGGATTTGTAGAGGTGCCAGAGCTCAAAGCGAAAAAAAGTAGAGATAAAACATTTTGGGTGGCATGCTTTTCTTGTCAATGAAAACGATCGAGTAGTTCCCAATACTTTCCATGTTAGATATATCATAGGCGGTGCCCTCCATACCAACACTTTCCAAGGAATTTATTATTTGACAACATAAAGTAAATTCATTTTTCATTTCGGGACTGGGCATCCCTAATACCTTTGCCGTACTCTTGTGCAATGACAAGTGAATAAACACTCATCTTGAGAATAACACATCTAGCATGGAAATATATCAGCCACCCCCTACCGTTTCATGAGCGGTACAAGCACACAAAAGAGAAATTTATTTTGAAATTAGAGATGGCACATACAAATTTGCTTAGAACGGCACAGAAATACCGCATATAGGTAGGTATAGTGGACTCATATGGCAAAACTTGTTTAAGGATTTTGGATGCACAAGTAGTGATCATACTTAGTGCAAATGAAGGCTAGCAAAAGATTGAGAAGCATCCAACCAAGAAACAAAAAATCTCATAAGCAAGCATTAAGCATAACTAACACCGAATAATGCACCACAAGTAGGATGTAATTTCATTGCATAACTATTGACTTTCGTGCTTGCATAGGGAATCACAAACCTTAACACCAATATTCTTACTAAAGCATAATTACTCATCAACATGACTCACATATTATATCAACATATCGCAAAACTATTACAAGGAATCAAGTTTATTTTGTCCAATGATCTTCATGAAAGTTTTTATTATATCCCTCTTGAATATCTATCACTTTGGGACTAATTTCATTTGTTGCTTTTGATAGATCAAACAAATCTAAGTGAAGAACATGAGCATAAAATTTTCTTCTCTCAAAATAATTTAAGTGAAGCACGAGAGAATTTCTAAAAAAAATTACTAACACTCAAATAAATCTAAGTGAAGCATGAGAGCATTTCTTCAAAAATACTAAAGCACACCATGCTCAAAAAGATATAAGTGAAGCACTACAGCAATTCCATAGCTCATAAAGATTTAAGTGAAGCATAGAGAGCAATTCTAACAAGTCATAGCATAATTTTGGCTCCCTCAAATAGGTGTGTCCAGCAAGGATTCATGACTTAAAATAAATAGCAAAACAAGCAAAGACTCATATCATACAGGACGCTCTAAGCAAAACTCATGATATGTGACGAATAAAAATATAGCTCCAAGTAAAATACCGATGGTCGTTAGAAGAAAGAGGGGATGCCACTCGGGCATCCCCAAGCTTAGTTGCTTGCTTATCTTTGGATAATGGCTTGGGGTGCCATGGGGCATCCCCAAGCTTAGGCTCTTCTTACTCCTTATTCCTTCATCCATCGTAATCTCAGCCAAAACTTGAAAACTTCAATCACACAAAACTCAACAGAACCTTTGTGAGATCCGTTAGTATAAGAAAACCAATCTTTACTTTAAGTACTGTATAAAACCCATTAAAATTTTGTTCTTGCATTATATCTACTGTATTCTAACTTTACCATGGCTTATAACCTCCAATACAAACAATAGATTCATCAAAATAAGCACACAATGCAAAGAAAATAGAATCTGTCAAAAACAGAACAGTCTACAAAGATACGAATTTTTCTCATACTTATATAACTCCAAAAATTCTGAAAAATTAGTAAAACAGAGTAAATTTGTATATAAATCGTTTGTAAAAAATTCAGAATTTTTCATCGCTTCTGTGAATTTACAAAATTGTTTTACTGGACACAAAAGTTTCTGTTTTCCAACAAGATCAAATCAACTATCACCAAAGCTATCCTAAAGGCTTTACTTGGCACAAACACTAACTAAAACACAAAATACACAATCATAAAAGTAGCATAATTTTGCAAACACCCAAGAACAGAAAGAAAAAGACAAAAATAAATTTTATTCATTGGGTTGCCTCCCAACAAGCGCTATCGTTTTACGCCCTTAGCTAGGCATAATGCAAAGATCTAAGTATTGTCATCTTTGGTTTCCAACTCTTCAATCAAACACTTAGAATTTTTCAAAGATTTGGCATATAAATTCTCAACAACAATACTTCTAGGAACCAGTTTAAGAAATTCATTCTTGTCGATAGGGTCCCATATCACTTCAATAAAATTGGGGTGAATACTAATCTTCTTAAGGTCTCCTTTATTATTATTACTAGAAGTTGCACCCTTGTTCTTAGTAACTTGAGTAATTTTGCTAATTTGTACGGGAGTTTTTTCAATAGTTTTAGCGGAAGCAAAAGCCGTGCTTAGATTACTAAAGATTTCTTCCAATTTATCGATCCGAGATGGGCTTTCTTCAATTCTTTCATGAATTACGGTCCCCTTTTCTTTTAACAACTTAAGAACTTCTCCCGCTTTTGACGCAATTTTACTAGCAAGATTATGTATCTTTTTATCCAAGTTCTCAATGTGTTCTTTGGTAAGCATTTTCTTTTCAATAGCATCAAGTCTTTCCATAACATGCTCAAGAGTTAAAGTTGTTTCATTAACCATAAGAGGTGGTGATCCCACTAAATTTCCCATAGCATTAAAAGCATCAAGAGAGGGACACATCAAGAAATTTCCACCGGTAATCATATCAAGGATGAATCTATACCAAGTGGTGATGCCCACATAAAAACAGGGAAGAAGAACAACGGTAGATTGCTTACCGATAGATCTATTATGAGCATTGCAAATCCTATACCAAGCATCTTTTAAATTCTCCCCTCCCCTTTGTTTGAAATTAAGAACCTCGTTCTCGGGGGTACACGCAATAGAGGAGGAACTATCCATAACGGCAAAAGTGACGAACAAAATTGCACACAAAAAATAGATCTGACGAGAAAACGACGAATGAAAAAGAGGGCGAATAAAACGGCAAATTTTTATGAAGTGGGGAAGAGGAAAACGAGAGGCAAATGGCAAATAATGTAAATTGCAAGGAGATGAGATTTGTGATTAGTCACCTGGTAGATGTTGATGATGTCTCCCCGGCAACGGCGCCAGAAATTCCTTTTGATGTTTGCTTGAACTACGTCGGTATTTCCCCAAAGAGGAAGGGATGATGCAGCACAGCAATGGTAGGTATTTCCCTAAGTGATGATACCAATGTTATCGAACCAGTAGGAGAACCAAGCAACATTACGTAAACAACACGTGCACACAAAGAACAAATACTTGCAACCCGACGTGTTAAAGGGGTTGTCAATCCCTTTCGGGTAACGGCGCCAGAAATTGGCAAACGGACGTGAGAAAGTTGTAATAGATTGATAGATGCAAATAAAAGCAAATAAAATTCAGCGAGGTATTTTTGGGTTTTTGACAATATTGATCTGAAAATAAAAGTGGCAAATAAATAAAAAGGCAAATAGCAAAATAGATCTGAGAATATATGATGAGAAAATAGACCCGGGGGCCGTAGATTTCACTAGTGGCTTCTCTCGAGAAAAATAGCATACGGTGGGTAAACAAATTACTGTTGGAAAATTGATAGAACTTCAAATAATTATGACGATATCCAGGCAATGATCATTATATAGGCATCACGTCCAAGATTAGTAGACCGACTCCTGCCTGCATCTACTACTATTACTCCACACATCGACCGCTATCCAGCATGCATCTAGTGTATTAAGTTCATGGAGAAACAGAGTAATGCAATAAGAACGATGACATGATGTAGACAAGATCTATTTATGTAGAAATAGACCCCATCTTGTTATCCTTAATAGCAACGATACATACGTGTTGGTTCCCCTTCTGTCACTGGGATCAAGCACCGTAAGATCGAACCCATCACAAAGCACCTCTTCCCATGGTAAGAAAAAATGATCTAGTTGGCCTAACTAAACCAAAGATTCGAAGAAGAAATACGAGGCTATAAGTAATCATGCATATAAGAGATCAAAAGACTCAAATAACTTTCATGGATAAAAACATAGATCTGATCATAAACTCAAAGTTCATCGGATCCCAACAAGCACACCGCAAAAAGAGTTACATCAAATAGATCTCCAAGACACCATTGTATTGAGAATCAAAAGAGAGAGAGGAAGCCATCTAGCTACTAACTACGGACCCGTAGGTCTACAATGAACTACTCACGCATCATCGGAGAGGCACCAATAAGGATGATGAACCCCTCCGTGATGGTGTCTAGATTGGATCTGTGGTTTCTGGAACTTGCGGCGGCTGGAATTGATTTTTGTCGACTCCCCTAGGGTTTCTGGAATATTGGGGTATTTATAGAGCAAAGAGGCGGTGCGGGAGGTGGCCGAGGTGGGCACAACCCACTTGGGCGCGCCTGGGCCCCCAGGCGCGCCCTGGTGGGTTGTGCTCCCCTCGGAGCCCCCCTCAGGTACTTTCTTGGCCCAACTTGTGTCTTCTGGTCCAGAAAAAATCACCAAAAAGTTTCGCAGCGTTTGGACTCCATTTGGTATTGATTTCCTGCGAAGTAAAAAACAAGCAAAAAACAGCAACTGGCACTGGGCACTATGTCAATAGGTTAGTCCCAAAAAATGATATAAAGTTGCTATAAAATGATTGTAAAACATCCAAGAATGATAATATAACAGCATGGAACAATCAAAAATTATAGATACGTTGGAGACGTATCAGTTGACATCCAAGATAAATCATTATCCACTCCTAACTACTTAAGCATGGCATGAGAAACTATATCTCTAATTGTCATTGCAAACAAGTTTGATCATAATAGGCTGAATCATGGATACTAGGTTAAACATATTTACAAAAACAGAACAAGTTGAGTTCATACCCGTTTCTCTTTGCCACAGCCAGTTCATCAAATATCATCATTGTTGCCTTTCACTTGCACGACCGAATGATATGAAAATAATAATAGTGCAAGAGTGCCGTGGACTAAGCTGGAATTTGCAGACATTTTATTCAAAAAGGAGAAGACAAGGTAATATGGGCTCTTTATTAGATCATATCAATGCATATGAGAGCCACTCAGCATTTTCATCATGGTCTTCTCCTCGGTATGACTCAATAAAAGGAAAAGAATTTCAGAGAAACACACTGAAATATTTTTGGAGTTTTTAATTTTTCTTGAAGAAAGCAAATTAAAAACAAAAATGAGAAAAACTATTTACACGGGAGAGCTCCCAACAAGCGAAAGAAGAACAAGGAAATATTTTTGGGTTTTCTTTTAACATTACAACTAATTTAAACTAGAAAGAAAAACCGAAAAGAAGCGAGAAATATTTTTGGGTTTTCTCAAAGTTTTTTGAACACACAAGAAGAAAGCGAGAAAATAAATCTAGCATGGATAATACAAATGAAAAAGTGTGAACACCGACAACTGAAATGAAATGTGTGAACATGAATGTAATGTCAGTGGAAACACGTACTCCCCCAAGCTTAGGTTTTGGCCAAGCTTGGTAATCACCACTCGTAGTAGCCATCCAGTCCCACGTTGAAGTGCTGTGGAGCAGGCACCTGAGCGTCCCACTCCTGAGGCTCCTCCTCTGCCTCCGCCTGGGCGTTCCGGTAGGCAATAATATCCTCAGGCATGATCCTGTATCCGCCCCTGGCAATAGAATCAAACAAAGTAGGTGCAGGCAATGTAATAATATCACGGGTTTCCACACTGAAAACCAGGTTGTAAAGAATATTATTAATAGAATCATCAATATCAGTAAACTGGTGATCTTTCATCGCGATCCAAATAAACCTTGGGTAAACAATAATCATGTTGGCGAATCTGGACATTAAAGTGACTCGCTAAGCGAGTAGCATAAATGCCGCATGGATTTTGCCCTTGGCTATGTTAAGGTGCAGACGGCGTGCAATAATAGCCCGTAGGCTATAGCTGTTATCGCCGTAAAGTGCGCGGCATAAAATGGCGAAGTCAGGAGCACAGAGTGCACCGACCTTCTCTCTAGCAATTAAACACTTAGCAATAAATAGTGCAAAATAATGCACAGCAGGAAACTGCAAACTAGTAGCAGTGACACTCGACACGCCTCTCTCATCTCCCACTGATAGAGTACGATAAAAGCCCTCGAACTCTGCAGGCCTAGGCTCTCTTATTTCCCCGTCAGAAGGGATCAAGCATATATCACAAAAATCAGTAAGTGGTATCTGCGGGTTTCGGCATATAAATTAAACTGCACCTCAGGGGGGTTATTCCGACTAAGAAATTGAAAGTTTTGCACAAAGGAATTTGTAAGGAGATGGTATTGTTCACACTCAGCTGCTATGAAGTCGGTGAGACCAGCATTAGCAGCAAATTGTGCGAACTCTTGACGGATCCTGGCTCCATCCATGAAGGGGTTATGCGGCCATTCGCACGGCCGCACCTCCGCCATTCTCCGAGTGTGGAGATCGTTGTCTGATGACTCCCCAATGACTCCCTTAGAGCTCTTCTTGGAAGCAAACTTCCTAAAGAAACTCATCTTATTCCTATGAATAAAATTCTGAAAATTTTAGTCCACAAAATTTTTGTCAACAAAACTTCACAAGATTGATAGCAACTATTCATAAGGAGGCATAGAGGCTGTATTGAGCATTCAAACTACGTAGAACTCTAAGAATTCAACATGCAAGCTCATCTACAGCAGCACCAAGAGTAGCTAATTATTCAAAATATAAACCACTAAAGCAAAAACTAATTGGAGCAATGGAGGAGTCACATACCAAGTAGCAATCCCCCAAAAAGTTTCGAAAACGGAGCTTCGAGCAAAGAGATCGAAATCCGCGGGTTTGAGAGCAAGAACATGAGAGAGAGAGCAATGGTGATTTTTTTCTGGAGGTAGGTGATGACATGGGCTAAAGAGATAAGTGGGGGGGGGGCACATGGGGACCACAACCCACCACGGCGCGCCTGGGGCTGCTGGCGTGCCCAGGTGGGTTGTGCCCACCTGGTGCACCCCCTCTGATGTTATTTGTACTAAAAATTCAGAAATATTAAAAAAAAATCATATTAAATTTTCAGAGCATTCTGAGAACTTTTATTTTTGGGTCATTTTTTTATTGCACGGGAAATTCAGAAAACAGACAAAGCATGGCATTTTATTTTATTTAATTAAGAAAAACAGAAATAAAAGTTGGGAGCAGAAGGTTGTGCTTACTAAATTCATCAACTTCATACCTCTAAAAAATGATCCATTAATAAGGTTGATCAAGTCTTAGTAACAACCACCTTCGATTAGCATGAAACTGAAGAACTTTCATAAAACACTAAGTTACCTCAATGGGGATATGCATGTCCCTGATACGTCTCCAACATATCTATAATTTTTGATTGTTCCATGCTATTATATTATCTGTTTTGGATGTTTGATATGTATTAATATGCTATTTTATATTATTTTTGGGACTAACTTATTAACCTAGAGCCCAGTGCCAGTTTATGATTTTTCCTTGTTTTTGAGTTTTACAGAAAAGGAATATCAAACGGAGTCCAAACGGAATAAAACTTTCACGATGATTTTTTTGGACCAGAAGACACCCAGCAAACTTGGGGAGGGGGCCAGAAGATCCCCGAGGAGGCCACAAGCCTCAGGGCCGCGCCCTAGGGGGGCGCCCTAAGGGCTTGTGGGCCCCTTGGAGGTCCCCTAACCCTAATTCCAGCTCTATAAATTCCCAAATATTCCCAAACAACCAGAAGCGTCCACCAAAATACTTTTCTGCCGCCGTAACCTTCTGTACCTGTGAGATCCCATCTTGGGGCCTTTTCCGGCACCCTGCCGAAAGGGGATTCGATCACGGAGGGCTTCTACATCAATTCTATTGCCCTTCCAATGAAGGGTGAGCAGTTTACGACATACCTACGTGTGACGCCCTTGGCTTAATCGTGCACTAATCATACACGCAAATGCACATGATCAAGCCTTAGGACTCACTTGAAGATACCACAACACACCTCTAAAACATAAATAAAGTCATGCAAGCTTTATATTACAAGCCAGGGCCTCGAGGGCTCGAATACATAGCTCGATGGCATACAAGCGTCAGCGGAAGCATCAGATATCTGAGTACAGATATAAAAGAAAACAGAAAGGCCTTTAAAAAGGCGGGGCAAAAATAAAACACTACGATCGAAAGGCGTAGGCCTCCTGCCTAGGACCCTCTGAACCTACTCCTGGTCGACAGCCAACTCGTAGTAGAAGCCATCCTCGGGGTAGTAGTAGCGATCGTCGGCGGGGCAGCTATCTCAGGGGCTCCGTCATCGGATCACGACGAACTGATAGGGGGAGAAAAGGAAAGCAAAGCAACCGTGAGTACTCCGAAGTACTCAGCAAGCAAGGATCTACACTACATATGCAACATTATCAAAGGGAAGCTGTATATGTGGACTGGGCTGCAGAAATGCCAGAATAGAGAGGAAAGCCTAGTCCTATCGAAGACTAGCATCTTCAGGCATCTTCCAGCATCTTTGAGCGTCTTGCAGCATTAGAAGAGTACAGAATAGCATAGTATAATGCAGTAGTAGAGGTATCAAGCAACGGTCTCGCCCAGAGATCCTTCCTCGACTCCTTGCGAGAAAGCGATCCCGGAGCCACATATCCAAAACCATCTCAAGTTCTAGTTGTTTTGATCGGGATACAACTCCGAGTGGCCTTTACCGTAGGACCGGCTATCGATAGATGTGTTCTTCCCTGCAGGGGTGCACCAACTTACCCATCACGCTCGCTTAACTCCGGCCGGACACACTTTCCTGGGTCATGCCCGGCCTCGGCCAAACGACACACCGCAACCCTACCTACAGCTCAGCAGAGGGGTCCCCGTCGGTCTACATCTTAAGTGCTCAGGGGTCTTGGGCCATCGCCCTGTGCACTCCGGCTCGTTGCGCGCAGGGTGGATACCAGCGCCTCGGCGCGATCCGGCCGTGCCGCCATGCTGAACTGGACGTCTGACAGAGCTTTCGGCTGATGTTACGATGCAGAACGCCCATACTATGCCCACGTGATGGTTAGTGCTATCCGACCAAAGGCCGGTTCAGATTAAATATCCAAATCGTTAGGACCAGGGGCTTGCGGAAACGAGCAGAGACTCATGAAAGATGTGACCCCGTCGCCCCGTCTTGAGGACTTGCTGCAAGGGCTAAGAATGCCCGGCCGCGCCTCGTACAATAACTCACGGGTAACTATCCATCATTCACCAAGTAGCAGTATCATCAGTTATGTAAGGCATCCGTGTGGCTACCATATCAAGGGGGAATCCGAGGCATCACCCTCGTTGGACTCCCACCTGATGTAATAACGAGGTGGACGTAGGAGGAATCACCCTCGAGGTCCACACTAGAGGTGTTGCACGACTTTGTCGTTATCGGGGGTGGTGTAGGAGGAATCACCCTCGCTGACCACGACCGATTAACTACCCTGCAAGGTTATGATCAGAAGTGCTAACGAGGTATTACCCTCGGCACTCGATAGTAACCCAGTAGTGTCGAGCAACTAAGGAGAAAGTGAGGTGCGGTGCCGGGTCCTGGTCTTCGATCCCGTTGGTCGGGTCTTCTGATACTCCAGCGGGGCAGTCGGGATAAGAGGGGTCACTAAGGGGTCTCTAGCCAACCTATACTAAATAGTCTAGGATATCCAGGTGGGTAAGAAAAACAGGTTACAATAAACAGGCTATGCAGCAGAATAGGAGCAATCAATTATAGTAGCAAAATCTAATGCAAGCACGAGATAATAGAATAGGCGATATCGGGATGATCAAAGGGGGGGCTTGCCTGGTTGCTCGGCGGCAAAGGCAAGGTCGTCAGAAGTGCAGCCAATCACCGAAGCTGCGTCGATCTCGGAGGCTACGTCGGTAGCGAGATCTACCGAGAGAGAAGAGGGGGAGGAAACAGTTTAAATACAGAGCAAACAAGTGCTACTCAAAGTATGACATGGCAATATGCAGTGTCGGGTGTGTCCTAACGTATGGTTGCACGTCACCGAGGAAGGAGGAATCCATCCGGGAATGTTTTCCCGGTTCCGGACATTTGTCGGACACATGACTGGAGGGGATCGGTTCCATGTTCGGATAGTTAGGGACATGTGACGGACAAACGGACCGCGCTTCCGGCTTCGTCTCGTCGTTCTGAGCAACTTTCATGTTTTAAGTTTTTCCATCCGAGCTACGGTTTATTTTCTATGAATTTCTAAAGATTTTGGCATTTTCTGGAATTATTTAATTTAACAGAAATTGAATTATGACGTCAGCAGTGACGTCAGCAAGTCAATAGTGACGCTGACCAGAGTCAAACCTGACATGTGGGTCCAGTGGGACCCACATGTCAGCCTCTGTTATTTTAACAGAGTATTATACTGACCTAATAAGTTAATTATAGGGGTGGACCCCATACGTCAGTGACTGTTTAGGGATTAGATTGTTTTTAAAATCCTATTTAGCTAATTAACCACGCGGGCCCACTGGTCAGTGTCTGAGGTGAACAGTGTCACACGTTGACCCGGTCAACTGGGCCCGCGGGACCCAGCTGCCAGTGACTCGGGGTGGCCCACCGGTCATGCCAGGTCAGCGGTCGGTGCCGGAGGAGCTCCGGCTGGCCTCAAACGCGGCGACGCGCGGCGGCCGACGTCGGGAATCGCCCCCAGAGCATCTCCCGTCGCGTACGATAGCGCGTTGGAAAGAGGAGAGTGAGCCGCGTCCACTCTTGGCGTTTTCACGAGCGGGGGCGGTCGGAATCGAGCAGGGCTTCGTCGACGGCGGCGCCGGCGTTCGAACGTCTACGGGCTCGCGGCTACGGGACTTGGGGAGGCACGTGCGTGCGCGCAAACGACTCCTGGGAGTGCCCTGAGCACGCTGACGGGCTCAGCCATTCATGACAGTGACTGCATCGACGACGACAACAGCCACGGCGGAGCTCAGCTCGGCCGGTCATGGCGATAGCAGCTAGCGACCGCAATCCAAGGCAAAAATAGGGGGAAAACGCTGCGCGGATCACCTTGGGGCACAGGAAAGGCCCGGTGAGAGGTTTAGTAGCCGCAGTGGAGTGGATCGATGCTGGCGAGTTCGGTGATCCGCGGAAAACGGTGAGGCAGATCCGACGATGCAGGGTCTTTTGGCTCCAACGGGCGTCTCCGTCGGTTGTGGCGCTCCTCGGCGAAGCGGCCGGACAGGTCCAGCGGCTTCGAGGCCGCCGGTGGCCGTGGATATGACGGGGGACGACGGCGAGTGCGGTCGGACGCGGTGATTTTGGAGGAGGAAGGGAGGAAGGAGAGCGATGGAGGGAGGGAGAAGTGAGGCGAGGCGTCCAGGGGAGGGGCACAGGGCGAGGCTTATCCCCTCGCCCACCTGCTACGCCGCAGTGGCGGCCAGCGAGCGGCGCGGCGAGGCTCTGGCCACGGCGACGGCGACAGCGGGGCGGGAGCAGTAGGAGGAACAGCGGCTGGGCCAGCTGGGCTCGGCCCAGTTGCCAGGTAAGTGGCTCCGGCCTCTTTTGTCTTATTCCTTTTCTGTTTTATATTTCTCTTTATTTATTCTCTGTTTTGAATTAGTTAGGCCACTTTAGCCTTTTTGTAAAATATGAGACTAGGTTCAAATATTAATGTGCAGTGTAAGCTTTCCCCAAAAATTGGTTTGGGTGAATTTGGACTTCATTTGAAAATGATATGATTTTAAATGTGTTGTATATTGCTGTTTTGTTGCTGTTTCATATGGTTTGAGTCTTTTATTTAATCCAAATATTGTTGGTGATAATTTTATGAGTGCTTCTGGAATATTTGCAAAGTTTTGAACAATTTTCCCATAAGGCTTGGTCAACTTCATATTTCACTTTGGAAATTGAGTTGATTTTCAGAGTTGAATTTGTATTGAATACCTAACCCATGTGACTTGGCACTGCAAATGGTCATGACTTGGCAAGATTAACAGAGTGTCACAGGGCTCATTACAAGGGGGTGTTACAAATTCTCCTCCTCTAAAAGAAATTCTCGTCCCGAGAATTTAGGAGGTAGAAGGAAAGAGGTCGGGGTATTCCTTGCGAAGATGATCCTCGCGTTCCCAAGTGGCTTCATCTTCGGTATGATTTAACCACTGCACTTTCAGGAATTTGGTGACCTTCTGACGGGTTCGACGTTCAGCTTCATCGAGAATGCGGACGGGATGCTCCTTATAAGATAGATCATCTTGCAATTTGAGCATCTCGTGATCCACTGTGCGATGCGGAGATTCCTTGAAGCATTTACGAAGTTGCGACACGTGAAAGACATCGTGGATATGAGAGAATTGTGGTGGTAACTCCAATTTATATGCCACCTAACCACGTCTTGCAACAATGCGGAAAGGACCAATGTAGCGGGGAGCTAACTTGCCCTTGATTCCAAAACGGTGAGTGCCCTTCGTAGGGGTGACTCGCAAATAAGCTTGATCACCAGGTTGATAAGTCAAACCCCATCGTTTGCCATCGTAGTTGCTCTTCTGGCGGTCTTGAGCCGCCTTCAGATTTTCCCGGACAATACGAACTTGCTCTTCAGCGTGTTGAATAATATCCGGACCCACGAGCGGTCGTTCCCCAGTTTCTGACCAATTCAGAGGGGTTCGACACTTTCATCCATAAAGCACTTCGAAGGGGGCCATTTTCAAGCTGGCTTGATAGCTGTTGTTATAAGAGAACTCCGCATACGGGAGAGATTCTTCCCACTTCTTGCCGAAAGAAATAACACAAGCCCGAAGCATGTCTTCAAGCACTTGATTTACTCGTTCGACTTGGCCTTGGGACTGGGGGTGATAAGCTGAACTCCAGGTGATATGAGTTCCCATAGCTTCTTGGAAACTTTCCCAGAATTTAGAGGTGAATAGACTGCCACGGTCCGAACTAATCTCCTTCGGGATTCCGTGGAGTGAAACGATTCTGGAGATGTACAGTTCTGCTAACTGACTAGCAGTGATAGTCTCCTTGACTGGCAGAAAGTGTGCAACTTTAGAGAGTTGGTCGACGACGACAAGAATAGCATCGTGACCTTTCTGAGACTTGGGAAGTCTAGTAATGAGATCCATTTGAACCTTATCCCATTTCCATAGGGGAATAGGAAGGGGTTGCAGAATTCCGGCAGGCTTCTGATGTTCTGCCTTGATGCAACGGCAAACGTCACATTCAGCAACATAGCGAGCAATATCCTGCTTCATTCTAGACCACCAGTACCTTTGTCGGAGATCACGATACATCTTGGTGCTACCGGGATGAATAGACAGCGGTGTATCATGTGCCTCCTTCATGACTTTGTCAGTCATAAGCTCGAAGCGAGGTACGACAATGCGGTCTCTGAAGTACAAGGTTCCATCTTCAGACAACGAGAAATCCCTGTACTTTTCAAGGTGAAGATCCTTCTTCATCAGAGCAACTTCAGCATCTTTAGCTTGTGCACTCTTAACGGCCTTCTCAAGGTCGGGTTCAACAACCAAGGTTTTTAAGTATCCTTGAGAAACTATCTTGATATTTAGTTTTCGAAGCTCTTCATACAGGAGGGGTTGCTCTAGCTGGACTTCAAGTTCACAGCAATAGGATTTACGGCTCAATGCATCAGCCATTACATTAGCCTTGCCAGGGGTATAAGAAATACCCAAATCAAAGTCCGCAATGGTCTCCATCCATCTTTGCTGACGGAGGTTCAGAGATGGCTGAGTGAACAAGTACTTCAGACTTTTATGGTCTGTGTAGATCTCGCAACGATTACCGAGGAGGTAATGTCGCCACAACTGTAGTGCATAGATGACAACAGCTAGTTCTAGATCATGTACCGGACAATTCTCTTCATGTGGACGCAATTGTCGAGAGCCATAGGCAATCACTTTACGCTCCTGCATTAGGACACAGCCTAATCCTTCACGGGATGCGTCACAATATATCACAAAGTCCTTGCGAGAATCTGGAGGAGCAAGTACTGGGGCAGAGGTCAGCTTGTCTTTGAGTGTTTGAAAACTTGCCTGACATTTTTCTGTCCATTCAAACTTAACGCCCTTGTGAAGCAAATCAGTCAAAGGCTTAGCAATCTTTGAGAAATTCTCGACAAAGCGACGGCAATAGCTTGCAAGGCCGAGAAAACTTCTGACTTGCTTGACGTTTTTCGGAGGATTCCAGTCCAGAATAGCCTGAACTCATTCTGGGTTAACAGCTATGCCATCTTTCGAAATCACATGGCCGAGGTATGTCACTTCAGATAACCAGAACTCGCATTTTGAATACTTGGCATACAGTTGATGTTCACGCAGCTTTTCCAGTACAAGCCGAAGATGTTCGGCATGTTCTTCTTCATTCTTCGAATAAACCAGAATATCGTCCAGATATACCACGACGAATTTGTCGAGATAATCCATGAAGATGTAATTCATTAAACAGGAGAAGGTAGCTGGAGCATTAGTCAGACCGAAAGACATGACAGTGTACTCATAAGAACCATAGCGAGTAACAAATGCTGTCTTCGGAATATCCTCTTCACGAACTCGGATCTGGTGGTATCCCAATCTCAAATCAAGCTTAGAGAATACTGAGGAACCAGCAAGTTGATCATACAGATCATTGATTCTGGGAAGTGGATACTTGTTCTGAATTGTTGCTTGGTTGATTGGTCGGTAATCTTGAACCAACCGATTCGTGCCATCCTTCTTCTTGACGAAGAGTGAAGGTGCTCCCCAAGCAGAGGAACTGGGGCGGATGAAACCTTTCTTAAGTGACTTGTCGATCTCTTCCTTGAGTTCAAGAAGGTGGTGCGGAGGCATCTTATAAGGACGCTTCGCAATAGGGGTAGTGCCTAGTTTCAAGTCGATGACAAACTCGACAGCTCTGGCAGGGGGAATTCCTGGAAGTTCTTCCGGAAAGACATCTTGAAAATCACGAACAACTGGAATGTTCTCGATGCCTTCAAGAGGTGAAGCATTCAATGCATTCAGAACATATATCTGATTCTCGGCATCCTGAGATGTTCGAGTTGAGTATCTGATTGTTTGTCCAGAAGGGTGAGTGAGCTGGACTGTCTTAGTGGCACAGTCAATCAAAGCTTTATTCGCTGTCAACCAATCCATACCAAGAATGATGTCAATGTTGGAAGGTCCGAGCACAATAAGGGAAGCCGGAAAAAGTAGACCCCCAATCTCAATGTGGTTGTGTGGGCTTACTATTGAGGTTTGCCACTTAGACCCCGGGGATTGAATCGCTAAAGGAGTGGACAAATTTTCCGTACCTAACCCATGCAACTGAGCAAATTGTTGGGACACGAAAGCATGCGATGCTCCTGAATCGAAAAGAACAGAAGCTGGCACTGAATTAACGCGAAGGGTTCCCATCACAATCTTTGGTGACTCGCGAGCTTCTTCAATCTTGACATGGGTGACTTGTCCTCGAGCTATAGCAGACGAACTGGCATTAGAGCTTCTGAGACGACGGTTCCGACAGCTCTTCTTTCGACCAACAGGAGGACGTGGTGCAACCTGAGGAGATGCCATAGCACTAGGCTGTCCATCCTGAACTGTTTGCTGTCTCGGCGGTGAAGGAAGACGAGGTGCAACATAAGATGGTCTCGGTGCAGGGGCAGGTCAGTGATGAACATTGTGTGGGATTCAGACTCGGCGTTTCTGAACAGGCTGACCCGAAGATGAGCCTACTTCACGAGTGCGTTTGAGCGACTCCTGGTATTTAGCCAAACCAGTTTCAACTCGGTAGGCTTGACTGACAAGCGTTGCAAAGTCCTCACAATCATGGACAAGAAGTGCGAGCTGTATATCGGAACACAGTCCTTCACGGAATTTCTCCTGCTTACGGGCGTCAGTGTCGACGTCATCTTTAGCATAGCGGGACAATTCAAGAAATTTCCTCTGATATTCATCCACAGTCATTGTGCCCTGTGTGAGTTTACGGAACTCCTGCTTCTTCTGGTCGATCAGACCCTGAGGAATGTACCGTGCACGATAAGCTGATTGGAATTCTTGCCAAGTGGGTACAGATTCAGTAGGCATTATACTCTTGTGGCTTTCCCACCATTGAGCAGCTGGACCCTTCAAGTGAAATGTCGCAAAGGTGACATAACTGGCAGGGGCAACATTAGCTGACTCCATCTCAAACAGGATGTCACGAAGCCAATCATCAGCATCCATAGGGTTGGTGGAGTTGCGGAAAACGGATGGATTGAGGCGCACAAATTCTGTTAGAGTTATTGGAGCAGACTGTTGATGAGCATTCTGGTTTGGGAACTGGGCCAATATCCGGTCATAACCTGACGGTTCAGTTTAAACTGCTGCATCATTTCGGCAATATAGGGTGGAGGTGGAGTATCGTCAGCCATCCTGCCAAATCAACAGGGGCAGTTTAGCAAGCAAAATTGCAGGTGTATGGAATGACTCATGAAGTAACACGCACAACAGAAGGAAGTGCAATAGATACTTCATCATATTCGCACCAGACATTCAAATCCACACATAGCCTCGGTTACAATCCGGCATTACGACAGCTGAAAAGAGAAGGCTAGACAACTAGGCGGCGCGCAGGCACGCAGTAAGGAAGTACACAACGAGACATAACAAAGGCTACATCAACGTCGGAGAAAACTGTAGGAGCGAGGAATCTGCAAGTGACAACATAGGGTGCCCTCGATAAGAAGATCCTGTAAGCAGAACCTGGCCCACAATCTTGAAGCAAGGGGGGATATTTCCAGAACTCCGGGTGGATGTGATCACGAGAACCTAATGTTGGAGTTAGTAAAAAAAAATTAACCCGAAAGGAAGAGAGAGTAGAGTCCCAGAGTAAAGGTCGAGGAGTAAAAGATCCTAATACCACCCAATTGGCGACGTGGGCCCGTAACCCACACAGCCAAGTTAGTAAAACAGTTTTCGATCACTAGACTCAACTTCGGCAAAGGAGTTGGAAAGGGGGTTCCTAGAGGCAGTCGGCTCTGATACCAACCTGTGACGCCCCCGGCTTAATCGTGCACTAATCATACACGCAAATGCACACGATCAAACCTAAGGACTCACTTGAAGATACCACAACACAACTCTAAAACATAAATAAAGTCATACAAGCTTTATATTACAAGCCAGGGCCTCGAGGGCTCGAATACATAGCTCGATGGCATACAAGCGTCAGCGGAAGCATCAGATATCTGAGTACAGATATAAAAGAAAATATAAAGGCCTTTAAAAAGGCAGGGCAAAAATAAAACACTACGATCGAAAGGCGTAGGCCTCCTGCCTAGGACCCTCCGAACCTACTCCTGGTCGATAGCCAACTCGTAGTAGAAGCCATCCTCGGGGTAGTAGTAGCGATCGTCGGCGGGGCAGCTGTCTCAGGGGCTCCGTCATCGGATCACGACAAACTGATAGGGGGAGAAAAGGAAAGCAAAGCAACCGTGAGTACTCCGAAGTACTCAGCAAGCAAGGATCTACACTACATATGCAACATTATCAAAGGGAAGCTGTATATGTGGACTGGGCTGCAGAAATGCCAGAATAGAGAGGAAAGCCTAGTCCTATCGAAGACTAGCATCTTCAGGCATCTTCCAGCATCTTCGAGCGTCTTGCAGCATTAGAAGAGTACAGAATAGCATAGTATAATGCAGTAGTAGAGGTATCAAGCAACGGTCTCGCCCAGAGATCCTTCCTCGACTCCCTGCGAGAAAGCGATCCCGGAGCCACATATCCAAAACCATCTCAAGTTCTAGTTGTTTTGATCGGGACACAACTCCGAGTGTCCTTTACCGTAGGACCGGCTATCGATAGATGTGTTCTTCCCTGCAGGGGTGCACCAACTTACCCATCACGCTCGCTTAACTCCAGCCGGACACACTTTCCTGGGTCATGCCCGGCCTCGGCCAAACGACACACCGCAACCCTACCTACAGCTCAGCAGAGGGGTCCCCGTCGGTCTACATCCTAAGTGCTCAGGGGTCTTGGGCCATCGCCCTGTGCACTCCGGCTCGTTGCGCGCAGGGTGGATACCAGCGCCATGCTGAACTGGACGTCTGACAGAGCTTTCGGCTGATGTTACGATGCAGAACGCCCATACTATGCCCACATGATGGTTAGTGCTATCCGACCAAAGGCCGGCTCAGATTAAATATCCAAATCATTAGGACCAGGGGCTTGCGGAAACGAGCAGAGACTCACGAAAGATGTGACCCCGTCGCCCCGTCTCGAGGACTTGCTGCAAGGGCTAAGAATGCCCGGCCGCGCCTCGTACAATAACTCACGGGTAACTATCCATCATTCACCAAGTAGTAGTATCATCAGTTATGTAAGGCATCCGTGTGGCTACCATATCAAGGGGGAATCCGAGGCATCACCCTCGTTGGACAACCACCTGATGTAATAACGAGGTGGACGTAGGAGGAATCACCCTCGAGGTCCACACTAGAGGTGTTGCACGACTTTGTCGTTATCGGGGGTGGTGTAGGAGGAATCACCCTCGCTGACCACGACCGATTAACTACTCTGCAAGGTTATCATCAGAAGTGCTAACGAGGTATCACCCTCGGCACTCGATAGTAACCCAGTAGTGTCGAGCAACTAAGGAGAAAGTGAGGTGCGGTGCCGGGTCCTGGTCTTCGATCCCGTTGGTCGGGTCTTCTGATACTCCAGCGGGGCAGTCGGGATAAGAGGGGTCACTAAGGGGTCTCTAGCCAACCTATACTAAATAGTCTAGGATATCCAGGTGGGTAACAAAAACAGGTTACAATAAACAGGCTATGCAGCAGAATAGGAGCAATCAATTACAATAGCAAAATCTAATGCAAGCACGAGATAATAGAATAGGCAATATCGGGATGATCAAAGGGGGGGCTTGCCTGGTTGCTCGGCGGCAAAGGCAAGGTCGTCAGAAGTGCAGCCAATCACCGGAGCTGCGTCGATCTCGGAGGCTACGTCGGTAGCGAGATCTACCAAGAGAGAAGAGGGGGAGGAAACAGTTTAAATACAGAGCAAACAAGTGCTACTCAAAGTATGACATGGCAATATGCAGTGTCGGGTGTGTCCTAACGTATGGTTGCACGTCACCGAGGAAGGAGGAATCCATCCGGGAATGTTTTCCCGGTTCCAGACATTTGTCGGACACATGACCGGAGGGGACCGATTCCATGTTCGGATAGTTAGGGACGTGTGACGGACGAACGGACTGCGTATCCGGCTTCGTCTCGTCGTTCTGAGCAACTTTCATGTTTTAAGTTTTTCCATCCGAGCTACGGTTTATTTTCTATGAATTTCTAAAGATTTTGGCATTTTATGGAATTATTTAATTTAACAGAAATTGAATTATGACGTCAGCAGTGACGTCAGCAAGTCAATAGTGACGCTGACCAGAGTCAAACCTAACATGTGGGTCCAGTGGGACCCACATGTCAGCCTCTGTTATTTTAACAGAGTATTATACTGACCTAATAAGTTAATTATAGGGGTGGACCCCATACGTCAGTGACTGTTTAGGGATTAGATTGTTTTTAAAATCCTATTTAGCTAATTAACCATGCGGGCCCACTGGTCAGTGTTTGAGGTGAACAGTGTCACGCGTTGACCCGGTCAACTGGGCCCGCGGGACCCAGCTGCCAGTGACTTGGGGTGGCCCACCAGTCAGGCCAGGTCAGCGGTCGGTGCCGGAGGAGCTCCGGCTGGCCTCAAACGCGGCGGCGCGCGGCGGCCGATGTCGGGAATCACCCCCAGAAAATCTCCCGTCGCGTACGATAGCGCGTTGGAAAGAGGAGAGTGAGCCGCATCCACTCCTGGCGTTTTCACGAGCGGGGGCGGTCGGAATCGAGCAGGGCTTCGTCGACGGCGGCGCCGGCGTTCGGACGTCTACGGGCTCGCGGCTACGGGACTTGGGGAGGCGCGTGCGTGCGCGCAAACGACTCCTGGGAGTGCCCTGAGCACGCTGACGGGCTCAGCCATTCATGACAGTGACTGCATCGACGACGACAACAGCCACGGCGGAGCTCAGCTCGGCCGGTCATGGCGATAGCAGCTAGTGACCGCAATCCAAGGCAAAAATAGGGGGAAAATGCTGCGCGGATCACCTTGGGGCACAGGAAAGGCCCGGCGAGAGGTTTAGTAGCCGCAGTGGAGTGGATCGACGCCGGTGAGTTCGGTGATCTGCGGAAAACGGTGAGGCAGATCCGACGATGCAGGGTCTTTTGGCTCCAACGGGCATCTCCGTCGGTTGTGGCGCTCCTCAGCGAAGCGGCCGGACAGGTCCAGCGGCTTCGAGGCCACCGGTGGCCGTGGAGATGACGGGGGATGACGGCGAGTGCGGTCGGACGCGGTGATTTTGGAGGAGGAAGGGAGGGAGGAGAGCGATGGAGGGAGGGAGAAGTGAGGCGAGGCGTCCAGGGGAGGGGCACGGGGCGAGGCTTATCCCCTCGCCCACCTGCTACGCCGCGGTGGCGGCCAGCGAGCGGCGCGGTGAGGCTCTGGCCACGGCGACGACGACAGCGGGGCGGGAGCAGGTAGGAGGAACAGCGGCTGGGCCAGCTGGGCTCGGCCCAGTTGCCAGGTAAGTGGCTCCGGCCTCTTTTGTCTTATTCCTTTTCTGTTTTATATTTCTCTTTATTTATTCTCTGTTTTGAATTAGTTAGGCCACTTTAGCCTTTTTGTAAAATATGAGACTAGGTTCAAATATTAATGTGCAGTGTAAGCTTTCCCCAAAAATTGGTTTAGGTGAATTTGGACTTCATTTGAAAATGATATGATTTTAAATGTGTTGTATATTGCTGTTTTGTTGCTGTTTCATATGGTTTGAGTCTTTTATTTAATCCAAATATTATTGGTGATAATTTTATGAGTGCTTCTGGAATATTTGCAAAGTTTTGAACAATTTTCCCATAAGGCTTGGTCAACTTCATATTTCACTTTGGAAATTGAGTTGATTTTTAGAGTTGAATTTGTATTGAATACTTAACCCATGTGACTTGGCACTGCAAATGGTCATGACTTGGCAAGATTATCAGAGTGTCACAGGGCTCATTACAAGGGGGTGTTACACTACGGGTCCATAGCTAGTAGCTAGATGGCTTCTTCTATCTCTTTGATCTTCAATACAATGTTCTCCTCGATGTTCTTGGAGATCTATCCGATGTAACATTCTTTTGCGGTGTGTTTGTCGAGATCCGATGAATTGTGGATTTATGATCATATTATCTATGAATATTATTTGAATCTTCTCTGAATTCTTATATGCATGATTTGATATCTTTGTATTTCTCTTCGAATTATCGGTTTGGTTTGGCCAACTAGATTGGTTCTTCTTGCAATGGGAGAGGTGCTTAGTTTTGGGTTCAATCTTGTGGTGTCCTCACCCTGTGACAAAGTAGGGGTAGCGAGGCACGTATTGTATTGTTGCCATCAGGGGTAAAAAGATGGGGTTTTTATCATATTGCTTGAGTTTATCCCTCTACATCATGTCATCTTACTTAAGGCGTTACTCCGTTCTTATGAACTTAATACTCTAGATGCATGCTGGATAGCGGTCGATGTGTGGAGTAATAGTAGTAGATGCAGGTAGGAGTCGGTCTACTTGACACGGACGTGATGCCTATATTCATAATCATTGCCTTGCACTACAAAAAAAAGACACATCCGTGACATTTTGGACCGAATGAAATTTTTTGTCATGCTTATGACACTTCTATGACGATAATTGTGACAAAACCACGTATCATCATAGATGTGGTGGGCTCCTACTTCTATGACAAAAAATCATGACAAAAAATGGGCTTTTCGTCTTGGGCGGGATGGAGCTGCACTTGCATGACATTCCTTGGGCTGTGCATGACGAAAAATATCATGGTAGAAGCGAGGGCGAGGAAAAATATCGGGGAGTTCCCGGTTACGGTGGGTGGTCGGGGCCGAGCGATGCACGGAGGTTTGCGCATTTCTCTCGTGTACGCACGTGTGTGCGAGGCGTTGGCTAACTGAACCCGAGCAATCACACATCACTGAACCCGAGCGATGGATCCCTTGGCTGTTAACTGAACCCGAGTGATTCATTCGCTGCTGACTAAACCCAAGCGATTCCTTCGCTGCTGCTGCTGCTAACTAAACCCGAGCGATCGATCACTGCTGCTGCTTACTGAAGCCGATCGAGCCCCCGTGCGATACTTAGCCAGCCGGTGTTGGGTTGCCTCTTGATGAACAATGACCGTTGCTACCGTGCGCGCGGTACGTAGAATGAGTCGAGACGTGGTGAGTCGAGCCGGTTGGTTGGCTATGGATGAACAGATCCCGGTGGGGGTTGGATGAACAGGACCCCGTGGCAGTAGCTAGGCCGTTGCCGCTGGATGAACAGGACCCCGAGGAGGCCGCCGCACCCCAGCCGGTTGGGGTGGATGAACAGGACCCTGTGGAGTCTCTATGAACAGTAGCTCGTGGAGGCTGGATGCATGAACAGTAGCTGGTGGAGGCTGGAGGAAGTCGATGGTGGATGAACAGTAGCCCGTGGAGGCTGGAGCGAGGCAGTACATGATGAATGAACAGGACCCCGATTCGACCGTAGGCGCTCCAACAGAAGTCCGTTTCCTCCGTTTTGTGGTACGCCACACCCCTTCCGATGAACAGGACCCCGTTTCGACCATAGGCACTCAAACAGAAGTCCGTTTCCTCTGTTTTGTGGTACGCCAGACCCTTCCCGATGAACAGGACCCCGTTTCAACCGTACGCGGTCGAACAGAAGGCCGTTTCCTCTGTTCTGCGGTATGCTAGACCTCGTTTCGGCTGTTCCGTCCAAGCTGGTAGGCTCCCGATGAACATGACGCATTCCGTTGCCTCCCGATGAACACGACATAGTTTCTCCGTTCCGACCGAGCCGGTTGGCTACTAATGAAAAGGACACCATTGCTGCCGTCCGTTGCCTCTCCATGTACACGAGCCCTGGCCGTACGTATGCGCGAGTAGGTGTTCGAGACCCCGCCCGTATGTACGTACGTTGTACGTACGTGTACATGGTTTAGAAGGGACTACCTGAACTGCTACGTCGGGGGCTCTACTACTACACGTGCCACTGCTTGCTCGACCATGGTTCATCGTTGCAGAGAGACCGATCGACCAGTATGTACGTACATGTTTGCGACCAGACAGACAACGTTACATACGCTTCGACCGGGTAGGTCCCAGCCGTCAGGGAGGATAAGGAGGCACTCCCTTGCGTGCGAAGATATATGTGGTGGGTCCCAGCTGTCAGGGGGAGGAATCATTTTTTTGTGCGTAATAAGAAGGCACTTCCTTGCGTGCGAAGTTGTAGCTGGTGGGTCTAGCTGTCAGCCTCACTGTGTACAGTCGTCTTCCGATGGCTGTCGTTCGTTGACAACGTTGATGAAGCCGCGCGGAGAGCACCAAGGCGTGGATGACGGCGAGGCCTGGTAAGGGAACGAAGCAGAGCCGAGGAAGATGAGGCAGTTGATGCCCATGCGGAGGGGAGTACGAGGGTTCACTAGTTCCGCTGCGGTGTCAGGCTGCCGTCGCCGGAGAATAACACGAGGTGTGGGTGAGTAGAGGGAAGGACTGGCCGGCAGTGGGATTAGGGTGGGGCGGTGAGGCCTGCGCGACAGCACTGCTACCCACAGGAGGCAGGAGCAGGCGGTCCCGCCGACGCTGGTTTGGGCGGCTGGATCAAGAAGATCAGAGGTTGAAGAAGCAGCACGGCTGTTGGATTAACATCCAATGGTCTAGCTGCTAGAATCATTTGTTGACTAAGTTGACAAAGCCCTGCGTACGCGTCAGCTTAGTAGGTCCACAAGTCAGCGTAATAAGGAGGCACTTGCTTGTGTGGGTCCCTACTGTCAGCCTCTCCACCTACATCCCTCTTTTGATGGCTGTCATTTGTTGACCATGCCGCGCCGAGAGCACCAACGCGATGGACGACGGTGAGGCCCAGGAAGGGAATGACCCGGAGTCGGCGAAGCCACAACAGTGGATGCCTACGCTGAGGGGAGTACGAGGGCTGACTGGTTGGTTGAGGGGTGAGGCTGCCATCACCGGAAATTAACAGGAGGTGCGGGTGGGTAGAGGGATGGCCTGGCCAGCGGTGGGAGTAGGGTGGGCCAGTGAGGCCTGCGTGGCAGCAAAGCCGGCCACGGAAGGAGGGAGTAGGCAGTCCCGCCGGCGCTGGTTTGAGCGGCTGGAGCAGGAAGAGCAGAGATTGAAGAAGCATGACGGCCGTTGGGTGGACATCTAACAGTCACTGCTCTCGTGTGTTGACTAAGTTGACACGGCCTTGCGTGCGCGTCAACCTTTTTTTTAGGAAAGCGTACGCGTCAACCTATAGTAGGCGCACAAGTCAGCCTTAAATCTGTGAAAAACAGCATACAACCCATCTGCCATTATTTCTAATAATTTACAGCCCATTTGCTAATTCTTAAGGATTTTTTTGGAGACCATATCCTTTTTGTTAGCATTACAGCCCATATTGTGGCCACGGTTAAAAAATTCTATGAAATTTTGCATATTTCGGTGCGGTCCGAACTGTTTTTAATCCTGAAATGTTGAGTCACATTCAAAATAATTTGAAAAATAAATTTATATCAATATAAAATCCAAATAATTGTCCACGCATAAAAATCAATGGAATTTAAAATCTAAAAATAATAATTTTGAAACTAATTGCCGGCTTGATGTGTTTTAAAAATGTACAGCCCATTTCTCATTACTGATAGCCCATTTTCTGGGCAAGCTGAATGAAACTCTCCTCGTCTTGAAAGATTTGCAGCCCAGCAGGGCTGACAAAAGCAAGTAGGCCTCGGTTGGGTATTCTGCAAAAGAACAAAAAAATTGGGCTAGACATTTTCAGAAAGAAAAAAACTACTGGGCTGGTCTTATGGTAAACATAAAATAAAAGGCTGGCTAGACAGGCCAGAGTGCCCCGCACAGCCCAGTTGACACCCTGCTTCCGTCCCGAAAACAAAAAGAACTAGGCGAGCTGCTGGGTCCCTGGTGTCAGCCGCTCGTTGTGCAATTATCTCGTTTATTGACTACGTTGACAATGACATGGGACCTAGATGTCAGAAATCCATTGGGAGGAACCATTTTTTGGCTTGAAATAAGGAGGCACTTGCTTGCGTACTGCCATGACCCTGGTGGGTCCCTGCTGTCATCCTCTCCACGTACAATCATCTCCTGATTGTGTACGCGTCAACCTAGTAGGCCCACAAGTCAGCCTCTAAACCCGTGGCGGACAAATACGACCCATTAAAAAAAAAATAACAGCCCATTCCATACGTTCAAATGGAAGGTTCAACATTCAAAGCAAAGTAACAGGTCTGATCCAGATATAGAGTACTGAACTTCCACGTTGACAACCATCATAGCCAAGTTAACTATCTACTCCCACTAATACTCTAGTAGTGTACAAGTACTAACTTACTCTTAGCTAACTAGACGATGTCGGCCGCCATCTGCGGTACACGCTACACGCCGGCACCGACGTCCTCCTCCTCGCCTCGGACTTGCCATAGGTGCGATAGGGCACGTTGCTCGCGCGCGTTGGCCCTTTCCATGCCGGCGTGGTCCACCGAAGCTTCGGCTTCTAAGCGGGAAACCCACTTGATGAGCTGGTAGTAAAATTCGGCGTCGCGAATGCGTGCGTGCCCGACAGCCTCCAGGGCTATTTGCCGACGCCGGCCTCCATGTAGTCGGACCAATTGCGGGCGCTTTGCTCGCGACTCAGAGCATCGGTGCGCTGATGCTCCATGCCTCGCTGGCGGCGGAAATCAGCGATACTCTGCTCCTCCGCCAGGTGGTCGCGCTCCAACAAGTGCTCATACTCCGCATTTCCATCTAAAGACCGATAGAATGCCTCCTCTCTCCGTCTGCCTTCCGGTGAAAAATCGAACACTAGTTCCGGCGGTGACCGCCTCCGGCGTCGCCTATTGCGGACGGGCGGGGGCATGACGGACGTGGTGAGAACGAGGGCAAGTGGCGAGGAACATCGGGCCAGTGGGGGCTTATGAGGATAGGGCGAGTTGGGTGATGGTGCCACCGGAGAATGCCCGGAACCAGTAATTATAGGTGGAAGGTAGGTGAACCAGCGTGTCGCAGAAACGCGATGGTCATCGCGGTGATCAAAATTCAATGCATAAGCAGGCATGGCTTAGCGCGCCAGCTTGCCATGGAAAACTAGAAAAACTGAAATTATGACTGTGCCGTCCCGTCCCGTCCCGTCAGTGGTGCGTCCCGTCCGTGTTGGGTCGCACATCGGCATGACGGTCAAATGAGTGCACTCGATTCATAAAGATGAGGTACGTGCGTGATCCGCTGGTTATTCGCGTAGGATCAAGTCGGTCGGATAGTGTAGGTGTAGGATCGCAATAGCTAATGAACGTTTGCTGGGAGATAAGGCGTTTGCGAATATTTTTGCTGGCAGTTTCTTCAGATTCGCATGGCATTTTCTTCAGAACAACATGTCAGTTTCTTCAGAGGTAGGCATTTTATTCAAAAAACTGCCACCTTCGGATCTTGCATCGCAACTAAAACTGCCAGGAGCTATTAGTAGGCTAGCTAGTGATCGATCAGTAACTTGTAAACACTGAGTGAACAGAAATAAGGAACTGCTAGTAACTTGCAAACACTAAGCACACATAAATAAGGATCATGCTGTGCACATTAGTAAGAGCCGATCCGTTCGAAATGTTCACACGAGACTCACAGGCCTGGCATTGTAATATGTTCACATTAGTAGCCCAAATTCACAACTAACTAGTATGATTCCCATACAAAAGATCAACATGTTAATGCATCTCAATGATTCACAGATATATACAAATATTAGCACCAAAAGCAAAGATCTAGAAAAAAATCTGTTCTTGCTACTAACATGGATGCTTCTCTAGGCCAACATTCAGTACAGAGTGAAAGACAAATTTGTTTGTCAAGTCTACATTTCCTCTTGCAAACGTAAATGGTTTCACCAACAGCTGGAACCATGAGAATGAACCACACATGATGGAGGAACATCCACTGCAATATGATTTGGTCTTCTCTTGATCAAACGACGAGACTATTTTCGGAATACAAACTTTAACTTAGGCAAAATGATGCCCATTGTATAATCAGACCAAAGCAATGAAGCACCTAGTGTTGACCAATAAATAGTACAATACTACTTTTGTGCAGTCCATGAAGTGACTATCCAATCTTTCTGTGTCTATTTTCAAATGGCACTGCATGCAGTGACTATACTATTCTCTTTTGCAGTTCCACCAAAATTGAGGTCACTTTGTTTGTTTGCCAAATAGCAACGGACAGACATGTGTTTGCACAAATATCAAGTGCTACTTCTTGAGCTTGCGTTGGTTTTTTCTTTGAAGAGGGAAGGGTGATGCAGCATAGTAGAGGTAAGTATTTCCCTCAGTTAAGAACCAAGGTGTCAATCCAGTAGGAGAAGAACGCACAAATCACCAACACATGCACAAACAATCAAACACTTGCACCCAACACAATAAAGGGGTTGTCAATCCCTTCACGGTCAATTGCAAAAGTGAGATCTGATAGGGATACATAAACAAAAGATAAAATATTTTTGGGGTTTTTTGGTATATAGATCTGAAAATAAAAGATTGCAAACTAGTAGATCGGAAAGTAATATGATGGAAAATAGTAGATCAGAAAGTAATATGATGGAAAATAGACCCGGGGGCCATAGGTTTCACTAGAGGCTTCTCTCATGAAGGCAAATAATACGGTGGGTGAACAAATTACTGTCGAGCAATTGATAGAAAAGCACAAAGTTATGACGATATCCAAGGCAATGATTATGCATATAGGCATCATGTCCGTGTCAAATAGACCGACTCCTGCCTGCATCTACTACTATTACTCCACACATCGACCGCTATCCAGCATGCATCTAGAGTATTAAGTTCATAAAGAACGGAGTAACGCTTTAAGTAAGATGACATGATGTAGAGGAATTAACTCAAGCAATATGATGAAAACCCCATCTTTTTATCCTTGATGGCAACAATTCAATACGTGTCTCGCTACCCCTACTTTGTCACTGGGTGAAATCACGCAAGATTGAACCCAAAGCTAAGCACCTCTCCCATTGCAAGAAAAACCAATCTAGTTGGCCAAACCAAACCGATAATTCGAAGAGAAATACAAAGATATTAAATCATGCATAAAAGAATCCAGAGAAGATTCAAATAATATTCATAGATAAGCTGATCATAAATCCACAATTCATCGGATCTCGACAAACACACCGCAAAAGAAGATTACATCGGATAGATCTCCAAGAACATCAAGGAGAACGTTGTATTGAGAATCAAAGAGAGAGAAGAAGCCATCTAGCTACTAGATATGGACCCGTAGGTCTAAGGTAAACTACTCATGCATCTTCGGAAGGGCAATGGAGTTGATGTAGAAGCCCTCCGTGATTGATTCCCCCTCCGGCAGGATGCCGGAAAAGGCCCCAAGATGGGATCTCATGGGAACAGAAGGTTGCGATGGTGGAAAAGTGTTTTCATGGCTTGTTATGGTGGTTCTGGAATATATGTGAATATATAGGAGGAAGGGCTAGGTCAGAGGAGTCCCGAGGGGCCCACAAGGCAGGGGGCGCCCCCCCTAGGGCGCGCCCTCCACCCTTGTCACTGCCTCGCGGCTCTTCTGACTTGGACTCCAAGTCCCCTGGGTGTCTTCTGGTCCAAGAAAAATCATCGTGAAGTTTTATTCCGTTTGGACTCCGTTTGGTATTCCTTTTCTGCGAAGCTAAACAACAAGGAAAAAATAGAAACTGGCACTGGGCTCTAGGTTAATAGGTTAGTCCCAAAAATAATATAAAATAGCATATTAATGCATATAAAACATCCAAAACAGATAATATAATAGCATGGAACAATAAAAAATTATAGATACGTTGGAGACGTATCAAGCATCCCCAAGCTTAATTCCTGCTCGTCCTCGAGTAGGTAAATGATAAAAATAGAATTTTTGATGTGGAATGCTACCTAACATACTTATCCATGTAATTTTCTTTATTGTGGCATGAATGTTCAGATCCATAAATTTCAAAACAAAAGTTTAATATTGACATAAAAACAATAATACTTCAAGCATACTAATAAAGCAATCATGTCTTCCCAAAATAACATGGCCAAAGAAAGTTATCCCTACAAAATCATATGGTCTGGCTATGCTCCATCTTCACCACACAAAGTATTTAAATCATGCACAACCCCGATGACAAGCCAAGCAATTGTTTCATACTTTTGATGTTCTCAAGCCTTTTCAACTTTCACGCAATACATGAGCGTGAGCCATGGACATAGCACTATAGGTGGAATAGAATATGGTGGTTGTTGAGAAGATAGAAAGAAGGAGATAGTCAACGGGCTATGGAGATGCCCATCAATAGATATCAATGTGAGTGAGTAGGGATTGCCATGCAACGGATGCACTAGAGCTATAAGTTTATGAAAGTTCAAAAAGAAACAAAGTGGGTGTTCATCCAACTTGCTTGCTAACGAAGACCTAGGGCAATTTGAGGAAGCCCATCATTGGAATATACAAGCCAAGTTCTATAACGAAAAATTCCCACTAGTATATGAAAGTGACAACATAGGAGACTCTCTATCATGAAGATCATGGTGCTACTTTGAAGCACAAGTGTGGAAAAAGGATAGTAACATTGCCCCTTCTCTCTTTTCTCTCATTTTTTTCCTTTTTTTGGTGGGCTTCTTTGGCCTCTTTTATTTTATTTGTGGGCTTCGTTGGCCTCTTTTATTTTTTTTCCTCACATGGGACAATGCTCTAATAATGAAGATCATCACACTTTTATTTACTTACAACTCAAAAATTACAACTCGATACTTAGAACAAAATATGACTCTATATGAATGCCTCCGGTGGTGTACCGGGATGTGCAATGACTCAAGAGTGACATGTATAAAAAATTATGAACGGTGGCTTTGCCACAAATACTATGTCAACTACATGATCATGCAAAGCAATATGATAATGATGGAACGTGTCATAATAAAACGGAACGGTGGAAAGTTGCATGGCAATATATCTCGGAATGGCTATGGAAATGCCATAATAGGTAGGTATGGTGGCTGTTTTGAGGAAGGTAAAAGGTGTAACAACCCATGTATTAAGCTACAGTGATCACCTTTTTGATTATGCCAGGTCATCATGATTAACAATGCCTAATCATCATTTGCATTCAGCTCCTAACTCAAGATTCAAATTAAAACTAAAGTGGAAAATAAAAGTTGTCCAACCCTGAAAACTAAAATGTGCATCATGTTGCAAATATTCCCAAAGCATTTATAAAAATGATTGCAACATTTAATGGAGTTGGAAAAGGACTCAAACATCAAGGAACAGCAGCAAAACAGCACTATTTAATCCTTTTCAACTTAAATAAAATCCAAATATAAAGATATGGACACCAAACCAATTTCTAGCAGTGACTAATGTTGCACTGTAATTTATGGACCAGTTTATATATTTTATAAAATTCATATGGGTGCCTAACTATTAGCAAAACAGAAAAGAAGTAAATAAATAAAAGAAAGAAAATAAAAAGGGAAAACCCCCCGGCCAACTGGGCCAAACGGCCCAGCCAGCCAGCCCACCAGGCCGGCCCACCCCGCCCCCTGGCCTATATGTGGCCTCCCCGGCCACCGCCCGAACCCTAACCTCCCCCGATCCCCCACTCCTCCTCCCACGATCCCCTTCCCCCCCCTCGTAGGATCTGGCGCGGCGCCCCGACGCCGCCACCCGTCGCCGAGCCTTCTCACCGCCGTCGCCCGTCGCCTCCCCGTCCCTTCCCCGAGTCGCCTCCTCAAGCCTCGCCGCCCCGTGCATCGACGCCGCCATGAGCAACCCCCCTGCCTTCCCCATCTCCCTCGGTCGCCGAACGCGCGCTCACGCACCACCGTCTCCGACCGCCGTGTTCCGGCCTCGCCCTTGCCCAGCGGTCGCGGCGCACCGCGCACTCACAGCCGCGCCGGCCGCGCTCGGTTCGCACCCGTCACCGCCCGCGCGCACCCTGCAGACCGCCTGGCCGCACCGTCGCCCGCCTCGCTTTGCTCCCACCGCGGCCCGCGCCGCCGGCCGCTCGTGGCCGCGCCCGCCGCCGCCTCTCGCAGGCTGCTACTGCCGCGCTCCGTCCCTGTTGCCGAGCCTGCCCCCGCCGCTCGCTTCCCTCGCCGAGCGCCGCCCAGCCGCAGCCGCGCCCTGTCTCTCCCCGCTCCGTCTGCTGCTCGCCGCCCCATCGTCGCTAGGGCCTGCGCTCGCCATCGCGGCCCTGTGCCCGCTCGCGCCGCATGCGGGCGCGTGGCCTCGCCGCCGCTCGTCGCGCTCGGCGCCCTGCCTGCAGCGCTGGGGTTGGCTCTGTGCCACCGCCACGTGGGGCCCAACCCCTGTTAAAACAGCAAAGAAAAAAATGAATTATATAAAAATAAATAAGTAAATATTAATTAATTAATTAAGTTAATTAAATCTGATTAAGTTAATCTAAATGATTAGTTAGTTTAATTAAACAGTAATTAAAATTAACTAAACCCTAATTAAACTAAACTGACACTAACAGGTGGGACCCACGCGTTAGTTTGACTAGGTCAACTATTGACATCAGCATAACACTGTTTTGGATAATCCGAATTTAAATGATTAAATAAAATCCAGAAATTGCTAAAATCTTTAGAAAATAAATAAAATAATCCGTAGCTCAGATCGAAAAACTTTGTACATGAAAGTTGCTCGAAATTTCGAGACGAATCCGAATACGTGGTCCGTTCGTCCGCCACACGTCCCTAACTATCCGAACATGCAACCGTTCCCCTCTTTTCGTCTGTCCGAAATGCCGGACACTGGGAATACTTTCCCGGACGTTTTTCCCCTTCGCCGGGATTACCTAGCACTACGATAGAACACCGCTAGCTCTACTTGTTGACATGTCATGCACTTGTTTGCTTAGTATTTACTGTTTCCTTCCCCTCTTCTCTCTCATTAGACCCCGACGCAGTTCCTGGTACCGCCGCAGCTCCGGAGACCGAAGACACCATTGACGACCTTGCCCTTGCCGCCGAGCAACCAGGCAAGCCCCCCTTTTGAGCATCCCGATATCGCTCATTCTAATTTCTCATGCTTGCATTAGAATTGCTGCTGCTACTACTTCACCTATTCTGATGCATAGCCTGTTTATTGTAACCTGCTGTTGATAATTACCTGCATATCCTAAACTGCTTAGTATAGGCTGGGTAGAGACCTATCAGTGATCCCGCTAGTCCCGACTGCCCCGCTGGATTATCAGAAGACCCGATCAATGGGATTGAAGACCAGGCCCCGGCACCGCACATCACCCCCCCTTAGTTGTAAACACACTGCAGCGTTACTATCAAGTGCCGAGGGTGAAACCTCTTGTAGCACTTCTGATGTTAACTCTGTAGAGAAGCTGTTCGGTCGTGGTCATCGAGGGTGATTCCTCCTTCACCGCTTCTGATAACGACGCCGTCGTACAACACCACAAGTGTGAACCCAGCGAGGGTGATTCCTCCGAGTTCACCTTGACGGATACATCGAGTGGGAATTCAACGAGGGTGATACCTCGGATTCCTCTGATGTTATGGACACACGGATACTTGGACTTTACACTGTTACTTGGATAGGCGGGTCGACCCTGAGGGGTACCCGCGTGTGATGTGAAGACGGGTTGCCTGTATGGTGCCCGAGTGATGAATACGAGGCGTGGCCGGGCATTCTTGGCCCTTGCTGCAAGTCCTCGAGACGGGGCGATGGGGTCACATATTTCGTGAGTCTCTGCTCGTTACCGCAAGCCCTAGTCCACTAACCATCACGTGGGCATATTTGATCCGAGCAGGCCTCTGGTCTGATAGCACTAACCATCACGTGGGCATAGTATGGGCGTTCTGCATCATAGAATCAGCCGAAAGCTCTGTCAGACGTCTAGTTCAGCCTTGCGGCCGGGACGGACCGGCGCCCTCCTGGTGCCTGGCTTCACCCTGCTCGCAATGACCCGAAGTGCACAGGGCGATGGCCCAAGACCCCTGAGCGCTTAGGATGTAGACCGGCAGGGACCTCTCTGCTGAGCTGTAGGTAGGGCTGCGGTGTATCGTTTAGCCGAGGCCGGGCATGACCCAGGAAAGTGTGTCCGTCCGGAGTTAATCGAGCATGTTGGGTAAGTTGGTGCACCCCTGCAGGGAAGAAAACTTCTATCGATAGCCGGTCCTACGGTAAAGGACACTCGGAGTTGTATCCTGATTGATACAATTAGAACTGGATACTTGGATACTATGGCTCTGGGATTACTTCTCGCAGGGAGTCGAGAAGGGATCTCAGGACGAGGTTGATGACTGTATGGCTCTGGGATTGCATTCTCGCAGGGAGTCGAGAAAGAATCTCTGGGTGAGGTTGAGACTTAATGATACTGCTACTTTATATTGATCTGTTCTGCTCTCTTCTATTGCTGCAAGACCGATGAATATGCTAGTCTTCGATAGGTCTAGGCTTTCCTCTCTATTCTGGCATTTCTGCAGCCCAGTCCACATATACAGCCTTCCTTTGATAATGTTGCATATGTAGTGTAGATCCTTGCTTGCTGAGTACTTCGGATGAGTACTCACGGTTGCTTTGCTTTCTTTTTCCCCCATATTCATTTGATGCGACCAGATGACGGAGCCACTGAGACTGCTACCCCGCCAACGATCGACTACTACTACTACTACCCCGAGGGTGGTTACTGCTTCGAACTTACCGTCGACCAGGAGTAGGAATCGGAGGGTCCCAGGCAGGAGGCCTGCGCCTTTCGATCGTAGTGTTTTATTTTGCCCTGCCTTTCTAAAGGCCCTTCTGTTTCTCTTTTAATATCTGTACTCAGATATCTGATGCTCCCGCTGACGCTTGTATGCCATCGAGCTATGTATTCGAGCCCTCGAGGCCCTGGCTTGTAATATAAAGCTTGTATGACTTTATTTATGTTTTAGAGTTGTGTTGTGATATCTTTCGTGAGTCCTTAGGCTTGATCATGTGCATTTGCGTGTATGATTAGTGCACGATTGAGCCGGGGGCGTCACAAGTTGGTATCAGAGCCGACTACCTGTAGGAATCCCCCTTCCAATTCCTTGGTCGAAGTTGAGTCTAGTGGTCCAAAACTGTTTTACTAACATGGCTGTGCGGCTTACGGGCCCACGTCGCCAAATGGGTGGTATTAGGATCTTTTATTCCTCTTCCTTACTCTGGGACTCTAATCTCTCTTCTATTCGGGTTAAATTTTTTACTAACTCCAACATTAGGTTCTCGTGATCACATCCACCCGGTGTTCTGAAATTTCCCCCCTTCCTTCAAGATTGCGAGTCAGGTTCTGCTTGCAGGATCCTTTTATCGAGGGCACCCTGTGTTGTCACTTGCAGACTCCTCGCTCCAATAGTTTTCTCCGACATTGATGTAGCCTTTGCTATGTCTCGTTGTGTACTTCCTTGCCGTGCGCCTGTGCGCCGCCTAGTTTGTCTAGCTGCGAGCGTTCCCGAACGCGTACTATCCATTTGAGTCTAACTCTGTGCATGGATTGGTATGTCTTTGACGACTACTATTATATATCTAATGCCTTTCCCGTTCTTTCCCGTGTTACATCATGAATAACTCCATACACCTACAGTTCTTCTTGCTAAACTGCCCTTGTTGATTTGGCAGGATGGCTGACGATCCTCCACCTCCACCCTATATTGCCGCAATGTTGCAGCAGTTTGAATTGAACCGTCAGCTCAACGAGAGTCTGGTAAAACGTTTGGAACGCAACGATGCTCGTCAGGAGCCTGGACCGATCTCGCTGCCAGGATTTGTGCGCCTCAACCCGTCCGTTTTCCGCAACTCCACCAATCCTATGGATGCTGATGATTGGCTTCGTGACATCCTGTTTGAAATGGAGTCAGCTAATGTTGCCCCTGACAGTTACGTCACCTTTGCGACATTCCACTTAAAGGGTTCAGCTGCTCAATGGTGGGAAAGCCACAAGGGTATGTTGCCTGCTGAAACTGTAACCACTTGGCAGGAATTTCAGTCAGCCTTTCGTGCACGGTACATTCCTCAAGGTCTGAAGGACCAGAAGAAGCAGGAATTCCGCAAACTCTCTCAGGGTAAAATGACTGTGGATGAATATCAGAGGAAATTTCTTGAATTGTCCCGCTATGCTGAAGATGACGTCTGCGCTGACGCACACAAGCAGGCGAAATTACGTGAAGGACTACGTACTGATATAAAACTTGCACTTGCTGTCCATGATTGCACAGAATTCGCAATGCTTGTCAGCAAATCTTTCCAAGTTGAAACAGCTCTGACTGAATACCAGGAGTCACTCAAGCGCACTCATGAAGCTGGCTCAACCTCGGGTCAGCCTGCTCAGAAACGTCGAGTCTGGATCCCACACAATGTTCATCATCGGCCTGCTCCAACACCAAGGCCGTCTTATGTTGCACCTCGCCTGCCTCCACCGCCGAGACAGCTAACGATTCAGGGAGGACAGTCCAATGCCATGGCTTCTCCTCAGGCGGCACCACGTCCTCCTGATGGTCGTACGAAGGGCCATCGAACCCATCATTCCAGAAGTCGTAAGGCCAGGCCGCTTGCTATGGGTCGTGGCCAGGTCACTCATGTCAAAATGGGAGAAGCTCGTGAGTCACCTAAGATCGTGATGGGAACTCTGCCAGTTAATTCAGTTGCAGCTTCTGTTCTCTTTGATTCCGGGGCATCACATTCCTTTGTGTCCCAGCAATTTGCACAAATACATGGGTTAGCTATGAGCTCACTACCCACTCCATTAGAGATTATCACTCCCCGTTCCAGGTGGCAAACCAAGATGGTAAGTCACAACAATCAGATCAGAATTGAAGGGTTGATGTTCTCTGCTTCCCTTATTGCTCTTGGACCTTCCGACATAGACATCATTCTCGGTATGGACTGGTTGACAGCCCATAATGCTTTGATTGACTGTGCTACTAAGACAGTCCAGCTCACACACCCTTCTGGTCAGGTGATCAATTACTCAGCCCGAATAGCTCAGGATGCTGAGAGCCAGATATATGTTCTGAATGCATTGAATGCTTCACCTCTTGAAGGCATCGAGAACGTTCCAGTTGTTCGTGATTTTCAAGATGTCTTTCCAGAAGAACTTCCAGGAATACCCCCTGCTAGAGCTGTCGAGTTTGTCATCGACTTGAAGCCTGACACTACCCCTATTGCGAAGCGTCCTTATAAAATGCCTCCGCACCACCTTCTTGAACTTAAGGAGGAAATCGACACGTCACTTAAGAAAGGTTTCATCTGCCCTAGTTCCTCTGCTTGGGGAGCACCTTCACTCTTCGTTAAGAAGAAGGATGGAACTAACCGATTGGTTCAGGATTATCGGCCCATTAACCAAGCAACAATTCAGAATAAATATCCGCTTCCTCGGATCAATGATTTGTATGATCAACTTGCTGGGTCATCGGTGTTTTCTAAACTCGACTTGAGGTTGGGTTATCATCAGATCCGTGTTCGTGAAGAGGATATTCCCAAGACTGCATTTGTTACTCGTTATGGCTCCTACGAGTACACTGTCATGTCATTTGGCTTAACAAATGCTCCAGCAACTTTCTCCCGTCTGATGAATTACATTTTCATGGATTACCTCGACAAGTTCATCGTGGTTTATCTAGATGATATTCTGGTTTATTCGAAGAATAAGGAAGAACATGCTGAACACCTCCGTCTTATACTGGAAAGGCTCCGAGAACACCAGTTGTATGCCAAATACTCCAAATGTGAATTCTGGCTTTCTGAAGTAACTTACCTTGGACATGTGATTTCCAAGGATGGAATTGCTGTTAACCCAGAACGAGTTTAGGCTATTCTTGACTGGACTCCTCCGAAGAACGTCAAGCAAGTGAGAAGTTTTCTCGGCCTTGCAAGCTATTGCCGTCGATTTGTCGAGAACTTTTCCAAGATTGCTAAGCCGTTGACTGATCTGCTTCACAAGGGCGTTAAGTTTGAGTGGACAGACAAATGTCAAGAAAGTTTTCAAACACTCAAAGACAAGCTGACATCTGCCCCAGTACTTGCTCCACCGGATTCTCGCAAAGATTTTGTGATCTATTGTGATGCATCCCGTGAAGGATTAGGCTGTGTCCTAATGCAAGAGCGTAAAGTGATTGCCTATGGCTCTTGTCAGTTGCGCCCGCATGAAGAGAATTATCCGGTACATGATCTAGAGCTAGCTGCTGTGATCTATGCATTGCAGTTGTGGCGACATTACCTTCTCGGTAATCGTTGCGAGATCTACACGGATCATAAAAGTCTGAAGTACTTGTTCACCAGCCATCTCTAAACCTCCGTCAGCAAAGATGGATGGAGGCCATTGCGGACTATGATTTGGGTATTTCCTATACCCCTGTCAAGGCTAACGTGATGGCTGATGCCTTAAGCCGCAAGTCCTATTGCGACAACCTCATGGTTAGGCGAGCTCAACCTCGTCTTTATGAAGAATTGTGCAAGCTGAATCTGCGTATTGTTCCACAGGGTTCTCTTAATAACCTTGTGATACAACCAGATCTTGAGAAAGCTGTTAAGAATGCGCAAGCTAAAGATGCTGAAATTGATCTCATGAAGAAAGATCTTCACCTTCAAAAGTACAGGGATTTCTCGCTGTCTGGAGATGGAACCTTGTATTTCAGAGACCGCATCGTCGTACCTCGCTTTGAGCTTATGACTGACAAGGTCATGATGGAGGCACATGACACACCATTGTCTATTCATCCGGGTAGCACCAAGATGTATCGTGATCTCCGTCAAAGGTACTGGTGGTCTAAAATGAAGCAGGACATTGCTCGTTATGTTGCTGAATGTGATGTGTGTCATCGCGTTAAAGCAGAACATCAGAAGCCTGCCGGAATTCTGCAACCACTTCCTATTCCGTTGTGGAAATGGGATAAGGTTCAAATGGATTTCATTACTAGACTTCCCAGGTCACAGAAGGGTCACGATGCTATTCTTGTCGTCGTCGACCAACTATCTAAAGTTGCACACTTTCTGCCTGTCAAGGAGACTATTACTGCTAGTCAGTTAGCAGAATTATATATCTCCAGAATTGTATCACTCCACGGTATTCCGAAGGAGATCAGTTCGGACCGTGGTGTTCTATTCACCTCAAAGTTCTGGGAAAGTTTCCAAGAAGCTATGGGAACTCATATTACCTGGAGTTCAGCTTATCACCCTCAATCCCAAGGCCAAGTCGAGCGAGTCAATGAAGTGCTTGAAGACATGCTTCGGGCTTGTGTTATTTCTTTCGGCAAGAAGTGGGAAGAATCTCTTCCATATGCCGAGTTCTCTTATAACAATAGCTATCAAGCCAGCTTGAAAATGGCCCCTTTTGAAGTTCTATATGGACATAAGTGTCGAACCCCTCTGAATTGGTCAGAAACTGGGGAACGACCGCTCGTGGGTCCGGATATTATTCAATAGGCCAAATAACAAGTCCGTATCGTTCGAGAAAATCTCAAGGCGGCTCAGGACCGCTAGAAGAGCAACTATGATCGCAAACGATGGGGTTTGACTTACCAACCTGGTGATCAAGCTTATCTGCGAGTCACTCCTATGAAAGGCACTCACCGTTTCGGAATCAAGGGCAAGTTAGCTCCACGCTACATTGGTCCTTTCCGCATTATTGCTAGACGTGGTCAGGTGGCGTATAAATTGGAGTTGCCGCCGCAATTCTCTCATATCCACGACGTATTCCATGTGTCGCAACTTCGTAAATGCTTCAAGGAATCTCCGCACCGAGCAGTGGATCACGAGGTGCTCAAATTGCAAGATGACCTATCTTATAAGAAGCATCCGATCCGCATTCTCGATGAAGCTGAACGTCGGACCCGTCAGAAGGTTACCAAGTTCCTCAAAGTGCAGTGGTCAAATCATACTGAAGATGAAGCTACTTGGGAACGCGAGGATAATCTTCGTGCGGAATACCCCGAACTTTTTCCTTCTACCTCTTAATTCTCAGGACGAGAATTCTTGTTAGTGGAGGAGATTTGTAACACCCCATGTATTAAGCTACAGTGATCACCTTTTTGATTATGCCAGGTCATCATGATTAACAGTGCCTAATCATCATTTGCATTCAGCTCCTAACTCAAGATTCAAATTAAAACTAAAGTGGAAAATAAAAGTTGTCCAACCCTGAAAACTAAAATGTGCATCATGTTGCAAATATTCCCGAAGCATTTATAAAAATGATTGCAACATTTAATGGAGTTGGAAAAGGACTCAAACATCAAGGAACAGCAGCAAAACAACACTATTTAATCCTTTTCAACTTAAATAAAATCCAAATATAAAGATATGGACACCAAACCAATTTCTAGCAGTGACTAATGTTGCACTGTAATTTATGGACCAGTTTATATATTTTATAAAATTCATTTGGGTGCCTAACTATTAGCAAAACAGAAAAGAAGTAAATAAATAAAAGAAAGAAAATAAAAACGGAAAACCCTCCCGGCCAACTGGGCCAAACGGCCCAGCCAGCCAGCCCACCAGGCCGGCCCACCCCGCCCCCTGGCCTATATGTGGCCTCCCCGGCCACCGCCCAAACCCTAACCTCCCCCGATCCCCCACTCCTCCTCCCACGATCCCCTTCCCCCCCTCGTAGGATCTGGCGCGGCGCCCCGACGCCGCCACCCGTCGCCGAGCCTCCTCACCGCTGTCGCCCGTCGCCTCCCTGTCCCCTCCCCAAGTCGCCTCCTCAAGCCTCGCCGCCCCGTGCATCGACGCCGCCGTGAGCAACCCCCCCGCCTTCCCCATCTCCCTCTGTCGCCGAACGCGCGCTTGCGCACCACCGTCTCCGACCGCCGTGTTCCGGCCTCGCCCTTGCCCAGCGGTTGCCGCACACCGCGCGCTCACCGCCACGCCGGCCGCGCTCGGTTCGCGCCCGTCACCGCCCGCGCGCACCCTGCAGACCGCCTGGCCGCATCGTCGCCCGCCTCGCTTTGCTCCCACCGCGGCCCGCACCGCCGGCCGCTCGTGGCCGCGCCCGCCGCCGCCTCTCGCAGGCTGCTACTGCCACGCTCCGTCCCTGTTGCCGAGCCCGCCCCCGCCTCTCGCTCCCCTCGCCAAGCCCCACCCAGCCGCAGCCGCGCCCTGTCTCTCCCCGCTCCGTCTGCTGCTCGCCGCCCCATCGTCGCTAGGGCCTGCGCTCGCCGTCGCGGCCCTGTGCCCGCTCGCGCCGCACGCGGGCTCGTGGCCTTGCCGCCGCTCGTCGCGCTTGGCGCCCTGCCTGCAGCACTAGGGTTGGCTCTGTGCCACCGCCACGTGGGGCCCAACCCCTGTTAAAACAGAAAATAAAATAAAAATGAATTATATAAAAATAAATAAGTAAATATTAATTAATTAATTAACTAATTAATTAATTAAGTTAATTAACTCTGATTAAGTTAATCTAAATAATTAGTTAGTTTAATTAAACAGTAATTAAAATGAACTAAACCCTAATTAAACCAAACTGACACTGACAGGTGGGACCCACGCGTCAGTTTGACTAGATCAACTCTACTGTTGACTGCTGATGTCATGCTGACGTCATGATAATGTCAGCATAACACTGTTTTGGATAATCCGAATTTAAATGATTAAATAAATTCCAAAAATTGCTAAAATCTTTAGAAAATCATATAAAATAATCCGTAGCTCAGATCGAAAAACTTTGTACATGAAAGTTGCTCGGAATTTCGAGACTAATCTGAATACGCTGTCCGTTCGTCCGCCACACATCCCTAACTATCCGAACATGCAACCGTTCCCCTCTTTTCGTCTGTCCGAAATGCCGGAGACTGGGAATACTTTCCCGGACGTTTTTCCCCTTCGCCGGGATTACCTGGCACTACGATAGAACACCGCTAGCTCTGCTTGTTGACATGTCATGCACTTGTTTGCATAGTATTTACTGTTTCCTCCCCCTCTTCTCTCTCGTTAGACCCCGACGCAGTTCCCGGTACCGCCGCAGCTCCGGAGACCGAAGACACCATTGACGACCTTGCCCTTGCCGCCGAGCAACCAGGCAAGCCCCCCTTTTGAGCATCCCGATATCGCCCATTCTAATTTCTCATGCTTGCATTAGAATTGCTGCTGCTACTGCTTCACCTATTCTAATGCATAGCCTGTTTATTGTAACCTGTTGTTGATAATTACCTGCATATCCTAAACTACTTAGTATAGGCTGGGTAGAGTCCTATCAGTGACCCCGCTAGTCCCGACTGCCCCGCTGGATTATCAGAAGACCCGATCAACGGGATTGAAGACCAGGCCTCGGCACCGCACATCACCCCTCTTAGTTGTAACGACACTGCAGCGTTACTATCAAGTGCCGAGGGTGAAACCTCTTGTAGCACTTCTGATGTTAACTCTAGAGAAGCTGTTCGGTCGTGGTCATCGAGGGTGATTCCTCCTTCACCGCTTCCGATAACGACGCCATCGTACAACACCACAAGTGTGAACCCAGCGAGGGTGATTCCTCCGAGTTCACCTTGACGGATACATCGAGTGGGAATTCAACGAGGGTGATACCTCGGATTCCTCTGATGTTATGGACACACGGATACTTGGACTTTACACTGTTACTTGGATAGGCGGGTCGACCCTGAGGGGTACCCGTGTGTGATGTGAAGACGGGTTGCCCGTATGGTGCCCGAGTGATGAATACGAGGCGTGGCCGGGCATTCTTGGCCCTTGCCGCAAGTCCTCGAGACGGGGCGATGGGGTCACATCTTTCGTGAGTCTCTGCTCGTTACCGCAAGCCCTAGTCCACTAACGATTTGGATATTTGATCCGAGCAGGCCTCTGGTCTGATAGCACTAACCATCACGTGGGCATAGTGTGGGCGTTCTGCATCGTAGCATCAACCGAAAGCTCTGTCAGACGTCTAGTTTAGCCTTGCGGCTGGGAAGGACCGGCGCCCTCCTGGTGCCTGGCTTCACCCTGCTCGCAACGACCCGGAGTACACAGGGCGATGGAACAAGACCCCTGAGCGCTTAGGATGTAGACCGGCGGGGACCTCTCTGCTGAGCTGTAGGTAGGGCTGCGGTGTATCGTTTGGCCGAGGCCGGGCATGACCCAGGAAAGTGTGTCCGGCCGGAGTTAATTGAGCGTGTTGGGTAAGTTGGTGCACCCCTGCAGGGAAGAAAACTTCTATCGATAGCCGGTCCTATGGTAAAGGACACTCGGAGTTGTATCCTGATTGATACAATTAGAACTGGATACTTGGATACTATGGCTCTGGGATTACTTCTCGCAGGGAGTCGAGAAGGGATCTCAGGACGAGGTTGATGACTGTATGGCTCTGGGATTGCTTTCTCGCAGGGAGTCGAGAAAGAATCTCTGGGTGAGGTTGAGACTTAATGATACTGCTACTTTATATTGATCTGTTCTGCTCTCTTCTATTGCTGCAAGACCGATGAAGATGCTAGTCTTTGATAGGTCTAGGCTTTCCTCTCTATTCTGGCATTTCTGCAGCCAAGTCCACATATGCAGCCTTCCTTTGATAATGTTGCATATGTAGTGTAGATCCTTGCTTGCTGAGTACTTCAGATGAGTACTCACGGTTGCTTTGCTTTCTTTTTCCCCCATATTCATTTGATGTGACCAGATGACGAAGCCACTGAGACAGCTACCCCGCCGACGATCGACTACTACTACTACCCCGAGGGTGGTTACTGCTTTGAACTTGCCGTCGACCAGGAGTAGGAATCGGAGGGTCCCAGGCAGGAGGCCTACGCCTTTCGATCGTAGTGTTTTATTTTGCCCCGCCTTTCCAAAGGCCCTTCTGTTTCTCTTTTAATATCTGTACTCAGATATCTGATGCTTCCGCTGACGCTTGTATGCCATCGAGCTATGTATTCGAGCCCTCGAGGCCCTGGCTTGTAATATAAAGCTTGTATGACTTTATTTATGTTTTAGAGTTGTGTTGTGATATCTTTCGTGAGTCCTTAGGCTTGATCGTGTGCATTTGCGTGTATGATTAGTGCACGATTGAGCCGGGGGCGTCACAAGTTGGTATCAGAGCCGACTGCCTGTAGGAATCCCCCTTCCAATTCCTTGGTCGAAGTTGAGTCTAGTGGTCCAAAACTAGTTTACTAACTTGGCTGTGTGGCTTACGGGCCCACGTCGCCAAATGGGTGGTATTAGGATCTTTTATTCCTCTTCCTTACTCTGGGACTCTGATCTCTCTTCTATTCGGGTTAAATTTTTTACTAACTCCAACATTAGGTTCTCGTGATCACATCCACCCGGTGTTCTGAAATTTCCCCCCTTCCTTCAAGATTGCGAGTCAGGTTCTGCTTGCAGGATCCTTTTATCGAGGGCACCCTGTGTTGTCACTTGCAGACTCCTCGCTCCAATAGTTTTCTCCAATGTTGATGTAGCCTTTGCTATGTCTCGTTGTGTACTTCCTTGCCGTGCGCCTGTGCGCCGCCTAGTTTGTCTAGCTACGAGCGTTCCCGAACGCGTACTATCCATTTGAGTCTAACTCTGTGCATGGATTGGTATGTCTTTGACGACTACTATTATATATCTAATGCCTTTCCCGTTCTTTCCCGTGTTAGATCATGAATAACTCCATACACCTACAGTTCTTCTTGCAAAACTGCCCCTGTTGATTTGGCAGGATGGCTGACGATCCTCCACCTCCACCCTATATTGCCACAATGATGCAGCAGTTTGAATTGAACCGTCAGCTCAACGAGAGTCTGGTAAAATGTTTGGAACGCAACGATGCTCGTCAGGAGCCTGGACCGATCTCGCTGCCAGGATTTGTGCGCCTCAACCCGTCCGTTTTCCGCAACTCCACCAATCCTATGGATGCTGATGATTGGCTTCGTGACATCCTGTTTGAAATGGAGTCAGCTAATGTTGCCCCTGACAGTTACGTCACCTTTGCGACATTCCACTTAAAGAGTTCAGCTGCTCAATGGTGGGAAAGCCACAAGGGTATGTTGCCTGCTGAAACTGTAACCACTTCGCAGGAATTTCAGTCAGCCTTTCATGCACGGTACATTCCTCAAGGTCTTAAGGACCAGAAGAAGCAGGAATTCCGCAAACTCTCTCAGGGTAAAATGACTGTGGATGAATATCAGAGGAAATTCTTGAATTGTCCCGCTATGCTGAAGATGACGTCTGCGCTGACGCACGCAAGCAGGAAAAATTCCGTGAAGGATTACGTACTGATATAAAACTTGCACATGTTGTCCATGATTGCACAGAATTCGCAACGCTTGTCAGCAAATCTTTCCAAGTTGAAACAGCTCTGACTGAATACCAGGAGTTACTCAAGCGCACTCATGAAGCTAGCTTAACCTCGGGTCAGCCTGTTCAGAAACGTCGAGTCTGGATCCCACACAATGTTCATCATCGGCCTGATCCAACACCAAGGCCGTCTTATGTTGCACCTCGCCTGCCTCCATCGCCGAGACAGCTAACGATTCAGGGAGGACAGTCCAATGCCATGGCTTCTCCTCAGGCTGCACCACGTCCTCCTGATGGTCGTATGAAGGGCCATCGAACCCATCATTCCAGAAGTCATAAGGCCAGGCCGCTTGCTATGGGTCGTGGCCAGGTCACTCATGTCAAAATGGGAGAAGCTCGTGAGTCACCTAAGATCGTGATGGGAACTCTGCCAGTTAATTCAGTTGCAACTTCTGTTCTCTTTGATTCTGGGGCATCACATTCCTTTGTGTCCCAGCAATTTGCACAAATACATGGGTTAGCTATGAGCTCACTACCCACTCCATTAGAGATTATCACTCCCCGTTCCAGGTGGCAAACCAAGATGGTAAGTCACAACAATCAGATCAGAATTGAAGGGTTGATGTTCTCTGCTTCCCTTATTGCTCTTGGACCTTCCGACATAGACATCATTCTCGGTATGGACTGGTTGACAGCCCATAATGCTTTGATTGACTGTGCTACTAAGACAGTCTAGCTCACACACCCTTCTGGTCAGGTGATCAATTACTCAGCACGAATAGCTCAGGATGCTGAGAGCCAGATATATGTTCTGAATGCATTGAACGCTTCACCTCTTGAAGGCATCGAGAACGTTCCAGTTGTTCGTGATTTTCAAGATGTCTTTCCAGAAGAACTTCCAAGAATACCCCTTGCTAGAGCTGTCGAGTTTGCCATCGACTTGAAGCCTGGCACTGCCCCTATTGCGAAGTGTCCTTATAAAATGCCTCTGCACCACCTTCTTGAACTTAAGGAGGAAATCGACACGTCACTTAAGAAAGGTTTCATCCGCCCCAGTTCCTCTGCTTGTGGAGCACCTTCACTCTTCGTTAAGAAGAAGGATGGAACTAACCGATTGGTTCAGGATTATCGGCCCATTAACCAAGCAACAATTCAGAATAAATATCCGCTTCCTCGGATCAATGATTTGTATGATCAACTTGCTGGGTCATCGGTGTTTTCTAAACTCGACTTGAGGTTGGGTTATCACCAGATCCGTGTTCGTGAAGAGGATATTCCCAAGACTGCATTTGTTACTCGTTATGGCTCCTACGAGTACACTGTCATGTCATTTGGCTTAACAAATGCTCCAGCAACTTTCTCCCGTCTGATGAATTACATTTTCATGGATTACCTCGACAAGTTCGTTGTGGTTTATCTAGATGATATTTTGGTTTATTCGAAGAAGAAGGAAGAACATGCTGAACACCTCCGTCTTATACTGGAAAGGCTCCGAGAACACCAGTTGTATGCCAAATACTCCAAATGTGAATTCTGGCTTTCTGAAGTAACTTACCTTGGACATGTGATTTCCAAGGATGGAATTGCTGTTAACCCAGAACGAGTTCAGGCTATTCTTGACTGGACTCCTCCGAAGAACGTCAAGCAAGTGAGAAGTTTTCTCGGCCTTGCAAGCTATTGCCGTCGATTTGTCGAGAATTTTCCAAGATTGCTAAGCCGTTGACTGATCTGCTTCACAAGGGCGTTAAGTTTGAGTGGACAGACAAATGTCAAGAAAGTTAAAATCATACTCCAGTGAATTGTTAAAATTCTGTGACTGGACACAAAAGTTTCTGTTTTTCAGCAAGATCAAATCAACTATCACCGTAAGCCATCCCAAAGGTCTTACTTGGCACAAACACTAATTAAAACACCAAAACACATCTAACCAGAGGCTAGATGAAAAATTTATTGAAAAATAGAACCAAAAAAGTAAAAACAAAAATAAAATTGGGTTGCCTCCCAACAAGCGCTATTGTTTAACGCCCTTAGCTAGGCATTGAGATTTCGATGATGCTCACATGAAAGATAATAATTGAAGCACAAAGAGAGCATCATAAAACATGTGACAAACAAATCTAAGTCTAACATGCTTCCTATGCATAGGAATTTTATAGGAAAACAAATTAGCAAGGCAAGCAAGATCTAGCATATGCAAGGAAGAAGAAAGAAACAATAGCAATCTCAACATAACATGAGGTAATTTAGTAACATGAAAATTTCTACAATCATATTTTCCTCTCTCATAATAATTACATGTAGGATCATAATCAAATTCAACAATATAACTATAACATAAAATATTCTCAACATGATCCACATGCATGCAAAGTTGACACTCTTCCAAAATAGTGGGATTATCATCAAATAAAGTCATGACCTCTCCAAACCCACTTTTATCAAAAAATTCATAAGATTGATCATACTCCAAAGTAGTGGGATCATTATATCCTAGAGTTGACACTCTTCCAAACCCACTTTCAATATTATAGCAACCAAATTCATCATGAGGCTTAAATAAATTTTCAAGAACATAGTAAGCATTATCACCCCAATCATGATCATTGCAACAAGTAGTGGACCTAGGAAAACTAGCATCCCCAAGCTTAGGGTTTTGCATATCATTAGCACAACGGACATTAATAGAATTTATAGTAGAACCATTGCAATCATGCTTTTCATCCAAGGAGCTATTGTGAATCACTTCATAAATTTCTTCTTTTAACACTTCATCACAATTTTCAGATTCACGAATTTCAAGCAAAATTTCATAAAGATAATCTAGTGCACTCAAATCACTAGAAATTGGTTCATCATAATTGGATCTCTTAAAAAGATTCGCAAGTGGATGAGGATCCATAAACTTTTATCAAGCGAAGATGCAAGCAAAAAGAAGGCACATGGTAACACAAGCAAACAAAAGATCGAACGGAAAAAGGCAAACAAAAAGGCAAATATTTTTGTGATTTTCTGAAAACATTTTAGAAGTGGGGGAGAGGAAAATGAGAGGCAAATGGCGAATAATGTAATGTAAGAGATGAGAGTTTATGATGGGTACTTGGTATGTCTTGACTTGGCGTAGATCTCCCCAGCAACGGTGCCAGAAATTCTTCCTGCTACTTCTTGAGCTTGCGTTGGTTTTTCCCTTGAAGAGGAAAGGGTGATGCAGCATAGTAGAGGTAAGTATTTCCCTCAGTTAAGAACCAAGGTATCAATCCAGTAGGAGAAGAACGCACAAATCACCAACACCTGCACAAACAATCAAACACTTGCACCCAATGCGATAAAGGGGTTGTCAATCCCTTCACGGTCAATTGCAAAAGTGAGATCTGATAGAGATAGATAAACAAAAGATAAAATATTTTTGGTTTTTTTTTGGTATATAGATCTGAAAATAAAAGATTGCAAAATAGTAGATCGGAAAGTAATATGATGGAAAATAGTAGATCAGAAAGTAATATGATGGAAAATAGACCCGGGGGCCATAGGTTTCACTAGAGGCTTATCTCATGAAGGCAAATAATACGGTGGGTGAATAAATTACTGTCGAGCAATTGATAGAAAAGCGCAAAGTTATGACGATATCCAAGGCAATGATTATGCATATAGGCATCACGTCCGTGTCAAGTAGACCGACTCCTGCCTGCATCTACTACTATTACTCCACACATCGACCGCTATCCAGCATGCATCTAGAGTATTAAGTTCATAAAGAACGGAGGAACGCTTTAAGTAAGATGACATGATGTAGAGGAATTAACTCAAGCAATATGATGAAAACCCCATCTTTTTATCCTCGATGGCAACAATTCAATACGTGTCTCGCTACCCCTACTTTGTCACTGGGTGAAATCACGCAAGATTGAACCCAAAGCTAAGCACCTCTCCCATTGCAAGAAAAACCAATCTAGTTGGCCAAACCAAACCGATAATTCGAAGAGAAATACAAAGATATTAAATCATGCATAAAAAAATTCAGAGAAGATTCAAATAATATTCATAGATAAGCTGATCATAAATCCACAATTCATCGAATCTCGACAAACATACCGCAAAAGAAGATTACATCGGATAGATCTCCAAGAACATCAAGGAGAACGTTGTATTGAGAATCAAAGAGAGAGAAGAAGCCATCTAGCTACTAGCTATGGACCCGTAGGTCTGAGGTAAACTACTCATGCATCATTGGAAGGGCAATGGAGTTGATGTAGAAGCCCTCCGTGATCGATTCCCCCTCCGGCGGGATGCCGAAAAAGGCCCCAAAATGGGATCTCACGGGAACAGAAGGTTGCGGCGGTGGAAAAGTGTTTTCGTGGCTTGTTCTGGTGGTTCTAGAATATATGTGAATATATAGGAGGAAGGGCTAGGTCAGAGGAGTCCCGAGGGGCCAACAAGGCAGGGGGCGCCCCCCCCTAGGGCGCGCCCTCCACCCTTGTCGCCGCCTCGCGACTCTTCTGACTTGGACTCCAAGTCCCCTGGGTGTCTTCTGGTCCAAGAAAAATCATCATGAAGTTTTATTCCGTTTGGACTCTGTTTGGTATTCCTTTTCTGCGAAGCTAAAAAACAAGGAAAAAATAGAAACTGGCACTGGGCTCTAGGTTAATAGGTTAGTCCCAAAAATAATATAAAATAGCATATTAATGCATATAAAACATCCAAAACAGAGAATATAATAGCATGAAACAATCAAAAATTATAGATACGTTGGAGACGTATATCAAGCAGCTAGTAAACATATACCCCACCTTGTATTTTTGGTTTAAACATGTCTCTGCTAGTCGTTTCCGCTTAGCATCTGTCATGTTTTGCACTGGACAATTTGATACTGTCATGTTTTGCCCTGGACAATTTCGTACTGAATTGATTTGTTGGTACAGAGCAGAAATATAGCGCCGATTCTTCATCAGACCAAGCATATCCATGTTCGCAGTGATGGAAGAGGTGAAATCGATACAACTGGAATTGAGCATCCAATCATTGAATCATGTCCTGCACCTCCAATGTAGGTCCACCCTGCCAATAAATTCACTTGCAAACCACTAATATTACTATCTAATGACAGTACAAAAAGAGTAGCAAGATAGTCATGTACCTTCGTAATGAACAGCTCATAGTGCCACCAATTGGATATAACGGTTTGGAAGAAAACATGCTCATAATGTTGAACCACTTGGACTTTTTGTGCAGTTCCACTAAAATTGAGCATCCCTGTTTACACAAATATTGAAAGTGTGATTACTATAAAAGTGGTACTAGTTGAAGCATAGACTCGCAAATATAAGCATTCCAATTTCTTAATGGGAAAAGGTAGCAAGACTGTTTCTAACCACCTGTTTGAAGGAATAAATAAGGCAACAACGGCTGATGTCAGGAAGGCATACACAGTATTTTCTGAAAGATTGAGCCATTTCTGACCTTTCCTCTTCTTTTAAGCATATTTTGTGCAGTTCAACTAAAATAAAATGCCATCACCGCCTTGACAATTCAGTGACACTGTACAAAAAGAAATGACTTACCATTACATCATGATGTCAGGTATGTAATCGACAGACATTAAAGACAAACATGCAGACCTCCTCCGATAAAATAATGAACATTAATTTTAACAAAGGTGTGACTACCTTTACCGGAATAATTTGAGTGAACTCTACACCCTCTGTTCCTTAATATAAGACGTTTTCGCAGATCAATTTAAAGTACCCAAACGTCTAGTATTTAGAAAAATAGGCAGTAGTTTTCTTGAGCACATATCTGGGAAAGCTTGCCACACCTTATATATGTCCATACGCTAATGCAACACCATTCGAATAGTACAAATATACACTAATCTAGTGGCTAGTGCAACAGTAGAGTAGTTTTTTTTATTATGGGGTACAGTACAATGGTTTTACTGAACAGATTTCCATAAGCTAGCACTAGAAGATTTCTATAAGCATTAACTATGCAAAATGTAAAGGTAACAAGTTTCAGCATTGATATACTAGCTGTGCAACAGCATTAAACCAAATACAAAAGTCTGAAGGTAACTAGCATTATTAACTAATGAAAGTATAAACAAAATTGCAAACCATGTACCTTCAAGGTAAATATCATTTCGAACTCAAGGGGACCTAAAATTTGGTATCCCAATCTTGATAATCGATCAAACGAATCAAGAAAACAACCGGAGGAGGAGGTGCCCACTCTTGACCTTTCCTCTTCTCTTCATAATTTTTTGTGCAGTTTAACCAAAATAAATTGACATCAGCGCCTTGGCATTTTGGTTACACTGTACAAGAAAAATTGACTTATCTCATGAAAGTGAGGTATGTAATCTATAAGCATTAACAGTACAAAAATCTGAAGGTAGTAACAAGTTTCATCGTTGGTATATTGGCTGTGCAACAGCATTAGAATGCCTTAGCTGAAAAATCTTTAATACATCCACAATCAACAGCTAACCCTGAAATAATCCAGTGACATTAAATGGCATTGCTTAAATTTATCGGTGGCATTAGACTGAGTGCGGCATTAGTTAAATGTGGCATCACTTTAGCAGTAGCATTGCTTGACTTTACCGATGGCGTTATACTAACAGCAAAAAAGTGGCAATAAGAGCATGGGAGGCCCATTCGGACAGTGGACGCACAAGTACGATGTACCTCCACAGATGCATAGAGTGGCAAGGGAGGTATGGTTGCCCAGAGCAACAAATATCCAGGCAGCATATGTGGATTACGCCCCATTTTTTGTTCTCTTTAGCCACCTTTTTCCTATGTGAGGACAACAAACCGATCGACCTGGTCATTCTCTATTGCGATGTCATGCCTTTCTACCCTTTTTCAACCAAGAGACACAAGACTCGTTCCTTAGCTACTGATTTTCCCCTTTTCAACCTAGATGCGGGTTCGATACCTAGTCTCTTCGATAGTACTTTCTCCCTTCCTTTCCTTATTCAACCCAGACATGGATTAGTCTGCATGAAGTAGGGTTTCTTTTAATAGTGCAAATTAAGGTTTTCGTCTGCGTGACCAGCAGAGCAGAGGATATCAAATTGGGAAGATGGTGGAGTGGAGAAAGATCCACATGCAGCGACGTGGCAGATGGGGCAATAGAACAAGGGTATGGTTCGAAAAGAGGTAGCATACCTGAGGGTCGGTGGGAAGTGGCTTCGCTCGTGGTCGTCATCCTCCGCACACACTACGACAATGAGCTTGGGGACGGAGGCCATCCCGCGCGGGTGCTAGGTATGAGAGGACGGCCTTGTCGTTAGTGTGTGACCTCGCCCGCCGATGACGAGTGCATCAACGCTGCACGTCCTTTTCTTCCCCGGCGGACGGGATCCTGGCGGATCTGTGACCACCGATGAGGAGGGAGAGAGAGGGGCCACCGCCATCTTTTTTAGATCTGGAGAGAGGGTGATAGCATGAGAAGTAAGTGGGTAGCCCTTAGCAAGCAAGCGCTGAAGCTCCAGCCTATATATAGTATCTTTTTTAGTACTAGAGGTGGAGTAGTTTATATTTTCTCTACATACAGTACCAATTCGTTGTGCTTCAAAACTGAATGGCATGCCATTACAAAAATAAAGTCGAGAAATAATGCGGCACCTCGGGCCAACGCGGCCAGATCGCATTTTGCACGAGAAATGACACACCATGTTTCGTTGACATGTGGTCCCATTCCAACATGTTAGTGAGACGACGGCGAGTCCTTTTGTACAATTTCCGAATGGACATCTATGTAGGCCAGGGTGCCTCTTCCTATACCATGGCAACCGTCCACCGCCTCTTCGCCTTTCCCTCTCGATTTGGAACTGCTGTCGCATGCTCTTCCTCCCTCCATTTGCCTTCACCCTTCCTTCTGCCATTGTTCGATCATCTTCTCCATGGAGGGAACAGGCCGGAAACGACCCCATTATTCTTGCCCCGATCTGAAAGATGACATGGTGGAGGAACTCATTGATCGGTGCGACGTCATCACCTCGGCTAGCATGGCAGGTTCGTTCAAGACAATTCTTGTGACGCCCTGGCTTAATCGTGCACTAACCATACACGCAAATGCACATGATCAAGCCGAAGATATCACAACACAACTCTAAAACATAAATAAAGTCATACAAGCTTTATATTACAAGCCAGGGGCCTCAAGGGCTCGAATACATAAGCTCGCATACAAGCGTCAGCGGAAGCATCAGATATCTGAGTACAGATATATAAAAGATAAAACAGACAGGCCCTTTACAAGGTGGGGCAAAAGAAAAGCTATGATAAAAAAGGCGTAGGCCTCCTGCCTGGGACCCTCCGATCCTACTCCTGGTCGTCGGCCAACTCGAAGTAGTAACCACCCTCGGGGTGGTAGTAGTAGTCGTCGGCGGGGGCAGCTGGCTCCGGGGCTCCGTCATTTGGTTGCATCAAACGGGTATGGGGAAAAAGAGGAAGCAAGCAACCATGAGTACTCATCCGAAGTACTCAGCAAGCAAGGATCTACACTACATATGCAACATTATAAAAGAAAGGCTGTATATGTGGACTGGGCTGCAGAAATACCAGAATAGAGAGAAGGCCTAGTCCTATCGAAGACTAGCATCTTCAGCGGTCTTGCAGTATTAGAAGAGAGTAGATTAGTAAAGTACAAAGTAGTAGCAACATTAAGTATCAACCTCGGCCAGAGATCCTTTCTCGAGTCCCCGCGAGAAAGCAACCCCAGAGCCCTAATATCCATATATCATCACAAGTATCCAGTTCTAGTTGTATCGATCGGGATACAACTCCGAGCGTCTGTTACCGAGGATCCGGCTATGCATAGATTAGTTCTTCCCTGCAGGGGTGCACCAACTTACCCACCACGCTTGATTAACTCCGGCCGGACACACTTTACTGGGTCATGCCCGGCCTCGGCCAAACGATACGCTGCAACCCGACCTAGGCTTAACAGAGAGGTCAGCACGCCGGACTAAACCTATGCCCCCAGGGGTCTTGGGCCATCGCCCCGGGAACTCCTGCACGTTACGTTCACGGCCGAGAGCAGACCTGGCAACCCACACTATCAAGGTGGTTGCTTTACGCGGTCCAACTCGGCGCGCGCCGCTCAATCGCTGACGTCCATCAAGCTTTGGCTGATGCATACGACGCAGAGTGCCCATAACTGTTCCCACGTGATGGTTAGTGCTATCGGGCAAGAGGCCCACTCGGATCAAATATCCAAATCGTTAGTGAATTAGGAGTGTGCGGTAACGAGCAGAGTCTCACGATCGATGTGACCCCGTCGCCCCGTCTCGAGGACTTGCGGCAAGGGCTAAGAATGCCCGGCCACGCCTCGTAATTATCTCGCGGGCACCCTCCAGGTCAACCCATCTCCACATCACTCGCATCACATGCTTGCGCAGGTACCCCTCAGGGCCAACCCGAGTTTATCATGGTTCATGGTTAAAGTCATAGTAACTGTGTGTCCAAAGACCAGGGGGAAAACTGAGGAATCACCCTCGACGGATTCCACCTGACGTAGTCGTCAAGGTGAACTTAGGACGAATCACCCTCGAAGTTCACACTTGAGGTGTTGCACGACAGCGTCGTTATCGGAAGTGGCGAAGTAGGAATCACCCTCGATGACCACGACCGAATAGCTACTCTACAGAGTTAACATCAGAAGTGCTAAATGAGGTATCACCCTCGGCACTCGATAGTAACGCTGCAGTGTCGTACAACCAGGGGGTGATGTGCGGTGCCGGGGCCTGGTTGTTGAGTCTTCCGATAATCCAGCGGGGCAACCGGGACAAGTGGGGTCATTGGGGTCTCTATCCAGCCTATAATAAGCAGTTTAGGATAAGCAGGTAAGGTATCAATAGCATGTTACAATAAACAGGCTATGCATCAGAATAGGTAAAGCAGTAGTAGCAGCAATTCTAATGCAAGCACAAGAAAGAAGAGAATAGGCGATATAGGCATGCTCAAGGAGGGGTGCTTGCCTGGTTGCTCGGCGGCAAAGGCAAGGTCGTCAATGGTGTAGTCAACCTCCGGAGCTACGTCAGTCTCGAGGACTATCTCGGTACCGGGATCTACCGAGAGAGAAAGGGGGAAGAAACAGATAAATACACGGCAAACATATGCAACACAGAGCATGCTATGCTAACATGCAGTCCAGGGTTGCCTAAAGACATGTCTAAATCATTTTAGTTATTTTAGGATTTAAGTTGGAATTATTAACTGGTGTATATGCACTATTCATCTATCGGAAACAGGCTAAAAGTTGCGGGTTCACCTCCATAGAGGGTCCCAACACAGAAATAGATGGCACAATTGGATTTGTCTCGTTTTTCTGAACAACTTTCATGTATAAAGTTTTTCGATCTGAGCTACGGTTTATTTTCTATGAATTTTAAAAAGATTTAAACATTTTCTGGAATCTCTGAAAATTGGCTTAAGTCCTCAGTTTTAAACATCACTTAGTTGTTTTGCAAAGGCTATAGCTAGTGTTCTATTCTTCCTATGGGTTAGTGTCTTATACCAATTATGAGCATTTTTGTGTGATCTACATGTTAGTATCACTTTTATCCATATTAGAGTTCATTAGCTTGATCATCAACAACTCTAAAGTAGCTAAGAAAATAAAGTTGTTTTTCAGTTTTTCACTTAACAGAACTTAGCATTTTGTGATTTTTCGTAGGAATTAATCCGCGCATTAAATGAATTTGGTCCTATGGGATAAAATGGAGTTTTTCAAGTGTACATTCTGTCCATATAATTCTTACACCTTTTAACAGTTGTTTAACTGCTGATTAGGGGCTATCTAGGTGGTTAGTCAATGTAGAAGCAGCCAAGCTAGCTACTGCTACAATAACATTCAGTTACTGTAGCAGTGCAGCAAAGCAGAGGAGCAACAGCTAGCAGGCGGGCGCGGTGCGGGTAGTAGCCAGAGCAGCAGCAGCCAGCAGAGCAGAGAGCAGCGGCAGCCGGAGGCGGGCTAGGCCAGGGGTGGACGCGGCCGGAGGTGGGCGCGGCCACACTCAACACACACACACTGCACGCACACACACACAACATACACACACGCTGCACACACCCACAGCCGCTCGGCCATGGCCAGTGGTAGCAGCGGCGGGCGGCAGCCGGCAGCGATGCACGGCGAGCCGTGGTGCCGGCAAGCAGTGGCGCTGACGAGCAGCGGCGGTAACTAGCGACAACAGTAGTACGCGAGCAGCAGCAGTACTAGCAGCAGCTGCAGCAGCACGCAGAGCAGCCGGAAACAGCTGCAGCAGGGGCGAGCGAGCGCGGCCAGCTTGGCGGCGGGACGCGGGCGAGGCGCACGGGTGCACGGCCGAGGGCGCGCATGGGGCTAGTGGAGGGGCGGCCTGGGGCTCGCGACGAGCACAACCAGGGCGTGAGGCGCGGGCGCGGCTGCATGGTGGGGAGCGCGAGCTCACAGAGAACTCCGATGCGGCGGCTACGACAGGCTACGGCGACGTATTCGACGAGGGGAAAGGGGGGATCGAGAGAGGAGCTCACTGGGAGGCGGTTGGCGTGCTCGGGGAGGTCGAGGAGGCGCCGGAGCTGCGGCAACTGGCGATGAACACCAACGACCGTGGCGGAGTAGATCGGCGATGGCGAGGCATACGGGGTGTCTTCCCTCGATTTGCTGCAGGGAGAAGACAAGGTCGATGATGGCAGTCCTCCTGGACTCGTCGGTGTGGCGAACGGTGGCCGGTGGCCGCGTGCACGGCGACGGCACGATGATGGTTACGCTCGGACGAGCTACAGATCGAGAGAGAGGGGCAAGGAGGGGGAAGACTGGGGGGCTAGGGTTCCCAGGGGGCAGCGGGGCTCGTCTTGAGGGCGTCGGGGAGGTTCGGGATGGCCGGCACGTGCACCACGCCGGCTATGGCGCCGGTGGATGGCAGCCACGCCCTCCTCTGCCTCTGTAGCGAGAGGGAGGGTAAGGCCCTAGTGGGCTGGGCCGGTGGGAGCTAACGGACTTAAGTGCACAGTGCGTCTTCATCCCTTTTCTATTTTCTTTTTCTGTTTTATTGTTTTCACTCTGTTTTGCATTTCTTTTGCTACCATATGACTTTGGTAAGGTATGGAGTTGGGCCACATAACTATATTGCAACATCTAATACTGCCACAAAAAGTTTGGTGGTTATTTGAATTCATTTGAATTTTGTTTAAATAGAAATGATTTAAATGAGCTGATTTGGGTACTGTTTTAGTTAATTAAGGTCATTTAAATATGTCAAATAATGTTAGTTCCTACAGGACAATTACCTAGTGTTTATTTGCAAAATTATGAACACTTTAGTTTTGCAGTTTGAAGAAATATTATTTTTGACTTTATTTTAAATTTTGAATTTGAACTCGATTTGGATCAAAGTGAGGTTTAGCAAATTAATTGCGATGACATAGCACCATTATTGTGGGATTACTGTAGATTAGCTACCGGGGTGTTACAATTCTCAACTCAACAAATAACATCATTACAAAGAACCCAAGGGTTCAGGAGCGGTTTGATCTCCCCTATCTTCTTTGCCATGACCCTGCTCGCTGGCGCGGGGACGATGGAAGCCTCCACTGGTACAACGAGGTGTTATACAAACGGTTTTTAACCCATTTCCGCGACGGCGTTTTGAACCGTCGCCAAGTGAGTGACTGCGATAGGGGGGTCCTCCCCACACGACCCAGAAACCGTCGGGGATAGGCCCTCCTCGCACACACGCTCGGCAAAATGAGGTCGTGCGCGATGGGCGGGTGATCAAATGCGGTTATACATATAGTTGTGCTAAAAATACAATTATACATGCCAAATCATTTCCGGTCGTAAGTACATCCCACACAGTCAGTTCCGGCTAAACGTTTCCGTTCGTATGTACATTCCACACATTTAATCCTAGGAATACGTTTCCGTTAGTATGTACATCCCACACAGTTAATCGAAGAAGTATGTTTTCGTTCGTATATACATCCCACACAGTCACTCCAAGGAAAACATTTCCGTTCGTAGGTACATCACACACAATTTTCCACATTAAATCGTTTGTGATAGCGTTGCCATTGCACACGATATTAACAATTTTATCGTTTGTGTTATTGAATGCATCACACACGGTGCGTAGAAGAAACTGTGTGGCAAAGGCTGTCCATCACACACACTTTTTATGTGGTAAACGTTTGCGCAAGGTGGCCTAACGCAAATAGTTTTCAAGAGAATGTCGTGTGTGATTGTTCATTGATCCAACACGGTTTATTCCTAGAAACTGTGTGCGTTACCTGAGGTCATCGCCCGCGGTGTTTTCTCAATAACCCTTTGCAATAGAAAAACCCAATTAGCAGGCTAATTGCCCTATTATTAATAATCCATTTATTAATCTAATTGACATTTCATATTAAGCACACAATATATTTCATTTTCATATTAAGGAAGCAGGATTTCATAATTGAAATACATCAGAGTATAACATCATATAGCTTCAGCACTCAGCTACCCCATTACACAACTGCACTAGCACTAAGTTTCACATGCAACATCTATAACCTTTCGAAATTAGCATCATAGACGGTACATAGACAGATGGATCTCATTTGGAAAACTGCTGAAGCGGAAGGCGAATATTGAGCCTTCATTGATGTTGAAGGTCTTTGCAACTTTAGGCCAGTGCCTGTCCATCCTTCGTCCTCTTCAGGAACACTTCAATATTGAACCGTGGGTGTTGTATGAATACCTTCCTCGCCTCCTGACCATACAGGTGGTTTGAGAGGTAATCATTAGTGAACTGCTTTGGAAAGGCCTGAAAACAAGGATATGCATAAATATCTTCTCTAGATTTGTAATGGCACAAAGGAATTAAAAAGACAAGGTATAACAGTTAGTACCATCCTGTAGTGAACTGATGTCTTCTTCATTGTGCAGACAAAGATCTTGTTGGTTTTTGTCGCTAATTTCTTTATCGTAACAATCTTTCTGAATTTCTTGACTTGACTGATATTCATGGACAACTCATTTCCACATATGCAAAAAGGGTCAAACAGTGGGTCAAAACCTCTGACAACAGGACCTACATGTGCAAGACCAAATTGTTAAAAACCTAATATTTAAAAACAAGAAGTGGAAAGGTGTGTTATTAACTGCAACATGCCTAATATTTAAAAACAAGCAAACATAGTCATTCAAACTTGTATTCTGCAGGTCTAAGTACACTACTTATTGGCCCTGTTTGGATCCATGGGTTAGAGTTAGTTTGAGCTAGTTTGGGCTCAAATAGCCCTAAAGTATCCAAACATGAGGGCTAGTTTGAGCTAGTTGCGTCTAACCCACCCAAAACAACTATCCCACCCAAGAGGTGCTGATTGGGTCTAGTTCTCCTAGTGCATTTATTGTCAATCTAACACTGTCATCCACACACCTCTTTGGCTAGAGTTAGTTCAGGGTTAGTCATTGTTGAGTATCATTGTTATTTAGGAAACGTAGGATAGCGTAGGATTTATTCTACCTTGACTTGTACTCCAAGATGACCATGTACTCCTATATATATGCCCACGAGGCTCAAGCAATACAATCAACTATTCCACCAATCTCTCTCTCTCTCTCTCTCCCTTTTAACTGTCATGAGCTAGAAACTAACTCTAACCTCTAGCTAAGTTAGAGTATCCAAACAGTGCCATTGTTAAATCAAATGGAAAGGCGTGGTAAATACTCCCTCTAGTCCTTTTTACTCTCCATATAAGAATTGTCTGAAGTCAAACTTCATAAAGTTTGGCCTTATTTATATGAAAAAATATCAACATCTACCATGCTAAAGTTATACAATATGACACATGTACTGATATTGATTTCATATTGTGAATGCTGGTATTTTTTTCCTATAAAGTTGGTCAAACTTTACGAGGCTTGACTTTAGAAAAATCTTATATGTGAACTAAAAAGATTCGGAGGGAGTTCAACATGCTTAACAGCAACCAAATATAGTCATTCATAGAGCTATTGTTAAAACTGGTATTGATGAAATTGAACTGCACAGTTCATACTAGCACATATAGAACATCACACTATTAATAGCTAAAATAAACAAGGCATACTACGAACAACCAAAGATGGCAACTGAAACAGGACATATGCTAACTACAAAGAACTGAACAACCACAAACCGTAGAAATAAACAAGACGTAATGCAAAAAAACCAAATATAGCAATAAATATTGGATAGGTTCTCACTACAAAAGGGGTTCGAGAAAACAAATCATGGGTTTCCTCACTTGTCACAGATTGGCTCCTCCTCGTGGTCGCCGTCGATGAGGTCTGACTTGCCAGCTGAGGACCCCAAGCCAGCGTCGCAGAACGTGTCCTTCAGAAAAGACAAAAGGGCTCCATGGAGATGAAGGATGGCAAATTGTTCATAACGAGCCGCAGGAGATCAGTGGCAGAGCCATCGATGAGATCGACGGCTGTTGAACCCAAAGGGTTGGGGGTGGGCAACTTAACCTGTGACATAGCCCGCGTCAAGTCGTCGGTGTCGACAACCTCGATGTCGTAGCCGGTGTCCGCGACATGCCAGAATACTCTAGCCTACTGATTGAAAGGCTCAATCCAGGTCCAGTCATCGTCGTCAGCTTCCTCGACGGCCACCTCGCCGACGTCGGGCGAAGAGGCCACGGTAAAGCTCTTTTGGGCCATTCGCTCCTCGAGCTCCCCGGGAAGCGTAGCCGGGCTTAGGCTGCGATGCTCTGGAGTAGGGGAGGGGGCGGGGATGGGGATCTCTGGGAAAGGGGGCGTTTCGCAGGCGTCATCTAAGAAACTCAGGGCGGCGAGGGTATGTATATTGGTGGGTAAACTGCACGGGCAGACCGACAGAGGTTGACGATGGAGGCAGCGCAGCGGCGGCGGCGGCGACCTAGCTAGGTTTGGAGCGAGGGAGGGGTGGTGTGTATGTGTGTGAGCAGGGGATTTGGGGTGAGCGAAGGATTTGGGGTGTGTGTGTGGAGGGGGTCCAAGGTGGTGTTTGAGGAAATGCCGCGGAGACTGAAAATTTTACTAGGCGGGAGTAAAATGGCGGGGCTACCAAAAATTTGGATCAAGGGATCGAAGCAGAGCGGGGCGGGAGTAACGAACATCACACACGGTTAAAACATAATAGTCATGTGCTATCAAACAGAAAACCACTCTAGCTGAGCAGATATTTTTGAGATTGCGAGGGATGCATGCGGGAGTAAAATGCCGGGGCTCCAGTTAAAAAAAATCTGGGGCTACTAAAAATTTGGATCAACTGATTGAAGCAGAGCGGGAGTAACAGACATCGCACACGGTCCACACATACGAATTGTGTGCTATCAAACAGAAAAACCCTCTACGCGGGTAGATATTTTCGAGATTACGAGGCAGTAGATATTTTCGAGAGCGGGAGACAAGCCTCGTGGAGCCCAATCTACTATGCTGATGTGAGTGACTGCAAGGGCACAGGCGTGGCACACGGGTAGTCTGACCGAACCGTGTCTGTTGCGTACCCAATCGCAGACGGTTTCTGCATCCAACTCGTGTGCTGTTTATAAATTTGGCAAAAAGAATAACGCGGGAAACGGTCAGAACACGAACACACTTGCATGTGGACCAAATATATGTATGAAAAGGGTGGTTTGATGTTCGAATACCCAATGCACAACTTTGATGTGGCACCTATCACACAAAGTGCACAGTATTGCTAGTCAGCCACCCCCTACGAACCCCACTTCGTGTCGGCGGTAAGGGAATTCTAGCTACGAATGCATGCCCCCAGATAGTTAGGTTTGAAATCTCACCCTACCGTAACACAAAACCTATAGGAGTCCATCATATATATGGTCAAACTTCCCCTTTCGCTTCCGGACAAAGGTGGACCGTGTCCCGACCCACAAATGTGTGCTTGTGGCAGGAGATGGGTGAGACCACATACGAACCACCTGCGGGTGGCCCTATACTCTATGTATGAAAAGTGTGTGGTGTGATATTTAACTATACCATTCACAACTTTTATGTGGCACGTGTGCCTCACAAAATAACTGGACTTCCCCGACCCCACAGAGGTTGCGGGTAGTGCGAAGTACCCCCCCCCCCACACACACATGTGTCGGGGGGAGGGCATCTCACCAAGACATAATGTAACACGGACCAAACAGAATCCAACTTGATCGTACAACCTCTCTCGCTCGTTGTTGGTCAAAGTGATGGATGTCGACACGGCCCCGCAAAATGGGCTAGCTTGTCACCGATAAACAAGCGAGGGAGTACTATCTGAAGACAAAACCCACTCTGTCCATGTGGCCCAATTATGTATGGAAGTGGTGTGTGTGGTGTTTGAATACGCAATGCGCAAATTTGATGTGGCACCATGCTTTGGAACCATAAAATCCCCACACTGATAGAGGGTTCACGATGCGTAGCATGCATGCACTCAAACTTAATTAGGCCTAGAATGATCGACCTACTACTATACGGTAACACAAACCGAAGAAGAAGAATCCACCCTGGTAACCTTTCTCGTCGTCGGTCGAAATGATGGATGTCCATGCGGGCCCACAAATATATATAGGCTTGCCGCCCATATATAACCAAGCAAGTGAGAGTGTGCAAAGATAACCATTTCATGCATGTGTCCCAAACATATTTATGGAGGTGTGTGATGCATGCATATGTGTTGAATTAATACCTAATGCACAACATTGATGTGGTGCATGCGTTCAAAATCACACAGGTCCCCACACAGAGCAAGAGGTTCATGACGTGTCGTGTGCTCGCCCCCCCCCCCCTTCAATCCAGCGGGATGGATTCATGTGTACACATGCGCTATTATATATGTAATCTCACCTATATCGTATGACAAGCAAATAATTAATCCCCTCCTAAGTCAAAATAATTAAGCTCTCTCGTTGTCGGTGAAAGTGATGGACCAAGCGGGCCGACAGATGGAAGCATCGCCGATAACCAAGTGAGTTAGTGCCATAGGACAACCACCATCGCTTGCATGTGTGCCAAAACATATATATGGAGAGGTGTGTGGTTGTGATATTTTGAATACCTAATGCACAACCTTTGATGTGGCATTTGCCTCAAAAACCGCAAAGTCCCCACACAGAGTGAGGTTCATGTGTGACACCTAGTATATGTTGGTCCCATCTCCCCTTCGACACGTACTATATATATACTCCTACCCTAACATAGCCCTAAAAGAATTAATCATCCGTGTTCGTCAAATGAGCCTCTCTCTCTCGTTGGGTCAAAGTGATGGAGGACGACCTCTTGCGGGCCCACAGATGGAAGCGCCGCATGCGAGGGAGTTCCTATAGGGCAACCACCGCCTACATGGTATTGCGTGGTGTTTGAATACCAATGCACAACTTTGATGTGGCACCTGCCTCGGGAATCGGAAAGTCTCCACATGGAGCGAGGTTATGACACACACACACACACACACACACACACACACACTACACACACTACACACATACCCCCGCACCACCACCACCACCACCACTCTGAGGCATGTCAAACTTTTTCTGCAGTGAACATGTGACCAAAGGAGTGTTGTGTTAAAGTATAAAAAAAACAGAGATCATTCGACCCGTTTTATACATTGATTGATTTCCTAGGGATTTAATGTGCAAAAATCAAATTTGAGCTACATGTGCACCACAATGGATTGCAAAATCATATGTGTGTCCCTCGATGCATGTTTCCCCGTGAAAGAAATTTCAAAACATTGAGAATATTGATTTTTAGAATTCAGTAAATCCAAAACTTAGTTGAAATTCATGAAACTTATCGTGGTGTCATATATGGACACCAGTAGACTGTGATATTGTATTTTTTTCGTCAAATTTGAGACAAGTTTTGATATAATCTACTTACAAACGGGAGATTGTTAATAACTAGCAACCAATATCTCATACGGAATATTTATTCGGACCGTGTGCGTTAGACCGTGCCATGCTTCGGTTAAGCAGTAAAGCGGCATAATGAATCATCAAAAAACAAAAAAATATACGTGCCACGCGCCCCGTGGGGGCATGCGAGCAGGCGTGAGTTGACGAGACGCATGCAAGCAGTCCGCCGTGCAGGCAGACCGGGAGGCGTGCGTGCAGGCGTGTGAATTGACGGGAGGCGTTTTCGCTGCGCAGTGTCACCGGGAGGCGTGCGAGTAGCTGTGTGAAATGATGGTATAGTAATGCTAGAAGTCCGCCGTGCAGGCTCACCAAGAAGTGAGACAACCTTTGACCGCTGCCCGCCTCGCTCCCACTGGTCCGTATTAATGGCGCACCCGAGCGGCCGCACCCCCCATCCTCGCCACACACACAATCCTCTCTCCGCCCGCATCCTCGACGCCGCTCTCAGTCCTCAAAGCCGTCAGTGTATGAGGATGCCGCCGAAGCGCCCCATCGAAGGGAGTGGCGACGCAGGGGCTGCTGAAGCACCGGAGCACGGCATGAATATGGAGACAGAGGTTTCCATCGCTGCCGATGAGGTGGAGAACGAGGCTGCCAACAAGCGGAGGCGGGTCGAGAAAGAACCGCAAGCGACTCCAGCATGCCTAGACTTCATTAGCAGCCTCCCCGATGATATGTTGACGGTCATCATATCCCTCCTCCCAATCAAATATGGGGTGAGGACAACCGCCCTTTCCCGGTGGTGGCGCCCCCTATGGCTCTCCACCCCTCTCGACCTCCTCGACACCCACGAGCTCTGTCATGGCTATCGCAAAAGCTTGGATGCATTCTCCCAGATCCTCGGCAGTCACCATGGCCCAATCAGAGGCCTTATCACGGGCAAGTTCCGTTCCAACGGTAAGGACCGAGCCAAGCTTGATGAGTGGTTCCGATCCCCCGCCCTAGATCAGCTCGATGAGCTCAGTTTTAATGATGGGCATATGCGCTCGCTGCCAACGTCTGCGCTCCGCTTCGTGCCCATGCTGCACCTCACCAAGTTCATGAACTGCCATCCCCCCCTTAATGACGCGGCTGCTCTTTTTCTACCACGACTGAAGCACCTCGAGCTCGTCGCCGTCTGCATCCCAAAGGATGACATGGGGCACCTGCTCTGCGACTGTACTACACTCGAGTTCCTTCGTCTTCACGCGATGAATTGGTCGAGTAGCTTCCACATCACCTCCATGACTCTTTGGACTATTTATGTGTGTTGCTGGTGCTGCAATGAGAGATCACAAAAGGTGGACCACAATATGGTCATTGAGGACACACCTTCACTTGAGAGATTACTTGTAGTTGATCAACAAGGTCCAACAAGAATCAATGTCATTTCTGCGTCGAAATTGACAGTGGTGGGCTACTCGTCTGTCAAGTACTTTCAGGTACAACAGTCGCCTTCTACCTCTCCTTCTTGATATCAACATCATTTCTAATTTTGAAGATGTATGTTCCTCTGTCATCCAGAAAAGCTTCACCTAGATTCTGCGCACAGTGAAGGTCTTGGCACTAGAATCTATCGGCCCTAACCTGGACCAAGTTGTCAGTTTCCTGAGATGCTTTCCGTGCCTGAAGAAGCTGTATATCAAGGTGATGTTCCTTTCCTTAAATGTTAACCATAAGGGATTTCAATTTTTGACACCTTTTCCCAAGTTTACAACGACAATGTACTACGATTTCTAAAGGAATTTTGGAGGATTTCAGGACATACCCCCCACCCCATATTGGTTGCTTGATTCATATGGTTACAATCCATAAGCATTTCTCCTTCGGATTCATCTGTACTAGTTTTCTTAGGGAATTTTTCATCCACTCCAACCTATTGTGAAGAAGGCTACATTTTTCTAGATTGTAATCAAATGCCCATGTTAATCATGTCAGATCGAAGATGCATGGCACTTGGTGCATTTTACAAATCCTGCAAACCAAATAGGCCTGTAGTAGTGTTCAAAACTGCATGTAGGCACTAACACGTTCTCTTGTTTTGCAGATAATAATAGGCTCGGTGGTGGATAATGTTTATAACGACAATCACATCGAATGCCTGGATCTGCATCTCTCAAAAATTACTTTGAACTCCTACCGAGGGACCTTACCGGAGATTATATTCGCCAGGTTCTTTGTTGACAGAGCAAGGGTGCTGAAGGTAATGAGTTTGAACATGCATTTAAATAGGAAATATGAATGGTTTGTTATTCAGAGCCGACAGTTACTGCAGAATGGAAGAGGCACCAAAAAAGCTAAACTTCGTATTGGAACTGCATATGACAGAGTAATTGGAAGTCATTGTGTCAACCCCATACATGACTTGTCAGCGGCTGATCCCTTTGCAGAAATGACGAGGTTTCGAAACCGGCCTTACTATTTGTATTTTTAGTTTGAACCTCTCTTATATCCATGTTCAGCTGATCAGCACGGGCGTTTGCAGCTGAATGAGCTGAATTTCATTTCTAATATCATTTTGAACCTTGTAATCTTCGAATTTGAGCCATGTAACTCTGGAATTTGAACCTTGTAATATTTCAGGCTTTTGTGGTACAATCGTTGAAATGGCATCGTATGAGACTCGTATATTGGTATTACTATTTTGACCTTAATTTGCAATAGACTTAGATTTTATTAACCATTCACGACCAGGGATCCAGCCGGAAGCAGAGCAATGGCAAACGTCGTCGCAACAAGATGTAGATATGCTTGTTTCTCCTAGTTTAGTATGCATGTAATTGCTTACTTTGGTGTGTGGAAATGTTATGTGTGTAGTCACTTATGTAATTGTATGCTTATTTGGTTATGCAATGTTGTTCTTATAAGTATATATGTTGATGTTCTGTAGACAGAACATATCACATCGCACACAGACCACACTAGGGAACCCGTCGGTCATGAATTCATCAATCGCAGATGGTTGTATACCAGCAAGCATTTGCCCACAACACACACGGCTTATTCCATCAGAAATTGCTCGGGTGGATCTACTGTATGCCACGTATCGCACACGCAATTCTAATCTGATTCGTGCTTGATGTCTCCGCCATCGCTCGCACAGTTCGTTTTATTTGCCACGTATCACTGTGCCGGCCTCTGCTCGCGTCCCTCGGTGCGCTCTGCTCGCCGTTAGGCATCGCAGCGCGCTGTGCTCGCCGTTAGGCACCGCGGCGTGCTCTACTCGCGTCCGTCGGCGTGCTCTGCTCGCGTACCTCCACGTGCTCGGCTTGTGGACAACTTTTCCTTGCGTGCTCTGCCAGCGGTTGGGGCCTGCGCACAATCACGTTGGGGGCCCATATGCATGTGGTTGCACCACGCGTGTCTCCACGATGCAGTTACGTGCGGCATGATGGAGTTACGCACTGCAAATTAGAACTACCATCTGGGCGTGCGGATATTCCAGTCCGTCCGGCTTCCCCATTAATTCCCGCGGCCATTATAACCTTAGTCTCTTCAACTTTTCAATCTCACACCACAACACAACAAGCACACCCACGACGACACATACAGAGAGGATATCTAGCGGCTCTCCAATGGAGTTCGGTGAGCATAAAGTCGAGACCCACGCGAGGGAGACGGATCTCTCGGTGGTGTACACCATCGACCCGGCCGTGGTGGAGGACTACATCAACACCGTGGAGCAGTTGCTTGCTGGATACAAGTACAAGGTGGTCGGCATCGACCTCCAGTACACCGCCGGTCTTCCCGGCAAAGATTAGAAGGTTGCCGTCGCCCAGTTGTGCTTGCGCCATCATGTCCTCATCTACCACTACTTCATGGCCACAGAGCCTTGCGACCGTTTCGCCAGGTTTGTCAACAGCACCGACTACAAGTTTGCTACGGTGGAAACCACCGACGATGTAAAAGCGCTCAGGGTTACGGGCTTGGCCTGCAAGAACCTTGTCGAAATTCGTGAGCACTACAGGGTCTGGGGCAGCTGTAACACCCCATGTACTTAGCCACAGTAATCACTTTTGATAATGACAAGTCAGCATGATTAACAGTGCCAAATCGTCAATTGCATCATAATGCATTTCAAACTCCTAACTCAAAATTCAAATAAAAATAAAGTGGAAAATAAAAGTTGTTCAAACACAGGAACTAAAATGTTCATTAGATAACAAATATTCCAGAGACTATTCTAAAATTGTAACCAACAATTAATAAATAAATTAGGTGGCTCTAATATTACCAAAATAGCAAAGATTAATACATTTTATTTAACACAAAATTTGTGTGAACTCCATTTATCTTCAAACCAATTTTTGGCAGTTGTAGATATTACATAGCATCTAATGGGCTAGGTCACTAATTTGGTAAAAGTCAATTGGTGGCCTAACTATTTGCAAAAAAACAGAAAACAGAAAAGAAAAGAAAATAGAAAAGAAAAGAAGATAGAAAAAGAAAAAGGAAATAGAACCCCCCCCCACTGCGCCTACCCCAGCCGGCCTCAGCCCACCAGGCCGGCCCACCCTCCCCTGGCCTATACCCCCCCTGGGGGCAACGAAACCCTAGCCCACCCCCACTTCCCCCCTCGCTTGCTCTCCCCCCCCCCTCTCCTCCCCCCAGATCCAGATTTGGATCGGGGCACTCGACGCCGCCGCCCCGCCATCGTCGCCTGGACCTCGTCGGAGTCGCCACGCCGGTCTACCTCCTCGCCTCCTCATCCCTCTCCGCGCCGGAACGCCGTCCCCGCCCTCCTCCTCGACCCCCACTGCCTCCCCCCTACAGCTCGCGGTGAGCTACCGCGCCGGTCGCGCTCCTCCTCTCCCCCTGTCGGACACCGTCCGCCGCGCCCTGCCCGCGCCCACGGCCGCGCCTCCGCCCACTGTCGCACGCCCGCCGCTTCCCCCGTGCGCGCTCGCCATGCTCGGGCTTCGCCCGCACGCGCGTGTGGCCGCTGCCGCCCGCTCGGCCTCCTCCCGCTGCTGCTTTGCCCTGCTGCGCCGCTGCCTCTGCTTTTGATGTCGCCGCAGCCACCAACCGCGCCCCCGCTCGCCTCTGTTGCTGCCCGCCCCCGCGGCCATGTCGCCCGCTGCCGCTGAGCCAAGCTCGCCGCCTGCACCCGCGCGCCGCTCGCCCTTGCCTCGCCGCTCCCCGCGCCGGCGCGCGCCCGTAGACGCGTCGCCGCGTGCTGTGCACGCGCGCGCGCGCATTGACGCCCGCAGTGGCCCAGTGCCACTGCCAGGTGGGGCCCGATGCCCCTGGGCCTCTGACCAGAGGGGCCCACGCCCTTAAAACGTAAAAAAAAAAGTAAATGAAAATAAAATTAGTAAAAATAATTAATAATTAATTAATTAATTAATTTAATTAACCCTGCTTAATTAATCTAATTAATTAGTTAGTCTAATTAAACTGTAATTAGATTAGTTAAACCCTAATTAAACTAAACAGACATTGACAGGTGGGACCCACACGTCAGTTTGACCCAGTCAACGCCCTGTTGACTGCTGACATCATGGCGACATCATGTTGACGTCAGCATACACTGTTTCGGATAATGTTGGATTAAATAAATAATTAAATTCAGAAAATCAATTAAAACTTTAGAAAATTATATAAAATAATCCGTTACTCCGATAAAAATAATTTATATATGAAAGTTGCTCAGAATTTCGATACGAACCCGAGTATGTCCTCCGTATTCCTGTCAGATGCCCGTAGCTAGATAAACATTGAACTTTTAGACCGATTTCGATAAATGAATAGTACCCAACTTTAATTAAATAAATACGGATAAATTCCTAAATTAACTAACTCATTTATTTAGGCAGTAGAACACCCCGGCATATCATTTAGGCATGTCATACATATTGTTTGCATTATTACTATGAATTTATTGTTTCTCTCCCCCTCCTTCTCTCTCGTTAGACGCCGAGACCGACGACGTTGCAGCCGGGTACGACTACGCTCCAGACGAGCAACCCGTTGACGATCCCTCTCTCTTGCCAGAGCAACCAGGCAAGCCCCCCCCCTTGAGCATATAGATATCGCCCATTCCATTTCTCCTGCTTGCATTAGATTTTGCTACAGTTAATGTTTGCTCCTATTCTGATGCATAGCCTGTTTTTGTAACCTGTTTATTGTTACCTTACCTGCCTATGTTAAACTGCTTAGTATAGGTTGGTAGTGAACCATCAGTGAGCCCCACCACCTTACCCCTGTTGCCCCTGCTTGATCATCGACGACTCAACCAGTGTGATCGTCGACCAGAGACCGACACATCACTTCACCCCCTTAGTTGTACGACTCTGCATAGTTACTATCGAGTGCCGAGGGTGATACCTCGTAACGCACTCCTGATGAATACTCTGCAGTGTAGCTATTCGGTCATGGTCATCGAGGGCGATTCCTCCTTCTCCACTTCCGATACGACTCTATCGTGCAACCCCTCAGTGTGAACCTCGAGGGTGATGCCTCCTACATTCACCCTGATGTTTTCATCGAGTGGAATTCACCGAGGGTGATTCCTCGGGTTTCCCCCTTGATGTCATGACCACACGGTTACTTTGACCTTTGTTACAGGCGGGTCGACCCTGATGGGTACCCGCAGGGGATCTATGTTGTCGGGTGTGCCGGAAGGGCACTCGAGTGTGATATTGTGGCGGAGCTTCAGAAACTTTGATCGTCTCCGCGTGTTACTAAATCAGCCTATTGGATTTGGGTATTTGGTCTGAGTGGGTTGATGTGCCCTATACGCACTACCACCACGCGGGATTATGGTTTATGGGGCCCTCTACGTCGTACGTTTCTCCCGAAAGCTCCTCAGACGTCACGGTTCACCGTGCGGGCTGATTGTTGGGATTGGGCTGGATACTTCACTGACGAGTTCAGTGTCGCGCCTGCACCCCGGCCAGTCTCGCAACGCGCAGGGTGCCCAGGGCGATGGCCCAAGACCTCTGGGTGCATAGTTTAGTCCGGCGTGCTGACCTCTCTGCTGAGCCTAGGTAGGGCGTTGCTTCGTGTTGATCTACCGAGGCCGAGCATTACCCAGCAGGTGTGTCCAGCCAGAGTTGATCGAGCGTGTTGGGTAACAGTAGTGCACCCCTGCAGGGATGAATGATCTATCGATAGCCGGTCCTACGGTAAAGGACGCTCAGTTTGTATATCCCGATCTACTACTTGAACTGGATACTTGTTACTTAATTGAAGCTTCAGGATCGCTTTCTTGCTGGGAGTCGAGGAAGGATCTCTAGGCTTGCTTAAACATGTTTGCTTAATAAAATGCTATTCTACTCTCTTCTATTGCTGCAAGATGATGGCTTCGTGAAAATGCTAGTCTTCGATAGGACTAAGCCTTCTCTCTATTCTGGCATTTCTGCAGCCCAGTCCACATATACAGCCTTTCCCCTTTGATAATGTTGCATATGTAGTGTAGATCCTTGCTTGCTGAGTACTTCGGATGAGTACTCACGGTTGCTTTGTTACTTCTTTTTCCCCATATCCCACTTTGATGATACATCAGACGATGGAGCCCCGGAGCCAGATGCTACCTCAGGAGCTTACTACTAGGAGGGTCCAGATGACACGTACTACTGGATCGAGCCAGCCGACCAGGAGTAGGATCGGAGGCTCCCAGGCAGGAGGCCTACGCCTTTCGATCTAGAGTCGTTGTTTGTGCTAGCCTTCTTAAGGAAAACCTTGTCTAACTATGTCTGTACTCAGATATAATTTGTATGACTGACTTATGTATTCGGATCCTCGTGATCCCTGGTCTGTAATATTGTGGATCTCCGTTTATTTGCGTTAGAGTTGTGTTGTGATATCTTCCCGTGAGTCCCTGTGCTTGATCGTTCACGTTTGTGTGTATGATTAGTGCACGATTGAGTCGGGGGCGTCACAAGTTGGTATCAGAGCCGACTGCCTGTAGGAAGCCCCCTTCCAATTCCTTGGCCGTAGTTGAGTCTAGACATCGAAAAACTAATTTACTAACTTGGCTGTGTGGCTTACGGGCCCACGTCGCCAACTGGGTGGTGTTAGGATCTTTTATTCCTCGTCTATACTCTGGGACTCTGATCTCTCTTCTATTCGGGTTAAATAAATTTTACTAACGCCGACACTTAGGGTCTCGTAAATTCCGTCTACCCGGAGAGCTGGATATCTGTGTGATTTCCCTGTCATTGATCTGATTAGTCTGATAATCATTTTCCTTTCCATTGTTTTGTTTAACCTTCCTCTCTGAGTTGTGTTAAACTTCTCATTGTCATTTGACAATCCTGAATTTTCCTCTGTTTTAGATGGATCGTTTGTTTCCACCGCGTCCTACGACACAGCTTGTGCTTCGCACTTGGGCTCGTGATGCCACTGGGTTTCCAGCTGTTCTGATCGCCCTTCTGACCAGACTTGGCTACCGCTGGTACCCCGAGTACATGGTCTACGAGGATTACCGCGAGTTCAACCAGGAGCAGTACCATGCTGATGTTCGTATCTATGATCAGCAAGATGACTCAGACACTGAGCTATACCTTTTCCACGGTATCGACGTGACGATTGAGATGGTAGTCCATGATGCCGCCTACTCTGCTGTCGCACGTCTCCGAGGAGAGTTCAGCGATATCTTGGATGACTCTGAGTTCCGATACATTCCTTATGCCCCTGTTGGAGATGCGACTGGATACTACACAGCTATCTGTGCCCCGTACGAGCCTCGTCGCTACGACTAGCGTGTTCTGATTCAGTGCACTCAGGCTCTGGATCGCACTGTTCGGGCTCTTGCCGTCGAGTTGGTTGCCACTCGAGCACGTCTCTACGATGCTATGACGCAGTTGCTACTCGCTGTTCGTGCAGGGATACATCCGGAGCACATCCTTTATCCGCGCAGGACTGGGATGTATGCTGGTATTGATTGGCCTACTGTTGGAGGCCACACACCTGCACGTGAACCTCTTCTTACAGCTCGAGACCAGATTCTGCATCAGAGTGCACATGGAGGGCAGGATCCTTCCGCGACGAACATTCGTCGTCCGCACTCGCAGTTACCCCGTTTCAGTGGTTTTCTCCGACGTTGATGTTGAAGGAAATATGCCCTAGAGGCAATAATAAAGTTGTTATTTATATTTCCTTATATCATGATAAATGTTTATTATTCATGCTAGAATTGCATTAACCGGAAACTTAATACATGTGTGAATACATAGACAAACAAAGTGTCACTAGTATGCCTCTACTTGACTAGCTCGTTAATCAAAGATGGTTAAGTTTCCTAGCCATAGACTTGAGTTGTCATTTGATGAATGGGATCACATCATTAGAGAATGATGTCATTGACAAGACCCATCCATTAGCTTAGCACGATGATCGTTTAGTTTGTTGCTATTGCTTTCTTCATGACTTATACATGTTCCTCTGACTATGAGATTATGCAACTCCCGAATACCGAAGGAACACCTTGTGTGCTATCAAACGTCACAATGTAACTGGGTGATTATAAAGATGCTCTACAGGTGTCTCCGATAGTGTTTGTTGAGTTGGCATAGATCAAGATTAGGATTTGTCACTCCGATTGTCGGAGAGGTATCTCTGGGCCCTCTCGGTAATGCACATCATATGAAGCCTTGCAAGCAATGTGACTAATGAGTTAGTTACGGGATGATACATTAGGGAACGAGTAAAGAGACTTGCCGGTAACGAGATTGAACTAGGTATTGAGATACCGACGATCGAATCTCGGGCAAGTAACATACCGATGACAAAGGGAACAACGTATGTTGTTATGCGGTTTGACCGATAAAGATCTTCATAGAATATGTGGGAGCCAATATGAGCATCCAGGTTCCGCTATTGGTTATTGACCGGAGATGAGTCTCGGTCATGTCTACATAGTTCTCGAACCCATAGGGTCCGCACGCTTAACGTTCGATGACGATCGGTATTATGAGTTTATGTGTTTTGATGTACCGAAGGTAGTTCGGAGTCCCGGATGTGATCACGGACATGACGAGGAGTCTCGGAATGCCCGAGAGGTAAAGATTGATATATTGGAAGATAGTATTTGGCCTCCGGAAAGGTTCCGGAAGGTTCCGAATATTTATCGGAGTGCCGGAAGGGTTATCGGAACCACCGGAGAAGTAATGGGCCTTATTGGGCCTAGGGGAAAGAGAGAGGGGCAGCCAAGGGCTGGCCGCGCGCCCCCCCATGGGCCTAGTCCGAATTGGACTAGGGGGAGGGGCGGCGCCCCCTCCTTCCTTCTCTTTCCCCCTCCTTCCTTCTTCTCCTAGTAGGACTAGGAAAGGGGGGAGTCCTACTCCTACTAGGAGGAGGATTCCTCCCCCCTTGGCGCGCCTATGAGGGCCGGCCGCCCCCCCCTCCCTCCTTTATATACGTGGGGAGGGGGGCACCCTAGGATACAAGTTAATTGTTTTTAGCCGTGTGCGGTGCCCCCCTCCACAGATTTCCACCTCGGTCATATTTTCGGAGAGCTTAGGCGAAGCCCTGCCGGAATCACTTCATCATCACCGTCACCATGCCGTCGTGCTGACGAAACTCTCCCTCGGCCTTAGCTGGATCAAGAGTACGAGGGAAGTCACCGAGCTGAACGTGTGCAGATCGCGGAGGTGCCGTACGTTCGGTACTTGTATCGGTTGGATCGCGAAGACGTTCGACTACATCAACCGCATTACTAAACGCTTCCGCTTTCGGTCTACAAGGGTACGTGGACACACTCTCCCGCTCGTTGCTATGCTTCTCCTAGATAGATCTTGCGTGATCGTAGGAATTTTTTTGAATTACTACGTTCCCCAACAGTGGCATCCGAGCCAGGTCTATGCGTAGATGTTATATGCACGAGTAGAACACAAAGAGTTGTGGGCGATAATAGTCATACTGCTTACCAGCATGTCATACTTTGATTCGGCGGTATTGTTGGATGAAGCGGCTCAGACCGACATTACGCGTATGCTTACGCGAGACTGGTTCTACCGACGTGCTTCGCACACAGGTGGCTAGTGGGTGTCAGTTTCTCCAACTTTAGTTGAATCAAGTGTGACTACGCCCGGTCCTTGTTGAAGGTTAAAACAGCACACTTGACGAAAAATCGTTGTGGTTTTGATGCGTAGGTAAGAATGGTTCTTGCTCAGCCCGTAGCAGCCACGTAAAACTTGCAACAACAAAGTAGAGAACGTCTAACTTGTTTTTGCAGGGCTTGCTGTGATGTGATATGGTCAAGACATGATGTGATATAATTTGTTGTATGAGATGATCATGTTTTGTAACAGAGTTATCGGCAACCGGCAGGAGCCATATGGTTGTCGCTTTATTGTATGCAATGCAATCGCCATGTAATTGTTTTACTTTATCACTAAGCGGTAGCAATAGTCGTAAAAGCAATAAGTTGGCGAGACGACAACGATGCTACGATGGAGATCATGCTAGAGCACCGGTGACGATGGAGATCATGCTGGGGCGCCAGTGACGATGGAGATCATGACGGTGCTTCGATGATGGAGATCAAGAGCACATGATGATGATGGCCATATCATGTCACATATTGAATTGCATGTGATGTTAATCCTTTTATGCATCTTATTTTGCTTAGTACGGCAGTAGCATTATAAGATGATCTCTCACTAAATTTCAAGGTACAAGTGTTCTCCCTGAGTATGCACCGTTGCTACAGTTCGTCGTGCCGAGACACCACGTGATGATCGGGTGTGATAAGCTCTACGTTCACATACAACGGGTGCAAGCCAGTTTTGCACACGCAGAATACTCGGGTTAAACTTGAAGAGCCTAGCATATGCAGATATGGCCTAGGAACACTAAGACCGAAAGGTCGAGCGTGAATCATGTAGTAGATATGATCAACATAGTGATGTTCACCATTGAAAACTACTCCATCTCACGTGATGATCGGACATGGTTTAGTTGATTTGGATCACGTGATCACTTAGATGATTAGAGGGATGTCTATCTAAGTGGGAGTTCTTAAGTAATATGATTAATTGAACTTTAATTTATCATGAACTTAGTACCTGATAGTATTTTGCATGTCTATGTTGTTCTAGATCAATGGCCCGTGCTACTGTTCCTTTGAATTTTAATGCGTTCCTAGAGAAAGCCAAGTTGAAAGATGATGGTAGCAACTACACGGACTGGGTCCGTAACTTGAGGATTATCCTCATTGTTGCACAGAAGAATTACGTCCTGGAAGCACCGCTAGGTGCAAGACCCGCTGCAGGAGCAACGCCAGACGTTGTGAACACCTGGCAGAGCAAAGTGGATGACTACTCGATAGTTCAGTGTGCCATGCTTTACGGCTTAGAACCGGGACTTCAACGATGTTTTGAACGTCATGGAGCATATGAGATGTTCCAGGAGTTGAAGTTAATATTTCAAGCAAATGCCCGGATTGAGAGATATGAAGTCTCCAATAAGTTCTATAGCTGCAAGATGGAGGAGAATAGTTCTGTCAGTGAGCATATACTCAAAATGTCTGGGTATCATAATCACTTGACTCAGCTGGGAGTTAATCTTCCGGTTGATAGTGTCATTGACAGAGTTCTTCAATCACTGCCACCAAGCTACAAAAGCTTCGTGATGAACTATAATATGCAAGGGATGGATAAGACAATTCCCGAGCTCTTCGCAATGCTAAAGGCTGCGGAGGTAGAAATCAAAAAGGAGCATCAAGTGTTGATGGTCAACAAGACCACCAGTTTCAAGAAAAAGGGCAAAGGGAAGAAGGGGAACTTCAAGAAGAACGGCAAGCAAGTTGCTGCTCAAGTGAAGAAGCCCAAGTCTGGACCTAAGCCTAATACTGAGTGCTTCTACTGCAAAGGGACTGGTCACTGGAAGCGGAACTACCCCAAGTATTTGGCGGATAAAAAGGATGGCAAGGTGAACAGAGGTATATGTGATATATATGTTATTGATGTGTACCTTACTAATGCTCGCAGTAGTGCCTGGGTATTTGATACTGGTTCTGTTGCTAATATTTGCAACTCGAAACAGGGACTACGGATTAAGCGAAGATTGGCTAAGGACGAGGTGACGATGCGTGTGGGAAATGGTTCCAAAGTCGATGTGATCGCCGTCGGCACGCTACCTCTACATCTACCTTCGGGATTAGTTTTAGACCTGAATAATTGTTATTTGGTGCCAGCGTTAAGCATGAACATTATATCTAGATCTTGTTTGATGCGAGATGGTTATTCATTTAAATCAAAGAATAATGGTTGTTCTATTTATATGAGTAATATCTTTTATGGTCATGCACCCTTGAAGAGTGGTCTATTTTTGTTGAATCTCGATAGTAGTGATACACATATTCATAATGTTGAAGCCAAAAGATACAGAGTTGATAATGATAGTGCAACTTATTTGTGGCACTGCCGTTTGGGTCATATTGGTGTAAAGCGCATGAAGAAACTCCATACTGATGGACTTTTGGAATCACTTGATTATGAATCACTTGGTACTTGCGAACCGTGCCTCATGGGCAAGATGACTAAAACTCCGTTTTCCGGAACAATGGAGCGAGCAACAGATTTATTGGAAATAATACATACTGATGTATGCGGTCCAATGAATATTGAGGCTCGCGGCGGGTATCATTATTTTTTGACCTTCACAGATGATTTGAGCAGATATGGGTATATCTACTTGATGAAACATAAGTCTGAAACATTTGAAAAGTTCAAAGAATTTCAGTGTGAAGTGGAAAATCATCGTAACAAGAAAATAAAGTTTCTGTGATCCAATCGTGGAGGAGAATATTTGAGTTACGAGTTTGGTCTTCATTTGAAACAATGCGGAATAGTTTCGCAACTGACGCCACCTGGAACACCACAGCGTAATGGTGTGTCCGAACGTCGTAACCGCACTTTATTAGATATGGTGCGATCTATGATGTCTCTTACTGATTTACCGCTATCGTTTTGGGGTTATGCTTTAGAGATGGTTGCATTCACGTTAAATAGGGCACCATCTAAATCCGTTGAGACGACACCTTATGAACTGTGGTTTGGCAAGAAACCCAAGTTGTCGTTCCTTAAAGTTTGGGGCTGCGATGCTTATGTGAAAAAGCTTCAACCTGATAAGCTCGAACCCAAATCGGAGAGATGTGTCTTCATAGGATACCCAAAGGAGATAGTTGGGTACACCTTCTATCACAGATCCGAAGGCAAAATATTTGTTGCTAAGAATGGATCCTTTCTAGAGAAGGAGTTTCTCTTGAAAGAAGTGAGTGGGAGGAAAGTAGAACTTGATGAGGTAGTGGTACCTTCTCTTGAATTGGAAAGTAGTTCATCACAGAAATCAGTTCCAGTGATACCTACGCCAATTAGTGAGGAAGCTAATGATGATGATCATGAAACTTCAGATCAAGTTACTACCTAAGCTCGTAGGTCAACCAGACTAAGATCCGCACCAGAGTGGTACGGTAATCCTGTTCTGGAGGTCATGTTACTTGACCATGATGAATCTACGAACTATGAGGAAGCAATGATGAGCCCAGATTCCGCAAAATGGCTTGAGGCCATGAAATCTGAGATGGGATCCATGTATGAGAACAAAGTGTGGACTTTGGTTGATTTGCCCGATGATCGGCAAGCCATAGAGAATAAGTGGATCTTCAAGAAGAAGACTGACACCGACGGTAATGTTACTGTCTACAAAGCTCGACTTGTTGCAAAAGGTTTTCGACAAGTTCAAGGAGTTGACTACGATGAGACCTTCTCACCCGTAGCGATGCTTAAGTCCGTCTGAATCATGTTAGCAATTGCCGCATTTTATGATTATGAAATTTGGCAAATGGATGTAAAAACTACATTCCTGAATGGATTTCTGGAAGAAGAGTTGTATATGATGCAACCCGAAGGTTTTATCAATCCGAAGGATGCTAACAAAGTGTGCAAGCTCCAGCGATCCATTTATGGACTGGTGCAAGCATCTCGGAGTTGGAATAAACGCTTTGATAGTGTGATCAAAGCATATGGTTTTATACAGACTTTTGGAGAAGCCTGTATTTACAAGAAAGTGAGTGGGAGCTCTGTAGCATTTCTAATATTATATGTGGATGACATATTGTTGATTGGAAATGATATAGAATTTCTGGATAGCATAAAAGGATACTTGAATAAAAGTTTTTCAATAAAAGACCTCGGTGAAGCTGCTTATATATTGGGCATCAAGATCTATAGAGATAGATCAAGACGCTTAATTGGACTTTCACAAAGCACATACCTTGATAAAGTTTTGAAAATTTTCAAAATGGATCAAGCAAAGAAAGGGTTCTTGCCTGTGTTACAAGGTGTGAAGTTGAGTAAGACTCAATGCCCGACCACTGCAGAAGATAGAGAGAAAATGAAAGTCATTCCCTATGCCTCAGCCATAGGTTCTATCATGTATGCAATGTTGTGTACCAGACCTGATGTGTGCCTTGCTATAAGTTTAGCAGGGAGGTACCAAAGTAATCCAGGAGTGGATCACTAGGTAGCGGTCAAGAACATCCTGAAATACCTAAAAAGGACTAAGGATATGTTTCTCGTTTATGGAGGTGACAAAGAGGTCGTCGTAAGTGGTTACGTCGATGCAAGTTTTGACACTGATCTGGATGACTCTAAGTCACAAACCGGATACGTATTTATATTGAACGGTGGAGCTGTCAGTTGGTGCAGTTCTAAGCAAAGCGTCGTGGCGGGATCTACGTGTGAAGCGGAGTACATAGCTGCTTCGGAAGCAGCAAATGAAGGAGTCTGGATGAAGGAGTTCATATCCGATCTAGGTGTCATACCTAGTGCATCGGGTCCAATGAAAATCTTTTGTGACAATACTGGTGCAATTTCCTTGGCAAAGGAATCCAGATTTCACAAGAGAACAAAGCACATCAAGAGACGCTTCAATTCCATCCGCGATCAAGTCAAGGAGGGAGACATAGAGATTTGCAAGATACGTATGGATCTGAATGTTGCAGACCCGTTGACTAAGCCTCTCTCACGAGAAAAACATGATCAGCACCAAGACTCCATGGGTGTTAGAATCATTACTGTGTAATCTAGATTATTGACTCTAGTGCAAGGGGAGACTGAAGAAAATATGCCCTAGAGGCAATAATAAAGTTGTTATTTATATTTCCTTATATCATGATAAATGTTTATTATTCATGCTAGAATTGTATTAACCGGAAACTTAATACATGTGTGAATACATAGACAAACAAAGTGTCACTAGTATGCCTCTACTTGACTAGCTCGTTAATCAAAGATGGTTAAGTTTCCTAGCCATAGACATGAGTTGTCATTTGATGAACGGGATCACATCATTAGAGAATGATGTGATTGACAAGACCCATCCGTTAGCTTAGCACGATGATCGTTTAGTTTGTTGCTATTGCTTTCTTCATGACTTATACATGTTCCTCTGACTATGAGATTATGCAACTCCCGAATACCGAAGGAACACCTTGTGTGCTATCAAATGTCACAACGTAACTGGGTGATTATAAAGATGCTCTACAGGTGTCTCCGATAGTGTTTGTTGAGTTGGCATAGATCAAGATTAGGATTTGTCACTCCGATTGTCGAAGAGGTATCTCTGGGCCCTCTCGGTAATGCACATCATATGAAGCCTTGCAAGCAATGTGACTAATGAGTTAGTTACGGGATGATACATTACGGAACGAGTAAAGAGACTTGCCGGTAACGAGATTGAACTAGGTATTGAGATACCGACGATCGAATCTCGGGCAAGTAACATACCGATGACAAAGGGAACAATGTATGTTGTTATGCGGTTTGGCCGATAAAGATCTTCATAGAATATGTGGGAGCCAATATGAGCATCCAGGTTCCGCTATTGGTTATTGACCGGAGATGAGTCTCGGTCATGTCTACATAGTTCTCGAACCCGTAGGGTCCGCACGCTTAACGTTCGATGACGATCGGTATTATGAGTTTATGTGTTTTGATGTACCAAAGGTTGTTCGGAGTCCCGGATATGATCACGGATATGACGAGGAGTCTCGGAATGTCCGAGAGGTAAAGATTGATATATTGGAAGATAGTATTTGGCCTCCGGAAAGGTTCCGGATATTTATCGGAGTGCCGGAAGGGTCATCGGAACCACCGGAGAAGTAATGGGCCTTATTGGGCCTAGGGGAAAGAGAGAGGGGCAGCCAAGGGCTGGCCGCGCCCCCCCCCCCCATGGGCCTAGTCCGAATTGGACTAGGGGGAGGGGCGGCGCCCCCTCCTTCCTTCTCTTTCCCCCTCCTTCCTTCTTCTCCTAGTAGGATTAGGAAAGGGGGGAGTCCTACTCCTACTAGGAGGAGGATTCCTCCCCCCTTGGCGCGCCTATGAGGGCCGGCCGGCCTCCCCCTCCCTCCTTTATATACGTGGGGAGGGGGGCACCCTAGGATACAAGTTAATTGTTTTTAGCCGTGTGCGGTGCCCCCCTTCACAGATTTCCACCTCGGTCATATTTTTGGAGAGCTTAGGCGAAGCCCTGCCGGAATCACTTCATCATCACCATCACCACACCGTCGTGCTGACGAAACTCTCCCTCGGCCTCAGCTGGATCAAGAGTACGAGGGACGTCACGGAGCTGAACGTGTGCAGATCGCGGAGGTGCCGTACGTTCGGTACTTGGATCGGTTGGATCGCGAAGACGTTCGACTACATCAACCGCATTACTAAACGCTTCCGCTTTCGGTCTACGAGGGTACGTGGACACACTCTCCCGCTCGTTGCTATGCTTCTCCTAGATAGATCTTGCGTGATCGTAGGAATTTTTTTGAATTACTACGTTCACCAACAGATGTGGCCTTTGCTATGTCTCGTTGTGTACTTCCTTACCGCGTGCCTGCGTGCCGCCTAGTATGTCTAGTTCTGAATTTGCGCCGTTATGTTGTCCGCATGTACCCGACTCTGTGTATGGATCTGTATGTCTTAATTGACTACTGTTATGAATTTGTTACACTGCTTAATTGTTGTCGAGTTACATCATGCTTGTCGCTAAACACTCGCAATTGCTTTTACTAAACTACCCCTGTTGATACTTAGCAGTATGGTTAGACCAGGTGGTCGTGGTCGTGCCCCTGAACGCCCACCACTGCCAGACTATATGGCAGCTATGATGCAACAATTCAAGCTCAACCGCCAGTTCATGACTGGGATTATGGCTCAGTTTCCGCATCAGAACAACCAGAACTAGAACCCTGCTCCAATAACTTTGACAGAGTTTATGCGACTCAACCCCACTCAGTTCCGTAACTCTGACAAGCCACTGGATGCTGATGACTGGCTCTGCGATATCACTCATGAGATGGAGTCTGCTAATGTCGCCCCTGCCAACTTCGTCACCTTCGCGGCCTTTTTCCTAAAGGGTCCCGCTGCTCAGTGGTGGGACACACACAAGCGTACCCTGCCTGCTGGAACAGTGGTTACCTGGTAAGAGTTCCAGGCTGCTTTTCGTGCCCGTTATATTCCTCAGGGAATTATGGACCGGATGAAGACCCAGTTCCGCAACCTCACTCAGGGCAACAAGGCTGTCGAAGCTTATCAGCGGGAATTTCTTGACCTCTCCCGCTATGCTGAAGAAGACATCACCATAGATGCCCGTAGACAAGAGAAGTTCCGTAATGGACTCCACCCAGACCTCGAGCTTGCCCTTGCTGCTCAAGACTTCAACGACTTTTCAACTCTTGTGAACAAGGCTATTCTGGTTGAGACCGCTCAGATGAAATACAAGGACTCGCAGAAGCGCTATCGTGATGCTGGCTCATCTTCGAGCTCAGCACAGAAGCGTCGAGTCTGGATTCCCAACAATGTGTTCCGTCCAAATGCCCCTGCGCCAAAGAACAACTATGCTGCACCACGTCTGCCTCCTCCACCACCGAGGCAGCCAAGAGCTCAAGCTATTCAACAAAATGCTCCTCTTCGTCCTGAAGATGGTCTGTGCTTCAAGTGCCACAAACCAGGTCACCATGCTAGAGATTGCCGCCAGACTCAGAATCAGTTGGCTTTTCCTCGTACTGGCCGTGGCAATGGTCATGGCAACAATCAGACCCGCAACTATAATATTGGGTCTGCTGCACATGGTCATGGACATGCTTACAACATTGATATTGAAGAAGTCCAGGATCAACCTGCTACTGTGATGGGTACCCTTCTCGTTAACTCAGTACCTGCTTCTGTTTTATTTGATTCAGGAGCATCACATTCATTCATCTCTGGAAAATTTGCATTCATGCATGGCATTCGGTATGAGAAGATGCATACTCTGTTAGTCATTAAAACTCCCGGAGGTCACTGTCATGCTGACATGATAGCACCAGACATTGTCGTCGAAATTAAAGGGTTGGAATTCCTTGCCTCACCCATCGTCTTGAAGTCTTCCACCATAGACCTCATACTCGGAATGGACTGGTTGAAAGCTCATATAGCTTCGATCAATTGTGCCACTAAAGTCGTACAACTTCTTCACCCCTCCGACGAGATAGTGAATTATACAGCCCGCATAACATGGGATGCTGAAGCTCAGATATATGCTCTGAATGCTTTGAACGCCTCACATCTAGAAGGGATCGAGAACGTTCCTGTCGCTCGAGATTTTCCGGACGTTTTTCCAGAAGAACTTCCCGGAATACCCCCGGCTAGAGCTGTCGAGTTTGTCATTGACTTGAAGCCTGGCACTGTCCCTATTGCGAAGCGTCCTTATAAGATGCCTCCGCACCACCTTCTCAAGCTTAAGGAAGAAATCGACAAATCACTCAAGATGGGCTTCATCCGTCCTAGTTCCTCTGCCTGGGGAGCACCGTCTCTCTTTGTCAAGAAAAAAGATGGTACGAATAGGTTGGTTCAAGATTACCATCCTATCAACCAGGCAACCATTCAGAATAAGTATCTGCTTCCCCGGATCAGTGACTTATATGATCAACTTGCAGGATCATCGGTGTTCTCTAAACTCGACTTGAGGTTAGGTTATCACTAGATCTGTGTTCGTGAAGAGGATATTCCCAAGACTGCATTCATCACTCGTTATGGCTCCTATGAATACACCGTCATGTCATTTGGCCTAACGAATGCTCCAGCTACGTTCTCCCGCGTGATGAATTATATATTCATGGACTACCTCAAAAAATTCGTCGTGGTTTATTTGGATGATATCCTTATATATTCCAAGAATGAAGAAGAACATGCCGAACATCTTCGCCTTGTTCTAGAGAGGCTTCGAGAACACAAGTTGTATGCCAAGTACTCCAAATGCGAATTCTGGCTTTCTGAAGTGACCTATCTTGGTCATGTGATTTCCAAGAATGGAATTGCTGTTAATCCGAAACGAATTCAGGCTATTCTTGACTGGACTCCCCCGAAGAATGTCAAGCAAGTCAGAAGTTTTCTCGGACTCGCTAGTTATTGCCGTCGATTCGTTGAGAACTTTTCCAAGATTGCAAAACCATTGACGAATCTGCTCCACAAAGGTGTTAAATTTTAGTGGACAGAAAAATGTCAAGAAAGCTTTCAGACACTGAAAGATAAATTAACATCTGCCCCAGTGCTAGCACCCCCGGATTCCCAAAAGGATTTTGTCATATACTGTGATGCATGTCGTCAAGGATTAGGCTGTGTCCTAATGCAAGAGCGTAAAGTGATTGCTTATGCTTCTCGACAATTGCGTCCTCATGAAGAAAATTATCCCGTGCATGATCTTGAACTTTCTGCGGTTATTTATGCTCTGAAGCTATGGCGACGTTACCTTCTCGGTAATCATTGCGAGATATACACGGATCATCAGAGTTTGAAGTATCTATATACTCAACCGGATCTGAACCTTCGTCAACAAAGATGGCTCGAAACAATTCCCGATTATGATATGAATATCTCATACACCCCTGGCAAGGCTAATGTAATGGCCGATGCTTTGAGTCGCAAGGCTTATTGCAACAATCTTATGGTTCAGGAAGCACAACCTCTCCTTTATGAAGAGCTTCGCAAGTTGAACCTCCATATTGTTCCATAGGGTTATCTCAATACCCTGGTTGTCGAACCAGATTTAGAGCACAGCATTAAGATTATACAAAAGTATGACTCTGAAGTTGAAAGGATTAAGCGGTACCTCGAGAAAGGAAAGCCATCGGAATTCCATCTTGATAAGGATGGGATCCTATTTTTCCAACACCGTCTCTTCGTACCCAAGTTCAAGGATGAGAGGGAACACGTTATGAAAGAAGCTCATGACACTCCTCTGTCAATTCATCCTGGTAGCACAAAGATGTACCGTGACATTTGTCAGAGATACTGGTGGCCTAATATGAAGCGAGACATTGCTCGTTATGTTTCTGAGTGTGACGTTTGCCGCCGCATTAAAGCAGAACATCAAAGGCCTGCTGGAACTCTGCAACCACTTGATATTCCTGAATGGAAATGGGACAAGGTCCAAATGGATTTCATTACTGGTTTTCCCAGATCTCAGAAGGGTCATGATGCTATTTTTGTCGTCATTGACTGATTCTCAAAGGCTGCTCACTTTCTGCCAGTTAAGGAGACAATCACTGCTAGTCAGTTAGCAGACTTATATGTTTCCCGAATTGTGTCACTCCACGGTGTTCCGTTGGAGATCAGTTCTGATCGTGGTAGCCTCTTTACCTCAAGATTCTGGAATAGTTTCCAAGAAGCTATGGGAACTCATCTGTCTTTCAGCACCGCTTTTCACCCTCAGTCACAGGGTCAAGTCGACCGAGTTAATCAAGTCCTCGAAGATATGCTTCGAGCTTGCGTCATCTCCTTCGGTAAGAAATGGGAGGAATCTCTCCCGTATGCTGAATTCTCTTACAACAATAGCTATCAAGCTAGTTTGAAGATGGCACCGTTTGAAGTTCTATACGGTCGTAAGTGTCGAACCCCTCTGAATTGGTCAGAAACTGGGGAACGCTCACTCGTCGGACCAGACATTATCCAACAAGATGAAGAACAAGTCCGCATTTTCCGTGAACATCTGAAAACTGCTCAGTCTCGTCAGAAGAACAACTATGACCGAAAGCACCAGGAAATGGTCTATGAGCCTGGCGAGCAAGCTTACCTTCGTGTCACTCCGTTGAAAGGCACTCATCGGTTCGGAATCAAAGGCAAGTTAGCTCCTCGCTACATTGGCCTGTTCCGTATTCTTGCCCATCGAGGAGAGGTGGCATATCAGTTGCAATTGCCGCCAAATCTTTCTCAAGTGCATGATGTCTTTCATGTATCCCAACTCCGTCGCTGCTTCAAGGATCCTATTCCAGCTGTGGATCATGAAATGCTTGAATTGCGGGAAGATCTGTCTTATCCAGAATATCCCATCCGTATTCTTGATCAAGCTGAGCGTCGAACTCGTCAAAAGTCAATCAAATTCCTCAAAGTTCAGTGGTCGAATCATTCTGAAGATGAAGCCACTTGGGAACGCGAGGATTGTCTTCGAGAAGAATACCCCTCTTTCTTCCAGTCTTCCTCTTAATTCTCGGGACGAGAATTCTTGATAGATGAAGAGAATTGTAACACCCCATGTACTTAGCCACAGTAATCACTTTTGATAATGACAAGTCAGCATGATTAACAGTGCCAAATCGTCAATTGCATCATAATGCATTTCAAACTCCTAACTCAAAATTCAAATAAAAATAAAGTGGAAAATAAAAGTTGTTCAAACACAGGAACTAAAATGTTCATTAGATAACAAATATTCCAGAGACTATTCTAAAATTGTAACCAACAATTAATAAATAAATTAGGTGGCTCTAACATTACCAAAACAGCAAGGATTAATACATTTTATTTAACACAAAATTTGTGTGAACTCCATTTGTCTTCAAACCAATTTTTGGCAGTTGTAGATATTACATAGCATCTAATGGGCTAGGTCACTAATTTGGTAAAAGTCAATTGGTGGCCTAACTATTTGCAAAAAAAGAAAACAGAAAAGAAAAGAAAACAGAAAAGAAAAGAAGATAGAAAAAGAAAAAGGAAACAGACCCCCCCCCCACTAGGCCTACCCCAGCTGCCTCAGCCCACCAGGCCAACCCACCCTCCCCTGGCCTAACCCCCCCCCCCCGGGGGGCACCGAAACCCTACCCACCCCCCCTTCCCCCCTCGCTCGCTCTCCCCCCCTCTCCTCCCCCCGATCCAGATTTGGATTGGGGCACTCGACGCCGCCGCCCCGCCATCGTCGCCAGGACCTCGCCGGAGCCGCCACGCTGGCCTGCCTCCTCGCCTCCTCATCCCTCTCCGCGTCGGAACGCCGTCCCCGCCCTCCTCCTCGACCCCCACTGCCTCCCCCTACAGCTCGCGGTGAGCTACCGCGCCGGTCGCGCTCCTCCTCTCACCTCTCCCCCTGTCGGACGCCGTCCGCCGCGCCTCCGCCCACTGCCGCACGCCTGCCCGCTTCCCTCGTGCACGCTCGCCATGCTCGGGCCTCGCCCGCGCGCGCGTGTGGCCGCTGCCGCCCGCTCGGCCTCCTCCCGCTGCTGCTTTGCCCTGATGCGCCGCTACCTCTGCTTCTGCTGTCGCCGCAGCCACCAACCGTGCCCCCGCTCGCCTCTGTTGCTGCCCGCTGCCGCTGAGCCCAGCTCGCCGCCTGCACCCGCGCGCTGCTCGCCCTTGCCTCGCCGCTCCCCGCGTCGGCGCGCGCCCGTAGCCGCGTCGCCGCGTGCTGTGCACGCGCGCGCGCGCGCGTTGACGCCCGCAGTGGCCCAGTGCCACTGCCAGGTGGGGCCCGACGTCCCTGGGCCACTGACTAGAGGGGCCCACACCCTTAAAACGTAAAAAAATAAATAAAAGTAAATGAAAATAAAATTAGTAAAAATAATTAATAATTAATTAATTAATTTAATTAACCCTGCTTAATTAATCTAATTAATTAGTTAGTCTAATTAAACTATAATTAGATTAGTTAAACCCTAATTAAACTAAACAGACACTGACAGGTGGGACCCACACGTCAGTTTGACCTAGTCAACGCCCTGTTGACTGCTGACATCATGGTGACATCATGCTGACATCAGCATACACTGTTTCGGATAATGTTGGATTAAATAAATAATTAAATTCAGAAAATCAATTAAAACTTTAGAAAATCATATAAAATAATCCGTAACTCCGATAAAAATAATTTATATATGAAAGTTGCTCAGAATTTCGATACGAACCTGAGTACGTCCTCCGTATTCCTGTCAGATGCCCATAGCTAGATAAACATTGAACTTTTAGACCGATTTCGATAAATGAATAGTACCCAACTTTAATTAAATAAATCCGGATAAATTCCTAAATTAACTAACTCATTTATTTAGGCAGTAGAACACCCCGGCATATCATTTAGGCATATCATACATATTGTTTGCATTATAGCTGTGAATTTATTGTTTCTCTCCCCCTCCTTCTCTCTTGTTAGACGTCGAGACCGACGACATTGCAGCCGAGTACGACTACGCTCCAGACGAGCAGCCCGTTGACGATCCCTCTCTCTTGCCAGAGCAACCAGGCAAGCCCCCCCTTGAGCATATAGATATCGCCCATTCCATTTCTCCTGCTTGCATTAGATTTTGCTACTGTTAATGTTTGCTCCTATTCTGATGCATAGCCTGTTTTTGTAACCTGTTTATTGTTACCTTACCTGCCTATGTTAAACTGCTTAGTATAGGTTGGTAGTGAACCATCAGTGACCCCCACCACCTTACCCCTGTTGCCCCTGCTTGATCATCGATGACTCAACCAGTGTGATCGTCGACCAGAGACCGACACATCACTTCACCCCCTTAGTTGTACGACTCTGCATAGTTACTATCGAGTGCCGAGGGTGATACCTTGTAACGCACTCCTGATGAATACTCTGCAGTGTAGCTGTTCGGTAGTGGTCATCGAGGGTGATTCCTCCTTCTCCACTTCCGATACGACTCTGTCGTGCAACCCCTCAGTGTGAACCTCGAGGGTGATGCCTCCTACGTTCACCCTGATGTTTTCATCGAGTGGAATTCACCGAGGGTGATTCCTCGGGTTTCCCCCTTGATGTCATCACCACACGGTTACTATGACCTTTGTTACAGGCGGGTCGACCTTGATGGGTACCCGCAGGGGATCTATGTTGTCGGGTGTGCCGGAAGGGCACTCGAGTGTGATATTGTGGCGGAGCTTCAGAAACTCTGATCGTCTCTGCATGTTACTAAATCAGCCTATTGGATTTGGGTATTTGATCTGAGTGGGTCGACGTGCCCTATACGCACTACCACCACGCGGGATTATGGTTTATGGGGCCCTCTACGTCGTACGTTTCTCCCAAAAGCTCCTTAGACATCACGGTTCACCGTGCGGGCTGATTGTTGGGATTGGGCTGGATACTTCACTGACGAGTTCAGTGTCGCGCCTGCACCCCGGCCAGTCTCGCAACACGCAGGGTGCCCAGGGCGATGGCCCAAGACCTCTGGGTGCATAGGTTAGTCCGGCGTGCTGACCTCTCTGCTGAGCCTAAGTAGGGCGTTGCTTCGTGTTGATCTACCGAGGCCGGGCATTACCCAGCAGGTGTGTCCGGCCAGAGTTGATCGAGCATGATGGGTAACAGTAGTGCACCCCTGCAGGGATGAATGATCTATCGATAGCCGGTCCTACGGTAAAGGATGCTCAGTTTGTATATCCCGATCTACTACTTGAACTGGATACTTGTTACTTAATTGAAGCTTCGGGATCGCTTTCTCGCTGGGAGTCCAGGAAGGATCTCTAGGCTTGCTTCAACATGTTTGCTTAATAAAATGCTATTCTACTCTCTTTTATTGCTGCAAGATGATGGCTTCATGAAGATGCTAGTCTTCGATAGGACTAGGCCTTCTCTCTATTCTGGCATTTCTGCAGCCCAGTCCACATATACAGCCTTTCCCCTTTAATAATGTTGCATATGTAGTGTAGATCCTTGCTTGCTGAGTACTTCGGATGAGTACTCATGGTTGCTTTGTTACTTCTTTTTCCCCATATCCCACTTTGATGATACATCAGACGATGGAGCCCCGGAGCCAGATGCTACCTCAGGAGCTTACTACCAGGAGGGTCTAGACGGCACATACTACTGGATCGAGCCAGCCGACCAGGAGTAGGATCGGAGGCTCCCAGGCAGGAGGCCTACGCCTTTCAATCTAGATTCGTTGTTTGTGCTAGCCTTCTTATGGAAAACCTTGTCTAACTATGTCTGTACTCAGATATAATTTGTATGACTGACTTATGTATTCAGATCCTCGTGATCCCTGGTCTGTAATATTGTGGATCTCCGTTTATTTGTGTTAGAGTTGTGTTGTGATATCTTCTCGTGAGTCCCTGTGCTTGATCGTGCATGTTTGTGTGTATGATTAGTGCATGATTGAGTCGGGGGCGTCACAGCAGCACGAAGAAGGACTCGCTAGTTGAACTCGCCTTGGCCATTATCAACCCCTACTATGAAAAGATGAAGCAGGATGCCAAGAGAACAAATCCCGTATCCTGGCACGGGGCCTGGATGCTTCAACTGGATGAACCTCACCTCAGGTTCGTGGCCAAGAGTGTGTACACATACTACGAGATGCACAGGCGGATCGTTGACATGAGGAAGTGCCTCGTTACCGAAATCGACGAGGCCAGATCGAGCCACAAGCAGAGTAGTATCGGCAAGCGTCACAAGAAGTAGATGATGATCAGATGATCGTTTATCCTAGTTAATTATGCATGTAATATATAGTTGACTTTGGTGTGTGGAAATGTCATGTGTGTAGTAGCCACCTATGTAATTGGATGTTTAATTTGGTTATGCAACCATGTCCTTATAAGTGTGTGTATATATATGTTGTTGTTCTGTATGCAATCCCAACGCACAACACACACGTCTTATTAGCAGCAATCATCTGTGTTGTTATCAGTCTTCGCACACATTTTTTATTACAGACCTGTTTGCCGCATATCACACACATCTGGTTAAATTAAACCGTTTCTGTTATCTTGGCTCAACACAAACAGTTTATCCGAGTGAACTGTATGCCGTATATCGCACACACCTTCATCTGGCTGCCCGTTTCTGTTGTTCCGCCTCATCACAAACAGTTTATCCGAGTGAACTGTATGTCATATACCGCACACGCCTCTATCTGGCTGCCCATTTCTTTTGTTCTTCCTCATCACAAACAGTTCATTTAACTGAACCGTATGCCCCGCAACGCACACGCAACTAAAATGTGAACCGTGTTTGATGTATCCGCCATCGCAAACGTTTTTCATCTTTTCTGACGGTTTTTTTACATCACCGTTTGTGATTAATGCATCGCACACAATTTCGTCGAAGGGTCTCTGATTGTAGTGTCGAGTTAGCAGCATCCTGCAGTAGTGCTCGCCTTGTGCAAGTTGATGCCGCTTGATAATGATACGTGTGATGTTAAGATGCCATCGCTTAAGGGTAAGGCCTGGGCAGGCACAAATGGAGATTGGGTTGTTTATATTGGGTACAACTGCGAGTGGGAACTTGTGAATGTGTACACTCGTCACCGGGTTCCACTTCCAAAAATCTCAGAGTGCCCTGAGGTTGAGCACACAGATGATCTATGTATGTTCAAATACGATCATGGTGACTGTCGTCTAAAGAAGATAGCAATTTGTTGAGTTCCCAACCGCTCTTCAAATTACATGAACTATCATGTTGTTGCTATCTTCGACAAGCTTGTTGCCGTCCTTACTTCCACGCCTCGATGGATATTGCTCAAAAATCAAGTTATGTACACGGATGTGTACTGTGATGCAATTCAATACGAGCATCTTATGTTTGCTGCCACCACTCGTGGCACTATTTTTGCATGGAATCCTTATTGTTTCGGTACGTTTGTCTTCCACCATAATTAGAATTATTTCATCCACGTGCATGCGAGTTAGTATCCCCATACTAATTAACCTTCTTGTGTTTCCAAGGTCCTGTGAACATTCCTCCACCTATACTTGAAAAAATTTATAACCAAGGGGGAGATGACGATGGTGATGATCACGAGCATGAGGACGAGCAGGACCTACATACTCAGTGGCGCCTGGCAACTTATTCTGATGGATCACCTCTTCTTGTATGTATACAGGGCACTACTGATGTTACTAAGGAAGCAAGTGTTGTCTCCCATGGACGCACTCTCCGGACCTATTCCAACATCTGTTGCAGGGTATTCGGGATGGATACTAGTGTGCTAGCGCCAGCACCTTCTGCCTGGTTCCGTATTGATAGTCTTGGAGAAAACTCGCTCTTCCTTGGACAAAACTATCCAATGATGGTGAAAGGCGATCTAGCTGCTGTTGGCACAACGTTACTACCATTTATGAGAAGCAACTGTATCTATACCTCGGACATTGCTATGGTTCCCTACCCTGGCTATGACAATATGCGTCCTGATATAGGCTGCTTCAGCCTGGATGATGAGTTCTATGTTGGTCTCGATATTGACAATAGCTGGCCCTTCCCAGAGGCTTACTTATGGTCCAAAGCAAGTGTTTCCAACGCCGAGGATTGGTTGAGCTGAAGTTCATTTCATTGCTTGTTATTTGTTGTGTGATAAAAACTTTAGTATTTACTAGAATGTTTTGTTGGAAATAATCTATAATCCAACATGTATCCTCGTTGTCGTTGTGTGTTGATGACTTGTTGTATGTAATGCATGGTACATTTGCATATGCATGTGATAAACTCAATTTATGAATGGTTTTCGAGTTACTTCTTGGAGTGTGAGTACCGTAGTAGTATAGCCAACATCCGGTTATATGAAGTTGCCACATCACATAGAGCCAACCTAATAGTATGATAGTACAATAGTTAGTCCTAGTAGTAGTATACCATCAACTAGAGCTAGGTGTCGCACGGAGGCCGAGAAATATGGTGATAGCGTGAGGTGGGCTTGTACGTGTGATGTAGGCATAGGGCTTGCCGTGTTGCCTACTCCTCCGGTCTAAATGTGGAGAAGATTTGGTCGAGTTCTTCCTCCTTTTGCCGACACATGGGACATCCAGCATCCAGGTCGTGTCATGCAAGACAATGGAGTGCTAGTTGAAGCCAGGTGATGTGCATCTTGGGTTAAACTATAAATAGAATCTTACTCTTGAGCAACTCCAAAAATGGCCATCGAAGATCTTTATTGGATTTACTTTTCATCACCAGCACGTCGAGGTGAAAGATGTGCAGGTTTAGTGGGTCGTCTTGCGTTTTCACTGACATGTGGGACCGCATGTGAGCAAACAGACAATGGGCACACTCCACGCGTCTGCTGGCTGGCTGAGAAGAGAGAGAGGAGGGCTGAGCACGGACTCCAGGAAATTTCGCGACAATGTGAGTAGTATTAGTGGTGTACCATACTCCAGGAGAGATAATGTGTTCGCTCTACGTAACCAGCACCTCGATATAGTGGGGTGGCATGGGCCATAACTATCATTCACGTCAAGCAGTACGGCACACGCCACCCACATGAGTCCCGTCTGACACTAATTTTCTTGGAGTCCATGCTACAACTATCTCTTCTCCCTCCTATTTTCTCTAACTCAGCCATCGCGCGGTGGGCGGGGTGGGGGTTTGCCGATAGTCGGTTTTCTCAACTGCGGTCCCACTTGTAAGTGAAAATGCAACACAGCACGCATTCCCCCTTGAGCGGCGTGCCAGACCAACCGTGTGGGGGTGCGACGCGAACATGGCAGGCTTTTCCTTTTGAGGGCCTCTTTGATTCACAGGATTTTGAAAATGCAGGAATAGGAAAAGTATAGGATTGGAGTGTCATGCCCACTTGAATCCTATACGATTAGCAAGGAGTGTTTGATTTCATGGGAAAATCAAAGGAATTGTAAAAAAAAGGTTGGAGTGGATATTAGATTTCCTATGAAATGTAGTACAAAAGATTCCATTGAAAAAATTCCTATGGGATTCAATCCTATGAATCAAAGGACAAACATAGGAAAAATTCCAAAGGATTTCAATCCTCCAAAAATCCTATAGAATTCCTTTGAATCAAAGGAGGCCTAAACTTGTAACTTGTAAAATTTGGTTCTGCTCCTTGGCGTGACCGATAGATAGAAATAACGATTTTCCCTGGAGTAATGAGAAGTTTGGTTCTGACGCGGTTCATGCATGGTACAGTACATACGGAAATTATGAAGTTGATGCAAAAGGTAAGATAATTACTAGTACAATATACTACTACATGGAATTGACGAAAAGATAAAGATACATACAAATCCATCAACGACATCCGCACGCCCTAGTGTGTCGGGTCACCAACCGACATGTGAGGAGCAGCGGCGTTGGCGGCGAGCTCAACGTGCTTCTGAACAATGCCGTCCAAGCTTGCCCTGCGGTCCAAGAAGGCCAGCGTCCTATCATCCTCCTCTTGCACGTAGTAGTCCTTTTGGATGATTTGATCATAGACGTGGGTGATTATGTCGATGGTGTCTTGCTGCACCAGGCGCTGCGCGGCGAGCGCGACCTCGAGGTGGACATTCTCCGACACGACGGCGGGCAGTCGCAGGGCCACCAGTGCGTCGAAGAGGTTGTCACCATAGAGGCCGTTGAGGGTGGCGGGCATCGCATAGCCTGGGTGCAAGGGCTGGAGGCGTACGTCAAGGTCGTCCACGAGCTTCTTGACGACGGTGAACTTGTCGAGGAAGCCGACGAGGACCTCGTCGAATAAGGAGACGAACCTGTCGTCCAAGAGGCCTCTCACCCTGGCGGCCTCAAGCATGACCTGGAGACGTTCCTCGGTGCCGGGCCACAGGCCAGTGTCGTGGACCATCTGGCACAGCTGACTCATGCTCGCGCTCATTGCCTCCATGGGTCTAGCTTCTAGTCAACTGATCTTGCGATTGGAGTGATCATCTTGCCCTTAGTTAGGGTGCGTAGGTGCGTAAGATTTCATAGATTGGACTGGCAGGGAGCCTTTATATGAGAAGTGCAGACTGTGTTGCATTCATGTGTGTGTTGGCCATCTACTCCTCGGCCCTTCCTCCGTGCCAGTGCAGTGTAGTAGTCATCTCACCGAGACCAAGTTGGGGCAAAATGAGAGAACTTTGATGTTTAGTACTAGTATTTTGTAATTAATGTCATTGCATGCAGAGAATTGAGCACTGCATGTTGTGCTAAGTAGTCTCAAGTCATTGAATGCATACGAACCCCACGTCTCCTATTGGCTGATTTCTTTTTTCGTGGCAAAAAAAAGGGAACGAGGTGGGTAGTTAACGCACCACGCCTAAAAGTTTTGGGATTACTTGGTTTTCGTAACGTGACTAATGCACCAGTACGGAGGGAGTACAATAGTAGTCTAATTGATGAGATTTCAGATTTGAGCCATCTACCGGAAGGGAGAGTGTATAATATCATCGGGAACTACATTCAAAACCGAATAAAACAATACTCCATGTATTTATTTATAGAGGGAGTAGTATATTTTTTGTGACATGCATTACTAGATATTGCTAGTCAAATACTAAATCCAGACGGAGGTGGTAGTACTACTAAATCTTCCTCCTATATATTCACATATATTCCCAAACAACCAAAAGCATCCACGAAAACACTTTTCCACCGCCGCAACCTTCTGTTCCCGTGAGATCCCATCTTGGGGCCTTTTCCGGCATCCTGCCAGAGGGGGATTCGATCACGAAGGGCTTCTACATCAACTCTATTGCCCTTCCGATGAAGCGTGAGTAGTTTACCTCAGACCTACGGGTCCATAGCTAGTAGCTAGATGGCTTCTTCTCTCTCTTTGATTCTCAATACAGCGTTCTCCTTGATGTTCTTGGAGATCTATCCGATGTAATCTTCTTTTGCGGTGTGTTTGTCGAGATTCGATGAATTGTGGATTTATGATCAGCTTATCTATGAATATTATTTGAATCTTCTCTGAAGTCTTTCATGCATGATTTGATATCCTTGTAATTCTCTTCGAACTATCGGTTTGGTTTGGCCAACTAGATTGGTTTTTCTTGCAATGGGAGAAGTGCTTGGCTTTGGGTTCAATATTGCGGTGTCCTCTCCCAATGACAGTAGGGGCAGCGAGGCACGTATTGTATTGTTGCCATCGAGGATAAAAAGATGGGGTTTACGTCATATTGCTTGAGTTTATTCCTCTACATCATGTCATCTTACTTAAAGCGTTACTCTGTTCTTCATGAACTTAATACTCTAGATGCAGGCAGGAGTCGGTCGATGTGTGGAGTAATAGTAGTAGATGCAGGCAGGAGTCGGTCTACTTTCCACGGACGTGATGCCTATATTTCATAATCATTGCCTTGGATATCGTCATAACTTTGCGCTTTTCTATCAATTGCTCGACAGTGATTTGTTCACCCACTGTATTATTTTCTATCTTGAGAGAAGCCTCTAGTGAAACCTATGGCCCCCGGGTCTATTTTCCATCATATTACTTTCCGATCTACTATTTTGCAATCTTTTATTTTCAGATCTATAAACCAAAAATCCTAAAAATATTTACTTTATCTTTTGTTTAGTTTTATCTATCTCTATCAGATCTCACTTTTGCAAGTTACAGTGAAGGGATTGACAACCCCTTTATTGTGTTGGGTGCAAGTGTTTGATTGTTTGTGCAGGTATTGATGATTTGTGCGTTGTCTCCTGCTGGATTGATACCTTGGTTCTCTAACTGAGGGAAATGCTTATCTCTACTTTGTTGCATCACCCTTTCCTCTTCAAGGGAAAAACCAACGCAAGCTCAAGAAGTAGCACCAACTCGCGCGGCGAGGTGGGACTAAAAACCAGCTGCGGCCAGCTCTAGTCTCCTCCGGTGGCTGCGGGCGGACGTTTCGGTAGTATTTGGGGCCGGGGTGCGGCTACAAAACTTTAGTGAACACATGCTAATCAACGCTCAAAGCCCTCAAAGGATGCGCTTACCGACATTGTATGTTAATAATAGATAGTACAAACTTAAAGTACTACTGGTAATTTGCTCTAAGACTACGGGCGACACGCGCACTAACTACTTCTCACATGCTGCCATCGGGGCATGCTGGCCAGACCCTGGCGTTCTACTTCCCGGCCTTGTAGGCGGCAGCCCACCATGCTTCGATCTCCGCCAAGCTCTCCTCAGCACGGCGTGCGGCCTCTTCTTTCTTGTGGCGGTGGGACTCTCTTTTCTTTACTGCTTTCTGCCTTTTCCGCTCCTTTTGTGCAGCTTTGGCCGCCTCTAGATCCACCGCCCATTCGGCCATGGCAGCCTCAAAGTCCGCCCATGTAACTGTGTGGCCGCCGACGCCGATGAACTCGGTGCAGCGAGATGCCATCGCGTCCTTACCATGTGTGCGGTCGCGGGCGGCGAGGAACGCAGCGCGACGGGATGCCATCGCTTCCTTACCAGTTACTATGTGCCGCGGTGCCATGAACGACGCTTGGAGAGAGCTCTGGGAGGGGCAGGGCAGCCGTATAGTGCGGTGGTTTTTAAGAGCTCAACGACAAATGACAAAGGAAATTTGGCTTGCCTTACAATTTTGCTCGTTCATTATCTCACACGGTTCATCTCCGTTACCTCCGGAAACAGTGTGCGCTGAGCCTATTGTGTGTTGCGTTATGATTGGCCGGAACCCCAGCCACAAGGATCATGCGTGTGCACCGTAGGATGCGCCGTGATCGAACGGCAATCCACGTCCCTCACATCACACCCGTGCAGCTGTAGCTGGATTGTATTTATATGCGCTAAATGCCTAGAAAATGCACATAAGCCCCTAAATATGATAAATGAGCCCAAAAAAATGCCAAATTTGAAAACGGTGATTTGCAGGGTGTATGTTCATCGTAGAAAAAAATTCCGGGGAAAAGAACGAAGAAAATTTGGATTCCCCTTCAATATTGGTGATTTCCCTCTCGAAAGCATGGAACTTCCTCGGTGATGGTTCGATTTATGAAGGGCGTGCATGACGACATAAGCCAAACCTTCTCAAATTTTTACCAGGGCATGGTGAGGCCATACCATGGCACCATGCCAGACGTCATGTTGTTCAAGCATTTATTTCATTTTTTTCTACAGTTGAAAACCCAATAAACAAACGTTTGTGGTTGACTATTGCCACACATTTCATCGAAATATCCGCCCATTCCTTGTAAAAGGCATGAGAATTTACTAAATGGCATGAGCATGGTTTTCCAGGACGTTCTTGTGCACCCTTTCATGCACCGATTGTTTGAACTTGAATTATGTGCATTAATGCCTAGAAAATACACATAATCCCCTAAATATGGTAAATGAACCCGGAAAAGTGCCAAATTTGAACACGGTGATTTGCAGGGTGTATGTTCATCGTAGAAAAAAACTCATGGACAAAGGACAAAGGAAATTTGGATCCCACTTCAATCTTGGTGATTTCCCCCTCGAAACAATGAAAATTCCTCGGTGATGGTTTGATTTATGAAAGGCGTGCATGACGACATAAGGCAAACATTCTCAAATTTTTACCAGGGCACGGTGAGGCCATACCATGGCACCCCGCCAGGCGTCATGTTTTCCAAGCAAGTATTTATTTTTTGTATAGTTGTTAACCCAGTAAACGACGCGTTTATGGTTGACTATTGCGACACATTTCCTTGAAATATCTGCCCATTCCTTGTAAAAGGCATGAAAATGTACTAAATAGCACGAGCATGGTTTTCTAGACCGTTCTTGTGCACCTTTTCATGCACCGATTGTTCGAACTTGAATTATGTGCATTAATGCCTAGAAAATGCACATAATCCCTTAAATATGGTAAATGAGCTCGGAAAAATGTCAATTTTGAACACGTTGCATTGGAGGCCGTATGTTGATCGTTGGAAAAAAACTGAATGACAAACTAGGATGGAAATTTGGATTCCCCTTCAATCTTGGTGATTTCCCTCTCGAAAGCATGGAACTTCCTCGGTGATGGTTCGATGTATGAAGGGCGTGCATGACAACATAAATCAAACCTTCTCAGCTTTTTACCAGGGCACGGTGAGGCCATACCATGGCACCATGCCAGGCGTCATGTTTTTCAAGCACGTATTCCATTTTTCTATAGTTGATAACCCAGTAAATGACGCGTTTGTGGTTGACTATTGCCACGCATTCCCTTGAAATCTCTGCCCATTCCTTGTAAAAGGCTTGAGAATTTACTAAATACCACAAGTATGGTTTTTTCAGACCATTCTTGTGCACCTTTTCATGCACTGATCGTTCGAATTTGAATTATGTGGATTAATGCCTAGAAAATGCACATAATCCCCCAATATGGTAAATGAGCCCGGAAAAATGCCAAATTTTAACACGTTGCATTCGAGGGGGTATGTTGATTGTAGAAAAAACTGAATGACAAGCTAGGAAGGAAATTTGGATTCCCCGCCCCTTCAATCTTGCTGATTTCCCCCTCGAAACCATGAAATTTCCTCGGTGATGGTTCGATTTATGAATGGCGTGCATGACGACATAAGGCAAACATTCTCAAATTTTTACCAAGGCATGGTGAGGCCATACCATGGCACCACGCCAGGCGTCATGTTTTCCAAGCATGTATTTTATTTTTGTATAGTTGTTAACCCAGTAAACGACGCGTTTATGGTTGACTATTGCGACACATTTCCTTGAAATATCTGCCGATTCCTTGTAAAAGGCATGAGAATTTACTAAATAGCATGATCATGGTTTTCCAGACTGTTCTCGTGCACCTTTTCATGCACCGATTGTTTGAATTTGAATTATGTGCATTAATGCCTAGAAAATGCACATAATCCCCTAAATATTGTAAATGAACCCGGAAAAGTGCCAAATTTGAACATAGTGATTTGCAGGGTTTATGTTCATCGTAGAAAAAAACTCATGGACATAGGACAAAGGAAATTTGGATTCCCCTTCAATCTCGGTGATTTACTATCGCACACGATTCATCTCCGTTGCCTCTGCGAACCGTGTGTGTTCACCCACACATGCAAAAGGAAAAAGAAAACCCTCGCCCACTTCGTCCCCACCCACTCGCCGCGGACTCCTCCACAACTTTGCACCTCATCAACTTCTATCGCGGTGGCCACCCTAAGCTCGACGGCTGTTGCCGGCAGGCGGAGGTCGCGCTCCAAAGGGCACGGGATTTCGCCCCTACCACTTTCCGCCGCCTATCTGCAGTTCTGCACCGACATTCTAGACCCTGGTCGATTGGGTTTTTTTGCGGGATTGGGCCGGGGATTTTTCTCATGGAGAAGGTAATCAACTTAGCGAAATATTCACTCATCTCTTATCGCAGTCCATTCGTCGTTGTTAATCAACCGGCGAAAATCGCCGTGGATTCATTTTTGTTCTAGCTTATTCGTGGGTGTTCATTCATGTGTCCACAGTGCGACCACAAATCGAGCAAGTGTGGTCACGGCCAGTCGGAAACGAAGTTCTATCTCACCATTCCGGATGACTTCAGGGAGCGCTCGGTATGTTCAATCTCAACCTACCACGGTCGGCATGGCCTAAATTTGTGAACATATACCGTCTGTTGCTACGTTTGGATAAAAGGTACGGTGCCACGTGCAGCCTAGATGTCGAAGCCGATCCCCCCCTCCTATATTAGGCAAATATATGATGTATTGTTCATTCAGTTACTCTCATATTTGCATCAAATCTTTGTTACATTATCTATTTTTAATTATATATTTTTGTACTTTGCTTTCATCTATATATTGATCTGTTCTATCAGTTACTCCCATATTTGCATCATGCTCTGTTATTTCAATATATCTAATTTACGATCTTAATTTTCATTTCAAGTAGTACATCCCTTGCTTTGCAAGAACAGGAGTAGAAGGAAATCTTCGGCTTTACTTTGTTGATGACTCCATGGATATCATATTGACAACGCAGCATGGATTTACAATGACGATTAGCGTAAAACTTGATAAAGATGGTCACTCCTATTTTGATGCGGACCTTTGGAGAAAAATGTATAAGTGTTATGAACTGAAAGCTAGCAATAAAATTCTAGTGCGTGCACCACAGTTTGGTCTAATTAACATGGATGTTTACTTCCCCAACATCATCAACCGATCAAAGTCTGATCGAGGTTAGTGTGCTTTCAACTTTCTCCATGCTGGCATATTACTTAGGAAAATCGGGGTATTTGTTCTGACTAATTGGTCACTATTTAAGCAACCAATTGTGATTTCATTTTCTGACTCCGTTCCTAGGCAGTAACAAATTCTATTTACCAATTTATGCGCACTATATATTCTTCTGCCATGTTCTAAATAAACAATACCTTTCCACCTTTTAAGCAGGACATGTTGGATGCATAGTGAACGATCTGTATGTTACTAAGCGTACCAAATTTCACTGGAAGGACTTGAAGCATGTCATAAACTTTGTGGATAATCTGACAGAGATAGCACAGCATATGAACGCTGGATTTTGGATGGGATTAATTATACCTATGGTGCACACATTGAACAAGACCAATTGTGTGCACAAAACGCTGGTAAAAAGTCTTATTTTAATGTTGATGCTCATAAACTATATATATCTTCAACGATATGTTACAATTGGTTTTTATTCTACATTTCAACAGAAATTGCCCGCTATAGCAGTTCCTGGATCGATTTCCCGGCGTGGTCGAGTTACACTTGTGCCTGCTAATAACGCCAAAGTGATTGCAAGGTACTGCATTTCCCGTAGAAATGGAACCATTCAAATTAACAAGTTCTCGTTTGTCGTGGCAATGCATCCATATTGGAAAATTGGAGACACTGTTCTACTCATGCTCTACCAAGGCACAGGAGGGCTCTTCCTTTTCATTGACGAGATGCCGAGTCGCCGTGATCAAGCTGCTTCCAGCGGATAGTTGTGGTTGTTGGCCCTCAGCCTCTTAAAATGTGCTAGCTGTTACTATATTAAGTATGTAGATATGGACCATATGGTTGTTGGCCCTCAGCCTCTTAAAATGTGATAGTTGTTACTATGTTAAGTATGTAGATATGGACCATATGGTTGTCAAAACCGTGTTACGAAGATCCTCTTTTTGTTGAATAGTGTAACCACTATATATATGTTACTCAAATGCTGTTAGCCAAGTTCTTAAATTTTCATGGAAAGTATTAGTATCGTACACAGTTCATTGAGTTTAAGCGTGTGCCCGATGTCCAGAAGGCATATGCATATTAGCTGTCCATATTGCAAATTCACACACGTGTTAACATAAGGAAACGTATGTCTAACTTACTAATCATCGCACACGAGTACTCGCAGACGCATCGTGTGCGATACTCCTAGCCACCGCAAGCAACTAGTTTGCATTTTTCAAAGTTTTTTGTACACACAGAATCGCACACGAACTAACTGTAGTAACCGTCTGTGTTGTAATTTCTCATCGCAAACAGTTCATCCGAGTCGGCTGTTTGCCACGTATCACACACATCTTGTTTACACGACTCATTTGTGTTCTTTTGGCTCATCGCAAACAGTTCATCTATGTGAACTGTATGCCGCATATGACACACATCTTGTTAAGTTGAACCGTTTCTGTTGTGTTCCCTAATCGAAAATAGTTCGTCCGAGTGAACCGTATGTCATATATCACACACACCTTGTTCTGGCTAACCGTTTCTGTTGAACTCCCTAATAGCAAACAGTTCATCGGAGCGAACTGTATGCCGTATATCGCACACACATTGATATGGCTGCCCGTTTCTGTTGTTCTGCTTCATCGCAAACAGTTCTGATGGATCAACCGTGTGCCCTGCATCGCACACGCAACTAAAATCGGAACCGTGTTTGATGGCTCTGCCATCGCAAATGTTTTGCATCTTTTTTGACCATTTTTTTACATCACCGTTTGCGATGAATGCATCGCACACAGTTTCGTCAAAGGGTCTCTAATCGTAGTGTCGCGTGAGCAGCATCCTGCAGTAGTGTTACATCATACTCCCTCTGTCCGGATTACATGTCGCCGAAATAGATAAAAATGGATGTATCTAGAACTGAAATACGCCTAGACAAATCCATTTATTTCTGGATGGAGGGAATACATGTCAATATGTCATGCCTTTCTATTCTTCAGTACCTATTCCATCTCTCTGTCGTAGCATGTTTTATAACTGAAGCACCATTCTTCTATATAAGGCATGCAAGGGGAAGACGGCTATGTTAGAATCTGAAGGGTTACAGACAAGGTCTTTGCAAAAGATCCAAACGCCAGGAGATAGTAAACCAACTCCAGTGTTCATAGATACTGCTCAGCACAGAGAAACCCAAATCCTACTGATAATAAGCAGATTCAAGTGGCCAACGAACTAGTCCGCTCCAGTCCAGCAAAAATATGTCAACTCCATTCTAAAAAGCGTGTGCGTATCCTCACATCATGAAATTTTATAGCATTCAGATCATATTTTCTACATGTTTCTTACCCATCTCTCTTTTAGAAAATAAGCTTAAAGGATAGAAGACTTTCTAAACTGGGATCGTGTTCGAGGAAAGTATCTTGCGAAAATTCTCTGCGCTCCAATGCTGATGTAAGTATCTGTTGTATACCACTATATTTTTACATCAGCATGTATTTTGCTAATTGGTGTGAATCCAACCTTTATCTGATCTAAACTTACTTGTAGCAAAATGTAAAATTAAAGGCGACAATGTTGATTTTTATAAGGAAAACTGCCTGGTAGTTTTGCATACAGAGCTGCATGAGTGTACTATCTCATATCATGCACATTACTAAATTGTAGTGTTGTTCTGGTTGCCCAATCATTCATTGTGTCAATGTTGCTTTCCTATTACCTTACCTGGCTGATGATAGCTGTGCCATATTATGTTAATTTGGTGTAGGCTGATGTGGTCTGGTTGCCCAAATGTTTGTTGTGTCAATGTTGCTTTCCTATTTATCTGACCTGGCCAATGATAGCAATGCTAGAGTGTTAATTTGGTCCAGGCTGCCGAAGATAAGAAGACAAACTCTGAAAACAGCAAGGCAACCCCATTGTTTCTTTCCAATAAATCTAGGCCAGGTAATATGGCAATAACTCATGATTAATCTATTCAATTCCCCTCCTAATTTATGTTATGATGCAGTGGTCGAGACACTCTCCACTATCAATAATACAAGCCTGCCCAAATCTCCATCTGAATCTGTTCAGTTTCCTCTGTCTTGAATCCAATGGAAAAATGTATGTTTGTGAACTAATTACTGGCTGAAGCAATGATGGAAATCATGGAGGAATCAGAGGTGCACATTCTTGCGCAACAACAACAACTGATCAATGTTTTCAAAGATAGTGTAGCAAAGAAGGAAGAACTTGCTCACATGCTTATGGGCGTCATCCGCGCTGAGGTTGCAGATTGTGAGGTTGTAGATCGTTAAGTTCTGTTCATTTATTTGCACTGGCGTCAATCTTTGATTGCCCAGTGGATGTAATTTCCTGTAATATATGCTAGATGTGCTACGTTTTTCCTTGTATGACGTACGTTTGCTTAGTGCGCCTCGCATTCCAGCTAACTGGTCGCTAGGAAGCCAAACAAGCAGTGAAATTATTAGTTAGCACGAACAGTCGTGGGCACTATATGAAGGATAGCAGCCCACTGTCCTTAATGGGCTTCCCTAATGGGCTCGCAGGGGCCAAAATTCTCATAGGTCTTTGATTGATCGGTTTTGGTCCTGTCCATAATTGCTCGTCGTAATGGGCTCAAATTATAGCTGGGCCGGAATCGATGTTATCTAATTGGGCCTACAGACATGTTCGAACTTTAGCGGGCCCATTAAGTTGATGGGCCGTAATCAGGTCGAAAGCTCTATTGGGCCGCTATATCTGAAACGGGCCAACAGTTAATGCTTGGCCCTGTTACCTCCTGAGTCATTAACAGGCCGACATCGAAGCGGGCAATAAGTGGGCCCACTCGATTTCACGGGCCGTTAACAGGCTGTTACTAAGGTTGGGCTATATATGGCCCAACTGTACTGTGGGCCTTTAGCAGGCCGAAAAAGACAGCGGGCTCGTACTGGACCATGAAGAGCATGGGCTGCTAAGAGGCCGAAAGTCAGGTCGGACTGTATATGGCCCAACTGTGTTGTGGGCCTTTAGGAGGCCGAAAGAGAAACCGGGCTAGTATTGGACCATGAAGAGCATGGGCCGTTAAAAGGTCAAAACTCAGGTCCGAATGCAAATGGCCCAACTCATTTATGAGCCGTTAACAGGCTGAAAGACACACCGGGCTAGAAATTGGCCCAACACTTAAATGGGTCTCTAAAAGGCCGAAAGACGTACATCCTGAAAATTGGCCCATCCCTTGAATGGGTCGTTAACAGGCCGAAACCACATCGGGCCGATATTGAGCCCAAATATATAGCGGGCTGTTAACGAGCCCGAACTAACGATGGGCTGCATTGGTGTTAAATAGTTAACGCGCCGTTGACGGGCCGAATTGGCACATCTCGTATGGGCCGTGGGCTTAGATGGACCAGACACAAGTAGGCCCTATATGGGCCGGCCTACTAATTTTGACTGGGCCGGCCTCTTTCACCTAAATGGGCCACTGTTGGGGCTTGCCACGTGCCAACGTATCACAGGCGCCTCTCGTATAATGAGTGGATGACATCTGTCCCAATACTGAGCCGACACGTGGATCCTCCGGCGAATGAGAAATTTACACGTGGAAAATCCCCATTGGTCGGGGCTATTAACGGGTTATCAGATCCAAAACGGAACCCGATATCTTAACGGCGACCCGTTACGGTGGATGCCACATATCGGTTACCCTTGACGAAAACACTTCCATGACACGCCATTTATCGTCATGGAAGTGGACACTTCCGTGATGATAATTTTGGTATTGTCATGGAACACTTCTACGACAGCACAGGTATGACTATCTTGATTTTGTCATAAAATTGTCATGGATGTACATGCATGACAGAAAACGTGACCTACTGTGACAAACACGTATCATCACGGAAGTGTATTTTTTTGTAATGTTGGATATCATCATAACTTTTCGCTTTTTCTATCAATTGCTCGATAGTAATTTGTTCACCCACCGTATGCTTTCTTTCAAGAGAGAAGACTCTAGTGAAACCTATGGCCCCCGGGTCTATTTTCCATCATATATTTTCAGATCTATAAACCAAAAAGCCCAAAAATACCTTGCTGCAATTTATTTACTTTTATTTTGTTTTACGTTTTAGTAATCTTTTGTACTATCTCTATCAGATCTCATCCTTGCAAGTGAATGTGAAGGGATTAACAACCCCTTTATCGCGTTGGGTGCAAGTGTTTGATTGTTTGTGCAGGTGCATAGATTGGAGACTTGCGTGTACCTCCTACTGGATTGATACCTTGGTTCTCAAACCGAGGGAAATACTTATATCTACTTTGCTGCATCACCCTTTCCTCTTCAAGGGAAAAACCAACGCAAGCTCAAGAAGTAGCAGGAAGAATTTCTGGCGCCGTTGCCGGGGAAGTTCTACATCAAGCCTACCAAGTACCCACCATAAACTCTCATCTCTTGCATTACATTATTTGCCATTTGCCTCTCGTTTTCATCTCCCCCACTTCACAAAAATTTGCCGTTTCATTCGCCTTCTTTTTCGTTCGCCGTTTTCTCATTAGATCTATCTTTTTGGTTGCAATCTTGTTTGCTACCTTTGCTTGTGTTACCATGTGCCTTCTATTTGCTTTCATCTTCACTTGCTAAAAATCTATTGATATGGATCCTCATCCACTTGCTAATCTTTTCAAAAGATCTGATTATGTAGAACCAATTGCTAGTGAGTTGAGTGCACTTGATTATCTTTATGAAGTTTTGCTTCAGATTTGTGAATCTGAAAATTGTGATGAAGAAATTTATGAAGTGATTCATGATAGCTCCTTGAATGAAAAGCATGATTGCAATGATTTTACTATAAATTCTATTAATGTCAATTGTGCTAATAATATGCAAAACCATAAGCTTGGGGATGCTAATTTTATTATGTCCATTACTTATTGCAATGATCATGATTGGGGTGATTCTTCTTGTGATCTTGAAAATTTGTTTAAGCCTCATGATGAATATGTTTGCGATAATACTGAAAGTGGTTTTGGAAGAGTGTCAACTCTAGGTAATAATGATCCCACTACTTTGGAAAATGATCAATCTTATGAAATTTATGATAAAAGTGGACTTGGAGAGGTCATGACTTTATTTGTTGATCCCACTATTTTGGAAGAGTGTCAACTTTGCATGCATGTGGATCTTAAAAAGAAAATTTTATTTGATAGCTATATTGTTGAATTTGATTATGATCCTACATGTAATTATTATGAGATAGGAAAATATGGTAGTAGAAATTTTCATGTTACTAATTTACCACTCGTTATGTTGAGATTGCTATTTTTTCTTTCTTCTTCCTTGCATATGCTAGATATTTCTTGTCTTGATAATTGATGTTGGCTTGAACTATGTCGGTATTTCCCCAAAGAGGAAGGGATGATGCAGCACAACAACGGTAGGTATTTCCCTCAGTGATGAGACCAAGGTTATCGAACCAGTAGGAGAACCAAGCAACACTACGTAAACATCACTTGCATACAAAGAACAAATACTTGCAACCCGACGCGTTAAAGGGGTTGTCAATCCCTTTCGGGTAACGGCGTCAGAAATTGGCAAACGGACGGTAGATAAATTGTAGTAGATTGGATAAATAGATCGCGAATAAAATAAAATGAAGCAAAATATTTTTGGGTTTTTAGAAATATAGATCTGAAAATAAAAGTGGCAAATAAATAAAAAGGCAAATAGCAAAATAGATCTGAAAATATATGATGAGAAAATAGACCTGGGGGCCGTAGATTTCACTAGTGGCTTCTCTCGAGAAAAATAGCATATGGTGGGTAAACAAATTAATGTTGGGCAATTGATAGAACTTCAAATAATTATGACGATATCCAAGCAATGATCATTATATAGGCATCACGTCCAAGATTAGTAGACCGACTCCTGCCTGCATCTACTACTATTACTCCACACATCGACCGCTATCCAGCATGCATCTAGTGTATTAAGTTCATGGAGAAACAGAGTAATGCAATAAGAACGATGACATGATGTAGACAAGATCTATTTATGTAGAAATAGACCCCATCTTGTTATCCTTAATAGCAACGATACATACGTGTCGGTTCCCCTCCTGTCACTGGGATCAAGCACCGTAAGATCGAACCCATCACAAAGCACCTCTTCCCATGGCAAGAAAAATCGATCTAGTTGGCCTAACTAAACCAAAGATTCGAAGAAGAAATACGAGGCTATAAGTAATCATGCATATAAGAGATGAAAAGACTCAAATAACTTTCATGGATAAAAACATAGATCTAATAATAAACTCAACGTTCATCGGATCCCAACAAACACACCACAAAAAGAGTTACATCAAATAGATCTCCAAGAGACCATTGTATTGAGAATCAAAAGAGAGAGAGGAAGCCATCTAGCTACAAACTACGGACCCGTAGGTCTACAATGAACTACTCACGCATCATCGGAGAGGCACCAATGAGGATGATGAACCCCTCTGTGATGGTGTCTAGATTGGATCTGTGGTTTCTGGAACTTGCGGCGGCTGGAATTGATTTTTGTCGACTCCCCTAGGGTTTCTGGAATATTGGGGTATTTATAGAGCAAAGAGGCGGTGCGGGAGGTGGCCGAGGTGGGCACAACCCACCTGGCTGGTGGGTTGTGCTCCCCTCGGAGCCCCCCTCAGGAACTTTCTTGGCCCAACTTGTGTCTTCTGGTCCAGAAAAAATCACCAAAAAGTTTTGCTGCATTTGGACTCCGTTTGGTATTGATTTCCTGTGAAGTAAAAAACAAGCAAACAAATAGCAACTGGCACTGGGCACTATGTCAATAGGTTAGTCCCAAAAAATGATATAAAGTTGCTATAAAATGATTGTAAAACATCCAAGAATGATAATATAACAGCATGGAACAATCAAAAATTATAGATACGTTGGAGACGTATCAGCATCCCCAAGCTTAATTCCTGCTCGTCCTCGAGTAGGTAAATGATAAAAATAGAATTTTTGATGTGGAATGCTGCCTAACATGTTCATCACATATTCTTTTCTTTGTAGCATGGACATTTGGACTTTTATATGATTCAAAGCAATAGTCTAGTTTTGACATGAAGATTTCAATACTCAAGCATATCAACAAGCAACCATGTCTTTCAAAATATCAACACTAAAGCAAGTTATCCCTAGCCCATTATGCTCAATCATTGATCCATTCATGAAACACACTCGCATGTTAGCTACACCCAATGCTCAAGTACGATCATAGTGCCCCTTAGTTGGTGCTTTATAAGAGAAGATGGAGACTCAAAATAAAAATTGCATAAAGTAAAATAAAGGCCCTTCGCAGAGGGAAGTAGGGATTTGTAGAGGTGCTAGAGCTCAAAGCGAAAAAAAGTAGAGATAAAACATTTTGGGTGGCATGCTTTTCCTGTCAACGAAAATGATCGAGTAGTTCCCAATACTTTCCATGCTAGATATATCATAGGCGGTTCCCAAACAAAAAATAAAGTTTATTCCTTTTTCCACCATACTTTCACTTTCCATGGCTAGACGTATCCACGGGTGCCCTCCATACCAACACTTTCCAAGGAATTTATTATTTGACAACATAAAGTAATTTCATTTTTCATTTCGGAACTGGGCATCCCTAATACCTTTGTCGTACTCTCGTGCAATGACAAGTGAATAAACACTCATCTTGAGAATAACACATCTAGCATGGAAATATATCAGCCACCCCCTACCGTTTCATGAGCGGCACGAGCACACAAAAGAGAAATTTATTTTGAAATTAGAGATGGCACATACAAATTTGCTTAGAACGGCACGGAAATACCGCATATAGGTAGGTATAGTGGACTCATATGGCAAAACTGGTTTAAGGATTTTGGATGCACAAGTAGTGATCATACTTAGTGCAAATGAAGGCTAGCAAAAGATTGAGAAGCATCCAACCAAGAAACGAAAAATCTCATAAGCGAGCATTAAGCATAACTAACACCGAATAATGCACCACAAGTAGGATGTAATTTCATTGCATAACTATTGACTTTCGTGCTTGCATAGGGAATCACAAACCTTAACACCAATATTCTTACTAAAGCATAATTACTCATCAACATGACTCACATATTATATAAACATATCGCAAAACTATTACAAGGAATCAAGTTTATTTTGTCCAATTATCTTCATGAAAGTTTTTATTATATCCCTCTTGAATATCTATCACTTTGGGACTAGTTTAATGTGTTGCTTTTGATAGCTCAAACAAATCTAAGTGAAGAACATGAGCATAAAAATTTTCTTCTCTCAAAATAATTTAAGTGAAGCAAGAGAGAATTTCTATAAAAATTACTAACTCTCAAATAAATCTAAGTGAAGCATGAGAGCATTTCTTCAAAAATACTAAAGCACACCATGCTCAAAAAGATATAAGTGAAGCACTAGAGCAATTCCATAACTCATAAAGATTTAAGTGAAGCATAGAGAGCAATTCTAACAAGTCATAGCATAATTTTGGCTCCCTCAAATAGGTGTGTCCAGCAAGGATTCATGACTTAAAATAAAAAGCAAAACAAGCAAATACTCATATCATACAAGACGCTCCAAGCAAAACTCATGATATGTGACGAATAAAAATATAGCTCCAAGTAAAATACCGATGGTCGTTAGAAGAAAGAGGGGATGCCACTCGGGCATCCCCAAGCTTAGTTGCTTGCTTCTCTTTGGATAATGGCTTGGGGTGCCATGGGGCATCCCCAAGCTTAGGTTCTTCTTACTCCTTATTCCTTCATCCATCGTAATCTCAGCCAAAACTTGAAAACTTCAATCACACAAAACTCAACAAAACCTTCATGAGATCCGTTAATATAAGAAAACCAATCTTTACTTTAAATACTGTAGAAAACCCATTCAATTTTTTTTCTTGCATTATATCTACTGTATTCTAACATTACCATGGCTTATAACCTCCAATAAAAACCATAGATTCATCAAAATAAGCACACAATGCAAAGAAAATAGAATCTGTCAAAAACATAATAGTCTGAAAATATATGAATTGTTCTCATACTTTTGTAACTCCAAAAATCCTGACAAATTAGGAAAACATAGGCAATTTGTATATAAATCTTGTGTAAAAAATTCAGAATTTTTCGTCACTTATGTGAATTTTCAAAATTATTTTACTGGACGCAAAAGTTTCTGTTTTCCAACAAGATCAAATCAACTATCACCAAAGCTATCCTAAAGGCTTTACTTGGCACAAACACTAATTAAAACACAAAAAACACAATAATAACAGTAGCATAATTGTGCAAACACCCAAGAACAGAAATAAAAAGACAAAAATAAATTTTATTCATTGGGTTGCCTCCCAACAAGCGCTATAGTTTTATGCCCCTAGCTAGGCATAAGTAATTTTGATGATGCTCGCACGAAAGATAAGAATTGAAACACAAAAAGAGCATCATGAAATATATGACAAAAACATTTAAGTCTAACATACTTCCTATGCATAGGAATTTTACAAGCAAACAAATTATCAAGACAAGAAACATCTAACATATGCAAAGAGGAGGAATAAAACATTGACGATCTCAACATAACGAGAGGTAATTTAGTAACATGAAAATTTCTACAACCATATTTTTGTCTCTCATAATAATTACATGTAGGATCATAATCAAATTCAACAATATAACTATCACATAAAATATTCTCTTCATGATCCACATGCATGCAAAGTTGACACTCTTCCAAAATAGTGGGATTATCATCAAATAAAGTCATGACCTCTCCAAGCCCACTTTTATCAAAAATTTCATAAGATTGAACACTCTCCAAATAAGTGGGATTATTTTTAGCTAAAGTTGACACTCTTCCAAACCCACTTTTAATATTATCGCAAGCATATTCATCATGAGTTTTACATAAATTTTCAAGATCATAAGAATCATTATCACCCCAATCATGATCATTGCAATCAGTAGTGGACATAACAAAACAAGCATCCCCAAGCTTGGGGTTTTGCATATCACTAACACAATTGACATTAATAGAGTTTATAATAACATCATTGCAATCATGTTTTTTATTCAAGGAGCTATCATGAATCACTTCATCAATTTCTTCTTTCAACACTTCATCACAATTTTCAGATTCATAAATTTCAAGCAAAACTTCATAGAGATAATCTAGTGAACTCAATTCACTAGTAACGGGTTCATAATAATTGGATCTTTTGAAAAGATTAGCAAGTGGATGAGGATCCATAACAATAGATTTTTAGCAAGCGAAGATGCAAGCAAATAGAAGGCACATGGCAACACAAGCAAACATGAGATCTTACGAGAAAAGGGCAAACAAAAAAGAAGGCGAATAAAACGGCAAATTTTTTGTGAAGTGGGGGAGATGAAAACGAGAGGCAAATGGCAAATAATGTAAATTGCAAGGAGATGAGATTTGTCATTAAGAACCTGGTAGATGTTGATGATGTCTCCCCGGCAACGGCGCCAGAAATTCGCTCGTGGCCGGGAGACTATCTTGACTTGATTCTCCCCGGCAACGGCGCCAGAAATTTCTTTTGATGTTGGCTTGAACTACGTCGGTATTTCCCCAAAGAGGAAGAGATGATGCAGCACAGCAACGGTAGGTATTTCCCTCAGTGATGAGACCAAGGTTATCGAACCAGTAGGAGAACCAAGCAACACTACGTAAACAACACCTGCATACAAAGAACAAATACTTGCAACCCGACGTGTTAAAGGGGTTGTCAATCCCTTTCGGGTAACGGCGCCAGAAATTGGCAAATGGATGGTAGATAAATTGTAGTAGATTGGATAAATAGATCGCGAATAAAATAAAGTGAAGCAACATATTTTTGGGTTTTTAGAAATATAGATCTAAAAATAAAAGTGGCAAATAAATAAAAAGGCAAATAGCAAAATAGATCTGAAAATATATGATGAGAAAATAGACCCGGGGGCCGTAGATTTCACTAGTGGCTTCTCTCGAGAAAAATAGCATACAGTGGGTAAACAAATTACTGTTGGGCAATTGATAGAACTTCAAATAATTATGACGATATCCAGGCAATGATCATTATATAGGCATCACGTCCAAGATTAGTAGACCGACTCGTGCCTGCATCTACTACTATTACTCCACACATCGACCGCTATCCAGCATGCATCTAGTGTATTAAGTTCATGGAGAAACGGAGTATTGCAATAAAAACGATGACATGATGTAGACAAGATCTATTTATGAGAAATAGACCCCATCTTGTTATCCTTAATAGCAACGATACATACGTGTCGGTTCCCCTTCTATCACTGGGATCAAGCACCGTAAGATCGAACCCATCACAAAGCACCTCTTGCCATGGCAAGAAAAATCGATCTAGTTGGCCTAACTAAACCAAAGATTCGAAGAAGAAATACGAGGCTATAAGTAATCATGCATATAAGAGATTAAAAGACTCAAATAACTTTCATGGATAAAAACATAGATCTGATCATAAACTCAAAGTTCATCGGATCCCAACCAACACACCGCAAAAAGAGTTACATCAAATAGATCTCCAAGAGACCATTGTATTGAGAATCAAAAGAGAGAGAGGAAGCCATCTAGCTACTAACTACGGACCCGTAGGTCTACAATGAACTACTCACGCATCATCGGAGAGGCACCAATGAGGATGATGAACCCCTCCATGATGGTGTCTAGATTGGATCTGTGGTTTCTGGAACTTGCGGCGGCTGGAATTGATTATTGTCGACTCCCCTAGGGTTTCTGGAATATTGGGATATTTATAGAGCAAAGAGGCGGTGCAGAAGGTGGCCGAGGTGGGCACAACTCACCTGGGCGCGCCCTGGTGGGTTGTGCTCCCTCGAAGCCCCCCTCAGGTACTTTCTTGGCCCAACTTGTGTCTTTTGGTCCAGAAAAAATCACCAAAAAGTTTCGCTGCGTTTGGACTCCGTTTGGTATTGATTTCCTGTGAAGTAAAAAAACATGCAAAAAAAACAGCAACTGGCACTGGGCACTATGTCAATAGGTTAGTCCCAAAAAATGATATAAAGTTGCTATAAAATGATTGTAAAACATCCAAGAATGATAATATAATAGCATGGAACAATCAAAAATTATAGATACGTTGAAGACGTATCAATAATTTGTTTGCTTATAAAATTCCTAAGCATCGGAAGTACGTTAGACTTAAATGCGTTTGTCACATGTATTATGATATTTTTTTTGTGTTTCAATTCTTATCTTTCACACGAGCATCATCAAAATTATCAATGCCTAGCTAGGGGCATAAAACGATAGCGCTTGTTGGGAGGCTACCCAATGAATAAAATTTATTTTTGCCTTTTTCTTTATGTTCTTGAGTGTTTGCACAATTATGCCTCTGTTATGATTGTGTTTTTCATGTTTTAATTAGTGTTTGTGCCAAGTAAAGCCTTTGGGATAGCTTTGGTAATAGTTGATTTGATCCTGTTGGAAAACAGAAACTTTTGCGTCTAGTAAAATAATTTTATAAATTAACATAAGCGACAAAAAATTCTGAATTTTTCACACAAGATTTATATACAAATTTACTCTGCTGTCCTAATTTTTAAGCATTTTTGGAGTTACAGAAGTATACGAAGTTTACAGATTGGTACAGACTGTTCTGTTTTTGTCAGATTCTGTTTTCTATGTGTTGTTTGCTTATTTTGATGAATCTATGGGTAGTATCGGGGGCTATGAACCATGGAAAAGTTGGAATACAGTATATATCACACCAATATAAATAAAGAATGAGTTCACAACAGTACCAAAAAGTGTTGATTTATTTTCTTATACTAACGGATCTGATGAATTTTCTGTTGAGTTTTGTGTTGTGAAGTTTTCAAGTTTTGGGTAGAGATTTGATGGACTATGGAATAAGGAGTGGCAAGAGCCTAAACTTGGGGATGCCCAAGGCACCCCAAGGTAATATTCAAGGACAACCAAGCATCTAAGCTTGGGGATGCCCCGGATGGCATCCCCTCTTTCGTCTTCAATCCATCGGTAAATTTACTTGAGGCTATATTTTTATTCACCACATGATATGTGTTTTGCTTGGAGCGTCTTGTATGATATGAGTCTTTGCTTTTTAGTTTGCCACAATCATCCTTTCTGTACACACCTTTTGAGAGGGAAACGCATGAATCGTGATTTATTAGAATACTCTATGTGCTTCACTTATATCTTTTGAGCTAGGCAATTTACTCTAGTGCTTCACTTATATCTTTTTAGAGCACAGCGGTGGCTTTATTTTATAGAAATTGTTGAACCCTCATGCTTCACTTATATTATTTTGAGAGTCTCTAAACATCATGATAATTTTCTTAGGTTATGAATTTAGTCCTAATATGATGGGCATGCAAGAGGGATATAATAAAAACTTTCATATAAAGAGCGTTGAATACTATGAGAAATTTGATTCCTTGCATTTGTTCTGAGATATAAAGATGGTGATATTAGAGTCATGCTAGTGAGTAATTGTGGATTGGTAGAAATACTTGTGTTAAAGTTTATGATTCCCGTAGCATGCACGTATGGTGAACCGTTATGTGATGAAGTCGGAGCATGATTTATTTATTGATTGTGCTCCTTATGAGTGGCGGTCGGGGACGAGCGATGGTATTTTCCTACCAATCTATCCCCCTAGGAGCATGCGTGTAGTACTTTGTTTCGATAGCTAATAAATTTTTGCAATAAGTATGTGAGTTCTTTATGACTAATGTTGAGTCCATGGATTATACGCACTCTCATCCTTCACCATTGCTAGCCTCTCTAGTACCGCGCAATTCTCGCCAGAGCATTAAACCCACCATATACCTTCCTCAAAACAGCCACCATACCTACCTATTATGGCATTTCCATAGCCTTTCCGAGATATATTGCCATGCAACTTCCACCGTTCCGTTTATTATGACACGCATCATTATTGTCATATTGCTTTGCATAATCATGTAGTTGGCATAGTATTTGTGGCAAGGCCACCGTTTATTTTTTTATATACATGTCACTCTTGATCATTGCACATCCTGGTACACCGCCGGAGGCATTCATATAGAGTCATATCTTGTTCTAGAATCAAGTTGTAAGTAAATAAAAGTGTGATGATCATCATTATTAGAGCATTGTCCCATGTGAGGAAAGGATGATGGAAGCTATGATTCCCTCACAAGTTGGGATGAGTCTCCGGACATTACAAAAAAATAAAAGAGGCCAAAAGAAGCCTAAACAAAAAAAATGAGAGAAAAGAGAGAAGGGGCAATGCTACTATCCTTTTACCACACTTGTGCTTCAAAGTAGCACCATGATCTTCATGATAGAGAGTCTCCTATGTTGTCACTTTCATATACTAGTGGGAATTTTTCATTATAGAACTTGGCTTGTATATTCCCATGATGGGCTTCTCAAATTGCCCCAGGTCTTCATGAGCAAGCGAGTTGGATGCACACCCACTTAGTTTCTTTTTGAGATTTCATACACTTATAGCTCTAGTGCATCCGTTGCATGGCAATCCCTACTCACTCACATTGATATCTATTGATGGGCATCTCTATAGCCCATTAATACACCTAGTTGATGTGAGAATTTCTCCTTCTTTTTGTCTTCTCCACAACCACCATATTCTAGTCCACCTATAGTGCTATATCCATGGCTCACGCTCATGTATTGCATGAAAGTTGAAAAAGTTTGAGAACATCAAAAGTATGAAACAATTGCTTGACTTGTCATCGGGGTTTTGCATGATTTAATACTTTTTGTGATGAATATGGAGCATAGCCAGACTATATGATTTTGTAGGGATAACTTTCTTTGGCCATGTTATTTTAAGAAGACACGATTGCTTTATTAGTATGCTTGAAGTATTATTGTTTTTATGTCAATATTAAACTTTTGTTTTCAATCTTATGGATCTGAATATTCATGCCACAATAAAGAAAATTATATGGATAAATATGTTAGGTAGCATTCCACATCAAAAATTCTGTTTTTATCATTTGCCTACTCGAGGACGAGTAGGAATTAAGCTTGGGGATGCTTGATACATCTCCAACGTATCTATAATTTTTTATTTTTTTCATGCTATTATATTATCTATTTTTGATGTTTTATATGCATTAATATGCTATGTTATGTTATTTTTGGGACTAACTTATTAACCTAGAGCCCAGTGCCAGTTTCTGTTTTTTTTCCTTGTTTTTGAGTTTTACAGAAAAGGAATATCAAACGGAGTCCAAACGGAATAAAACTTTCGCGATGATTTTTCTTGGACTAGAAGACACCCAACAAACTTGGAGATGGGGCCAGAAGATCCCCGAGGAGGCCACAAGCCTCAGGTCCGCGCACTAGGGGGCGCGCCCTGAGGGCTTGTGGGCCCCTCACAGGTCCCCTAACCCTAATTCCAGCTCTATAAATTCCCAAATATTCCCAAATGACCAGAAGCGTCCACCAAAATACTTTTTCGCCGCCGTAACCTTCTGTACCCATGAGATCCAATCTTGGGGCCTTTTCCGGCACCCTGTCGGAGGGGGATTCGATCACGGAGGGCTTCTACATCAACTCTATTGCCCTTCCGATGAAGCGTGAGTAGTTTATCACAGACCTACGGGTCCATAGCTAGTAGCTAGATGGCTTCTTCTCTCTCTTTGATCTTCAATACAATGTTCTCCTTGATGTTCTTGGAGATCTATCCGATCTAACATTCTTTTGCGGTGTGTTTATCGAGATCCGATGAATTGTGGATTTATGATCAGATTATATATGAATATTATTTGAATCTTCTCTGAATTCTTATATGCATGATTTGATATCTTTGTATTTCTCTTTGAATTATCGGTTTGGTTTGGCCAACTAGATTGGTTCTTCTTGCAATGGGAGAGGTGCTTAGTTTTGGGTTCAGTCTTGCGGTGTCCTCACCCAGTGACAAAGTAGGGGTAGCGAGGCACGTATTGTATTGTTGCCATCAAGTGTAAAAAGATGGGGTTTTCATCATATTGCTTGAGTTTATCCCTCTACATCATGTCATCTTACTTAAGGCGTTACTCCGTTCTTATGAACTTAATACTCTAGATGCATGCTGGATAGCGGTCGATGTGTGGAGTAATAGTAGTAGATGCAGGCAGGAGTCGGTCTACTTGACACGGACGTGATGCCTATATTCATAATCATTGCCTTGGATATCGTCATAACTTTGTGCTTTTCTATCAATTGCTCGACAGTAATTTGTTCACCCACCGTATGCTTTCTTTCAAGAGAGAAGCCTCTAGTGAAACCTATGGCCCCCGGGTCTATTTTCCATCATATATTTTCAGATCTATAAACCAAAAAACCCAAAAATACCTTACTGCAATTTATTTACTTTTATTTTGTTTTACGTTTTAGTAATCTTTTATATCTATCTCTATCAGATCTCATCCTTGCAAGTGACCGTGAAGGGATTGACAACCCCTTTATCGTGTTGGGTGCAAGTGTTTGATTGTTTGTGCAGGTGCATAGATTGGAGACTTGCGTGTACCTCCTACTGGATTGATACCTTGGTTCTCAAACTGAGGGAAATACTTATCTCTACTTTGCTGCATCACCCTTTCCTCTTCAAGTGAAAAACCAACGCAAGCTCAAGAAGTAGCAGTCCCCAACAATAAGCATTTCATATTTCTTTTTGGCAGTAGGTAGAGGTAGTTGAAAACTTCCAATAGTGAGTGTCGGAGATTTTTCAATAACATTAATACCATTCACTTGGAATTGTTTATTCGGAAAGTGCACCGTGTGTTCATTACCATTGATATGAAAAGTGACCTTGCTTTTATTGCAATAAATAACGCCCCCTGCGTTATTCAAAAAGGGTCTACCAAGGATAATCGACATATTGTCGTCCTCGGGCATCTCAAGTATAACAAAGTTAGTTAAGATAGTAACATTTGCAACAACAATGGGCACATCCTCACAAATACCGATAGGTATGGCAGTTGATTTCTCAGCCATTTACAAAGATATTTTAGTAGGTGTGAGTTTATTCAAATCAAGTCTTTTATATAAAGAGAAAGGCATAACACTAACACCAGCTCCTAAATCACACAAAGCAGTTTTGACATAATTTCTTTTGATGGAGCAAGGTATAGTTGATATTCTCGGATCTCCAAGTCTTTTAGGTACTCCATCCTTAAAAGAATAATTAGCAATCATGGTGGAGATTTCAGCTTCTGGTATTTTTCTCTTATTAGTAATGATGTCCTTCATATATTTTGCATAAGGGGCCATCTTTAAAATATCGGTCAAACGAGTGCGCAAAAAGACTGGCCTAAGCATTTCAGCAAAACGTTCAAATTCTTCATCATCTTTTTTCTTAGTTGATTTAGGTGGAAAGGGCATAGGTTTTTGAACCCATGATTCTCTTTCTCTTCCATGTTTTCTAGCAACAAAGTCTCTTTTATCGTATCTTTTATTTTTAGGTTGTGGGTTATCAAGATCAACAGCTGGTTCTATTTCAACATCATTATCTGGTTGTTTATCATTGCCTAGTTGAGTGTCTTCGTGAACATCATCATTATCTTTTTCATTATCACTAGATGAATGTTCATTACCAGATTGAGTTTCAGCACCGGAAATAGAAACACCATTATCATTATGAGGAGGTTTTTCTATTTCAGTTTCACTAGAGGCATGCAAAATCCTATCATTTTTCTTTTTCTTCTTCTTTCTAGAGGGACTAGGTGCATCAGTGTTAATTCTTTGAGAGTCTTGTTCAGTTCTTTTAGGGTGACCCTCAGGATAAAGTGGTTGCTGAGTCATTTTACCTCCTCTAGTTGCTACTCTAACAGCAAAGTCATTTCATCTAGCACCTCTCTTTGAGATTTAGCAACTTGTTCTAGTTGAGTTTGAACCATAGAGGCATGTTTTCCTACACCTCTAACATCATTGGAGATTCTAAATAACAAGTCACTCAAGCGAGCAATCATATTGGAATTGTATTTCAATTGTTTCATAACATTTTCATTGAAGTGATCTTGTTTTCTAATGTAGTTATCAAACTCATAAAGGCATTAACTAGGATGTTTATTGTAAGGGATGCCACTTTCATCAAATTTCATTAAAGAATTTACCTCTACCACCTTCGGTGGTGGTGTGTCAGTTCCATGTATTTCTTCAATAGGAGGTAAATTTTTAACATCCTCTGCTTTAATACCTTTTTCCTTCATACTTTTCTTTGCCTCTTGCATATCTTCAGGACTGAGATATAAGATACCCCTCTTCTTCGGAGTGGGTTTAGGAGGTAGTTCAGAAAGAGTCCAATCATCATAATTTTTCAATATATTATTCAATAATTCCTCAGCTTGTTCAACAGTTCGTTCCCTGAAAACACAACCATCACAACTATCTAGGAAGTCCCTAGAAGCATCGGTTAGTCCATTATAGAAGATATCAAGTATTTCATTTTTCTTAAGAGGATGATCAGGCAAAGAATTAAGCAATTGGAGAAGCCTGCCCCAAGCTTATGGGAGACTCTCTTCTTCAATTTGCACAAAGTTAAAAATTTCCTGTAAGGCAGCTTGTTTCTTATGAGCAGGAAAATATTTTTCAGAGAAGTAGTAAATCATATCCTGGGGACTACACACACAACCAAGAGCAAGAGTATTGTAACATATCTTAGCATCACCTTTTAATGAGAACGGAAATAATTTGAGAATATAATAGTAGCAAATCTTCTCATCATGAGCAAATAAGGTGGCTATATCATTTAATTTAGTAAGGTATGCCACAACAGTTTCAGTCTCATAGCCATGGAAAGGATCAGATTCAACCAAAGTAATTAACTCTGGGTCGACAGAGAATTCATAATCCTTATCATCAACAGAGATAGGTGAAGTAGCAAACTTAGGATCACATTTCATTCTAGCATTCAAAGATTTTTCTTTCAGTTTGCATAGTAATTTCTTAAGATCATCTCTATCATTGCAAGCAAGAAAATCTCTAGCTATCTCCTCATCCATAACATAACCTTCAGGTATCTTAGGCAATTCATATCTAGGAGAGCTAGGCCTAATAGGTGTTTCAAGATTTTCAGTTTCAAGTACTTCATCAGTTTCAGCATTCTCAATATCTTTAGCTCTAGCAATTTGTTCATCAAGAAATTCACCTAGTGGCATATTATCATCAAGCAAGGTACTAGCATCATCATGAGTAGCATTCATAGCAGAAGTAGCATCATCAATAACTTGCAACATATCAGAATTAATAGCATGTGGTGGTGTTGCAAGTCTACTCAAAATAGAAGGTGAATCAAGTGCAGAGTGTGATGGCAGTTCCTTACCTCCCCTCGTCTTAGAGGGAAAAATCTTAGTCTTGGTATCCTTCAGATTGTTCATAGTGATAAATTGATAATAATCCCAAGTGACTCAACAAATATAGCTATGCTCCCCGGCAACGGCGCCAGAAAAAGGTCTTGATAACCCACAAGTATAGGGGATCGCAACAGTTTTCGAGGGTAGAGTATTCAACCCAAATTTATAGATTCGACACAAGGGGAGCCAAAGAATATTTGTAAGTATTAGCAGTTGAGTTGTCAATTCAACCACACCTGAAGATTAAATATCTGCAGCAAAGTGATCAGTAGCACAGTAATATGATAGTTTTGATAGCAGTGATGATGGTAACAGTAACAGTAACAGTAGTAACTTAGCAAGAACAATATATAGAAAATTCGTAGGCATTGGATCGGTGAATTCGTTGGATGATATTCATCATATAACAGTCATAACCTAGGGCGATACGACACTAGCTCTAGTTCATAAATATAATGTAGGCATGTATTCTGTAAATAGTCATGCGTGCTTATGGAAAGAACTTGCATGGCATCTTTTGTCCTACCCTCCCGTGGCAGCGGGGTCCATAAGGAAACTAAGGGATATTAAGGCCTCCTTTTAATAGAGAACTGAAACAAATCATTAACACATAGTGAATACATGAACTCCTCAAACTACGGTCATCACCGGAAAGTATCCCGATTACTGTCACACCGGGGTTTACGGATCATAACACGTAATAGGTGAATATAACTTGCAAGATCGGATCTAGAACATAGATATAATGGTGATAACATAAACGGTTCAGATCTGAAATCATGGCACCCGGGCCCAAAGTGACAAGCATTAAGCATGGCAAAGTCATAACAACATCAATCTCAGAACATAATTGATACTAGGGATCAAGCCCTAACAAAACTAACTCGATTACATGATGAATCTCATCCAACTCCTCACCGACCAGCGAGCCTACAAAGGAATTACTCACTCCTGGTGGGGAGCATCATGGAATTGGCGATGGAGAAGGGCTGGTGATGATGAAGATTGAAAATCCCCCTATCCAGAGCCCCAAACGGGCTCCAGATCTGTCCTCCCGATGAAGAACAGGAGGTGGCAGCGGCTCCGTATCGTGAAACGTGATAATTCTTTCTCCCTGATTTTTTCTCCAAAAATAGAATTTTATAGAGTCAGAGTCAGGGTCTGCGGGGCTACCAGGTGGGCACAACCCACCTGGGCGTGCCTGGAGGGGGGGGGGGCGCACCCTGGTGGGTTGTGCTCACCCAGGGGCCCCCTCCGGTGGTTCTTGGCTCCAGTATTTTTCTTTTATTCCATAAAAATTCTCCAAAAAGTTTCGTTCCATTCCGATAACTTTTATTTCTGCACAAAAACAACACCATGGTAGTTTTGCTGAAAATAGCGTCAGTCCGGGTTAGTTTCATTCAAATCATGCAAATTAGAGTCCAAAACAAGAGCAAAAGCGTTAGGAAAAGTAGATACGCCGGAGACGTATCACTTATATATTGGGCATCAAGATCTATAGGGATGCTTAATAGGACTTTCACAACGCATATACCTTGACAAAGTTTTGAAGAAGTTCAAAATGGATCAGTCAAAGAAAGGGCTCTTGCCTGTGTTACAAGGTGTGAAATTGAGTCAGACTCAAAGCCCGACCACTGCATAAGATAGAGAGAAAATGAAAGTCATTCCCTATGCCTCAGCCATAGGTTCTATCATGTATGCTATGCTGTGTACCAGACCTGATGTGTGCCTTGCCATAAGTTTGGCAGGGAGGTACCAAAGTAATCCAGGAGTGGATCACTCGACAGCGGTCAAGAATATTCTAAAGTACCTGAAAAGGACCAAGGATATGTTTCTCATTTATGGAGGTGACGAAGAGCTCGTCGTAAATGGTTACGTCGATGCTAGCTTCGATGCTGATCCGGATGACTCTAAGTCACAAACCGGATACATATTTATATTGAATGGTGGAGCTGTCAGTTGGTGCAGTTCCAAGCAGAGCATCGTGGCGGGATCTACGCATGAAGGAGTCTGGATGAAGGAGTTCATATCCGATCTGGGTGTAATACCCAGTGCATCGGGTCCAATGAAAATCTTTTGTGACAACACTGGAGCAATTGCCTTAGCGAAGGAATCCAGGTTTCACAAGAGAACCAAACACATCAAGAGACACTTCAACTCCATTTGTGAAAAGATCAAGGATGGAGACATAGAGATTTGCAAAATACATACGGATCTGAATGCAGCAGACCCGTTGACTAAGCCTCTTCCGCGAGCAAAACATGATCAGCACCAAGACTCCATTAGTGTTAGATTTATTACAATGTAATCTAGATTATAGACTCTAGTGCAAGTGGGAGACTGATGGAAATATGCTCTAGTGGCAATAATAAAGTTGTTATTATTATATTTCCTTATTCATGATAAAAGTTTATTATTCATGCTAGAATTGTATTGATCGGAAACTTAAATACATGTGTGGAAACATAAACAAATACCGTGTCCTTAGTAAGCCTCTACTAGACTAGCTCGTTGATCAAAGATGGTTAAGGTTTCCTAACCATAGACATGTATTTTCACTTGATAACGGGATCACATCATTAGGAGAATGATGTGATGGACAAGACCCATCCGTTAGCTTAGCATATGATCGTTCAGTTTATTGCTATTGCTTTCTTAATGTCAAATACATATTCCTTCGACTATGAGATCATGCAATTCCCGGATACCGGAGGAATACCTTGTGTGCTATCAAACGTCACAACATAACTGGGTGATCATAAAGATGCTCTACAAGTATCTTCAAAGGTGTCTGTTGAGTTGGCGTGAATCGAGATTGGGATTTGTCACTCCATGTAACGGAGAGGTATCTCTGGGCCCTCTCGGTAATACAGCATCACAAGAAGCTTGCAAGCAAAGTGACTAAGGAGTTAGTTACAAGATGATGTATTACAGAACGAGTAAAGAGACTTGCCGGTAACGAGATTGAACTAGGTATAGAGATACCGACGATCGAATCTCGGGCAAGTAACATACCGTCAGACAAAGGGAATTACGTATGTTGTCATAAATGTTCGACCGATAAAGATCTTCGTAGAATATGTAGGAACCAATATGGGCATCTAGGTCCCGCTATTGGTTATTGACCGGAGAGGCGTCTTGGTCATGTCTACATCATTCTCGAACCCGTAGGGTCCGTACGCTTAACGTTCGTTGACGATATAGTATTTTATCAGTTATGTATGTTGGTGACCGAATGTTGTTCGGAGTCCTAGATGAGATCACGGACATGACGAGGAGCTCCGGAATAGTCCAGAGGTGAAGATTAATATATGGTATAATAGTGTTTGGTTTCCAAAAGGGTTCCGGAATTCACCGGAAGGGGTTTCAGATGTTTCCCGAAATGTTCTGGTACGAGAACACTTTATTTGGGCCAAAGGGTAAAGCCCACGGGGCTTTTGGTAAGTGCAAAAGGCAGTTTTGCGGAGGTCACGGACCTTGGCGTCTGGGTCCAGATGCCGGGAACCCTGGCGTCTGGTCCTGGAGTCCGAGAAGGACTCTTGCCTTTCGGGCAAAACCGACTTTGAGGAGGCTTTTACTCCAAGTTTCGACCCCAGGGCTCAACATATAAATAGAGGGGCAGGGCTAGCACCCAAGACACATCAAGATTCACCAAGCCGTGTGCCGGCAACCCCGCCCCTCTAGTTTATCCTCCGTTATAGTTTTCGTTGTACTTGGCGAAGCCTTGCGGAGATTGTTCTTCATCACCACATCGTCGTGCTACCGGAACTCATCTACTACTTCATCTCTCTTGCTGGATCGAGAAGACGAGGACGTCATCGAGCTAAACGTGTGCGGAACGCGGAGGTGCCGTACGTTCGGTACTTGATCGGGACGGATCGTGAAGGTGTACGACTACATCAACCGCGTTGATAAACGCTTCCGCTTAGCGATCTTCAAGGGTATGAAGATGCTCTTCCCCTCTCGTAACTATGTATCTCCATGGATAGATCTTGCGTGTGCGTAGATTTTTTTTTTCATGCAACGTTCCCCAACAAGATGGATGGGCGGATGATGTTTGAATGCGGAGAGAAGACACGTGCACCGGGATGCGACGCGAACGACGTTCTCGACCGACGCGCTGCTTCAATTCCGGCTCCAGCGAAAGGTGACGTCTGCTCTGGACCGGTATGAATATGACACTGGCGCTAGAGCAGCGCTAGCCGATTCGGACGGGAAAGGGAGAAAGTGCGGGAGAGGTTTTTGGGTTGGTCTGGGGTGTCGAACGTGTTCGTGGCAGTGGTCCGAACGCCCGCAAAGGCTCCCTGTTTGCTTCTGGTTTGCGAGAAAAGGGACATCTGGATCGTTTCTCGGACAAATGCGGGACTGCATGGGATGATGAAACATGTCCGGAGAGGTTGGTCCGGACGGATGCGGTGGGTTGAGAGTCAGTGATGTCATTAGCTCCCTTTCGTGCAGGATAGTGTGCGGTAGTACTATGACCAGGCTTTGGAATCTCAGTTGTTGCATCAAGCAAGTAGTTGGGGGTGTGCAAGCAAGCAAGGAAGGCCGGGCTCGCCGGAAACCCCAGTCCGTGGCAAGCAAAGCGGGGAGTGGAATGTTGGTGGCCGATTCCGTTGAGCTGTTGTTGTTCCCAGAAGGCGTGCGCCACTGACACAAGCAACGCAGACCAGGCGCACGCGTGGATAGGGCAGGGACGACGCGGTTCGTGCGTGAGCGTCTCTCCCTGCCGACCACTCTCCGTGTACGTGCGCTGAATCTGCGGCTGGCGCCGGGCCGACCACGGTGGTGAGATTGAGAAGCGTCACAATCCAACCCGGTCAACACACACGTAGTACTCGTCCTCCCCACCGTTGGCGACGCGGCAGCCAACGGTAACTGCCCCATCCACCATCGAAATCGGTGATTATCTAATCGATTTTTTTTTCAGTCGGCGCGTGCGTTTTCCAAATGTCCACCTCGCTTTCTTCGAGTAGAGTAGGAAGGAGCTGTCATCTTTTTCTCCTGAAACCACTCGCCGTCGTTTCCTTTTCTCTTCCTTCTCCGGCACATCGATACACGTACCAGCCCAATAATAATATTCAAAGGAAAGCTTCGAGGCAAATCCCCACGGAAATACTACTACTACGCGGCCACTTGCGTTTTGAATCTTCTCCTTTCATATTCACTTTCTTCCATTCTTTAGAAAAGGCTTGGGATTATTAATTCATTTCAAACGCATGCTTTGGTTACCAATATACTAGTATACTCTCTTTCTTGCTGTTTCCTAGTACTAATTTCCACACTTTTGAGCAACGGTGCAAAAGCAAAGGAAAGGTAGTGGAAATAAACACCAACCCGAAAAGAATAATAGAGCACCAACCATGAAAGATTTCTGAAATTAATGAAGATAGTGAACTCCTGGGAAAATATATATGAAAATGAATGACCTAAATTGAAAAACCCTTTCCTCCCCCATCACTCCACTCCTACCAGATCAACCTGAAAAAGAAATAGTACTGCAAAAATAGCACAGTCCAAATAAATAAGGAGGCGCTGCAAATAAATAAGGACACATGGCAGCCGCAGCAAAGCGAGAAATAAAAATGCATTTAAACCAAGGGAATAAGAATACTGTAATGGCCAGGTAATGGCACCCACCACGCGACCTTTGTCCGTTCCTCTCCTCTCCGGTACTCTGCTCTGGAACCAGTAGTATTTGAACGGAACGGAAGCCCCCGTTGCCACTTCAGATTCAAACCCGCAATCGACTCCACACTCCACCCCGCGATGCCGCTCCTCCTCCTCCTCCTCCTCCTCCTCATGCTGCTCGCCGCCGGCGCGGCGGGGGCAGAGTCGGCGACCCCCTCGCTTCCCATCGGCGTCAACTACGGCGCCAACGCCGACAACCTCCCCTCCCCGACCTCCGTCGCCACTTTCCTCGCCACCAAGACCACCATCAACCGCGTCAAGCTCTTCGATGCCAACCCGACCTTCATCTCCGCCTTCGCCGGCACGCCCATCTCCCTCGCCGTCTCCCTCCCCAACTCCGCCCTCCCCGCCCTCGCCGACAAGGCCACCGGCCTCGACGCCGCGCGGTCCTGGATCCGCGCCAACCTCTCCCCCTACGTCCCCGCCACCAACGTCACCCTCCTCCTCGCCGGCAACGAGATCCTCCTCTCCACCGACACCAACCTCATCCTCTCCCTCCTCCCCGCCATGCGCCGCCTCGCGCAGGCCCTCAAGGCCGAGGGCCTCACTGGCGTCCGCGTCACCACCCCGCACTACCTCGGCATCCTCGCCCCCTCCGACGGCATCCCCTCCAACGCCACATTCCGGGCGGGTTACAACACCAAGCTATTCCCGGCCATGCTCCAGTTCCACCGCGACACCGGGTCGCCCTTCATGGTGAACCCTTACCCCTACTTCAGCTACCGGCCGGAGACGCTCAACTACGCGCTCTTCCGCCCCAACAGCGGCATCTACGACCCGGCCACCAAGCTCAACTACACCAGCATGCTGGACGCCCAGATGGACGCAATCTACACCGCCATGAAGAAGCTCGGGTACGGAGACGTCGACATCGCCATCGGGGAGGCCGGATGGCCCACCCAGGCGGAGCCCGGGCAGATTGGCGTCGGGGTGCAGGAGGCCAGGGACTTCAACGAGGGCATGATTCGGGTGTGCAGCAGCGGCAAGGGCACGCCGCTGATGCCCAACAGGACATTCGAGACCTACCTCTTCTCCCTCTTCGACGAGAACCAGAAACCAGGGCCAATCGCCGAAAGGCACTTTGGCCTCTTCAACCCGGACTTCACGCCCGTCTACGACCTCGGACTCCTCCGGGACGGCGCGGTACGTACTGCGCTTTTCTCCCCTGACGATCCTTAATACTAATTATTAAAGATATGAACCTTTACCTGCCTGTCTTGTGTCCTTAAACTTATCAAATTGCTGGGGCCTAAAATCTTTTCTTTACTATAATGATTGGTTGATTGCATCCCATAATTTGTCTGGCCCCGTCTTACGATCGTGATTTTATGTTTTGTTTCTGTGGGAAATGTGGTTTCAATTGTGTCAAATTCAGCATTTTACTTGGGAGAAAAAAAAATACTCAGGGATGAACCCAGTAATAATGAACATTCCGTGTCATCCATGGGCTGCAGTTACAGTCTTACAGATGATCCGACTTGAATGCTAAAGGTGGTCCTCCATTCACACTGCATTTGTCAAAGGTGATGTGTATGGACCAACTTCTGGAAACGGCTAGCTGCTTGCTTGCGTTTCCAACTTTTGCTCCTATCCTGCATGAAACGGCTGCCTTTCTTGACGGATCCAGTATGACAGCAGGCGTGTGTGTTGATAGCAGCCTTGGACGCGTCTGGTAGTATTTCTGGACGCGCTAGGGTGGGGTGGGACCACCGCCAAAACTCAGTTATTAGATCCATATGCACATGTTTGCTAGCTATTCGCTGCTGCTGCTGCTGCAAATGTACCAGTAAGCTTGCACCGGACAATTCCGAGTTAACAAAATACCAGTACGTAGTACTCCCTCTCAAGATCTTATATTAGTTTACAGAGTGAGTACATGCTAAAAGAGGCACTAGGATCTGATATTTGAATTGGAATGGGTATCAGAATAAATGGTTTAATGACTTGAATCAACTGGTACTGTTTTAAAATGAAAAAAATCAACTCGTTGTCAACACTCCTGAGTTCTTTTTTCTTTATTAATACGGCTATGTTATAAATTCCGGATCATCACGTTAAGGGCTTCTTTGTGTTAGTTTCATTTCTTCAAAGGAAAAGATGTAACCTTGAAACTTTTCGAACGGAAGCTACCTTAAAAGCAAAGGAGATGGGGTCTTGTGTCTCAAGTTTCAACTAGAAGCCGGACCTTTGGACTTGCTATCTGTTGTTTACTGAGATGCCTGCCTATTGTCTACTAGTAAATGACAGGATAGCGCATACATCTGTGTGCCTGCCTGTGGGTTCAGATAACAGATGGAGCTTTGCTTCATTTGGCGTCATCTCCTTTCCGTGGCATTCAATACTCCTACGCATGCATCTGTTCTGCTTCAGCTGCATTAATGTTGTGGTGTGCATGTGGATTAGGCTCTCGCATCAAAGGAAGTGTTAGAAGGGATAGAGAGGAATTGTTGCGGAATATGATGGATTGTATTGCTTGAGCCTCGTAGGCATATATATAGGAGTACATGGTCAACTTGGAGTACAGGACAAGCCGGAACAAATCCTAGCCTATCTCGTATTTCCTAACTAAACATAATACTCAACATCCCCCCGCAGTCACAACGGTAGCGACGCAGACGGTGAGACTGGAGAAGAATCCGAAGGCAAGCTGACGGACACCCCCCATAGTCGTAACGGTCGATGCATCGCGGAAGTCGTGGCTGGAGTGGAAACCGACGAGGTTACTCAAGCAAGGCGGTAGCCCTTTGTGCCGATGTCGACGTAGCTGAGAGCGTAGGGTGGTGTAGCCGTTGTTGAGGTAGCCGTGCGAGTGACGCCGTGGTCGATGTCGAGTCGGGGTGGCCGGTGTCGAGGTAGTCGCCGTGGACCGGGAAGAAGAGCAGCGCGGCGGCCTGAGGAGGCGGTGGCGGCTAGGTCAGAAGCGCGGCGACAGTGCTCGAAATAGACGAGGAAGAACCCGACAGCGTGACGAAGACCGGCGCGGACGGGGGCGTTCCCGCGCCTAGGGAGGCGGCGTGACGCATACCACGTAGAAGTCGACGCGCGGGAACGGCGAAGTGGACCGCGCGCCGCGACGCTACGGCCTAAAGGGGCGACGCAGCGGCAACGCGCGCGTTGGGGCAACGACAGGGAAGACCTCAGGGCGGTTGCAGGGACTGCGTGCCACGCTCGCTACGGCCCGACGAGGCGACGCAGCGGCAGCGCGAGGGTCGGTGCAGCCACGAGGGTCGGTAGCCCTTTGTGCCGATGTCGACGTAGCTGAGAGCGTAGGGTGGTGTAGCCGTTGTTGAGGTAGCCGTGCGAGTGACGCCGTGGTCGATGTCGAGTCGGGGTGGCCGGTGTCGAGGTAGTCGCCGTGGACCGGGAAGAAGAGCAGCGCGGCGGCCTGAGGAGGCGGTGGCGGCTAGGTCAGAAGCGCGGCGACAGTGCTCGAAATAGACGAGGAAGAACCCGACAGCGTGACGAAGACCGGCGCGGACGGGGGCGTTCCCGCGCCTAGGGAGGCGGCATGACGCATACCACGTAGAAGTCGACGCGCGGGAACGGCGAAGTGGACCGCGCGCCGCGACGCTACGGCCTGAAGGGGCGACGCAGCGGCAACGCGCGCGTTGGGGCAACGACAGGGAAGACCTCAGGGCGGTTGCAGGGACTGCGTGCCACGCTCGCTACGGCCCGACGAGGCGACGCAGCGGCAGCGCGAGGGTCGGTGCAGCCACGAGGACGACCTGGAGCGGACGGCATCGGGGCGGCGGTAGACCGCGGGCCGCGGCACTATGGCCCGAAGGGGCGACGCAGCGGCAGCGCGCGGATCGATGCAGCCGGGGAAAAACCATGGGGCGGCGACGCTGCAGTCCGGAGGGACGACGCAACTGCAGCCCGTTGCTCGATCGGTGGAGGGGCGCGCTGAACTCGGGGACGATCTTCACGGGACCTGCGGAGGCGCGAGCAACCGACGGGCCAGGTCGGTCGCGGGGCGTAGCTGAGGCGGATCGCGGCGGCGGGCGGGTGATCAATCCGATCGCGCGCGAGGTCGGGGACGCCGCTCGGTGGAGGTGGGGTGGCGGCGAAGTCCGAGAGGGGTGGCGGCGAAGTCCGAGATGAAGCCGGCGACGGCGGGCGGCAGGGCGGCTATGATGGGCCGCCGCATGGCGCGAGGCCGCCGGGTCGGGGTGATGCAGGAGTCCCGGTCGGAGCAGGGCGGTGACGGCCGGCGTAGATCGACGAGCGGGCCGGCGCGCGAACGGCGGCGGTGAAGGGCCGCCGCATGACGCGAGGCCGCCGGGTCGGGGCGACCGGCGTGCAGACGCGCGGACGACGGCCTTGAGGAGCCGCCTATCGCGCGAGGCCGCCGGGTCGGTGAAGAAGCCGGCCGGTCGCGCTGGTGTTGGAGTACATGCGCACGGGGTCGACGGCGGCGGCGGGCGACGCAAACCGATCAAGCATAGATCGGAAAACCAAAAAGAAAAACGCCGATCAAAACGACCGGCGAGAGAGAGAAAAATCCGGAGCAAGGGCTCGGGAAAAAGACTCTCTAGGGCAGCCGATCAACACGACCGGCGGACGAACCCTAGGTACGGGCGGCGCGGCCCCCGGCGGCGGTCATGGAGGCCGACCGCCCCGGGGGCGGCGCGCGGGTGCGGAAGCGGCGGCGGCTAGGGTTTAGGATCGATTAGGCTGATACCATGTTAGAAGAGATAGAGAGGGATTGTTGCGGAATATGATGGATTGTATTGCTTGAGCCTCGTGGCATATAGAGTACATAGTCAACTTGGAGTACAAGACAAGCCGGAACAAATCCTAGCCTATCTCGTATTTTCTAACTAAACATAATACTCAACAGGAAGGAAGCAGCCATTAGCTGGCTGCTTTTTCGGATGCTTAGCGAAAGTAGACCATGTGAAGGAGAGGGGGCTATCTGCATTACTAGTATTTTTTAGCATGCTGATTCGGCCTACCGGCTAGTGTGTGTCAACAATCTTAGGGAGAAAACCAAATTGAACTGGCCCTGCTTTGGACGGTGCCAACCCAGAGAACATGTGCTTGTTATCAAAGCACCAGTAGTCTGCACAGCCATCCAGTATGGCTGTCTGAAGTATTATAACTCGGCTCAGAGTCTAAAGTATGGCCGTCAGTTGTACTTGCTGTTTATTTATCCTGGCAATTCTGATGCTTAGATTTGTACCGTTACCTGACTTACCAGTTGTCATTATGTTGTTTTGCATTGCAGTCTGTGGCTCCAAACCCTTCGCCAAGCCCATCGCCCAATCCGAGCCCTAAGCCCGCGCCGTCCGGAGGCGGGAAGTGGTGCGTCGCCAAGGACGGCGCCAACGGGACGGACCTGCAGAACAACATCAACTACGCCTGCGGCTTCGTAGACTGCAAGCCGATACAGAGCGGTGGCGCGTGCTTCAGCCCCAACAGCTTGCAGTCCCATGCTTCGTACGTGATGAACGCCTACTACCAGGCCAACGGCCACACCGACTCGGCGTGCGACTTCAAGGGCACCGGCGTCGTCACCTCCAGCGACCCCAGTAAGTCCATACGCTAACAGTTTGTGAAGTTTCTGAACCTGGCTGCGTGTGCGTAGCATCGGAGGAGCTGACGATGCCACCCTTGTTGTGTTGCAGGTTACGGGGGTTGCAAATACGTCTCCTGACGGTACGCAGCAAGCCACGGCAGTACGAGGGCAGGGGGGCCAGCCTCCAGCCCACTACCATCTCCAGCTCGGAGCCGCGGTGGCGGCAGCGACGCAGGACTGCTGATACTGCCGGGCTTGCGCCATGTTCTTCTATACTCGTGTCTGACAGCCATGCTGCTTCTTCATTTCTAGTCATAATAAATATCGATCATCGCCTCTTAGCTTAGCGCAGACAGGCGGCTGTAGCGTGATGTTGGGCCGTATTGCATTGCATCGCATTAATTTATTTTTCGTTATCTTCTGTGGTTCGCATTGCATTCCATGTAGAAAATACAAGAAACAAAAAGAGGAAGCCTTGCTGGGTCTGTGTACTTTGTGATCATTTTGCTCGTTTGAATCCTAGAATCTGCATACAGAACGTTGGCCGATCCTCAAAGCCAGGCCTTAGGCCGACTCCAACGTGGGGACCCATTTGATCCGTTTGTGTCTATTTGGATTCGTGTAGATAAATGTTTGGATTCGTGTGGATAAAAAACACGGCCCAACGTGCCAACGTAAACAAACGGTTGTCCCTTTTTTGCCCCTGAGTTTGCATCTGCGCGGACGCCCTCGATGCCCTTCCCTTTGTCCTCGCCTGACCATCTATGGCACAACCATGCCAACCCTCCCGCCATGGCCGATGCGCCCAACCCTGCCGCCGCCCCCTTCCCGGTCACCACCATCCCTGTGGTGGCTGCCCGCGCCGTGGTCCCGAAGAAGCCAAAGAAGGTACTCACCCTGGAAGAGATAACGATCGAGACGGCGAAGAGGGATGCCTGGAGGTGGAGAAAAAAGAAGCCGTCGAAGGCGCTTAGGCCCAGGCCGCCGCTGCAGAGAGCGTAGCCCTCGTTGCTAAGGCCGCGCAACAGGTCCTCCTCCTGCTAGGGTTCCAAGAGCCGACCCTTCTCGCCGCCACCGCCGCTACTAGAATGGGCTCGCCTGTGGCCAGCCCTCCCAGGCTTCCAGAGTCGTTGCGCCTGTCAACAACGCCGCCGGCATACAGTTACCTTCTCAGACACGACCCGGACGCTCTTGCTTCTCCATGTCGCCTCAGGATCTCTTGCCGAAAATGCGCGACTTCATGACGGTCGTCCCCGTGGTGCCTGCCCTTGATCTCACCGCCACATCGATGACCACCCAGTCCACCCGGACGCAAAGGAAGCGCCCGTGGGCGATCCCCACTGATAACTTTCCCGACGCCGGCATCCTATTTGATGGTATGCCGACATAGACGCTGGATGACACGACGTACTATAACGATTTCATGGAAGAGAAGATCTACGAGGGTGGCCAAGTGTATGATGTCGACGAGACTCAAAGCCAAGACAGGCGTGGCCAAGACACGCACGACCACCACGACCAAGACACCAATAGCCAAGAAACTCAAGACCAAGGCAACCAAGGCCAAGACGAAGTCGACATCGAGGATGAGCATTGTTTGAAGAGAAGCTATCTCATCAAGCCAATGCACAAAAGAGGGGGCAAAGTGTGAGGACGTCATGCTACACAAAGGACGAGGACAAGTTAATTTGCGAAACTTGGATTGCAATTGGACAAGATCCCAAATCCGACACCGAGCAAAAGAGAACAACATTTTGGAAGAGGGTCCATACGTACTTCCATAAGCGTAGGAAGTTTGGGCCCTACAAATTTTAGAGTGACTGGACCGACGTGTGACTCCAAAAGAGGCGGGCTTTCATCCAATTGGAGTGCAACAAGTTTTGTGCCTCCCATGAGAATATCTCCGGCCATCCCGTGAGTGGACTTGGCATCAAAGACATGGTATACAATTCCTTCTGTTGTTCATATGAGCTTGATGCCACGTCGTTCTCCTATGCATATGAATGTATCTTGTTGGTTTGAACTCCATATGTAGGTGTTTCAAGCTTCAGAAATCTTCAAGGTACAACATTTGGGCAAGCCATTCACCTTGACCCATTGTTGGACGATGATTTTGAAGGAAATATGCCCTAGAGGCAATAATAAAGTTGTTATTTTATATTTACTTATTCATGATAAAGGTTTATTATTCATGCTAGAATTGTATTGATCGGAAACTTAAATACATATGTGAATACATAAACAAATACTGTGTCCCTAGTAAGCCTCTATAAGACTAGCTCGTTGATCAAAGATGGTTAAGGTTTCCTAACCATAGACATATGTTGTCATTTGATAACGGGATCACATCATTAGGAGAATGATGTGATGGATAAGACCCATCCATTAACTTAGCATATTGATCGTTCAGTTTATTGCTATTGCTTTCTTCATGTCAAATACATATTCCTTCGACTATGAGATTATGCAACTCCCGAATACCGGAGGAATACCTTGTGTGCTATCAAACGTCACAACGTAACTGGGTGATCATAAAGATGCTCTACAGGTATCTCCGAAGGTGTTTGTTGAGTTGGCATAGATCGAGATTAGGATTTGTCACTCCGAGTATCGGAGAGGTATCTCTGGGCCCTCTTGGTAATACACATCATAAGAAGCCTTGCAAGTAAAGTGACTAATGAGTTAGTTACAGGATGATGTATTACGGAACGAGTAAAGAGACTTGCCGGTAACGAGATTGAACTAGGTATGAAGATACCGACGATCAAATCTCGGGCAAGTAACATACCGATGGACAAAGGGAATTACGTATGTTGTCATAACGGTTCGACCGATAAAGATCTTCGTAGAATATGTAGGAGCCAATATGGGCATCCAGGTTATTGACCGGAGAGGTGTCTCGGTCATGTCTACATAGTTCTCGAACCCGTAGGGTCCGCACGCTTAAGGTTCGTTTACGATATAGTATTATATAAGTTATGTATGTTGGTGACCGAATGTTGTTCGTGTTGGCGAACGTAGCATGCAATTTCAAAAAAATTCCTACGATCACGCAAGATCTATCCATGGAGATGCATCGCTACGAGGGGGAGAGTGTGTCTACATACCCTTGTAGACCGTTAGCGGAAGCGTCTCACGACGCGGTTGATGTAGTCGAACTTTCTTCGCGATCCAACCGATCCAAGTACCGAACGTACGGCACCTCCGCGTTCAGCACACGTTCAGCTCGATGACGTCCTCGTGCTCTTGATCCAGTTGAGGACGAGGGAGAGTTCCGTCAGCACGACGGCGTGGCGACGGTGTTAATGATGTTACTGGCGCAGGGCTTCACCTAAGCACTACAACGATATGACCGAGGTGTGTAACTGTGGAGGGGGGCACCGCACACGGCTAATAGATCAACTTGTGTGTTCTAGGGTGCCCCCCTCCCCACGTATATAAAGGAGGAAGGGGGAGGCCGGCCGGCCCTAGGGGGCGCGCCCAAGGAGGGGAGTCCTACTAGGACTCCAAGTCCTAGTAGGATTCCACCAAGAGGGAGAGAGGGGGGAGGAAGGAGAGGGAGAGGGAGTAGGAAAGGGGGGCGCCCCCCCTTCCCTTGTCCAATTCGGACTGCAAGGGGGGGGGGGGCGCGCGGCCTGACCTGGCTGCCCTCCTCTCTCTCCAACAAGGCCCATGGTGGCCCATTAGTTCCCCCGGGGGGTTCCGGTAACCCCTCCGGCATTCCGTTTTTACCCGAAACCATCCGGAACACTTCCGGTGTCCGAATAACATGATCCAATATATCAATCTTTATGTCTCGACCATTTCGAGACTCCTCATCATGTCCGTGATCTCATCCAGGACTCCGAACAACCTTCGGTCATCAAATCACATAAACTCATAGTACAAATCGTCATCGAACGTTAAGCGTGCGGACCCTACGGGTTCGAGAACTATGTAGACATGACCGAGACATATCTCCGGTCAATAACCAATAGCGGAACCTGGATGCTCATATTGGCTCCTACATATTCTACGAAGATCTTTATCGGTCAAACCGCATAACAACATACGTTATTCCCTTTGTCATCGGTATGTTACTTGCCCGAGATTCGATCGTCGGTATCATCATACCTAGTTCAATCTCGTTACCGGCAAGTCTCTTTACTCGTTCCGTAGTGCATCATCCCGTAACTAACTCATTAGTCACATTGCTTGCAAGGCTTCATATGATGTGCATTACCGAGAGGGCCCAGAGATACCTCTCCGATACTCGGAGTGACAAATCCTAATCTCGATCTATGCCAACTCAACAAACACCTTCGGAGACACCTGTAGAGCATCTTTATAATCACCCAGTTATGTTGTGATGTTTGATAGCACACAAAGTGTTCCTCCGGTATTCGGGAGTTGCATAATCTCATAGTGAGAGTAATATGTATAAGTCATGAAGAAAGCTTTAGCAATAAAACTTAACGATCATTATGCTAAGCTAACGGATGGGTCTTGTCCATCACATCATTCTCCTAATGATGTGATCCAGTTCATCAAATGACAACACATGTCTATGGTCAGGAAACTTAACCATCTTTGATTAACGAGCTAGTCTAGTAGAGGCATACTAGGGACACTTTTGTTTTGTCTATGTATTCACACATGTATTAAGTTTCCGGTTAATACAATTCTAGCATGAATAATAAACATTTATCATGATATAAGGAAATATAAATAACAACTTTATTATTGCCTCTAGGGCATATTTCCTTCAGTCTCCCACTTGCACTAGAGTCAATAATCTAGTTTCACATCGCCATGTGATTTAACACGAATAGTCACATCACCATGTGATTAACACCCATAGTTCACATCGCCATGTGACCAACACCAAAAGGGTTTACTAGAGTCAGTAATCTAGTTCACATCGCCATGTGATTAACACCCAAAGAGTACTAAGGTGTGATCATGTTTTGCTTGTGAGAGAAGTTTAGTCAACGGGTCTGCCACATACAGATCCGTATGTATTTTGCAAATTTCTATGTCTATAATGCTCTGCATGGAGCTACTCTAGCTAATTGCTCCCACTTTCAATATGTATCCAGATTGAGACTCTGAGTCATCTGGATCGGTGTAAAAGCTTGCATCGACGTAACCTTTTACGACGAACTCTTTTATCACCTCCATAACCGAGAAATATTTCCTTAGTCCTCTTAGGTAACTAAGGATAACTTTGACCGCTATCCAGTGATCCATTCCTGGATCACTATCGTACCTCCTTGCTAAACTCATAGCAAGGCACACAACTGGTCTGGTACATAGCATGGCATACTTTATAGAACCTATGACTGAGGCATAGGGAATGACTTTCATTCTCTTTCTATCTTCTGCCGTGGTCGGGTTTTGAGTCTTACTCAATTTTACACCTTGTAACACAGGCAAGAACTCCTTCTTTGACTGATCCATTTTGAACTCCTTCAAAGTCTTGTCAAGGTATGTGCTTTGTGAAAGTCCTATTAAGCGTCTCGATCTATCCATATAGATCTTGATTCTCAATACTTAAGCAGCTTCACCGAGGTCTTTTTTATTGAAAAATTCTTATTCAAGTATCCTTTTATGCTATCCAGAAATTCTATATCATTTCCAATCAACAATATGTCATCCACATATAATATTAGAAACGCTACAGAGCTCCCACTCACTTTCTTGTAAATACAGGCTTCACCATAAGTCTGTATAAAACCATATGCTTTGATCACCTTGTCAAAGCGTATATTCCAACTCTGAGATGTCTGCACCAGTCCATAGATGGATCGCTGGATTTTGCGCACTTTGTTAGCACCTTTAGGATCGACAAAACCTTCTGGTTGCATCATATACAACTCTTCTTTGAGAAATCCATTAAGGAATGTAGTTTTGACATCCATTTGCCAGATTTCATAAAATGCGGCAATTGCTAACATGATTCGGACAGACTTTAAGCATCGATACGAGTGAGAAAATCTCATTGTAGTCAACACCTTGAACTTGTCGAAAACCTTTTTGCGACAATTCGAGCTTTGTAGATAGCAACACTACTATCAGCGTCTATCTTCCTCTTGAAGATCCATTTATTCTCAATGGCTCGCCGATCATCGGGCAAGTCAGTCAAAGTCCATACTTTGTTCTCATACATGGATCCTATCTCAGATTTCATGGCCTCAAGCCATTTATCGGAATCTGGGCTCATCATCGCTTCCTCATAGTTCGTAGGTTCGTCATGGTCTAGTAACATGACTTCCAGAATAGCATTACCGTACCACTCTGGTGCGGAACGTACTCTGGTTGACCTACGAGGTTCTGTAGTAACTTGATCTGAAGCTTCATGATCATCATGATTAGCTTCCTCACTAATTGGTGTAGGCATCACTGGAACTGATTTCTGTGATGAACTACTTTCCAATTCAAGAGAAGGTACCACTACCTCATCAAGTTCTACTTTCCTCCCACTCACTTCTTTCGAGAGAAACTCCTTCTCTAGAAAGGATCCACTCTTAGCAACGAATATCTTGCCTTCGGATCTGTGATAGAAGGTGTACCCAACAGTCTCCTTTGGGTATCCTATGAAGATGTATTTCTCCGATTTGGGTTCGAGCTTATCAGGTTGAAGCTTTTTTACATAAGCATCGCAGCCCCAAACTTTAAGAAACAACAGCTTAGGTTTCTTGCCAAACCACAGTTCATATGGTGTCATCTCAACGGATTTAGATGGTGCCCTATTTAACGTGAATGCAGCTGTCTCTAATGCATAACCCCAAAATGATAGTGGTAAATCGGTAAGAGACATCATAGATCGCACCATATCTAATAAAGTACGGTTACGACGTTTGGACACACCATTACGTTGTGGTGTTCCAGGTGGCGTGAGTTGTGAAACTATTCCACATTGTTTCAAATGAAGACCAAACTCATAACTCAAATATTCACCTCCACGATCAGATCGTAGAAATTTTATTTTCTTGTTACGATGATTTTCCACTTCACTCTGAATTTCTTTTGAACTTTTCAAATGTTTCATACTTATGTTTCATCAAGTAGATATACCCATATCTGCTCAAATCATCTGTGAAGGTCAGAAAATAACGATACCCGCCGTGAGCCTCAACACTCATCGGACCGCATACATCGATATGTATTATTTCCAATAAGTCATTAGCTCGCTCCATTGTTCCGGAGAATGGAGTCTTAGTTATCTTGCCCATGAGGCATGGTTCGCAAGCATCAAATGATTCATAATCAAGTGATTCCAAAAGTCCATCCGAATGGAGTTTCTTCATGCGCTTTACACCAATATGACCTAAACGGCAGTGCCACAAAATATGTTGCATTATCATTATCAACTTTGCATCTTTTGGCATCAATATTATGAATATGTGTATCACTATGATCGACATTCAATAAACCATTTATATTGAGTGTATGACCATAGAAGGTTTTATTCATTTAAACAGAACAGCAATTATTCTCTGACTTAAATGAATAACCGTATCGCAATAAACATGATCCAATCATATTCATGCTCAACGCAAATACCAAATAACATGTATTTAGGTCCAACACTAATCCCGAAGGTAGAGGGAGTGTGCGATGGTGATCTTATCAACCTTGGAATCACTTCCAACACACATCGTCACCTCATCATTAACTAGTCTCTGTTCATTTTGCAACTCCTGTTTCGAGTTACTAATGTTAGCAACTGAACCAGTATCAAATACCCAGGGGCTACTATGAACACTAGTATATTACACATCAATAACATGTATATCAAATATACCTTTGTTCACTTTGCCATCCTTCTTATCCGCCAAATACTTGGGGCAGTTCCGTTTCCTGTGACCAGTCCCTTTGCAGTAGAAGCACTCAGTTTCAGGCTTAGGTCCAGACTTGGGCTTCTTCCCGGGAGTAGCAACTTTCTTGCTATTCTTCTTGAAGTTCCCCTTCTTCCCTTTGCCCTTTTTCTTGAAACTAGTGGTCTTGTTAACCATCAACACTTGATGCTCCTTTTTTATCTTTACCTTCGCAGCCTTTAGCATCGTGAAGAGCTCGGGAATTGTCTTATTCATCCCTTGCATATTATAGTTCATCACGAACTTCTAGTAACTTGGTGATAGTGACTAGAGAACTCTGTCAATCACTATTTTATCTGGAAGATTAACTCCCACTTGATTCAAGCGATTGTAGTACCCAGACATTCTGAGCATATGCTCACTGGTTGAGCTATTCTCCTCCATCTTGTAGGCAAAGTATTTGTCAGAGGTCTCATACCTCTCGACACGGGCATGAGTCTGAAATACCGATTTCAGCTCTTGGAACATCTCATATGCTCCGTGGCGTTCAAAACGTTTTTGAAGTCCCGGTTCTAAGCCGTAAATCATGGCGCACTAAACTATCAAGTAGTCATCATATCGAGCTTGCTAAACATTCATAACGTTTGCATCTGCTCCTGCAATAGGTCTGTCACCTAGCGGTGCATCAAGGACATAATTCTTCTGTGCAGCAATGAGGATAATCCTCAGATCACGGAACCAGTCCGCATCATTGCTACTATCATCTTTCAACTTAGTTTTCTCCAGGAACATATCAAAAAATAAAACAGGGGAGCTATAAGCGAGCTATTGATATACAACATAATTTGCAAATACTATCAAGACTAAGTTCATGATAAATTAAAGTTCAATTAATCATATTACTTAAGAACTCCCACTTAGATAGACATCCCTCTAGTCATCTAAATGATCACGTGATCCATATCAACTAAACCATGTTCGATCATCACGTGAGATGGGGTAGTTTTCAATGGTGAACATCTCTATGTTGATCATATCTACTATATGATTCACGCTCGACCTTTCGGTCTCAGTGTTCCGAGGCCATATCTGCATATGCTAGGCTCGTCAAGTTTAACCCGAGTATTCCGCATGTGCAAAACTATCTTGCACCCATTGTATGTGAACGTAGAGCTTATCACACCCGATCATCACGTGGTGTCTCGGCACGACGAACTGTCGCAACGGTGCATACTCAGGGAGAGCACTTATACCTTGAAATTTTTGTGAGGGATCGTCTTATAATGCTACCGCCATACTAAGCAAAATAAGATGCATAAAAGGATTAACATCACATGCAATTCAATATGTGACATGATATGGCCATCATCATCTTGTGCTCTTGATCTCCATCATCGAAGCACCGTCATGATCTCCATCGTCACCGGCGCCCCAGCTTGATCTCCATCGTAGCGTCGTGGTCGTCACGCCAACTATTGCTACTACTACTATCGCTAACTCATAACGATAAAGTAAAGCAATTACATAGTGTTGGCACTTCATACAATAATGAGACAACCATAAGGCTCCTGCCGGTTGCCGATAACTTTTCCAAAACATGATCATCTCATACAACAACGTATATCACATATCATGTCTTGACCATATCATATCACAAGCACACCCTGCAAAAACAAGTTAGACGTCCTCTACTTTGTTGTTGCAAGTTTTACGTGGCTGCTACGGGTTTAGAAGAACCGATTCTTACTTACGCAAAACCACAACGTGGTGTAGTGATTGCTTTTTGATCTTCTAAAATAATCCTCTTCATTGAAACCGGTTCAACTAAAGTGAGAGAGACAGACACCCGCCAGTCACCTTTAAGCAACGAGTGCTCGTAGCGGTGAAACCAGTCTCGCGTAAGCGTACGCGTAATGTCGGTCCGGGCCGCTTTATCTCACAATACCGCTGAACCAAGTAACAACTAGTAACGGCAAGCAATATGTATACACCCACGCCCACAACTCCTTTGTGTTCTACTCGTGCAAATCATCTACGCATAGACCTGGCTCGGATGCCACTGTTGGGGAACGTAGCATGCAATTTCAAAAAAATTCCTACGATCACGCAAGATCTATCCATGGAGATGCATCGCTACGAGGGGGAGAGTGTGTCGACATACCCTTGTAGACCAAGAGGGAGAGAGGGGGAAGGAAGGAGAGGGAGAGGGAGTAGGAAAGGGGGGCGCCGCCCCCCTTCCCTTGTCTAATTCGGACTGCAAGGGGGGGGGGGCGGCCTGACCTGGCTGCCCTCCTCTCTCTCCAACAAGGCCCATGGTGGCCCATTAGTTCCCCCGGGGGGTTCCGGTAACCCCTCCGGCATTCCGTTTTTACCCGAAACCATCCGGAACACTTTCGGTGTCCGAATAACATGGTCCAATATATCAATCTTTATGTCTCGACCATTTCGAGACTCCTCATCATGTCCGTGATCTCATCCGGGACTCCGAACAACCTTCGGTCATCAAATCACATAAACTCATAGTACAAATCGTCATCGAACGTTAAGCGTGCGGACCCTACGGGTTCGAGAACTATGTAGACATGACCGAGACATATCTCCGGTCAATAACCAATAGTGGAACCTGGATGCTCATATTGGCTCCTACATATTCTACGAAGATCTTTATCGGTCAAACCACATAACAACATACGTTATTCCCTTTGTCATCAGTATGTTACTTGCCCGAGATTCGACCGTCGGTATCATCATACCTAGTTCAATCTCGTTACCGGCAAGTCTCTTTACTCGTTCCGTAGTGCATCATCCCGTAACTAACTCATTAGTCACATTGCTTGCAAGGCTTCATATGATGTGCATTACCGAGAGGGCCCAGAGATACCTCTCCGATACTCGAAGTGACAAATCCTAATCTCGATCTATGCCAACTCAACAAACACCTTCGGAGACACCTGTAGAGCATCTTTATAAACACCCAGTTACGTTGTGACGTTTGATAGCACACAAAGTGTTCCTCCGGTATTCGGGAGTTGCATAATCTCATAGTCAGAGGAATATGTATAAGTCATGAAGAAAGCTTTAGCAATAAAACTTAACGATCATTATGCTAAGCTAACGGATGGGTCTTGTCCATCACATCATTCTCCTAATGATGTGATCCCGTTCATCAAATGACAACACATGTCTATGGTCAGGAAACTTAACCATCTTTGATTAACGAGCTAGTCTAGTAGAGGCAAACTAGGGACACTTTTGTTTTGTCTATGTATTCACACATGTATTAAGTTTCCGGTTAACACAATTCTAGCATGAATAATAAACATTTATCATGATATAAGGAAATATAAATAACAACTTTATTATTGCCTCTAGGGCATATTTCCTTCAGTTCGGTGTTCCGGATGAGATCACGGACATGACGAGGAGCTCCGGAATAGTCCGGAGGTAAAGATTGATATATGGGATAAAAGTGTTTGGTCTCTGGAAAGGTTTCGGAATTCACCGGAAGGGGTTCCGGATGTTTCCCGAAATGTTTGGGTACGAGAACACTTTATTTGGGCCAAAAGGGAAAGCCCACGAGGCTTTTGGAAATTGCAAAAGGGAGTTTTGCGGAGGCTAGAGGCCAGACGCCGGGAACCCTGGCGTCTAGGCCCAGACGCCGGGAACCCTGGCGTCTGGTCCTGGAGTCCGAGAAGGACTCTTGCCTTTCGGGTAAAACCGACTTTGAGGTGGCTTTTACTCCAAGTTTCGACCCCAAGGCTCAACATATAAATAGAGGGGCAGGGCTAGCACCCAAGGGACATCAAGATTCACCAAGCTGTGTGCCAGCAACCCCGTCCCTCTAGTTTATCCTCCATCATAGTTTCCGTTGTGCTTGGCGAAGCCCTGCGGAAATTGTTCTTCACCAACACCGTCACCACGCCGTCGTGCTGCCAGAACTCATCTACTACTTCGCCTGTCTTACTGGATCAAGAAGGCGAGGACGTCATCGAGCTGAACGTGTGCTGAACGCGAAGGTGCCGTACGTTTGGTACTTGACCGGGACGGATCGTGAAGGTGTACGACTACATCAACCGCGTTGATAAACGCTTCAAGGGTATGAAGATGCTCTCCCCTCTCGTAGCTATGCATCTCCATGGATAGATCTTGCGTGTGTGTAGAATTTTTTTTGTTTTTCATGCAACCTTACCCAACAGTGGCATCATGAGTCAGGTCTATGCGTAGATGATATGCACGAGTAGAACACAAAGAAGTTGTGGGCGGTGATGTTCATACTGCTTACCACCAATGTCTTATTTTGATTTGGCGGCATTGTGGGATGAAGCAGCCCGGACCAACCTTACATGTCCACGTACATGAGACCGGTTCCACCGACAGACATGCAACTAGTTTTGCATAAAGGTGGCTGGCGGGTGTCTGTTTCTCCTACTTTAGTTGAATCGAATGTGCCTGCGGCCGGTCCTTGAAGAAGGTTAAAACAGCAAACTTGATAAATCACCGTTGTGGTTTTTGCCGTAGGTAAGAACGGTTCTTGCTAGAAGCGCGTAGCAGCCACGTAAAACTTGCAACAACAAAGTAGAGGACGTCTAACTTGTTTTTGCAGGGTATGTTGTGATGTGGTACGGTCAAGACATGATGTGATATATGTTATTGTATGAGATGATCATGTTTTGTAAGATATCAGGCAACCGGCAGGAGCCTTATGGTTGTCTCTTTATTGTATGAAATGCAAACGCCATGTAATTGCTTTACTTTATTGCTATGAGTTAGCAATAGTTGTAGAAGCAATAGTTGGCGAGGCGACCACGACGCAACGATGGAGATCAAGGTGTCGAGCCAGTGACGATGGAGATCATGACGATGCTTTGGAGATGGAGATCAAAAGCACGAGATGATGATGGCCATATCATGTCACATATTTTGATTGCATGTGCTGTTTATCTTTTATGCATCTTATTTTGCTTAGTACGCGGTAGCATTATAAGATGATCCCTTCACTAAATTTCATGGTAAAAGTGTTCTCCCTGAGTATGCACCGTTGCTACAGTTCATCGTGTTGAGACACCACATGATGATCGGGTGTGATAGACTCTACGTTCACATACAACGGGTGTAAGACAGTTTTACACATGCAGAATACTTGGGTTAAACTTGACGAGCCTAGCATGTACAGACATGGCCTCGGAACACTGGAGATCGAAAGATTGAACGTGAATCATATAGTAGATATGATTAACATAGAGAAGTTCACCATTGATGACTACCCCATCTCACGTGATGATCGGATATGGGTTAGTTGATTTGGATCACGTATCACTTAGATGACTTGAGGGATGTCTATTTAAGTGGGAGTTCTTAAGTAATTTGATTAATTGAACTTAATTTATCATGAACTTAGTCCTGATAGTATTTGCATATCTATGTTGTAGATCAATGGCCCGTGCTACCGTTCCCTTGAATTTTAATGCGTTCCTAGAGAAAGCTAAGTTGAATGATGATGGTAGCAACTACACGGACTGGGTCCGTAACTTGAGGATTATCCTCATTGCTGCACAGAAGTATTATGTCCTTGATGCACCGCTAGGTGAAAGGCTTGCTGCAGGAGCAGAAGCTGATGTTTTGAACGTCTGGCAAGGTCGATCTGATGACTACTCGATAGTTCAGTGTGCCATGATTTACGGCTTAGAACCGGGACTTCAAAGACGTTTTGAACGTCATGGAGCATATGAGATGTTCCAAAAGTTGAAGTTAATATTTAAAGCAAATGCCCGGGTTGAGAGATATGAAGTCTCCAACAAGTTCTATAGCTGCAAGATGGAGGAGAACAGTTCTGTCAGTGAACACATATTCAAAATGTCTGGGTATTATAATCACTTGACTCAGCTGAGAGTTGATCTTCCAGTTGATTATGTTATTGACAGAGTTCTTCAATCACTACCACCAAGCTACAAAGGCTTCGTGATGAACTATAATATGCAAGGGATGAACAAAACAATTCCCGAGCTCTTCGCAATGCTTAAGGCCGCGGAGGTAGAAATCAAGAAGGAGCATCAAGTGTTGATGGTTAACAAGACCACTAGTTTCAAGAAAAAGGGCAAGGGAAAGAAAGGGAACTTCAAGAAGAATGGCAAGCAAGTTGCCACTCATGGGAAGAAGCCCAAAGTTGGGCCCAAGCCTGAAACTGAGTGCTTCTACTGCAAAGGAACTGGTCACTGGAAGCGGAATTGCCCCAAGTATTTGGCGGATAAGAAGGATGGCAAAGTGAACAAAGGTATATTTGATATACATGTTATTGATGTGTACCTTACTAATGCTCGTAGTAGCACCTGGGTATTTGATACTGGTTCGGTTGTTCATATTTGTAACTCGAAACAGGAGCTACGGATTAAACGAAGATTAGCTAAGGACGAGGTGACGATGCGCGTCGGGAATGGTTCCAAGGTCGATGTGATCGCCGTCGGCACGCTACCTCTACATCTACCTTCGGGATTAGTTTTAGACCTGAATAATTGTTATTTGGTGCCTGCGTTGAGCATGAACATTTTATCTGGATCTTGTTTAGTGCGAGACGGTTATTCATTTAAATCAGAGAATAATGATTGTTCTATTTATATGGGTAGTATCTTTTATGGTCATGCACCCTTGAAGAGTGGTCTATTTTTGTTGAATCTCGATTGTAGTGATACACATATTCATAATATTGATGCCAAAAGATGCAAAGTTGATAATGATAGTGCAACATATTTGTGGCACTGCCGTTTAGGTCATATTGGTGTAAAGCGCATGAAGAAACTCCATGCAGATGGGCTTTTGGAATCACTTGATTATGAATCATTTGATACTTGAGAACCATGCCTCATGGGCAAGATGACTAAAACTCCATTCTCCGGAACAATGGAGCGAGCCAATGACTTATTGGAAATAATACATACCGATGTATGCAGTCCGGTGAGTGTTGAGGCACGCGGCGGGTATCGTTATTTTCTGACCTTCACAGATGATTTGAGCAGATATGGGTATATCTACTTAATGAAACACAAGTCTGAAACATTTGAAAAGTTCAAAGAATTTCAGAGTGAAGTGGAGAATCATCGTAACAAGAAAATAAAGTTTCTACGATCTAATCGCGGAGGCGAATATTTGAGTTACGAGTTTGGCCTTCATTTAAAACAAAGTGGAATAGTTTCACAACTCACGCCACCTGGAACACCACAGCGTAATGGTGTGTCCGAACGTCGTAACCGTACTTTATTAGATATGGTGCGATCTATGATGTATCTTACTGATTTACCACTATCGTTTTGGGGTTATGCATTAGAGACAGCTGCATTCACATTAAATAGGGCACCGTCTAAATCCGTTGAGACGACACCGTATGAACTGTGGTTTGGCAAGAAACCTAAGTTGTCGTTTCTTAAAGTTTGGGGATGCGACGCTTATGTCAAAAGGCTTCAGCCTAATAAGCTTGAACCTAAATCAGAGAAGTGCGTCTTCATAGGATACCATAAGGAAACTATTGGGTACACCTTCTACCACTGATCCGAAGGCAAGATCTTTGTTGCTAAAAATGGATCCTTTCTAGAGAAGGAGTTTCTTTCGAAAGAAGTGAGTGGGAGGAAAGTAGAACTTGATGAGGTAATTGTACCTTCTCTCGAATTGGAAAGTAGCACATCAGAGAAATCCGTTCCCGTGATGCCTACACCAACTAGAGAGGAAGCAAATGATAATGATCATGAAACTTCAGATCAAGTTGTTACTGTACCTTGTAGGTCGACCAGAGCACGATCCGCACCAGGGTGGTACGGTAATCCTGTTCTGGAAGTCATGTTACTAGACCAAGGCGAATGTACGAACTATGAAGAAGCTATGATGAGCCCAGATTCCGACAGATGGCTTGAGGCCATGAAATCTGAGATAGGATCCATGTATGAGAACAAAGTGTGGACTTTGATGGATTTGCTCGTTGATCGGCAAGCCATAGAAAATAAATGGATCTTCAAGAAGAAGACTGACGCTGATGTTAATGTTACTGTCTACAAAGCTCGACTTGTCGCAAAAGGTTTTCGACAAGTTCAAGTGGTTGACTACGATGAGACTTTCTCACCCGTAGCGATGCTTAAGTCTGTCCGAATCATGTTAGCAATTGCCACATTTTATGATTATGAAATCTGGCAAATGGACGTCAAAACTGCATTCCTTAATGGATTTCTTAAAGAAGAGTTGTATATGATGCAACCAGAAGGTATTGTCGATCCTAAAAATGCTAACAAAGTGTGCAAGCTCCAGCGATCCATCTATGGACTGGTGCAAGCATCTCGGAGTTGGAATATACGCTTTGATGAGGTGATCAAAGCATATGGTTTTATACAGACTTTCGGTGAAGCCTGTATTTACAAGAAAGTGAGTGGGAGCCCTGTAGCATTTCTAATATTATATGTAGATGAAATATTGTTGATTGGAAATGATATAGAATTTGTGGATAGCATAAAAGGATACTTGAATAAGAGTTTTTCAATGAAAGACCTCGGTGAAGCTGCTTATATATTGGGCATCAAGATCTATAGAGATAGATCAAGATGCTTAATAGGACTTTCCCAAAGCACATACCTTGACAAAGTTTTAAAGAAGTTTAAAATGGATCAGTCAAAGAAAGGGTTCTTGCCTGTAATACAAGGTGTGAAGTTGAGTCAGACTCAAAGCCCGACCACTGTAGAAGATAGAGAGAAAATGAAAGTCATTCCCTATGCCTCAGCCATAGGCTCTATCATTGTATGCTATGCTGTGTACCAGACCTGATGTGTGCCTTGCCATAAGTCTGGCAGGGAGGTACCAAAGTAATCTAGGAGTGGATCACTGGACAGCGGTCAAGAACATCCTGAAGTACCTGAAAAGGACCAAGGATATGTTTCTCGTTTATGGAGGTGACAAAGAGCTCGTCGTAAATGGTTATGTCGATGCTAGTTTTGACACTGATCCGGATGACTCTAAGTCACAAACTGGATACGTATTTATATTGAATGGTGGAGCTGTCAGTTTGTGCAGTTCCAAGCAAAGCGTCGTGGTGGGATGTACGTGTGAAGTAGAGTACATAGCTGCTTCGGAAGCAGCAAATGAAGGAGTCTGGATGAAGAAGTTCATATCCGATCTAGGTGTAATACCTAGTGCATCGGGTCCAATGAAAATATTTTGTGACAACACTGGAGCAATTGCCTTGGCGAAGGAATCCAGGTTTCACAAGAGAACCAAACACATCAAGAGACGCTTCAACTCCATTCGTGAACAAGTCAAGGTTGGAGACATAGAGATTTGCAAAATACATACAGATCTGAATGTGGCAGACCCGTTGACTAATCCTCTTCCACGAGCAAAACATGATCAGCACCAAGACTCCATGGGTGTTAGATTCATTACTATGCAATCTATATTATTGACTCTAGTGCAAGTGGGAGACTGAAGGAAATATGCCCTAGAGGCAATAATAAAGTTGTTATTTTATATTTCCCTATTCATTATAAAGGTTTATTATTCATGCTAGAATTGTATTGATCGAAACTTAAATACATGTGTGAATACATAAACAAATACTGTGTCCCTAGTAAGCCTCTACTAGACTAGCTCGTTGATCAAAGATGGTTAAGGTTTCCTAACCATAGACATGTGTTGTCATTTGATAATGGGATCACATCATTAGGAGAATGATGTGATGGACAAGACCCATCCGTTAGCTTAGCATATTGATCGTTTAGTTTATTGCTATTGTTGTCTTCATGTCAAATACATATTCCTTCGACTATGAGATTATGCAACTCCCGGATACCGAAGGAATACCTTGTGTGCTATCAAACGTCACAACATAACTGGGTGATCATAAAGATGCTCTACAGGTATCTTCGAAGGTGTTTGTTGAGTTGGCATAGATCGAGATTAGGATTTGTCACTCCGAGTATCGGAGAGGTATCTCTGGGCCCTCTCGGTAATACACATCATAAGAAGACTTGCAAGCAAAGTGACGAATGAGTTAGTTACAGGATGATGTATTATGGAACGAGTAAAGAGACTTGCTGGTAACGAGATTGAACTAGGTATGAAGATACCGATGATCGAATCTCGGGCAAGAAACATACCGATGGACAAAGGGAATTACGTATGTTGTCATAACGGTTCGACCGATAAAGATCTTCGTAGAATATGTAGGAGCCAATATGGGCATCCAGGTTCCGCTATTGGTTATTGACCGGAGAGGTGTCTCGGTCATGTCTACGTAGTTCTCGAACCCGTAGGGTCCGCACACTTAAGGTTCGTTGACAATATAGTATTATATGAGTTATGTATGTTGGTGACCGAATGTTGTGCGTTGTTCCGGATGAGATCACGGACATGACGAGGAGCTCTGGAATAGTCCAGAGGTAAAGATTGATATATGGGATTATAGTGTTTGGTCTCCGGAAAGGTTCCGGAATTCACCGGAAGGGGTTCAGGATGTTTCCCGAAATGTTTGGGTACTAGAACAGTTTATTTGGGCCAAAAGGGAAAGCCCACGAGGCTTTTGGAAAGTGCAAAAGGGAGTTTTGCGGAGACCAGAGGCCAGACGCTAGGGACCCTGGCGTCTGGGCCCAGACGCCGGGAACCCTGGCGTCTGGTCCTGGAGTCCGAGAAGGACTCTTGCCTTTCGGGTAAAACCGACTTTGAGGAGGCTTTTACTCCAAGTTTCGACCCCAAGGCTCAACATATAAATAGAGGGGCAGGGCTAGCACCCAAGGGACATCAAGATTCACCAAGCCGTGTGCCGGCAACCCCGTCCCTCTAGTTTATCCTCCATCATAGTTTCCTTTGTGCTATGGGAAGCCCTGCGGAAATTGTTCTTCACCAACACCGTCACCACGCCGTCGTGATGCCGGAACTCATCTACTATTTCGCCTGTGTTGCTGGATCAAGAAGGCGAGGACGTCATCGAGCTGAATGTGTGCTGAACGCGGAGGTGCCGTACGTTCGGTACTTGATCGGGATGGATCGTGAAGGTGTACGACTACATCAACCGCGTTGATAAACGCTTCCGCTTTGCGATCTTCAAGGGTATGAAGATGCTCTCCCCTCTCATAGCTATGCATCTCCATGGATAGATCTTGCGTGTGCTTAGATTTTTTTTGTTTTTAATGCAACGTTACCCAACAGATTTACGAGTATCAAAAGTTTAAGGAGCCATATGTGTCCCAAAAGAATGGTGGGGGACCTCATCGGTCGCTGAGCCAAGTGAAAGTGAGAAGCGGCCGAGGGGAAGACCAATTCCAAGGTGGATGACAAGCGTGATGCTTAGACATTTGCTTAGCAATAAACTTTGAAGGGGACCCAAAAGGAGATGACAATTGAGAAGAGGAAGAGAGGAAGTGCCAAGAGAAACAGGAGGCAAGGAAGATCTTCTTTGACATACAGAAGAAAAAGCTCGAGATGGAGGAGACCAATGCCCGGTCACAAGCAAACGAGATAAATCTCGCCCTAATCACGAAGGAAGTGGAGATCATAGCGGCCGACTTGAGCAAGACCCCAAGAAGAAGGGTTTGGTTCGAGACAAAGAAAAAGGAGATGCTCGAGCTAGATGCGTGATCATGTTTGGCCGAGATGCATAAACTACGACCGAGATGCGATTATTTTGTATGCTAACATGAATTCTATCTTTATTTTGTAGGCGATGCAAAAACTACGACGGAGATGCGATTGTTTTGTTTGCTGGCATGAATGTCGGCATGAATTCTAGCTTAAATGAGCAATCTAGCTATGTTTTGATGATCAAAATATGTTTGTTTGGAAAAAATCCGGCCAGACGTACCAAATGGGTCGGGTGGTTGGGTGCACCGCCTAGATTGGCGCAGACAAGGGCGGTTGTCGCCTCTACAGCCGACCCAAACGAACAAAAAGCTGACAAATTTCACGTTCGTTTGCATCGGCGCGTTGGAGTTGGCCTTAAGGCTGGCACGACACGGTCCTTTTAACATTGTTAACAGGAATCTTCGTTGAAATCTATTAACATGAGATCTATTTTTGAAAATATCGACGCGAGAAATCCAGGTGAAAACGGTTTGCAACTTGGACGCACGTTTAAGAGATAAAACGTATTAAAAAACAAATCTATGAAAAAAAAAAAGAAATTTCCTGGTTACGACAGTGCGTCATTTGTCAACATCAGAGAAGGTGGGGAGTAGACCTGGCCATGGGCAGCCCGGCCCAACCCGACCCGCCCTGAAAAAGCCCGACCCGGCCCAACCTTGTCCATGGGCCGGGCTTGGGCCTAGATTTCAAGCCCGATGGCCGGGCCCGAGCCCGTCGTATTGCGCGTTAACGAAGAGGCCCGGCGGGCTTTTAGCGTGATGGGCCGGGCTCGGGCCCAATTTTTAGGCCCGACAGCCGGGCCGAGCCGAGCTCGGGCCTGGGTTTTTTGTATCGGGCTTTGGTAGGCCCGGCCCGAAGCCCGGCCTGGCCCGACAGATGGCCAGGTATAGTGGGGAGTGACCTTTGCAAGGGATACCTTTCAATTAGTGATTTCAGTTTTGATTGTTTTTTTAACATGAGCCGGCCTGTAGATGTGGCGTGACAAACTGGCCTTTTTAACTCGCTTGCCAGGATGATTCTTGAGCCTAGGCCTTCAGGCGAGCTGCGTGCCAGGTCATTTTATAGGCGGGTCTTGTCGTGCTTGTGGCAGCCTAAGTTTGCTCACTTGTTGTCACAAGCAAACCTAGCCACATAGACCGCATCGACCATTAGCACATGTGCGCGACACATCATGCATGTGGGCCACAAAGCCAATCCCGCATGCCGGCATGACACAACCATTGTTTATTTATTGTTTTCTCAAATATAGTTCTGATATATAAGCCCAAAATAGCTAAATTGGCCCCAAAACAAACAACCCATAAGGGATAAAACGGGCCATAGGCCGACACATCTAAGAGAGCTCCTCTTCGGCGCCCTCGGCGCCGTTTAGGCTAGTGGGTGTTCAAAGACGCGCAATAGTGGGTCAGCCCAGCATTGCTCCCAACCAGATGCTCAAAAAACAAACGATAATCAAAAAATGCGAAACATAGGATCCGAACCCAGATGCCAAAGTCGATGGACATGGCGCAGTAACCACTGCACAGCGACCACTTCCTTGCATTCTATCTGAAATACAGAGGTATTTGACCGTTGTTTCAGTCACAGTACAAATTACTTCCAAAAAGAAAACGTAAATTTGAACAAGAATTCACGAATTTAGATAAGTTCATTGATGTTGAAAAATACTTCATGGATTTTCAAAAGAAATGTTCACAAAAATGGTTCATCAATTCTGAAAAAAGATCACCGAATTTTGAAAAAAACACATGGATTTGAAAAAAGTTCATCGATTTTGAACAAAAAGTGCACGAACTTAAAAAATGTTCACCAGATTTTGAAAAAGGTTAACTGATATGAAAAAAGTCCATCGATTTCGATAAAAAAGGTCACAAATTTGAATAAAGTTCACCGAATTTTGAAAAAAATCATGGATTTGAAAGAACTTCATTAATTTTGATTAAAAAGTTCATAAATTTGAAAAGTTCACCAGACTTTGAAAAAAAGTTCACGGATTTGAACAAACTTCATTAATTTTGATAAAAAATATCACAAATTTGAAAGAGTTCACTAGATTTTAAAAATGTTCATTGATTTTGATTAAAAAGATCACGAATATGAAAAAAGTTCATCAATTTAAAATGATTCATAGATTTTCAAAAAAAGTTCATGAACTCAGAAAAAGTTAATCAATTTTGTAAAAAAGTTTGCTGGATTTTAGAAAAAATCGTTCATTGATTCTGATAAAAAGAGTTCACATATTCTGAAAAAATAAAGAAAAAGGAGAAAAATAAAATGAAAAATAAAAATAAAATAAAAATAAAAAAGGAAAGATGAAAGATAAAAGCAAGGAAAATGTGACGCCCCCCATTCAATCGTACACTAATCATATACGCAAATGTGTACGATCAATATCAGGGACTCACGGGAAGATATCACAACACAACTCTAGACACAAATTGAAATAATACAAGCTTTATATTACAAGTCAGGGGCCTCGAGGGCTCGAATACACAAGAGTCAGCAGAAGCAACAATGTGTGAGTACAGACATAAGTTAAACAAGACTGCCTTAAGAAGGCAAGCACAAACAAGATACATATCGAAAAGGCGCATGCCTCCTGCCTGGGAGCCTCCTAACTACTCCTGGTCGTTGGCGGTCTCCACGTAGTAGTAGGCACCCTCGGGGTAGTAGTATTCATCGGTGGTGACATCTGGCTCCTAGGATCCACCATCTAATCGCAGCAACCGGATATAGGGGAAAAGAGATAGCAAAACAACTGTGAGTACTCATCCAAAGTACTCGCAAGACTTACATCAGAACTATGCTAAGTATGCATCGGTATCAAAGGAATGGGGCTGTATCTGTGGACTGAACTACAGAATGCCAGAAGAGAAGGGAAAGCCTAGCCTATCGAAGACTAGCATCTTCAAGCATCTTGTAGCATTCAGAAGAGTACAGAATAGCATGCATGAGTGGCAATGTCTTCTTCAGCATAGCGGGACAAGTCAAGGAACTCCCGTTGATAAGCATCTACGGTCTTGTTGCCCTGGGTGAGGTTGCGGAACTCGTGCTTCTTCCTGTCCATGGTTCCTTGAGGAATGAAACAGGCACGGAAAGCAGCTTGGAATTCCGGCCAAGTGATGGCGGTTCCAACAAGTAAGGAATGCCTGTGGCTGTCCCACCATTGAGCAGTGGGACCTTTCAGGTAATAAGCCGTCAAGGTGACATAGTTGGCAGGGGCTACATCAGCAGACTCCAGCTCGAAAGTGATGTCACGGAGCCAGTCGCCCGAATTGAGACCTATTGTTTATAGGTCTGGAGATAAAGTAGTGACTTCAGACATTAATGAACTTTATAAGAGAGTTATCCGTCGGAACAACAATCTTGCCTATCTATTAAAAAGAAGTGAATTAGCGCCAGCAGATTTAGTAATGTGCCAGGAAAAATTGGTACAAGAAGCCGTGGATACACTTCTTGATAGTGGGTCCCGCGGGCAACCGATCAACATCAAGGGGCTGAGTTGAGCTGCGGTAGATGACAGGGTTGAGACGCGCAAAGTCTTGCAGAGTTACTGGGGTTGGCTGCTGATTCATATTGGGACGCAGGAACTGAGCCATGACTCCTTCCATGAACTGGCGATTCAGCTCAAACTGTTGTATCATTCCGGCCATGTACTCGGGCGGTGGTGGATTGTCACCACCACGGCCACGGCCAGCGGGTCTAACCATCCTGCTTAATGCAACATGGGGTAGTTTAGCAAGGGGTGGAGCAAGTGTATGGAGTCATTCATGGTGTACTTGAGCAATGAGCAAAGGAGCATTATGTACAAAGCAGTAGTCATTGAAGACATACATGTACATATACGGAGCCAATTACACATTGTTAGTATGAGTTCAGACAAGAGAAACATAGCAAAGGCTACATCAATGTCGAAGAAAACCACTAGAGCGAGGGATTTGTAAGTGACGACGCAGGGTGCCCATGATAAAAGGATCCTGTGATCAGTGAACAATGTGAAGCAGATTTTGGCCCTCAATTCGAGAAAGGCGTAATACGAATCTCCGGGTGGATGTTATCACGAGATCCTAATGTTAGAGTTAGCAAAATCATTTAACCCGAATAGAAGAGAGATGAGAGTCCCAGAGTAAGGACGAGGAATAAAAGATCCTAATACCAACAATTGGCGACGTGGGCCCGTAAGCCACACAGCCATGTTAGTAAAACAGTTTTTCATTGACTAGACTCAACTTGGGCCAAGGAGTTGGAAAGGGGGGTTTCCTATAGGCAGTCGGCTCTGATACCAACTTGTGACGCCCCCGATTCAACCGTACACTAATCATACACGCAAATGTGTACGATCAAGATTAGGGACTCACGGGAAGATATCACAACACAACTCTAGACACAAATTGAAATAATACAAGCTTTATATTACAAACCAGGGGCCTCGAGGGCTCGAATACACAAGAGTCAGCGGAAGCAACAATGTCTGAGTACAGACATAAGTTAAACAAGACTGCCTTAAGAAGGCAAGCACAAACAAGATACAGATCGAAAAGGTGCAGGCCTCCTACCTGGGAGCCTCCTAACTACTCCTGGTCGTCGGCGGTCTCCACGTAGTAGTAGGCACACTCAGGGTAGTAGTATCTGTCGGTGGTGAGATCTGGCTCCTAGGATCCACCATCTGATCGCAACATCCGGGTATAGGGGAAAAAGAGATAGCAAAGCAGTCGTGAGTACTCATCCAAAGTACTCGCAAGAATTACATTAGAACTATGCTAAGTATGCATCGGTATCACAGGAATGGGGCTGTATCTGTGGACTGAACTGCGGAATGCCAGAAGAGAAGGGAAAGCCTAGCCTATTGAAGACTAGCATCTTCAAGCATCTTGCAGCATTCAGAAGAGTACAGAATAGCATTTTATAATTAACAAACATGTTGTAGTATTAACGCCCAGAGATCCTTTCTCGACTCCGTGCGAGAAAGCAATCCCGGAGCCATCATATCCATCTCATGTCTCAAGTATCCATTTCTAGTTGTAATAGATCAGGATACAAATCCAAGCGTCCGTTACCATGGACACGGCTATTCGAATAGATAACTTCCCTGCAGGGGTGCACCACATTACCCAACACGCTTGATTACTCTAGCCGAACACACTTTTCTGGGTCATGCCCGGCCTCGGAAGATCAACACGGTGTAGTCCTACCTAGGCTCCGCAGAGAGGTCCCTGCCGGTCTACATCCTAAGCACTTCGAGGTCTTGGGCCCATCGCCCTTTGCACTCCGGGTTGTTGTGAGCAGGGTGGATACCAGCGCCACCTCTGTCATGGATGGCACAATCCGACCGTGCCACAATGCTGAACTGGACGTCTGACAGAGCTTTCGGAAGAAATGTACAACGCCGAGTGCCCATAATTGTTCCCGCATGGCGGTTAGTGCGTATAGGCCAGTGGCCAACTCAGATCAAATACCCAAACCCTTAGTGTATTGGGAGCTCGCGGTAACGAGCAGAGACTCATGATCATGTGACCCGGTCACCCCGTCTCGAGGAAATACGGCAAGGGCCAGGCCCAACCCTCTCTCTAGGGCGGTCTACCTGCCCGACCGTGCCTCGTAATTATCTCGCGGGTACCCTCCAGGTCAACCCGACTATCCAGAGACTGTCGGGAACTCAGGTCCACTTTAACCGGGCTGGTACCGCCTGTCCCTTCAGTCCCGCAGTAACAGTAACTCTCGCGGGTACCCTCCACGACTTCACATATCTCGCGGGTACCCCTCGGGGCCGACCCGACTTTAACATGGGACTGGGGTAAAGCCAAGGCAACCATGTGTCCATAACATTAAGGGGGAATCCAAGGAATCACCCTCGATGGAATCCACTCGATGTTACCATCAAGGTGAACTTGGAGGAATCATCCTCGAGGTTCACACTTGAGGTGTTGCGTGATAGAGTCGTACCAGGAGTGGTGAAGGAGGAATCACCCTCGATAGACCAGGACTGATTAACTACACTACAGAGTTATCATCAGGAGTGTGTTACGTGGTATCACCCTCGGCACTCGATAGTAGCTCTGCAGAGTCGTACAACTAAAGGGGGGGTGATGTGATGTGTCGGGCCCTAGACGTTGATCACGTTGATCGAGTCATCGATCATAAAGTGGGGGAAACAGGGACAAGGTGAGGGGTCACTGATGGATCACTAACCAACCTATACTAAGCAGTTTAGGATAAGCAGGTAAGGTACAAGAGCAGGTTACAAAAGCAGCTATGCATCAGAATAGGAGCAAACATTTACAGTAGCAAAATCTAATGCAAGCATGGGAGAGAAGGAACTGGGCGATATCAGAATAATCAAGGGGGGTTTGCTTGCTTGGAAGCTCTGCTGAAAGGGAAGAAGGGTCATCAGTGACATAGTCGATCACAGGGGTAGTGTCTGTCTTGGGGTCTACCAGAGAGAAGAGGGGGAAGAAATAGTAAATATAAAGCACACAGATGTAACACAGATGCACGACATGACAACATGCAGTGCTAGGGGTGTTCTAACGCGGTATTACATGATACCGGCGAAGGGGGAAAACATCCAGGAATGTTTTCCAAGCGTTTGGCATTTTTTGGACAGATGAATGAGAGGGGACGGTTCCATGTTCGCTATGCTAGGGGCATGTGACAGACAAACGGAGGGCATATTCGGAATTGTCATATTTTTCTGAGCAACTTTCATGTACAAATTGTTTTTATCCGAGTTACGGTTTATTTTATATGATTTTTCAAAGTTTTAAACATTTTCTAGAATTAAAGGATTTAATTTAATTCGAAAAATCATTTAAATACTAACTCCTATCAGTACAAAGAAAGTGCACCCAGATGTGTGCATGTGTGGCTGACAGTGGGCCCAGTTGACTGGGTCAACTGCCAATCAGAAGAGGCTGACTGGTAGGGCCAAGGAGCTGAGTCAGCAGCCCTGTCAGCAGTCAGCTTTGACTATTGACTGGTCAAACCTGACCAGTGGGCCCAACTGGTCAGTGAGACGGTTTAAAACAGGTTCTATTTATTTTAATTTAAATTAAGTAGCTAGTGGGCCCGACGTGTCAGTGACATAGTTAACTAATAGTTTAGTTAAACTAATCTAACTGCTACAACAGCTGGGCCCGCATGTCAGTGGCTGTAGGGGGTTGGTTAGTGGTTAATCACACCACGCCACCGGATTAGCATCGGCGACGAGCTACATGTCGGCGGTGGTGCGGGACCTCGCCGAAAATGGTGCACAGGGGGCCACTCGACGCGCGGGCGGACTCGTTCGAGAGTTGGGACTCGCCAGCGTCGATTGGTGGTCGTGGTGCGGCTGGAGGTGGTCGGGGGTGGCTGGGGACGACGGCTACGTCGACGACCGAGCGGCGGCGGCGGCAGAGCAGCAGCAAGGCAGCGCGGCATTGGGCGAGTGGCGGCAGGCCGGGCGAGCACAGTCTGGTGCGGGCAGGCGCCCTACTTGTATTGGCGGGCGTGGCGGGCGATAGTAGAGGAGGTGGCGTGGGGGGTTCACGCGTGGTCGGGCGCGGTGACAATGGGGCCACTGACGCGGACGATGGGGTTCACGACAGTGTGCGGCTAGGAGAGGGGTAGGGGCACGGGCGCGCGGCAACGGGCGCGGCGAGTGCGAGCCCGTCCGGTGCTCGGGCGCGGGGTGTGGCTACACAGAAGGAATCAAGGGGGAAGGCAGGGAGAGGAGCAGGGGCTCACGGCGAGGGTGCCGCCGTGCTCGAAGCGACGCGTGGGGGCCGGAGTCGCGGGGTCGACGGGGAGGAGCTACGACGAAGGGGATTGGGCCGAGGCAGCAGGGGCCCGACGCGGCGTGGGCGAGTCGAAGGCGTCGTCTCGGGGGTGTCCTAGCCCGAGCGGGCTGACAGAGAGGTTGACAGTGTCGGCGCGCACCTCCTGTACATGGCAGTGGCGCGCGGGAAGGCCCATGGCTGCGGCCACGGTGAGGCGGTAGTGCCCGGGAGAGAGGGGAGAGCGAGGGAGAGCGGCCGAGGGGAGAGCGATGGGGGGAGTGGATCTGGGGCTAGGGTTTCGTTCGGGAGGGGCCGCAGGGCGGCTTTAACCACGGGCAGAGCTGGCGAGGTGGTCGGACGGCGACCATCGGGCGCGGGCGACGGGTCGGTTGAACAGGGAGGAGGGGGAAGACGACAGGGGAAGTGGGGCTGGGCCGGCTGGTGGGCTAAGGCCCACTAGGGCACGGGGCTTCCTTTTTATTTTCTTTTTGCATTTGTTTTTCTTTTTCTTTTTATTCTTTACTATTTTACTTTTTAGTTTTACTTTATTTTAGTTTTATAAAATATAAAACTAGCCCCTAAATTAATGTTAATAATTATGCCAGTGCCATAAATAATTTGGCACTTTAATTAAATAGTTTGCATTTGTATATTATTTAAGAAGCATTTAAACAATTGTTTTAGCTGATGTTTTAATTATTTTAGGACATTTAGATACTTTCTAAAAATGTTGGTTCACCACCATAATTACTTATGAATTATTTGCCATCTTTTGAACTTATTAGTTTGGACATTTGAAAACTTTATTTATTTGACTTTATTTTAAATTTGAATTTGAACCAGTTTGAATCAAAGAGATTTCTAGCAACAGTAAAAGTGATGACATGGCATCATTAGCAGGGGATTACTGTAGCTTGATTATCCGGGCGTTACAAATCTCCTCCACTACAAGAAATCTCGTCCCGAGATTTAGGAGGTGGACGGAAACAAAGCGGGGTATTCATCACGGAGACGATCCTCGCGTTCCCAAGTGGCTTCGTCTTCAGAATGATTTGACCACTGGACTTTAAGCAATTTGATAGCCCTCTGACGGATGCGTCGTTCAGCTTGATCGAGAACGCGGACCGGATGCTCTCCGCAACTGAGATCATCTTGCAGGGGTTGAGCTTTATAAGCCATGTGGTTGTTGCAATAAGGCTTGCGACTCAGGGCATCGGCCATGACATTAGCCTTGCCAGGGGTATAAGAAATACAGTAGTCATAGTCGTAATTGTTTCCATACATCGCTGCTGGCGGAGATCCAGATCTAGCTGAGTAAACAGATACTTCAGACTTCTATGATTGGTGAAGATCTCACAACGATTACCAAAAAGGAAATGTCGCCACAACCTCAGTGCAAATTTAACTGCAGCAAGTTCATGGTCATGGACTGGGTAGTTTTTCTGGAAAGATATCTTGGAATTCACAAACGACTGGAGCGTTTTCAATTCTCACAAGAAGAGAAGAGTTTAACGCATTCAAGGAATAAATTCGTGCTTCGGCATTATGAACAAGATGAGCATGGTAGCTTACTATCTCATTTGAAGGATGTAGTAGATGGACGGTTTTAGTGGCGCAAATGATAGTAGCGTATGTGTTTTCAACCATTCCATTCCCAAAATGAGGTCAATATTGGAAGACTTCAAAACAATGGGGGAAACATGGAATTCCAACCCTTCAATTTCAACAGGGACATTGTGACTAACCATGGTGGTTCGACATTGACCCGTAGGGGTGTTTACCACTAGCGGATTGTTCATCTCTTCGAATTTAATGCCATGCATTAATGCAAAATCTTCTGATATGAAAGAATGTGATGCTCCTGAATCGAATAAAACAGAAGCTGGCACTGAGTTAACAAGAAGAGTACCCAACACAATAGTAGGCTGGTCTTGAGCTTCATTCAGATCAATGTGGTTAGCCTGACCACGACCATATAAAGGTCTGGCATTGTTGTTGCGGGACTGGTTGTTACCACGGCCATAGTCACGGCCATTTGAAGGAAGTGCAAGCTGGTTCTGATTCTGGTAACATTCTCTGGCACAGTGTCCTGGTTGACCACACTTGAAGCATAGCTCATCATTTGGACGGGGAGCAGGAGATCGGGGTGGTGCATCTTGAAGTCTTGGTTGCCCAGGTGGTGGAGGAGGCAGGCGAGGTGCAGCATGGGACTGCCTTGGTGCAGGGGTAGCTGGTGGATACATCCTGTGGGGGATCCATATCCTACGCTTCTGCGGTGACTGGCCCGAAGATGAACCCATGTCACGGTTGCGCCTGAGGCATCCCAGGTGTTCCTACAGACCAGTTTCGACTTGAATGGCCTTGTTCACCAAGGTGGCGAAATCAGCAAAGTCATGCACGAGGAGCGCTAGTTTAATACCAGCTTGAAGTCCGTCACGGAACTTTTCCTTTCTATGTGCATCAGTGGCAATGTCTTCTTCAGCATAGTGGGACAAGTCAAGGGACTCCGACTGATAAAAATCTACAGTCTTGTTGCCCTGGGTGAGGTTGCGGAACTCGCGCTTCTTCCTGTCCATGATTCCTTGAGGAATGAAATAGGCACGGAAAGTAGCTTGGAATTCCGGACAAGTGATGGCGGTTCCAACAGGTAAGCAACGCCTATGGCTGTCCCACCATTGAGCAGCGGGACATTTCAGGTAATAAGCCACGAAGGTGACATAGTTGGCAGGGGCTACATCAGCAGACTCCAGCTCGAAAGTGATGTCATGGAGCCAGTCATTAGCATCAAGGTGCTGAGTTGAGCTACGGTAGATGGCAAGGTTGAGACGCGCAAAGTCTTGTAGAGTTACTGGGGTTGGTTGTTGATTCATATTGGGACGCGGGAACTAAGCCATGACTCCTTCCATGAACTGGCGATTCAGTTCAAACTGTTGTATCATTCCGGCCATGTATTCGGGCGATGGTGGATTATCGCCACCACGGCCACGACCAGCGGGTCTAACCATCCTGCTTAATGCAACAGGGGGTAGTTTAGCAAGGGGTGGAGCAAGTGTATGGAGTCATTCATGATGTACTTGAGCAATGAGCAAAGGCACAGTATGTACAAAGCAGTAGTCATTGAAGACATACAGGTACATATACGGAGCCAATTACACGCTGTTAGTATGAGCTCGGACAAGAGAAACATCCTAAACATACTAGGCGGCACGCATGATCGCGATGGAGGGATACAACAACGAGACATAGCAAAGGGTACATCAACGTCGGAGAAAACTACTGGAGTGAGGGATTTGTAAGTGACGACGCAGGGTGCCCTCGATAAAAGGATTCTACGATCAGTGAACAATGTGAAGTAGAACTTGGCCCTCAATTCGAGAAAGGCGTAATACAAATCTCTGGGTGGATGTGAGAGATCCTAATTTTAGAGTTAGCAAAATCATTTAACCCGAATAGAAGAGAGATCAGAGTCCCAGAGTAAGGACGAGGAATAAAAGATACTAATACCACCCATTCGCGACGTGGGCCCGTAAGACACACAACCATGTTACTAAAAGAGTTTTTCATTGACTAGACAACTTCGGCCAAGGAGTTGGAAAGGGGGGTTTCCTACAGGCAGTCGGCTCTGATACCAACTTGTGACGCCCCCGATTCAATCGTACAGTAATCATACACGCAAATGTGTACGATCAAGATCAGGGACTCACGGGAAGATATCACAACACAACTCTAGACACAAATTGAAATAATACAAGCTTTATATTACAAGCCAGGGGCCTCGAGGGCTCGAATAGATAAGCTCGAATACACAAGAGTCGGTGGCAACAATGTCTGATTACACACATAAGTTAAACAAAACCGCCTTAAGAAGGCAAGCACAAACAAGATATAGATCGAAAAGGCGCAGGCCTCGTGCCTGGGAGCCTCCTAACTACTCCTGGTCGTCAGCGGTCTCCACGTAGTAGTAGGCACCCTCGGGGTAGTAGTAGCCGTCGGTGGTGACATCTAGCTCCTGGGATCCACCATCTGATTGCAGTAACCAGGTATAGGGGAAAAAGAGATAGCAAAGCAACCTTGAGTACTCATCCAAAGTACTGGCAAGACTTACATCAGAACTATGCTAAGTATGCATCGGCATCAAAGGAATGGGGTTGTATCTGTGGACTGAACTGCAGAATGCCAGAAGAGAAGGGAAAGCCTAGCATATCGAAGACTAGCATCGTCAAGCATCTTGTAGCATTCAGAAGAGTACATAATTGCGTGCATCAGTGGCAATGTCTTCTTCAACATAGCGGGACAAGTCAAGGAACTCCCGATGATAAGCATCTATGGTCTTGTTGCCCTGTGTGAGGTTGCGGAACTCGCACTTCTTCCTGTCCATGATTCCTTGAGGAATGAAACGGGCACGGAAAGCAGCTTGGAATTTCGGCCAAGTGATGGCGGTTCAAACAAGGAAGGAACGCATGCGGCTGTCCCACCATTGAGCAGCAGGACCTTTCAGGTAATAAGCCGTGAAGGTGACATAGTTGGCAGGGGCTACATCAGCAGACTCTAGCTCAAAAGTGATGTCACGGAGCCAGTCATTAGCATCAAGGGGCTGACTTGTGCTACGGTAGATGATAGGGTTGAGACGCGCAAAGTCTTGCAGAGTTACTGGGGTTGGCTGCTGATTCATATTGGGACGCGGGAACTGAGCCATGACTCCTTCCATGAACTGGCGATTCAGCTCAAACTGATGTATCATTTCGGCCATGTATTCGGGCGATGATGGATTGTCGCCACCACCGCCACGACCAGTGGGTCTAACCATCCTACTTAATGCAATAGGGGGTAGTTTAGCAAGGGGTGGAGCAAGTGTATGGAGTCATTCATGATGTACTTGAGCAATGAGCAAAGGTGCAGTATGTACAAAGCAATACTCATTGAAGACATACAGGTACATATACGAAGCCAATTACACGTTGTTAGTATGAGTTCGGACAAGAAAAACATCCTAAACATACTAGGCGGCACGCATGCTCGCGATGGAGGGATATAACAACGAGACATAGCAAAGGCTACATCAACATCGGAGAAAACCACTGGAGCGAGGGATTTGCATGTGATGATGCAAGGTGCCCTCGATAAAAGGATCCTGCGATCAGTGAACAATGTGAATCAGATCTTGGCCCTCAATTCGAGAAAGGCATAATACAAATCTCCGGGTGGATGTGAGAGATCCTAATGTTCGAGTTAGCAAAATCATTTAACCCGAATAGAAGAGAGATCAAAGTCCTAGAGTAAGGACGAGGAATTAAAGATCGTAATACCACCCATTGGCGACGTGGGTCCGTAAGCCACACAGCCATGTTAGTAAAACAATTTTTCATTGACTAGACTCAACTTCGGCCAAGGAGTTAGAAAGGGGGGTTTTCTACAGGCAGTCGGTTCTGATACCAACTTGTGACGCCCCCAATTCAATCATACACGCACATGTGTATGATCAAGATCAGCGATCACGGGAAGATATCACAACACAACTCTAGACACAAATTGAAATAATATAAGCTTTATATTACAAGCCAGGGGCCTTGAGGGCTCGAATACCAAGAGTCAACAGAAGCAATAATGTCTGAGTACAGACATAAGTTAAACAAGACTGCCTTAAGAAGGCAAGCACAAACAAGATATAGATCGAAAAGGCGTAGGCCTCCTGCCTGGGAGCCTCCTGACTACTCCTGGTCGTCGACGGTCTCCACGTAGTAGTAGGCACCCTCGGGGTAGTAGTAGCCGTCGGTGGTGACATCTGGCTCCGATCCACCATCTGATCGCAGCAACCGGGTATAGGGCAAAAGAGATAGCAAAGCAACCGTAAGTACTCATCCACAGTACTCGCAAGACTTACATCAGAACTATGCTAAGTATGCATCGGTATCGAAGGAATGGGGCTGTATCTGTGGACTGAACTACAGAATGCCAGAAGAGAAGGGAAAGCCTAGCCTATCGAAGACTAGCATCTTTAAGCATCTTGCAGCATTCAGAAGAGTACAGAATAACATTTTATAATTAACAAACATGTTGTAGTATTAACGCCCAGAGATTCTTTCTCGACTCCGTGCGAGAAAGCAATCCCGGAGCTATCATATCCATCTCATGTCTCAAGTATCCATTTCTAGTTGTAATAGATCGGGATACAACTCCGAGCGTCCGTTACCGTGGACACGGCTATTCAAATAGAAAACTTCCCTGCAGGGATGCACCACAATACCCAACACGCTTGATTACTCTGGCCGGACACACTTTCCTGGGTCATGCCCGGCCTCAGAAGATGAACACGTCATAGTCCTACCTAGGCTCCACAGGGAGATCCCCACCGGGCTACATCATAAGCACTCCGTGGTCTTGGGCCCATCGCCCTTTGCACTCCGGGTCGTTGTGAGCAGGGTGGATACCAGCGCCACCTCTGTCATGGATGGCATGATCTGACTGTTCCACAATGTTGAACTGGACGTCTGACAGAGCTTTCAGAAGAAACGTATGACGCTGAGTTCCCATAACTGTTCCCGCGTGGCGGTTAGTGCGTATAGGCCAGCGGCCAACTCAGATCAAAAACCCAAACCCTTAGTGTATTGGGAGCTCGCGGTAACGAGCAGAGACTCGCGATCATATGACCCCGTCGCCCTGTCTCGAGGAAATACGGCAAGGGCCAGGCCCAACCCTCTCTCTAGGGCGGTCTACCTGCCCGGCCGTGCCTTGTACTTATCTCGCGGGTACCCTCCAGGTTAACCCGACTATCCAGATACTGTCGGGAACTCAGGTCCTCCTCAACCGGGCTGGTACTGCCTCTTGATACGTCCATTTTGCATCATGCTTTTATATTGATATTTATTGCATTATGGGCTATTATTACACATTATGGTACAATACTTATGCCTTTTCTCTCTTATTTTACAAGGTTTACACAAAGAGGGAGAATGCTGGCAGTTGGAATTCTGGACCAGAAAGGAGCAAATCTGAGAGACCTATTCTGCACAACTCCAAAAGTCCTAAAAATTTACGGAGAATTATTTTGGAATATAAAAAAAATATTGGGCGAAGAAAATACCAGAGGGGACCCACCAGGTGGCCACAAGCCTAGGGGCGCGCCCTACCCCCTGGGCACGCCCTAGGGCTTGTGGGCCCCCTGGCAGGTCTCCGGTGCCCATCTTCTGCTATATGGAGGGTTTTGACCTGGAAAAAATCATAACGGAGCTTTCGGGACGAAGCGTCGCCATCTCGAGGCGGAACCTGGGCAGAAGCAATCTAGGGCTCTGGTTGAGCTGTTCTGCCGGGGAAACTTCCCTCCGGGAGGGGGAAATCGAAGCCATCGTCATCACCAATGATCCTCTCATCGAGAGGGGGTCAATATCCATAAATATCTTCACCAACACCATCTCCTCTCAAACCCTAGTTCATCTCCTGTATCCGATCTTTGTCTCAAAACCTCAGATTGGTGCCTATGGGTTGCTAGTAGTGTTGATTACTCCTTGTAGTTGATGCTAGTTGGTTTATTCGGTGGAACATCATATGTTCAGATCCTTAATGATACTTATTACCCCTCTGATTATGAACATGAATATGCTTTGTGAGTAGTTATGTTTGTTCCCGAGGACGTGGGAGAAGTCTTGTTATAAGTAATCATGTGAATTTGGTATTCGTTCGATATTTTGATGAGATGTATGTTGTCTTTCCTCTAGTGGTGTTATGTGAACGTCGACTACATGGCACTTCGCCATGATTTGGGCCTAGGGGAAGGCATTGGGAAGTAATAAGTAGATGATGGGTTGCTAGAGTGACAGAAGCTTAAACCCTAGTTTATGCGTTGCTTCGTAAGGGGCTGATTTGGATCCACATGTTTCATGCTATGGTTAGATTTATCTTAATTCTTCTTTCGTAGTTGCGGATGCTTGCGAGAGGGGTTAATCATAAGTGGGAGGCTTGTCCAAGTAAGTACAGCACCCAAGCACCGGTCCACCCACATATCAAATTATCAAAGTAACGAACGCGAATCATATGAGCATGATGACAACTAACTTGACAACAATTCCCATGTGTCCTCGGGAGCGCTTTGCTTTATATAAGAGTTCGTCTAGGCTTGTCCTTTGCTACAAAAAGGATTGGGCCACCTTGCTGCAACTTTGTTACACTTGTTACTTGTTACGAATTATCTTATCACAAAACTATCTGTTACCGATAATTTCAGTGCTTACAGAAAATACCTTGCTGAAAACCGCTTGTCATTTCCTTCTGCTCCTCATTGGGTTTGACACTCTTACTTATCGAAAGGACTACGATAGATCCCCTATACTTGTGGGTCATCAAGAATCTTTTCTGGCATTGTTTCCAGGGAGTGAAGCACCTTTGGTAAGTGGAATTTGGTAAGGAAACATTTATATTACATGCTGAAATTTACTGTCACTTGTTACTATGGAACATCATCCTTTGAGGGGTTTGTTCGGGGTATCTTCACCCCGACTGTAAGAACAAAGAGTTTCCCCTCAACCTACTGAACCTACTGAGAATATTTATTATGAAATTCCTTCGGGTATGATAGAGAAACTGCTAGCTAATCCTTATGCAGGAGATGGAACACTACATCCTGATATGCATCTAATCTATGTGGATGAAGTCTGTGGATTATTTAAGCTTGCAGGTTTGCCTGAGGATGAAGTCAAGAAGAAGGTCTTCCCTTTATCTTTGAAGGAGAAGGCATTGACATGATATAGGCTATGCGATGATATTGGGACTTGGAATTACAACCGATTGAAATTGGAATTTCATCAGAAGTTTTATCCTATGCATCTGGTTCATCGTGATCGGAATTATATATATAACTTTTGGCCTCATGAAGGAGAAAGTATCGCTCAATCTTGGGGGAGGCTTAAGTCAATGTTATATTCATGCCCCAATCATGAGCTCTCAAGAGAAATTATTATTCAGAACTTTTATGCTCGGCTTTCTCGTAATGATCAATCCATGCTCGATACTTCTTGTACTGGTTCTTTTATGAAGAAGACTATTGAATTCAAATGGGATCTCTTGGAAAGAATTAAACGCAACTCTGAATATTGGGAACTCGGTGAAGGTAAGGAGTCAGGTATAAACCTTAAGTTTGATTGTGTTAAATCTTTTATGGATACCGATGCTTTTTGTGAATTTAGCACTAAATATGGACTTGACTCTGAGATAGTAGCTTCTTTCTGTGAATCATTTGCTACTCATGTTGATCTCCCTAAGGAGAAGTGGTTTAAATATAATCCTCCCATTGAAGTAGAAATAGTAGAACTTATTAAAGCTGAAGAGGAAACTATTACTTATAATGTTGATCCTGTAATTCCTACTGCTTATATTGAGAAACCACCTTTCCCTGTTAGGATAAACGAACATGCTAAAGCTTCAGCTATGGTTCGTAAGAGTTATACTAGAACACCTACACCCCCTGAACAAATAAAATTTGAATATAGTATTGATATGGTTAAAGATCTCTTGGTCGATAATATTGATGGGCATGTTATTTATTCTGTGATGAAGCTGCTAGAATTGCTAGACCCGATAATAAAGATAAACATAGACATGTTGTTGGCATGCCTGTTGTTTCTGTTAAAATAGGAGATCATTGTTACTATTGCTTATGTGATTTGGGTGCTAGTGTGAGTGCAATTCCTTTTACTTTATATCAAGAAATTATGAATGATATTGCACCTGCTGAAATAGAAGATATTGATGTCACTATTAAGCTTGCCAATAGGGATACTATATCACCAATTGGGATTGTTAGAGATGTTGAAGTCTTGTGTGGGAAAATAACATACCCTACTGATTTTCTAGTTCTTGGTTCCCCACAAGATGATTTTTGTCCCATTATATTTGGTACACCTTTCTTGAACACTGTCAATGCTAAAATATATTGTGAGAAAGAAACTGTTAGTGTGAGTTTCGGGGATGTGTCTCCTGAGTTTAATTTCTCCAAATTTCGTAGACAACCCCATGATAAAGAATTGCCTAGTAAAGATGAAATTATTGGTCTTGCTTCTATTGCCGTGCCTCCTACTGATCCTTTAGAACAATATTTGCTAGACCATGAAAATGATATGTTCATGAATGAAAGAAAGGAATTAGATGAGATTTTCTTTAAACAAATGCCTGTTTTGAAACACAATTTTCCTGTTGAGACTCTTGGAGATCCTCTACCACCCAAGAGTGATCCTGTATTTGATCTTAAACAATTACCTGATACTTTGAAATATGCTTATCTCGATGAGAAAAAGATATATCCTGTTATTATTAGTGCTAACCTTTCAGAGCATGAGGAAAAGAAATTATTGAAAACTCTGAAGAAGCACCGTGCAACTATTGGATATACTCTGGATGATCTTAAGGGCATTAGTCCCACTCTATGTCAGCACAAAATTAATATGGAACCTGATGCTAAACCAGTTGTTGATCACCAAAGACGGTTGAATCCTAAGATGAAGAAGTGGTAAGAAATGAAATACTAAAGCTTCCGGAAGTAGGTATAATTTATCCTATTGCTGATAGTAGATGGGTAAGTCATGTTCATTGTGTCCCTAAGAAGGGAGGTATTACCATTGTTCCTAATGATACAAATGAATTGATTCCACAAAGAATTGTCACAGGTTATAGAATGGTTATCGATTTTAGAAAATTAAACAAAGCTACTAGGAAAGATTCATTATCCTCTACCTTTTATTGATCAAATGCTAGAACGACTATCAAAACATACACACTTCTGCTTTCTAGATGGTTATTCTGGTTTTTCCCAAATACCTGTGTCACAAGAGGATCAAGAAAAAACTACTTTTACTTGCCCTTTCGGTACCTTTGCTTATAGACGTATGTCTTTTGGTTTATGTAATGCACCTGATACTTTTCAAAGATGTATGACTGCTATATTCTCTGACTTTTGTGAAAAGATTGTTGAGGTTTTCATGGATGATTTTTCTGTTTACGGAACTTCTTTTGATGATTGCTTAAGAACCTTGATCGAGTTTTGCAGAGATGTGAAGAAACTAATCCTGTCTTGAATTGGGAGAAGTGCCACTTTATGGTTAATGAAGGTATTGTCTTGGGGCATAAAATTTCTGAAAGAGGTATTGAAGTTAATAAAGCTAAAGTTGATGCTATTGAAAAGATGCCGTGTCCTAAAGATATCAAAGGTATAAGAAGTTTCCTTGGTCATGCCGATTTCTATAGGAGGTTTATTAAAGACTTCTCTAAAATTTCTAGGCCTCTTAATAATCTCTTGCAAAAGGATGTTCCATTTGTTTTTGATGATGATTGTGTAGAAGCATTTGAAATACTTGAGAAAGCCTTGATTTCTGCACCTATTGTTCAACCACCTGATTGGAACCTACCCTTTGAAATTATGTGTGATGCTAGTGATTATGCTGTTGGTGTTGTTCTAGGACAAAGAGTTGATAAGAAATTAAATGTTATCCATTATGCTAGTAAAACTCTAGACAGTGCTCAAAGAAATTATGCTACTACTGAGAAAGAATTTTTAGCAGTTGTATTTGCTTGTGATAAGTTCAGGTCTTATATTGTTGATTCCAAAGTAACTGTTCACACTGATCATGCTACTATTAAATATCTTATGGAAAAGAAGGATGCTAAACCTAGACTTATTAGATGGGTTCTCTTGCTGCAAGAATTTTATTTGCATATTATTGATAGAAAGGGAGCTGAGAACCCCGTAGCAGACAACTTGTCTAGGTTAGAAAATGTTCTTGATGACCCACTACCTATTGATGATAACTTCCCTGATGAACAATTAGCTATCATAAATGCTTCTCATAGTACTCCATGGTATGCAGACTATGCTAATTATATTGTTGCTAAATTTATACCACCTAGTTTCACATACCAACAAAAGAAAAAGTTTTTATATGATTTAAGACATTACTTCTGGGATGACCCACACCTTTATAAAGAAGGAGTAGATGGTGTTATTAGACGTTGTGTACCTGAGCATGAACAGGAACATATCCTACGCAAGTGTCACTCCGAGGCCTACGGAGGACACCATGCTGGAGGTAGAACTGCACACAAGGTATTACAATATGGTTTTTATTGGCCTACTCTTTTCAAGGATGCTCGTAAGTTTGTCTTGTCTTGTGATGAATGTCAAATAATTGGTAATATTAGTAGACGTCAGGAAATGCCTATGAATTATTCACTTGTTATTGAACCATTTGATGTTTGGGGATTTGATTATATGGGACCTTTTCCTTCCTCTAATGGGTACACACATATTATGGTTGCTGTTGATTATGTTATTAAGTGGGTAGAAGCTATTCCAACTAGTAGTGCTGATCATAACACCTCCATTAAAATGCTTAAAGAAGTTATTTTCCCGAGGTTTGGAGTCCCTAGGTATTTAATGATTGATGGTGGTTCACACTTTATTCATGGTGCTTTCCGTAAATTGCTTGCTAAATATGATGTTAACCATAGAATTGCATCTCCATATCACCCTCAGTCCAGTGGTCAAGTAGAATTAAGTAACCGAGAAATAAAGTTGATCTTGCAAAAGACTGTTAATAGATCCAAAAAGAATTGGTCTAAGAAACTTGATGATGCATTATGGGCTTATAGAACTGCTTATAAAAACCCTATGAGTATGTCTCCATATAAAATGGTTTATGGAAAAGCATGTCACTTACCTCTTGAATTAGAATATAAAGCTTATTGGGCAATTAAAGAGCTCAACTATGATTTCAAACTTGCCGGTGAGAAGAGGTTATTTGACATTAGCTCACTCGATGAATGGAGAACCCAAGCCTATGAAAATGCTAAACTGTTTAAAGAGAAAGTTAAAATATGGCATGATAAAAGGATACAAAAGCGTGAATTCAATGTAGGTGACCATGTCTTGCTATACAATTCTTGTTTAAGATTTTTTGCAGGAAAGCTTCTCTATAAATGGGAAGGGCCTTACATTATCGAGGAAGTTTTATCGTTCCGGTGCCATCAAAATCAACAACGCCGAAGGCAATAATCCGAAGGTGGTAAACGGGCAAAGAATCAAACATTATATCTCAGGTACTCCCATAAATGTTGAAACCAATATTATTAATACCATAACACCGGAGGAGTACATAAGGGGTATCTACCAGAACGTTTTAGACTCCAAAAAGGAATAGGTATGTGCTACGGTAAGTAAACGAACTCCAAAACTTTTCCAAAAGCAATTTTACTCCGTTTTGGAATATTTAAAAAAATTAGGAAAATAAAAAGTAGTCCGAGAAGTGCACGAGGAGGCGACAAGCCTTGGGGGCGCGCCCTACCCCCCTGGGCGCGCCTCCCAGGCTTGTGGCCACCTCGTGTGCCCTCCAGACTCCGTTTTATTGAAGTACACTCCTTTTGGTTGGTAAAAATTCATTATATAATCTCCCGAAGGTTTTGACCACCATACCAAGGCAATATCCTCTGTTCTTGTTTCGAGCTGTTTTTTCTGACGGATCTAGATCGCCATGACGTCTCCAAGCGCCCCCAAGGACAAGTTTTTCAAGAAGGTCATTAACCCTTACCTTGTGGAGGTGCTGCAACACCCTCAAACCATCGAGATGCATGAGTGTGTGTTTCACATCCGTGATGTTCAAGGACCAAGGAGGACCGGAAGCGTGGAGTCCAGGCTCGAAGCGGTGGAGCAAGAGGTGTTCAAGTGCAAAGGGATGGTGCAGCGCAGACTCAACGCCAATCACTCCATGATCATGGATTTTACCCGTGACCACAAGCTAGATGCTAGTGAGATTGGGAAGGCCATCTTCAAGCTTCATGAGAAAAACGAGCATCTCCAAGCCCAGATCTATGACCTGCAGAACCAAAACTGTGAGTATGAATATAGATTTAAGAGGATGAGTTTGGCTGCAGATTTGAGGATCTCGGAGACTCGTTCATCTTTTTATGATGGTGAACCTATGCCCTGGAAGATGGAGGACAAGCCTACAACATCATCAACTCCATCATCACCACCTCCGAAGAAAGAGACCTAAGTACATGGGTATGGGCACTCCCCTTGGCAACTGCCAAGCTTGGGGGAGGTGCCCCGGTATCATATCACCATCACATCTTTACCTTTATCGTTTTTTTTAGTTCGATCCTTTTGGTTATATCTTGGTTTAGTAGAATAAAGTTTTAGTATGATCTAGCTTTGAGTTTTGCTTTGTGTTCCCTCTATGTAATCGAGTCCGAGAGTTATATAATAATGATTAGTTTTGACTTGAGGGCTTTGCTTTCTGGCTATGATCTTGAGTAAAAGAAATAAAGAAGAAATAAAAAGATTATATAATGATCTTATGGGAAGTAATGACTTCACATATAAAAAAGGTATGTCGCATGAAATTTGTTGGGAGTTGACAAACATAGTTTTGGTCATTGTTTGCAATTAATAGGAAGTAATAAAGAAAGAGAGGTCTCACATATAAATACACTATCTTTGACATATTTTGTGATTGTGAGCACTCATTAAAATATTATATGCTAAAAGGTTGATGTTGGACAAGGAAGACAACATAATGGGTTATGTTCTTTTATATCCGAATAGAAGTTATATTGTCATGGATCCTTCAACATGTTGAGCTTGCTTCTCATCCTATGCTAGCCAAATCTTTTGCACCAAGTAGAGATAAACCCAGTTTTGCCATGAGAGTCCACCATACCTACCTATGGATTGAGTAAGATCCTTCAAGTAAGTTGTCATCGGTGCAAGCAATAAAAATTGCTCTCTAAATATGTATGATCTTTTAGTGTGAGGAAAATAAGCTTTATACGAACTTGTGATATGGAAGAAATAAAAGCGATGGACTGCATAATAAAGTTCTTTATCACAAGCGGCAATATAAAGTGACGTTCTTTTGCATTAAAATTTTGTGCATCCAACCATAAAAGCGCATGACAACCTCTGCTTCCCTCTGCGAAGGGCCTATCTTTTATTTATCTCCTACCTTTATACAAGAGTCATGGTGATCATCACCTCTTCTTTTTATACTTTTTCTCTTTGGCAAGCACTATATGTTGGGGGGAGATCCAGATATATATATCTACTAGGATGTAGGTATTCATAAACTATTATTGTTGATGTTACCCTTGAGGTAAAAGGTTGGGAGGCGAAGTTATAAGCCCCTATCTTTCTCTAGGTCCGATTGAGACTTTGACCTCATAAGTATCGCGTGAGTGTTAGCAATTATGAAAGACTAAATGATAGTTGAGTATGTGAAACTTGCTATATGAAAGCTGTTACATTGACTCTTTCCGACGTTATGATAAATTGCAATTGTTTCAATGGTCAAGATCATAGTTTGTTGGTTTTCAATAAAGTTTTTGATTCATACTTTACCTTGTGAATGAATTGTTACTTTAGCATAAGAAATTATATGACAATATATGTTGTTGTTCTAAAGATGATCATGATGCCTTCATGTCTGTATTTTATTTTATCGACACCTCTATCTCTAAACATGTGGACATGATTATCGATTTCGGTTTCCGCTTGAGGACAAGCGAGGTCTAAGCTTGGGGGAGTTGATACGTCCATTTTGCATCATGCTTTTATATTGATATTTATTGCATTATGGGCTATTATTACACATTATGGTACAATACTTATGCCTTTTCTCTCTTATTTTACAAGGTTTACACAAAGAGGGAGAATGCCGGCAGTTGGAATTCTGGACCGGAAAGGAGCAAATCTGAGAGACCTATTCTGCACAACTCCAAAAGTCCTGAAAATTTACGGAGAATTGTTTTGGAATATATAAAAAATATTGGGCAAAGAAAATACCAGAGGGGACCCACCAGGTTGCCACAAGCCTGGGGGGCGCCCTACCCCCCTGGGCGCGCCCCTAGGGCTTGTGGGCCCCCTGGCAGGTCTCCGGTGCCCATATTCTGCTATATGGAGGGTTTTGACCTAGAAAAAATCATAACGGAGCTTTCGGGACGAAGCGCCGCCGTCTTGAGGCGGAACCTGGGCAGAAGCAATCTAGGGCTCCGGTGGAGCTGTTCTGCCGGGGAAACTTCCCTCCGGGAGGGGGAAATCGAAGCCATCGTCATCATCAACGATCCTCTCATCGAGAGGGGGTTAATCTCCATCAACATCTTCACCAGCACCATCTCCTCTCAAACCCTAGTTCATCTCCTGTATTCGATCTTTGTCTCAAAACCTCAGATTGGTACCTGTGGGTTGCTAGTAGTGTTGATTACTCCTTGTAATTGATGCTAGTTGGTTTATTCAGTGGAAGATCATATGTTCAGATCCTTAATGATATTTATTACCCCTCTGATTATGAACATGAATATGCTTTGTGAGTAGTTACGTTTGTTCCTAAGGACATGGGAGAAGTCTTGTTATAAGTAATCATGTGAATTTCGTATTCGTTCGATATTTTGATGAGATGTATGTTGTCTTTCCTCTAGTGGTGTTATGTGAACATCGACTACATGACACTTCACCACGATTTGGGCCTAGGAGAAGGCATTGGGAAGTAATAAGTAGATGATGGGTTGCTAGAGTGACAGAAGCTTAAACCCTAGTTTATGCGTTGCTTCGTAAGGGGCTGATTTGGATCCACATGTTTCATGCTATGGTTAGATTTATCTTAATTCTTCTTTCGTAGTTGCAGATGCTTGCGAGAGGGGTTAATCATAAGTGGGAGGCTTGTCCAAGTAAGGACAACACCCAAGCACCGATCCACCCACATATCAAATTATCAAAGTAACGAACGCGAATCATATGAGCATGATGAAAACTAACTTGACAACAATTCCCATGTGTCCTCGGGAGCGCTTTGCTTTATATAAGAGTTCATCTAGGCTCATCCTTTGCTACAAAAAGGATTGGGCCACCTTGCTGCACCTTTGTTACACTTGTTACTTGTTACCTGTTACAAACTATCTTATCACAAAACTATCTGTTACCGATAATTTAAGTGCTTGCAGAAAATACCTTGCTGAAAACCGCTTGTCATTTCCTTCTACTCCTCGTTGGGTTCGACACTCTTACTTATCGAAAGGACTACTATAGATCCCATATACTTGTGGGTCATCACCTCTCCCTTCTGTCCCGCAGTAACAGTAACTCTCGCGGGTACCCTCCACGGTCATCCCGACTTCACATATCTCGCGGGTACCCCTCGGGGCCGACCCGACTTTAACATGGGCCTGGGTAAAGCCAAGGTAACCGTATGTCCATAACATCAAGGAGGGATCCGAGGAATCACCCTCGATGGAATCCACTCGATGTAACCGTCAAGGTGAACTTGGAGGAATCACCCTCGAGGTTCACACTTGAGGTGTTGCGCGAGAGAGTCGTTTCGGGAGTGGTGAAGGAGGAATCACCCTTGATAGACCACGACCGATTAACTACACTACAGAGTTATCATCAGGAGTGTGTTACGAGGTATCACCCTCGACACTCGATAGTAGCTCTGCAGAGTCATGCAACTAAAGGGGGAGGGTGAGGTGATGTGTCGGGCCCTAGACGTCGATCACATTGATCGAGTCATCGGTCATAAAGCGGGGGCAAAAGGGACAAGGTGAGGGGTCACTGATGGATCACTAACCAACCTATACTAAGCAGTTTAGGATAAGTAGGTAAGGTACAAGAGCAGGTTACAAAAGCAGGCTATGCATCAGAATAGGAGCAAACATTTACAGTAGCAAAATCTAATGCAAGCATGAGGGAGAAGGAACTGGGCGATATCTGAATGATCAAGGGAGGTTTGCTTGCCTGGAAGCTCTGCTGAAAGGGAAGAAGGGTCGTCGGTGACATAGTCGATCACAGGGGCAACATCTATCTCGGGGTCTACCGGAGAGAAGAGGGGGAAGAAACAGTAAATATAAAGCACACAGATGTAACACAGATGCACGACATGACTGCACGCAGTGCTAGGGGTGTTCTAACGCGGTACTACACGATACCGGCGAAGGGGGAAAACATCCGAGAATGTTTTCCCAACGTTTGGCATTTTTTAGACAGATGAATGAGAGGGGAAGGTTCCATGTTCGCTATGCTAGGGGCATGTGATAGACGAATGGAGGGCATATTCGGAATCGTCATATTTTTCTGAGCAACTTTCATGTACAAATTATTTCCATCTGAGTTACGGTTTATTTTATATGATTTTTCATAGTTTTAAACATTTTTTGTAATTTCTGGATTTAATTTAATTCGAAAAATCATTTAAATTCTAATTGCTATGGGTACACAGAAAGTGCACCCAGATGTGTGCATGTGTGGCTGAGAGTGGGCCTAGTTGACTGGTGTGGCTAGGGAGCTGAGTCAGCAGCCGTGTGATAACCCACAAGTATAGGGGATCAGTTGTAGCCTTTCTCGATAAATAAGAGTGTCGAACCCAACGAGGAACTAAAGGTAGAACAAATATTCACTCAAGTTCTATCGACCACCGATACAACTCTACGCACGCTTTACGTTTGCTTTACCTAGAACAAGTATGAAACTAGAAGTACCTTGTAGGTGTGATAGGATAGGTTTGCAAGATAATAAAGAGCAAGTAAATAAAAGTTAGGGGCTGTTTAGATAAAGAAATAACTAAGTTAGTTTTAGTAGAGAGCTTTTTGTCACAAGAAAGTTATTTGTCCCAAGGCAATCGATAACTAGACCGGTAATTATTATTGCAATTTTATATGAGGGAGAGGCATAAGCTAACATACTTTCTCTACTTGGATCATATGCACTTATGATTGGAACTCTAGCAAGCATCCGCAACTACTAAAGATCATTAAGGTAAAACCCAACCATAGCATTATAAGGTATCAAGTCCTCTTTACTCCCATACGCAAACAACCTACTTACTCGGGTTTAAGCTTCTGTCACTCTAGCGACCCACCATAAGCGAATCATGAGCATATTGCAAACCCTACAGCGGGGATCCCTCATGCTTGCGCGACACAGAGAGCACCATAGGACAGCACCAATAATAAAACATGCAACTCAAACCAATCACGATCATCAATCAACCCATAGGACAAAACGGATCTACTCAAACATCATATGATAGCCACACATCATTGGGAAATAATATATAGCGTTGAGCACCATGTTTAAGTAGAGATTACAGCGGGGAGAAGGGATGTTACACCGCTGCATAGAGGGGGAGAGAGTTGGTGATGACGGCGGCAAAGTTGTTGGTGTAGATCGCCGTCACGGTGATGGCCCCGGCGGCGTTCCGGCGCCACCGGGAGAGAGGGGGAGAGAGCCCCCCTCCTTCTTCTTCTTCCTTGACCTTCCCCCTAGATGGGAGAAGGGTTTCCCCTTTGGTCCATGGCCTCCATGGCGGCGGAGGGGCGGGAGCCCCTCTGAGATTGGATCTCTCTCTCTCTGTTTCCTTCTGTTTCTGCGTTCTCACATTCTGGCCTTTCACCGTTTCTTAAATTCCCGGAGATCCGTAACTCCGATTGGGCTGAAATTTGAACATGATTTTTATCCAGATATTAGCTTTCTTGCAGCCGAAGAAGGGCACCAACCGCCTTACGGGGTGGCCACAAGGGCCCAGGGCGCGCCCTACCCCCTGGGGCGCGCCCCCTGCCTTGTCGCCGCCTCAGGCATCGTCTCGCGTTGATTCCACTTCCCAAAATTCACATATATTCCAGAAAAAATCTCCGTAAGTTTTTATCGCGTTTGGACTCCGTTTGATATGGATTTTCTGCGAAACAAAAAACATGCAACAAACAGGAACTGGCACTGGGCACTGGATCAATATGTTAGTCCCAAAAATAGTATAAAAAGTTGCCAAAAGTATATGAAAGTTGTAGAATATTGGCATGAAACAATCAAAAATTATAGATATGACGGAGATGTATCAGCATCCCCAAGCTTAATTCCTGCTCGTCCTCGAGTAGGTAAATGATAAAAAAGATAATTTTTGATGTGGAATGCTACCTAGCATAATCTTGATCATATAATCTAACCATGGCATGAATATTAAGACACGAGTGATTCAAAGCAATAGTCTATCATTTGACATTAAGACAATAATACTTCAAGCATACTAATAAAGCAATCATGTCTTTTCAAAATAACATGGCCAAAGAAAGTTATCCCTACAAAATCATATAGTCTGGCTATGCTCCATCTTCACCACACAAAGTATTTCATCGTGCACAACCCCGATGACAAGCCAAGCAATTGTTTCATACTTTTAATGTTCTCAAGCTTTTTCAACTTTCACGCAATACATGAGCGTGAGCCATGGATATAGCACTATAGGTGGAATAGAATATGATGGTGGAGGTTGTGTGGAGAAGACGAAAAAAGGAGAAACTCTCACATCGACGCTGCTAATCAACGGGCTATGGAGATGCCCATCAATTGATGTCAATGCGAGGAGTAGGGATTGCCATGCAACGGATGCACTAGAGCTATAAGTGTATGAAAGCTCAAACTGAAACTAAGTGGGTGTGCATCCAACTTGCTTGCTCATGAAGACCTCAGGCATTTGAGGAAGCCCATCATCAGAATATACAAGCCAAGTTCTATAATGAAAATTCCCACTAGTATATGAAAGTGATAACTCAAGAGACTCTCTATATGAAGAACATGGTGCTACTCTGAAGCACAAGTGTGGTAAAAGGATAGTAGCATTGCCCCTTCTCTCTTTTTCTCTCTTTTTTTTCTTTTTTTTCTTTTTTCTCTCTTTTTTTTGGGCTCTCCTTTTGTTTGCCTTTTTTCGTCCGGAGACTCATCCCGACTTGTGGGGGAATCATAGTCTCCATCATCCTTTCCTCACTGGGCAATGCTCTAATAATGATGATCATCACACTTTTATTTACTTACAACTCGATATTGGAACAAAATATGACTCTATATGAATGCCTCTGGCAGTGTACCAGGATGTGCAATGATCTAGCGTAGCAAAGACATCAAAAAACGGACAAGCCATGAAAATATCATGCTAGCTATCTTACGATCATGCAAAGCAATATGACAATGAATGCTCAAGTCATGTCTATGATGATGATGGAAGTTGCATGGCAATATATCTCGGAATGGCTATGGAAATGCCATGATAGGTAGGTATGGTGGCTGTTTTGAGGAAGATATAAGGAGGCTTATGTGTGATAGAGCGTATTGTATCACGGGGTTTGGATGCACCGGCGAAGTTTGCACCAACTCTCGAGGTGAGAAAGGGCAATGCACGGTACCGAAGAGGCTAGCAATGATGGAAGGGTGAGAGTGCGTATAATCCATGGACTCAACATTAGTCATAAAGAACTCACATACTTATTGCAAAAGTCTATTAGCTATCGAAACAAAGTACTACGCGCATGCTCCTTGGGGGATAGATTGGTAGGAAAAGACCATCGCTCGTCCCCGACCGCCACTCATAAGGAAGACAATCAAAAAATAAATCATGCTCCGACTTCATCACATAACGGTTCACCATACGTGCATGCTTCGAGAATCACAAACCTTAACACAAGTATTTCTACCAATCCACAATTACTCACTAGCATGACTCTAATATCACCATCTTTATATCGCAATACTATTGCAAGGAATCAAACATATCATATTCAGTGATCCACAAGTTTTATGTAGGATTTTATGACTAACCATGTGAATGACCAATTCCTGTCAACTCTCTAAATAGATATAAGTGAAGCAAGAGAGTTTAATTCTTTCTACAAATGATATGCCCACGCTCTAACAAATATAAGTGAAGCAAAAGAGCATTCTACAAATGGCGGTTTTTTATGTGTAGGGAAACAGGCAATCCAAACTTCAAATGATATAAGTGAAGCACATGAAGCATTCTATAAAGCCATACTCAAAAGATATAAGTGAAGTGCAAAGAGCATTCTATAAATCAACCAAGTACTATATCATACCAGCATGGTGCATTATTAAAAGAAAACGAAACAGCACACGACGCTCCAAGATTTACGCATATCATGTGACGAATAAAAATATAGCTCCAAGTAAAATTACCGATGATCGTTAGAAGAAAGAGGGGATGCCTTCCGGGGCATCCCCAAGCTTAGCTGCTTGGGAGTCCTTGAATATTACCTTGGGGTGCCTCGGGCATCCCCAAGCTTAGGCTCTTGCCACTCCTTATTCCTTCATCCATCGTGATCTCACCCAAAACTTGAAAACTTCAATCACACAAAACTTAACAAAACCCTCGTGAGATCCGTTAGTATAATAAAACAAATCACCACTTTAAGTACTGTTTAAAACTCATTCATATTTTATTTTTTCATTGTAGCTACTGTATTATAACTTTTCCATGGCTTATACCACCGATACAATCGATAGTTTCATCAAAACGAGCAAAACAATGCATCAAAAATAGAATCTGTCAAAAACAGGACAGTCTGTAGAAATATGAAAATCTACCATACTTCTGTAACTCTAAAAATTCTGAAAAATTATGAAAAAATAAAAAATTTATATATAAGTACTGTGCAAATAGTTTCAGAAGCTTTTGACATTCCAGTCAAAAATGTAAATTCATGCGCTACAGCCAAAGTTTCTGTTTTTCCACTGCACATACCAAACAAACAATCTAATCATCCTAAAGGAAAATCTTGGCACATTATTTTTATAATACAATGGATGTGTACAAGGGGATAATTATTTTTGTTGAAAAGTTTCTGTAATCAAGATTCACAAAGTTTCCATGGGCATGAACAAAGTTCAAGGACGTCCCCCACTTCAACGATGTTCGTCTTTCTCACTTTCACTTTTCTTTTTGAAAAGTTTTAGGTTCCCCTCTATATTTTTTTGTTTTTAAACTTTATAAAAGCACACAATAGAAATAAATGACTCTCTAAAACTTCCGGGTTGTCTCCCTGGCAGCGCTTTCTTTAAAGCCATTAAGCTAGGCATATAGTGCTCAAGTAATGGATCCACCCGGATCCCAAGGTATATCAAAGCCAATTTTAATTAACAATGATTTGTGATTTAGTAGTGAGCACAAAGTAACATATATCAAGTAACGATGAAGTCTAACTCTCTTCCTATGCATCGGCATGTCATAAAAGAACAATTCATGCACATCAAGTAAAGGCCAATACATAGCATAAATAGTTTCTTGCAATTTTATCGCATTGGAAACATAGAGAGGCGGAGATGTAGTTCCTCTTTCATAATAATTGCAAGTAGGAGCAACAAGCACATGCATATTATATCTATCAAAATCATCATGTGTAGTAGTAAAACGCAACCCATCAATATAATCCTTAATAAACGCAAACTTCTCCGATATAGTGTAGTTGGGAGAATTCAAAAAGATAATAGGACAATCATGCGTGGGTGCAATAGCAACAATTTCAGTCTTAACATAAGGAACTATAGCAAGTTCATCTCCATAAGCATAATTCATATTGGCATCATGGCCACAAGCATAGCAAGCATCAATTTCATCAAAAAGGGATATTTCAAACGAATCCAAGGGATCATAGCAATCAACATAGCATTCGTCCTTCGGTAAGCACGAAGGGAAATTAAACAATGTATGAGTTGAAGAGTTACTCTCATTAGAAGGTGGGCACGGGTAGCTAATCCGCTCTTCCTCCTTTTGTTCTTCGCTCTCCTCCTCATCTTTTTCATCTAATGAGCTCACAGTGTCATCAATTTCTTCTTCCATAGTTTCCTGCAAAATATTAGTCTCCTCTTGGACGGAGGAGTCCTCAATATATGGTTTAACGTAAGCATTAGAAGCATAATTCTCATAGCAATATGTAAGTATGGCAAAAATTTCAGATTTGTAAAGAGTAGCATCATACTTTTCAATCAAAGAAGCAATTTCATAAGCACCCTTAAAAGCAACAAATTCTTCAATTTGTTGAACATCATAGTAATTATAAACACCCTTGGCATAAGAAGATAAGATTCCATTATCACTAAACTCACACTGGTAGGGAAGGTGTTTCTTAGGGTCTTCAGAACAACAAGTAAAATCATATAATTCACATAAATTCCAAGCATAGCATTGCATAGTATTAATTTGATGCCATAAAAGTTTCCCTTTTTGAGATAAGTGGTGTCGCACAAAATAAGCATGCTCATCTAATGATTTTCCCTCAACTAAGCTAGTTGGGTTTTCAGCACGAGCACAAAGGGATCGAAGATGATCCAAGTAAAAAGCTTCAGGAGTATGATAGATTTTGGGTGGTTCTTCAACCATTGGTTTAGTAGGTACAACTAATTTTTTTGGTATTTTATGTTTCCTACCCATAACTAAAGATAGAAAACAGGAGCACAAAATAAAAAATACTTAGTGATGAAGCAAACAAGCACACACGAGAATATTCACCCCACGCTATTGCTCCCCGGCAACGGCGCCAGAAAAATATCTTGATAACCCACAAGTATAGGGGATCAGTTGTAGCCTTTCTCGATAAATAAGAGTGTCAAACCCAACGAGGAGCTAAAGGTAGAACAAATATTCCCTCAAGTTCTATCGACCACCGATACAACTCTACGCATGCTTTACATTTGCTTTACCTAGAACAAGTATGAAACTAGAAGTACCTTGTAGGTGTGATAGGATAGGTTTGCAAGATAATAAAGAGCACGTAAATAAAAGTTAGGGGCTGTTTAGATAAAGAAATAATTAAGTTAGTTTTAGTAGAGAGCTTTTTGTCACAAGAAAGTTATTTGTCCCTAGGTAATCGATAACTAGACCGGTAATCATTATTGCAATTTTATATGAGGGAGAGGCATAAGCTAACATACTTTCTCTAATTTGATCATATGCACTTATGATTGGAACTCTAGCAAGCATCCGCAACTACTAAAGATCATTAAGGTAAAACCCAACCATAGCATTATAAGGTATCAAGTCCTCTTTACTCCCATACGCAAACAACCTACTTACTCGGGTTTAAGCTTCTGTCACTCTAGCAACTCACCATAAGTGAATCATGAGCATATTGAAAACCCTACAGCGGGGATCCCTCATGCTTGCGTGACACGGAGAGCACCATAGGACAACACCAATAATAAAACATGCAACTCAAACCAATCACGATCATCAATCAACCCATAGGACAAAACAGATCTACTCAAACATCATATGATAGCCACACATCATTGGGAAATAATATATAGCGTTGAGCACCATGTTTAAGTAGAGATTACAGCGGGGAGAAGGGATGTTACACCGCTGCATAGAGGGGGAGAGAGTTGGTGATGACGGCGAAGTTGTTGGTGTAGATCACCGTCACGATGATGGCCCCGGCGGCGTTCCGGCGCCACCGGAAGAGAGGGGGAGAGATCCCCCCTCCTTCTTATTCTTCCTTGACCTTCCCCATAGATGGGAGAAGGGTTTCCCCTCTGGTCCATGGCCTCCATGACAGCGGAGGGGCGGGAGCCCCTCCGAGATTGGATCTCTCTCTCTGTTTCCTTCTGTTTCTGCGTTCTCAGGTTCTGGCCTTTCACCGTTTCTGAAATTCCCGAAGATCCATAACTCCGATTGGGCTGAAATTTTAACACAATTTTTATCCGGATATTAGTTTTCTTGCGGCTGAAGAAGGGCAGTAACCGCCTTACGGGGTGGCCACAAGGGTGCAGGGAGCGCCCTACCCCCTGGGGCGCGCCCCCCTGCCTTGCCGCTGCCTCGGGCATCGTCTCGCGTTGATTCCACTTCCCAAAATTCACATATATTCCAAAAGAAAATATCCGTAAGTTTTTATCGCGTTTGGACTCCGTTTGATATGGATTTTCTGCGAAACAAAAAACATGCAACAAACAGGAACTAGCACTGGGCACTGGATCAATATGTTAGTCCCAAAAATAGTATAAAAAGTTGCCAAAAGTATATGAAAGTTATAGAATATTGGCATGAAACAATCAAAAATTATAGATACGATGGAGACCTATCACCGTGTCAGCAGTCAACTTTGACTGTTGACTTGTCAAACCTTTACCAGTGGGCCCCACTGGTCAGTGAGACAGTTTAAAACAACTTCTATTTACTTTAATTTAAACTAAGTAGCTAGTGGGCCCGATGTGTCAGTGACCTAGTTAACTAACAGTTTAGTTAAACTAATCTAACTTCTACAGTGGTTGGGCCCACATGTCAGTGGCAGTAGGGGGCTGGTTAGTGGTTAATCACGCCACGCCACCGGATTAGCTGTGTACCAGACCTGATGTGTGCCTTGCCATAAGTTTGGCAGGGAGGTACCAAAGTAATCCAAGAGTGGATCACTGGACAGCGGTCAGGAATATCCTGAAGTACCTGAAAAGGACCAAGGATATGTTTCTCGTTTATGGAGGTGACGAAGAGCTCGTCGTAAAGGGTTACGTCGATGCTAGCTTCAGCACAGATCCGTATGACTCTAAGTCACAAACCGGATACGTATTTATATTGAATGGTGGAGCTGTCAGTTGGTGCAGTTCCAAGCAGAGCATCGTGGCGGGATCTACGTGTGAAGCGGAGTACATAGCTGCTTCGGAAGCAGCGCATGAAGGAGTCTGGATGAAGGAGTTCATATCCGATCTGGGTGTAATACCCAGTGCATCGGGTCCAATGACAGTCTTTTGTGACAACACTGGAGCAACTGCCTTAGCGAAGGAATCCAAGTTTCACAAGAGAACCAAACACATCAAGAGAAGCTTCAACTCCATTCATGAAAAGGTTAAGGATGGAGACATAGAAATTTGCAAAGTACATACAGATCTGAATGTGGCAGACCCGTTGATTAAACCACTTCCGCGGGCAAAACATGATCAGCACCAAGACTCCATGGGTGTTAGATTCATTACTATGTAATCTAGATTATTGACTCTAGTGCAAGTGGGAGACTGTTGGAAATATGCCCTAGAGGCAATAATAAAGTGGTTATTATTATATTTCCTTAATCATGATAAAGGTTTACTATTCATGCTAGAATTGTATTGACCGGAAACTTAAATACATGTGTGGATACATAAACAAATACCGTGTCCCTAGTGAGCCTCTACTAGACTAGCTCGTTGATCAAAATATGGTTAAAGTTTCCTAACCATAGACATGTGTTGTCACTTGATAACGATCTCACATCATTAGGAGAATGATGTGATGGACAAGACCCATTAGTTAGCTTAGCATTTGATCGTTCAGTTTATTGCTACTGCTTTCTTAATGTCAAATACATATTCCTTCGACCATGAGATCATGCAACTCCCGGATACTGGAGGAATGCCTTGTGTGCTATCAAATGTCACAACATAACTGGGTGATCATAAAGATGCTCTACAGGTATCTTCGAAGGTGTCTGTTGAGTTGGCATGAATCGAGATTGGGATTTGTCACTCCGTGTATCGGAGAGGTATCTCTGGGCCCTCTCGGTAATACAACATCAGAAGAAGCTTGCAAGCAAAGTGACTAAGGAGTTAGTTACAAGATGATGTATTACGCAATGAGTAAAGAGACTTGTCAGTAATGAGATTGAACTAGGTATGGAGATACCGACGATCGAATCTCGAGCAAGTAACATACCGACAGACAAAGGGAACTACGTATGTTGTCATAAAGGTTCGACCGATAAAGATCTTCATAGAATATGTAGGAACCAATATGGGCATCTAGGTCCCGCTATTGGTTATTGACCGGAGAAGCGTCTCGGTCATGTCTACATCATTCTCGAACCCGTAGGGTCCGCACGCTTAACGTTCGTTGACGATATAGTATTATATGAGTTATGTGAAATAGTGACCGAATGTTGTTCGGAGTCTCGGATGAGATCACGGACATGACGAGGAGCTCCGGAATGGTCCGGAGGTAAAGATTGATATATAGTACGATACTATTTGATCTCCAGAAAGGTTTCGGAATGCACCTGGTATTTATCGGATCACCGTAAGGGGTTCCGGGAAGGCCACGGGGAGTTATTGGGCTTATTGGGCCAATGAGGGAAGCACACCAGCCCACAAGGGGCTGGTGCGCCCCACCTCTAGGCCGCCGGCCCTAGGGAAGGAAAGGGGGGAGGGCTAGCCCCTCCTGCCTTCCCCTCCACATGAGAGAAAGGAAAGGAGGAGGGGCGCCTCCCCTCCTGCCTTCTTCCCAGGTGCCAAAGAAGGAAGGGGGGACGCGACCAGGGCAGGAGCCTAGGGCGGCCGCCGACCCTCTTGGGGGCGCCCTATGCTGCCTCCCCTCCTCTCCCAACCTATATATATGAGAGGAGGGAGAGGGGCAACATACACCACGATCCCCAAGCCGTGTGCGACGCCCCGTCTCCCTCTAGTTCTAGTTCCTCCTCTGTCCACGTCCGTTGTGCTTGCCGAAGCCTTGTGGATAGTTTCACCACCTCCGTCACCACGCTGTCGTGCTGCCGGAACTAATCTCCTACTTCGCCTCGCTTGCTAGATCGAGAAGGCGAGGACGTCATCAAGCTGAACATGTGCTAAACGCGAATGTGTCGTACATTCGGTACTTGATCAGGATGGATCGTGAAGGTGTACGACTACATCAACCGCATTGATAAACGCTTCCGCTTAGCGATCTACAAGGGTATGTAGATGCTCTCCCCCTCTCGTAGCTATGCATCTCCATGGATAGATCTTGCGTGTGCGTAGAATTTTTTTTGTTTTTCATGCAACGTTCCCAAACAGTGGTATCAGAGCCAGGTCTATGCGTAGATGATATGCATGAGTAGAACACAAAGGAGTTGTGGGCGGTGATGTTCATACTGATTACCACCAACGTCTTATTTTGATTCGGCGGCATTGTGGGATGAAGCGGCCCGAACCAACCTTACATATCCACGCACATGAGACCGGTTCCATCGACTGAAATGCAACTTGTTTTGCATAAAGGTGGTTGGCGGGTGTCTGTTTCTCCTACTTTAGTTGAATCGAATTTGACTACGGCCGGTCCTTGCAGAAGGTTAAAACAGCAAACTTGATAATCACCATTGTGGTTTTGCGTAGGTAAGAACGGTTCTTGCTAGTTGCCCGTAGCAGCCACGTAAAACTTGCAACAACAAAGTAGAGGACGTCTAACTTGTTTTTGCAGGGCATGTTGTGATATGATATGGTCAAGATATGATGTGATATATGTTGATGTATGAGATGATCATGTTTTGTAATAAGTTCATGACTTGCATGTCGATGAGTACGACAACCGGCAGGAGCCTTAGGGTTGTCTTTAATTATTGTATGACTTGCGTGTCAATCATTAAGCGCCATGTAATTGCTTTACTTTATCGCTATGCGTTAGCAATAGTTGTAGAAGCAATAGTTGGCGAGACGACCCCGACGCTATGATGGAGATCAAGGTGTCATGCCGGTGACGATGGAGATCATGCCGATGCTTTGGAGATGGAGATCAAAAGCACAAGATGATGATGGCCATATCATGTCACATATTTTTTTTTGATTGCATGTGATGTTTATCCTTTATGCATCTTATTTTGCTTAGAATGACGGTAGCATTATAAGATGATCCCTTCACTTAATTTCAAGATAAAAGTGTTCTCGTTGAGTATGCACCGTTGCTAAAGTTCGTCGTTTTGAAGCACCTCGTGATGATCGGGTGTGATAGACCATACGTTCACATACAACGGGTGTAAGCCAGTTTTGCACATGCAGAATACTTGGGTTAAACTTGACGAGCCTAGCATGTACAGACATGGTCTCGGAACACTGGAGACCGAAAGGTCGAATGTGAGTCATATAGTAGATGTGATCAACATAGAGATGTTCACCATTGAAGACTACTCCATCTCACGTGATGATCGGACATGGGTTAGTTGATTTGGATCATGTATCACTTAGACAACTTGAGGGATGTTGATTTAAGTGGGAGTTCATTAGTAATTTGATTATTTGAACTAAAATTTATCATGAACTTAGTCGTAATAGTTTTTGCATATCTATGTTGTAGATCAATGGCCCGTGCTACCGTTCCCTTGAATTTTAATGCGTTCCTAGAGAAAGCTAAATTGAAAGATGATGGTAGCAACTACACGGACTGGGTCCGTAACTTGAGGATTATCCTCATTGCTGCATAGAAGAATTATATCCTTGATGCACCGCTAGGTGACAGACCTGCTGCAGGAGCTACTGCAGATGTTATGAACGTCTGGCAGGCTCGATCTGATGACTACTCAATAGTTTAGTGTGCCATGCTTTACGGCTTAGAACCAGGACTTCAAAGACATTTTGAACACCACGGAGCATATGAGATGTTCCAAGAGCTGAAGTTGATATTTCAAGCTAATGCCCGGGTTGAGAGATATGAAGTCTCCAACAAGTTCTATAGCTGTAAGATGGAGGAGAACAATTCTGTCAGTGAACACATACTCAAAATGTCTGGGTATCATAACCACTTGACTCAGCTGGGATTTAATCTTCCAGTTGAGAGTGTTATTGACAGAGTTCTTCAGTCGCTGCCACCAAGCTACAAAGGCTTCATGATGAACTATAATATGCAAGGGATGACGAAAACGATTCCCGAGCTCTTCGCGAGGCTGAAATCGGCGGAGGTAGAAATCAAGGAGCATCAAGTGTTGATGGTTAACAAGACCACTAGTTTCAAGAAAAAGGGCAAGGGAAAGAAAGGGAACTTCAAGAAGAATGGCAAGCAAGTTGCCGCTCCCGTGAAGAAGCCCAAAGCTGGACCCAAGCTTGAAACTGAGTGCTTCTACTGCAAAGGAAATGGTCACTGGAAGCGGAACTGCCCCTGTCGGGCTAGCGCATGGTGGTTTCGAGTTCTTGAAGGGCAACTTCGAAGGGATCAAGGGATACGCTATGGGCCGGATGACCAAGAGTCGTCGCGGCAAGCTCTACATCGACGACGAAGGCTGGGGCCCCGAGGCCGGCTCAATTGAATACGGGTACCGGGTCCCCTTCGGTGGAATTCACGTCTTCATTGGCAAGATCGGTGAACAGGGCCCTGAGCCGGACACCTGCACCGACATCATCGAGACGGCTCAGCGTGCAAAACCCGCCCGAGGTCAGCCCGCCATGAGTCGTGCCTTCGTGGGATTCATCAATGGTGCGGGATCTGAGGATAAATCGGTATCTGACAGTGAGACAGTTGTCTATTCTGATGGAGAGTCATTCACCAGTGAAATCGAGTCATTGTACCAACTGCAAGACGGTCGGCTTGGGGGCTGTTCCGATGGCGATAGTATTCCGGACCCCTACGAGCCTCCGAACCGGGTTGCAATCTTCATGGCCGGTACGCAGCCAGTGCAACACTCTTCAACTGTAGCAGCATTGATTTCCGGGTCAGCAGCGGCGATGACAGCCGGGGCAGGAGGCCCTGCGCGCTCGCCGGCTCAAGTCTTGTCCGGTTTACTAGACGCCTTGGCAACACTGCTGACGACGGAGGTTAACCTGGATAATCAAGATCAGCATAACGTGGAAGTCGTGAAATTGCGAGATCAGATAGCTCAAGCTAAGGAAGACCTGGCAGCTGAAGATGCCAGGATGGCTACGGAGCGGGTTACGTTGGATGCTCAGGCGCAGCGGATTCAGTCGGAGTCTTACCAGCTCATGCTAGATCAGAACGCTTCAAACAAAGTCCTGAGGAGGAGGCATCAGTCTCGCCTGCCACCGGTTTACGAGGCGAGGAACCTCTTTAACACACCAGGAGCAGGAACCAGTAACCCGCCAGTGGCGGACCGAGTTGAAGCGCCTGGGGCGGGAGCGCCGGTTCAGCCGCGCGCCACAGATCCGCCTCGTCAGAACAATATCCCGCTGCAACACATACCAACACCACCGGGTCATTACTCTAACCCTTTGGATAACATGATCGCTGCGGTGTCATGATTGGCGGCTATCCCGGTTGAAGGCGAGTCTCCAACGGCGGTTGAGATGCGGAGGGCTAGAGAGCTCCTTCAGACAGCATTGGTTCAGCAGCAGGCTTATTCTTACAGTCGAAGCCGGATTCATTCCACCCCTCGCCCAAGCCGGAGTTACAGTAGGCATATTGATGAACCAGTTGTGTCAAGCAGTGGGCAGAACCATAACCAGCCTCGCGGACATAACCCGGCAGGCGGTGCTGATGCTCAGAACGTGGTGGAACAAGGTAGAGCACGTCGAGAGGCCGAGCTGGCGGCGCAATATGCGGCCCGTCAACCTTCCCCGGTTCGTCCGACAACTTCGGTGGAGCCAGGTGTAACCTTTCGGAATTTGGGCGTGCCATGTTTAGTGCTGGCCATACGTAATGAGCGTCTTCCCAAGGATTTTAAGGGCCCTCGCAAGGTGCCTAACTATACAGCCAATTTACCTCCTGAAGCATGGATCGAGAGTTATGAGATGGCCATGGAATTGCTAGATGTTAGCGACGCGGCATGTGCTAAATATTTCCCCCTGATGTTGGATGGAACAGCTCGCACTTGGTTGAAGGGGCTCCCTGCCAACTCCATTGGGTCATGGGCCGAGTTAAAGGTCCGGTTTATCCAGAATTTCAAAGATACGTGCAAGCAGCCTATGTCAATTGTGGATCTGGATGCCTGTGTCCAAGAAGAGGGTGAGTCCACAACCCATTGGGTGCGCCGGGTTTCGACCATCTTACATTCATCAGATCGCATCAATGCCGGTTCAGCGGTCATAATGTTGAAGAAGAATTGCCGGTTTACGCCTCTTAAGCAGAAGTTGGGTCGGCTCAAGCGCCACTGCAATGACATGGGAGAGCTAATGACGGCTCTGGTTAAGTACGCTGACTCTGATGGTACCAAGGACCCCGAATCTGATGATGACAAGCCGGGAAAGGGAAAGAAGAGCAGCAGCACCAGAGGACAGCAGCATAGTCCGGCGAATCAGGGAGGCAATGGTAAGCGCAAAGCTGATAATAGTTTGGACTTTGTGGCTAACACCAACGCACAGAACAACGGCCAGCGTCGTAAAGGTAAACCGCCCCCACGGGCCGGAGGGTCAGGCTTTAATCTTGAGCAGATGCTAAATCAGCCCTGCCCAAGGCATGGGATGCGAGAAAGACCGTCTGGCCACCTCTGGAAGGATTGCTACATCATGAAGGAGTATAAAAATTCCAATCTTTTTCAAGACAATCATGGACCGGGTGGTGGTTCAGGGTCCGGTTCTCATGGGCCGGGTTACGGCGGTGGCGGTTCTAGTTCTGGATTCCAAGGTAATCAGGGCAATCAAGGCAATCAGGGTGGCTACCATCAACAATCAGGTCAGGGGAATCAGCAGCAGCAGTCTGGGTATCTGAGTAACCCAAAGCAGTTGAATAGTGGGCAGTACCACGTCTTCACCACAAATTTATGCAAACGGGATCAGAAGCTTCATAAAAGGGCAGTGAACATCGTTGAACCGGCGGTTCCCCGTTACTTGCGCTGGTCTGAGCAGCCCATCGTGTGGAGTCGGGAAGATCACCCGCCCCGGGTTGATAATCCGGGTCACCTAGCATTGGTGGTTGCACCCCAGGTTGGAGGGTATAAGTTTACCAAGGTACTCATGGACGGAGGGAGCAACATCAATATCCTTTATTACGAAACTTTCCGTCGCATGGGGTTGACAGATAAAAATCTTAAACCGTCGAATACAGTTTTCCATGGTGTGGTGCCTGGTAAGTCGGCGTACCCTGTTGGTAAGATAGCTCTGGAAGTTGCCTTTGGAGATGATCATGACTCTAGGTCAGAGACATTGACCTTTGAAGTAGTCAAAATTCACAGCCCGCATCACGCTCTGTTTGGACGGCCGGCTTATGCCAAGTTCATGGCACGGCCTTGTTATGTTTATCTGCAGCTCAAGATGCCGGGTTACAAGGGGACCATCACAGTACATGGGAGCCGAAGGATAGCCTTGGAATGTGAAGAGGGTGATGCGGCTTATGCTGAGTCGGTTTGTGCAACGGAGGAGTTAAAATTTTACAAGGACAATGTTGATCCGGCGGACATGACGTCTTTGAAAAAACCAACTACAGAGCATGATCCGGTTTTGAAGTTTAAATCGGCAGATGACACTAAGATGGTTGATTTTGTTCCTGGCGATTCATCCAAGTAGTTCAGCATCAGTGCTAATATGGATCCGAAATAGGAAAGCGCGCTCATCGAGTTCATCCGTGAGAACCGAGACATCTTTGCATGGAAACCTTCTGATATGCCAGGTGTACCGAGGGAACTCGCTGAGCACACTCTCAATATTAATCCCAAGTTTAAACCGGTCAAGCAGTTTCTTCGTTGTTTCAATGAAGAAAGGCGTAAGGCCATTGGTGAGGAGGTAGCCCGGCTCTTGGCGGCTGGGTTTATTGTTGAAGTTTTTCATCCTGAGTGGTTGGCTAACCCGGTGCTGGTACTTAAGAAGAACGGCACTTGGCGCATGTGTGTGGACTACACGGATTTAAACAAGGCTTGCCCGGCTGATCCTTTTGCTCTCCCTCGTATTGATCAGATTATTGATGCTACGGCGGGTTGTGAGTGTTTGAGTTTTTTGGATGCTTATTCTGGTTATCATTAGATCAAGATGGCAGTTAAGGACCAGGAGAAGACAGCTTTCATAACTCCCTTTGGAGCCTTCTGCTATGTGTCTATGCCTTTTGGGCTCAAGAGTGCCCAGGCGACTTACCAGCGATGTGTGCAGAATTATCTTCATAATCAGATTGGACGCAATGTTCATGCTTATGTGGATGATATTGTGGTGAAATCCAGAAAGAAGGAGACGTTGATAGATGACTTGAAGGAAACCTTTGATAATCTTCGAGTTTATAAGATGATGCTTAATCCGGCCAAGTGTGTTTTTGGTGTGCCGGCGGGCAAGCTTTTGGGCTTTCTGGTGTCTAACAGGGGCATTGAAGCTAATCCGGAGAAGATCAAAGCCGTTACTTCTCTGGCTAAACCGGCGTGTATCAATGATGTTCAACACCTGGCGAGTCGTATTGCGGCGCTAAGCCGGTTCATAAGCCGCCTCGGTGAGAAGGCCATCCCTTTGTATCAGATGATGAAAAAGACAGATGACTTCATCTGGAGTGACGTTGCTAATGAGGCATTTGAGGCGCTTAAGAAGCAGCTGGCTGAGCCACCGGTCCTAGCTGCGCCCGTTGATAAGGAGCCGCTGTTGTTATATGTGGCTGCTAATAGCCGGGCTGTCAGTGTGGCTATTGTGGTTGAAAGGAAAGAGGCAGGCAAGGAATATCCGGTTCAACGGCCGGTTTATTATATCAGCGAAGTGCTTATTGAGTCCAAGCAGAGATACCCACATTGGCAGAAGCTTGTATATGGGGTTTTCATGGCAAGCCGGAAGCTTAAGCAATATTTTCAGGATCACCCCATTACTGTGGTTAGCTCTGCTCCTTTAGGAGATATCATACAAAACAGGGAAGCAACAGGCCGGGTTGCCAAATGGGCCATTGAACTTGGGCCTCATGGTTTGAAGTATATGCCTCGCACGGCCATCAAGTCTCAAGCACTAGTGGATTTCATCAATGACTGGACAGAGCTGCAGATGCTTGAGGAAAAACCAGATAACACGTATTGGACTATTCACTTTGATGGGTCCAGGCAATTGGAGGGCTCGAGGGCTGGAGTTGTGCTTGCTTCCCCTCAAGGTGATAAATTTTGTTATGTTCTCCGTTTGATGTTCCCTTGCACTAACAATGCAGCTGAATATGAGGCCTTGCTCCACGGTCTTCGGATGGCTAAGGAGATGAACTTAAGCCAGGTAAGGTGCTTTGGTGACTCAGATTTGGTGGCTCAACAAGTCTCTGGTACTTGGGATTCTAAGGATCCCCTCATGGCGGCTTATCAATGAGAGGTGGATGTTATTGCTGGTCACTTCAAGGGTTATCAAGTTGAGCATGTTGATCGGAGGAAAAATGAAGCGGCTGACGCCTTAAGCCGGTTGGGTTCTCAACGTAAACCAGTGCCACCTAATGTCTTTCTTGACGTTTTGCATAACCCGTCGGTCAAGTTACCTACAGAGGAGGATTTGGCTATTCCTGACCCGGAAGCTCAGTTGGTGGTGGCTCTTCATGTTATTCCTGATTGGACAGTTCCATATTTGGCATATATGACCCGGGGCGAGTTACCTGAGGATGAAACCTTGGCCAGGCAAATAACCCGGCGGTCCAAGTCAATGACAATTGTCAATGGAGAGCTGCACCATTGCAGTGTTACCGGGGCATTTCAGCGTTGTGTTTCTCCTGAAGAAGGCTGTGAGATTCTGCGTGAGATCCATGAAGGAGATTGTGGTCATCACGCCGGCTCTAAATCTCTTGTAGCCAAGGCTTTTCGTCACAGTTTTTATTGGCTGACGGCTCATGCTGATGCTGAGGACTTGGTCAAAAAATGTGACGGTTGTCAGAAGTTTTCACGTCGAGCTCATGTTCCGGCTCAGGAGTTGAGAATGATTCCAATCACTTGGCCGTTTGCAGTTTGGGGGCTTGATATGGTTGGACCTTTTAAGAGGTCCAAGGATAAGAAGACCCACCTCTTGGTGGCGGTTGATAAATTCACTAAGTGGGTAGAGGCAGAGCCAGTCAGTAAGTGTGATGCAGCAACGGTAGTTCAATTCATGAAGAAGGTGATCTTCCGTTTTGGCTTTCCACACAGCATTGTAACAGACAATGGCACTAATCTCTCCAAGGGTGCTATGAAAGAATTTTGTCAACGTGAGCATATCCGGCTTGGTGTATCGTCGGTGGCTCACCCCCAATCTAATGGTCAAGCTGAGAGAGCCAATCAAGAGATCCTGAGAGGCATCAAGCCCCGGCTTATGGTTCCCTTACAGAGGACGCCGGGTTGTTGGGTAGAGGAGTTACCCTCGATGCTATGGAGCATCAACACAACGCCCAACAGATCTACGGGTTACACGCCTTTTTTCATGGTTTATGGAGCAGAGGCGGTTCTCCCCAGTGACATCCGTCACGACTCACCCTGGGTGGCGGCTTACGTTGAAGCTGATAAAGAAAAGGCACGTCAAGATGCACTTGACCTGTTAGACGAGGCGCGTGATCTCGCAGCGGCTCGTTCGGCGGTTTACCAGCAAGATCTACGTCGTTATCACAGCCGCCGGGTCAAGACCAGAACCTTTCAAGAAGGCGACTTAGTGCTCCGGCTTATCCAGGATCAGACGGATATGCACAAGTTATCCCCACCTTGGGAAGGACCCTTTGTGGTCAGTAAGAATCTGAACAACGGGTCATACTACCTTATTGATGTTCGAGACCACAAGGACTCACGCACGTCGGAGGAGGAGACTCGCTGGCCGTGGAATATTGCTCATCTTCGGCCTTACTACACCTGAGCCATTGGCTCTTCTGATGTACATATTTTTGACAATGTATATATTAAACCGGCACCCCTGCTAAAGCAGGGCCTCTGTCGTTTTTTCTTAATGAGTCTTTGGTTACTTGGGGGCTTCCGGCTTATGAGCGAAGTTATGATTACCCTTTGAACCGGCTTATAAGCCAACTGAAAAAAAAACTTGGGGGCTTGCTACCCAGGTTAAAGGTACCAAAGAGAGTCTGTTGCAAAATCACAGCTCAAACATAGGTGCCCCTTGAGCACAGCTCAAAAATATTACTTGGGGGCTCCTTGATTCTAAAGAACAAAGAGTTTGTATAACCCTTGTAATAGGCTTAAAAGCCAGGCTTGGAAGCCAGATGTATTCACCTAAAACCCCGGGTTATCCTGCCTTTTTGAGTAAGCCACTCCGCCCAGGTATTCCTGGAATGACCCGCCAAACATTTGACAAGTCAATCTTATACAGACCCTGAACTTGTCAAAGTTAAAACAACGATTGGTTATGTGAGGTCCATCTTATAAGATTTGTATATAGGTTTAACTCAGTGGCTGTGCGGCCCGTGAAAGCACTCGATTTTCGGCCTGGCAGCCCATGAAAAGCCTCGTTTTTTTGTTTGTTTCATTCCACAGTTTTTTAGGTTTATTTGATGAGGCTTATAATGCTTTATGATCATAATTCATCCGGTGTTTATTAACCCGGCCTGGCTTTTGACTATAAGTCGCCAGTATGAGATAAGATAATATCCGGTGTTTATTAACCCGGCCTATTTTTGTTCATAAGCCAAGCAATCTATGGTAATTACCAGTGCTCAAAGTTTGGGTTCTCCCCCTTACTACACCGGTTTGGAAAACCAACAGTGTGATCAAATATCACAGGTATGATATATTTCAAATTTGGTTATTCTGAAAGTCCAGCCTTCGGTATAAGCTATGTTAGTTTCCATGGTTTTAGATTGGGCGTTATGACCCGTCCAGCGGTAAACCGCCAGGACACTTTTAATCCGTTGCATGCAGGAGTAGATTCCACATTGTTAATATTATAAGCATAAGGGGCATATCTTAACATGGTGGATTAGCAGTGTCATGCAAAGTAAATATGCACGATGGCATAGCAGAACAAGAGTTTAAGCTAGCCTATTACAAGGCGTTTGGTGCCCAAAAGAATAATTGTTTTAACAAGTCTTAAAGAAAGCAGCTGCTAAACCGGCCTCCGGTTTACGAGTCCTGGCCTGGCTCACTTGAAGGTTGCGGATCGTCCAGCGCCGGTTCATCTTCCTCCTCTCTACCCAGTGGCTGGAAGTCAATGGTGGTCCAATCGATCCCAGTTAAGGCCTTGAATACAGCTTCATCACTTATAAGTATGGAGGGGTCAACATCAGGGGCATAGGTATGCTTACGGATTGGAGGAATAAGATTTGGAGCATCATAAGTTGGCGCGTTAGCTCTCTTGTTGTTGGCATCGTAAATCGACTGATAATGTGAAAGATTGGTTTCTTCAGCCAATTTGCTAGCCAATGGGCGCATTTCCCTTGTCAAGGCTCTGAGGTCATCGTTATTAAACTCTGACCCGTCCTCCTTTATGCTCGGGTAGCCGTTTCCCACATCGGCCGGATCAAGATCAGATATCCAAGCTTTGGCCCGAGTCAGTGCAGTAAGAGCACCCGCCCTGGCAGCTGACTTCTTTAGCTCTTCAAACCGTGCAGGCATCATCGCCAGCCTTTCCAACATCTCCTTGATCAAGGTTGGGGGCGGTTTATTATGGGAAGCTGTGCAGATAACCCGTTGTACGCTGGTATATAATTGCTCTATAAGTGTATAGGCGGCTTTCAGTTTTTGCCGCATATCTGAGCCAAGATGAGCAATGCGAGTTCCTGCATCATCAAAAACATCGGTAAACCGGCAGTCTCTTACATAATACATGTCCAAAGCTTATGAAGAAGTTATTTACCAAATACGGCAGCGGTCATGGCATTTATTTGTTGTTTCAAGCCAGTCAGCTCCTCAGCTACCGGATTAAGGGCAGCCTCAGCATCCTCAGCCCTCTTCAGCAGAGTTGACTTTTCTGTATCCCGACCTGCCCGCTCGTTCTTAAAGCTCTCCTTTAGTTTTTCCATTGCTGTTAAGGCATTGGTCATTTCTTCCTTGGCTTTGGAGGTCTCGGCTTGTTGCGACTTGATATTTTCTTGAAGGTCGGCGATTTGAGATTCCTTCTTGTTAAGATCAGCCTACAAGAGACATGTAATTAATTAGATAGCAGTGCATATTCAAAGTCCCAAGCACATAACAAGTAATATACTTGGCACTTGGGGGCTAATGTCTATGGCTTCTTATCAAAAAAAAATTACAAGTCCCAAGCACATAACAACTATCAGCTTGATGGTCAACCGGATTATAAAGGTCCTAAGTAAGAATTTTGAGCCTTACAGCATAATTAGTCTCAACTTAACATATTTGTTAAGTCGACCCTTGGGGGCTACACAGGCGAAATTGAAGAGTTATTATTCTAAAGTCCCGGTTCATATTGACATTATAAACCGGCCCTTGCGGGCTAGTGGAGTTGATCTATATGGTTCTTGAAAGTTTGCAGAACATTCTATTCTTTTATGTCCAGTAAACTTGGCGGCTAAGGGAAGAATATTTATGCAGAGTTAACAGCATTTACCTCATGTCGCTCCTTCATCATGTTCAGTAAACTGGCTTCATAATCACGGCTTGTGTGCAAATGGTTTAAAAACCCAGAATGGATATCTTGGGCGCTGAGGTGGGCATAGCTTTCTGAGTCCATCTTCCACTTGCCCTTGTCAACAGCAGAAAATTATTCTTTGGCACTATGTTTTGACAGAGCAGTGGGGTTGCCTGGGGCTGTACACCCAACACCGGTAACTACAACATCATTGGCTATATCATCAGCAGCCTTAGTTGGGCTTGGCGGGTTATTAGCATGACCCATCGGATCAATTTCCATCTGTTCAACAAAGGTTTCATGATCTTGCGGTGGCGGGTCATCAAGAATAGCTTCAGTATTTGGTTCAAACTGTTCCGGGTTCTTTTCCGGATCAGTTGGCGCGCTGTCATCAGCCGGTTTGTTCAATTTGGCCTTTTTACTGGGTCTGGCCTTGGCTCTAACAGAGACGCAAATAAAAGGTTAGTATAATGATCAAGCATAAGGTATAAGGGGTTAGTTAAAAATGCTCACCCAGGAACAGTTTTGAGGGTTGGAATTTGTGTCCCTGTGGACTCGCCAGAGGATGAATGGGAAGTTCCCTGATAGTTTGAATCAGACGGATTGAGAGGTTGTCGGAAATAGCCCGCCTTGGGATAAGATGTGTCAGAAATAGAAGAGACCTCTGGGCGGCGTTTACGAACTGGCGAGTTCGGTAAACCGGAAGAAGTGACCACATGGCCGCTATGCCGGGTTGTGCGGCGAGCTTCGTGTTGCTGTTTCTTCAAAAGAAAGTTTGGATCCAAGTAAGCTAGGGGGTGAGAAAATCTTATTTTCCGGCTTGCTTGTCGGGTTTTCTGTGTGGGCAGAGGTTCTGAACCGGATGAGAGAATAGTTACCTCTACGTCATTTGCGCGGCTAGCTTCTGTGTCGTCCTGATAAAAATCATCGTCAATGAGATGTATGAAAAAAGAGCCAAGTGAATCAAGTTCTACCTCTGACTCCAGATTATCATCGTCAATGTTTAACTCGGTAGGCTCGGTGTTTTTCTTCTTAGCGGGCTTCTTGTTGACCTTGGTCTTGACACGAGGTGTTTTGGCCGGTTTATCCTGCGGTTTCTTCTTCCAGAACGGATCATCACCCTGCTTAAAGATTGAAAAAATCATAAGGGAGTATTAAGAATATGGATTAAAGCAGGAGTGGGGCAATTCTTACAGCTGGCGGTTTATTTGAAGCACAGAAAGGACTAAGTCCTGTCTTGCTACAGTCGGTCACTGGTTCATCCAACATCTTCTTGACAGATTCAGTAATTTCAGCATCAGTCAGCTGAATATCAGTGTGGCGTTGAGGGTCTTTCACATCCCCTGTGTACTCACACATTAAACCGGGGCGACGGCTTAAAGGCAAAATGCTCCAAGATACCCAGCAACGGACAAAATCAATGCATGTCAAACCGTTTGCCATAAAGGCTCTGAGCTTTGAAAGCTGTGGTGCATATTTAGACCATTCCTTTGCATGGAGTCTTTGGGGGAATGGATGTGCATCGGTAAGCCGGTGGGCATGATAACCCGGCAGAGGATTCTCGCCAGCTGGAGATGTATCTTGGCAATAGAACCAAGTTTGATTCCAATCTTTGGGATGGCTATGATGCTTAGCGTGAGGGAAGCTGACGTCTTTTCTCTTCTGAATTGAAACCCCGCCAAGTTCAGTATTGGGCTCATCCGTAAATTCAGTACGGTGGTTTAAATAGAAGAAATCTCTGAACAGGTCGACTGTGGGCTCTTCTTGCAGGTAGGCTTCACAAAACACTTGAAAATTGCAAATATTGGACACGGAGTTAGGCCCAATATCTTGAGGGTGAAGTTGGAAGAAGTGAAGCACGTCACGGAAATTTTTTGATCCGGGAGGGCTGAACCCTCGACTCAGATGATCAACAACTGGCGCGACGAGCGCGAGCCCATCCGGAGCTCTGGCGCGGGGTGCAGCTACAGAGAAGGAATCGAGGGGGAAGGCAGGGGAGAGGAGCAGGGGCTCACAGCGAGGGTGCTGCCGTGCTCGAAGCGACGCGTGGGGGCCGGAGTTGCGGGGTCGACGGGGAGGAGCTACGGCAAAGGGGATCAGGCCGGGGCAGTAGGGGCCCGATGCGGCGTGGGCGGGTCGAAGGCGTCGGCTCGGGGGCGTCCTAGCCCGAGCGGGCTGACGGAGAGGTCGACGGCGTCGGCGCGCACCTCGTGTACATGGCGGCGGCGCGTGGGAAGGCCGATGGCCGCGGCCACGGTGAGGCGGCAGCGCCCGGGAGAGAGGGGAGAGAGAAGGAGAGCGACCGAGAGGGAGAGCAATGGGGGGAAGGGGGAGTGGATCTGGGGCTAGGGTTAGGGTTTAGTTCGGGAGGGGCCGCGGGGCGGCTTTAACCACGGGCAGAGCCGGCGAGGTGGTCGGGTGGTGGCCACTGGGCGTGGGCGACGGGTCGGTTGAACAGGAAGGAGGGGAAAGTCGACAGGGGAAGTGGGGCTGGGCCGCTGGGTTGGGCCGGCTGGTGGGCTGAGGCCCATTGGGGCAGGGGGCTTCCTTTTTATTTTACTTTCTTTTTGCATTTGTTTTTGTTTTTATTCTTTACTATTTTGCTCTTTATTTTTACTTTATTTGAGTTTTATAAAATATAAAACTAGCCCCTAAATTAATGTTAATAATTATGCCACAGCCATAAATAATTTGGCACTTTAATTAAATAGTTTGCATTTGTATATTATTTAAGAAGCATTTAAACAATTGTTTTAGCTGCTGTTCTAATTATTTTAGGACATTTAAATGCTTTCTAAAAATGTTGGTTCAGCACCATAATTACTTATGAATTATTTGCCACATTTTGAACATATTAGTTTGGACATTTGAAAATTTTATTTATTTGACTTTATTTTAAATTTGAATTTGAACCGGTTTATATCAAAGTGATTTCTAGCAACAGTAAAAGTGATGACATGGCATCATTAGCAGGGGATTATTGTAGCTTGATTATCCGGGCGTTACAGAAAAAGATGTAACAAATCTTATCAGGTTGGTTGGCTAGTTGGCTACCAGAGCTAGGCTAAACGAGCAGTCGCGGGGTCGAATCACGAGGGTGCAGTTACGCCGATGCCTCGGTGCCCATTGGATTTGACCATGTTTAGCTAATGTGTTGTGCATGGACCTGTTATTATGCGAAATCAGTAATTAAGAAGTACTACTTTCAAAAATCTCTCCCATCTCCTCAGGTTGCAACAAGTGGCACACTGCATGCGAGCCACTTGTTGTAACTTAGAAGTTTTTTTTTCGTACATCCGTTTATTCAAAACGTTTTATCTTTTAAATCATGCGTCCAAATCTTGAACCGTTTTCATCATTGGATTCCTTGCATTGGGATCTTCAAAACTAGATTCCATGTTGATAGGTTTTGATGAACTTCTTTTCACGAGAAAACCGGACGAAAATACCAGACGAAAAAATCGAATCAGGAGCACGTTTTTCCCTTTCCAAAAGAGGCACGGCCATGCCTCTCGTGAAAGGACAATCGTGCCTCTCGCGGAAGCAAAACCGTGCCTTTCGCGGAAAGAAAAAAAAGAAAACATTTTTTTTTCGTTTCCGAGAGGCATGACCGTGCTTCTCGCCAAAGCACAACTGTGCCTCTCACGGAAGCAAAACCGTGCCTCTCACGGAAGAAAAAAAATAGAAAACACGTTATTTTTCGCTTCCGAGAGGCACGGCCGTGCCTCTCGCCAAAGCACAACCATGTCTCTCACAGAAGCAAAATCGTGCCTCTCGCCAAAGCACAACCGTGCCTCTCATGGAAGCAAAACCGCGTCTCTCGCGAAAGCATAACCGTGCCTCTCGCGAAAGCACAAAGGAAAAAAAATAAAACGTGTTTTTCTTTTCGTTTCGAGAGGCATGGTTGTGCTTCTCGCAAAAACAAAATCATGCCTCTAACGAAAACAAAAAATGCATTTTTTCATCCAAAAAATTATTTTTTTCGGATTTTTTGTCCAAAATCCAAGGAAGACAGGTGAAAAACCAAAAAGTCAAAAAAAAAACCTAAAAAACCATTTAAAAAGCCAAAAACGCGTGTGAAAAAACAAAAAAAACCGAAAGGAGCACCCAAAGCGAGACACGTGACGACGGTTGAGTGCGCGCAAAATGGCGCGCTCTCAGCCCACCCCCAAATGATCATTGTGAGACTCCCGAAGGGGCGCTCGTCAACTAGTTGCTCTCGCCACTATGTCTACCAGCATAAACTATAAGCGGGCCAAATGTTTAACAGGCATGTCGGCACCCCGTTTAACTAATGTGTCGTGTATGCATCTAAAAAAAAGGTGTCATGCATGGGCCTACCACTATGATGGCATGCATACCGGGCAAAACCTATTTGGCGCTGCAGGCGCCGGTTTCTTTGGTTTTCTGCTAACCGGCGCCAGCAGCGGTTTTAGCTGGGCTCGGCCCATTAGGCTCCGTGCGTTACTCGACCTCTGACCCGACCTTCTTTCGTTCCGACTGATATATCGGTTGTGTCTTGTCTCCTTCTTCCTCATCCCGCAGTGGCGACGGAGGTCGCTCGATCGATTCACCTTCGTTCTCGCGGAGGAGGGATCGCCGGATCGATTCGCCTTCGTTCTTGCCTTTGTTCTCGCCTTCGATCTGTTCCCGGGATGGCTTCTGTTGGTTCGTCCCCCTCCTAACCCTAGTTCCTTTTTGCTGTTGCTTTGGTTCTAGGGTTTGTTCGTCCGCTGCTAGGGTTTGGTTCGTTCGCTGGTATGTGTTCGTGGTCTTGTCCCTATTCGTTCGTTCGGTGCTAGATCCCTCATCCGCAAGATCCCTCCTCATCTTCGATGCTAGGTGTTCGTCCCCTGCTAGATCGCTCCTGTTTTGTTTAGGGGTTGTGGTGCTGGTTTGTTCGTGTAGTGTTGTAGGTTAGATCTGCTCCCTTTTGTTTAGGGTTCGTGGTGCTGTTTCGTCCCTGTGCCACTGTAGGTTAGATCCGGTCCTTTCGGTAGGGTAGAATTGAACTTTTTCTCCATAGGCAGAGAATCCGTTTGTGTTGGTACTTTTATGTATTTTTAATTGTTCTTATGCTCTCATGTGCAGAAAGCCATGTAGTATTCTAGGGTTTTGGTGCTTTTTTTGTGTTTTGCATTTTGATTCTTCTGCTCTAATGTGCAGAAAGCCAGTAGTATTCTAAGTTTTTGGTGCTCTATGTTTTGGTGTTTGATCTACTGCTATTATGTGCAGACAGCCTTGTAGTAGTTTTAGGTTGTTTCAGAGTTGTTTGAAAATCATGATAAACAAATCAGAATCCCCCTTAATCATGTGTTGTTTTTTTAATCCAATTATGCAATTCAGTATTAACGATCTCGTAGATGTTTGTATGAAGATGCTTAGTTTGTTTTATGTTTCAACTTGACATTGCAGCAGAAGAAGGCATTGGAGTTGGGCAACCTGAAGAATCAGAAGGAGGTGAAGTAATTGAATATCTGCCCCGAGGTCTTCGAAATGCTCAAGGAGGTATGTTTATTTTCTTTTCAGCTTTAGTTTTTAGATTCATTATATTACGATATAGAGTCAAGTAGAGGAACCTGGATCAATGATTATTATGAGTCTAACTAGTATTCTTTGATAAGTCATGTGAACTTGTGTAGTAGTCTCAAGCTGATTTGTCGACTAGCTTTTTCGTGTAGTCTAGCTCGTTGAGTCAATTGATGGAGTCTAGCCTAGTATGGTTGTTTGAGTCCATCTAGTCATTTTTTGAGATGGATAAGTGAGCAGAGCTCAGCCTGCGGGAGGGAAAAAATTTCAACCCTTGCTTTCCAGGCTCGTTCCACAACAATCCACCTCTCCTGGGACTAGGCCGCCACCACTGTCCATTTGCGCGCCACTGCCACTGCTACCCACCACCACCGCCGACAGTGGTGCCAGGAGCATTTTTATGTTGCTCTCCTATGCTGATGTGTTCGTCCTCTGGATCAACTAAATTTTTATTTGTATAATAGACAGTATATACTACATTACATATACTAGGTATTAGTAGTTCATTTCTGTGAGTTGAGTACTACAGTACCATGTCTACTAGTCCAGATTTTTTATGTCTTTTTACCCCTCTTATTTTTTTCGTGCTTTATGTCTTTTTTTGCAGCAAGAGTTTTCCCCAGGAAGTTATGCAATCCCACATATATTACCAGATTGTCAACAATGCGTTTCAACAAGGCTGTGAAGAAATTTAGTAACATACAACTTGGTCATATCAGGAAGTATAAGATGGAAGCGCTGCTTCATATGCCGTATCATCTCAGCATCCCAATGAATTTGCTTGAGTGGTTAGATCAGCATATTTTTGGCACTACAGAGCCTTACTTCAAGCACAAGAACAAAGTCATCAAAATCACTAAAGATATGGTAGACAAAATCTTCAATTTTCTGGGTGGAACTGTGCCTTTTGTTTTCAGTAGTGATGATCCCCAAGTGAAAGCAGAGGTGGCACAGTTAAGGAGCAAGTATACTGACCATCGGAACAAAATGCCAATAAACAAAATTGAGGAAGTGATGCTCAGTGATGAAAGTGAAGAGGGTTTTATCCAGAGCTTTGCCTTTTACTTTTTATCATATATCTTGTGCCCGACATCATACTGCTTTGGTAACATGAAGTTCCTCTACTCTTTAAGAGATGTTTCTGCGATACCTTCACTTGACTTTGGCCAGTTGGCACTGGATTTTATGCATGAGGAATCAGAGCGTCACTTTGAAATGATCATGAACAGACCAAGTGTTGTGGAAATGAACAAGGCTTCGCATATTGGTGGATGTCTTCCTATCTGGGGAGTAAGTATTGCATTTTCTGACTATAAATCTTTTTATCTTCAGTTTCAGTTGTGTGTTCATGTGAACTTTTTCAATTGACCAGAATTTTTTTTGTTTGATTGACAGATCATCTATCTGGATTTTGTTGATTTTGATGTTATTGAGAATCATCAGTCTACTATGGACTATTCTCTTCCTCGGATATGTCACATCAAGAATGATGATTTCGACTATCTTACCTTGGTTGATAGGAATTATGAGTCTAAGAAAGCTTTTGGAGTTTTACCAGTAAGTACCATGAACTCTATTTAAAATTGCTCTATTTTCTTTTTTTTACTTTCACCTCCTTTGTTAATCTGTGTTTATCTTTTTTGTCTATTTTTTCCATGATATTTTCTTTTTACTAAGAGTATTTTTTGTTCTTCTTCGTTTGTAGCTACGAGACATATCTCAGACCCCATATGCCGCTCCAGCACCTGTTAACAATGCTTTTAATGCTCCCCTTGCAGTTCCTTCAATTCCTCATGTAGAGGTATTTTTTCTATTTTCATTCTTCATGTGTGTGAATCACCCTTCTGTCATCTGGAATCTGTTTTTTATTCTAATATCTATTGTAGGTCAGCAATGAAACCAATGTCCCTGAAGCTTTAAATGAGAACAAGCCTATTATAACAAATAGCACAGCAATGAATTCAGATGGTTTCAACAGCATTCCAAAAGATGAACCAGATGTTAAGGTTAAACCAGAGCCACCTTTCAATCAGAGGTACTTTTTTATTATGTTCATTCCAAAAGTTTCGCAAGTGAACTAATTTAAATAAAGTTTCATCTCTTTCTAAAAACTTTATGTATACAGCCTATTCTTGTTGAACAAGTCATTAAGGAGGAAGCAATCGGACCAATTTTGGTGAACAATGCGCAAGTTGAGATATCAACTCTTTTTTCTTGACTAGTTCTGTACAGTAAACCCATTCTAGTGTCTTTTTTTACCTGCTTTTTCCTTTTGTGCAAAATAAGTTTGTCTTCAAAACACCAAATATTCCTGTTCGTGGTGCATTTTCGAATGCCAATTCTGTTGATCAGACATCTACTACAGAACCTAAGATTAGCTTCAACTCTTTTTTCCTTTTATGTTTCTTCTTTCATAACTATTTTTTGATTGCATCTACAAAAAGATATCAACTACGTTTTCGTCAGCAGGATGAATTGAAGCCGTCAACCCAAGCAGGAGTGAACGCAGAAAGGAGTTATATTCTGGTTAGTTCTAGTTCTTCAAAGAATGGAGTAAAACTCTTCCCAGGCACTCCGATCAATTTAGAAGATGATTCTCCTGGCACTCCTGCTGCTATTACTAGTGAAGGCACAAGAGGTTCTGAGCCTGATGCAAGTGTGGCATTTGGAATGCCATTGCACTCTACTGTTCAACAAGGTTTTAGTTCATCACTAATTACATTTTTCCCCTTTATACCTTTTTTCTGTAGGTTTTTTATTTGACTACCAAGCACAGTGCATCATTTTCATTTTCTAGCCATTTTTTTTCATTTTTCATTGGCAGGCTTTTCTGGATTGAATGATTCAGAAGCTGGAACAAGCACAGGTCCTAATACGATTGAAAAGAAGAATAGGAAGAAAAGACCAGCTAAATTTCAATCTCCTGGTCAATCTAAGAAGCTGAAAATAACTAAAGAAGTGGATGTCTTCTTTTCCAAGTTTCTGAGGAAGCCTTTATTCAAAGAATAGTATATTCTATTTTTACTTTATTTTTCCTTATTTTTTATTTTATCGAGTACTAATGTTGGAAACCCTTTTTTGCACTCCATAAAAGTGTAAACCAGAACATTTAAGTGTAGACCACAATGTATTATTTTTAACTATCACATCAGAAAAGTTTTTCATAAGCTCTTCCTAAGATTATGTTTTTGATTTCTTACCAATGGACATGCATGATAAGTAGTTTTCAACACTCTTTCTGTTTTAAGAACGTCTCTGTATGACATAATAATCATTTTTGAATTTTTTTTCTGCACAACACTTTGTTCGTGGACATTGACAGGTTTCCTGTAAGTTACGAGAACTTCTTCAATTCTTTTAAATCAAGGGGAGAGATTGGAGATGAAGTAAGGAACTCATATATTCAAGTGCTAAACATTGAGTCGAAAAGGACATCTCAGATAAAGCCTTTTATTAAGAAGTATTGCTTCACTTCCTACTTCACTGTGAGTTATCTTTTGAGGCTTTATACTTGATGTCCTTTTGAGCATTTTTCTTTTTTACTTAACTTTGAGTAATTGAAATGACTTCATCTTGTTTGTATCAGGATAAACTGTTAGTGAAGCCTGAATCATTTGATCCAGTTAGCTGCGTAAGAGAGTTTGACAGGATTAATTCTGAAGAAAGTCTCTGGAAACATGACTTGGTAATTCTTTTACGAGTTTTAGCACATAGACCTTTTTTTCATTATGTTGGTAATTTTTTTCATACTTATTATAGTTGTTTTTATTTGTTCCTACAGCTATACTTCCCTACTATAAAATCAAGCCACTGGATTGTAATTTGCATCAGTTGTCTTTTCGGGAAAACTCACTTGTTTGATCCATGTGGCACTATCCTTGGAGCAGAACAAGATGAACTTATTTACAACCTGGTAAGAAATTTTCTTTTTCCAAGTGTCTTTTTTCTTTTTTCTTACAATCACTGCCTGCTCTGCTCGGGAAAGTTTCACAGGAGTACTAGATAAGAATAAGACACTCCATAAACTTTGGAGTGAGAGTCCACTGCCTTTACACTGCTAGGTTCAATATTAAAATGCTTGAAACATGCCATCTGAATCATCATCGTTGTGGAAAGGGGGTCATCTTTTTTCATGTAAATTACTCCACTTAACTTAACTGGAGTGTGATAAGCTGAGGGCTTTGAAGTGCCATGACCATCGCAACAGATACTAACTAGTTAAGATATGCTCCAGATGCCTTGACTTCCGAATGCTGCCCCCTTCCAAAATCTATTTAAAGGGGAAAGATCATTTCGGTCTCACTTTTCCCCCTTTTGGACTTTAGATGTCAGAGTCTTTGTTTGCTGTCTGAAACCTACTAGTGTTATCCAGCCTCAGAAATTCTTGCATAATTTAATGCATCAGAAAATCTGCCACTGCTGGTAGAACCCCCTATCAGTGCGGCGGTTAGGCATCCTTAGACAAAATAGTGGTCATTCAGGTTTGGTGCTTACAACAATAAATTTTGATCCCTGATAGCTTGTGATCGATAAGGATTTTTCTTACAATCACTTCCTGCTTTCTCGTTGGACTAGTTTGAAACATGTTCTAACTCTATATATTCATTGTAACAGGTTTCCAACCTCAACATGCTTTGCAAGCTCAGTAAGAAGCCTTTCAAGAACTTTTTCAGCTTCAATCTTGAATCTACAGGTCCATATCCAACAAACTATCTAATGTAAGTTTCGTGTTCTCTTTTCATTGTATATTTTTGTTTCTTTTTTTCACCGGTGTTGTTGAAATAACCCATAGAAATGGTTTACTATAAGTCAGTTTTAGCAAATTACATGCATTTTTTTCTTTTCTCAAATAAGATTTTCTCAATCTCTTTTTTTAAACCCTCCTCATGATGTATCTCTTGTTAATTTTATATATATGCAGGCATGACTCAGGCCACTATCTACCACTGTACATGGACAACTTTGAAGGCAAAACTATGAAGAGTTTCAGCCTGGTATTTATCTGATGATGACATTTTTTTTTTTTTGCAATCCTGAAATACTGAAATGAAAAACTTATTACTCACTCATTTCAAAGTTATCTTTTAATAATACATGAATCGTACAACACTGTCTGTTTTTTCTCACAAGTTTTACTTTTTTGTAGTTTATCCATCAAATAATGTCATACTGGTATAATCTTTTTTGCAATACCCCACATGACCTTTTTTTAAGCACATTGTAATGAAACATTACCAGTTATACTTTTTGTAATTTACGCATCAAATAATGTCATACTGGTATAACCTCTTTCAACACCAAGCAGGGACCTTTTTTATGCACATTGTACTGAATTATTCTAGTTATACTACTCCCCTTTTCCTTTTTATGCACATCAATTAGTTCTATGTGATAATCGATTCTTCTTTTTCAGTTCTTCTTTCAGCCTTACTTTTACTGAATCATTCTCACATTTTCATTTGTGAACTACTTGCACACAGGACAATATCCCAAAGTACAGAATGATTTCTGCCTTCAAGTTATTCAAAAGCTCATTGAACAAGTTAAAAGAAGAAGATCTCCCGACAGCAAGCTGATGTTTGACCATTTTCAGAAAACTTTCAATGTCTGAGTAGATGCTAACTTTTGGATGGGGACAAACGTGTGTTCTTTCATGTCTCTGTGTGTTTTGAAAGCAGTATGGTTTGTAATTGTTTGAAAGAAGATTCAGAGTACCCCCTCGTAAACTCTATGTTTAGCAGATATTCGTAATGGATGCTATCTTTAGTATATATATTACTTTTATCACAAGTATCTTTTTACTCTATCTACTTTATGTTATTCACTTAGTTACACTTTTCTGGTTATTTTTTCGTCATCACCACATGAATGCCTATTTGGTTGTTTGTCACTTTTTTTGTTTTACCGAAAATGATGGACATGGCTTTGCCGATGGCGGGTGTTTTGTAGTGCGATGTGGCTAACAATAGCACTCTGGTAGCCAGTTTCTCTGCTCTTTTAACCCCATGGAGAACGAGATAAGAAAAAGAAAAGAAAGGGAAGGGAAGAATACAAGTGAGAGGACATATTCCTTCACTTTTGAAATCACCAAATCCTATTTAAGTTCATTTAAAAAAATGTCACTCATCTAAAAATGATTTTAAGTGAAGTAAGTTTGACTTTTAGTAAATTAGGTTTGATTCTAGTGTAGTACAATTGAAATGCCTGAAAGTAATTTTGAAATAAATGGAAATGACTTCCATCACATTCAAATTTTCCAATTCACCATAATTGAAACTTAGTTCACTTAAAACCGAAAGTACATTACTATAAATTGAAAAATAATTGAATGACATTCGTTTTTTGTACTTCACCAAAATCATTTTTTTTACTTCAGTTGAACCCAAAAAAAGTTTACCATATTAGAATTTTAGTTAACTAGAACTCAAACTTAGTTCACTAAAATAAAAAATACTTCATTTTTAAATACCAAAATAGTTGACTCACATTTTTTTAGTTCACTAAATTCAAATTCATTTCACTATGGACTAAACTTAGTTCACTAAAATTCAAACTTAATTTCAAAATCGATGAACTTTTTTTCCAAAATCAATGCACCCTTTTTTCAAAGTCGATGAACTTTTTCAATTTTTACATGAATTTTTTTTTTGAAAAGAGTTTACCACATTTAGTTCGCTTGAATTCAAAGAGTTCATCACATTTTTTTTAGCTCACTACCTTTTCAAATTTAGTTCATCTGAATCCAAGAAAAGTTCACCACATTCGAATTTTTAGTTCACTAAAAATCGAACTTACTAATCAAAATTAGTTCACTTAAATTCAAAAGTAGTTGATTCACATTTATTTTTTTTAGCTCACTAGAATCAAATTTAGTTCACTTGAATTCAAAAAGAGTTCACCACAATTAAATTTTAGTTCACTTCAAGAATAGTTCACTTCAGTACACTTGACTCCAAAAAGAGTTCACCATAATTAAATTTTAGTTCACTAAAATTAAAACTTAGCAATCAAAATTAGTTCACTTAAATTCAAAAGTAGTTCACTCAATTCGAGTTTTAGTTCATTAGAATTCAAATTCAGTTCACTATAAATCAAAAATAGTTTACTTTTTATTTTCTTCAAAAGTAGTTGACTCACATTCATATTTTTACTTCACAAAATTACAAAAATAGTTCACCTGAGTCCAAAAAAGAGTTCACCACACTTGAATTTTTAGTTCACTAAAAAAAAACTTAGCAATCAAAATTGGTTCACTTAAATTCAAAAGTAGTTCACGGCATTCAAATTCTACTTCATTAGAATTCAAATTGAGTTCACTGTAAATCAAAAATATTTTACTTTTTATTTTTTTTCAAAAGTAGTTGACTGACTTTCATTTTTTTAGTTCACGAAAAATGAAAAAAGTTCACTTCAGTTCACTTGACTCCAAAAAGAGTTCACCACATTTTTTAGCTCACTTCTTTTTCAAATTCAGTTCACCTGAATCCAAAAAAAGTTCACCACATTCGATTTTTTAGTTCACTAAAAATCAAATTACTAATCAAATTTAGTTCACTTAAATTCAAAAGTAGTAGTCTCACATTTATTTTTTGGCTCACTAGAATCAAATTTAGTTCATTTGAATTCAAAAAGAGTTCACCACTATAAAATTTTAGTTCACTTCAGTTCACTTGACTCCGAAAAGAGTTCACCACAATTAATTTTAGTTCACTGGAACTCAGTCTTTACTCCACTAAAATTCTAATCAGTTCACTTTTTTTTTCAAGAGTAGGATCCCCTTTTTTGAATTTCAATTCATTTGCAATTCAAACTCAGTTCACTCAAATTTGAAAAAAATCCGCTTTAAATTCAAAACTAGTAGACTCACATTTATTTTTTTACATAACTAGAATCAATTTTTAGTTCACTTGAATTCAGAAAGATTCACCACATTTTTTTAGCTCTCTACTTTCTAAACTTCAGTTCACCTGAATCCCAAAAGAGTTCACCACATTTAAACTTTTAGTTCACTAAAAGTTAAACTTAGTAATCAAAATTAGTTCACTTAAATTAAAAAGTAGTTCACCACATTTTTTTAGCTCACTAATTTTTCAAATTAAGTTCACTTGAATCCCAAAAGAGATCACTACATTTTTTTGAATTTTTAGTTCACTAAAATTAAAACTTAGCAATCAAAATTAGTTCACTTAAATTCAAAAGTAGTTCACTCGATTCGAGTTTTAGTTCATTAGAATTCAAATTCAGTTCACTATAAATCAAAAATAGTTTACTTTTTATTTTCTTCAAAATTAGTTGACTCACATTTTTTTAGCTCACTAGAAACAAATTTAGTTCACTTCAATTCAAAAAGAGTTCACCGCATTTTTTTAGCTCTCCGTATTTTTAAATTTAGTTCACCTAAATCCAAAAATAGTTCACCACAATTAAATTTTAGTTCACTTCGAAATAGTTCACTTCAGTTCACTTGACTCCAAAAAGAGTTCACCACATTTTTTTAGCTCACTACTTTTTCAAATTCAGTTCACCTGAATCCAATAAAAGTTCACCACATTCGATTTTTAGTTCACTAAAAATCAAACTTACTAATCAAATTTAGTTCACTTAAATTCAAAAGTAGTAGTCTCACATTTATTTTTTTACCTCACTAGAATCAAATTTAGTTCATTTGAATTCAAAAAGAGTTCACGACAATAAAATTTTAGTTCACTTCAAAAATAATTCACTCCAGTTCACTTGACTCTGAAAAGAATTCACCACAATTAAATTTTAGTTGACTGGAACTCAGTCTTTACTCCACTAAAATTCTAATCAGTTCACTTTTTTTAAGAGTAGGATCCCCTTTTTTGAATTTCAATTCATTTGCAATTCAAACTCAGTTCTCTCAAATTTGAAAACAATCCACTTTAAATACAAAACTAGTAGACTCACATTTATTTTTTTACATAACTAGAATCAATTTTTAGTTCACTTGAATTCAAAAAGAGTTCACCACATTTTTTTAGCTCTCTACTTTCTAAACTTCAGTTCACGTGAATCCCAAAAGAGTTCACCACATTTGAATTTTTAGTTCACTAAAAGTTAAACTTAGTAATCAAAATTAGTTCACTTAAATTAAAAAGTAGTTCACCACTTTTTTTAGCTCACTAATTTTTCAAATTAAGTTCACTTGAATCCCAAAAGAGTTCACCACATTTTTCAAATTTTTAGTTCACTAAAATAAAAACTTAGCAATCAAAATTAGTTCACTTAAATTCAAAAGTAGTTCACTCCATTCGAGTTTTAGTTCATTAGAATTCAAATTCAGTTCACTATAAATCGAAAATAGTTTACTTTTTATTTTCTTTAAAAGTAGTTGAGTCAAATTTTTTTAGCTCACTAGAAACAAATTTAGTTCACTTCAATTCAAAAAGAGCTCACCGCATTTTTTTAGCTCTCCGTATTTTTTAAATTCAGTTCACCTAAATCCAAAAATAGTTCACCACAATTAAATTTTAGTTCACTTCTGTTCACTTGACTCCAAAAAGAGTTCACCACATTTTTTTTAGCTCACTACTTTTTCAAATTCAGTTCACCTGAATCCAAAAAAAGTTCACCACATTCGATTTTTTAGTTCACTAAAAATCAAACTTGCTAATCAAATTTAGTTCACTTAAATTCAAAAGTAGTAGTCTCACATTTATTTTTTTAGCTCACTAGAATCAAATTTAGTTCATTTGAATTCAAAAGGAGTTCACCACAATAAATTTTTAGTTCACTTCAAAAACAATTCACTTCAGTTCACTTGACTCCCAAAAGAGATCACTACATTTTTTGAATTTTTAGTTCACTAAAATTAAAACTTAGCAATCAAAATTAGTTCACTTAAATTCAAAAGTAGTTCACTCGATTCAAGTATTAGTTCATTAGAATTCAAATTCAGTTCACTATAAATCGAAAATAGTTTACTTTTTATTTTCTTCAAAAGTAGTTGACTCACATTTTTTTAGCTCACTAGAAACAAATTTAGTTCACTTCAATTCAAAAAGAGTTCGCCACAATTAAATTTTAGTTCACTTCAAAATAGTTCACTTCAGTTCACTGGACTCCAAAAAGAGTTCACCACTTTTTTTTAGCTCACTACTTTTTCAAATTCAGTTCACCTAAATCCAAAAAAAGTACACCACATTTGATTTTTTAGTTCACTAAAAATCAAACTTACTAATCAAATTTAGTTCACTTAAATTCAAAAGTAGTAGTCTCATATCTATTTTTTAGCTCACTAGAATCAAATTTAGTTCACTTGAATTCAAAAAGAGTTCACCACAATAAAAATTTAGTTCACTTCAAAAATAATTCACTTCAGTTCACTTGACTCCGAAAAGAGTTCACCACAATTAAATTTTAGTTGACTGGAACTCAGTCTTTACTCCACTAAAATTCTAATCAGTTCACTTTTTTTTCAAGAGTAGGATCCCATTTTTTGAATTTCAATTCATTTGCAATTCAAACTCAATTCACTCAAATTTGAAAACAATCCACTTTAAATTCAAATGTAGTAGACTCACATTTATTTTTTCACACAACTAGAATAAATTTTTAGTTCACTTGAATTCAGAAAGAGTTCACCACATTTTTTTAGCTCTCTACTTTCTAAAATTCAGTTCACCTGAATCCCAAAAGAGTTCACCACATTTAAATTTTTAGTTCACTAAAAGTTAAACTTAGTAATCAATAGTTCACTTAAATTAAAAAGTAGTTCACCACATTTTTTTAGCTCACTAATTTTTCAAATTAAGTTCACTTGAATCCCAAAAGGGTTCACCACATTTTTTGAATTTTTAGTTCACTATAATTAAAACTTAGGAATCAAAATTAGTTCACTTAAATTCAAAAGTAGTTCACTCGATTCGAGTTTTAGTTCATTAGAATTCAAATTCAGTTCACTATAAATCGAAAATAGTTTACTTTTTATTTTCTTCAAAAGTAGTTGACTCACAATCATTTTTTTAGTTCACTTAAATTCAAAAAGTACTTCACGGTATTCGAATTGTATTTCATTAGAATTCAAATTGAGTTCACTATAAATCAAAAATATTTTACTTTTTATTTTTTTCCAAAGTAGTTGACTCACATTCATTTTTTTAGTTCACGGAATTACAAAATCAGTTCAACTGAATCCAAAAAGAGTTAACCACATTTCAATTTTTTTTGTTCACTAAAATTAAAACTTAGTAATCAAAAAGGGTCAACTACAATTTTAGTTCACCACATTTTTTTAGCTCACTACTTTTCAAATTCAGTTCACCTGAATCCAAAAAGAGTTCAACACATTTGAATGTTTAGTCCACTAAAAGTCAAACTTAGTAATCGAAACTAGTTCACTTAAATTAAAAAGTAGTGAGCCCTATTCAAATTTTAAGTTCATTAGAATTAAAACTTACTTCACTAAAAAACAAAAATAGTTTACTTTTTATATTTTTTGAAACTATATTTTTTATTTTTTTATTTTATATTACTTCTATTTATTTTTTCAAAAGTATCTCTATTGGCAAGCTCTCATTGACATTATCCGGTGTAGCTGTAGGCAGCTGACTCTCATGTGGATCAACTAATAACTCCGTAGTGCTTAGAACAGGCTGTGAGCATCTTATCTACTTGGATTAGTAAACAGCTTCATTTCTTTTCAGAAGCTCAAAGAAATGACAAAAAATATCACTAGAATGCACACACAAATACTATATAAAAGTATTCTATTCCAACCACAAAACAGATTTCAAACAATCTGTAGTATCATATATAGTTGATATACTTAAATTACTTGACACATATAGTCAAATTCCTTCCAACCTTATTTCTGTAGTTCTTCTCTTCTTACTTTTTCATATTGAGTTCTTTCTCTTTTGTGCAGCACTTTTCTGAGCTTCAATTTCTGAACGAGACTTCAATCTGTTGCCTTTTCTCACAGATTTGTTCCTTTTCACCGCAGGATCTCTCATGGCCTTGTTTACGTCATCCCTGTCCCTAGAATTATTCCCATCTTCTGGGGTTGCTACTGCTTGTTCTTTCCCCAGGAGGTACTTAGTATGCACAGTCGTCACAGCATCCAGTAACTCTTGACACAATACAGAATCATCACTGATGTCAGAACAGACCTCACCAACTCTATTCATAACAACTGCATAACGCACAACATTGTGTGATTGGTCTTCTAGTTGACTCCCAAGCACTTCAAACTTATGCTTCCTTAACTCATTCTCCCTAAATTCTCTCGTCCACCTTGCTACTATGTACTTATCAGGGATTTTCAGAAAATCAAATTGGGTAAATAATCTGAGTATGTGGCAGCACAAAATACCATCCCTCTGAAACTTTCCACATTCACAATCAAATTCATCAATAGTTCTATCTGTTTGCACAATGAACACTTCCCTATCAAACTCTGGATTCTCATATTCAAAGTTCCTCTTAAGTTCATATTTTTTATCTTTATCAATCTCCTTTACTCCAAAAGCGGTTGCATTCATCATCTCCATCAAGAACTTGCAGTATATTGCTCTAGTGTATATCTCAGCTGCATGTCGTTCAAACCGCTGATAACCCCACATTATAGGAACTTTTTCATTAGACAAGAATATATCTTGGTTCTCTATGTGAATCACATTCTCCTGGAAGAGCTCATACTGATGGATGAATGTTTCAATTGTATCCTTCCTCAAGACATAATCCTTGAAATTAGAGTTGAAACTCTCACTTCTGCTAGTTGATCTAGTAAAGGGACAGAACACTCCTTGGAAGTAAGTAGGTACAAAGTACTGCCTGTTGTCCCACATGCGCTTAACATGAGCATGCTTTCCACAATTGTACTTCTCCATTTCTTTCCATTTTCTGTCAAATTCCTCAACTGTTAACGATTGCATGATACATTCTTCCATATCCTTCTCCATCCCTTTCTTCAAATGGAAGTAAACTTTCAGATTCTCTCTTGCTTTCCTGCAAACATGCCAAATGCAAAATCTGTGAAATGCAGCCGGAAACACCTTTGGGACTGCTACTTTCATGGCTGCATCCTGATCAGTGAGGACTACTCTTGGCTTCTTTCCACCCATCACCTCAACAAACGTTTCAAATAGCCACTTGAAAGTATCCGCTTTCTCATCCTGCAAAAGAGCCCAGCCAAAGACAATTGTTCTGGAGTGGCCGTTAACTCCTATAATCGATGCAAACGGCATATTGTACTTGTTGGTGCTGAACGTTGTATCAAATGAAATAATGTCCCCAAACAGTAAGTAATCCAACCTTGACCTTGAATCTGTCCAAAACAAACTTAGAATTGCATTAGAAGAGTCTCTTTGCGCCTTGAATACGAAACCTGGCTTGTCAACTTGCAACTTCTCAATGTAGTCAATAGTATGCTCTATGTCAGTGTTCCTTCTCTTTTCTTGCTCAACTTGCTTCAAATTGTCAAGTTTCGTCACATCAAATGTAATATTTCCAAATTTCCCTCCACACAGCTTTCTAAATATGCTCATAATTTTTCTAGGTTTTATCCTGTGTTCCTGTAAGAGCTTGGACAACAGTGTTTCAGCCTCATTCATGCTTCTGTGACTAAGAAAAAATTGTGTCAGAGAAGGAGAAGAAACCAAAGGGTGATTGTGCTTCAAATCCAGCGATTGAATGTGCCATTTTCCATCTTCCAAACTCACTGTAACATGCATTCCATAGTTCGTTCTATTAAGAACATTTCTCTTCCTTTTTCTTGCTCCTGTATATGTTGAGACAGTATTCCTACTCTTGTTGCAGCAAAAGGCAATCTTCTTGTTCTTGTGATTTCTCCCTTTTTTAATTCCAAAGCCAGTCATGAGAGCATAGGCATTCACAAACCTCTTAGCCTCATCCAAAGTACTAAACACCCTGCCAACTGTAGGCACACTTGATTTCTCTAATTCATCTGGTGATGGAAACAAATACTCTTCATGTTTCTTATCACCGGCAGTACCACCTTCATCTGAATCATCACTGCTTGTAGCATCATCCGGTGTTGAATAATCAACAGCCTTGTGAGAAGTAATTAAAACCTACATTTTTTGTAATTACCCAATGGTCAATGTCAGACAAACTGCTTTCTGTTCTGTAGTTTTTTTATTCAAATTAAATGAAATTTTCTAATTTTTCCTTAATACTTACATTAACAGAAGAAGAAAGCACCTCCGCTCCTGTGTTCACATTTGCAACCAAAGATGACAGATCTTCTACAAGCACACCATCTTTGTTTGAACTGGTTACGGCAGAGCAAACAGCTGAACAAGATGCAGCCACCAACTGTACCTGTTCATTCTAGCTTTATTAGTCTTATACATGGAATCAACTACTTTTTATCCATATGTACAAAAACAACAGCAGAGAGGAATATCCTAGCAAATGTTATTTTTGTATACCTCTTCTCCTGTTTCTCCATTTTGTTTGTCTTTTTCTTTTTCATTATTCCTTATATCAGTAGGTTCATCCCCAACATCTTGTGCACACACAACCGCTGGGGCATTTGCTTCTGGTTTCTCCTGTCTAGCTAAGTTCTCTTGACTTAGCTTTTCTTCCTGAATGCTTAGTACTTCCTGCCATATTTTTACAAGCACATTTTCACTTTCTAGCCAAATTTTCTAATTATACAAGAAGTATAATGAATCAAAAGATTTTCTATTTTTAAGTCCAAGAACTTTACCTCTGTCTTCTTTTTTATCTCATGATACAAAACATACTGATCAAATTCTTGCATCATGTTGTCAACCTACATTTATCAACAGAAATGAATTTTCAAACATGAGTTTTTTTTTCATATTTACTCTTCCAGATACCCGTTGCTTCTTCAAAATAGCACTTAATGAAACCATTAATCAGGATTAGAAACATACTGTGTTCTCTAGCTTGGAATCAGTTCTATCTCCTCCAGTTGATGGCAGACTTCTTTCTGGTTCCTTCTTCTTCGCAGGTTTCCGCTTTCAAGCTGTTCCAACTTTTGCTACCTACAATATCATTGGCAAATTAATTTACAGTTAAAGACAAAAATCAAATTACACCAAATTAATTTTGCTATTGTCCAAGCGTAAAGAACGAAACAATTTATGAAGAAACAGAGAACTTGTTCGAATTTTACTACACCGTTTTTTTGCATAGTGCCTCCGACATTACTGAAGCAGAAACAATTTATGAAATAGCTGAACCAAAACTATAGACAAAGCTTAGTTCTGATATGCACAAGTATCTGAATCAGCAGAAACACGCTAGGAACTCTACACAGAAGGTGATTATAAATGTGAAGCTGATAAACATTTATGAGTTGTAACTTTCAGGTTCCACACCACAAGTGTCTTAGTTATCGCCTGATGATGATAGTGTCATCTGTAGTTTTTAGAATTGCTCCTTTCAGGTTCCTTCGCGATTAAAATTTACATCCTTAAATGTTCTTAAATGCCCTGTTTTTTGTCGTGCTGCTGCAATTCACGAAAAACTAAACCCAATGAACCCAACATCTCAATTTCAAGTATTTGCCAATGCGAGATTATCTTCCAAATTATATTGCTATGTTTTAATAAACTTTCTCATACAAAAAAATATAGGTTGATGCTCCATGAAAATCAAAACTCTTTGTTTCTTACTGATGTCGTTGTGAAAGTAAACCTTCTCACGTGTATTGAAGGATGCCACACGGGGCGCTCTAACGGAAACAAATTACTCTAATAATTGCATAAGTGCAAGCACACCTACTGGTAATTTCAACACGGACTTTCCTCAAATTTTTTCTCTCACTAAATTCAAAGGCTGTGTCAATGCTTCAAGTACCATAACTACAAGACCATGTCTGGAATTGATGGACATATAGAAAGAATAGCAGACAATTATCTTGGATAAAGTTTGTTCACATAAACAAGTTAGTTTATTTGAAAATCCTACTGCAAAGCCTAAGGTTAGCTTAATTCTATTTTTCAACTGTTTTCTCAATGATATTTTCAGTACAATATTGCCTGAATAATAAAGCACCGACCATTATGTTGGATAAAGTTCCTCAATTATCTTTTTTGGACACTTCTCTCTGATCCATGTAAACTACAGCTTAACCAACAATTAAACCACTACAGTAATCTTTGTACTAGCACAATAATGAGGTTCACTAACTAAACTTTTATTAAGATTAGTTCAAGTAGCAGAACATTCAGTTTCTTCTAATTATATATGCTACCTCATTGTACTCGATTTTTCAGGACACAAGGAAAAAAAAGGGCTACAAGATTACGACTACAATTCTCTACTGATTCGTAATTCGATCAAGAACAAAGTTGTGACGCCCCCGGCCCGATCGTGCACTAGTCATACACGCACATGCACACGATCAAGCCTAAGGACTCACGGGAAGATATCACGACACAACTCTAAAACATAAATAAGTCATACAAGCTTTATATTACAAGCCAGGGGCCTCGAGGGCTCGAATTCATAAGCTTGCGAACAAGCGTCAGCGGAAGCATCAGATATCTGAGTACAGATATAAAAGAAAATACAGAAAGGCCTTTAGAAAGGCGGGGCAAAAGAAAACACTACGATCGAAAGGCACAAGGCCTCCTGCCTGGGACCCTCCGATCCTACTCCTGGTCGTCAGTCAACTCGTAGCAGTATCCATCCTCTGGGTAGTAGCAGTAACGATCGTCGGGGCATCTGTCTCAGGGGGCTCCGTCCTCTGGTCACGTCAAACTGATATGGGGAGAAAAAGGAAAACAAAGCAACCGTGAGTACGCTGAAGTACTCAGCAAGCAAGGATCTACACTACATATGCAACATTTTCAAGGGGAGGCTGTATATGTGGACTGGGCTGCAGAAATGCCAGAATAGAGAGAAGGCCTAGTCCTATCGAAGACTAGCATCTTCAGCGGTCTTGCAGCAGTAGAAGAGAGTAGAACATTACCATATAATGTAGCAGTAATAATATCAACCTCACCTAGAGATCCTTTCTCGACTCCCTGCGAGAAAGCAATCCCAGAGCCATAACGTCTTCAAACCTCGTCCTGAGATCCCTTCTTGACTCCCTGCGAGAAGCAATCCCAGAGCCATATATACAGGTCTCATCACAGGTATCCAGTTCTAAATTGTATCAATCAGGATACAACTCCGAGTGTCCTTTACCGTAGGACCGGCTATCGATAGAAATGTTCTTCCCTGCAGGGGTGCACCAACTTACCCAACACGCTCGATTAACTCCGGCCGGACACACTTTCCTGTGTCATGCCCGGCCTCGGCCAAACGACACATCGCAACCCTACCTACAGCTCAGCAGAGAGGTCCCCGTCGGTCTACATCCTAAGCGCTCAGAGGTCTTGGGCCATCGCCCTGTGCACTCCGAGTCGTTGCGCGCAGGGAGAAGCCTGGCACCAGGAGGGCGCCGGTCCGTCCGTGCCGCCATGCTGAACTGGACGTCTGACAGAGCTTTCGGCTGATGCTACGATGCAGAACGCCCATACTATGCCCACGTGATGGTTAGTGCTATCAGACCAGAGGCCTGCTCAGATCAAATATCCAAATCGTTAGGACTAGGGGCTTGTGGAAACGAGCAGAGACTCACGAAAGATGTGACCCCGTCACCCCGTCTCGAGGACTTGCGGCAAGGGCCAAGAATGCCCGGCCGCGCCTCGTATTCACCACTCGGGCACCACACTGGCAACCCGCCTTCACATCACACGCGGGTACCCCTCAGGGTCGACCCGCCTTTCCAAGTAACATTGTAAAGTCCAAGTATCCGTGTGTCCATAACATCAGGGAATCCGAGGTATCACCCTCATTGAATTCCCACTCGATGTACCCGTCAAGGTGAACTAGGAGGAATCACCCTCACTGGGTCCACACTTGAGGTGTTGTACGACAGCGTCGTTATCGGAAGCGGTGAAGGAGGAATCACCCTCGATGACCACGATCGAATAGCTACTCTACAGAGTTAACATCAGAAGTGCTACATGAGGTTTCACCCTCGGCACTTGATAGTAACGCTGCAGTGTCGTTACAACTAAGGGGGGGTGATGTGCGGTGTCGGGGCCTGGTCTTCAATCCCGTTGATCGGGTCTTCTGACGATCCAGCGCGGCAGTCGGGATAAGTGGGTTCACTGATAGGTCTCTACCCAGCCTAGACTAAACAGTTTAGGATATGTAGGTAATAATCAACAGCAGGTTACAATGAACAGGCTATGCATCAGAATAGGTAAAGCAGTAGTAGCAGCAATTCTAATGCAAGCATGGGAAATTAGAATGGGCGATATCGGGATGCTCAAGGGAGGGGCTTGCCTGGTTGCTCGGCGGCAAGGGCAAGGTCGTCTATGGTGTCTTCGGGATCCGGAGCTGCGTCGGTCTCGGGGACGACGTCAGGGTCGGGGGCTATCGAGAGAGAAGAGGGGGAGGAAACAGTATAAATATATAGCAAACATGAGCATGACAAATACGATACACGGTGCTAGGGGTAGTCTAACGCAGCATCACACGTAACAGACGGAGCGGGAGAACATCTGACGATATTTCCCGGGTCTTTGGAATTATCGGACAGAGGATAAGAGGGGAACGGTTGCAAGTTCGGATAGTTAGGGACGTGTGACGGACGAACGGATCGCGTACTCGGATTCGTCTCGTCGTTCTGAGCAACTTTCATGTAGAAAGTATTTTCATCGGAGTTACGGTTTAAAAGATATGATTTTCTAAAGTTTAAACAATATTCTGAAATTACAGATTTATTATTAATTCGAATTATCCAGAACAGTAGCAGGGTGACGTCAGCATGACGCATGGATGACGTCAGCAGTCAACAGGGGGCCGGCCAGGTCAAACCTGATATGTGGGGCCCACATGTCAGTGACCCAGTTAACTAAACAGAGTTAGCTTAATCTATTTAAACTAATTAGCAGGCGGGGCCCAGCAGTCAGTGGGTAATTAGTGTTTTAAATCACTAATTAATTTTATTAACGGATTATTTATTTAATAAAACGTTTTACCGAGCGGGACCCACATGTCATAGACACAGGGCCCGCCCAGTCAGCGTGGACTAGGTCAACGGGACCCAGTGGGGCCCAGAGTCAGTGGCTGGGCCGTGGGGCCCGCGGCGCCACGTCGGACCGGCCGCCGGAGTCGCGCCGGAGTGCCCAGACGCGGTGGCGAGCTCCGGCGAGCTCGGGTTTCGCCCTCAGGGCGTCTCCGGGGCCGTGGCTTGGCCCGTTCGAACGGGCGGCGAGCGCCGTGTCACGTGGTGGTGTTGGCGTGGTTGGGGGCCGCCGGGAACGGCGCCGGCGATGACCGCAGCGGCGATGGCGTTCGGGTGGTGCACGGGGTCGGCGCTACGGCGCGCTAGCGAGCGAAAGGAGAAGCTAGGTGTGGCCTGCGCGATGCGGGGAGCACGATGCGCACGGGCCCGAGGCCGTTTGGTCACCGGAACGGCACCGGCGACGAGCTAGGCGGCGGTGCGTTCGGGCGAAAGAGGGGCGACGCGTACGGGCACGAAGAGCGCGCGGGGAGAGGGGGAGGGGGACGAGGTGCTCACAGCGAGTCTGTAGGTGAGCTTAGCGTGCGCGGGGAGGGCTCGCAGTGGCCGGAGTCGGCAATGGCGTGCGGCGGCCGAAGGTGGAAGATGACGGCGCCGGCGACGCAGCGACGCGTTCTAGCTCGTGGGGCTCGGGGGAGAGGCGTAGTCGACGGAGGCGAACCATGCGGGCACGGTCACGCGACGAGGCAGAGGCGGTGGCCGCGCGTGCTACGGCGGCGGTGCCATGGCTGCGCACTGGAGAGAGAGGAGAGGTGGTGTCCAGGGGAGAGTGAGGCGAGGGAGAGCCAGGGGGTCCGGGGTGCTGCTCATATACGCGGCAGTCGCGGCGACGCGCTGTCGACCGCGAGGGAGGGGGGGCCTGGGCGTGCGCGCGTGCGTGCGCCAGGTGCTCGACAGCGAGCCCCGGGCGTGAGCAGTACGAAGAGGACGAGCGAGTTGGGCTGGGCCGGCCACTGTGCTGACTTAGGCCCAGCACAGTGGGCCTTTTTCTTTTTCTTCTTTTCTTTTCTGTTTTCTCTTTTTAGTTTCTGTTTTGACTTTTGTTTTGATTTCAAAATACTTTTGTAAAATATGAAACTAGCCCAAATAAATATGGTGCATTATTAGTCACTGCTAGAAACTGGTTTGGCGTCCATATCTTTTTGGTTTGGATTTTATTTAATTGAAAAGGGGTTGAATAGTGCTATGTTGCTGCTGTTTCTTGTTGTTCGAGTCCTTTTACAATTCCAACTAATGTTGCAATCATTTTTATAAATGCTAGGGGAATATTTGCAACAAGATGCACATTTTAGTTTTCCAGTTTGAACAACTTTTATTTTCCACTTTAATTTAATTTGAATTTGAGTTAGAAGTTGAAATGCATTATGATGCAAATGATGATCATGCACTGTTAAACATGATGACATGGCATAATCAAAAGGGTGATTACTGTAGTTAACCACCGGGGGTGTTACAAATCTCCTCTACTAACAAGAATTCTCGTCCCGAGAATTAAGAAGTAGAAGGAAAAAGTTCGGGGTATTCCGCACGAAGATTATCCTCGCGTTCCCAAGTGGCTTCATTTTCAGTATGATTTGACCACTGCACTTTGAGGAACTTGGTAACCTTCTGACGGGTTCGACGTTCAGCTTCATCGAGAATGCGGATCGGATGCTCCTTATAAGATAGATCATCTTGCAATTCAAGCATCTCGTGATCCACAGATCGGTGCGGAGATTCCTTGAAGCATTTACGAAGTTGCGACACATGGAAGACGTCGTGGATATGAGAGAATTGCGGCGGCAAATCCAATTTATACGCCACTTGACCACGTCTTGCAACAATGCGGAAAGGACCAATGTAGCGCGGAGCTAGCTTGCCCTTGATTCCAAAACGGTGAGTGCCTTTCATAGGAGTGACACGAAGATAAGCTTGATCACCAGGTTGATAAGTCAAACCCCATCGTTTGCGATCATAGTTGCTCTTCTGGCGGTCCTGAGCCGCCTTGAGATTTTCCCGGACAATACGAACTTGTTCTTCGGCTTGTTGAATAATATCTGGACCCACGAGCGGTCGTTCCCCAGTTTCTGACCAATTCAGAGGGGTTCGACACTTACGTCCATAGAGAACTTCAAAGGGGGCCATTTTCAGACTGGCTTGATAGCTGTTGTTATAGGAGAACTCGGCATATGGAAGAGATTCTTCCCACTTCTTGCCAAACGATATAACACAAGCTCGCAACATGTCTTCAAGCACTTGATTAACTCGTTCAACTTGGCCTTGGGATTGAGGATGATAAGCTGAACTCCAGGTAATATGAGTTCCCATAGCCTTTTGGAAACTTTCCCAGAAATGACCAGTGAATATGCTGCCACGGTCTGAACTGATCTCTTTTGGAATACCGTGGAGTGAAACAATTCTGGAGGTATATAACTCTGCTAACTGACTAGCAGTGATCGTCTCCTTGACAGGCAGAAAGTGTGCAACTTTGGAGAGTTGGTCGACGACGACAAGAATAGCATCGTGACCCTTCTGTGACCTGGGAAGTCCTGTAATGAAATCCATTTGCACTTTGTCCCATTTCCATAAAGGAATAGGTAGTGGTTGCAGAATTCCAGCAGGCTTCTGATGTTCTGCTTTAACGCGACGACACACATCACATTCAGCAACATAACGAGCAATGTCTTGCTTCATTCTGGACCACCAGTACCTTTGACGGAGATCACGATACATCTTGGTGCTACCCGGATGAATAGACAACGGGGTATCATGTGCCTCCTTCATGACTTTGTCAGTCATAAGCTCGAAGCGAGGTACGACAATGCGGTCTCTGAAATACAAGGTTCCATCTTCAGACAGCGAGAAATCCCTGTACTTTACAAGGTGAAGGTCTTTCTTCATCAAATCAATTTCAGCATCTTTAGCTTTCGCATTCTTAACAGCTTTCTCAAGGTCTGGTTCAACAACCAAGGTTTTTAAGTATCCTTGAGGAACTATCTCGATATTTAGCTTTCGAAGCTCTTCATACAGAAGGGGTTGCTGTAGCTGAACCTCAAGTTCGCAGCAATAGGATTTGCGGCTCAACGCATCAGCCATCACATTAGCCTTGCCAGGGGTATAGGATATACCCAAGTCATAGTCCGCAATGGTCTCCATCCATCTTTGCTGACGGAGGTTCAGAGATGGCTGAGTGAACAAGTACTTCAGACTTTTATGATCCGTGTATATCTCGCAACGATTACCGAGGAGATAATGTCGCCACAACTGCAGTGCATAGATGACAGCAGCTAGTTCTAGATCATGTACCGGATAATTCTCTTCATGCGGTCGCAACTGACGAGAGCCATAGGCAATCACTTTACGCTCTTGCATTAGGATACAGCCTAATCCTTCACGGGATGCGTCACAATAGATCACAAAGTCTTTGCGAGAATCTGGAGGAGCAAGAACTGGAGCAGAAGTTAGCTTGTCCTTGAGTGTTTGAAAACTTTCCTGACATTTTTCTGTCCATTCAAACTTAACGCCCTTGTGAAGTAGATCAGTTAAAGGCTTAGCAATCTTTGAGAAATTCTCGACAAAGCGACGGCAATAGCTTGCAAGGCCGAGAAAACTTCTGACTTGCTTGACATTCTTCGGAGGAGTCCAGTCAAGAATAGCCTGAACTCGTTCTGGGTTAACGGCGATGCCATCTTGCGAAATCACATGGCCGAGATATGTCACTTCGGACAACCAGAATTCACATTTAGAATATTTGGCATACAGTTCGTAATTCGATCAAGAACAAAGTATAGATAGAGTTTACAAGCGAACTACCTTCGAATTGGAGGATTGGCTGGCCTGAGAAGATTTCGAAGTTTGAAGCTTCACGACGAGCGCATTGGAGGGATTTTTTTCCATGCCGGCGATGGAGAACTCGGAAATAGCACCTTGGAGATCTTCCATGCCGCCGGTGCCAACGAGATCTGGGCTAGTGCTCGCGCAGCCGCCGCCGCCACCGGCGCCTCGGAGATTTCTGCCCCTGAACCCTGGAGTCCACCAACCACCCACCGCCCCCCTTTATTTTTTCTTTTTTGTGTGCAAAATGACTGACTGGTGGGGCCAGCACTCCCAATTAAGGACTTACAAATATGAAAGAACTTGGCCTTAGGGTCCTAATTACAAAATGCAGTACGAAAGATGCAAAATAAGTGGAGCTGAGAGCAAAATCTCCACACCGCCCCAATTACATTTTCCCTTTCATTCCTCTTTCGTGCTCTCACTCTCTATCGAATCACTGCTCTACCGAGGTGACCCTCGCTGCGCCGCCCTGCTCGATTCGATCTACTTCCGAATCCAATCGCTTCAAATCAAGGTCAGTCCTAAGTCAGCTCCTACTCAAACGAATCCGTGAGTTTTTTCTACGATGTTCAAACCCTAGGTGCTGCTCTAATCCATGGAAGAATTGGATTCGGAAGTAGATCATTTCCAGTAGGAATTTTGCGTGCCCCTTTTTTAGCTACCAGATGCAATTTTAGCTATCAGCCAGCGAATTTTTTGTACATAGTATTTCTGATAATTCCCTTCATGCTAAAAGAGACAGTTATCTACATTTTAACCCATGCCTGTTATGTCACTCATTCAACAAATAGCCAAATTCCCATATGGTTGTTATGTCACTCCTTCAACCTGCCAAATCCCTCACGAAACTACTGCTACCAAATTCTCCCATGACTGTTTTGTCAGTCCTTCAACAACTACTGCATGAAACTACTGCTGTTTTTTCCCACTAATGCAAATGAGCATGCGACTATCGAATTTGGCAACTCCGTACCACTACGATTTTCATATAGTAGCAATGAACTAGTTCCCTGGAATTGAGAATCACACCATTATGTCATAGGAGAGCACTAGTCCCAACTTTAATTCAGAATAACAGTGAGCATTTTCTTCTTTGTATTTGATTTCTGCCTTATTCTAGAAATGGAAAACACTTGTTAGCTACAAATAACTAAAATGTTTTTCTTACCGAATGTCTTAAGCACAAGCGAATGATATTCAGAATGTAGTTTCTATTTTAACTACACATTTTTAGAAAGATGGCAACAATTTAATTAATGAATTATGTTCTGTTTCAACTACTTCTTTAGTATTGAGCTAAGTTTTTCCATTTGATGCACACATTTCTATGGGAAATCTTTTATCTACATCAATACTAATTGAAATAATCTTTATTCATTTTTTCTGCAGATGTCTACAGCAAATGAATCAGTACTAAAGAAGAGGGATATCCAAGAACTTCAAATGGAAGAATTAAGTGAGGACAACACACGTAAAAAAAAGTAAGACCAATCTGTCAACATTTTTTCTATACTTTTGATGATTTGGAAATTACACCATTTTCTACAAGCAATATTGTCTTTCTGTGCAATTATTATTTTTATATTCTAATCATGTTAATAAATTACTTCAGGGAGTTATGCTGGATCACCTTAACATGTTCCTGATTTTCCTATCAAATCTTACTGACAATCAAAAGATGATAGTACGGAAACTTGGGTTTGGTTCAATTCTTCAAATTTCTTGCAACTCCAATGTGGATGATTTGTTCCACTGGTTAGCTGTCCAGTTTAACGCAAGCACATGCAGAATTGAACTGAAGAATGGATTTAAATTCAAATTCACAAACCATGTTGTGCACAGAATACTGGGTATTCCATGCGGAGGTTTACCAATTCATACAACCCCTACTGATGAAACACTTGAATTCATGAATACATTTTTGCAATCAACTAATGCAACTCCAGAGCATCTATTCTCAATGATTTCTCCTACCATCACTGAAGAAGCTTTCTCTAGGATATTCATGCTTTTGGCTCTTTCCATTCTCATTGCACCTAACTCAAAGGGAGTACCCAGCAAAAAATTCTTCAATGCATTGGTGGACATAGATTCTGTTCCCAGATACAATTGGTGCCTATTTGCCCTGTCTTTCTTGGTCCATCAAATTAAAAAATCAGACATAAGGAACAACCCCTCAGCCATGCCAGGAGGGTGTAAACTAATATTGGTGGTAAGAATTTCTTTTTTATCACTCTTTATGAATTTCAGTTCTTTGTTTCAGTCCTATATAATATCTTCTATCTTCAGTGAAAGGTTCACTAATACACAGTGATTAACTGTTCTTGCTAACCATTCCTTTCTCGGACATTTTTGAAGGTCATGCACTTTGAATTCCTGATCACATCTAAATACAAGATACCCTCTAACACTTTCCCCAGGCTTCCAATGTGGTCATCAACTATGCTGAATGCTTTATTAGCTCTTGATACAATGCCTGGAGTGAACACACAGTTTGGGAAGCTACCAGTAAGAAATAACAACTTCCATTCTCCTTTTTTTATTCTAAATTGCAGAATGACAGTAGCAGCACAAGTGCTTTTTTTCAATTACTGTGTTGTGACATTTTATTTGGAAGCAATTACTTAACTTCTATATTGTTTGACAAATATAACCAGATGAAGCACATATCTTCGACCCCATTCCATGATGAACCGAACGAAATAGAATTAGAACTTCCTGAAATAGTTCTACACTACATCAATACCAAGTTCCCTTCTATTCACAATGTAGAGGTTAGTTAGTGCAGAAAAAATACAACAACACTCTCATATGTTTTGCTTCATTTTTCATCTAATTCATTATTTATTTTTCTAACCCCTGTTTTATTTTTGAATCAGGAAAAGGCAAGGGTTGAACGTAGCACTCAAAAATTCTGGCAAACATTCATATCAAATTCTGTACCAACACTGCACTCTTACATTGATGAGGCACTCAGTGGTTTTGGCTTGAAAACTCCTTCCCAACAGAATAGGACTGATGAACCTACGAAATCTCATTTTCTTCCAATTATAAAGTCAAACAATACTGCAAGACATCCTTGTTTATACAATTTGAAAATTCAAAATCATTCAGTCCTGGAATCTTTCCTCTCTTCAATTGATTTCATCGATTTCCCTGGGCCTCACATTTATCCAGCCACTTTTGATGAAGAAAACAACAAAGTATCAGTTGAATATCTCATCCAAAGCATTTCTGAATCTCTCTACATTGACAAGCACATAGATTTTGACCTACTACTGCCTACTGCCTCATCAACTACTACTGACCTAGGTGGTACAGATGTTATCCAAATGGATGAACAAACCAAAACTGAACTAGGTGGTACTACTACTTTCCAAGGTAATCATTTATGCCCGCATTTGTTTCACCGTTTTTCTCATAGTCTTCCCTTTTTTAACATATCGTTTGTAAAAAAAAATCGCTACTACCAATAAGAACTAAATCATTTTACTGATTCAACCATGCTCCATTTTTTCCAAACCTGAATACACAATGATTCTTGATCCAATGAAGTCTGATCAATCAGGGAGGGAAATGAATGGAAAAGATCTTCTACAATGCAGACAAGAAAAATTCAGCATAAGTCAGTGGAAATTTATCTCAACTAAGAAAGGTAACACTTCTGTTCTCCTTGTTCGTCAAAATAACTAAATTTTCTTCTTTCCGTACTCCTCGAATATAAATATCTTAATGTCATTCTTGTGCCATCTTACAGCAGCAAATTCATTATACTGTACAGAAGATCAAGCAGAACTACCACCTATACCACTAAATTCTTCACTTGTCCCTAGCCATACTTATGAACAAGCAGAACTTCAGAGGAAAAAGGCTGGTACAACTGATACTAAAGCTGGATATACTTGTTCCATAGGAAACAATTTTGAACATGATATTCCCTCTTTCAATGCTATAACTGATGGCCTACATGATGCACTTCCGCATCAAATGACTGGTTCCAATAACACAAGCCTTTCACTGCCTACTGCTCCCAGCCTTATTGTTAATTCTACCGGCAACTATCCACTGTTATCCAATCAGAAATCTCCATTTCTCTATAGCAATAGCCCTCTGAGGCCTTTCAGCATCAACTTTGGACAACCAGAAAACAGATTTGGTACTCCACTTGACGATCCAGGTTTATATAAACTTCTAGAAGACTACGAACTCGAATGCAAAAGAAATGAAATTGCAGAAGGAAAGAAGAAATTATTTCAGAAATTCTCTTCAGCATCAGTTGTTTACCAGAACAAAAGCATGCAGTACCAACAAGTAATTTTCTCAAGCCCGGTTCAGTCTGAGTTCTACAAGACTATGAACGCAGCTCTCTCACATTTGGACTCAAGGTATTTTTCCTTTTCGGATACTCCCAACTACTTGCAGCGAATAGTTTCAAAATATTTGTTCCCTCTTCTGTTTTGTATGTTGCTCATGCTCTGGTACTACTTCTTATGCTAACCTTTGTTCTTTCCATTCAACAATAAAAAAAATGCCAAAGGATTTTCCAAGTCAATGAAGTTTGGGTTGATCAGAAGACTTTGACTATTTCATTGAGACCTGGCTGTTGGATGAGTCCCCATTCTTTAGATTTTTACTCCGAAATTCTTAATACCAACCAACTATTCCGTGGAAGGCAAGGACTCATCTCAAACACTGATGCGATTACACACATTGTGCAAAGAGAAGACATATTTTGATGAGTACTTTTCATTTTCAGTCACCAAATTTGACCAAAAAAGATACAAGCATCAATCATTAAGTATTATTGATAGTTTTCACAATTGACATTGCAGGAATTATTAATGCGGCCACTGTTGAATCATTCAGATCCTATTTGTAGAGATATTCTAAGTGAAGGAAGGGTTGGCTTTAGCTTTGATAGAGCCAATTTCGTTAGTTTTCTAACTTGAGTAGCAAAACATTTATGAACCACTACATATGTTTGAACAATACAGAACTTTTTTCACACAAACAAAGCCAAACTTATATGTTTTTTTCTTAGGTACACTTACCTTGTTTCAATGATAAGCAGTGGATATTAATTTCTGCAAACCTGGAATCCGGGAGGTATTTCGATATTATGAATCCTGACGTCTCTGAACAAGACAAATTCACAACTATCATTATCACTGTTGCCTACAATTTCAAAACACTCTTTGCGTTGACATACCCAAACTGCACTGATTTCAACATAAAGGACTTTGACTACAGATTTGTTGCAGTACCTAGAACTCATTTCAGGTTCATAGCTACTCTTTTTTTTTCTACCACATTTTGCTTTGAATTTTATTTACTTTAGAACTATACACAGTTTAGGCAAATTTATAGACAACTAATTTGCAGTTTCATATCTTCGCAAACTAAGTTCCAGTTTTTACATTTGTGCTCCATCGCAGGTATGATACAGGGGTTTTCCTGTTGCAAATTCTAAAAAACTACCGTGGAATGGGAGTTCCTGGGTTTTCAACTGTAAGTTCTCTTTTTCTTACCAATTCTTGCTCCACATTTTTCTCCTACATTTGAAAAAGAAGCAAAAATCTAATAAACACAACTTGCTGCTTGCAGGCTGATTTGCAAGCTCCGCGCGAAATTTTCTTGTATGAGATATCAACATACCCCAACAGTGAAGTACAATTACCTATAGTGAGGAACTTCCTACAAAACCATGCAAGTTCTAGATCCTTTTTTTTAAATCCTGCCCCTATTGCTTAACTCTGAACTTACCATTTTTTGACATCTATAAATCTATATCATGAAAGTTACTTACTCTTTTTTCTCTAGCGTCTCTTACTTATTTTCTATAACTGATATTCCACAGGGGTTTCGATCATTCAAATGAACAAGTACTAAGACCCCAACTGAAGAACTGCAAATATATGAAACATTTTACTTCTTACTTTTAAAGTAATTGCTCACTGAAACGTTTTCATCTTTTTCATTTTATGCTTTTGCTCAAGCTACTACAATGTTATTACTCCTTTTTATTATACAACTAATTCATGCTCTTTTACTTACTTTCAGGTGCCTTGAAAGATAAAATTCATTTTCGACATGACCTGTGAATAAACGTCAAATTTCCTTTTCTTTCTCAAGAATAATTTTTACTTGTAACATTGTTCAGTCTTTCTTTTTTATCCCTACTTTACAAGTGATGAACAAACAGTTTTACTTTACAAATTCATGTCTTTCTCTGCAAAATTTATCCAGACTATTATTTTTCCATATGAAAAATGTTCAAAATTTACTATCTAGGTTTCAGCTTCTTATTTTAGTAACTATTTTGGTGTCAAGAGAAACCATTCACGCGAAAACAAAAGAAAAAACAAAATCGTCGAAACAGTGGAAACAGTCGAAAGAAAAGACGCTTCGCAGAATCAGTCGAAAAGAAAACGGTTCGCAGAAACAGTCGAACGATTTCCCGCATCACCGACTGGGCCGACGGAGAAACAGCCCACCAAAATTTGCTGCAGGCGCCCGTTACCCTAGTTGGCGCCGAAGGCGCTGACTAGGGGCTCCCTGCATACCGGCCCGGCACGGTCCTGCCCATTTATAAATGGGCCGCCACGGGCCATGCCATGCCAGACACGTTAATGAGGGGCCGGGCTGGGCCGGCCCATTTGGCCAGGTGTGGTCACAAGGCACCTATTGACTGAACTGTCCCTAAGAAAAATGGACGGGACAGTCCGTACCGCCGGCGAGGGTTAGAATAGGAGAATGCGTCGTCTCCGCCTGCGGCGACAGGCGCACCCCCAACTGCCGGCCAAGTCTCCCTCGCCCACCGTGTCCGACGCGAAGTAGACTCCTGGCGGCGACAGCGAGGTAAGCCAGCCAACTTCACCACTAGCGAAGTCGCCGGTACGGTACAGATACCCGTGCTATTGCATTTGCTTGAATGCTGATTCCGTTGACAAAACGAAATGTATCCTATTGAGGAAAGGTGCGCCCTCTCGATCTCTCTCCTTTTATCTTACCGGAGTGGAATGCTGTTTCCTGAAGAAATTTGTGACGAAAAATTAGCTGGGGTCTCTTGGTCGTGCAGCTAGGTGCCGATTCTCCATGTGCCTTTGCGTGTGCGGTCGTTGGGTCCTTTAGGGCTTATTCTGAATTGCTTTACCTGTCTGTCAACATGTCTCCATCAGAGTATTACTAAAGAGTAAAGACACTTCTCGTTGCCGTGCTTCATTTGCACGCCATGTTTCCTAAAGTTTCTCAAGGGCTGGTGAGAGCAATTATTGGTTTGGTAAGAGAAGCAATTAGGATTGCAAGAGCTTTGGGATCTGATTTGCAAGATTAATAACAGGTACACACAAGTACACAAATACACATCTTGTGAGCATAGAAACTTTAACAGACCTGAGCCTGGGAGTGCTTCTCATCAGAAGTATGGGATCGACGAACGGCAGCTCTTCTCAACAAAGCAGCAGCTTACCATAGCAGGTATGCATAAGTTATTTCGTTGATTAATCTGCCTGTATCAGACTCCATAGTTTGCTGGTGCAGAAATCTTCTTGTTCTCCCAACCACCAATCAAAACAAGATCTGGCTCAAAACTGCAAGATCCTGCAAAACCAAACTACTCAAATACCCAGCTTCAGCCGACTTTAGTTGCCAACTTGCCATTGAGTCATTGTTCCCATATAGGTTGCTTGGTATTATGCATCCATTGTTTTCCTTCTAGACTAGATCTACAAATGTTTGGAGGAAATAGCACCTTATGAGTTAAAACTGTTCGTTGTTCCTTAATATGCTTAGCTCATAATTCGTGTATCTCCTTGCAGAAGTATGGTAATTCATGGTTGAGTACTGCAGTGTGATTATAATATATACAGTACCTTCTAATTTTTTAGGCTGGGCCACAGAAATTATCTGAAGACACACAGGCTACCTGCTGTGCAACATATCTGTCTCAGCTCTGACTCGAGGAGCAATGGCCGAGGTTGTGATTCTCTTGGCAGTGGCAAAGATCGGTGTAGCTCTGGGGAATGAAGCAATGAACCAGGCTACTTTACAGTTCAATAACTTTATAACACAGCTAACAGAGCTTCAAGGAAGCATGGGTCGCATCAGAAGGGAGCTCAGATTGATGCATGAATATCTTTGCCGAATGGACGTACGGAATCGCAACAATCAGACATATGAAATCTGGGTGGAGGAGGTGAGAATGTTTGCTCATGGGATTGAGGACATTGTGGATGAGTATTTGCATCTTGTTGGTCAGAAACATGACAGTGGATGGAGTGCCTATCTGAAGAAAGGATTCAAACAACCAAATGTTTTCTTCTCTTTAAACAGGATAGCTTCTTTGGTTAAGGAAGTAGAGGTCAATCTTGTGCACCTGTTCCAGGCTAAAGATCGATGGGTGTCAATGGTAGATAGTGGGTATATGAATGACTCAAGTTACATTGTTGAGAGGTCTCAGCATCTAGCAAGCACTTCACGTTCCCTTGCTGAAGAAGATCTCGTGGAGGTTGATGGAAACAGAAAAAAGCTTGAGCAGTGGTTGGCAGGTGATGAGTTGGAACGCTCTGTGATAGTGCTGCATGGTATGGGAGGGCTTGGTAAAACAACTTTGGCTGCAAATGTCTACAGGAAGGAAAGTGGAAATTTTGATTGCCACTGTTGGGTCTCTGTCTCTCAAACTTATTCCAGAGAAGATGTTTTGAAAAAATTAATCAAGGAGCTTTTCAAAGATAAAGCCATTGTTCCATCTAATATTGAGACCATGGACATCATAAGCCTTGAAGAGGCACTGAAGAATTTTTTAGAGCAGCGTAAGTATTTGATCATGCTGGATGATGTTTGGACTCCTGAAGCATTCCATGATCTTTCTGGGGTGGTTATTCGTAACAAGAAGGGCAGCAGAGTTGTAATCACAACCAGGGAAGGCAATGTTGCTCGACTTGCTTCTCAAGGACAGGTCTTAACACTAAAACCTCTATCAAAGGATGGATCATGGGAACTCTTCTGTAAGACAGCTTTTCCCAGAGATACAAAATGTGAGTGTCCCACAGAACTGACCGAATTAGCACATGAAGTGGTTGACAAGTGTAAAGGCATACCCCTCGCAATTGTCTCTATTGGCAAGCTCCTCTTTGTACGTGACAAGACCAAAGAGGAACTGAAGCGAATACATGACCAGCTCGACTGGGAGCTAATTAATAATCCAAGCTTGGAACATGTCAGGAATATCCTTTATTTGAGTTACTTGTACCTTCCGACATACTTGAAAAGTTGTTTTCTATACTGCAGCTTGTTCCCAGAGGACTATCTTTTCAAAAGGAAAAAGCTGATACGGTTGTGGGTAGCAGAGGGCTTCGTCAAGGGAAGGGGTGAAAGCACAATGGAGGAAGTGGCTGAAGGTTATCTAGAAGAGTTGGTTCACAGAAATATGCTTCAAGTTGATACAAGAAACCCATTTGGTAGGATAAAATCATTCCGGATGCATGATATTGTACGTGAGTTGGCAGTAGATTTGTGTCGCCAGGAATGCTTTGGTGTTGTTTATGAGGAGGATAAATACATGGAATCTCTTGATGAGACGGATGCACGTCGACTGGTAATACACAAAATGAAGAAGGATATTTATCAGTCAGTATCAGGTGTACACCGTCTCCGCTCTGTTATCGCATTGGACATCAATATTCCATCATCCACTCTACTACCTCTAATAGCAAAGAAGTCCAGATATATGTCGGTGCTGGAGTTAAGTGGCCTACCCATTGAGAAGGTTCCAGATGCTATTGGAGATCTTTTCAATCTCCGCTATTTGGGTCTGCGTGGTTCAAAAGTGAAGCTCCTTCCCAGTTCTATTGAGAAACTTTCAAGTTTGTTGACACTGGACCTTTCAGGGTCTGGCATGAAGGAGCTGCCTAGAGGCATTGGTGAACTAAAAAAGCTTAGGCAGTTATTCACTGACAAAGCTAGTGATCGATTTAGGAGAGATTTCCGGTGCGGCAGTGGTGTATGCATCCCCAAGGGCCTTGAGAACCTGACAAGTCTGCAGACACTAGTATCATTGGAAGCGCAGGATGAGTCCGTTAGACAGTTGGGGGAGCTGAGGCAACTGAGAAGCTTGGAGATATGGAATGTGAAAGGAACCTACTGTGGACATATATGTGCTGCTCTAGCCGAGATGCGACATCTTTCCTACCTACATGTGAATGCAAGCCAAGACAATGAGGTTCTCCGGTTGAGTGGTCTACCCCCAAACCTGCAAAGGCTTAGCTTGACTGGCCGATTAGCGGAAGGCACATTGGGAGAGTCTCCTCTCTTCCAAACTGCGGGGCGGAACCTGTATGCACTGTCTCTATCTTGGTCCCAGATGATACAAGACCCCTTACCATCCCTTTCTCGATTGTCAAATTTGACGGACCTAATGCTCACCAGGGCGTACAGCGGAAAGCAGATGACATTTCTTGCCGGGTGGTTCCCCAAGCTAAAAACCCTGAGACTGAGGGACCTGCCAAATCTGGAGGTTCTAGAGATGAAGGAAGGTGCCGTGGTGAGCCTGGAGATATTAACACTAGTCAACCTTGAAGGCATGGTGGAGGTCCCACCTGGCATAGAGTTTCTCGCGCATGTAAAGCATATTTCATTCCGGGAAATCACCAGAGTTTTTGACTTTGCTGCGACAATGTCCTAGAACTCAAGGGATGCAGTGGTGGCATACTTTCCGGCTCCGGTGACATTGACCCTGCTGGCCTCGAAATGAGTATGTAAGCCACTCAACTGCAGACTACTGTTCCACTACCAGTTTCCTCGTGTAACTTCACCTTCATGTTTTTATTGGTTTGCTTGTCGGAAGAAAGGATATCCTACAAATACTCCACTTTCCCTACTTGTAGTCACTACTACTGTTTTTGTGATTGTGGATCATGGTATTGTCTATTTATTCTGGTTTTGTCTGTGAGTTACAGTATATATGTGCTCATCCTGTTACCAAAGGAAGCTTGAGCAGTTGAGCTTGCTTCCTTTAACACTCTTTATTTATTTATAGCTTACCTTGCTGCTAGTTATTTTTATTGATGTTCTACATTGCTGAAGTTGGCTTGACAATTGTAACGGACAGTACAGCAAGTTTGTATTATGAAAACAAACAGTTATATCATGTCGGAGCTTGGCTGAAGCCGTGGTAAATCAACGAGATGCTCAGTAGCCCAAAATCCTAAAGCTGGCCCTGATATTGGCTCATTCTTACTCGGCCATGGAAAGAGTACAAAAAATGTGAATAATCAGCTCGCGTAGGTAGAAACGTATTGCTATTTTCATTGGTGTGTGCTCTGTCAGAGCAGTCCCTTCCAGGATTCACCACTCCTGGTACCCCGCATTCTTCTCCTCTGATGCAGTGATCACAGAAGACTACCCGGCTCATTCACTGCAATTATCCACTCCCCTTAAATTGGATTTCAGTATATGTCCCTTTGTCATTAATGGATTTGGTAGCTCTCCTGCCAACATTCGAAAAAATACTCCCTCCGTACCGAAATACTTGTAGTTGGGGGAATTTGTAGTCAACGCAGAAGGGTAGCATATCCTGAAATCTAGCATACAATATTCCTTTGCCGCGCTTGACTTGAATATCCCGTCAACTCCTTCTTTTTCAAGACCAACTTGTAAATAGCCTGGCCTTCTTGGCAGTATTAAGACAAACTCATTCTGCAGAGAAATGAGCAGAGGGCAACAACTTGTAAATATTCCTTTGCCCTCTGCTAGTGCTTTCTTCGTACATTTAGAGATTGCACTAGCAGAGGGCAACAATTGACCACTTGCTTCATTTCGAAGATGATCATTTTAAAGGCATTGAGGAAAATATGTAAATAAGGGTCTTTAAAATCCTTTAGAGGAGCAAAATGAGCAGCTAACCGCACCTAGCCAAACTCTTAAACATTTTGATGCGCAAAATTTTAATGAGTTATCCCCAAAAGGCAGCCCAAGTCTCTCATTTTAACTCGACCGGCGTCACTTCTCGGGATAATTTCGGCCGCTCCCCACTCCTGCCCAATGCGCCACCTCTTCCCACCACAGCTGCCCAACCTCGCCGTCACCGCCACCGCAGCCCTCAATTTAGGCCTGAATGGAACTGGAAGACAATTCCGCTACCCCACCTGCCACTGTTGTCGCCGAAATTGACCCCCACCCCCGGCGCCGCCCGTGCCAAGGAAAAGTTTGGGGACAAAAAACTTGCTCCGGGCCGCGTGCCGTCATCAAAGGTCTGCAGTAAGGCCCCAGCAGCCGGGACGACGCCCGGTCATCCTCTCCGCTGCTTCGGCCGGCAGCAAGGGGGCGAGGAAGCCGACAGAGGCGATGAAGGTCTGTCGGCGCTCATTGAGGTGGCGGCGAAGAAGAAGAAGAAAGCCACCACACGAAGCCTACAACACCTCCTTCTCGTTCGGTGGCTCGTAGCCCCGCTCCTGCCACCCCTACACCTCCTCCTCTGGCGTGTTTGGCCGCCCCAGTCATGGCCGAGGGCTGTCAAGTAGTAACCATGCTCATAATTTAGCAAATTGTGATTATGATTATAATTATAATGATAATTAAAATCACATGTCGTTATGTTGTCATAATCATAATCATAACACCACGACCGAGGGCTTGGTGAACAAATGTGAATTAAAATCACCTTTTGTTATGTAATAATAATCATTATTTGGCATTTTCTTCTACTATTTAAGAGGGGATGATAAAACATCTGAATGTTGTCACAAAATACTAAAAGTTAATCAGGAGTCCCAATATTGGTACAATAGGTTATGATAAAAATCTAAGAAGAATACAAATAAAGAAATAATGATTGTTCACCAAATGGACTATCTCCCATAACAAATGCAAATTCCAGAAACCCAATTTTAGTGACCATTTGAGCATTTTTCCACTTCAACAAATTTCTATACCATGGTTTAGGATATATAATAAGAAATGTGAACTAAAATCACCTTTCGTTATGTAATAAACGTAGTTTAGCATTTTCTTCAACTTTTAAGAAGAAGAAAATTAAAACAAAAGTCGTCAAAATTTGTGAAACTTTTCACGGTGTCTTAATATTGGTACATAAGCTTGTCATAAAAATCCCAGATGATTTCTCGAAAGTTGGAAAACCATTTGCTTAGAAATGCCCCATGTTGGTCTACCTATAGCACCATTTTATTTCTCGAAAGTTGAAAAACCACTTGCTTAGAAATGCCCCATTTGGTTTACCTATAGCACAATTTTGTAAAACTGACCAAAATTCATGTTTCTCCAAAAAATATTAAAATATTCCAGTAATTCTACATGCACGTATTTGCACGAGATGGAAAAGTTTAGCTTTAAAAATATTTTTTGAAACGGTGCCATCACTTAATTGGTACCTCAATCGAACTAGCTTGTTTGTCTGCTTGGTCAAATTTTATCTCGTCAGTGTCCTAAAATGTCACTGACTATAGGAGTAAGAGCACCTATAACCGGACCCCATATCCGCCTCAAACGTCAGGGCGGACTGCCCGTCACTGACCTGACGCGAAATTCTCATCCAACCGCGGCTAGCAAATCCGGCCCAAACGTCTGGATTGACTGGCAACCCCATACCCAGCCTATATATATGGGGCGGATACGGGGACGCCCGGACGTGTCCAGGCACACCCGCCACGTAGGACTGACCGCTAGGGCCCACGGCAATCCGCCCATACCCCTCCCCCCTCTTTCTCTTCTCTTTTGGCCTCGTCTACACAGTCGCCACTGGAGTTTCGCCGTCATGTGAACTCCGTTCTTGCACTTTCGGCCGCGTTCGCCACCCCACCGAGGATACTGACGGTTCTATATACCGTCAGTGACCGTGTGCTGGAACTGGCCAGCATCGTCTTTGCATCTGCGACGGACAATTGCTGGAACCGGCAATCGTTAGGGCTGGAAGCGATGACACGCATTGTTGAAGATGCGGTGACCACGTGCTGGAACCGGCCAACATTGTCACTGCAACCGCGGGAAACAATTGCTGGAACCGACCCATGACATAGCTTCGACCTCCAGCGACAAAAGTGCAACAATTGGTGCAGACGGTGCAACCCCAGGGCGGTTGTGTTGCAACCCATCAGCGAGAAGTGGACGCTGTGAGTGGGTGTTGCGCATCCATGGACATGACACCGCCGATGATGATGCAACATCGAGCGGTGGGTGTTGTGACCGGTGGGGGTGCTACGACGAGCTGCCATGGTAGCCGAAAGGGTTGCGATGACACCACTATGGAGCTGATGACCATGGATGGATGTGGCCCAGCAAGCGAAGATGCCTGGTGTTGTGAGGCTAGCCGACGTGACCGCGGGTGCGGGTTGGGGGCCGGTCTGCTGCAAGCCGCAAAGTCTCATCGGGTTTTTTGCGCGCTCGTTCACTTCCCTGTGCGTGGGTGGTGTGGTGAGGATTTTTTTTGTTTCATGAGACGAAGGGAACGACAAAGGGCGCGGATCCAACGGTTCCAGCCATCTCGATCGAATGTCTTTGACGAGGACCGATCTAGGGCCTGCGCCGGTAGACCGACTGTCGGGACCCCGATTCTAAGTCACACTGATCTAGCATGTAACACATCATATTACTTTGCGGCCTCACGCACGGTATTCTCACGGCTGCAGCCTTACCTTGGTCGGGAACGTTTGCGCCTTTTGGCACACGTATATGATTGTGTCGCTAGCATCCATATGACAAAGAACCTGAGCCGACATGACTAGTCGTAAACCAAGGTGGCACAAACTTATAGGGACAGGCATACATGACCCAGCAATGCACGTGTCGGTCAGCAGTGAGTGTAACCGAGTCGTAGCGAGGCTACAAAGGACTCCATTAAATACCGCGTGACATTTCCCTGTAGGGACAGACACGGGAGCAAAGAAGGACACATGCCGGTCAATCCATGTGTTCCGGATAGAAGCACTAGGAGGCATTTCCCCATAAGGAAGGCTACTAAGAATAAACAACTAGGTGTCGGATCCCACACATACCAAAACATTTCAATAACATACACACAATATGCTCGATATGTGTAGATACAACATGGCATCACAACAAAACTCTACGACTCAAAGTATTTATTTAAAAGGCTCCGAGGAGCTATACATAACATTATTACAAACAGGGGTCACATGACCCATCATACAAAGCATACAAGCAACTGAGGCATAGCATGTCTGAGTACAGGCAACTACAAATGAAAAAGACTGAGAAGTCTGACTATCTACAAGACCCTCCCAAGGGTACAAGATCATAGCTGGGATACAAGCTACTCATCGAAGTCCACGTAGAACTACTAATGAGACTAAAGTCTTCTCTGCAAAAATGTAAATTAAGCAAACGTGAGTATAAATGTATCCAGCAAGACTTACATCAGAACTAACTACATATGCATCAGTATCAAAAGAGGGTGGTGGAGTTTAACTGCAGCAAGCCAGCTTTGACTCAGTGGCTATCCTGAACTACGACTACCAGTAATATCTTTGAGGTGAGAAAGCGCACACAAGTCCACTAATCACCACAACAATACACCACTATGGTTTCTCTCTCGTCTCCCTACGAGAAGGACATCCATAGCACTAACACTTATCCTTAGCATTTTAAAGTATCCACTTCAGGTTGTCTATGTACCATATAAGTTTCCAAGTAGTCCATATCCGCGGACGCGGCTATTCGAATAGATCATATTAATCCTGCAGGGGTGTACTTCTTCACACATGATCTCGCCACTTACCTCTATATACACATCATGTATCTCGGCAACCTTCAAGCGAAAGCCTGGCGAGGGTGTCGGTCACAACCTGACTAACCACGCAAGACTCTAGTCCAGGTTTATCGCCTATCTGAGGCTGAACCCGCAAGGAAAGTACAGCCAAAGTTTCCATCACGGTCCCAAACGATGTGTGTAGGGTTCCCAAGTCCACCTCGATGGATGGTACTACGCTTGGTACACCGTGCCACTGTGCCTAGTCTGTCCCAAGCCTGCCCCGTCGGACACCACTTGGTAGACAAATATCATTACCTACAAACACCAGAAACTAGTTGCAACTCCTGGACAGAGGTCAAGGTGGTTAATAAGTCGAGAGGGGTCGGGTTACCGGAACCCAATGTGTGGTAGTAACTAGTCTTGGATAACAAACACAGAACTCAGTTCTTAAGGACGGTCCCAATGAGACAACCCATCATGAACTCCTACATGGCCTCTCACCGCTACCTTTACCAAATCGTATTCACACACTTAGCTCTCAACATCATAACATGATCGTTTGACTCCAATCCATCACCCAGATGAACAGACCTGACACAACTCTAAGCATAGAAAGCATAGCATACATAGCAAGGTAGGAACACAACATGGCTCAGGCAACTCCTACACATGCTAGTTGGTTTCAGCTATTTACTGTGGCAATGACAGGTCATGCAGAGGAAAGGGGTTCAGCTACCGCAACAAATAGCAGTGGAAACGTTGTTGTCCTAATGCAGTAAAAGAGAGCAGGAGCAAGAGAGTGGAATTGTATAGGAATGCTCAAGGGGGTTTGCTTGCCTGAAAGATCAGCAGGGGCACTGCTCCTCAGACAGGTACTCTGGAACACTCTCCGGAGCAGGACCTATCGAGAAGGACGGTGCCGGCAATCCATACACAAACAAATGCAACAATATGATGCATGGTTATGACATGTCAAGAATGCTATAATTTCCACTAATGCATCTAGCAACAATTTAAATGAAGTCCATATGAACCAAGGGTTCATATGCAAACACCATATTAAGCATTTAAAATGCCATTATCATGTTTTCACTTATACAGTAGGTATAAGTTGGTTAAATATGCATGTAAGTAGCATAAATGGATAGACTGGATTTTTCTGATATTTTTTCATATATAAATTATTTCAATCTGAGCTACGGTTGAATTTCTGTCATCTTTTGAAGTTTAAACAATTTTCTGGAATTTCCTTTCTGTTTTTAATTAAAATAAATCCAGAAAAGGATTTACTGCATCACTGTGACGTCAGCAAGTCAACAGGCGCGGTCCAGGTTGTAACACCCCATGTATTAAGCTATAGTGATCACCCTTTTGATTATGCCATGTCATCATGATCAACTTTGCTTAATCATCATTAGTATCATATCTCATTTCAAAAATTCAAATTCAAATGGAAATTAAACTGAAAGTGATAATTAAAGTTGTTCAAAACAGAAGTTAAAATGTTCATTTAATAGCCAATAAATCAGAGACAATTCTAAAATTGAAACCAACATTATTGGAATTGGGTAAGTGACTCAAACATCCACAAATAGTGACTAAAGACAATATTTAATAACCTTTTAATTAATCTAAGTTAAATATGAAATTATGTTTTGCCCAAACTAGTTTTTTGTGGTAGGATATATTGTGCTGTGATTTGTGGGCCAGCTCTCAAATTTTACAAAACTCATTTGATGCCCAAACAATTAGCCAAAGCAGAAAAGGAAAGAAACAGAAATGGAAAAATGAAAAAGGACTAAAGAACTACTGTGCACTTGGGCCTGCTCGCTACAGCCAGCGGCCCAGCCCACCCCGCGCTTCCTCCCACCTCTCACTGCTCACCCCCCTGCCTCGTTGTCGAACACCTCGCGCGCGCGAGCCAGCCCCCCCCCCCCCTCCGTGCGGTCGACAGCGCGCCCGCGCCCGCGCTGGGGATAAGAGCAGCTCCCCACTCTCCCAGGCGAACCCTAGCCAGCATTCCCCCCTTCCTCCCTCGATCCCCACCTCGCCCGACGCCGCCATGATCGGCCTCAGCTAAAGCTCGCGGCCACCGCCTCCGCCTCGCCTCGTCGAAGTGTCCCTCGTCTCCGCCGTGGTCGACCGCGTCGTCTGCTGCCCTCTGGTGGAGCTGGGGAGCTCCACAGGCGTCGATCTTCTCCGCACCCTTTGCTTCGATCACCGGCGCCTCTCCGACGATCCCCGCCGTTCTACTGCTACTAACCCGCCAACGGGCCTCCGTGCGCCTTCACTGTGAGCTCCTCCACCTCCCTTTCCTCTCCTTTTGGCCGCGCCCGCTTGCTAGCTAGCTGCTACGCTACGCCCGAACGTGCTGCCACCGATGAGCTCGCCGCCGTGGTCTCTATCACTGCCACGTGCGGCCGAGGCCAGCATCGAGCTCCTGGAGCTCGTGCGAGTCCGATGCCACCGCCCACGCGTCCCCGCATGCCTCCCATGGCCATTTCCCCGAGGCCAGAACTCCGGCGCCGCCGCGGTCGTCGTTGCGCTCAGCTCCGGCCGCCTCAACTCGCGCTAGCGCCATAGATCGACGCAGCGCATCTCTCTCGTTCGAATGAGCCCAGAAGCGCGCGTTGTCGTGCCCCCTAGCGAGATCCCGTAGCTCGCCGTGGTTCGGCTTCCGCCAATCTCGTCGCCGGCGAGCATTCCGGCCATCCCAGCTCCGGCCACCGCCTCCATTCGACGCGGCGCTGAACGGCCTTTCGAACGCGCCCAGCCGCGCTCGCTCCCGAGCCCTGTAGGCGAATTCCGGCGGGTCCCGTGCGTCGCCGCCGCATTTTCTGGTTGCCGGCGTCGTTCCGGTGACGGCGCCGACGTGGCACAGGCGGGCCCCGCCCCTGTGACACTGCACGTGGGCCCAGCGGGTCCATTAGTCAGGGTTGACTAGGTCAACCCTGCTGACTGGGCAGCATGGGCCACTGACATGTGGGTCCCGCGCGGTTAAATCGATTTTAAAAATAAATAAACTGTTAATTAATATGTTAATTAATTAGTTAGTTAGTTAATCCCTAATTACTCACTGACAAGTGGGGCCACACCCCTGTTAATTAGTTTTAGTTAAATTTAAACCCTGGATTAGCCCGTGTGTCTATGACATGTGGGCCCCACTGGTCAGGTTTGACCTGGCCGGCCCCCTGTTGACTGCTGATGTCATCAATGCGTCATGCTGACGTCACCCTGCTACTGTTTTGGATAATTTGAATTATTAATAAATCTGTAATTTCAGAATATTGTTTAAACTTTGGAAAATCATATCTTTTAATCCGTAACTCCGATGAAAATAATTTATATATGAAAAATGATCAGAAAAATGAGACGGATCCGAATACGCTACCCACATACCTGTTAGATGCCTCTAACTAACTGAACATGCAACTTTTTGCCTGTTTCAGATAAATGAATAGTGCATGACTCTAATAGAATAAATCCAAACAAATTCCTAAAATAACTAAATGACTTAGACATATCTTCAGGCAACCCTGTACTGCACGTTAGCGTAGCCTGCTCTGTGTTGCTCCTGTTTGCTGTGCATTTATACTGTTTCCTCCCCCTCTTCTCTCTCGTTAGACCCCGACGCAGTTCCCGGTACCGACGCAGCTCCGGAGCCTGACGCCACCGTTGACGACCTTGCCTTTTGCCAGAGCAACCAGGCAAGCACCCCCTCTTTGAGCATACCGATATCGCCTATTCTTTCTCTCTCATGCTTGCATTAGAAATGCTGCTGCTACTGCTTTACCTGTTCTGATGCATAGCCTGTTTATTATAACTTGCAATTGAAACCTTACCTGCTTACCCTAAACTGTATAGTATAGGCTGGGTAGAGACCTATCAGTGACCCCACTAGTCCCGACTGCCCCGCTGGATTATCAGAAGACCCGAGCAACAGGATCGAAGACCAGGCCCCGGCACCGCACATCACCCCCCTTTAGTTGTATCGACACTGCAGCGTTACTATCGAGTGCCGAGGATGAAACCTCTTGTAGCACTTCAGATGTTAACTCTGTAGAGTAGCTACTCGGTCGTGGTCATCGAGGGTGATTCCTCCTTCACCGCTTTCGATAACGACGCCGTCGTACAACACCTCAAGTGTGAACCCAGCGAGGGTGATTCCTCCGAGTTCACCTTGACGGATACATCGAGTAGGAATCCAACGAGGGTGATACCTCGGATTCCCCTGATGCTATGGACACACGGATACTTGGACTGTACTATTGTTACTTGGAAAGGCGGGTCGACCCTGAGGGGTACCCGCGTGTGATGTGAAGGCGGGTTGCCTGGATGGTACCCGAGTGAGAATATGAGGCGTGGCCGGGCATTCTTGGCCCTTGCCGCAAGTCCTCGAGACGGGGCGACGGGGTCACATCTTTCGTGAGTCTCTGCTCGTTACCGCACCCCAAGGTACTAACGATTTGGATATTTGATTCGAGTGGGCCTCTGGCCCGATAGCACTAACCATCACGTGGGCATAGTATGGGCGTTCTGCATCATATGCATCAGCCGAATGTTCTGTCAGACGTCCAGTTCAGCATTGTGGCACGGTCGGATCGTACCGACCCTCCGAGGCGGTGCTGGTATCCACCCTGCACACAACGACCCGGAGTGCACAGGGCGATGGCCCAAGACCCCTGAGTGCTTAGGATGTAGACCGGCGGGGACCTCTCTGCTGAGCTCTAGGTAGGGCTGCGGTGTGTCGTTTGGCTGAGGCCGGGCATGACCCGGAAAAGTGTGTCCGGTCGGAGTTAAGCGAGCGTGGTGGGTAAGTTGGTGCACCCCTGCAGGGAAGAACTAATCTATGCATAGCCGGATCCTTGGTAACGGACACTCGGAGTTATATCCCGATCGATACAGCTAGAACTTGAGATGAGACCTGGATATGAGGCTCTGGGATTGCTTCTCGCAGGGAGTCGAGAAGGGATCTCCGGACGAGGTTGATGACTGTATGGCTCTGCGATTGCTTTCTCGTAGGGAGTCGAGAAAGGATCTCTGGGTGAGGTTGATATCATTACTGCTACCTTATACTGTACTTTTCTACTCTCTTCTATTGCTGCAAGACCGCTGAAGATGCTAGTCTCCGATAGGACTAGGCCTTTCTCTCTATTCTGGCATTTTTGCAGCCCAGTCCACATATACAGCCTCTCTTTGATAATGTTGCATATGTAGTGTAGATCCTTGCTTGCTGAGTACTTCGGATGAGTACTCACGGTTGCTTTGCTTTCTTTTTCCCCCATATCCATTTGATGCAACCAGATGACGGAGCCCCGGATACAGTTGCCCACGCCGACGATCGCTACTACTACCCCGAGGGTGGATACTACTACGAGTTGGCCGATGACCAGGAGTAGGATCGGAGGGTCCCACGCAGGAGGCCTACGCCTTTCGATCGTAGTGTTTTCTTTTGCCCCGCCTTCTAAGGGCTTTTCTGTGTTTTCTTTATATCTGTACTCAGATATCTGATGCTTCCGCTGACGCTTGTATGCAAGCTTATGTATTCGAGCCCTCGAGGCCCCTGGCTTGTAATATAAAGCTTGTATGAATTTATTTATGTTTTAGAGTTGTGTTGTGATATCTTCCCGTGAGTCCTTAGGCTTGATCGTATGCATTTGCGTGTATGATTAGTGCATGATTAAGCCGGGGGCGTCACAAGTTGGTATCAGAGCCGACTGCCTCTAGGAATCCCCCTTTCCAACTCCTTGGCCGAAGTTGAGTCTAGTAACCGAAAATTGTTTTGCTAGCTTGGCTGTGTGGCTTACGGGCCCACGTCGCCAATTGGGTGGTATTAGGATCTTTTACTCCTCGACCTTTACTCTGGGACTCTGATCTCTCTTCTATTCAGGTTAAAATTTTACTAACTCCAACATTAGGTTCTCGTGATCACATCCACCCGGTGTTCTGAAAATTTGCCCCTTCCTTCAAGATTGCGGGCCAGGTTCTGCTTGCAGGATCCTCTCATCAAGGGCACCCTGTGTTGACACTTGCAGATTCCTCGCTCCAACAGTTTTCTCCGACGTTGACGTAGCCTTTGCTATGTCTCGTTGTGTACTTCCATATCGCGTGTCTGCGCGCCGCCTAGTTGTCTAGCCCTCCCCTTTCAACTGTCGTTATGCCGGATTGTAACCAAGGCTATGTGTGGCTTTGAATGTCTGGTGCGAATATGATGAAGTATCTATTGCACTTCCTTCTGTTGTGCGTGTTACTTCATGAATCATTCCATACACATGCAGTTTTCTTGCTAAACTGCCCCTGTTGATTTGGCAGGATGGCTGACGATCCTCCACCTCCACCCTATATTGCCGCAATGATGCAGCAGTTTATGACCGGACTAATGGCTCAATTTCCAAACCAGAATGCTCATCAACAGCCTACCCCAATAACACTGCAAGAATTTGTGCGCCTCAACCCGTCTGTTTTTCGCAATTCCACCAATCCTATGGATGCTGATGATTGGCTTCGTGACATCCTGTTTGAGATGGAGTCGGCTAATGTTGCTCCTGACAGTAACGTCACCTTTGCGACATTCCACCTGAAGGGCCCAGCTGCTCAATGGTGGGAAAGCCACAAGGGTATGTTGCCTGCTGAAACTGTAACCACTTGGCAGCAATTTCAGTCAGCTTTTCGCGCACGGTACATTCCTCAAGGTCTGATGGACCAGAAGAAGCAGGAGTTCCGCAAACTCTCTCAGGGTACAATGACTGTGGATGAATATCAGAGAAAATTTCTTGAATTGTCCCGCTATGCTGAAGATGACGTCTGCACTGACGCACGCAAGCAGGAGAAATTCCGTGAAGGACTGCGTACTGATATAAACCTCGCACTTGCAGTCCATGATTGCACAGACTTCGCAACGCTTGTCAGCAAATCTTTCCAAGTTGAAACAGCTCTGACTAAATGCCAGGAGTCGCTCAAGCGCACTCGTGATGTTGGTTCGTCTTCGGTGCGACCTCGTCTGCCTTCACCGCCGAGACAGCTAACGGTTCATGATGGACCGCCTGATGCTATGGCTTCTCCTCAAGTTGCGCCACATCCTCCTAGTGGTTGTAAGAAGAGTTGTCGAAACCGCCAGTTCAGAAACCGTAATATCATACCGTCTGCTGTTGTACTTGGCCATGCTAATCACGTCAATGCTGAAAAGGCTCAGAAGGAACCAACTATCGTGCTGGGAACACTCTCTGTGAATTCAGTACCAGCCTCTGTTCTCTTTGATTCCGGAGCATCGCATGCTTTTGTGTCCCAACAATTTGCTCAGTCACATGAGTTATACTTGGAAGAATTACCCACTCCTCTAATGGTTCAGTCCCTGAGATCCAAATGGCAAACCACAATGCTAAGCCCTCACAACCACATCGAGATTGGAGGTCTACTTTTTCCGGTTTCTCTCATCGTACTTGGACCTTCCGACATAGACATCATTCTCGGTATGGACTGGTTGACAGCCCATAATGCTTTGATTGATTGCGCTACTAAGACAGTCCAGCTCACTCACCCTTCTGGCCAGACAGTCAAATACTCAGCCCGAATAGCTCAGGATGCTGAGAGCCAGATGTATGTTCTGAATGCATTGAATGCTTCTCCTCTTGAAGGCATCGAGAACGTTCCAGTTGTTCGTGATTTTCAAGATGTCTTTCCAGAAGAACTTCCAGGAATACCCCCTGCTAGAGCTGTTGAGTTCGTCATCGACTTGAAGCCAGGCACAACCCCTATTGCGAAGTGTCCTTATAAGATGCCTCCGCACCACCTTCTTGAGCTCAAGGAAGAAATTGACAAGTCACTTAAGAAGGGTTTCATCCGCCCCAGTTCCTCTGCTTGGGGAGCACCTTCACTCTTCATTAAGAAGGATGGAACTAACCGATTGGTTCAGGATTATCGGCCCATTAACCAAGCCACAATTCAGAATAAATATCCGCTTCCTCGGATCAATGATTTGTATGATCAACTTGCTGGATCATCGGTATTCTCTAAACTTGATTTGAGGTTGGGTTATCATCAGATCCGTGTCTGCGAAGAGGATATTCCCAAGACTGCATTTGTTACTCGCTATGGCTCTTATGAGTACACTGTAATGTCTTTTGGCTTAACCAATGCTCCAGCCACATTCTCCCGTCTGATGAATTACATCTTCATGGATTATCTCGACAAGTTTGTCGTGGTATATCTGGATGATATTCTGGTCTATTTGAAGAATAAGGAAGAACATGCCGAACACCTCCGTCTTGTACTGGAAAGGCTTCGAGAACACCAGTTGTATGCCAAATATTCCAAATGTGAATTCTGGTTGTCTGAAGTAACATACCTTGGTCATGTGATCTCCAAGGATGGCATTGCTGTTAACCCGGAATGAGTTCAGGCTATTCTGGACTGGACTCCTCCGAAGAACGTCAAGCAAGTGAGAAGTTTTCTTGGCCTTGCCAGCTATTGCCATCAATTTGTCGAGAACTTTTCTAAGATTGCTAAGCCCCTGACTGATCTGCTTCACAAAGGCGTTAAGTTTGAATGGACAGAAAAATGTCAGGAAAGTTTTCAAACAATCAAAGACAAGCTAACATCTGCCCCAGTACTTGCTCCTCCAGATTCCCGCAAAGACTTCGTGATTTATTATGATGCATCCCGTGAAGGATTAGGCTATATCCTAATGCAAGAGCGTAAAGTGATTGCCTATGGCTCTCGTCAGTTGCGCCCGCATGAAGAGAATTATCCGGTACATGATCTAGAGCTAGCTGTTGTGATGTATACATTGCAGTTGTGGCGACATTACCTTCTCGGTAATCGTTGCGAGATATACACGGATCATAAAAGTCTGAAGTATTTGTTCACTCAGCCATCTCTAAACCTCCGTCAGCAAAGATGGATGGAGGCCATTGCGGACTATGATTTGGGTATTTCTTATACCCCTGGCAAGGCTAACGTGATGGCTGATGCCTTAAGCCGCAAGTCCTATTGCGACAACCTTATGGTTAGTCGAGCTCAACCTCGTCTTTTTGAAGAACTGTGCAGGCTGAATCTGCGTATTGTTCCACAGGGCTCTCTTAATAACCTTGTGATACAACCAGATCTTAAGAAAGCTGTTAAGAATGCGCAAGCTAAAGATGCTGAAGTTGATCTGATGAAGAAAAGTCTTCACCTAGAAAATTACAGGGATTTCTTGCTGTCGAAAGATGGAACCTTGTATTTCAGAAACTGCGTTGTCGTACCTCGTTTTGAGCTTATGACTGACAAAGTCATGAAGGAGGCCCATGATACCCCGCTGTCTATTCATCCGGGTAGCACCAAGATGTATCGTGATCTCCGTCAAAGGTACTGGTGGTCTAGAATGAAGCAGGACATTGCTCGTTATGTTGCTGAATGTGATGTGTGTCGTCGCGTTAAAGCAGAACATCAGAAGCCAGCTGGAATTCTGCAACCGTTGCCTATTCCTTTATGAAAATGGGATAAGGTTCAGATGGATTTCATTACAGGACTTCCCAGGTCACAGAAGGGTCACGATGCTATTCTTGTAGTCGTCGACCAACTCTCTAAGGTTGCACACTTTCTGCCTGTCAAAGAGACGATCACTGCTAGTCAGTTAGCAGAGTTATATATCTCCAGAATTGTTTCACTCCACGGCACTCCGAAGGAGATCAGTTCGGACCGTGGCGGTCTTTTCACCTCAAAGTTCTGGGAAAGTTTCCAAGAAGCTATGGGAACTCATATTACCTGGAGTTCAGCTTATCACCCCCAATCCCAAGGCCAAGTCGAGCGAGTTAATCAAGTGCTTGAAGACATGCTTCGGGCTTGTGTTATTTCTTTCGGCAAGAAGTGGGAAGAATCTCTTCCGTATGCCGAGTTCTCTTATAACAACAGCTATCAAGCCAGCTTGAAAATGGCCCCCTTCGAAGTACTCTATGGACGTAAGTGTCGAACCCCTCTGAATTGGTCAGAAACTGGGGAACGACCGCTCGTGGGTCCGGATGTTATTCAACACACCGAAGAGCAAGTCCGTATCGTTCGAGAAAATCTCAAGGCGGCTCAGGACCGCCAGAAGAGCAACTATGATCGCAAACGATGGGGTTTGACTTATCAACCCGGTGATCAAGCTTATCTTCGTGTCACTCCTATGAAGGGCACTCACCGTTTTGGAATCAAGGGCAAGTTAGCTCCACGCTACATTGGTCCTTTCCGCATTCTTGCAAGACGTGGTCAGGTGGCATATAAATTGGAGTTACCGCCGCAATTCTCTCATATCCACGACGTCTTCCATGTGTCGCAACTTCGTAAATGCTTCATGGAATCTCCGCACCGAGCTGTGGATCACGAAATGCTCGAATTGCATGATGATCTTTCATATAAGGAACATCCGATCCGCATCCTCGATGAAGCTGAACGTCGGACCCGTCAGAAGGTTACCAAGTTCCTCAAAGTGCAGTGGTCAAATCATACAGAAGATGAAGCCACTTGAAAACGTGAGGATAATCTTCGTGCGGAATACCCCGAACTTTTTCCTTCTACCTCTTAATTCTCGTGACGAGAATTCTTGTTAGTGGAGGAGATTTGTAACACCCCATGTATTAAGCTACAGTGATCACCCTTTTGATTATGCCATGTCATCATGATCAACTTTGCTTAATCATCATTAGTATCATATCTCATTTCAAAAATTCAAATTCAAATGGAAATTAAACTGAAAGTGATAATTAAAGTTGTTCAAAACAGAAGCTAAAATGTTCATTTAATAGCCAATAAATCAGAGATAATTCTAAAATTGAAACCAACATTATTGAAATTGGGTAAGTGACTCAAACATCCACAAACAGTGACTAAAGACAATATTTAATAACCTTTTAATTAATCTAAGTTAAATATGAAATTATGTTTTGCCCAAACTAGTTTTTGGTGGTAGGATATATTGTGTTGTGATTTGTGGGCCAGCTCTCAAATTTTACAAAACTCATTTGGTGCCCAAACAATTAGCCAAAGCAGAAAAGGAAAGAAACAGAAATGGAAAAATGAAAAAGGACTAAAGAACTACTGTGCACTTGGGCCTGCTCGCTACAGCCAGCGGCCCAGCCCACCCCGCGCTTCCTCCCACCTCTCACTGCTCACCCCCCTGCCTCGTTGTCGAACACCTCGCGTGCACGAGCCAGGCCCCCCCTTCGTGCGGTCGACAGCGCGCCCGCGCCCGCGCTGGGGATAAGAGCAGCTCCCTGCTGTCCCTGGCGAACCCTAGCCAGCATTCCCCCCTTCCTCCCTCGATCCCCACCTCGCCCGACGCCGCCATGATCGGCCTCAGCTGAAGCTCGTGGCCACCGCCTCCACCTCGCCTCGTCGAAGTGTCCCTCGTCTCCGCCGTGGTCGACCGCGTCGTCTGCTGCCCTCTGGTGGAGCTGGGGAGCTCCACAGGCGTCGATCTTCTCCGCCCCCTTTGCTTCGGTCACCGGCGCCTCTCCGACGATCCCCGCCGTTCTACTGCTACTAACCCGCCAACGGGCCTCCGTGCGCCTTCACTGTGAGCTTCTCCACCTCCCTTTCCTCTCCTTTTGGCCGCGCCCGCTCGCTAGCTAGCTGCTACGCTACGCCCGAACGTGCTGCCGCCGATGAGCTCGCCGCCGTGGTCTCTATCACTGCCACGTGCGGCCGAGGCCAGCATCGAGCTCCTGGAGCTCGTGCGAGTCCGATGCCACCGCCCACGCGTCACCGCGTGCCTCCCATGGCCATTTCCCAGAGGCCAGAACTCCGGCGCCGCCGCGGTCGTCGTTGCGCTCAGCTCCGGCCGCCTCAACTCGCGCTAGCGCCATAGATCGACGCAGCGCATCTCTCTCGTTCGAATGAGCCCAGAAGCGCGCGTTGTCGTGCCCCCTAGCGAGATCCCGTAGCTCGCCGTGGTTCGGCTTCCGCCAATCTCGTCGCCGGCGAGCATTCCGGCCATCCCAGCTCCGGCCACCGCCTCCATTCGACGCGGCGCTGAACGGCCTTTCGAACACGCCCAGCCGCGCTCGCTCCCGAGCCCTGTAGGCGAATTCCGACGGGTCCCGTGCGTCGCCGCCGCGTTTTCTGGTCGCCGGCGTCGTTCCGGCGACGGCGCCGACGTGGCACAGGCGGGCCCCGCCCCTGTGACACTGCACGTGGGCCCAGTGGGTCCACTAGTCAGGGTTGACTAGGTCAACCCTGCTGACTGGGCAGCGTGGGCCACTGACATGTGGGTCCCGCGGGATTAAATCAATTTTAAAAATAAATAAACTGTTAATTAATATGTTAATTAATTAATTAGTTAGTTAATCCCTAATTACTCACTGACAGGTGGGGCCACACCCCTGTTAATTAGTTTTAGTTAAATTTAAACCCTGGATTAGCCCCTGTGTCTATGACATGTGGGCCCCACTAGTCAGGTTTGACCTGGCCGGCCCCCTGTTGACTGCTGATGTCATCAATGTGTCATGCTGACGTCACCCTGCTACTGTTTTGGATAATTCGAATTATTAATAAATCTGTAATTTCAGAATATTGTTTAAACTTTCGAAAATCATATCTTTTAATCTGTAACTCCGATGAAAATAATTTATATATGAAAAACGATCAGAAAAATGAGACGGATTCGAATACGCTACCCACATACCTTTTAGATGCCTCTAACTAACTGATCATGCAACTTTTTGCTTGTTTCAGATAAATGAATAGTGCATGACTCTAATAGAATAAATCCAAACAAATTCCTAAAATAACTAAATGACTTAGACATATCTTCAGGCAACCCTGTATTGCACGTTAGCGTAGCCTGCTCTGTGTTGCTCTTGTTTGCTGTGTATTTATACTGTTTCCTCCCCCTCTTCTCTCTCGTTAGACCCCGACGCAGTTCCCGGTACCGACGCAGCTCCGGAGCCCGACGCCACCGTTGACGACCTTGCCTTTTGCCAGAGCAACCAGGCAAGCACCCCCTCTTTGAGCTTACCGATATCGCCTATTCTTTCTCTCTCATGCTTGCATTAGAAATGCTGCTGCTACTGCTTTACCTATTCTGATGCATAGCCTGTTTATTGTAACTTGCAATTGAAACCTTACCTGCTTACCCTAAACTGTATAGTATAGGCTGGGTAGAGACCTATCAGTGACCCCACTAGTCCCGACTGCCCCGCTGGATTATCAGAAGACCCGAGCAACGGGATCGAAGACCAGGCCTCGGCACCGCACATCACCCCCCTTTAGTTGTATCGACGCTGCAGCGTTACTATCAGGTGCCGAGGGTGAAACCTCTTGTAGCACTTCAGATGTTAACTCTGTAGAGTAGCTATTCGGTCGTGGTCATCGAGGGTGATTCCTCCTTCACCGCTTCCGATAACGACGCCGTCGTACAACACCTCAAGTGTGAACCCAGCGAGGGTGATTCCTCCGAGTTCACCTTGACAGATACATCGAGTAGGAATCCAACGAGGGTGATACCTCGGATTCCCCTGATGCTATGGACACACGAATACTTGGACTGTACTATTGTTACTTGGAAAGGTGGGTCGACCCTGAGGGGTACCCGCGTGTGATGTGAAGGCGGGTTGCCTGGATGGTGCCCGAGTGAGAATACGAGGCGTGGCCGGGCATTCTTGGCCCTTGCCGCAAGTCCTCGAGACGGGGCGACGGGGTCACATTTTTCATGAGTCTCTGCTCGTTACCGCACCCCAAGGTACTAACGATTTGGATATTTGATTCGAGTGGGCCTCTGGCCCGATAGCACTAACCATCACGTGGGCATAGTATGGGCGTTCTGCATCGTATGCATCAGCCGAAAGTTCTGTCAGACGTCCAGTTCAGCATTGTGGCACGGTCGGATCGTACCGACCCTCTGAGGCGGTGCTGGTATCCACCCTGCACACAACGACCCGGAGTGCACAGGGCGATGGCCCAAGACCCCTGAGTGCTTAGGATGTAGACCGGCGGGGACCTCTCTGCTGAGCTCTAGGTAGGGCTGCGGTGTGTCGTTTGGCTGAGGCCGGGCATGACCTGGAAAAGTGTGTCCGGTCGGAGTTAAGCGAGCGTGGTGGGTAAGTAGGTGCACCCCTGCAGGGAAGAACTAATCTATGCATAGCCGGATCCTCGGTAACGGACACTCGGAGTTATATCCCGATCGATACAGCTAGAACTTGAGATGAGACCTGGATATGAGGCTCTGGGATTGCTTCTCGCAGGGAGTCGAGAAGGGATCTCCGGACAACGTTGATGATTGTATGGCTCTGGGATTGCTTTCTCGCAGGGAGTCAAGAAAGGATCTCTGGGTGAGGTTGATATCATTACTGCTACCTTATATTGTACTGTTCTACTCTCTTCTATTGTTGCAAGACCGCTGAATATGCTAGTCTCCGATAGGACTAGGCCTTTCTCTCTATTCTGGCATTTCTGCAGCCCAGTCCACATATACAGCCTTTCTTTGATAATGTTGCATATGTAGTGTAGATCCTTGCTTGCTGAGTACTTCGGATGAGTACTCATGATTGCTTTGCTTTCTTTTTCCCCCATATCCATTTGATGCAACCAGATGACGGAGCCCCGGATACAGTTGCCCACGCCGACGATCGCTACTACTACCCCGAGGGTGGATACTACTACGAGTTGGCCGACGACCAGGAGTAGGATCGGAGGGTCCCAGGCAGGAGGCCTACGCCTTTCGATCGTAGTGTTTTCTTTTGCCCCGCCTTCTAAGGGCTTTTCTGTGTTTTCTTTATATCTGTACTCAGATATCTGATGCTTCCGCTGACGCTTGTACGCAAGCTTATGTATTCGAGCCCTCGAGGCCCCTGACTTGTAATATAAAGCTTGTATGACTTTATTTATATTTTAGAGTTGTGTTGTGATATCTTCCCGTGAGTCCTTAGGCTTGATCGTTTGCATTTGCGTGTATGATTAGTGCACGATTAAGCCGGGGGCGTCACACAGGTCAAACCTGACCGATCGAACCCGTGTGTCAGTGTCACACTAATTAGCAGAGTTAATTAAGCACTAAGATTAATCCTAACCAAAATTAGTCAGGAGCCTGGTCCCACCTATCATAGACCCAGGGGAGGTCAAACCCCTGGCCAGACAGGTCAAACACGTCGGCGGTTAGCCGCCGGCGAGGCCGATCGTGACGGAGCGCGTCGGAAATCCGCCACAGGCGACCAAACTCGTGGCGGAGGGCACCTACTGTAACACCATGTTTACGCCTGGCGGGATCAAAACTGGCCCCACGGACCAACACTAGTCTTTTCTGCGCACTTTATCCTCTTTTCGAATGGGCTCCCGAAAAAGAAGGAATTTCTTGTTGATATGAGTAGTCTATCATTCATATTAAGTTAGGCTCTCACATACACCCCCACTCAAAGGAACCGACGTCCTCGTCGGTCCATCAGGAACATTCCCTCTTGGCACACGTATGCGCGTTCAGTCCGGCACAAGTGCCATGCTGTGTGCCACAACTGGCCACACGCGCCATGCGCCACATGCCTGGCGGGATCAAGACTGGCCCCACAGACCAACACTAGTCTTTTCTGCGCATTTTGTCCTCACTCGTGCGCACCCGGGAGCTACTTCCCGGTCGGTCACCCATCCTAGAATTACCCCAAGCCAAGCACGCTTAACTTTGGAGTTCTTTTCGAATGGGCTCCCGGAAAAGAAGGAATTCCTTGTTGATATGAGTAATCTATCATTCATATTAAGCTAGGCTCTCACACCTACGCGTAGCCCAGGCTCGCGCGCATCTAACGCAGCAAGCGGCAGCGGCTGCGGTGCATTGAAACGGCAGCGACGGCGATGTCTGCGGCGGCCGGAGCTCAGGTGACGGTGGATTCGTCGCTACGGTGAGCAAGGCGTGCATTGCTTGGCATCTACACGGTTGCACGTGCTCACAAAGCTGATGGACATGCTTGCATGACCAAAGGGTCATCGGAGTGGCGCCGGCGGCGAGCTCGGGCGGAGGCGAGCTTCGGCCACGGTGTTTCTACGTCCTAGAGGAAGCAATCGACGGCAAGGCTATAGGGGAAAAGATCAGGGGGTCACGTTGAGTCGAACGGTGGTCTCAGCGACTCGGGGGAGGCTCTGGAGTCGACGGGGCGGCGATGGCGATCTCGGCCGACCGAGGATGAAGACGACGGCGAGGACGACAATACGGAGCTTCCGGCGTCGCGTTCGTTGGCGGAAAGCTTCAGCGCGAGGAGACGGAGCTCGGGGACACGTCGGAAGGGCACGGGGAAGGTGGTCGATGCGGTGGTTCACAGCGGCGAGCTTGCGGGCGTCTCGGCCATGGCGAGGAGAAGGCGAGGGAGAGAAGTGGAGCGGTCGGGGCGATCGGGACACAAGCGGCGGGGCTATCCACGCCGTCAACAAATTTTGGGGGCAATTTATTCTCGATCGAAATCTTCATTGTATTGTATAGGAGGAATCAACAATTTTTTGGGGCAATTTATTCCTTCGCTGTATACTTCGTGTTAGAGAATAGCTGAAGATGCGCCGCCAAGAAAATAAAGAAAATCAGTTAACTGAAGGAGCGATTTAGGAGTAGTTAATTAGGTAAATCTTTAATTCTTACATATTCATCACTCCATCCATAGTGGAGATAGATGAAGCAATTACAGGGACACATGCACACACATACACACAAGGACAACATGGGCAGAGCATGCAAGCAAACCACACGCACACGCACCCTTGCTCGGCTCCATCAGATCTGACGCTCGTTATTCACGTATACTCCCACACCATCACACGTACGTAGGAGTGCATGCAGCTTAACAGTTGCAGGGGTTGCACTTGCAGTTGTCGCCGCAGCTGCAGCCCTCGCCGGACTGGCCGGCGGCCACCTCGAACTGCCCCGCCTTGTTCTCAGGCGCCACGCCGAGGACGACCACGGCGGCGACCTGGGCGGCGGCGCTGCCCTGCTCCGTCAGATCGGGGTACATCTTCCTGCAACGGGCAACCGGTCGGCGAATCAAATCAATAGTTCATCACCACAAGGAACTAATTCTTGATCAGATACAGAGATCACCAGATCAAGTACATAAATAGCATGAGAGTATTTTCGCAAGGAGAAGCATCCATTAACGTCAATCAAAAAATTAAAAATTAAAAAAGCATCCATACCCGCACTTGCAGTCTGAGCCGCAGCTGCAACCGGATCCACAGTTGCAAGACATCCTCCAAATCTGTGAGCCCAAAAATATTTCAGGGAGAAGAAGATGAGCTTTGGTATCGGAGATGATGATGAGCACAATTGAATTGAATGGATAGCCTCCCACCGGCGCCACTATTTATAGCCGAATGGTGTAGTACACAAAGCTTTGGTAGCGTACAAGAGGAGGCCACGCTAGACTTCTCTAGCTAACTAGATAGGAAGTGCGGCTTGCCACACCCCATCCGCCTCAGCTATATCCAACCTGGTATGAAACATTTTGTATCTCATACGATTATACGATGAAAGCAATAGTGCAAAGGTTCAGTATGTTACAAAAAAAGTGAAAGGCTCAATAGTTCATGATAATTTATTTACAATATATATTACACAAGGCCACACAAAAGAGTAACAACTATGCATAGTTTCTATACTAACCATAGGCAGAGTGTATAAGAACATGTGTTACACAGAATTTTTATTGTCCAACACTTTTGCAGTTGCACAGGGCACATGTTACAGATAAATAAGGTGTCCACTATGATAAAACAAAAAATTACTAATAGGCACACAAGCCTTTGTTTTCTCCCCAATAGATTGACTTGGAGCATGTAAATGCTCAACTTGCAATGATAGCATGCAGGTCTTCATGTGTTTGCTGATGGTGTAACTTGCACAAGTAACTCCATAATTAGTCCGACAAAATGATGACAGGTTCCATGTCTCCATCACTACTCATTGTAGCAGTAACCGGATTCGATCCGACGACCAAAGTCATCCGAAGGCGAGATCGCACGGCTGAGAACGCATCAAGAAACTGATCCAACGGCCAGGAAGGCCTGAGCTCTGAGGAGACTGGGTTCCTCCCGCTATGCTTGTTTGCAAAGGTTGCGGCAGTGCCACACTTCCACTGATCGATTCCTCGCATTGTTGGATCCGTCCCTACCACCTAAGGTCTCCCAGCGCCCAATAGTCCAATTGTTCGGAGGAGCCAGCGACTGACCAAACCGAGCGTTGCACTTATACACACACCCACACGCTCGCACGGCAAGCAATTGGGTGAGAGGGGGAGAGGCGGTGAGGAGTGGAGGTACCAGATCGAAACATGGAGGAAACCAAGTGGAGACGGCGGCTCAGACCTACGGCTTGGCGTCGCCGGAACCCACGGCCGGAAGACATGTCGGTCCCCCACCACGCGGTCCCCAGAGGCCCCGCACCGCATCCGCTGCCGCCGACGCTGTGGCATCTGCACGAACACTGGCCTCCAAGCTAGTGGCATCACGGCGCGGCGCCGGCGGGAGGGCTGGCCCCATGACACGAGGGGTCCGACGCTGGGAGCACGGGTCTGCGCCAATTGTTAAGCATTGGTAAATAACTAACTATAGTAAAGGACAAAATGACTTGGCAAAAGCAATAAACACAACAAAAAGAGAGATGCAAGGCAGCGATAATTAGTTGTCGTATTGTTCTTTGAAGCTATACATACCTTTTTACTTTTCTTTCTAATATTATACACACCACTTTCTTTGGCACTTTCATGGCATGCCTCCTGACCTGGAATTGGTCGATGGAAGCAAAACAAATAGGGAACACAACAGTAGAAAAAGGAATCTTGGCGCGAGGGTGCGGTCCGAATGACATGATCAAACAAGTAATGTTCATGTTAGTAGGAATCCTCGTTTAGCATATGTATTCAACAAAATAAAAGAAAGAAACAAATTCACTTGTAATAGAAGCAAGACATCATCTGAGTTCGACATCGTCATAAGATTATATAAGGCAGCATAGAGTTCAAGTTCAGTGCTTTCATGAGACCACAGAAGGTAGCCATTTGACAATAAGTTCAGTACTAAGAGCGCAAAAATGAGATAGTTAGCGTGCGCGTTGCCTACTTCAACCCTTGGTCCAACACACCAAATCCAAAAAAAAACTTGGTACACATTTCACCAAGAATATAAGTTCACATCGCATCAATCTCACAGAAAGAACACATAATAAGGATCTTAATTTTCAAGAGGCATTCCTTCGGTTATCACACTGAGCAACAACCAGTTGCAGCAAAACAATCAATAACACTTAAAACTACCAAACTAAAACCTTAAGCCTGAGAATCTGCATCTCCATACATAACACAACAACAGATACCTATACATAAGTGGTCAAATTCACTATTTAACTATCTTCCAGAGAGGATCATCAAATTATTCTCATATTCCAGAGTGAGTGCCTACATCACGGTCACACGCAATGGGCACAAGCATCCGCTTCTTGATCTAGGTGAACTGAAGGCCCGTGTTTGCACCTAAAGCCAAGCAAGAGCTTAAGACTCGAGCTCCGTACCAGGCCAATGTTGTCCATGATTCGCAAGCACGTCCTTTAAGTTCTTGAAACAGAGTAGAAACCTGCATATATTTGTAATCAGAAATTAGAGAGATCAACAAAGAAAAAGGAGTGAAAGTCTCATTATTTTTGGAAGTCCTATTTTATTAGGGAAAGGGAGCACATGAGATTCTTAATCCATCCTAGTGAGGTTACAATATCCATGCAAAAGAAAACCAGGGGGAAAGAGGAGGAAGTAATTCCTTGTAAGAATCACAATGTAGTACCAGAGGTGACATAGAATAACATAGAGATTGCGATAAGGTTTTATGATATATATATGGCATGGATCTCACCATTATTTGCTGGCGATTAATAACACAAATTATTATTTTTGCATGTATCCTGCCATCACGTGCATTATGTTAAACTTGCACCATCCCAACAAGTGGATCTTCTAGTTATTCTGTCAATCAACATATTGACTTGAAAAGAACTAATACTTCCATACAGCCGAGAAAATAAAATTCAAGTAGCAACAATGCAGGTATACGGACTGAACTCTTCCTCAAAATAATACGTATATGCTTCAGATTTAACCACCATGTATTTATTCCACCTATCTTCTAACCAGATAGTTTAAGAGACTCCCACTAAAAATGTTAAAATGAGAATCCTATGAAATATCATGAAACACAGAAGGTTCTTTATAAATGAAGAAGATGGTTAACAGGGCAAGCATAGAATAATCCACTAAAGCAAAGAATGTGAGTATAATTGAAAAAAGCATGTCACAACAATTCCACACACACACACACACACATAATGTGTCGCATAGAAATTCAGGATAGCAAAAGCAAAAATTAGTTACTTAGCCTCATATCGATCTCCACCGATGGTTGGATCCTCCATTGCTGCACCTCCGCCTGCTTTTAATGGCATAGGCGCGCGCGCGCGCACACACAAAGACCTATAGGCGGCCGGTGTAACACCCCTGCGTAATTACCACTGTGATCAACTGCCAATAATGCCAAGTCATATCATTTGCAGTGCCTAGTCATAGTGATTAACCAAAACAATTCAAAATCTATTCCGGAAATCAGCTCAAATTCAAAAGTGCAAAATGAATTTGTTCAAACACTTCTGGAAAAATGTTCACTAAATAGCAAATATTCCAGAAGCACTCATAAAAATATAACTAATGATACTAGGATTAGTTAAATGACTCCAACAAGATGAAACAGTTCCAAAACAGCAAGGTTTAATGCATTTTATTTAATATAAAACTTGTATGAATTTCAGCTGCCTCTAAACCATTATCTAACAGTGGCAAATAATGCATAGTAATTAATCTGACAAGTCTCTTATTTTTCAAAAACCATTTGGAATAAAAGGAAAAGGCTAAACGGAAAATAGAAAAGAAAACAAAAACAAAAAAAGGAGAAACTACTGTGGACTGGGCTTAAGTGCACAGTGCACTTAGACCCAGCCCACCAGGCCCGCGCTACTCTCTCTCCCTCGCGCTGTCACCTTCTCTGTGGCCGCGCCGGCGCGCGCCGACGAGCGGCCGACACCGCGACGCCGCGGGCGCCGCGAGGGGATAAGGCCGGCCCCGTCCATTCCCCCTGGCCTCCTCCTCATTCTCCCCTCTCTCCGCTCGCTCCCCACCTCATTCCCCCTCCAGATCCACCACGGCCGAACGCCTTCGCCGCCGCACCTCGCCGTCCACCGCGGCCACCATCGTCCCCGGGCCGTGCCACCGTGTCTCTCGTCTTCGCCATCGTCTTCTACGCCGTCCGGTGCAAGCAGCCCGAGCCGGAGAGCACCGCAACGCCGGATCTTTTCCACCCCTTTCTTCTTGGGCTCCGGCGATCTCCTCCGACTCCGACGACGCCTGCTGCTCCTAAGCTGTCGAAGGCCTTTCGTGGCCGCTAGGTGAGCAGCAGCTCCTCTCCGTTTACCTCTCCCCGCTCCAAATTGCCCGTAGGCGCCGATCCGCATTAGCCCGAACCCGCCGCCATGGAGCCCATCGCCGGCGAGTCTCCGGTGACCATATGGCCACAGGCGCGTGTCCATTAGCTCCGCCGCACTGCGTAGAGCACGCCTAGCTACTCCGTTCGAGCGTCTGCGCACCGCAACGCCGATTCCACTGAGCTCTCGAACGCGCCTCCGCCTTTGCTCATCGCCGGCGACGTTTCCGGCCGAGTCCGGCTACGCAACTGCCACCGAACGACGCGGCTCGTTCGACTCGTTCGAACGAGCCCAGCCACGCAATAAACGGCGCAGTATAGCGCGTTTCCGGCGACGCCCGAGTCCCCCCGCCGTGTTTTCGGGCTCGCCGGCATTCAGCCGCCAGCCGCCGACGTGGCAAGGTGGGGCCCACCCCCTGAGAGGCTGCCAGTGGGCCCCAGCGCCTCGGTTGACCATGTTGACCTGGTCAACGTGGCTACTGTTCACCCACAGTGGATGACATGTGGGCCCCGCTGCTGTTTAGTTTAATTAAAACATTTTATAAATAAAAACTAATTAGTTAGACTAATGTCTCACTGACATATGGGGCCCACCCCCCTAATTAACCCTGTTACTTAGATTAACTCACTGTTAGTCTTAGCAGAGGCTGACATGTGGGTCCCACTGGACCCACATGTCAGGTTTGACCAGGACAGCGTCACTGTTGACTGCTGACGTCATCATCTAGTCATGCTGACATCATATATCATTTTCTGTAAATAAAAATAATTCCAAAAAATCAATTTAAACTTTGAAAATTAATAACTTTTAAACCGTAGCTCAGATCGAAAAACTTAAAACATGAAAGTTGCTCAGAACGACGAGACGAATCTGATCGTGTCGTTTGTTTCAATGCTGAAACCCCCTACATAGGAGAACTCGTAACTTTGAGCCCGATTTCGGTATATGAATAGTGCACACACTCCGATTAATAAACCCCGCGTTAAACCTAATAACTAAAAATGACTTAGACATACTTCAGGCAACCCTGCACTGCATCCTAGTCATGACATGTCCTGTGTTGCATCGTTTGCTATGCATTTATTGTTTCTTCCCCCTCTTCTCTCTCGATAGACCCTGACGTCGACATAGCTCCCGAGGCTGACGCAGCTCTGGAGGTCGACTGCGCTCCTGACGATCAGACTCTTGCCGTCGAGCAGACAGGCAAGCACCCCCATTTTGAGCATTCCGATATCGCCCATTCTCTTCTCTCTTATGCTTGCATTAGAATCTGCTGCTGTTACTGTATCCTATATCTGCTGCATAGCCTGTTTACTTGTAACCTGCTGTTGATACTTATCTGTTATCCTAAACTGCTTAGAATAGGTTGGGTAGAGACCATCAGAGACCCCACTTATCCCGACTGCCCCGCTGGATGATCAGAAGACCCGAGCAACGGGATCGAAGACCAGGCCCCGACACCGCACGACACTTCCCTTACTTGCTCGACACTACTAGGTTACTATCAAGTGCCGAGGGTGATACCTCGTCAGCACTCCTGATGATAACCTTGTAGGTTAGTTAATCGGTCGTGGTCAGTGAGGGTGATTCCTCCTACACCACCCCCGAAACCGACACTGTCGAGCAACTCCTCAAGAGTGGACCTCGAGGGTGATTCCTCTTACGTTCACCTTGACGGTTATGTCAAGTGGGGATCCAACGAGGGTGATGCCTCGGATTCCTTCTTGATGCGGTAGCCACACGGATGACTTACATTACTGATATTACTGTTCATACTGGATAAAGACGGGTCGGCCCTGAGGGGTACCCGCGCGAGCTTATTAGCGAAGTGATGTGGGATCGGGTGGACCTGGATGGTGCTCGAGGGTTGAACACGAGGCGTGGCCGGGCATTCCTCGCCCTTGCCGCAAGTCCTCGAGACGGGGCGACGGGGTCATATCTTTCGTGAGTCTCTGCTCGTTTCCGCACTATCAACACACTAACGGTTTGGATATTTGATCCGAGGGGCCTCTGGCCTGATAGCACTAACCATCACGTGGGCATAGTATGGGCGTTCTGCGTCGTATACTTCAGCCAAAGCTTAATAAACGTCAGCAACTGAGCGGCACACGCTGGGTTGGACTGGTAACGCAACCGCGCTTGTATTAAGGGGTTGCTAGGTTTGCTCACCGGCGGTGTACGCAACGTGCAGGAGCGTCCGGGGCGATGGCCCAAGACCCCTGGGGGCATAGGTTAGTCCGGCGTGCTGACCTCTCTGTTAGGTATTTGGTCGGGTTGCGGCGTATCGTTTGGCCAAGGCTGGGCATGACCCAGTAAAGTGTGTCCGGCCGGAGTTAATCGAGCGTGGTGGGTAAGTTGGTGCACCCCTGCAGGGAAGAACTAATCTATCGATAGCCTGTCCTACGGTAACGGACACTCGGAGTTGTATCCCGATTGGTACAACTAGAACTTGAGATGAATTGGATAGTATGGCTCTGGGATTGCTTTCTCGCAGGGAGTCGAGGAAGAATCTCTGGGCGAGGTTGATAACATTACTACTACTTTACATTATGTTAATCTGCATTCTTCTAATGCTAAAAGACCGATGAAGATGATTGAAGATGCTAGTCTTCGATAGGACTAGGCTTGTCCCCTCTATTCTGGCATTTCTGCAGTCCAGTCCACCTATACAACCCCCTTTGAAAATGATGCATATGTAGTGTAGATCCTTGCTTGCTGAGTACTTCGGATGAGTACTCACGTTTGCTTTATTTTCTTTTTCTCCCCATATCCATTTGACGCCGCCAGATGACGGAGCCCCTGAGATAGCAGCCCCCATCGACGACTACGGTTACTGCTACTACCCTCCAGGTGAGTACTACTACGAGGAGCCGACAGACGACCAGGAGTAGGATTCAGAGGGTCCTAGGCAGGAGGCCTATGCCTTTCGATCGTAGAGTTTTATTTTGCCCCGCCTTTATAAAGGCTTATCTCTGTTCCTGTAATATATCTGTACCCAGATCTCTGATGCTTCCGCTGACACTTGTATGCCATCGAGCTATGTATTCGAGCCCTCGAGGCCCTGGCTTGTAATATAAAGCTTGTATGAATTTATTTATGTTTTAGAGTTGTGTTGTGATATCTTTAAGTGAGTCCTTAGGCTTGATCATGTGCATTTACATGTATGGTTGGTGCACGATTAAGCCGGGGTCGTCACAGCCGGCGGATTAGCCTAGCGTATCACGTGTGGTCGAGAAAGTACGTATCCATGTCGAGTACCAATGGGCTTGTTTGCACATATTTTGAATGATGATAGTATCAAAGTGACTTGAGGTGCCTAGAAAAGCAGAGTAAGCACTACGTATACTATTAACAGTTAAAGAAATGATAAATACAGTGGTTAACTCAACAGATCCATCTAAATATCTAACAACCATTTGTGACTTGTTGGTAGTATAGCAGAACGACAACCTTCTACAACATATGTAACTCTAAACAGACCCAAGTTCTCGGGTCTAAAATAATCTTAGACAAACAAACAACTGGTTTATTTTGAAGTTCAGCTAACATCTCCAAGGAGCACAGAAAACAAATAGACAATTTGATGTACTATATTTGAATGAAGAGATGAGGTATGACACTCCTTTCAGTGAACTAATTACCTAACCGGCAGTCATTTCAATTTCTCAATTGAAGAATTCCCCAAACAGAAATGTGAGAACCAGCCTCCATGATCTGCCTAAATCAATCAATTGAAGCGAACCAGGATTAAGAAACACTGTACAAAACAAAGATTGGAACTACATTATTGCAAGGTAATTGTTGGTGGAAGAGGGGCAGAAAAAATAAAGATAATGGGCAATATGGTGGTGAACCCTAGCTGCTTCAGTTTCTGCTGCTAGAGTAAGAAGGACGGACCTGTTAGGCGGCCGACGGAGGAGGACGGTGTGTCGCAAGGTCAAGAAAGCACGTATCCGCAAGCTCATGGGCCAAACTGCACATCACAGAAACCTGGGTCATGCATAGATTAAAAGAAGGCACCTACATGTAAAAAAACACCTTTGTGTGATCAAGAACATCCAAGTTTCTTTCTATGCATGCAAGATATTTGTGATTTCCTAACTGAAGAAGGTTCAAATCCTGAAACAGAGCAATTCAAGTTTGAGCCCAGTTTGCTCCCAGCGATGGCAAAGGCCAAGCTCGACGGGGAGAACATCGGCTGAGAAATTAAGATGTTTCTTGATCTAGCAAAAGGGAACCAGATTATTCAAAAGAAGGAAGCATTTATATTTTCAAATATTCTTCAACATACCCGCCATGAAATTAAGATGTTTCTTGATTAAGTAAGGAAACACACAATTGATAAACAGGGGATGGACATGCATCCGTTCAGAAAAGGCAGAGATAAATTGCAATACCGTCGATTCATCTTTAGAAAAGATCCAGGGTTTCAAGCCAAACATAAATTGATGTTGCTAATGTAACTACTACTGTACTTGTCTTAGAAGCATGTCTCAATCGATCAGACCTGATTATAAATATTTATTAGGATAATAAAGTTTGCAATATACAATGTCAAAGTTACATTTCCTTCCAGATCTAAATCATCAACTCCTAATATGCCAAGTAAATCAGATCATCACATAACAGCTAAAGTAGATGGCCATAGATCCATGGTGACGGGAAGTTTAAAATTTTCCCTGAAGGAAATAACTATCTATGTATACAAAAGCAAAAAAAACATTAGTAGCACCTAAGCAAGTCAGTGGCTGCAAGGCATCAGCTAACCCACAAAAGAATATCGATAGCAATGGTGTAAGAGTTCAGTTTAACATGCGAAGAACAATCTATTGAACAATGGTGCAAGGGTTCATTTAACATGCAAAGAAAAATCTATCAAACGATGGCATAAGGCCAGCATAATACCTAACAGGTTGTAGTTCTCATAAAAACACTTCATTATTAATTTGATGCTTCAATTTTCTCTTGACTCTCTCACATTACCAAAATGATGACTTGCAGGAGCTAAAACTACTGAAACTCTTATACCTATGGAAATAGCGCTGCACGAAGGCGAGTCGGCAGCAGTAAGGAGAAATAGGGCAGCAGCAGTGTAGCGATGCACTCTTCCGGCCTCCCTTCCTCTTTCATAATTTCAAGGCGACCTCCTTTGTTGTCCCTCCCAAGCCGCAGCACACACACATGCTGATCTGTATCTCGAGGTGTAGAAAATGGATCAGAACACACACACATCTCTGGTGTTAAACAAATTATTTCTTTCGTCTGAGTACCTTTATCTAATCAAATAACCTAGAATTACAAGTTAAAATACCCTGCTATTCTAGTAAATAAAGAACCTTCATCTAATAAAAAAATCTCCTTCCTACAGATAGTAGGTATGAACCATAGAACCTAGGAACCAACGAACCATCCGAGGACTAACCATGAAATGCTTCATCATGAACATCGGATCCACGAGGCTGGAGGTGCTCGTGAGCAGTGTGTGCAGCTACCCGCCAGAGGAAGTGTCCAGCGAAATCTGCCCGTCATGTGATCCTTCTATCAGCACAACACAACACTTGCAAAATCCTAGGAAAAGATCACATAAGCAACACATTTGGCAATTATAATGTGTCACAGATCTTACTGGGGTAGGCCAAACATCAAGGAGCTAACGAGGGGGCCGTCCATGAGAGGCATGGATCGAGGAAAAAAATATTGACTGCCCTACAATTGTGCAGTGACCTAATCATGCAAACTTGTACTATGAATGCGGCAAACAACCAAGTCACTCCGTGCATGAAATACAGACCAAACAATATAAACAACGTGGATATGCCATTGTGACAGGCGAATAAACATCCAGTATAATAGAACGATTTTAATCAAAGCGGGATCTTGGTAAAGCAGTGCATATTTGATAGAAATAGGGAAATAAATTCTAAATGGCAGATGTGAGAAGAGAAAGCAAAGACCATACTTGAAGATCTTCACGGAAATATATGCTCCAATTTGGAAACCACACGTGTATTGTTTGGATGGCGCGCATAACTACATCATCATTTATCTGAAAATAATACGACATGCTTTGTTTAGCACACATAGTTTAGCGGTACAAAATAAGAAAAAAAACGTATATGTATTTTAGAGCTGGAAGGGATAGTAAGAAGCATGAGTTCTGCTTACAAATTGTAAATCCAAGTCATTCTGATGGTATTTGTAAATCCAAGTCATTCTGATGGCACAATGGGGCTGAATCGACGCACGACAACATGTACCAAATTTCAAAGACTTAAGTTATTCCCTGCCAATCATCACAATATAATTGCAACATACTGCATGACTTTCTTTTGCTTCATATGGACTGAAAGTGAAAGGTTTCAGTTTTCATAAAAAACCATGATTAACAAAATGATGACTTGCAGGAGGCTAGAAATATGAGTAATGGTACTCTCTCTCTCTCTCTCTCTCTCTCTCTCTCTCACACACACACACACACATACACACACACGCGCGCGCGCGCACACATTTTCTAGTCAGTGCAGATGCAAAGCAATATCAGTACCAAAGCACCACAACCCTCTTCTTCTTTCTTGCTCACCTTTGAAGCACTCAGGAGCTGGGCTTCGCAGTGGCGGCGGATCTGGTAGAGGTGTCCATAGGAAAGGAGATTAGCAACAACAAAAATAATAAGTAGGCTTCAAGAAGTGGGCCTACCTTCGAAGGAGCATAGTCGTGGCGGCTGGTAAAATGCATCGGACACGAGTAACAGGTCCGCTCTTTGGCGGATCAGTCATAGAGTCCACTTCTGTCTAGTACTCTAGAAAAAAACATTTTCCCCACTATCATTAAGCAGAAATAATATCTGCAACGTCAAGTCATACTTCAGGAGAGTAAAGTATCAATGCGAGACTAAAACAGACAGCCATGTCAAGTATTAAGATGCTACTTTGAGTTGACTTAGTTCATGTATCAAGTTTAATACTCAGATAGCCAGAGGATCACTGCAGTGCTCTTTTTATCAATACCTAAATTATTTGCAAGTATGACCATTGATTTAAAACTTCAACTGGATCAAGCAACAACGCCACAATGGTTCTGAAATTATTAGGCACTGAAGAATGTTCATCCAAAATTTAAATCCCAGGGACATAGTTATGCTAATCTACCATCCAACGACTACGTCACAAACGCATTTAAGACCTTCCTCCAACACAGAAGTTTTTTACGGATAAGATTTAGAATGAAAATGGCAAGAATAACATTTACATTGAGGATAAAAAACAAATGTGACAAACAATACATCAGACTTACATTATCTATGTCAAACATGTTGAATATTCCTTTCAAGTAATCAATCACTTCATTTGTCAATTCCACCTGTAACAAAGATAGTGATATGACTTTAGTACCAAAGAAATATTATAGACCAAAGGTATGGCAAATATTAAACACATAGATAAATGAATATTGAAGCCAGGATTGCATATACCCACCATACAGTTGAAATCAACTATCAACTTACACGTAATCCCTTATAAGAACAACTTGACACTAAAATATATGTGCACTTAAAAATTGGTCTAGCTTCAACTGACAACAAAATGTGAATAGTTGACAGTAATCAACAGAACATTACTTGATCAGGAGCTCGCTTGACTGACGTTGGAATGAATTCATCTCTAAGCTTGATTTCATTATCATAACCAAATTTCCTCAATATTGTCCATGTAGTTTCCAAACGACCTTTCTCAATAAAAAGAGCATGAAGGAAAAGGAACCCAGTCAATGTAAGGCCACTATCATTTACGCCTTCGGGCATCTTCTCTTGAACAACTCTCTTCACGCCTGATATTTCAGTAGGCTGGAGAGGAGCGCTAAAACATCTGACCTGCAAACCAATGGAATGAGAATTTTAGTATCACCATACATAGAAGAATGTCAATCAAAAACTCTAGTCAGCCTCATGTTAAGATAAAGGAAGAATGGTGGCCCCAGTGAATACAAACCTGAAAGTCATTGAGCTCCACATCACTGAGAGCTCCATCCCTGTCGTGGTCACATAGAATGAATATCCGCTTCAAAGCCCTCACACGGCATGGCTTTAGAGATTGTGCCTCTTGGTCGAATAGAGGAGCTGTGGGGTGAAGCACTGCCTTCTGGGAATAGTAGAAGACCTCAGGCACCTGCGGTTCATGAACATCTGTTTAGTAAACCTACTCGAGCATAGTATCTAGAATTCTAATGCCACAATCAAAATTATCATTAGTACACAATCAAACTATAGAAAATGTAATGTAGGAATATTTTGAGAGGCTGAGCAGCTGCTGGCATCAGCATTTTGAGCATTCTAGTTTCGTTCATTGTGAACAATCAACCATTTGACATGATAAAAGTGTTACCAACATTCCCTAGATATTGAGACAAGGGGAGTCTTTCTCACCTGGATCTGGCAAAGAGCGGAGCACTCAATGCAGGTCTCGATCTCACGGAACGACTGCATGATGGGCGCCATCGTCTGCTCAAGGCTGTTCTGCTGGTCGTCCCTCAGGTCCAGCTTACACCCCACCACGATGACAGGCGCCTTCAACTGCGCAATCACAGAAACATTGGACAGCACAGATCAACACGGGCAACCCAGGGTAAAATCACCTGTGTACCAAAAGCAGCAGCAACATGAGGGGAGGGGAAGGGCCAAAAACAGCAGCAGCATGAGGGGAGGGGAGGGGCCAAGAGCACCTTGACCAGCAGCAGCAATGCTAGGGTTAGGGTTGGAGCAGGGGGAAGGGCGGCGTCCCGAGCAGGCCATGGCGTGAGCACACTCAGAGGCCGAGGTCGGACGACGGCGCCGGCGGATCTGCGAGCCCTTGGCCGCCGCCGAACCTGCTCGCTCTCCCTCTTCTCTTCCCTTCCCTTCTGATGACGGGAGGGGGGAGGTTGCGGGCGGCGTGGGACGAGGGAGACGAGGAGAGAGGTTCACCGCGGCGTGGTCTGAGGGGCGTCGGCGGCAGCGATGTGAGCGGGGCGGCGGCGATGTGGGCGGGGCGGCGAGGTCTGAGGGACGGAGAGGGAGGGGAGAGGGCGGGGCGAGCGGGGGCTGGGACGCGAGAGGACGAGGGAGGGGGCGCGAGTGCGGGGTGGGGAGTGTCTAGGTCATCTCCACGCGAGCCGTCGCGTTTTATACACCTGTAGGCGAAATGACGAAAATGCCCTCGGCGGCCACCCAATTTTACAGGCGGTGGCACGACGGGGCGCACACTATTCATTGCAACGAGCTCAGTTTCGATCCGACGGCCCAGGCAATCCGGCGGCAAGATCCAACGTCCGAGATCGCATCAAGCAGCTGATCCGACGGCCGAGAGTGCCTGAGCTCTGTGAGCGTCCGGTGCTCCCTTCGTTTCTTCTCTTTTGATAAGCTGCCGTTGCGTGGCACGATGCTACTGGTACGCCGGCCTCCCAGAATTAGTCTCGAAGTCGATTGTCTTAAGACAGTGACAAAAGGCTCTCAAGTCGATAATTTTGATTATCTTTGACGGCGGTTTAGATGTTACTGTTGAATTTCTTGTGGTGATTAAATGTGTTGGGGGTTACTAGCTTACTGCGGTAGCTGGTTAAGTTAAGCACAAAGACAATCTGAGCTGATCTTTCTGGTTGCTTTCTGAAAAACGAATAAAAAAATATCCAAGCCCACTAATAATAGTTCGGCACGCCAACAAATCCAACGTATGGACCTCCTCTGCCTTCAAATCTCTATCTCTGGGTTACATTCGCAGTATACTGTTCCTTGATGAAGACATGGATGGTTTGTGTCAAAAGGAATAATGCGTAGTTGACTTCCCTTCCCTCCCCTTCTTTTGATTTCACACTATTCGACATCATTTTGTATCTTCTCGAAAAGAAAAGAAAAAACTATGATTTTTTATATATGACTTTCTCAACTGCAAGACGGCAAGAAATGGGCCTTCTTTGTTGCTTCTCAAAATTTCTTTTGCGGTGCATCAAGTAGCTTTTAGATATTAAACAAAGAACCATTCATTCAATATCTATCTACAAATTGTAGGGAATAAAAGTGTAATATTTCTATTTCTTTTAAAGAAGGTATGGTGAACATAAGTACTTTCTTTGTTTGTTTGTTTTTTTGTGGGTAACTTTCTTCTTATTTTACTAGTTCCCTCTGGAATCGAGCGAGTACATAACGAATTAATATTTTGTAAGCATGGGGTATACTTGTACTGGAAGCAATTGTTTTCTCCACTCCAATTGCAAGTCACAGTTTTCTGCTTCAGGAAGAGCCCGTATGAATCACAATGGTATGCATTACCAGCAATGATCATTATGAAGACTACTATCTGAGAACTATTTTTTTGAAACATTGATGATGCTAGATCACAACTTGTTTGTTCTAGTTCTTTTAACCGAGACTGCAACAAAACATCACATCCAATACGTCGACAATCTAGAAGGAGATATCTTATTTTGATGGGGGACATAGAAAACTTTATCACAAAACATTAACAAAGATTATGTCACATCCTCAGGTACTAACTAGTCCTGCACGTAAAAAACTAAAGAGAGAGAGAGAGAGAGAGACCGTGGCTTCGGCGGTCGCCAGGGTGGAGGACGGGCAGGCTCTAGAGAGTTCGGCATCCTGCGAGGCGTTGTGCGGACAGCCATCGGAGTGGACAGCTGGGGCCCGGGGTCAGGCGTCCCCACCGTCAGTGGCCATGCAGCACGTTGGGTCGGCGCTGGCCCGGTGGTCGGGCGCTTCGGCTGTGGGGAGCGCACGCAACGGCCCGCTCCTTGGGGTGTTGGTCGGGTCCATCGAGCTACCCGTGTCAGGCGGACACACCATGCAGCCATTTGAACCCACCCACGGCAGCGCCCACCTGCTGTCTCCAAGTCGCGACAATCCGGCCTCGTAGCTTGGGCCGGTGGAGGATGACGTCCTATCGGACGGGGATTACCATACGCCCAGTGGCGCGCCAATCCACGACAGGCGGGGCTAGGCATGGGAGATGGTGCGGGTCAGCTTATCTACACAACAGGAGACCGAAACATGTCCAGTTCGCGGTGGGGATGCGCCATGCACGCCATGCAGCCACAGTGGGCCGCTGGAGACGCTACGTAGAGAGCTTTCTGTCGCACCTTCTTCAATCCTAGCAAGGCCACCCAACAGAGAGCCACCAACGGCTAAGAGGCGCCCCAGGCAGAGGAGACAGCCAGTTTCAAACCCCAGGAGAAGCGTGAGGATCGCGCGCGGAGTAGGACGGGGCTCCGAAGCCTCCAAACAACAAGGGGTGCTAATCCGAAAACTTTGTTTGGCAAACGAGGGGGACCAGATCTTAGATGAAGCCCTATAGGCATACGTACAGTTGTTCCAGGAGCCACTTAATGATGGACACGTCAAGGCCATTTTGGTGCTCTTTGGATGGGAACCGTCGATTCTACCATTGTTCGAGCAAGGAGATGTGGTGGACGGCATGCACTTGTTGTCGGACCGTGGACTCAATGGTAGGCTGTCATAATGAGTACTCATCCATCAAAGGTTCTTGTGTGGAACGTCCGGGGCCTAAATAACCCGGCCATAGATGCGCTATTGGGCAAGTTGTGGTGGCAGCCAATCCCGCAGTGGTTTGCTTTCAAGAGACAAAATTGGAGATGGTAACGCTTGACATTGTGAGGCATTGCCTCAGGAATAAAATTGATCACTTCTTCTACTTGCCGGCTATCGGTACACGCGGTGGGATCCTACTCGCATGGGATGCCTCGGTCGTGGCGGTCTCCAACCCCCACTACACTAGCAACACGTTGACGGCACTAGTGATACCTTGTGAAGGGCAAGAGTGGTGGCTCACATGAGTTTATGGTCCACAGTAGGATCATGAGAAGATCGAGTTCATGCAGGAACTGGTAGACATCCGGGATCTACACGCGGGGCCCTGGATGATCGTAGGTGACTTCAACTTATTAGTAAACCCCAAGGACAAGAACAACGATTTGATCAATAGGCGGATGATGGCTCATTTCCGTAGGCAGCTTAACTTGCTCGAGCTCAAAGAGCTCTATCTTAACGGGAGGCGATACACATGGTCAAATGAGCGCGCGCGAGCAACTATGGAGAAAATCGATCATATATTCTGTACCAACTCTTGGGAAGAACTTTATCCTAAAAGTTTCCTTACGGCACTGAGCACAGCGGTCTCCGACCATTGCCCCACGCTCCTGGACCTAGACGCGGAGCTGATCATGGGCCGGAGGTTCAAGTTTGAATCCTTCTGGACGAAGGCCGACGGTTTCTTTGACACTGTCAGGGACGCATGGGCGTCGGTCCCCCATGGTGGAAATCCGTATGTTGTACTTGATCAAAAACTCAGGGCTACGGCTAAAGCTTTGAAGAAGTGGAGCGATCGATGGGTTGGCAACGTCAAGCTGCAGATAGCAATCACTCTCGAAGTCATCCTTTGCCTAGACACGGCAATGGACATAAAAGAGTTGTCCCATCAGGAGCGTGAGTTGCGCAAGATTTTGAAAAGGAAACTCCTCGGACTCTCTTCCCTCGAGCGAACAATAGCAAGGCTATGATCCCGCCTTCTCTTCCTCCGAGAAGGAGACGCGAACACCAAATTCTTCCACTGCCATGCTCGCCACCGTCAGCGGAGGAACATGATCACCTCTCTCCGGCATGGAGATGCAATTGCCACCGGCCAAGACGAACTCTCAGATATGGTGGATGGGTTTTATGATCACTTGCTGGGAGAAGCCCCGCAGTGCGCATAGTCCATCAACCTTGATGCCATACATCTGCCGCATAGAGACCTATCACACCTTGACTCACCCTTCACAGAAGAGGAGATTGAGAGAGTAATCAAATCTATGCCCATGGACAAGGCGTCGGGGCCGGACGGATTCACCGACCGATTATATGCCTCCTGCTGGCACATAATCAAAACAGACATCATGCACGCCATAGATCTATTCCACTAGGGAGACATGCGCGAGCTGCCGGCGATTAACAAAGCCATTGCCACCCTTCTGCCTAAGGTAGATGGCGCGGTGGATCTCAAGGACTTCCGGCCGGTGAGCCTCATACACGGGACAATAAAGATCTTTGACAAGGCGATGGCCGTGAGGGTGGCTGCTGAACTACCCATGCTTGTGGGAAAACACCAGAGCGCTTTCATCAAAGGACGATCGATCCACGATAACTTCATGTTAGTCCAATGCATGGCACACCGATTACACGCCCTACGGGAAGCCACGGTGATGCTCAAGCTCGACATCACAAAGGCCTTCGACACGATCCAGTGGCCGTTCCTCCTCGAGGTACTCCAGAAGATGGGTTTTGGCACTAAGTGGATAGCTTGGGTTTGCGGCTTGCTCGGTAGCTCATCGACGAGGGTAATGGTGAACAGACACCTGGGCAGACCCATATACAATGCCAGGGGAGTGAGACAAGGAGCCCCTCTCTCCCCGATGCTCTTCATCTTGTCTATGGAGCCACTTCATAAGATGGTGGAACTCGCAGCCTCCCGTGCAATCTTTACACCGCTGGCAGGATCTGATATGCAACAACGGATTTCGATGTTCGCCGATGACGTGATGATCTTCATCAAACCAAATGACATCGACCTCCGGGCTTGTGCTTTGATCCTCCAGGTCTTTGGGGAGGCATCGGGCCTTGTGGTTAACCTATCCAAGAGCGCGGCAATGCCAATCTGCTGCAATGCGGAAGCAATGAGACGGGTGGAGGCAATTCTGGGATGCCCGAGGGGCTTGTACCCGTGCAAATATCTTGGCCTTCCACTGACGATACGACGACAAACATCGGCTCAGCTCATGGGACTTGTGGACTGCCTCGCGCGAAAATTGCCAACATGGAGAGCATCCTCCATGCCCAAGAGTGGCCGCCTACTCCTGATCAAATCGGTCCTTTGTGCCATCCCGATCCACGCCATGATGGTGCTTGACATCCCACAGAAGGTAATCACGGAGATGACAAAAATTTGTAGAGGTTTCCTATGGTGCGCGAGCGCCAATGCCAACGGTGGACAATGCAGAGTGGCTTGGGAGACCGTGTGTGCACCCAAGTGGGCGGGTGGCCTGGGCCTGCCCAACCTCCGATGGCTGAACGTCGCGATACAAGCCTGATGGCCATGGCTACAGCGTACGGACCACTCCCGGTCATGGTCAGAATTTCAAATTAAGGTCCCAGAGGAATCCAGGCAACTCATTAGGGCTGCGACGCGATCAGTTCTTGGTAACGGCATGCTCACCAACTTTTGGGAAGACCGGTGGCTCGACGGGTATAGGATTCAGGACGTGGCCCCGTCGATATACGCCATAGTTACACCCCGCGTGCGGGCATCTCGGACAGTCTTCCAGGCGATATCGACAGGAGACTGGGCCTTGGACATTGGACCGGATCTCACAGTCCAGCAGCTGAACGAGTACATGAACCTATGGGACTGGGTGACCATAACTGCCCTGGTGCCGGAGGCGGCAGACTCCATTACTTGGGCCCGGGAGGCCAGCGGGGACTACTCTACGAGATCAGCCTATGAGGCCAAGTTCATGGGACGCGAGGTGGAGCCCACAACGGAATTTACATGGAAATCCAAGGCCCCACTTCGATGCAGGTTCTTTGTGTGGCTCGCGATGCACAATAGGTGTTGGACCTCGGACAGGCTTGCTAGGCGTGGATTGGATCATCAGGACGCGTGCCCCTTCTGCACTCAGCACGATGAGACCATTGATCACCTTCTCCTGGGTTGCGTCTTCGCGAGGGAGATTTGCTCTGTCATCTGTCGAGCCTTAGATAGACCACAGTGGACGCTGAGTCACGACTCGAGGTACGATTGGTTCCAGGGTGAAGGATACGCGGGCAATCTTACTCCTCGTATTGTGGGAGATATGGAAGCACCGGAACGTGATTGTCTTTGACGGTGCACCCCTATCTTCACGGGCGCTCGTGAGTAGAATTGAAGCCGAGGGGCGCGCATGGAAACATGCCGGAATCTTAAAAGGAAATGTAGAGCCTCTCTTCGGAGGGCTAGCTAGGTGGGCCAATGCGAGGAGTTAGGCTAGAGTAGTTTTTCCGGCTTAACCGGTGGAGTTGGTCCACATGTAACATTGTAAAATGTACTCGCCAACGTAGAGGGGCTCCTTCCCCATCCTCTTCTTTAATATATAGTCCGCACGCTTGTGCGTATTCGAGAAAAAAAAAAACTAAAGAGAATTGAGTACCGTACAAACTCCACGTCGGAGAATATCTCATCAACAGAAACTCAACAAGGCCTATTTTCTCCTATGAATCATAGTTTCAGAATAGATCTTCATATCACAGTTTGAAGATTTGTTTTTAATGACGTCTTGGCTCCACATGGATTATGAAGCTATTTGTTCCAATAATTACTTCCAATCTCAAAGAAAAACAATCCTGGGCAGGTTTCTAAACTATGGCTACAAACGTGGAAACATCAGGCATCAGATCACAAGAGTCTTCAGTGAAAAAGAAATTGGCATATTTTGCAGTAAATTTCTATTAGATTCAACTAACGTCCTGGAATTATTGGCTACGTCACTTATCAATGCCTAGTTTCTTAAATTCGTTGATGTGACTTGTGAGTTTGAAATGCTTGCGCCTGTATCCAAAAGATAACTTTCATGCCTAGATTTCAAGTTGAAGTTGGTTGCTGTCACTTATCGGTTTGAAATGCTTCGCACTTGTACCAGAAAGATAGCTTTCATGCGTAAATTTCAAGCCGAAAGATGCTTGCTGTTACTTGTCACTTTGAAACGCTTCCTGTTTAACGTGGTCATTCAAATTCAGCAAGTTTATAGGATTGGTTTGGCAGGTGTGCCGTGCTTTTTTAGAAATGACAACGCTTCCAGGAGTAGGTTCATTTTGTTCAGACTTAATACCCAAGTGAGTTGGGGCATGATCTTGTCAACAATATACCAATATATATAGCATGGACATTTTTTTTGAAATCATGAACTGACTCCATTGAACTGGTAGCATATACGTATATAAATACCAATATATGTATGTAGATGGACAGTTAAGAGTTGAGAGGAAAAGTAATGGCCTGGTGGATCCAAAAAACTACAGCTGGAAATGTTCAGAAAAAAAAACGACTCCATTTAACTGCAAGCTCTAGTGTTGTAGTACATTTGAATAGTGCCGTTCTCTAAGCACAGGAAGACAGTGGTTAAAAAAAAATGAACACGCCCACAAGGTTAAGAGCCTTGCGCTCTACCAACTGAGCTAGACGGGCTTGTTTGAATAACATCTTTCAGCATCCTAATTCTGCTGCTCGGAAAAAGTTGACAAACGGTGACCCAAATTCTTGAACTAAAATAAATAGAGATCAGCAAAGTTGCTTTAACTTTGGCGCAATTTTCAGCAGACACCAGTCACCAACAATGAAAATCCATGGCATCTGGACCAAATGGACGTCAGTGCACCTCCATGAGGCCATGACTTTGAGAAACAAAGCAAGGTACGCCTAGAGGTTTCAGTCAAGTTCTTGGTGATAGGTCCCATGCAAAACTCACCAGTACACTGTCCCAAAGGCAAATCAAATTATATTTATTTCCAGAAAAAATATTACTGTAATATTTCGGACACTAGAAATAGCACTTGAATGAACCTTTTTGGTAGTACGCATTGCTGTTCCTATGAAAGACCAAAGCATACATACTGGTAACCCTTAGTTATTATTACACTGAATTTTCTAAAACAATGGATGATCTATTCTGCAACACAGAAAATTAGAGCAATTTTTGCAACACGGATCTACAGTGCATCTGTAAGCAGACAGTGCTCAAGGGTTAAAAATAGGAGAACAATTCTTCTCCAACGAGGGGCAAAGCCTTTTAGTCTACAATAATTTTGCTCAAATCGACACCTTGCAGATCCGAGGCATCCATAAGGTCTCTCAGGCCAACTCTCAGATCAGGTACCCCCTCTTGCAAGATGGCACACACTGGAAATATCGGAACACCGTGCACTCTCCTCTTCAGTTCTTCATACATTGCTTCAGCTCCCTCTTCATCTATTTTGTTTGCGACAATCAACGATGGGCGCTTTGTCATGCCTTCTTGGTAATGCTCTAGCTCCACGACCAGATCGCGTAGCTGCTCCCATGGTGGGATACCCTTCCTACCGTTGAGTGTTGCTGCCAGGTCAAGCACATAGGACAGAACTTTGGTGCGCTCAATGTGCCTCAAGAAGGCATGGCCCAGGCCACGGTTCTCATGGGCACCTTTGATAAGACCAGGTATGTCAGCAACTTTCACTGACAAGTAGTCGTCATAGGTTAGGCTACCAATATTGGGCCTTAGTGTGGTGAATGCATAGTCAGCAATCTCTGGGCGAGCCCTAGAGAGAGCACTCAGAAGTGTGCTCTTTCCGGCATTAGGCAAACCAACAAGGCCAACATCAGCAATGCTCTTCAGTTCTAAGACAAGAAAAGACTCTGTTCCTGGCTGCCCAGTACTTAAACGGGCTACCTCCTCTTGTCTATTTCCTTTGGATAGACGGACGACTCTGCCGATAGAAGCATTCCCTAGCCCACCCTCCCCTCCTTGTGCTACGATCAACCGTTGCCCAGGTCTTGTCATTTCAGCAACAGAATACTGTATGTCATCTTCTTCCCTCTCCTCATCTGCATCTAGAGCCTCTTCCTCCGTCTCGTCTTCATCCTCCCAAAATTCTTCATCGTCGTCATCAAACTGATCATTTTCACCCAACTCGACCTGATGTTGAATGCTACTTGCATCACTATCTTCAGCGTTCGAAAACCCAATCTTGGAGCATGTACTAGGGTATGTTTGCTTCTCCCATTGATTGCTACTTTCTCTTTCAGCTTCATTTCCATTAATGCCAACCTTGTTCTTCTGATTGGAACTGTCTGCAGAGTCATCCACAGCATCTGGGATATCCCAGGGATCTAGAGATCTGGTTGGTTTATTTACAGTGAAAGACGGCCGCTCCCCTCGGACTAGGTGAATCACTGTGCCAACTGGTACTTGAGCGACCTGTCAGACACACGAAGAGAAGGTTATATATTTCGAAAAGGAACTTAGTAAATGTGAAATGCACATGTATGTACATATATTTCTAGTAACCTTGTCAGGACCTCTTGTCCCTATCTGTTTCTTAGAAAGTCCATTGCCTCCTCGGACTGCTTTCTGGAAACACAAAGTAAATAAGCGTAAAACCATGACACGGAAAAGTATAAATTCTGCAGAATCTTCTTCATTGCAAAGGCTCAATGTGATATTAAGTTACAGTGTAAATAAGCCACTCTTAGTCTTAAGTCCGACAGAAGGCTGAGCTTTTAACTCAATAATATACACAAGCTAAGAATTTACACCAAGAGATTAGTTCTTTTACGAAGAGGGATCATGCATCTAGCAAAATAAAGAGCGTGTGATATCTATATATCTCATACCGAAACAAAAAATATGATGATACCAAAAGCATACCGTGTGATGTTGCAAGTTACTGAAATCCCAGACAGATCTTGAGCACTCAAGAATGACATTACCACCTGTTCCTCCATCGCCACCTGCAATATTTTATTGTGCACAAAGAAATTCAGGGCGCCTGAAAACTAAACTAAATAGCAGAAAATAACTTCGGCTATTAGAAACATTTTGACATAGTGCAGATGGCACAGTATAAATCTACAATGATATTTCACAGCATCCGGAGCTCAATAAAACACAACCAAATCAGATGATCCGTTGCATCATAGTAACATACAATTGGACGGTCAATGGTGCAAACAAACAGAACAGATAACACCACAACCATGGTTGCATCAATATTCAGACTCTGAATTCAGAACTTTATCACTCTACAAGGACTTGGATGGATAGCATACATATGATAGCAATGAGCAGTGCACAAAAAAGGAGAATGGATTAAATTTGGAAAGGCTCACCATCAGGCCTGCCTTGGCGGTCGGACCTGGAGCGCCTTTGGCTGATGCAGCCATTGCCACCGTCACCACCCCTGGCAAGTAGCCGGAACCTGTCCACCATCCCACGTGCCTGGAACAATGGGTATTCAATGCCTCGGCTCATCATTGATTCGTCGGAACAAGCTTGAGGAAAAGTGTAGCCCAAGTAAAGCCGTAAGAAGATAGGCTGTGACCTGCAAAGGCGCCGCCTTTCCCTTCCCCCCCTCTGGCGAGGAGCCATAGTAGCTCGCCCCACCACCGGCCCATGCCGCTGGAGACAGGTTCGCCGGCGAGACGCAACACAGGACAGCTTGCGACCGCCGCCACATCTTCACTACTGTAGTCTTAGCAGAAACACGAACTGCTGGATTAGTATTAGATCGGAAAGCCGCAGTAGCGTTGATTTCGGCGCAATGCAGGAGCTACAAACAAATTGTTGGGCGGGCCAAGCTACAGAAGAACGCGAAAAAATTCAAATTCTGAATCGTTGTCATTAGTGAGTACCCTCTGTTCACATTTGTTACAAGATCAAGTGAGTAGATATAAACCAAAGAAGCTATATCGAAATACAGTTTCCCCATTAGACTATTTTAGTTAGCCATTACAAAAGCTTGGAGATATCAAACCACCGACGAATTGAGTGAATTATTGATACTGCCAAACTGGATTTATTTTTTGGTCAAAATGTACAGAACAATGACTAAACTGTAAACAACAATGGCTTTGCATAAAATGTAAACAATAAGATTTTCAGTGGTTTATTTATGCCACCACAGTCCACATACGAATAGACAATAACCTAAATGAAAGAAATTGGGAATGAATCAAAGAAAATTAGCTGTGCAGCTTACGTGGGTCGGCCGACTCGCCGTCGTCGCGCTGCTGTCTGCCGGTAGGCTGGTCGTCCGTGGGCGGTGGCCGATTTGTGCCGCTGGCGAGTGGCGGCGGGGGCTGGCTGCTGTGCCCTGTGTGGCGATCCGGCGGCGGGCGGCGGCCGCTAGGTGCTGCATCTTTTTTGGGAGAAAACAGTGTTTGTTGTCCGTGCCGTGAGTTCCTGGATGCTGGGCTGCTGCGTGTTGCGCTATGCTGGTCAGGTGGTGTGGGCTGGGCCTAGCTAAATTTGGTTTCCAGCGATGGGCGGGCCACGGCCCAGGTTGGCCCTTACAACATAGCTCCACCAGTGCTTCAAAGGTCACTCTCACCTTCCTAGTTTGTTTGTCTCAAAAAAAAAAAACCTTCCCAGTTTGTGAAGTGTCATACTGTATGTGCGCCACTTATCGTAAACTGAGAGTTTTTTTCATAGATTCATTTATTCAAAACGTTTTATCTCTCAAACCGCGCGTCCAAATCTCGTACCGTTTTCACCGTTGGATTCCTCGCGTCGAGATCTTCAAAACTAGATCCCACGTTGCTAGGTTTCGACGAACTTTTTTCAGTAAAAAAACGAACCAGAAGCACATTTTTTCCCTTTCCGAAGAGGCACGGCCGTATCTCTCACGGAAGCAAATCCGTGCCTCCACGAAAAGTAAATCCGTACCTCTCTCGCACAAGGGAAAAAAAGAAAACACATTTTTTTTCCTTTTCGAGAGGCACAAACGTGCCTCTCACGAAAGCAAATCCGTGTCTCTCGCGGAAGGAAGAAAAAAGAAAACGCATTTTTTCCTTTTCCGAGACGCACGGGCGTGCCTCACGCAGAAGCAAATATGTGCCTCCACGAGAAGTAAATCCGCGCCTCTCGAGGAAGAAAATAAAAAAAAATCGAGAGACGCAGCCGTGCCTCTCGCCGAAGCAAATCCTTGCCTCCACGAGAAGTAAATTCATGCTTCTCGCGGAAGGAAAAAGAAAAATTGTTTTTTTTCTTTTTGAGAAGCACGATCGTGCCACTCGCGGAAGCAAATTCGTGCCTCATGCGAAAGAAAAAAAACACGTTTTGTCGCGTCCAAAAGCTAAGAAAAACCTATGAAAAACAGAGAAGCCCAAAAAACCCGAAAAAAATCATCTAAAAGACGAAAATACGTACAGAAAAAAACGAAGCGAGCATCCAGAGTGTGCCAGGTGATGCGCTCCCAGCCCACCTCAAGTGACCCTTGGAAGGGCTTCGAAGGAGTACTCCTTAATTAGTTGCTCTCGTGCTTCGGCTAGCGTGGTGCTCAGGCAGCGCGACGGTGAAGGGGGATTTCCTATTTAGCGCTTCAGCCGCCGGCTATAGGCCGTTTGGCAAACTAGCGCACACCCTTCTCCCCGGCCGGCCCCATTCCATTTTTTCTGGTTTAATATGCCAAAAATGTTGCACGAGAGAGATTCACACTCGCGAGCTCCATCATAATTGTAACTCGCACTAACCAACCAGACACACCACACGTTGTGATAATGTATTTATTTTTTTACTTTTCTACTTTCTCCAGCCGGATTTTTTTCTTTCTTTTTGTTCATTTTGGATTTTTTTCTGTACCAGTTTTCGTTTTAGTTTTCTCTCTCTTTTTCTGTTTATTTTCTTTCAACTTTTTTCCTTTTTGTTTTTTACTTTTCTACTTTTTTTTATTTGTTTCATTTTGTTTTGTATGGACCAGTTTTTTGTTTTTATTTCTCTTTCTTTTCCTTTTTTCCTTTTCATTGTCATTTTCCTTTTCTTTTCTTTTTTTCAAAATGCATGAACTTTTTTCAATATCGGTGATCTTTTTCCAAAATTAATGAACTTTTTTTAAATTTGATAATTGTTTTTTAAAATAGATGAACTTTTTTCAAATTCGATGAACTTTATTCAATTTTGTGAACTTTTTTAAAAATGATGACTTTTTTAAAATCGATGAACTTTTTTTCAAAATTGATGAACTTTTTCTCAAATTCGATGGCCATTTTTTAATTCAAGATTTTGTTCGGTTTTTTATTTTATTTTTCTTATTTTCAAAAGTCGAGCAAGCAAATTCTTTTTTTAGGGGACTGAGCGAGCAAGCGACTGGGTGATTGTGGAGCTACCAGCACGTTGTTGGGCCAACCCACGGGAGCGGTTGCATGGGCGCCAACTTCCCGAGCCGACGCCATAAGCGCCAATTAGGAGCACCTGGTGAGAGGAGAGGTCGAGTAGCGACCTTGGAGACTAATGGTGCGCCACTCGCGTGAGTATGATAGGCCACGACCCGAAGGACTTGGCCATGGCTTCCTATCTATTACTTTTCCCCATTCCCTTCAGAGTTTGGTCACCACATGAGACGTTTTAGCACCAAGGATTCTACAAGCAGTAAAACTACAATTTCATGCATGGAGAATCTTCTGCCTCACTGAATCATGGCCCACCACCATCCCCCGCCACCACCAAGGCAACACAGGAGAAAAAGGAGAATGGTCGCCATATCCAATTCTAGGGGAGAACCTTCACATACAATGATTCTTTTCTGAGCTTATGAACCAGACCTCCGCAAGCGACAAGACCGAGGCTTTGTGGCACGTCGGTCGGGGTTCTTCCCCAATGTTCACCAGACCAAGGCTTCGTCAACTTCATATAACGCAGGCGAAGAACAAGAACATTGTCATCGGTTGCCATTCATGAAACCCACTGCAAGACACGAAACACAACTACAGCAGCCGAAGCCAATGCCGCCCAGGAGAGTGTCGAGCGTCGACCACCAGACACAAATCCCACGGGATCTGAAAACCGGCAAGAAGACCAAACCACCTGCCCCCTGACGTCGCCCAGTAGAGCACTTCCAATATGATGGAAGAGCATAGGCGGATTATTCCCACGTGATGTCGTTCCAACCATTGATGCAACTAGCCTAACCCATCTCCTTGTCGGGTAGAATCCTCAGGGTCCATGTCCTCAGAATATAATATTTACCTAAAAAGAACTACAATATAATCTGAGAATTTGGAGAAAAAATAGGAGGGAAAATGATTTTGTACCATTGGATCGAATATGGATGGTACACCACTTCTAAGGTTTTCATATCCAATCTCACACACTACCTATGGGAGGAATGAGCTTTAGGAAAATAGAAACACATATGCTTTCCGAAAGCCAATGCTAATGGTTCAATGGACAATAACAAAACTTTATTTTCTTTATCTTCCCATTGTTCACCCTTACGAAATACAACTATTTTTTATTTTCGTGCGGTCTTTCAATTTATTCATCATCAATCATGGAAGTACAATGAACACCAAAAATAACAAAAAATAATAATACATCCAGATCCGTGGAACACCTAGCGATGACTACAAATAATGGAGCGAGCCGAAGGCGTTCCACCTTCATCGCCCCTCCCTCACTAGAGCCAGACAAAACTTGTTGTAGTAGACAATCAGGAAGTCGTCGTGCTAAGACCCCACAGGACCAGCGCACTAGAACGGTAAGCATCATTGATGAAGTGAAGCGTAGATCGGAAGGACTCAACTTCTAAGCACATGAACGAAGACAAACGAAGACGGGGTCCAAGGAGATCCACCGAAGACCAACCCCGACTGAATCCCATGAGATATGTCGAAGACACACCTCCACACACACACTCAACAATGCTAGACGCACGACCATGACGGGGGTTAGGCGGGGAGGACCTTATTCCTTCTTCAGGGAGCCGTCGTCATCTTGCCTTCCTGAATAGGACACAAACCCTAACCGACAAAAACAACTAAGACGAAGCAGGAGCTATCCCACCGGCTCATGACCGATATTTTTGTGCTCATTGCACCATTGTTTAAAAAGGATATTCCCAAAATTTCTGAGAGAATCACTCCGATATTGCTACTAATGACTAATAAATGCAAGAAATTGTGAAGTCTGTGTTCGATGTATTTCCACAGGAAATGAGATCAAACATGGAAGAATATCTGTTAGGGCATATTTCTCCCTTAGTGGTTTTGGTGATTGATGACAATGCATTTGCGGACTAATCGTGTGCATTGAGCATTTCAGATAATCTATCTTATGTCATAGACGATTTGAACCCCTCTGGATATTTATGAAGACGGTGTTTTCTTGCGTTTCTTTTTCGGTGCACTTGAGTCGCCGGAACACCGTACTATTAAGAGGGGGTCCGCTTCAGAAATGTTTGAATGGAATCAACATGTACACTATATCTTTGCACCCTCGTTCTTTCCCGACATTTGAGCTTGTCCCTCCTTTGTGTTTGAACCTTGGCACAACAGGCTAAGCGGTAGTACCGCTCTGCACAACGGTAGTACCGCTCTGCATAACGGTAGTACCGCTCTAGCGGTACTACCGCTGTGCAGTACGGCTCCTACTTCCGCCTAATTTGTGGGTTCTGTAAACGGGCGGTAGTAGAGCGGCAGTTCGCCACGGTAGCATGCGGTACTACGGGGCTAACTGCCTCTCAACTACCGCGGGTTTACTAGGCACCTACAGGCTAAGCGGAAGTACCGCTACTCGCCACGGTAGTACCGCTCCAGCGGAACTACCGCTGGCTAGTACCGCGGGGAGTACCGCTTATTTTCTTCGTTCTGTAAAGGTCTGTTCCACAAGCAGTAGTAGGGCGGCAGTTCCCAACGGTAGTACCACCTAGGGCGGCACTACCGCCCTGCCCTTCTCTACTACCGCGGGTTTTGGCTACAGTTCAACACCACGCAGTAGTACCGCTGGTGGGAGCGGTAGTACCGCTCTGGCGGTACTTCCGTCTCCTTGACATGTTCAGTTGAACTATGTGGCTAGAACTTCCGTGCCAGCGGAAGTACCGCTCACCCGAGCGGTACTACCGCTTATGCACGGGAAGTGGGAGCATAACGGTTGGATTCCTTCTCCCACTATATAAAGGAGTCATTTTTCTTCTAGTTGACTGCCTCTTCCTCCCACAAGCTCCATTGTTGCTCTCAAGCTCATTTCCGCCCGATCTCTCTCCCTAGCCACTCAAACTTGTTGATTTTTTAGGGATTGGTTGAGAAGGCCTAGATCTACACTTCCACCAAGAGAAATTTGATTCCCCCCACTAATCCCCTGTGGATCTTGTTACTCTTGGGTGTTTGAGCACCCTAGACGGTTGAGGTCACCTTGGAGTCACATTCCATTGTGGTGAAGCTTCGTGGTGTTGTTGGGAGCCTCCAATTCGGTTGTGGAGAGAGCCCCAACCTTGTTTGTAAAGGTTCGGTCGCCGCCTTCAAGGGCACCACTAGTGGAATCACGGCATCTCGCATTGTGTGAGGGCGTGAGGAGAATATGGTGGCCCTAGTGGCTTCTTGGGGAGCATTGTGCCTCCACGCCGCTCCAACGGAGACGTACTTCCTCTCAAAGGGAAGGAACTTCGATAACACATCCTCGTCTCCACCGTCTCCACTTGCGGTTATCTCTTACCTTTACTTTGTGCAAGCTTTACTTGGGTTGTATCCTTTGCTTGCTTATGTTGTTTGTGTTGCTAGCATCATATAGGTTGCTCACCTAGTTGCATATCTAGACAACTTATTTGTTGCTAACCCTAGTTTGTTAAGAAAACTTAATAATTGGTAGTTGCCTATTCACCCCCCCCCCTTTAGTCAACCATATTGATCCTTTCAATTGGTATCAGAGCCTCGTCTCTTTATTAAGGATTTCACCACCCGAAGAGTATGGTTCACACAGAGGAGGAAGTGCCCGAGGCCGTGGAGTTGACTTCGATCACACGAGACGACTTAAATGAAGCTATGGCTTCACTTAAGACGTCTATGACGACCGAGGTCAAGTCCATGCTTAAAGAATTACTTGAGGGGTTGAAATCTACTCCTGATCCATTACTTGTGGTTAATCTCACCGCATCGGAGTCGGAGGCCATCCGGAAAGGAAGCGACTAAAGGTACTCAAACTTCTCCCCCTTAAAACAAGAATGGGACGGGAACCTTTGCCTCGGTTCCCCCTCCCCCGGTCTATGGAGGAGCGGTCCCTACACCGCATATTAACCATCTTGGTCCTCCTCCTAAGCTTGTAAAGGGTGATTTTGCTAATTGCGTTTTTCGTATCAAGTCTCATTTGAATCACAGCTCAACGAATCTTTGGAGAATCATTGAGTAAGGCTTCTACCCGCATGATCCAAACAATTTCACTCCAAGAGAAGAAGCGGACAATCAATACAATCACTCCGCAGTGTTCATCCTCCAAGCCGCGGTGCCTCCCAAAGATCTATCTCACTTGCGTCCCTTCACCCGTGCAAAGGATTGTTGGGAGCACATCATATCTTTGTACAAGGGGAGCTCAAGCATACAACGGTCCAACTTTGAGGTGGTCCTTGATGAGGTCGATGAGTTTGTGATGATTGAAGATGAGGATCCTCGCGATCTCTACCGGAGGTTGACAATGCTTGCAGTCGCTCTCCAAGATCATGGGAGCAAGGATACGGATGGCAATTGGATCAAGCGCAAGTTTCTCAAGGCCATCATGCCCTTCAACAAGGCCATGTCCTCTGTGATTCGTCAAAGGCCGTACTTCCACACCTTGTCTTCAAGCGAAGTGCTGGATGAGTTTATTGCCATGAACAGCATGAACAAGACCGCGGACAATGCTCTAGCTCGGGTCCGGTCAAAGAAAACCTCTCCCAACCTTGCTTTGAAGGCCAAGTCCATTCCGGAAGAAGAAGAGGAGGAAGAAGAAGAGAGTTGTCCCGATGATACCAAATATGCTTACCACGAGCACATGGCTCTTGCGTCTAGGAAATTTTGGGGCAACAAGAGAAATTCAAGGCCGAACTTCTCCAAGAACAACTCAAGTGGCCCAAAGAACATGGAACGAGTGAGGACGTGCTACAATTGCGGCAATGTGAGTCACTTTGTGGTGGATTGTCCTTATGAGAAGAGGGAGGATAACGGTGGCAAGCTCATTCGCAAAGACAAAGCCAAGGCCCTCCCTAACAAGAACAACTTCACCAAGAAGATACCTCAAAATGGCTTGGTGGCACATGAAGAGTACACCTACGATGATGATGATGAAGATACAAGTGGTGAAGGAATGGCAATGGCAACCGTGGCCATTGCCACCTCTTCCCCTTCCAAGGTGTCTCTCTTCGGTGCCCCCAACGAGAACCTCATCGCCAAGTGCCTTATGGCCAAAGGTATCAACAAGGTAACCCCCAACATCAAAACCACCATCACTACTACTCCCTCCTTGTTAGATTGTGTAGATGATAGTGAGGTGGTGAAAGTTGATGAGAATGAGTTTGACAAATTCTTGAACAAGCTCAAGGATGAAACCAAGAAGCACTTTGTTGCTCTCTTGGAACAACTTGGTGAGGTCAATGATATCATTGAGTCTCATGAGGACACTATCTCCAAGTTGGAGGGGCATAGTCATGATTATGCCGATGAGATTGTGGATCTTTCCATTGCTCTTGAGGAAGAGCGAGGACTTCGTTTGACTCTTGAGGAGTCACACAACGTTGGTCTTGCTAAATTGCAAAAAGATCTTGATCATGCTAATTCTCTTTCTCATGTACTTAAATCTGAGAAAGTTGCACTTGGGATTGGCCATGAGAAACTGAAAGAGGAGTTTGACATACTCGACAAGGCTCACAAGGTCTTGAAGGGTGTCCACACTTCCCTCAAGGAGTCTCATGATCAACTCCAAGTGAAACTAACCAAGGAGATAGCAACATGTCCTCCTTTCAATCTAATTGATAATGCAAATGCTACTAACCCTTGTTGTGAGCATGTGCACCTTGTGGAGGAAAATGCCAAGTTGAAAGAGCAACTTGAGAAAGGCCTTGTGACGTGCATACAAGGTGAGAAGAATCTCAATGACCTCTTGAGCAATCAAAAGGAAGTTGTGGCCAAGGAAGGATTTGGGTTTGTACCCAAGTCAAAGAAGAAGAAGAAGAAGAAGAAGAAGAAGAAGAAGAAGAAGAAGAAGAAGAAGAACAAGACTAAGCAACCTCTCCCACTCAAAGAAGTATTTGTAAAAGCCGAAGAGGGAGCTCATGAGAAGAAGGACATGGGTATATGTGGTAGTGCCAAGAAGTGCAAGACCACACCTTCTGACAAAGCTAGCGACTTTAATCCTTCCTATGTTTTGTGTCGTGCTAGTGATGGGCATGTTTATGCCAAATTTGTTGGTTCTTCTTATGAGTACATTGAATGGTCTATTTGGGTTCCTAAGACCCTTGTTGCTAACCTCAAAGGACCCATTAAAAATGGGTACCTAAATCCAAGCATTGATCTCTTGTAGGAGTTTGCTTCCGGTAGAGTGTCATGGTTGCTCGATAGTCATATGACCGGGAGCAAGGACTTGGTGGTGGATGTGCATCCAATTCCATCTATGCCCACCCATGTACAATTCGGTGATGCTTCAACATCTAAGGTATTGGGACTTGGCAAGGTGGTCATCTCTCAAGATTTATCTATTGAGAAGGTCATACTTGTTGAGTCCCTTGCATACAATTTACTTTTCGTTCGTCAACTTACACTTATGGGCTTTGCAACATTCTTTGATCTTGATACCGTGACCCTTTTATGGAGCAAGACTCTTAAAGTAGCTTTTGTTGGGCATGTCGAGAATGGTCTCTATGCGGTGAACTTTTCGGAGCGACCCACTAAGGCCGCGACTTGCCTAATGGCTAAAGTTGATGTGGTATGGCTTTGGCATCACCGACTAGCCCATGTCAATATGAGATCTTTACAAAGTCTCCTCAAGGGGGACCATGTTCATGGACTAACAAATGTGAGTTTTGCCAAAGACCGTGCATGCAGTGCTTGTATCGAAGGAAAGCTTCATGAAACGGCTCACCGACCCATGACTATCATCTACTCAAAGAGGCCCTTGGAGCTCCTTCACATGGATCTCTTTGGTCCTCCATCCTTTGATCGTATTGGGGGAATAAAGTATTGCTTGGTGATTGTGGATGATTACTCAAGATACACATGGGTGTACTTCTTCAAGAGGAAGAGTGAGACTCAACAAACTGTCATCGACTTTGCTAATGAAGCTCAACGTCAACATGAAGCAAAGATATTGATGATTAGAAGTGACAACGGCACCGAGTTCAAGAACTACACCTTGGATGAGTTTCTTAGTGATGAGGGGATCAAGCACCAATATGCCGCACCCTATACCCCTCAAAAAAATGGCGTGGCAGAGAGGCGGACGTTGATGGATGCGGCAAGGACCATGATGGCAGAATTCAAATCTCCGTACAACTTTTGGGCCGAAGCCATTAACACCGCATGTCATGCATCCAATCGGCTCTACTCCGCAAAGGCTTGAACAAGACTCCATATGAGATACTTAATGGTATAGCCCAACCTCAAGTACTTCCGGGTGTTCGGTTGTAAGTGTTTCATTCTCAAGAAAGGTGTTCGCTTGTCTAAATTTGAACCTAGAGCTCGAGAGGGCATATTTGTTGGTTATGCTACAAACTCGCATGCTTACCGTGTTCTCAACAAGTCCAATGGACTCATTGAGGAGACGTGTAACATGGAGTTTGATGAAAATAATGGCTCCCAAGTGGAGCAAAGTGGTTTTTGTGATGTAGGTGATGAAATTTCTCCTCGAGCCATAAGAAGAATGGGGATTGGTCAAATACTCCCCATTGAGGAACCCCTTGTGGCCGAAGGAGAAGGACAATGCTCTACTTAAGTGGAGCCATCACCAACGCTAGACCCACACGCTTCCGAAGAACAAAGTGAAGGCCCTCAACCAAGTGAACAAGATCAAGGGCAAGATCAACCTCTTGATGATGGTGGTTCACCAAGTGATGCCTGATACGTCTCCAACGTATCTATAATTTTTGCTTGTTCCATGTTGTTATATTATCATTCTTGGATGTTTTACAATCATTTTACAGCAACTTTATATCATTTTTTGGGACTAACCTATTGACATAGTGCCCAGTGCCAGTTGTTGTTTTTTGCTTGTTTTTTACTTTGCAAAATATCAGTACCAAACGGAGTCCAAACGCAGCGAAACTTTTTGGAGAATTTTTCTGGACCAGAAGCACCTGATGGGCCAAAGAAGTACCAGAGGGGGGCTCCAAGGGGAGCACAACCCACCAGGGTGCACCCAGGTGGGTTGTGCCCACCTCGGTGGCCTCCCGCACCGCCTCTTTGCCCTATAAATACCCAAATATTCCAAAAATCCTAGGGGAGTCGATGAAACACAATTCCAACCGCCGCAAGTTCCAGAACCACGAGATCCAATCTATACACCATCACGGAGGGGTTCATCATCCTCATTGGTGCCTCTTTGATGATGCTTGAGTAGTTCATCATAGACCTACGGGTCCGTAGGCAGTAGCTAGATGGCTTCCTCTCTCTCTCTCTCTCTTTTGATTCTCAATACAATGGTCTCTTGGAGATCTATTTGATGTAACTCTTTTTTGCGGTGTGTTTGTTGCGATCCGATGAACTTTGAGTTTATGATCAGATCTATATCCATGAATATTATTTGAGTCTTCTTTTGATCTCTTATATGCATGATTATTTATAGCCTCGTATTTCTTCTTCAAATCTTTGGTTTAGTTAGGCCAACTAGATCTATTTTTCTTGCCATGGGAAGAGGTGCTTTGTGATGGGTTCGATCGTGCGGTGTTCTTTCCCAGTGACAGAAGGGGCAGCAAGACACACATGTATCATTGCTATTAAGGATAACAAGATGCGGTCTATTCCTACATGAATAGATCTTGTCTACATCATGTCATCGTTCTCATTGCATTACTCCGTTTTTCCATGAACTTAATACACTAGATGTATGCTGGATAGCGGTCGATGTGTGGAGTAATAGTAGTAGATGCAGGCAGGGGTCGGTATACTAATCTTGGACGTGATGCCTATATATTGATCATTGCCTTGGATATCGTCATAATTATTCGATCTTCTATCAATTGCCCAACAATAATTTGTTTACCCACCGTATGCTATTTTCTTGAGAGAAGCCACTAGTGAAATCTACGGCCCCCGGGTCTATTCTTTATTATATTCGCTTTGAGATCTATTTTTATTTGCTTTTATTCTCAAATATATTATTCCAAAAACCCAAAAATACCTTGCTGCACTTTTTTATTACTTATTTTATTTCGTGTTTTATCGAGATCTATTTATCCAAACTACACAATTTTTATCCCGTCAACTTGACAATTTCTGGCAACGTTACCCGTAGAGGGATTGACAACCCCTCCTAATCGTCGGGTTGTAAGTATTTGTTCTTTGTGTGCAGGTACCGTTTACATAGTGTTGCTTGGTTCTCCTACTGGATTGATACCTTGGTTTCATAACTGAGGGAAATACATACCGTAGCTATACTGCATCATCCCTTCCTCTTTGGGGAAATACCGACGTAGTTCAAGCGACATCAAAAGGAATTTCTGGTGCCGTTGCCGGGGAGACATCATCAACATCTATCAGGTTCCTAATCACAAATCTCATCTCCTTGCAATTTACATTATTTTCCATTTGCCTCTCGTTTTCATCTCCCCCACTTCACAAAAATTTGCCGTTTTATTCGCCCTCTTTTTCGTTCGCTTTTTCTCGTCAGATCTATCTTTTTGTGTGCAATCTTGTTTGCATAGTCACGATGACTCAAGAAAACACCAAGTTGTGTGAATTTTCCAATACCAATAACAATGATTTTATTAGCACTCCGATTGCTCCTCCCGCCACTAGTGCGGAATCTTGTGATATTAATGTCGCTTTGTTGAATCTTGTTATGAAAGATCAATTTTCCGGTACTCCTAATGAGGATGCCGCGTCCCATCTAAACACATTAGTAGAATTATGCGATATGCAAAAGAAAAAAGATGTGGACAATGATATTGTGAATTTGAAATTATTTCCTTTCTCTTTGAGGGATCATGCAAAAATTTGGTTTTCTTCTTTGCCTCGCAATAGTATCGATTCTTGGGATAAGTGCAAAGATGCTTTTATTACTAAGTATTTTCCGCCCACGAAAATTGTTTCCCTTATAACTCAAATCATGAATTTTAAGAAACTTGAGCATGAACATGTTGCACAATCTTAGGAAAGAATGAATTTGATGCTAAGAAATTGTCCTACTCATGGTTTAAATTTTTGGATGATCATACAAAATTTTATGCGGGATTGCACTTTGTTTCTATAAATCTTTTAGATTCCGTCGCGGGTGGTACTTTTATGGAAATTACTTTGGGTGAAGCTACTAAATTGCTTGATAATAATATGGTAAATTATTCACAATGGCATACCGAAAGAGCACCCACTAGCAAAAAAGTTAATTCGGTTGAAGAAATTAGTACTTTGAGTGAAAAAGTTGATGCTCTTATGAAATTGGTTGCTAATAAAAGTGCTCCTATTGATCTTAATGATGTGCCTTTGTCTACTTTGATTGAGCAAAATAGTGATCCCGTAGATGTGAACTTTGTCTCGCGAAACAATTTTAATAACAATGCTTATAGAGGTAATTTTAATCCTAGGCCTTTTCCTGGAAATTCCTCTAATAATTATGGTAATTCCTATGGTAATCCTTATTAAAATAATAATAGGAACACCTCTGATCTTGAGAATAATATTAAAGAATTTATCAATGCTCAAAAAGTTTTCAATACTATGATAGAAGAAAAGTTGAATAAGATTGATGATATGTTTATAAGCATTGATAGAATTTCTCATGAAGTAGAAAATCTCGAGTTGAAAATTTTGTAGCCAAGGTTAATGAATCAATTAAATCTTTATATGTTTCTATGGATGAAAGTAAGAAAAGAACCGCTATGCTTAGAGCTAAACGAGAATTTTTAGAAAGAGCGTTTTCTAGTAATTGCTTTCATAAAAATGATGAAGATCTTAAAGTGATTGGTGTTTCTTCTATTGATTCCTTGTTTAGTAAAACTAAAATTGATGATAAAGGGACTAAAGAAGAGTCAACTTTAGTTAGAAGGCGTCCCGATAATTCGGAGGGTGAAAATCTTGATAAAATTTTGATAAAAGTGGGTTTGGAGAGGTCAAAACTTTAACTAGTGATGTGCCCACTCTTTTGGATTACAAAGACTTTAATTATGATGATTGTTCTTTGATTTATTGTATTTCTTTGTTGCAATCTATGATAAATTCACCCCATGCCTATGAACAAAATAAAGCTTTTACTAAACATATTGTTGATGCCATGATGAAAGCTTTGGAAGAAAAATTGGAATTGGAGATTTCAATTCCTAGAAAATTGCATGATGAATGGGAACCTACTATCAAAGTCAAGATTAAGAATTTTGAGTGTTTTGCTTTATGTGATTTGGGTGCTAGTGTTTCCACAATTCCGAAATCTTTATGTGACGTGCTTGGTCTTACCGATATTGAAGAATGTTCTCTTAATTTGCACTTGTCGGATTCTTCTATTAAAAAGTCTTTGGGAAGAATTAATGATGTTCTTATTCTTTCAAATAGGAATTATGTGCCCATAGATTTTATTGTTCTTAATATTGATTGCAATCCGTCTTGTCCAATTACACTTGGTAGACCGTTTTTACGTACTATTAGTGTCGTGATTGATATGAAAGAAGGCAATATTAAATTTCAATTTCCACTAAGAAAGGGTATGGAAAACTTCCCTAGAACAAGAATTAAGCCACCATATGAATCAATCATGAGGGCATCCTATGGATGTAAAACTAATGATGACAATACTTGAATCTTTGCATTATGCCTAGCTAGGGGCATAAAACGATAGCGCTTGTTGGGAGGCAACCCAATGAATAAAATTTATTTTTGCCTTTTTCTTTCTATTCTTGAGTGTTTGCAAAATTATGCCTCTGTTATGATTGTGTTTTTTTGTGTGTTTTAATTAGTGTTTGTGCCAAGTAAAGCCTTTGGAATAGCTTTGGTGATAGTTGATTTGATTCTGTTGAAAAACAGAAACTTTTGCGTTCAGTAAAATAATATTAAAAATTCACATAAGCGACGAAAAATTCTGAATTTTTTACAAAAGATTTATATACAAATTTACTATACTTTACTAATTTTTCATAATTTTTGGAGTTACATAAGTATGAGAACAATCCGCATCTTTGAAGACTGTTCTGTTTTTGACAGATTCTGTTTTCTTTGCATTGTGTGCTTATTTTGATGAATCTATGGATTGTATCGGGGGGTATAAGCCATGGTAAATTTAGAATACAGTAGATATAATGCAATAACAAAATTGGAATTGGTTTTCTACAGTACTTAAAGTAAAGATTGGTTTTCTTATACTAACGGATCTCACGAAGGTTTTGTTAAGTTTTGTGTGATTGAAGTTTTCAAGTTTTGGGTGAGATCACGATGGATGAAGGAATAAGGAGTGAAAAGAGCCTAAGCTTGGGGATGCCCCATGGCACCCCAAGTTAATATTCAAGGAGAACCAAGCAACTAAGCTTGGGGATGCCCCGGAAGGCATCCCCTCTTTCTTCTAACGACCATCCGTATTTTACTTGGAGTTATATTTTTATTCGTCACATATCATGAGTTTTGCTTGGAGCGTCCTGTATTATATGAGTCTTTGATTGTTTTTATTTTTAGTTTGTCACAAGTATCCTTGCTGTACACACCTATTTGAGAGAGCCAAAATTATGCTATGATTTGTTAGAATTGCTCTATATGCTTCACTTAAATTTTTTGAGCTATGGAATTGCTCTAGTGCTTCACTTATATTTTTTTAGCACGGTGTGCTTTAATATTTTTTAAGAAATGCTCTCATGCTTCACTTAGATTTATTTGAGAGTTAGTAAATTTTTTAAGAAATTCTCTCATGCTTCACTTAAATTATTTTGAGAGACGAAAATAATTTATGCTCATGTTCTTCACTTAGATTTGTTTGAGCTTGTCAAAAGCAATTGCAATATATGAAACTAGTCCCAAGTGATAGATATTCAAGAGGGATATAATAAAAACTTTCATGAAGATCATTGGACAAATAAACTTGATTCTTTGTAATAGTTTTGAGATATGATGCTAGTGACATGTGAGTCATGTTGGTGAGTAATTATGCTTTATTAAGAATATTCGTGTTAAGGTTTGTGATTCCCTATGCAAGCACGAAAGTCAATAGTTGTGCAATGAAATTACATCCTACTTGTGGTGCATTATTTGATGTTAGTTATGCTTAATGCTCGCTTATGTGATTTTTTGTTTCTTGGTTGGTTGCTTCTCAATCTTTTTGCTAGCCTCCACTTGTACTAAGTAGAAATACTACTTGTGCATCCAAAATCCTTAAACCAGTTTTGCCATATGAGTCCACCATACCTACCTATATGCGGTATTTCCATGCCGTTCTAAGCAAATTTGTATGTGCCATCTCTAATTTTCAAAATAAATTTCCTTTTTGTGCGCCCGTACCGCTCATGAAGCGGCAGGGTGTGGCCAATATTTTCCATGCTAGATGTGTTATTCTCAAGATGAGTGTTTATTCACTTGTCATTGCACGAGAGTACGGTGGTAATAGGGATGCCCAGTCCCGAAATGAAAAAAAAATTTACTTTATGTTGTCAAATAATAAATTCCTTGGAAAGTGTTGGTATGGACGGTACCCGTGGATACGGCTAGGCGTGGAATGTGAAAGAATGGTGGAAAAAGGAATAAACTTTATTTTCCGTTTGGGAACTGCCTATGATATATCTAGCATGGAAAGTGTTGGGAATTACTCGGTTGTTTTCGTTGACGGGAAAAGTATGCCTCTCAAAAATTTTTATCTCTCAATTTAAGCCTTGAGCTCTGGCACCTCTACAAATCCCTACTTCCATCTGCGAAGGGCCTATCTATTTACTTTATGCAATATTTTATTTTTATTTGAGTCTCCATCTTCTCTTATAAAGCACCAACTAAGGGGCACTATGATCGTACTTGAGCGTTGGGTATAGCTAATATGCGAGTGTGTTTCATGAATGGATCAATGATTGAGCATGATGGGCTAGGGATAACTTTCTTTAGTGTTGATATTTTGAAAGACATGGTTGCTTATTGATATGCTTGAGTATTGAAATCTTCATGTCAAAACTAGACTATTGCTTTGAACCATATAAAAGTCCAAATGTCCATGCTACAAAAGAAAAGAATATGTGATGAATATGTTAGGCAGCATTCCACATCAAAAATTCTATTTTTATCATTTACCTACTCGAGACGAGTAGGAATTAAGCTTGGGGATGCTGATACATCTCCAACGTATCTATAATTTTTGCTTGTTCCATGCTGTTATATTATCATTCTTGGATGTTTTACAATCATTTTACAACAACTTTATATCATTTTTTGGGACTAACCTATTGACATAGTGCCCAGTGCCAGTTGCTGTTTTTTGCTTGTTTTTTACTTTGCAGAATATCAGTACCAAACGGAGTCCAAACGCAGCGAAACTTTTTGGAGAATTTTTCTGGACCAGAAGACACCTGATGGGCCAAAGAAGTACCAGAGGGGGGCTCCGAGGGGAGCACAACCCACCAGGGCGTGCCCAGGTGGGTTGTGCCCACCTTGGTGGCCTCCCGCACCGCCTCTTCGCCCTATAAATACCCAAATATTCCAAAAATCCTAGGGGAGTCGACGAAACACAATTCCAGGCGCCGCAAGTTCCAGAACCACGAGATCCAATCTAGACACCATCACGGAGGGGCTCATCATCCTCATTGGTGCCTCTCCGATGATGCGTGAGTAGTTCATCATAGACCTACGGGTCCGTAGGTAGTAGCTAGATGGCTTCCTTTCTCTCTTTTGATTCTCAATACAATGGTGTCTTGGAGATCTATTTGATGTAACTCTTTTTTGCGGTGTGTTTGTTGGGATCCGATGAACTTTGAGTTTATGATCAGATCTATATCCATGAATATTATTTGAGTCTCCTTTTGATCTCTTATATGCATGATTATTTATAGCCTTATATTTCTTCTTCGAATCTTTGGTTTAGTTAGGCCAACTAGATCGATTTTTCTTGCCATGGGAAGGGGTGCTTTGTGATGGGTTCGATCGTGCGGTGTTCTTTCCCAGTGACAGAAGGGGTAGCAAGACACACATGTATCGTTGCTATTAAGGATAACAAGATGGGGTCTATTCCTGCATGAATAGATCTTGTCTACATCATGTCATCATTCTTATTGCATTACTCCATTTTTCCATGAACTTAATACACTAGATGCATGCTGGATAGCGGTCGATGTGTGGAGTAATAGTAGTAGATGCAGGCAGGAGTCGGTATACTAATCTTGGACATGATGCCTATATATTGATCATTGCCTTGGATATCGTCATAATTATTCGATCTTCTATCAATTGCCCAACAATAATTTGTTTACCCACCGTATGCTATTTTCTTGAGAGAAGCCACTAGTGAAATCTACGGCCCCCGGGTCTATTCTTTATTATATTTGCTTTGGGATCTATTTTTATTTGCTTTTATTCTCAGATCTATTATTCCAAAAACCCAAAAATACCTTGCTGCACTTTTTTATTACTTATTTTATTTCGCGTTTTATCGAGATCTATTTATCCAAACTACACAATTTTTATCCCGTCAACTTGACAATTTCTGGCAACGTTACCCATAGAGGGATTGACAACCCCTCCTAATCGTCGGGTTGCAAGTATTTGTTCTTTGTGTGCAGGTACCGTTTACATAATGTTGCTTGGTTCTCCTACTGGATTGATACCTTGGTTTCATAACTGAGGGAAATACCTACCGTAGATGTACTGCATCATCCCTTCTTCTTTGGGGAAATACCGACGTAGTTCAAGCGACATCAATGCCCAAGATCAAGTTCATGACACCGAGTAAGCTCAAGATCTAGAGGCTACCCAAGATCAAGAGCAAGCTCAAGACGGTGCTCAAAGTGATCAAGATGATGAACCTCAAATCCCAATTGAGGAACCTTTAGAGCGTCGTGCCGCCAAGGTGGCTTCCAAGCTCAAGCATCAACAACATGTCTTGGAGAATGTGCTTGGAAGCTTGAAAAAGGGGGTAACTACTCGTAGACAATTGTCAATTTTTTGTGAACATCACGTGTTTGTTTCGTGTGTTGAACCCCAAAAGGTACATGACGCGCTTGATGATGTGGATTGGCTTGAAGCCATGCATGATGAACTCAACAACTTCGAGCACAATCAAGTTTGGGAATTAGTGCCAAGGCCAACGGAGAACCACAATGTCATTGGGACCAAGTGGATCTTCAAGAACAAGCAAGATGTGAATGGTGTGGTTGTTCGAAGCAAGGCAAGATTGGTGGCACAAGGCTACTCCCAAGTCGAGGGTATCGACCACGGTGAAACCTTTCCCCCGTTGCTCGTCTTGAATCTATTCACATGTTGCTTGCATATTCATCTCATCATGATTTTAAATTGCAACAAATGGATGTGGAGAGTGCATTTCTTAATGGTCCTTTGAATGAGTTGGTATATGTCAAACAACCCCTAGGATTCGAGGATCCCAAGCTCCCCAATCATGTATACAAACTAAACAAGGCACCCTATGGCCTTAAACAAGCCTCACGTGCGTGGTATGAGCACCTTACCGAGTTGTTGCAAGATCGTGGGTTTGAAATTGGGAAAATCGATCCTACTCTTTTTACTAAGAGGGTCAAAGGGGATTTGTTCATATACCAACTATATGTTGATGATATCATATTTGGTTCTCCTAACAAATCTTTCAATGATGAGTTTGCCGCACTAATGACCGAGAAGTTCGAGATGTCTATGATGGGAGAGTTGAAGTTATTTCTTGGATTCGAAGTCAAGCAAAGAAGAGAATGAACCTTCATCAACCAAGCCAAATATACCCAAGACATGCTCAAGAGATTCAAGCTAGATGATGTCAAGCCGGTCAAGTTTCCTATGCCTACCAAATGCAAGCTTGACATTGATCCCAATGGTAAAGCGGTGGATCAAAAGGTATATCGTGCCATGATTGGATCCTTGCTTTACCTTTGTGCATCTAGACCGGATATTATGTTGAGTGTGGGAATGTGTGCAAGGTTCCAAGCCACACCTAAGGAAAGTCACTATGTGGCGGTCAAGTGAATCTTTCGATATTTAGCTCATACCCCAAACTTTGGCCTATGGTACCCCAAAGGAGCAAGCTTTGATCTCATGGGTTATTGCTACTTCTTGAGCTTGCGTTGATTTTTCCCTTGAAGAGGAAAGGGTGATGCAACAAAGTAGAGATAAGTATTTCCCTCAGTTAAGAACCAAGGTATCAATCCAGTAGGAGGCAAAAGCAAGTCTCCAATATATGCACCTGCACAAACTAACAAACACTTGCACACAACGCGAAAAAGGGGTTGTCAATCCATTCACGGTCATGAACAAGAGTGAGATCTAATAGAGATAGGTATAAAAGATAAGTAAAAGAGTAAAATAAAGTAAATATAAATAAATTGCAGCAAGGTATTTTTGGGTTTTTTGGTTTATAGATCTGAAAATATATGATGGAAAATAGACCCGGGGGCCATAGGTTTCACTAGAGGCTTCTCTCTTGAAGAAAACATACGGTGGGTAAACAAATTACTGTTGAGCAATTGATAGAAAAGCGCATAATTATGAAGACATCCAAGGCAATGATCATGAATATAGGCATCACGTCCGTGACAAGTAGACCGAAATGATTCTACATCTACTACTATTACTCCACACATCGACCGACTCCTGCCTGCATCTAGAGTATTAAGTTCATAAGAACAGAGCAACGCCTTAAGCAAGATGACATGATGTAGAGGGATAAACTCAAGAAATATGATATAAATCCCATCTTTTTATCCTTAATGGAAACAATACAATACGTGCCTCGCTACCCCTTCTGTCACTGGGTGAGGATACCGCAAGATTGAACCCATCACAAAGCACCTCTCCCATTGCAGGAAAAACTAATCTAGTTGGCCAAACGAAATCGATAGATCGGAGAGAAATACAAAGCTATCTCAATCATGCATAAAAGAGTTCAGAGAATACTCAAATATTATTCATAGATAATCTGATCATAAATCCACAATTCATCGGATCTCAACAAACGCACCGCAAAAGAAGATTACATCGAATAGATCTCCAAGAACATCGAGGAGAACATTGTATTGAAGAGCAAAGAGAGAGAAGAAGCCATCTAGCTACTAGCTATGGACCCGTAGGTCTGTGGTAAACTACTCACACATCATCGGAAGGGTAGGAAGGTTGGTGTAGAGGTCCTCCGTAATCGAATCCCCCTCTGGTGGAGCGCCGGAAAAGGCCCCAAGATGGGATCTCACGGAAACAGAAGCTTGCGGCGGCGGAAAAGTATTTTTGGTGTGCTCTCCGGTATAGGGGGAATATTTGAGAATATATAGTGGTGGAATTAGGGTTGGAAGGTCTTCGAGGGGCCCACAAGCCCTGGGGGCGCCCCCCTGGGGCGCGCCTATGGCTTATGGCCGCCTCGTAGGTCTTCTGGCCTCCTCTCCAAGTCTCGTGGGTTTCTTCTGGTCCAAGAAAAATCACCGTAAAGTTTTATTCCATTTGGACTCCGTTTGGTATTGATTTTCTATAAAAGACAAAAACAAGGAAAAAACAGAAACTGGCACTGGGCACTAGGTTAATAAGTTAGTCCCCAAAATAATATAAAATAGCATATTAATGCATATAAAACATCCAAAACAGATAATATAATAGCATGGAACAATAAAAAATTATAGATACGTTGGAGACGTATCAAGCATCCCCAAGCTTAATTCCTGCTCGTCCTCGAGTAGGTAAATGATAAAAACAGAATTTTTTTTATGTGAAATGCTACCTAACATATTTATCAATGCAATTTTCTTTATTGTGGCATGAATGTTCAGATCCATAAGATTTAAAACAAAAGTTTAATGTTGACATAAAAACAATAATACTTCGAGCATACTAATAAAGCAGTCATGTCTTCTCAAAATATCATGGCTAAAGAAAGTTATCCCTACAAAATCATATAGTCTGGCTATGCTCTATCTTCATCACACAAAATATTTTATCATGCACAACCCCGATGACAAGCCAAGCAATTGTTTCATACTTTTAATGTTCTCAAGCCTTTTCAACTTTCACGCAATACATGAGTGTGATCCATGGATATAGCACTATAGGTGGAATAGAGTATGGTGGAGGTTGTGAGGCGAAGACAAAAAGGAGAAAGTCTCACATGAACTAGGCAAATTAATGGGCTATGGATATGCACATCAATTGATATCGATGCAAGTGAGTAGGGATTGCCATGCAACGGAAGCACTAGAGCTATAAGTGTATGAAAGCTCAAAAGGAAACTAAGTGGGTGTGCATCCAACTTGCTTGCTCACGAAGACCTAGGGCAATTTGAGGAAGCCCATCATTGGAATATGCAAGCCAACTTCTATAATGAAAATTCCCTAGTATATGAAAGTGATAAAATAGGAGACTCTCTATCATGAAGATGATGGTGCTACTTTGAAGCACAAGTGTGGAAAAAGGATAGTAACATTGTCCCTTCTCTCTTTTTCTCTCATTTTTTTGTTTGGGCTCTTTGGCCTCTTTTTTATTTTGGGCTCTTTGGCCTATTTTTATTTTTTTTATTTGTTTTTAAGTCCGGAGTCTCATCCCAACTTGTGAGGGAATCATAGCCTCCATCATCCTTTCCTCACATGGGACAATGCTCTAATAATGATGATCATCACACTTTTATTTACTTACAACTCAAGAATTACAACTCGATACTAGAACAAAATATGACTCTATATGAATGCCTCCTGCGGTGTACCGGGATGTGCAATGATCTAGAGTGACATGTATAAAAAATATGAACGGTGGCCAAGCCACAAATACTATGCCAACTACATGATCATGCAAAGCAATATGACAATGATGGTATGTGTCATAATAAACGGAGCGGTGGAAGTTGCATGGCAATATATCTCGGAATGGCTATGGAAATGCCATAATAGGTAGGTATGGTGGCTGTTTTGAGGAAGGGTATATGGTAGGTTTAATGCACCGGCGAAAGTTGCGCGGTATTAGAGAGGCTAGCAATGGTGGAAGGGTGAGAGTGCGTATAATCCATGGACTCAACATTAGTCATAAAGAACTCACATACTTATTGCAAAAATTTATTAGCCATCGAAGCAAAGTACTAATACGCATGCTCCTAGGGGGATAGATTGGTAGGAAAAGACCATCGCTCGTCCCCGACCGCCACTCATAAGGAAGACAATCAAAAAATAAATCATGCTCCGACTTCATCACATAACGGTTCACCATACGTGCATGCTTCGGGAATCACAAAATTTAACACAAGTATTTCTACCAATCCACAATTACTCACTAGCATGACTCTAATAACACCATCTTTATATCTCAAAACAAATGCAAGGAATCAAACTTCTCATATATTCAATGCTCTTATATGAAAGTTTTTATTATATCCCTCTTGGATGCCCATCATATTAGGACTAAATTCATAACCTAAGCAAATTACAATGCTGTTTTAAGACTCTCAAAATAATATAAGTGAAGCATGAGAGTTCATCAATTTCTATAAAATAAAACCACCGCCGTGCTCTAAAAAGATATAAGTGAAGCACTAGAGCAACTACCTAGCACAAAAAAATATAAGTGAAGCACATAGAGTATTCTAATAAATTCAAGATTAATGTGTGTACCTCTCAAACGGTGTGTAAAGTAAGGATGATTGTGGAAAACTCAAAAGAAAAGACTCATATCATACAAGACGCTCCAAGCAAAACACATATCATGTGGTGAATAAAAATATAGCCTCAAGTAAATTTACCGATGGATTGAAGACAAAAGAGGGGATGCCATCCGGGGCATCCCCGAGATTAGATGCTTGGTTGTCCTTGAATATTACCTTGGGGGTGCCTTGGGAATCCCCAAGCTTAGGCTCTTGCCACTCCTTATTCCGTGGTCCATCAAAACTTTACCCAGAACTTGAAAACTTCACAACACAAAACTCAACAGGAAACTCGTAAGATCCGTTAGTATAATAAAATAAATCACCACTTAAGGTACTGTTGTGAACTCATTCTAAATATATATTGGTGTTATATCTACTGTATTCCAACTTCTCCATGATTCATACCCCCCGATACTAGCCATAGATTCATCAAAATAAGCAAACAAGACATAGAAAATAGAATCTGTCAAAAACAGAACAGTCTGTAGTAATCTGGAAATTTTGTATACTTATGTAACTCCAAAAATTCTGAAACATTAGGACAACCTAGGAAATTTGTATACCAATCTTGTGTAAAAATTCAGATCAAAAGCACTCTTCTGTGATTTTTTAAATTTCTGTCAATGAGCGCAAAAATTTCTGTTTTTCAGCAAGATCAAATCAACTATCACCATAGACCATCCCAAAGGTCTTACTTGGCTCAAACACTAATTAAAACACTAAAACACAATTACTATAGAGGTAATAATGTGTATTCTCATAAAAATAGAAAAGAAAAATGTTGGGTTTTCTCCCAACAAGCGCTTTTCTTTAAAGCCTTTTAGCTCGGCATTGGTAATTTTAATGATGCTCACATGAAAGATAGCAATTGAAACACGAAGAGGGCATCATGTAGCATGTGAAAAACAAGTTTAAGTCTAACATACTTCCTATTCATAGGCATTTTATAGGTAAAAGATTTATCAAGACAAGCAAAAACTAGCATATGCAAGGAAGAAGAAAGAAACAATAGCAATCTCAACATAACAAGAGGTAATTTAGTAACATGAGAATTTCTACAACCATATTTCCCTCTCTCATAATAATTACATGTCACATTCAAATTAAACAATATAGCATAACATATTCTCTACATGATCCATATGCATGCAAAGTTGACACTCTTCCAAAATAGTGGGATAACATAGAATAAAGTCATTACTTCTCCAAGCCCACTTTTATCAAAAATTTCATAAGATTGATCAAACTCCAAAGTAGTGGGATCATTATTTCCTAAAGTTGACACTCTTCCAAACCCACTTTCAATATTATTGCAAACATTATTATCATGAGGCTTAAATAAATTTTCAAGATCATAAGAAGCATTATCACCCCAATCATGATCATTGCAATAAGTAGCGAACATAGCAAAATTAGCATCCCCAAGCTTGGGGTTTTGCATATTATTATCACAATTGACATTAATAGAATTTATAATAACATCATTGCAATCATGCTTTTCATTCAAGGAGCTATCGTGAATCACTTCATAAATTTCATCATAATTTTCAGATTCACGAATTTCAAGCAAAACTTCATAAAGATAATCTAGTGCACTCAACTCACTAGCAATTGGTTCATCATAGTTGGATCTTTTAAAAAGATTAGCAAGTGGATGAAGATCCATACGCTTTTTGTTCTTGATTTCCAATAAACACACAATTATGCCAAACGAACAAGCAAACAAACCATGTAAGACATAAAGGCAAACGGAAAGAAGGCAAATAAAAAGGCAAAAAAAATTGTGTTTTCTGAAAACATTTTAGAAGTGGGGGAGAGGAAAATGAGAATTAAATGGCAAATAATGTAAGTGCAAGAGATGAGAGTTTATGATGGGTACTTGGTAGGCTTGATGTAGAACCTCCCCGGCAACGGCGCCAGAAATTCTTCCTGCTACTTCTTGAGCTTGCGTTGATTTTTTCCTTGAAGAGGAAAGGGTGATGCAGCAAAGTAGAGATAAGTATTTCCCTCAGTTAAGAACCAAGGTATCAATCCAGTAAGAGGCACACGCAAGTCTCCAATATATGCACCTGCACAAACTAACAAACACGTACACAACGTGAAAAAGGGGTTGTCAATCCCTTCACGGTCACGAACAAGAGTGACATCTAATAGAGATAGGTATAAAAGATAAGTAAAAGAGTAAAATAAAGTAAATATAAATAAATTGCAGCAAGGTATTTTTGGGTTTTTTGGTTTATAGATCTGAAAATATATGATGGAAAATAGACCTGGGGGCCATAGGTTTCACTAGAGGCTTCTCTCTTGAAGAAAACATATGGTGGGTAAACAAATTACGGTTGAGCAATTGATAGAAAAGCGCATAATTATGAAGACATCCAAGATAATGATCATGAATATAGGCATCACATACGTGACAAGTAGACCAAAACGATTCTGTATCTACTACTATTACTCCACACATCGACCGACTCCTGCCTGCATCTAGAGTATTGAGTTCATAAGAACAGAGTAACGCCTTAACAAAGATGACATGACGTAGAGGGATAAACTCAAGCAATATGATATAAACCCTATATTTTTATCCTTAATGGCAACAATACAATACGTGCCTCACTACCCCTTCTATCACTGGGTGAGGACATCGCAAGATTGAACCCATCACAAAGCACCTCTCCCATTGCAAGAAAAACCAATCTAGTTGGCCAAACCAAATTGATAGATCGGAGAGAAATACAAAGCTATCTCAATCATGCATAAAAGAGTTCAGAGAAGACTCAAATAATATTCATAGATAATCTGATCATAAATCCACAATTCATCGGATCTCAACAAACACACCGCAAAAGAAGATTACATCAAATAGATCTCCAAGAACATCGAGGAGAACATTGTATTGAAGAGAAAAGAGAGAGAAGAAGCCATCTAGCTACTAGCTATGGACCTGTAGGTCTGTGGTAAACTACTCACACATCATCGGAAGGGCAGCAAGGTTGGTGTTGAGGTCCTCCGTGATCGAATCCCCCTCCGGCGGAGCACCGAAAAAGGCCCCAAGATGGGATCACACGGGAACAGAAGCTTGCGGTGGCGGAAAAGTATTTTTGGTGTGCCCTCTGGTATAGGGGGAATATTTGAGAATATATAGTGGTGGAATTAGGGTTGGAAGGTCTTCGAGGGGCCCACAAGCCCTGGGGCGCCCCTACGGCTTGTGGCCACCTCGTAGGTCTTCTGGCCTCCTCTCCAAGTCTCGTGGGTTTCTTCTGGTCCAAGAAAAATTACCGTAAAGTTTTATTCCGTTTGGACTCCATTTGGTATTGATTTTCTGTAAAAGACAAAAACAAGGAAAACAACAGAAACTGACACTGGGCACTAGGTTAATAAGTTAGTCCCAAAAATAATATAAAATAGCATATTAATGCATATAAAACATCCAAAACAGATAATATAATAGCATGGAACAATAAAAAATTATAGATACGTTGGAGACGTATCAGTTATTCGGACTTGGATTGGGCGGGAGATGTTGTGGATAGGAAGTCAACTTCCGGTGGGTGCCAATTTCTTGGTCGCTCTTTGGTAAGTTGGTCTTCGAAGAAGCAAAATTGTGTGTCTCTCTCTCTTGCACCGAGGCCGAGTATGTAGCCGCCGCAAGTAGTTGTGCACAATGGCTATGGATGAGGCAAACTTTAAAGGATTACGGTGTCACTTATGACAAAGTGCCTCTTCTATGTGACAATGAAAGTGCTATCAAGATATCCTACAATCCGGTGAAACATAGCAAGAAAAAGCATATTGAGATTCGTCATCATTTCATCCGGGATCATATCAAGCGTGGGGAGATTGAGATTCTCTACATCAACACTCAAGAGCAACTAGCAGACATTTTCACGAAGCCTTTGGATGAAGCAAGATTTTGTGAGTTAAGGAATGAGCTAAATATCATTGATTCGAGCAATGTGGCCTGAATCTAGGCACACCCCACCGCATTCATCATATTATCTTGTTCTAGATGTAGGCATGGACATAGGGGAGTGTTGTTCTCTCAATGAGCTCTCCCTCCCCCCATTATGCATAAATTGATCAAATCTTTCACATTAACCATTTTTATGGTACTTGTGCTTCAAAGATGAGTTTTGTTCATGGGCCCAAGGTTAAAATCTTCGCGGTGCCATACCAATTGACTGAAACATAGGTGACTTCGGTCACCGCCCTCTCTTTGAGAGGTGTGTCTCCTTTTAGGTTTGAGGTGTGCTTTCGTTTCCTTGGCTTTTGGTTGTTAGATTACTCCAAGTGTGCTCTCGTTGTTGTTGGTTTTTGACCTTGGAGTACTCCTTCCCATTTGATGTGTTTTATTTTCTCCACCCTAAGCCTTTCTTTGCCTCAACCTCTCATACATTGCATAAGCCAAGATTTTGCAATTCTACGTCACCGGTACTACCGGATCCACTCCGCGGAAGCTTTCCCGTCGGATGGGAGGTACTACCACTTGAACGCGGATGGTACTACCGCTTGCAGCGGTACTGCCACTTATGTTCAGCGGTACTACCACTTGTCCTTCGGCGGTACTACCGCGGCTGGGCATGGTACTACCGCTGTGACCTGGAATATCAAAAAAAGTGCACTTACTTCTATCCTCATTTTGTGTCCTTTGGCTTATGCAATGGCTTTACACCTGCTTTTCCCTCCTCCTGTGTTTGTGGGTTCCAGGTGGTGGTAGCTCCGCTCATCATGCCCATCGCAAGAACCCCGATCGTCCCGGTTCAAGGTGCTACTGTACCGCTGATGGCACTCCTGCTAGTTCCAGTGGTCCTCCCAGGCGGAATGTCAAGACAACAGCAAGCAAGCCGAAGGAGAAGGAGAAGTACACCCCTCCTGATGAGATGACTGCAAAGGAGTTTGAGGAGTTCTGCATTCACAATCCGTATCACCGCACTCAGGATGCAGCTTTTGTTGGGCGTCCCTTCTAGAACAAGGAACAATCATTGATCTATCTGGACATTCTGAAGGCCAAGAAGAACTATTTTGTCAACGTCAAGTCGATTGATGTCACTCGCATGGAGAAGGATCCGGCATACTTTGGTGAGGCCCTTGCTCTTTGCCAATAGTGGGGCCTCATTCCCTTCATCACCTACAACAAGGACTATGATCCAGAGATTGTGGCTCAATTTTATGCCACGGTTCACTTTCATGCCAATGAGGAGAGATCTATGTCATGTATGACCGGTGAGAGAAGGTTCAGGGTTGATTGGAAGGACTTCATGAATTGCTTGGGCGTTGCTGATGAGGGGGAAGAAAACCCAGTTGGTCTTCGGACCCACAAGGAAGGACCTCCTACTCACAAGTCCAAGCTTATCCGGTACTCCAGGACAATGAAGACACTCAAGGGGGCCACTCGCACGAAGCTCATTCCCTTTCTGGACATCATGCACCGTATCTTTCGCAACACTCTTTTCCCTCGCATTGGGAACTTGGATATGGTGCACTCTTACCTGGTGGATCTTCTGTTGATGTGCATCAAGGAGGAGGGCAAGTCTTCGACGTTGGATATCTCTCACATTATGTGGCGCGAGCTTCGCTCTACTGTGTTGGATCGCAAGGTGCCCATCTATGGCCTGTATTTGTTTAAACTGATTGAGGAGAGGTGGGCTGCTGAGTTTCCTGGAGAGGCACTTCCTACTGAGCGCCTGGTGTCTCATCCGGTTCTGAATCTGCGCCTGAAGGATAACTGGGGGACTGCGCCTGTTGGCACCGGAGAGGAGATTGCTTCCACCAGTTCTGATGATGAGGCTAAGCCAGATTATGAGTTTGTTCCCTCTCCAGAGAAGGTGCCATCTTGGGCATCTAAGCTTAAGTCGAAGATGAAGAAGCTTTTCTGCATGGAAGCTCAGGGTCAGTATAGGGCTCATGTGGCTGAGAAGGCCGCTCGCACCCGCCACAAGAACATGATGAGGACCCTTGGTCAGGAGATCACTAGTGGCTCTGAGGAGCAGGTCACAGATGAGGAGACTTGGGTCTCTCAGCACTTCAAATGGCCAGACTCGAAGACGGAGCATCAGCATGCAGCAGCAGAGGAGTCTGAGGGGCACGAGGAGTCCGAGGAGCAGGAGGACTTAGATGAGCATGAGGAGTACTGATGAGCTGGCCCTTCACCATCACCTTGGTCGTGTCTAGTGTTGTTTGCCCTTTTGGTGTCTCGATGCCAAAGGGGGAGAGAGTTTAGGGATTTGTCGAGTCACGAGTGTGTCTTCTTTGTTGTTGCTTTTGTTCTCTCGTGAACTCTTTATCATCGTTTGGTTTGCTTTTCGTTCATGTGTGGAACCTATCATATGGTGTGAGACATATGCTACCTTATCTTATCTTTATGTCTACGTTTTAGCTTGTGAGATGTTATCTATCTTGTTCCCTATCCTTATGCTCACATGCTAATTACTTGCATCCTTGCTTTATCCTCTCATTTTATTGTTTCAAGTATTGCCAGTCTATAAAATATAGGGGGAGTGTTGATCCTAGTGTGTGGGCTTTGCTTTTCCAAAGGCATACCCAAATAGTGCACACATTTAGGGGGAGCCTGTCCATATTTTGTAGATTTTGGGATAGCATGTTATCCCATCTTTTTCTTGTGCAAATCCTGTATCGTCATCAATCCACCAAAAAGGGGGAGATTGTTAGGGCATATTTCTCCCTTAGGGGTTTTGGTGATTGATGACAATGCATTTGCGGACTAATCGTGTACATTGAGCATTTCAGATAATCTATCTTATGGCACAAGACGATTTGAACCCCTCTGGATATTTATGAAGATGGTGTTTTCTTGCGTTTCTTTTTTAGTGGACTTGAGTCGTAGGAACACCATACTATTAAGAGGGGGTCCGCTTCAGAAAGGTTTGGATAGAATCAACATGTACAGTATATCTTTGCACCCTCGTTCTTTCCCGACAATTGTGCTTGTCCCTCCTTTGTGTTTGAACCTTGGCAGAACAGGCTAAGCGGTAGTACCGCTCTGCACAATGGTAGTACCACTCCAGCGGTACTGCCGCTGTGCAGTACGGCTCCTACTTCCGCCTAATTTGTGGGTTATGTAAACGGGTGGTAGTAGAGCGGCAGTTCGCCACGGTCATGCGGTACTATGGGGCTAACTGCCTCTCAACTACTGCGGGTTTACTAGGCACCTACAGGCTAAGCGGAAGTACCGCTGCTCACCACGGTAGTACCGCTCCAGCGGAACTACCGCTGGCTAGTACCGCGGGGAGTATGATACGTCCATTTTGCATCATGGTTTTATGTTGATATTTATTGCATTATAGACTATTATTACACTTTAAGATACAATTCTTATGCCTTTTCTCTCTTATTTTACAAGGTTTACATGAAGAGGGAGAATGCCGGTAGCTGGAATTCTGGACCGGAAAGGAGCAAATCTGAGATACCTACTCTGCACAACCCCAAATGTCTTGAAACTTTACAGAGAATTGTTTTGGAATATATAAAAAATATTGAGCGAAGAAACAACAGAAGGGGACCCACCAGGTGGCCACAAGCCTGGGGGGCGCGCCCTACTCCCCAGGGCGCGCCCCCTGAGCTTGTGGGCCCCCTGGCCAGCCCCCGGTGTCCATCTTCTGCTATATGAAAGTTTTTGACCTAGAAAAAATAAGAAGGAAGCTTTCGGGATGAAGCGCCACTGTCTCGAGGTGAAACCTGGGTAGAAGCAATCTAGGGCTCCGGCAGAGCGATTCTGCCGAGGAAACTTCCCTCCGGGAGGGGGAAATTGAAGCCATTGTCATCACCATCGATCCTCTCATCGTGGGAGGGTCAATCTTCATCAAAATCTTCACCAGCACCATATCCTCTCAAACCCTAGTTCATCTCTTGTATTCAATCTTTGCCTCAGAACCTCAGATTGGTACCTGTGGGTTGCTAGTAGTGTTGATTACTCTTTGTAGTTGATGCTAGTTCGTTTATTTGGTGGAAGATCATATGTTCAGATCCTTAATGATATTTATTACCCCTCTGATATTGAACATGAGCATGCTTTGTGAGTAGTTATGTTTGTTCCTGGGGACATGGGAGAAGTCTTGTTATAAGTAATCATGTGAATTTGGTATTCGTTCGATATGTTGATGAGATGTATGTTGTCTTTCCTCTAGTGGTGTTATGTGAACGTCGACTACATGACACTTTACCATGATTTGGGCCTAGGGGAAGGCATTAGGAAGTAATAAGTAGATGATGGGTTGCTAGTGACAGAAGCTTGAACCCTAGTTTATGCGTTGCTTCGTAAAGGGCTGATTTGGATCCACATGTTTCATGCTATGGTTAGATTTATCTTAATTCTTATTTCGTAGTGGCGGATGCTTGCGAGAGGGGTTAATCATAAGTGGAAGGCTTGTCCAAGTAAGTACAGCACCCAACCACCGGTCCACCCACATATCAAATTATCAAAGTAACGAACGCGAATCATATAAGCATGATGAAAACTAGCTTGACAATAATTCCCATGTGTCCTCGGGAGCGCTTTGCTTTATATAAGAGTTCGTCCTGGCTTATCCTTTGCTACAAAAAGGATTAGGCCACCTTGCTGCACCTTTGTTACACTTGTTACTTGTTACCCATTACGAATTATCTTGTCACCAAACTATCTGTTACCGATAATTTCAGTGCTTGCACAAAACACCTTGCTGAAAACCTATTGTCATTTCCTTCTCCTCCTCGTTGGGTTCGACACTCCTACTTATCGAAAGGACTATGATTGATCCCCTATACTTGTGGGTCATCAAGACTCTTTTCTGGCACCGTTGCCGGGGAGTGAATCGCCTTTGATGAGTGGAATTTGGTATGGAAAAATTTATATTACATGTTGAAATTTACTGTTACTTGTCACTATGAAAAATAATCCTTTGAGGGGCTTCTTCGGGGTATCTTCACCTCGACCAAAAGAACAAAGAGTTGCTCCTCAACCTACTACACCTACTGAAAATATTTATTATGAAATTCCTTCGGGTATGATAGAGAAACTGCTGGCTAGTCCTTATGCAGGAGATGGAACACTACATCCTGATATGCATCTAATCTATGTGGATGAAGTTTGTGGATTATTTAAGCTTGCAGGTTTACCCGGAGATGAATTCAAGAATAAGGTCTTCCCTTTATCTTTGAAGGGAAAGGCATTGACGTGGTACATGCTATGTGATGATATTGGAGCTTGGAATTACAACCGATTGAAATTGGAATTTCATCAGAAGTTTTATCCTATGCATCTGGTTCATCGTGATCGGAATTATATATATAAATTTTGGCCTTGTGAAGGAGAAAGTACCGCTCAAGCTTTGGAGGAGGCTTAAGTCAATGTTATATTCATGCCCCAATCATGAGCCCTCAAGAGAAATTATTATTCAGAATTTTTATGCTCGGCTTTCTCGTAATGATCAATCCATGCTTGATACTTCTTGTACTGGTTCTTTTATGAAGAAGACTATTGAATTCAAATGGGATCTCTTGGAAATAATTAAATGCAACTCTGAAGATTGGGAGCTCGACGAAGGTAAGGAGTCAGGTATAAAGCTCAAATTTGATTGTGTTAAAACTTTTATGGATACCGATGCTTTTCATAATTTTAGCACTAAATATGGACTTGACTCTAAGATAGTAGCTTCTTTCTGTTAATCATTTGCTACTAATGTTGATCTCCCTAAGGAGAAGTGGTTTAAATATCATCCTCCCATTGAAGTAAAAATAGTAGAACCCGTTGAAGCTAGAGAAGAAACTACTACTTATAATGTTGATCCAGTTATTCCTACTGCTTACATTGAGAAACCACCTTTTCCTGTTAGGATAAAAGAACATGCTAAAGGTTCAGCTGTGGTTCGCAAAAGTTATATAAGAACACCTACACTCCCTGAACAAATTAAAGTTGAACCTAATGCTGCTATGGTTAAAGATATCTTGGTTGAAAATATTGATGGGCTTGTTATTTACTTCTGTGATGAAGCTACTAGAACTGCTAAACCCAATGAAAAGATAAACATAAACCTGTTGTTGGCATGCCTGTTGTCTCTGTTAAAATAGGAGATCATTGTTATCATGGCTTATGTGATTTGGGTGCTAGTGTGAGTGTAATCCTGTTTACTTTATATCAAGAAATTATGAATGATATTGCACCTGTTGAGATAGAAGACATTGATGTTACTATTAAGCTTTCCAATAGAGATACTATCACACCACTTGGTATTGTTAGAGATGTTGAAGTCTTGTGTGGAAAAATAAAATATCCTACTGATTTTCTAGTTCTTAGTTCCCCACAAGATGATTTTTGTCCCATTATATTTGGTAGACCTTTCCTGAATACAGTTACTGCTAAGATTGATTGCACTAAGGAAATTGTTAGTGTGAATTTTGGTGATGTGTCTCATGAGTTTAATTTCTCCAAATTTTGTAGACAACCTCGTAATAAAGAATTATCTAGTAAAGATGAAATTTTTGGTCTTGCTTCTATTGTCGTGCCTCCTACTGATCCTTTAGAACAATATTTGCTAGACCATGAAAATGATATGCATATGAATGAAAGAAACAAAATAGATGAGATATTCTTTAAACAAATGCCTGTTTTGAAACACAATTTACCTATTGAAAATCTTGGAGATCCTCTTCCACCCAAGAGTGATCCTGTGTTTGAGCTTAAACAATTACCTGATACATTGAAATATGCTTATCTTGATGAAAAGAAGATGTATCATGTTATTATTAGTGCTAACCTTTCAGAGCATGAAGAAAAGAGATTATTGAAAACTCTAAGGAAGCACCATGTCACTATTGGATATACTCTTGATGATCTTAAGGGCATTAGTCCCACTCTATGTCAGCATAAAATTAATATGGAACCTGATGCTAAACCAGTTGTTGATCACCAGCGACAGTTAAATCCAAAGATGAAAGAAGTGGTAAGAAATGAAATATTAAAGCTTCTGGAAGTAGGTATAATCTATCCTATAGCTGATAGTAGATGGGTAAGTCCCGTTCATTGTGTCCCTAAGAAGGGAGGTATTAATGTTGTCCCTAATGATAAAAAAGAACTTATTCCGCAAAGAATTATCACAGGTTATAGAATGGTAATTGACTTTAGAAAATTGTACAAAGCTACTAGGAAAGATCATTATCCTCTGCCTTTTATTGATCAAATGCTAGAAAGACTATCAAAACATACACATTTTTGCTTTCTCGATGGATACTCTGGTTTTTCTCAAATACCTGTGTCACAAGAGGATCAAGGAAAAACTACTTTTACATGCCCTTTTGGTACTTTTGCTTATAGACGTATGCCTTTTGGTTTATGCAATGCACCTGCTACTTTTCAAATATGTATGACTGCTATATTCTCTGACTTTTGTGAAAAGATTGTGGAGGTTTTCATGGATGATTTCTCCATATACGGAACTTCTTTTGATGATTGCTTAAGCAACCTTTATTGAGTTTTGCAGAGATGTGAAGAAACTAATCTTGTCTTGAATTGGGAGAAGTGCCACTTTATGGTTAATGAAGGTATCGTCTTGGGGCATAAAATCTCTGAAAGTGGTATTGAAGTTGATAAAGCTAAAGTTGATGCAATTGAAAAAATGTTGTGTCCTAAGGATATCAAAGGTATAAGAAGTTTCCTTGGTCATGCTGGTTTCTATAGGAGATTTATTAAAGACTTCTCTAAAATTTCTAGGCCTCTTACTAATCTTTTGTAAAAAGATGTTCCATTTGTTTTTTATGATGATTGTGTAGAAGCCTTTGAAATACTTAAGAAAGCCTTAATCTCTGCACCCATTGTTCAACCACCTGATTGGAACCTACCCTTTGAAATTATGTGTGATGCAAGTGATTATGTTGTTGGTGTTGTTCTAGGACAAAGAGTTGATAAGAAATTAAGTGTTATCCATTGTACTAGTAAAACTCTAGACAATGCTCAAAGAAATTATGCTACTACTGAAAAGGAATTCCTAGCAGTTGTGTTTGCTTATGATAAATTCAGATCCTACATTGTTGATTCCAAAGTAATTGTTCACACCGATCATGCTGCTATTAAATACCTTATGGAAAAGAAAGATGCTAAACCTAGAATTATTAGATGGGTTCTCTTGCTACAAGAATTTGATTTACATATTACTGATAGAAAGGGAGCTGAGAATCCCATAGCAGACAACTTGTCTAGGTTAGAAAACATTCTTGATGACCCACTACCTATTGATGATAGCTTCCCTGATGAACAATTAGTTGTCATAAATGCTTCTCGTAGTACTCCTTGGTATGCAGACTATGCTAACTACATTGTTGCCAAATTTATACCACCTAGTTTTACATACCAACAAAATAAAAGGTTTTTCTATGATTTAAGACATTACTTCTGGGATGACCCACATCTATATAAAGAAGGAGTAGATGGTGTTATTAGACGTTGTATACCTGAGCATGAACAGGAACAAATCCTACGTAAGTGTCACTCTGAGCCATACGGAGGACACCATGCTGGAAATAGAACTGCACACAAGGTATTACAATCTAGTTTTATTGGCCTACTCTTTCCAAGGATTCTCATAAGTTTGTCTTGTCTTATGATGAATTTCAAAGAATTGGTAACATTAGTAGACGTCGGGAAATGCCTACGAATTATTCACTTGTTATTGAACCATTTTATGTTTGGGGATTTGATTATATGGGACCTTTCCCTTCCTCTAATGGGTACACACATATTTTAGTTGTTGTTGATTACATTACTAAGTGGGTAGAAGCTATTCCAACTAGTAGTGATGATCATAACAATGCTTAAAGAAGTTATTTTCCCGAGGTTTGGAGTCCCTAGATATTTAATGACTGACGGTGGTTCACATATTATTCATGGTGCTTTTCATCAATTGCTTGCTAAGTATGATGTTAACCATAGAATTGCATCTCCATATCATCCTCAGTCTAGTGGTCAAGTAGAATTAAGCAATAGAGAAATAAAACTGATCTTTCAAAAGATTGTTAATAGATCTAGGAAGAATTGGTCTAGGAAACTCGATGATGCATTATGGGCCTATAGAACTGCTTATAAAAATCCAATGGGTATGTCTCCATATAAAATGGTTTATGGGAAAGCATGTCACTTACCTCTTGAATTGGAACATAAAGCTTATTGGGCAATTAAAGAACTCAACTATGACTTCAAACTTGCCGGTGAAAAGAGGTTATTTGACATTAGCTCACTTGATGAATGGAGAACCCAAGCCTATGAAAATGCTAAATTGTTCAAAGAAAAAAAGATGCCATGACAAAAGAATACAAAAGTGGGAATTTAATGTAGGTGACCAAGTCTTGCTATACAACTCTCGTTTAAGATTTTTTGCAGGAAAACTTCTCTCCAAATGGGAAGGTCCTTACATTATCGAAGAAGTTTATCGTTCCGGTGCCATCAAGATCAACAATGTTGAAGGCAATAACCCGAAGGTGGTGAATGGGCAAAGAATCAAACATTATATCTCAGGTACGCCCATAAATGTTGAAACTAATATTATTCATACCATAACACCGGAGGAGTACATAAGGGAAACCTTCCAGAACGCTCCAGAACCCTGAAAAGGAATAGGTATGTGATACGGTAAGTAAACTGACTCCAAAAGTTTCCCAAAAGCAATTTTTCTCCGTTTTGGAATATTTAAAAAATTAGGAAAATAAAAAGTAGTCCGAAAAGTGCACGAGCAGGCAAAAAGCCTGGGGGTGCGCCCTACCCCCTGGGCGCGCCTCCCAAGCTTGTGGCCCACTCGTGTACCTCCCGGACTCCGTTTTCTCCCAGAATACTTGTTTTGCACGGTAAAAATTCATTATATAATCTCCCGAAGGTTTTGACCACCGTATCACAGCAATATCCTCTGTTCTTGTTTCGAGCTATTTCTGCAGCAGATTTAGAGCAAGATGTCTTCGCAAGAGTCAGTCGGGGAGAGTCGGGTCTCTCACCCAACACCGGATCCTAGAGCATACAGCGAAGCTAATCTCTTTGGGTGGTCAACGGAGGAAGAAATAGAAGCTGAATTGAAAAGAGTGGATGCCATGGAAGAGGATCAAGAAGTCATTTCTCTCCCCCAACCTGGAGCCATGCATGTTGAATTCGATGACTCGATCATCCCAAATTCGGTCAAACCTCCCGGTGCTAAATTTATATCTTACAATAACTTGAAAAAGAGTGTTGCTTCTTCCTCTGCAGCAAGGATGCATCAGTGGGTGGACGGTGCTTTAACTGTCACCGGAAAGCTACGGAAGGAAATTATGGATCTCAAACAGCAAATCAATAAGCTCAAGGAGGAAAATCGCATCCTGAGGGGCATCATTGCCAAGAATATTGCACCACCACCTCCGAAGAAGGAGACTTGAGTACATGGGTATGGGCACTCCCCTTGGCTTATACCAAGATTGGGGGAGGTGCCCTGGTATCGTATCACCATCACACCTGTATCTTTATCGTTTATCTTATTTCAATCCTTTTGGTTAAATCGTTATCTAGTAGAATAAAAGTTTTAGTATGATCTAGTCTTGAAGTTTTTGCTTTGGGTTCTATCTATGTAATCGAGTGTGAGAGTTATATAATAAAGATTAGTTCTGAGATAAGGGCTTTGCTTTCTTTCTTTGATCTTGGAAAAGAAAAAAGGAATAAAAGAAATAAAAAGATTATATACGATCTTATGGAGAGTGATGACTTCACATATAAGAAGTATGTTGCATGAAATTTGTTGAGGGTTGACAAACATAGTTTTGGTAATTGATGCAATTAATAGGAAGTAATAAAGAAAGAGAGGTTTCACATATAAATACACTATCTTGGACATCTTTTGTGATTGTGAGCACTCATTAAAATATTATATGCTAATAAGTTGATGTTGGACAAGGAAGACAACATAATGGGTTATGTTTTCTTACATCCGAATAGAAATTATAATGTCCTGGATCCTCCAACATGTTGAGCTTGCTTTCTATCCCTTGCTAGCCAAAAAATTCCGCACTAAGTAGAGATACTACTTGTGCATCCAAAACCCTTAACCCAGTTTTGCCATGAGAGTCCACTATATCTACATATGGATTGAGTAAGATCCTTCAAGTAAATTGTCATCAGTGCAAGTGATAACCCACAAGTATAGCGGATCACAATAGTTTTCGGGGGTAGAGAATTCAACCCAAATTTATAGATTCGACATAAGCGGAGCCAAAGAATATTTGTAAGTATTAGCGGTTGAGTTGTCAATTCAACCACACCTGGAGATTAAATATCTGCAGCAAGGTGATCAGTAGCATAGTAGTATGATAGTTTTGATAGCAGTGGTAACAGTAATAACAACGGTAACAGTGATAGCAATAATTTTGTAGCAGTTGTAACAGTAGCAAAAGCAATAGTAACTTAGCAAGAACAATATGTGAAAAACTCGTAGGCATTGGATCGGTGATTTCGTTGGATGATATTCACCATATAACAATCATAACCTAGGGCGACACAGAACTAGCTCCAGTTCATAAATATAATGTAGGCATGTATTCCATAAATAGTCATACGTGCTTATGGAAAAGAACTTGCATGACATCTTTTGTCCTACCCTCCCGTGGCAGCAGGGTCCATAAGGAAACTAAGGGGTATTATGGCCTCCTTTTAATAGAGAACCGGAACAAAGCATTAAAACATAGTGAATACATGAACTCCTCAAACTACGATAATCACCGGAAATAATCCCAATTATTGTCACCTTGGGGTATGCGGATCATAACATGTAGCAGGTGCATATAACTTGCAAGATCAGATCAAGAACATAGATATAATGGTGAAAACATAAATGGTCCAGATCTGAAATCATGGCACTCGGGCCCTAGTGACAAGCATTAAGCATGGCAAAGTCATAGCAACATCAATCTCAGAACATAGTGGATACTAGGGATCAAGCCCTAACAAAACTAACTCGATTACATGATGAATCTCATCCAACCCACCACCGTCCAGCAAGCCTATGAAGGAATTACTCACTCCCGGTGGGGAGCATCATGAAATTGGTGATGGAGGATGGTTGGTGATGACGAAGACCAAAGATTCCCCTCTCCGGAGCCCCGAACAGGCTCCAGATCTGGCCTCCCGATGAAGAACAAGAGGTGACGGCGGCTCCGTATCGGAAAACGCGATGAAACTTCCTCTCCTATTTTTTCTGGAAAAATAGGATTTTATAGCGTCGGAATTAGGGTTAGCGGAGCCTCGTTGTCCCCACTACCCGCCAGGGCGTGCCAGAGGGGGGTGGCGCGCCCTGGTGCCTTGTGGGCGGCTGGGGGCCCCCTCAAGTGGGTCTTGGTTCCAGAAATTATTATATATTGCAAAATAATTCTCCAAAAAATTTCGTCCAATTCCGAGAACTTGTATTTCTGCACAAAAACAACACCATGGTAGTTCTGCTAAAAACAGCGTCAGTCCGGATTAGTTTCATTCAAATCATGCAAATTAGAGTCCAAAACAAGAGCAAAAGTGTTAGGAAAAGTAGATACGATGGAGACGTATCAACTCCCCCAAGCTTAACCCATTGCTTGTCCTCAAGCAATTCAGTTGACAAACTGAAAGTGATAAAGAAAAACTTTTACGATCTCTTTTGTTCTTGTTTACATATATATGCTTAAATAGCACCCAGGTTTTCAGCAAAGATCATAACTAACCATGTTGATGATAACTCTTAAAGATTATATTCACTCATATCAATGGCATAATCAACTAGCGAGCAATAATAAAATATTTCAAATGCCAACACTTTATCAAAACAATCATGATATAATATGACAATAGTGGTATCTCGCTAGCCCTTTCTGAGACTGCAAAACATAAATGCAGAGCACCTCCAAAGTTCAAGCAGCGACTAAACATTGTAATTCATGGTAGAGGAGATCCAGTCATGATGCCTTCAACATTAACTATACACAATGCATGAGGATGACAATAGTGCTCTCAGGACTGGTGCATGTTTGAGAAGGTGATGACTCAACATAAAAGTAAAATAACATGAAAGTAAATAGATAGTCCCTTCGCAGAGGGAAGCAGGGATTTGCAGAGGTGCCAGAGCTCGAAGCTTAAATCAGAGATAAATATAATTTTGGGAGGTACACCCTTCCTGTAAACATCACGACCAAGAGTTATCAATATCTTCCATGCTAAACACATTAGCAGCGGTTCCCAAGCGATAAAGTAAAGTTTACTCCCCCTCCACCAACAAACACAAGCCATGGCTAGCCGAATCCATGGATGCCTTCCATACCAACAACAGTCCGGGGGAGTTTTGTTTAATTATTTGTATTTTTTATTTCGGGATTGGGCATCCCTATTACCAGCCCCTCTCCTGCAAGGACGAGTGAATAAACACTCATCATGAGAATAACCCACTTAGCGTGGAAGATACTGATCACCCCCTGTCGCTCCATGAGCGGTCCAGGTACACAAAATAGATGTTCATTTGAATTTTTAGAGGTGGCACATGCAAATTTACTTGGAACGGCAGGGTAATACCGCATATAGGTAGATATAGTAGACTCATCTGGAATAACTTTGGTTTAAGGATTTTGATATACAAGTAGTATTCCCGCTTAGTACAGGTGAAGGCTAGCAATTAGGTTGAGAAGCGACCAGCTAGAGAGCGAAAATGGTCACGAACATGCATCGTGAATAATCAACATTGAATACTAGCATGAGTAGGATATAAACACCATGAACATAAATATCGTGGAGGCTACGTTGGTTTTGATTCAACTACATGCGTGAACATGTGCCAAGTCAAGCCACTTGAAACATTCAGAGGAGCATACCATATCATCATACTATATCACAATCATTTTAATGCATGTTGACATCTAAGATAAATCATTATTCACTCCTAGCTACTTAAGCATGGCATGAGCAACTATAATCTCTAATAGTCATCATAAAAATGTTTAATCATAATATGCTGAATCATGGATACTGAGTTAAACATATTTACAAAAACAAGTTGAGTTCATACCCGCTTTTCCCGCCACAATCACTTCATCATATATCATCATTATTGCCTTTCACTTGCACGACCGAATGATGTGAAAATAATAATAGTGCAAGAGTGTCGTGGACTAAGCTGGAGTGTACAAACATTTTATTCAAAAGGAGGAAGACAAGGTAATTTGGGCTCTTTGGTAGATCAACAATAATGCATATGAGAGCCACTCAACATTTTCATCGTGGTCTTCTCCTTGATATGACTCAACAAAAGAAAAGAAATTCAGATAAACACACTGAAATATTTTTGGAGTTTTTAGTTTTTCTTGAAGAAAGCAAATTAAAGAAGGAAAAACAAAAACAAGAAAAACTATTTGCACGGGAAAGCTCCCAACAAGCAAAAGAAGAATCGAGAAATCTTTTTGGGTTTTCTTTTAATACTACAACTAATTTAAAATAGAAAGAAAAACCAAAAAGAAGCAAGAGATGTTTTTGGATTTTCTTAAAGTTTTTCAAACATACAAGAAGAAAGCAAAAAATAAATAAAACTAACATGGATAATACAATGAAAAAGTGTGGACACCGACAACTGAAATGTGTGAACATGAATGTAATGTCAGTGGAAATATGTACTCCCCCAAGCTTGGGCTTTTGGCCTAGCTTGGTAATCACCAACCGTAGTAGCCATGCGGCCCAACGTCAAAGTGCTGAGGCGGAGGCACCTGAGCATCCCACTCCTGGGGCTCCTCCTCTGCTGCTGCTAGTGCATTCCGGTAAGCGATGATGTCTGCTGGCATGATCCTGTATCCATTCCTGGCAATAGAATCAAACAAAGCAGGTGCAGGCAATGGGATAATATCACGGGTCTCCTCACTGAAGACCAAGTTATAGCGGAGAGGCTCAAGTAGCTCAGTGTTATCCAGAAACTGATGGTCCACCATCGACTAACGGTCCAGATAAACTCTAGGCAACAAATAATCATGCTGGCGTAGCAGAATGTTAAAACGTCTCGCCAAGCGAGTTGCATAAATACCACCATGAATTTTAGCCTTAGATCGGTTAGTGTGCAGACGACGTGTGTGACGCCCCGGTTCAATCGTACACTAATCATACACGCAAATGTGTACGATCAAGATCAGGGACTCACGGGAAGATATCACAACACAACTCTAGACACAAATTAAAAATAATACAAGCTTTATATTACAAGCCAGGGGCCTCAATGGCTCGAATACAGAAGCTCAAAAACAAACGAGTCAGCGGAAGCAACAATATCTGAGTACAGACATAAGGTTAAACAAGACTGCCTTAAGAAGGCCAGGACCAAAGCAACAACGATCGAAAAGGCAAGGCCTCCTGCCTGGGACCTCCTAACTACTCCTGGTCATCGGCGGTCTCCACGTAGTAGTAGGCACCCTCGGGGTAGTAGTAGTAGTCGACGGGGGTGGCATCTGGCTCCTGGGATCCACCATCTGGTCGCAGCAACCGGAAAGAAATAAGAAGAAGGGGGAAAAGGGGTAGCGAAGCAACCGTGAGTACTCATCCAAAGTACTCGCAAGCATCAGATCTATACTAAGTATGCATTGGTATAAAGGGAATGGATGTATCTGTGGACTGAACTGCAGAATGCCAAAATAGAGGGGAAGGCCTGGCCTCTCGAAGACTAGCATCTTCAAGCATCTCGCAGCATTCAGAAGAGTATAGAATAGCATTTTATAATTAACAAGCATGTTGTAGTATTAACGCCCAGAGATCCTTCCTCGACTCCTTGCGAGAAAGCAATCCCAGAGCCATCATATCCATCTCATATCTCAAGTATCCATTTCTAGTTGTAATAGATCGGGATACAACTCCGAGTGTCCATTACTGTGGACATGGCTATTCGAATAGATAACTTCCCTGCAGGGGTGCACCACATTACCCAACACACTTAATTACTCTGGCCGGACACACTTTCCTGGGTCATGCCCGGCCTCGAAAGATCAACACGTCATAGTCCTACCTAGGCTCTGCAAAGAGGTCCCCCCCGGTCTACATCCTAAGCGCTCCGGGGTCTTGGGCCCATCGCCCATTAAACGTCCGGTCGTTGTGCGCAGGGGGATACTAGCACCACCTCTGCCTGGATGGCACGATCCGACCCTGCCACAATGCTGAACTGGATGTCTGACAGAGCTTTCGAAAGAAACGTACGACGCTAAGTGCCCATAAATGTTCCAGCATGGCGATTAGTGCGTATAGGCCAGTGGCCAACTTAGAACAAATACCCAAACCTGTTAATGCATTATTAAATGAAGTGACGGTTGCCGGGACAAGTCCGGAGCTACCACCACATCCTGGGTGATACCGTTAAACAGCCAGTCGCCACCGTAACTCTCGCAGGTGCTCTTTGGGCTTGCCCGACTTTCATAGGTATCTCTCGCGGGTACCCCTCGGGGTCGACCCGACTTTAACAAAGGTCTGAAGTAAAGTCAGGGTAACCGTGTGTCCAAAACATCAAGGGGGAAAACCAGAGGAATCACCCTCGATGGATTCCACTCGATGTAATCCTCAAGGTAAGCTTAGGAGGAATCACCCTCGAGGTGCACACTAGAGGTGTTGCACGACATAGTCGTCATCGGGAGTGGTGAAGGAGGAATCACCCTTGATAGACCATGACCGATTAACTATGATATAGAGTTATCATCAGGAGTGCGTTACGAGGTATCACCCTCGGCACTCGATAGTAGCTCTGAAGAGTCATACAACTAAAGGGGGTGAGGTGATGTGTCGGGATCTGGTCGTCGATCACATTGATCGAGTCATCGGTCATCAAGCCAGGGCAACTAGGACAAGGTGAGGGGTCACTGATGGATCACTAACCAACCTATACTAAGCAGTTTAGGATAAGCAGGTAAGGTACAACAGCAGGTTACAAAAGTAGGCTATGCATGAGAATAGGAGCAATCAATTACAGTAGCAAAATCTAATGCAAGCATGAGAGAGAATGGAATGGGCGATATCAAAATGATCAAGGGGGGTTTGCTTGCCTGGAAGCTCTGCTGAAAAGGAAGAAGGATCGTCGGTGACGTAGTCGATCACAGGGGCAGAATCAGTCTCGGGGGCTACCGGAGAGAAGAGGGGGAAGAAACAGTAAATATAAAGCACACAGATGCATGACATGACTAGAGGCAGAGCTAGGGGTGTTCTAACGCGGTGCTACACGATACTGGCGAAGGGGGGAAACATCCGGGAATGTTTTCCCGAAGTTTGGCATTTTCAGACAGATGAAACGGAGGGGGATGGTTCCATGTTCGCTATGCTAGGGGCACGTGACAGATGAACGAAGAGCGTATTCGGATTCGTCATATTTTTCTGAGCAACTTTCATGTATAAAGTATTTTCATCAAAGTTATAGATTATTTTATATTAATTTTCAAAGTTTTAATCATTTCTGAAGATATTATTATTTAAATTAATTCAAAAATAGAATTATGGCGTCAGCATGATGTTAGCAGTCAACAGGGTGTTGACTGGTCAACCTGACATGTGGGTCCTCATTGACATTAACTGTTTTCTAATTAACAGAATTAATTAGACTAATTAGGTTGTTAATTAGTTAATTAAGTTAATTAATTATTCTACTAATTACTTAATTAATTAGTTTATTATACCTTTTAATTCTTTTTTTAACTTTGTTTATATAGGGCGGGCCCCACGTGTAAGTGGCCCGGGAGTCCAACCGAGGCGGGTTAGTGGTTATCGGGCGCCGTGCGTCAGACCCGGGTGCCATGATTTCAGATCTGAACCTATTATGTTTTCATGAATATATGTGTGTTCTTGATCCTATCTTGCAAGTTGTAGACACCTATTACGAGTTATGATCCGCATACCCCAAGGTGACAATAATTGGGATTCTTTCCGGTGATTACCGTAGTTTGAGGAGTTCATGTATTTACTAAGTGCTAATGCTTTGGTCCGGTTCTCTATTAAAAGGAGGCCTTAATATCCCTTAGTTTCCATTAGGAACCCGCTGCCATGGGAGGGTAGTACGAAAGATGTCATGCAAGTTCTTTTCCATAAGCACGTATGACTATATACGGAATACATGCCTACATTATATTGATGAATTGGAGCTAGTTCGTTGTCACCCTAGGTTATAACTGCTACATGATGAATATTATCCAACACAATTATCATTGCCGATCCAATGCCTACGAGCTTTTCACATATTGATGTTTGCTAAGTTACTTTCGCTGCGACTACTGTTACAATCACTACAAAACTGCTACTGTTACTTTTGCCACCGTTACCGTTACTTCCATACTACTTTGCTACTAAATACTTTGTTGCAGATATTAAGTCTTTCAGGTGTGGTTGAATTGAAAACTCAGCTGCTAATACTCATGAATATTCTTTGGCTCCCCTTGTGTCGAATCAATAAATTTGGGTTGAATACTCTACCCTCAAAAACTGTTGCGATCCCCTATACTTATGGGTTATCAAGACCTTTTTCTGGCGCCGTTGTCGGGGACGCATAGGTATATTTGCTGAGTCACTTGGGATTTATATCTGTTGATCACTATGAAGAATCTGAAAGATACCAAAACCAAGATTTTTTTCCTCTAAGATGAGGGGAGGTAACGAACTGCCATCTACCTCTGCACTTGATTCACCTCCTGTTTTGAGTAAGCTTGCGACACCTACACCTGCTATTAATTCAGATATGTCGCAAGTAATTGATGATGCTACTTCTGCTATGCATGATGCTTATGAGGATACTACTACTTTGCTTGATAATAATGTGCCACTAGGTGAATTTCTTGATGAACAACTTGCTAGAGCTAAAGATATTGAGAATGCTGAAACTGATGATATCTCTAAGACTGATGAAATTATTGAAACTGAAAACTTTGAAACACCCATTAGACCTACCACTCCTAGATATGAATTTCCTGTTATACCTGAAGGTTATGTTATGGATGGAGAGGTAGCTAGGGACTTTCTTGCTTGTAAGGACAGAGAGGATCTTAAGAAACTACTAGTCAAGTTGAAAGAAAAATCTTTGAATGCTAGAATGCAATATGAGCCTAAGTTTGGCACTTCACCTATCTTTGTTACTGATAATGATTATGAATTCTCTGTTGATCCTGAGTTAATTACTTTGGTTGAATCTGATCCTTTCCATGGTTATGAATCTGAAACTGTTGTGGCACATCTTACTAAATTAAATGATATAGCCACCCTATTTGCACATGAGGAAAAAATTCGCTATTACTATATTCTTAAGTTGTTTCCTTTCTCGTTAAAGGGTGATGCTAAGATATGGTTTAATTCTCTTGCTCCTGGTTGTGTGCGTAGTCCCCAGGATATGATATATTATTTCTCTGAAAAATATTTTCCTGCTCATAAGAAACAAGCTGCTCTACAGGAAATATTTAACTTTGTGCAAATTGAAGAAGAGAGTCTCCCACAAGCTTGGGGGAGGCCTCTCCAATTACTTAATGCTTTGCCTGATCATCCTCTCAATAAAAATGAAATACTTGATATCTTTTATAATGGACTAACCGATGCTTCTAGGGACCACCTAGATAGTTGTGCTGGTTGTATTTTCAAGGAACGAACTGTTGAACAAGCTGAAGTACTATTGAATAATATATTGAGTAATGATAATGACTGGACTCTTCCTGAACCACCTCCTAAGCCAACTCCGAAGAAGAGGGGTATTCTATTTCTCAGTCCTGAAGATATGCAAGAGGCAAAGAAATCTATGAAAGAAAAAGGTATTAGAGCTGAAGATGTTAAGAATTTACCACCTATTGAAGAAATACATGGTCTTGATAACCCGACACAGGTAGTAGAGGTAAATTCTCTCTATAGATTTGATGAAGGTGATATTCCTCATAATAAATTTGCTTGTCAATATTTGATAACTTTATTGTTAAACAAGAAAACTTCAATGCATATGTTAGTAGACAATTGAAACGAAATGCTTATATGCTTGAACACTTGAGTGACTATATGTTTAGAACTGTTAATGATCTCAAGTTTGTTAGTAAACATGCTTCCATGGTAAAAACTCAAGTAGAACAAGTTCTTAAGGCACAAAGTGATTTGCTTAATGAGATGAATAGTAAGATGAATGCTCATGATGTTAGAGTTATGACTAGAGGTGGTAAAATGACTCAGGAACCTTTGTATCCTGAGGGCCATCCTAAGAGAGTTGAACAAGACTCTCAGAGAATCAATACTGATGCACCTAGTCCATCTAGAAATAAAAAGAATGATGATAGGACCTTGCATGCTTCTAGTGAACCTGTTATAGACACACCTGAGAATCCAAATGATATTTCTATTTCTAATGCTAAAACACAATCAAGTGATGAACATGAACCTAGTAATAATGATAATGATGATGTTCATGTTGATGCTCAACCTAGTAATGATAATGATGTGGAGATATAACCTGTTGTTGATCTTGATAATCCACAACCTAAGAATAAAAGATATGATAAGAGAGACTTCATTGCTAGGAAACACGGTAAAGAAAGAGAGCCATGGGTTCAGAAACCCATGCCCTTCCCCCCTAAACCATCCAAGAAAAAGGATGATGAAGACTTTGAGCCCTTTGTTGAAATGCTTAGACCTGTCTTTTTGCGTATGCGTTTGACTGATATTTTGAAAATGTCTCCTTATGCTAAGTATATGAAAGATATTGTCACTAATAAAAGAAAAATACCGGAAGCTAAAATTTCCACCATGCTTGCTAATTACACATTTAAGGGTGGAATACCAAAGAAACTAGGAGATCCAGGAATACCAACTATACCATGCTCCATTAAAAGAAACTATGTTAAAACTGCTTTGTGTGATTTGGGAGCCGGTGTTAGTGTTATGCCCTTCTCTTTGTATCGTAGACTTGATTTGAATAAGTTGACACCTACTAAAATCTCTTTGCAAATGGCTGATAAATCAACTACTATAACCATCGGTATTTGTGAGGATGTACCCATCGTAGTTGCAAATGTTACTATTTTAACAGACTTTGTTATTCTTGATATACCCGAGGACGACAGTATGTCGATCATCCTTGGTAGACCCTTTTTGAATACTGTAGGGGCTGTTATTGATTGCTACAAGGGCAATGCCACTTTTCATGTTAATGGTAATGAGCATACGGTACACTTTCCGAAGAAACAACCTCAAGTGAATAGTATCAATTCTATTGGAAAATTTTCACCAATTACTATTGGAAGTTTTGAATTCCCTATTCCTACTGTCAAAAAGAAATATGATATTCTTATCGTTAGGGACATGCATATCCCCGTTGAGGTAACCTAGTGTTCTACAAAGATTCTCCAGTTTCATGTCATTCAGAAGAAGTTTTTTAATAAGACTTGATCAACCTTGTTAATGGATTCCTTTTGACGGGCATGAGATGGATGAATTTAGTAAACACAACCTTCTGTACCCACTTTTTACTTTTTGTTATTTATTATTAATAAAGCAATAATACTATTATTTTTCTGTTTCTGAATTATCCGTGCAATAAAAAATGACCTGAAAATAAAAGTTCTCCAAATGCCCTGAAAATTTAGTATGATTTTTTCTATAATATTTAAGAATTTTTGGCACTGAACACACCTCAGGGGGGTGCACCAGTGGGCCACAAGCCCACAGGGCGCGGCCATCCCCCAAGGTGCGCCTAGGGGGCTTATGGGTCCCACATGGGTCCTCTCACTTATTCCAGCCACCCATTCACTTCGTCTTCCTCCAGAAAAAATCACACCATTGCTCAAACCCGTGTTCTTGCTCATTTTGCTACCATTTTCGATCTCCTTGCTCGGAACTTCGTTTCCGAAACTGTTTCGGGGGATTGTTCATCGGTAAGTGACTCCTCCGTTGGTCCAATTAGTTTTTGCTATAGTGCTTTATATATTGCAAGTTTTTGCTGCTGTGGTGACCATGTTCTTGAGCTTGCATGTCAAATTTACATGGTCCAAAGTAGTTTGTTGCATGATATACCCTCTAGACACTTGTAGGAGCAGTTGCTATCAATTTTGTTGAGTTTAGTTCACTTTTATTTTGAGTCACTAAAAATTTCAGAAATTTTCAAAGAAAAGAAAAGCTATGAGGAGGTGGTTGAGAGGCTCTTCGAGCCGAAATTCGGAAGGAGATGAAAATGAGGAGAAGAAGTGTCGGAGTAATTGGCGACGGGTACCCCGAAGACGGCAAGACAATAATTCAAGACATCGGGGCTAGCAAAGCCCCTCAGTCCGACTGCCCGGCCGCTCCTGCCGGCTCCCCGTTCGACTGCTCTGCGCCGACCAGCCGGCTGCCGACTGCGCCAACCAGCCGGCTGCCGACATCGACCCGACACCGACGAGACGGTTGTACCTGAGCGCTGTTCACATGTCACCCCAACCATCATGTATAGTGTCTCTTGTCCCCTGGCACTATTTATGAAGTGACCCAGAGGACAAAGGATGACACCCACCATGCCTTGCCCATGCCACCACTTAGCTTAGATAGTAAGCTAGCCACACTATATATATGAGCATCCATCCATCCGTCCAGGAGAAGCTCACAGCCACGAGCGCCACCATGGCCTCTTGGCCATTCACACACACTCCCACGCATGCATGCTAGCTAGCAAGATAGCTAGCTAGCTCACACATACATCCATTCATCCATCCACCCACGGCCAAGCACACACTTGTGCCCATATGCATATAGGAGGCCAGATGCCGGCGGCACTGACCTCAGATACAGCTCCAGGAGCACTCTGTACCAGATATACAGACCAGATATATTCAGACATGCAGGAGTAGGGGTATTATCTCTCCGGAGAGCCCCGAACCTGGGTAAACTAGCGCGTGCTACTCGCATACCCGTCCTCGGATATTTCGGCAGCAGTCTTGCCCTCACACTAAGCCACCCTGTGGCATATGTCGTCTCGCACCCCCCCGTGAGAATACCACGACATTTGGCGCCCACCGTGGGGCAACCTGCCGCTGGAATGGCAGTCCTGGCGGGACCCTCTCCGTCACCAACGCGGCGTCGCCATCGCCTCTCTGCCGGCGTTCGCACCCGGGACCGCGCGCCCCCGCGCTGTGTCTCGCTCCGGCGTGGTTGTCTCTGACCTCGGCCTCCGACGGCGGCGTCCCACCAGCCGGCGTGCTCGGGCTGCCGTCGCCTTCCTCTCCTCGACTCCATGCTCGTCCGCGTCGTCCCCAACCAGCCAACCCGAGCTCTTCGCCAGATCCCCTGCTGCGCCCCTGACGACAGGCGCTCGGCCTAGAGCAGCTCGCTCGGCCGCCCCCGCGCCCGGCGCCGCTCCGCGCGAGCGTCGCCTCCCCTCTGCGCGCGCGCTTCGACCCCGAGCAGCTCCGCCCCCGCGCACTAACTCTGCTCCGCACCGCCATGGGCCCGCGCCCGCGCGCCCCCAGCCTGTGCGCTTGCCGGCCTCCCCTGGCGCCGGTTGTCGTGCCCCCCGCGCTGGCTGGCAGCCCTCGCCTCGCCTCGGCCGCCTTCGCGCCGACCTGGCCCCTGCTCCGAGCCGCCTCCGTCGCCCGGCCCGCGATTGGGCCAGCTCCACGCGCGCGTCGGTCGCCTCCGCGTCGCGTCCGTCGGCCGCCTCCGCGTCACGTATGCGCGCCATCTCCCACGGCCGGCTCCCACACTGCCGACTCCCGCGCCCGCCAGCCGGCTCCCGCGTGCCCGCTGGTCGGCTTGCCGTCCCGCCCCGGCCGGCTCCTCGTCCCGCCTCCATCCAGGTCCCTCGCGCCGGCTCCTCCCCCGGCCAGCTGGCCACCCGCCGCCTCCGGCTGCGCTCGCTGCGCCCCCGCCGGCTTCAGTGCCCCAGCTGCCGTGGCGGGCTGCCCGGGCAGAAGCAAAAAAGAAAGAAACGAGAGAAGAAAAGAGACTAGCCGGCTGAGGAAAAGTCAAAAGGAGGCCGGCTGAGGAAAAAGAGAGAAACAGTATGTGTACATGCATGGCTGCACATGCACGGCCTGGTCTGTCCGGTTGCCGCCTGGCCGGGTCCGCCAGCGCCGGACGTGTCCGTCTGCTCGTGTCGCAGCTCAGCCGGTTGGCTTGCCTGCTCACGCCGCCTCCCGGCTGGCCGGTGTGCCAGCGTCGCCGCCTGGCCGGCTGGGGGCCGGACCTGCCCGTCTGCACGCTTCGACGCCAGGCCGACTCGGCTGCCTCCCGCTCCGCCGCCTGGCCGGTTGGGCCCGACCGGCTAGGGCATCCCTCGAGCGCCCGGAGGCTCGGGCCGCCTGCCGGAGATCATCTCCACCCCGACTGCGCCAAAAGCAATGTGAGCTCCTCACCCGCATATTTTTGCACTGCGCAAACACGGATAACCTCGAGCGATGCTCGGGGGACTATCTCCGCATTTTATTACAGTTGCACCACTGTTCGCCCCGGTGCCAGCCAGAGTTGGCCCGGGGGCTGGCCGCTTGGCCTGAGACATTTTTTCCCACAGACGGCTTAGTAGCATGTGCAGTACCAAAGGCCCACCTCTCAGCCACAGACCGCAGAGCGGCTGTTCGGCTAGTGAGAGCAAAAGCTGGAGGTCACCCCACGCGAAAAATGTCCGGGAAGAGAAATGCTTCGGGAGACCCGACCGTTTCCTTTATGAGTATCTGCTCGGTTAAATCCGCTCCCAGAGTCTGAGTACTGTACACTCCGCTTCGCGGCCCACTCTCAGCCACAGACCATAGAGCAGCTGTCCGGCGAGCGAGAGCACAAGCCAAAAATCGGAGGGAACACGAAAAAGATCGAAGGGGGCTCGGATGAAACCAAGTCGGCACCCTCCGCATAAAACTTGCAACGCTAAAAGCAATCATTTGATATATCTACGTGGACTAACTTTGTATTTTGCATGATCATTTCCGTGAACACCCGCCAAAAAACCTCCGCCCAACTTTGCCAAGTTGCCCGGAGGCTCCGACTGCCCGGCCGCTCCTGCCGGCTCCCCGTCCGACTGCTCTGCGCCGACCAGCCGGCTGCCGACTGCGCCAACCAGCCGGCTGCCGACATCGACCTGACACCGACGAGATGGCTGTACCTGAGCGTTGTTCACATGTCACCCCAGCCATCATGTATAGTGTCTCTTGTCCCCTGGCACTATTTATGAAGTGACCCAGGGGACAAAGGATGACACCCACCATGCCTTGCCCATGCCACCACTTAGCTTAGATAGTAAGCTAGCCACACTATATATATGAGCATCCATCCATCCGTCTAGGAGAGGCTCACAGCCACGAGCGCCACCATGGCCTCTTGGCCATTCACACACACTCCCACGCATGCATGCTAGCTAGCAAGATAGCTAGCTAGCTCACACATACATCCATTCATCCATCCACCCACGGCCAAGCACACACTTGTGCCCATATACATAAACGAGGCCAGATGCCGGCGGCACTGACCTCAGATACAGCTTCAGGAGCACTCTGTACCAAATATACAGACCAGATATATTCAGACATGCAGGAGTAGGGGTATTATCTCTCCGGAGAGCCCCGAACCTGGGTAAACTAGCGCGTGCTACTCGCATACCCGTCCTCGGATATTCCGGCAGCAGTCTTGCCCTCACACTAAGCCACCCTGTGGCATATGTCGTCTCGCACCCCCCCGTGAGAATACCACGACATTTGGCGCCCACCGTGGGGCAAGCTGCCGCTGGAATGGCAGTCCTGGCGGGACCCTCTCCGTCACCAACGCGGCGTCACCGTCGCCTCTCTGCCGGCGTTCGCGCCCAGGACCGCGTGCCCCCGCGCTGTGTCTCGCTCCGGCGCGGTTGTCTCTGACCTCGGCCTCCGACGGCGGCGTCCCACCAGCCGGCGTGCTCGGGCTGCCGTCGCCTTCCTCTCCTCGACTCCGTGCTCGTCCGCGTCGTCCCCAACCAGCCAACCCGAGCTCTTCGCCAGATCCCCTGCTGCGCCCCTGACGACAGGCGCTCGGCCTAGAGCAGCTCGCTCGGCCGCCCCCGCGCCCGGCGCCGCTCCGCGCGAGCGTCACCTCCCCTCTGCGCGCGCGCCCCGACCCCTAGCAGCTCCGCCCCCGCGCACTAACTCTGCTCCGCACCGCCATGGGCCCACGCCCGCGCGCCCCCAGCCTGTGCGCTTGCCGGCCTCCCCTGGCGCCGGTTGCCGCGCCCCCCGCGCCGGCTGGCCGCCCTCCGGCTCGCGCGGGCCGGCTACGCCTCGCCTCGGCCGCCTTCGCACCGACCTGGCCCTTGCTCCGAGCCGCCTCCGTCGCCCGGCCCGCGATTGGGCCGGCTCCACGCGCGCGTCGGTCGCCTCTGCGCTGCGTCCGTCGGCCGCCTCCACGTCACGTACGCGCACCATCTCCCACGGCCGGCTCCCACACTGCCGACTCCCGCGCCCGCCAGCCGGCTCCCGCGTGCCCGCTGGTCGGCTTGCCGTCCCGCCCCGGCCGGCTCCTCGTCCCGCCTCCATCCAGGTCCCCCGCGCCGGCTCCTCCCCCGGCCAGCCGGCCACCCCGCCGCCTCCTGCTGCACTCGCTGCGCCCCCGCCGGCTTCAGTGCCCCAGCTGCCGTGGCGGGCTGCCCGCGCAGAAGCAAAAAAGAAAGAAACGAGAGAAGAAAAGAGACTAGCCGGCTGAGGAAAAGTCAAAAGGAGGCCGGCTGAGGAAAAAGAGAGAAACAGTATGCGTACATGCATGGCTGCACATGCACGGCCTGGTCTGTCCGGTTGCCGCCTGTCCGGGTCCGCCAGCGCCGGACGTGTCCGTCTGCTCGTGTCGCAGCTCAACCGGTTGGCTTGCCTGCTCACGCCGCCTCCCGGCTGGCCGGGGTGCCAGCGTCGCCGCCTGGCTGGCTGGGGGCCGGACCTGCCCGTCTGCACGCTTCGACGCCCGGCCGACTGGTGGCCGACTCGGCTGCCTCCCGCTCCGCCGCCTGGCCGGTTGGGCCCGACCGGCTAGGGCATCCCTCGAGCGCCCGGAGGCTCGGGCCGCCTGCCGGAGATCATCTCCACCCCGACTGCGCCAAAAGCAATGTGAGCTCCTCACCCGCATATTTTTGCACCGCTCAAACACGGATAACCTCGAGCGATGCTCGGGGGGCTATCTCCGCATTTTATTACAGTTGCACCACTGTTCGCCCCGGTGCCAGCCAGAGTTGGCCCGGGGGCTGGCCGCTTGGCCTGAGACGTTTTTTCCCGCAGACGGCTTAGTAGCGTGTGCAGTACCAAAGGCCCACCTCTCAGCCACAGACCACAGAGCGGCTGTTCGGCTAGTGAGAGCAAAAGCTGGAGGTCACCCCACGCGAAAAATGTTCGGGAAGAGAAACGCTTCGGGAGACCCGACCGTTTCCTTTATGAGTATCTGCTCGGTTAAATCCGCTCCCAGAGTCTGAGTACTGTACACTCCGCTTCGCGGCCCACTCTCAGCCACAGACCGCAGAGCGGTTGTCCGGCGAGCGAGAGCACAAGCCAAAAATCGGAGGGAACACGAAAAAGATCGAAGGGGGCTCGGATGAAACCGAGTCGGCACCCTCCGCATAAAACTTGCAACGCTAAAAGCAATCATTTGATATATCTACGTGGACTAACTTTGTAGTTTGCATGATCATTTCCGTGAACACCCGCCAAAAAACCTCCGCCCAACTTTGCCAAGTTGCCCGGAGGCTCGGGGGCTACTGTCGGAGTAATTGGCGACGGGTACCCCGAAGACGGCAAGACAATAATTCAAGACATCGGGGCTAGCAAAGCCCCTCAGTCCAACTGCCCGGCCGCTCCTGCCGGCTCCCCGTCCGACTGCTCTGCGCCGACCAGCCGACTGCCGACTGCGCCAACCAGCCGGCTGCCGACATCGACCCGACACCGACGAGACGGCTGTACCTGAGCGTTGTTCACATGTCACCCCAGCCATCATGTATAGTGTCTCTTGTCCCCTGGCACTATTTATGAAGTGACCCAGGGGACAAAGGATGACACCCACCATGCCTTGCCCATGCCACCACTTAGCTTAGATAGTATGCTAGCCACACTATATATATGAGCATCCATCCATCCGTCCAGGAGAGGCTCACAGCCACGAGCGCCACCATGGCCTCTTGGCCATTCACACACACTCCCACGCATGCATGCTAGCTAGCAAGATAGCTAGATAGCTCACACATACATCCATTCATCCATCCACCCACGGCCAAGCACACACTTGTGCCCATATGCATATACGAGGCCAGCTGCCGGCGGCACTGACCTCAGATACAGCTCCAGGAGCACTCTGTACCAGATATACAGACCAGATATATTCAGACATGCAGGAGTAGGGGTATTATCTCTCCGGAGAGCCCCGAACCTGGGTAAACTAGCGCGTGCTACTCGCATACCCGTCCTCGGATATTCCGGCAGCAGTCTTGCCCTCACACTAAGCCACCCTGTGGCATATGTCGTCTCGCACCCCCCCGTGAGAATACCACGACAAGAAGAAGCCCAAGTACAATCTTCCGCGTGCGGCGGAAGTTCGGCCGTGTGAATGGCCAAGTGATGCATTCTTGAGGGAGGCGGGAATTTATGATGACTTCTATTATTTGGTGGAGAATGCCGACATTACCGCCTTCCTCCAAGATAAGTGTGACCAATACCTTCTACTCACTAATACCTTCGTGCAAAATTTTCGCTTTCATTCTAGGAAGGATCCTCCCATGGTAGAATTTCACTTATATGATGAGACTAAGGAAATGACACTATATGATTTTTGCAATGTTTGCAAAATACCTTATGATGGCCGCATCAATGAGCCACGTCCTAGGTACATGGCAGATTTCATCGCTGACACACTACTGTGGGGGAAGAGAGAGGAGTGTCAGAAGCTAGAGTTGCTAGTTTACATTTTTTCCCGTTTTACGTTACTATGCATTATTTGCCGGGAGATGTCTAACTGGTCGAGGGGAGAGTGGAACTCTCAGTTCACCTAACCTTGCTATTTTGCGCCATGCTTTATACTCTGATATAACCTTCAGTTTGGGCACTATAGTTGCTCGGCGGTTAAACACAAACCGTACGAAGGGTTGTATTTTCGGAGGTGTCTATGCCTCTCGCCTTGCTAAATATTTTGAGATACCTATTAGTCATGATGAGAAGGAGGATATGTTGCTACCCATTAAATATTTAGATTATGCTAGCATGGTAGCACACGATTTTATTAAAAATGATAAGCATAAGCGACTCCAGTACAACTTGGTATTCAGTCAGGGTACTTGTGAGATTATTACTTTGCCTGCACCTTCTTTGTTCAATATTCATTCAGGCAGGTACACTATTATGCCCGATGACATTTATGCGTACTGGAGCTTAACGCAACCTCCAGCACCAGTTCCCGATCCGTATCAGGAGACTGTTTATCAGTGGGAGCCACAGGAGCTCGCCAACCAGTGGAACCCTCAGGACCCTCCGCAGTACCGAGGAGAGGGTTATTTCAAGCCGTGGCCATAGACCAACTTAGGCCAAAAGCCTAATCTTGGGGGAGAACGTATTTCTCACCGACATTACATTCATACATCACACATTCATTCCAGTTGTCGGTCTTCATCCTTTTTCATTGTATAATCCATGTTAGTTTATTTTTCTTGCTTTCTTCTTGTGTGTTTGAAAAACTTTGATAAAATCCAAAAATATTTCTCATTTCTTTTTAGTTTTTCTTTCTAAGTTTAATTAGTTGTAGTATTAAAAGAAAACCCAAAAAGATTTCTCGTTCTTCTTATGCTTGTTGGGAGCTCTCCCGTGTAAATAATTTTTCTCGTTTTCGTTTTGCTTTCTTCAGAAAAACAAAAACTCCAAAAATATTTTAGTGTGTTTCTTTGAAATTCTTTTTCTTTTCTTTGGGTCGTAAAGAGAAGACCACGATGAAAATGTTGAGTGGCTCTCATATCCATTATTGTTGATCTAACAAAGAGCCCATATTACCTTGTCTTCTCCTTTGAATAAATGTTTGCAGATTCTAGCTTAGTCCAATGCACGTGCACTCTTATTATTATTCACATCGTTCGGTTGTGCAAGTGAAAGGCAATAATGACGATATATGATGAAATGATTGAGATGAAGAAAAGCTGGTATGAACTCGACCTATTTTGTTTTTGTAAATATGATTAGCTCATCGTTCCTGATTCAGCCCATTATGAATGAAACATGTTTGCAATGAAAATTAGAGATTATAGTTACTCATGCCATGCTTAATTAGCTAGGAGTGGATAATGGTTTGTCTTGTGTGCCAACATGCATTTAAAATGGTTGTGATGTAGTATGATAGGATGGTATCCTCCTTTGAATGATTCAAGTGGCTTGACTTGGCACATGTTCACGCATGTAGTTGAAATCAAAATCAACATAGCCTCCATGATATTTATGTTCATGGTGATTTATATCCTACTCATGCTTGCACTCAATGTTGATTAATCTCGATGCATGTTTATGACTGTTGTCTCTCTCTAGTTGGTCGCTCCTCAATCTTTTTGCTAGGCTTCACTTGTACTAAGCGGGAATACTGCTTGTGCATCCACTTCCTTAAACCCAAATTTGTTCCATATGAGTCCACCATACCTACCTATATGCGGTATTTACCTGCCGTTCCAAGTAAATTTGCATGTGCCAAACTCTAAACCTTCAAATAATAATTTGTTTTGTATGCCCGAATCGCTCATGTAGCGACTGGGGGTTGTCAGTATCTTCCATGCTAGGTGGGTTATTCTCACGATGAGTGTTTATTCACTTGTCATTCACGAGAAAGTGGCTGGTAATCGGGATGCCCAGTTCCATGCTCAAAATCAAATCAAAATATAATAATTAAACAAAACTCCCCCAGGACTGTTGTTGGTATGGACGGTACCCGTGGATTCGGCTAGCCGTGGAGTGTGATTGTTGGTGGAGGGGAAGTAAAAACTTTACCATTCTGTTTGGGGACCTCCTATAATGTGTCTAGCAAGGAAGATAGTGAGATCTCTTGGTTGTTATGTTGACAATGAAAGCATACCGCTCAAAATTATATTCATCTCTGTTTTAAAAAGCTTCGAGCTCTGGCACCTCTGCAAATCCCTGCTTCCCTCTGCGAAGGGCCTATCTATTTACTTTTATTGTTGAGTCATCATCTTCTCATTAAAAGCACCAGCTGGGGAGCACCATTGTCATTTATATGCTTTGTTTTTAATTGATATTGAATATGAGTGTGACTGGATCTCTTTTGCCATGAATTATAATGTCTAGTCAGTCCTTGACCTTCAGGGTTGCTCTGCATTTATGTTTTGCGGTCTCAGAAAGGGCTAGCGAGATACCATTTTGTCATATTATATCATGATTGTTTTGAAAAAGTGTTGTCATCCGAGATTTATTATGATTCCTTGCTAGTTGATTATGCCATTGATATGAGTAAATGTCAGACCTAAATGTTATTGTGAATATGGTTAGTTCATAACCTTTGTTGAAAACCTGAATATTGGCTAGACATATTTGCAAAAACAAGATCAAACAGAGTTTGTAAAAGTTTTTCTTTGTCACTTTCAGTTTGTCAACTGAATTGCTTGAGCACAAGCAATGGGTTAAGCTTGGGGGAGTTGATACGTCTCCATCGTATCTACTTTTCCAAAAAATTTTGCCCTTGTTTTGGACTCTAATTTGCATGATTTGAATGAAACTAACCCGGACTGATGTTGTTTTCAGCAGAATTGCCATGGTGTTATTTTTGTGCAGAAATCAAAGTTCTCGGATTGACCTGAAAATTTACGAAGAATTTTTGTGGAATATATTAAAAATACGGTTGTAAAAAGATACCAGAGGGGGGCCACCCAGAGGCCACAAGCCCTGGGGGCGCGCCTACCCCCAGGGCGCGCCCTACCGGCTTGTGGGGCCCCTGGACCACCTCCGACCCTAATTCCAACTCTATAAGTACCTATTCGCGGAGAAAAAATCAGAGCGAAGGATTCATCGCGTTTTACGATACGGAGCCGCCGCCGCCTCCTGTTCTTCATCGGGAGGGCTGATCTGGAGTCCGTTCGGGGCTCCGGAGAGGGGAATCCGTCGACATCATCATCATCAACCTTCCTCCATCACCAATTTCATGATGCTCACCGCCGGGAGTGAGTAATTCCATCGTAGGCTTGCTGGACGGTGATGGGTTGGATGAGATTTATCATGTAATCGAGTTAGTTTTGTTAGGGTTTGATCCCTAGTATCCACTATGTTCTGAGATTGATGTTGCTATGCTTAATGCTTGTCACTAGGGCCCGACTGCCATGATTTCAGATCTGAACCTATTATGTTTTCATGAATATATGTGTGTTCTTGATCCTATCTTGCAAGTTGTAGACACCTATTATGAGTTATGATCTGCATAACCCAATGTGACAATAATTGGGATTCTTTCCGGTGATTACCGTAGTTTGAGGAGTTCATGTATTCACTAAGTGCTAATGCTTTGGTCCAGTTCTCTATTAAAAGGAGGCCTCAATATCCCTTAGTTTCCATTAGGACCCCGCTGCCACGGGTGGGTAGGACAAAAGATGTCATGCAAGTTCTTTTCCATAAGCACATATGACTATATACGGAATACATGCCTATATTATATTGATGAATTGGAGCTAGTTCGTTGTCACCCTAGGTTATAACTGCTACATGATGAATATTATCCAACACAATTATCATTGCCGATCCAATGCCTACGAGCTTTTCACATATTGATCTTTGCTAAGTTACTTTCGTTGCTACTACTGTTACAATCACTACAAAACTGCTACTGTTACTTTTGCCACCGTTACCGTTACTTCCATACTACTTTGCTACTAAATACTTTGCTGCAGATATTAAGTCTTTCAGGTGTGGTTGAATTGACAACTCAACTGCTAATACTCGTGAATATTCTTTGGCTCCCCTTGTGTCTAATCAATAAATTTGGGTTGAATACTCTACCCTCGAAAACTGTTGCGATCCCCTATACTTGTGGGTTATCACGGGCGCGGGGCTGACGGGGCGCGGGCCGGCGGCATCGGCAAGCGGCGGGACGCCGGGCAGCGGCACGCGAGGAGAGGAGGCGCCAGGAGTAGCGGCCGAGCGGGACGTGGCCGCGGGCGGCTGGCATCCAGAGCGAGGCGGAGGAGGCGGGCCGGAGCGGGTGAGGCTGGGCGGCGGCTGCGGCAGCGAGCGGCAGCAGAGCAGCAGCGGCTGGGGCGAGACCAAGCGGAGGTGGGCGAGCAGGGGGCTGCGGTGGATGGTGCGGGGGGGGGAAGCAGCGGGGGAGCGGCCGCGCGTGGCCGGGGCTTGGACGCGGCGGCGGCGCTAGGCGGGTGCGGCCGTAGCCAGCGACGGCGGCGGCTAGCGCGCACAGCGGGACGGCGGGCGAGGCGCTTGGCCGAGGCGCGTGGACAGGGCGCAACGAGCACGCGCTCGCCATGAGCGTGGGCATGGGGCGGTCGGCAAGGCGGGCGGCAAGGTGATGGCCGCTGCGGTGTGGCGCGAGGGCGCGGGAAGGAGGAGGACCAAGGTCTTCACCGTCCGTTGGAGGGAAGGGGCGTCAAGGCGCGAGGAAGCGGCTCAGGGGAGAGGCGGGGAGGCGTGCGATGGTGGCGATGGGGTCGGGGCGGCGAACGGCGACGTTGGCGAGCGGGCACGGGGTCGTTGCCCCCCGATCCAGGTCTGGGGAAGAGGGAGGAGAGATCGGGGGGAGTGGGGAAAGTGGGATGTGGGTCAGGGTTTCTGTGGGGGGTGGGGGTGTATGTAGGCCTTGGGCTGGGCCGGCCTGGTGGGCGGCCAGCTGGGCCGGTGGCCCACTAGGGGTCTGCTTTCTCTTTTTATTTTTTTTATTTTGTTTATTTTCCTTTTTTTATTCACAATTTACTTTAGCTTTATTAAAATATATAATTAGCGCCTAAAATAGTGTGCTAAAGCAAGCCCATGCCATAAAAGTTTGACTACCAAATAAAATAGTTTAACATTTTATAAATTATAAAAAGTATTTAATTATTTGTTTTAGTGCTGTTTTATTTATTTTAGGGCATTTAAATAATCTAATAAATGTTGATTTCTTCACCAATATTCTTTATGGATTATTTGTCACATTTAGAACATTTTAGTTTTGACAATTGAAAACTTTTATTGTTTGACTTTATTTTAAATTTGAATTTGAATTATGCCTTGGATCAAATGAGGATTAGCAGCAGTAATGTGATAACATGGCACCATTAACTTGGGATTAGTGTAGCTTAATTATCCGGGCATTACAACGTGCAACAATAGCCCCTAGGCTAACAGTGTGATCATCATGAAGTGCATGGCGTAAAATGGCAAGGTCAGGTGCACTGAGTATACTACCCTTCTCTCTAGCAATCAAGCACTTGGCTATGAACAGAGCAAAATAATGCACGAAAGGAAACTGCAAGCTAGTGGCTGTGGCTTTCGACACACCCCTCTCCTCACCCACAGTTAGGGCGCGGAGGAAACCATCAAACTCCGCCGGTTTAGGTTCTCTTAACTCCCCATCAGAGGGAATCAAGCATATCTCACATAATTCAGTAAGCGGTATTTGACGAGTTTCAGCATACAAATTAAACCGCACCTCAGGAGGATTATTCCTATTTAAGAAATGGAAATTTTGCACAAAGGAATTTGTAAGTACATGGTGTTGGTCACACTCATCTGCGAGGAAGTCGGTAAGCCCAACATTTGCAATGAATTACACGAACTCTTGGCGGAATCCGGCTTCTTCCATGAAAGCAATGTGCGGCCACTCACACGGCCGGACCTCCGTCCATCGCGGAGTGTTGAGATCACCATAAGATGATTCACCGGTGACTCCCTTGGCATTCTTCTTAGATGAACTCCTTCGGAAGAAATCCATTTTTCCTAAGAACAAATTTCTGAAAAATTTTGGGACACAAAAATGATGTCAACGAAACTTCACAAGCTTGATAGAAACTACTCATATGGATGTCTAGAGGCTATATCAAGCATTCAAACTACTTGGAACTCCAAGAATTCAACATGCAAGCTCATTTACAGTAGCACCAAGAGTAGCTAATTACTCAAAATATAAACCACTAGAACAAAAACTAATTGGAGCAATGGAGGAGTCACATACCAAGTAGCAATCCCCCAAAACAGTTTCGAAAACGGAGCTTCGAGCAAAGAGATCGAAATCCGCGGGTTTGAGAGGAAGAACACGAGAGAGCAATGGTGGTTTTTTTCTGGAGGTATGTGATGACATGGGCTAAAGGGATAAGTGAGGGGGGCACGTGGGGCCCACTACCCACCAGGGCGCGTCTGGGGTAGCTGGCGCACCCTGGTGCCTTGTGGGCTCCACGGGTACCCCCCTGCAGTGTTATTTGCATAAAAAATCTTAAATATTCAGAAAAAATCGTGTTAAAATTTTAGGGCATTTTGAGCACTTTTATTTTTGACCACTTTTTTATTGCACGGAAAATTCAGAAAACGGGATAAACATGGCATTTTATTGTATTTAACTAAAAATAACAGAAAGCAAAAAGTGGGAACAAAAGGTTGTGCTTACTCAATTCATCGACCTCATACCTCTCAAAAATAATCCATTAAAAAGGTTGATCAAGTCTTATTAACAACCACTTTCGATTAGCATGAAACTGAAGAATTTTCGTAAAACACTAAGTTACCTCAATGGGGATATGCATATCCCCAACAATAAGTATTTCATATTTCTTTTTGGCAGTAGGAAGGGGAAGTTGGAAGCTTCCAATAATAAGTGTCGGAGATTTTCCAATAACATTAATACCATTCACTTGAAATTGTTTCTTCGGAAAGTGCACCGTATGCTCATTACCATTGATATGAAAAGTGACTTTGCTTTTATTGCAATCAATCACAGCCCCTGCAGTATTCAAAAAGGGTCTACCAAGGATAATCGACATGTTGTCGTCCTCGGGCATCTCAAGTATAACGAAGTCCGTTAAGATAGTAACATTTGCAACTACTACGGGCACATCCTCACAAATACTGATAGGTATGGCCGTTGATTTGTCAGCCATTTGCAATGATATTTCAGTAGGTGTGAGTTTATTCAAATCAAGTCTTTTGTATAAAGATAAAGGCATAACACTAACACCGACTCCCAAATCACACAAAGCAGTTTTGACATAGTTTCTTTTAATGGAGCAAGGTATAGTTGGTATCCCAGGATCTCCTAGTTTTTTAGGTACTCCATCCTTAAAAGAATAATTAGCAAGCAATTTTTCTTTTATTAGTGATAATGTCTTTCATGCATTTTGCATAAGGGGCCATCTGTAAAATATCAGTCAAGCGAGTACGCAAAAAGACTGGCCTAAGCATTTCAGCAAAGCGTTCAAATTCTCCATCATCTTTTTTCTTAGATGGTTTAGGTGGAAAGGGCATAGGTTTCTAAACCCATGGTTCCCGTTCTTTACCATGTTTTCTAGCAACAAAGTCTCTTTTATCATAACGTTTATTTTTAGGTTGTGGGTTATCAAGATCAGCAACTGGTTCTATTTCAACATCATTATGTGGTTCTTTTTCATTGTCTGGTTGAGTGTCTTCATGAACATCATCATTATCATTTTCATTATCACTAGGTGAATGTTCATTACCAGATTGAGTTTCAGCATCAGAAATAGAGACGTCATTATTATCCTCAAAAGGTTTTTCTACCTCAGGTTCACTAGAAGTATGCAAAGTCCTATCATTTTTCTTTTTCTTTTTCTTTTTAGAAGGACTAAGTGCATCAGTATTAATTCTTTGGGAGTCTTGTTCAATTCTTTTAGGGTGACCTTCAAGATAAAGAGGTTCTTGAGTCATTTTACCTCCTCTAGTTGCTACTCTAACAACATAATCATTCACTTTATTATTCATTTCATCGAGCAATTCACTTTGAGATTTAGCAACTTGTTCTAACTGGGTTCGAACCATAGAGGCATGTTTTCCTACACCTCTAACATCATTTGTAATTTTAAATAACAAGTCACTCAAGCGAGCAATCATATCAGAATTTTGTTTCAATTCTTTCATAACATTTGCATTGAAATGATCTTGCTTCATAATGTAATTATCAAATTCATGCAAGCATTGACTAGGATGTTTATTGTAAGGGATGTCACCTTCATCAAACTTTAATAAATAATTTACCTCTACCACCTATGGTGGTGGTGTGTCAAGACCATGTATATCTTCAATAGGTGGTAAATTCTTAACATCCTCAGTTTTAATACCTTTTTCCTTCATACATTTCTTTGCCTCTTGCATATCTTCAGGACTGAGAAATAAGATACCCCTCTTCTTCGGAGTGGGTTTAGGTGGTGGTTCAAGAAGTGTCCAATCATCATAATTCTTTAATATGTTATTCAATAATTCCTCAGCTTGTTCAACAGTTCATTCCCTGAAAACACAACTAGCACAACTATCTAGGAAGTCCCTAGAAGGATCCGTTAGTCCATTATAGAAGATATCAAATATTTCATTTTTCTTAAGAGGATGATCAAGCAAAGCATTAAGTAATTGGAGAAGCCTCCCCCAAGCTTGTGGGAGACTCTCTTCTTCAATTTGCACAAAGTTAAATATTTCCTGTAAGGCAGCTTGTTTCTTATGAGCAGGAAAATATTTTTCAGAGAAGTAATAAATCATATCCTGGGGACTACGCACGCAACCAGGAGCAAGAGTATTGTACCATATCTTAGCATCACCCTTTAAAGAGAAATGAAATAACTTAAAAATATAGTAGTATCGAATTTTTTCCTCATGAGCAAATAGGGTGGCTATATCATTTAACTTAGTAAGATGTGCCACAACTGTTTCAGTTTCATAGCCTTGGAAAGGATCAGATTCAACCAGAGTAATTAACTCTGGGTCGACAGAGAATTCATAATCCTTATCAGTAATAAATATAGGTGAAGTAGCAAATTTAGGGTCACACTTCATTCTAGCATTCAAAGATTTTTCTTTCAACTTGACTAGTAATTTCTTATGATCATCTCTATCCTTACAAGCAACAAAGTCTCTAGCTACTTCTCCATCCATAACATAACCCTCAGGTATATTAGGCAATTCATATCTAGGAGAGCTAGGTCTAATAGGTGTTTCATAGTTTCCACTTTCAAAGACTTCATCAGTTTCAGCATTCTCAATTTTTTAGCTCTAGCAAGTTGTTCATCAAGGAATTCACCTAGTGGCACATTATCATCAAGCAAAGTACTAGCATCATTTATAGCAGAAGTGGCATCATCAATAACTTGCGACATATCAGGATTAATAGCATATGGTGGTGTTGCAAGCTTACTTAAAACAGATGGTAAATCAAGTGCAGAGTGTGATGGCAATTCCTTACCTTCCCTCGTCTTAGAGGGAACGATCTTGGTTTTGGTATCTTTCAGCTTCTTCATAGTGATAAATATAAATCCCAAGTGACTCAACAAATATAGCTATGCTCCCCGGCAACGGCGCGAGAAAAAGGTCTTGATAACCCACAAGTATAGGGGATCGCAACAGTTTTCGGGGATAGAGTATTCAACCCAAATTTATAGATTCGACACAAGGGGAGCCAAAGAATATTTGTAAGTATTAGCAGTTGAGTTGTCAATTCAGCCACACCTGGAGATTAAATATCTGCAGCAAGGTGATCAGTAGCACAGTAGTATGATAGTTTTGATAGCAGTGGTAACAGTAATAGCAACGGTAATAGTGATAGCAATAATTTTGTAGCAGTTGTAACAGTAGCAATAGCAATAGTAACTTAGCAAGAACAATATGTGAAAAACTCGTAGGCATTGGATCAGTGATTTCGTTGGATGATATTCATCATATACCAGTCATAACCTAGGGCGACATAGAACAAGCTCCAGTTCATAAATATAATGTAGGCATGTATTCCATAAATAGTCATACGTGCTTATGGAAAATAACTTGCATGACATCTTTTGTCCTACCGTCCCGTGGCAGCGGGGTCCATAAGGAAACTAAGCGATATTAAGGCCTCCTTTTAATAGAGAACCGGAACAAAGCATTAACACATAGTGAATACATGAACTCCTCAAACTACGATAATCACCGGAAAGAATCTCAATTATTGTCACCTTGGGGTATGCGGATCATAACACGTAGCAGTTGCGTATAACTTGGTGAAAACATAATCGATTCAGATTCCCCTTTTAAGCATTAAGCATGGCAAAGTCATAGCAACATCAATCTTAGAACATAATGGATACTAGGGATCAAGCCCTAACAAAACTAACTCGATTACATGATGAATATCATCCAACCCACCACCGTCCAGCAAGCCTACGAAGGAATTACTCACTCCCGGAGGGGAGCATCATGAAATTGGTGATGGAGGATGGTTGGTGATGACGAAGACCGAAGATTCCCCTCTCCGGAGCCCCAAACGGCCTCCAGATCTAGCCTCCCGATGAAGAACAGGAGGTGACGGCGGCTCCGTATCATAAAACACGATGAAACTTTCTCTCCTATTTTTTCTGGAAAAATAGGATTTTATAGCGTCGGAATTAGGGTCAGCGGAGCCTCGTGGGCCCCACTACCCACCAGGGCGCGCCAGAGGGGGGTGGCGCGCCCTGGTGCCTTGTGGGCAGCTGCCCCCCCCCCCCCTCTAGTGGGTCTTGGTTCCAGAAATTATTATATATTCCAAAATAATTCTCCAAAAAGTTTCATCCAATTCCGAGAACTTGTATTTCTGCACAAAAACAACACCATGGTAGTTCTACTGAAAACAGCGTTAGTCCGGGTTAGTTTCATTCAAATCATGCAAATTAGAGTCCAAAACAAGAGCAAAAGCGTTAGGAAAAGTAGATACGATGGAGACGTATCAACAAGCAATAAAAATTGCTCTCTAAATATGTATGATCTTTTAGTGTGAGGAAAATAAGCTTTATACGAACTTGTGATGGGGAAGAAATAAAAGCGACGGACTGCATAATAAAGTTCTCTATCACAAGAGGCAATATAAAGTGGTGTTCCATTGCATTAAGATTTCTTGCATCCAACCAAAAAGCGCATGACAACCTCTGCTTCCCTCTGCGAAGGGCCTACCTTTTATTTTTACTTTCTACCTTTATGCAAGAGTCATGGTGATCTTCACCCTTCCTTCTATATTTTCTCTTTTTGGCAAACACTATGTGTTGGCGAAAGATCCAGACATACATATCCACTCGGATGTAGGTGATCATAAATTATTATTGTTGACGTTACCCTTGAGGTAAATGTTTGGGAGGCGAATCTATAAGCCCCTATCCTCCTATGTGTCTAATTGAAGCTTTGATCTCATAGGTATCGCGTGAGTGTTAGCAATTATGAAAGATTAAATGATGGTTGAGTATGTGAACTTGCTAAATAAGAGGTCTTACATTGAATCTTTCCTATGTTATGATAAATTGCAATTGCTTCAATGACCGAGGTCATAGTTTGTTAGTTTTCAATAAAGTTTTTGGTTCATACTTTACCTTGTGAACGAATTATCACTTTAGCATGAGAAGTTATATGACAATATATATTGTTGTTCTAAAAGATGATCATGATGCCCTCATGTCCGTATTTAATTTTATCGACACCTCTATCTCTAAGCATGTGGTCATGATTATCGGTTTCGGCTTTCGCTTGAGGACAAGCGAGGTCTAAGCTTGGGGGAGTTGATACGTCCATTTTGCAACATGTTTTTATGTTGATATTTATTGCATTATGGACTGTTATTACACTTTAAGATACAATTCTTATGCCTTTTCTCTCTTATTTTACAAGGTTTACATGAAGAGGGAGAATGCCGGCAGCTGGAATTCTGGACCGGAAAGGAGCAAATCTGAGATACCTATTCTGCACAACTTCAAATGTCCTGAAACTTTACAGATAATTGTTTTGGAATATATAAAAAATATTGGGCGAAGAAACAACAGAAGGGGACCCATCAGGTGGCCACAAGCCTGGGGGCGCGACCTACCCCCCAAGGTGCGCCCCCTGAGCTTGTGGGCCCCCTGGCCAGCCCCCGGTGTCCATCTTCTGCTATATGAAAAGTTTTGACCTATAAAAGATAAGAAGAAAGCTTTCGGGATGAAGTGCCGCCGTCTTGAGGCAGAACCTGGGCAGAAGCAATCTAGGGCTCCGGCAGAGCGATTCTGCCGGGGAAACTTCCCTCCGGGAGGGGGAAATCGAAGCCATCATCATCACCATCGATCCTCTCATTGTGGGAGGGTCAATCTTCATCAACATCTTCACTAGCACCATCTCCTCTCAAACACTAGTTCATCTCTTGTATTCAATCTTTGCCTCAGAACCTCAGATTGGTACCTGTGGGCTGCTAGTAGTGTTGATTACTCTTTGTAGTTGATGCTAGTTGGTTTATTTGGTGGAAGATCATATGTTCAGATCCTTAATGATATTTATTACCCCTCTGATCTTGAACATGAGCATGCTTTGTGAGTAGTTACTTTTGTTCCTGAGGACATGGGAGAAGTCTTGTTATAAGTAATCATGTGAATTTGGTATTCATTCGATATTTTGATGAGATGTATGTTGTCTTTCCTCTAGTGATGTTATGTGAACGTCGACTACATGACACTTTACCATGATTTGGGCCTAGGGGAAGGCATTGGAAGTAATAAGCAGATGATGGGTTGCTAGAGTGACAGAAGCTTAGACCCTAGTTTATGCGTTGCTTCGTAAGGGGCTGATTTGGATCCACATGTTTCATGATATGGTTAGATTTATCTTAATTCTTCTTTCATAGTTGCGGATGCTTGCAAGAGGGGTTAATCATAAGTGGGTGGCTTGTCCAAGTAAGGATAGCATCCAAGCACCGGTCCACCAACATATCAAATTATCAAAGTAACGAACGTGAATCATATAAGCATGATGAAAACTAGCTTGACAATAATTCCCATGTGTCCACGGGAGCGCTTTGCTTTATATAAGAGTTCGTCTAGGCTTATCCTTTGCTACAAAAAGTATTGGGCCACCTTGCTGCACCTTTGTTACACTTGTTACTTGTTACCCGTTATGAATTATCTTGTCACCAAACTATCTGTTACCGATAATTTCAGTGCTTGCAGGAAACACCTTGCTGAAAACCTCTTGTCATTTCCTTCTGCCCCTCGTTGGGTTCGACACTCTTAGTTATCGAAAGGACTACGATTGATCCCCTATACTTGTGGGTCATCAGAGTACCGCTTATTTTCTTCGTTCTGTAAAGGCCTGTTCCACGAGCGGTAGTAGGGCGGCAGTTCCCAACGGTAGTATCGCCTAGGGCGGCACTACCGCCCTGTCCTTCTCTACTACCGCGGGTTTCGGCTACAATTCAACACCACGCGGTAGTACCGCTGGTGGGAGTGGTAGTACCGCTCCGGTGGTACTTCTGTCTCCTTAACATGTTCAGTTGAACTATGTGGCTAGAACTTCCGTGCCAGCGGAAGTACCGCTCACCCGAGCGGTACTACCACTTATGCACGGGAAGTGGGAGCATAACGGTTGGATCCCTTCTCCCACTATATAAAGGAGCCATCTTTCTTCTAGTTGACTACCTCTTCCTCCCCCAAGCTCCATTGTTGCTCTCAAGCTCATTTCCGCCCGATCTCTCTCCCTAGCCAATCAAACTTGTTGATTCTTTAGGGATTGGTTGAGAAGGCCTAGATCTACACTTCCACCAAGAGAAATTTGATTCCCCCCACTAATCCCTTGCGGATCTTGTTACTCTTGGGTGTTTGAGCACCCTAGATGGTTGAGGTCACTTCGGAGCCCCATTCCAGTGTGGTGAAGCTTCATGGTGTTGTTGGGAGCCTCCAATTCAGTTGTGGAGAGAGCCCCAACCTTGTCTGTAAAGGTCCGGTCGCCGCCTTCAAGGGCACCACTAGTGGAATCACGGCATCTCGCATTGTGTGAGGGCGTGAGGAGAATACGATGGCCCTAGTGGCTTCTTGGTGAGCATTGTGCCTCTACACCGCTCCAACGGAGACGTACTTCCTCTCAAAGGGAAGGAACTTCGATAACACATCCTCGTCTCCACTTGTGGTTATCTCTTACCTTTACTTTGTGCAAGCTTTACTTGGGTTGTATCCTTTGCTTGCTTGTGCTGCTTGTGTAGCTAGCATCATATAGGTTGCTCACCTAGTTGCATATCTAGACAACCTATTTGTTGCTAATCCTAGTTTGTTAAGAAAAGTTAATAATTGGTAGTTGCCTATTCAGCACCCCCCCCCCCCCTCTAGTCAACCATATAGATCCTTTCAATATCATCACATAGAAGGAAACACAGTTTGGTGAAGAAGGCAAGTCAAATGGAAGCGCTAAGATCAATCCAAAGCGCAACATGATGCATGATATGAGCACGCCCGCTAGACCAGCTTACCGCATGACGTCAACACCAGGGCGTACACCTGATCAACTTCTATAGAGGGAGACACGTCAGAATCTCAAAAGGAGAGTCACCATTCGTGAAACAAAGAACCATAAGCCATCTTCCAACCCTAGTCGTTGCCATTTCCCCATCTCGTCTCCGTAGCCATCGCCACCTCCATTACCATATCCATTCTCTTCAAGATAGTCATACTTGTAATTGGTGTATCGCATTCGGCAACTATTGTAAGAAATTTTATCAATCAATCATTCATCTATATGTCATCGTCAATGAGTTCATCTTGCTATCTGATCGCCATGTGAGTAATTCGATAAGGAAATGGGTTGAGGCAAGGCTTAACCCTATGTATTTGTGTACGGGATCATTTGAATGACTTTGCGTATTTGATGTTATTTGTATGTGTCCGATTGCAACGGAGTGGTGATACGTCTCCAATGTTTCTATAATTTATGAAGTATTCATGCTATATTTACATGAGTTTTATATGGTTTTGGTGCACTTTTATATTATTTTTAAGGACTAACTTATTGATCCAGTGCCTATTGTCAGTTCCTGTTTTTCAATGTTTTTTGTTTCGCAGAAATACCATACCAAACAAAGTCCAAACACGACAAAAATTTACAGAGATTTTTATGGAATATATGTGAATTTTGGGAGGAAGAATCAACTCAAGACGGTGCTCGAGGGCCTCACAAGGCACCAGGGCGCGGCCTACCCCCCTGGCCGCGCCCCGCTGCCTTGTGGGCACCTCGTAGGTCAGTTGATGCCCTTCTTTCGCGGCAAGAAATATAATTTTCAGATAAAAATTCCCTCAAAATTTCAGCCCAATCGGAGTTATGGATCTCCGGAAATATAAGAAACGGTTTTCGACCAGAAACAGGAGCATAGAAACAGAAGAGAACAGAGAGAGATCCAATCTCGGAGGGGCTCTCGCCCCTCCGGGCTCCATGGAGGCCAAGGACCAGAGGGGGGACCTCTCCCCATCTAGGGGGAAGGCTATGGAGGAGCAAGCCGGAGGGGGAGCCTCTCTTCCCCTCTCTCTCGGTGGTGCCGGAGTGCCGCCAGGGGAATCATCGCCGCGGTGATCGTCTTCATCAACATCACCGTCTTCATCACCTCCCTCATCTCATTTCAGCGGTCCACTCTCCCGCATCCCGCTGTAATCCCCTACTTGAACATGATGCTTTATGCCACATATTATTATCCAATGATGTGTTGCCATCCTATGATGTTTGAGTAGATTTCTTTTGTCCTTTGGGTTGATTGATGATCTTGATTGGTTTGAGTTGTATGTTTTATTTTGGTGTTGTCCTATGGTGCCTTCCGTGCCGCGCACACTGAGGGATTCACGTTTTAGGATTTTGCAATACGTTCATGATTCGCTTATAGTGGGTGGCTAGAGTGACAGAAGCTTACACCCGAGAAAGGGGGTTGTTGCATATGAGAGTAAAGGGGACTTGATACTTAATGCTATGGTTGGGTTTACCTTAATGATTTCTAGTAGTTGCGGATGCTTGCTAGAGGTCTAATCATAAGTTCATATGATCCAAGTACGAAAAGTATGTTAGCTCATGCCTCTCCCTCATATAAAATTGCAATAATGATTACCGATCCTGTTATCAATTGCCTAGGATAATTCCGCACACCATACCATCATTATTCCACACTCGCTATTTGTAATATATTGTAATATATTCTAACTTTATTTAGGAAGCACCTATTTTTGTGTTTTACTTCTCCGATATCATGCAAAGCTATCATCTTTGTACCCACAACGTAGTTTTATTTCTCGTTTCTAGATAAAAGCAAACGCTTGGTATACATAGAGTCGTATCAATGGCAGATAGGACTTGAGAGAATATTGATCTTACCTTTAGCTCCTTGTGGGTTCGACACTCTGTACTTACCACTTCCATCTTTGGAAATTGCTACGATGATTCCTTGCACTTGGGGATTATCAAGTAGTCTTTTGTCTTCTTCTCGTTCTAAGGCTCTACAAGTACCCAATATGTCGTAGATCGATCAATTAGGAGGTAAGAAGCGAGGATGTGTGAAATGCTATTCTGAACAGCGGTGAGAGAAGGGGTTAGTACAGTAGTGGAAAGCAATTCCTTGGGGATAAATGAGGTGTAGTCATTAAACACTCAATGCTCTTGTCTGAAATAATTCTTAATAACCGAGGTAATCCTGCACGATGGTAAGGGCCATCGGTTGCACAACTGACTCTTGATGCAAGTGGTGACAGGTCAAGACGTACTTTGGACACATTCCACTTCATCGCCTAGCAAGCACGTCATAAAGGGGCAACCCATTTGGCATGCCATGTCCCATTTTTTTTAATATTTAGCAAAAAAATATAGCATTTTTCATAGTACTAAGAGAATATTATGGCATGTTGGCATACAACATTGCACCAAAAGAATGGCACGAGCCTAGCACATGCCCCAACCTCATAAGTCATGCAAAACAAACAAATATAAGATGATCACGCATCTTGATCGATCATGAACTCTTGCCTCTTCTCAAACCAAGCTCTTTTTCTTGGGGTCATGTTGCTCAAGTCGGTCGACATGATCCGGGCCTCCTCGGAGAGTAGCGTGAGCTCTACCTCCCTTTGTTTAACCTCCACTTCCTTGGCTCTTGACTGGCCATTGGCCTCATCGATCTCGAGCTTCTTCTTTTGTATTTCAAAAAAGTTCTTCATTGCCTCCTCTTTCTCTTGGTGTTTCCTCTCTTCCCTCTTCTCACTTGACACCTCCTTTTGGGTTATGAACCCCTTCAATGTTTTTTGCAAGGCGATTGTCGAAACATCACCCTTTACATCTAGCTTGGAGTTGGTCTCCCCCCTTGGCCTCTTCTCACTTGGGTCGATGATCGGTGAGCCCTCCCCCCCCCCCCCCCCCCCAAAACACCCCACACACACCTTTTTTTGGGACCCATATTGGTCTTTCCACTTTTAACAACCTTTGATTAGCATACAACAATGAGTTAAGGTAAATGGCTTGCCCCCATGTTCACCTTGAAGGTATCCAAAGCTTGAAACACCTACATATATAGATGAAACCAAGAAGCATAGGAGGACCATATATGCTTGAGCGACGACGGCGGTGGCAGTTTCTTCTTTTGTCTTGACTCTCCTCTGATTGGCCCGCTTCGACGTCTCGACAGCTCTCTGCTCCGAGGTGAGCTCTTTCTTCGGCTTCATCAGGACCACAACACGGGCAGCCACGACGGGAACAGGGGCGGCTTCGGCTGGGACAGCGGTGGGGGTGGGTGCGCCGGCCATGGAATTTTTCTAAGGCGAGCGCGAGATTTGGGAGAGGAAAGGGTAGAGTGAAGATGGTGCGCCATTGGTGGGCGGGGCCAAGGGAGGACAACGCACGCGTTCGCAACGTGCCCGAGCAAACACAAACCTAGCCAAATTTGGGCTGAAAATGGGTCAAAGCAGACAGCAAAACAGACATCGGTCTGTTTGTGAGCAAAACAGACATCGGTTCGTTTGTGTCACCGCGTTAGGCCATGATTTCTATCCATGCAAACAAAAGCAAACACAGGCAGAAGAAATGCGTCGTCCCATTGGAGTTGCTCTTATGGAGAAACAGCACAACAAAGCATGCGGCCCCTTCTAGTTTTATTTACAAGCTACAAGCTTGTTATACGTTAAAAAAAGACAATGTAACTGCACAAGGACTATTTGTGAGTTATATCTCTCAGTTGACCAAGTTGTCATAGAAGGTTACAGCATCGGCTGGAGACGTAGAACATATAGGTACTCAAATATTAAGGCCAACCAAGGCTTCAGGACAGGAGAGTAATATCCATTGCCACTGCGATAATTTTAGCATGTCTTAGCCCATATAGGACACATAATAAAACATTGACCCCACATTCCACGGCCACTGCAATACCAAGTTCCCACACAAATAAGCCCTAAACTTCAATTGCAAAAGGAGGGCATCCATACATTAATGCCACGTCAGATTCAAGCGATTTTCTGGGCAATGTCCTTGATAACCTTGTCCATGTCAAGCTCCCTCATCTTGTTGAAGGGCCGTGGCATGTTCTGCATGTCAATTTTCAGCATTAAAAATAATTGGAGTGTCATCAAGCTGTGCAACAAGTTTAGGTTCTCTAAGTTGTTGGCTAGTATGAAACAATCAAACTGGAACAAACCAAGAATTTGGATTATAGTTAGCAAGCTTTCACGCGAAAATAAGGTTCTTTGTTATCTGATCAGTGTAGTATGGTTCAGAAATTAACCCAGAGACAGTTAAGATTACCAGCAGTGAAATGAACACATCACCACCTTCCTCCCGTATCTCAAGGCATCCACGGCGTGGCTGAAAAATGACAAAGATATGTCAATTCAGGTGTAGATATACACGAAAAAATGCCAATTAAAAGGTGTCAATATACACGAAAAATATGCCAAAAAAGATGTGGCGAAGTTGATGATTATGTAGATGAAACACAGTGAAGATACCTTTTCAGGGTTGATTGTCACAGAAACCCCAGGGAGAGCACTTTCAAGATCCTCTTTCACCTTTAAAGCTCTTCTCTTGAACTGTTGGCACTGGGTGCTAGAGAGTTCAACAAACAAGCAATCGGTAAGAGGAAAGAACAACCATAACTGCAGAGCGTATTGAGTTTACAGTATTGAGCATACAGACAGCTGGAGAAGTCTTGCAGATTATTTAAATGACCAAGGATATTGAAGTACATGCTTTGAGTCTTAAGGTATGTTCAGATCAAATGTAACCATGTCAGAAATATTTTGAGTATCAAGGTAGAAAACAATGGTTTTTTAGTGGATGATACAGAACAATGGTTGCATCCAGCCAACTACAATTCACTACTCCAGTTTCCTACATAAGTAATCATAAGAAGAGAAATATCTCCAGGAAACAATAAAGAACAGGTTGTTTTGGGTGTAGTTGCCATATATCAAATTACAGTCATGGAAACAAGGTGCAGTTAAAGAGAGCGCGAATGGGGTATTCTACCACCCTTGCTACTCAAAATCATTTAATCTTTCTATTGAAATTGGTGTGAAAGAAACAAAAAGACTGTTGTCAGAAAGCCACCAAAGGAGAGGAATTTTTAGAACCAGAAAAAGAAGATGGCATAACCTTCTTTTGGTGCTAACTATTCAACAGGTTAACAAATGTTGCAAAGATAGATGATTCTCCAAGCCAGCTTAATGGACATATTTAATCCAACATGAAGTTTGGATAGTGGTTAAGATGGCAACTGGCATAATGAAACTTACATTTTCAGCTGATGTTTTCATATTATTAATCACATTTTAGAACAGTAGCCTAGTATATTCCGACTTGTGAATCATACTATATGTATTTACAAGTTGGAACGCATGCAGTACCTATTCGATCATGATCATGCATGATGCATCCCATTTAAATCACACATTTTGATTTTTGCCATGGTTACCTAGAGAGTGAATATGTGATAAAATTCAAGAGTAGAAGTAATTCCCGTGTGGAACCGTCTGCAAGCAGCAGCATATATAATAAAAAAGAAGTGGAAATAACAGATCTGCTGAATATCAGTCCGTTCATCTTAGCCCTAAAATCAGTTTCAACCTTTTCCCCATCTAAACTACGAAATAATAATCTTAAACAACACCATTTTCATCCATTAATCGTACCGAAAGTCCCGTTAAATCCGACCCTAAATCAGTTAAAATCGTCCATGGTCACAAAAAGCTAAACCTAACCGTCACGTGCACCGGCGCAAGCACTTACCAAGCCTCGACGATGACGCGCTTCCCGTTTTCAGCGCCAGCACCGCCCTCATCTACCGCGGCCGCCACCACCTCCTTCTTGGCATTTTTCTTCACCTTCTGCTTGGCCGCTGCAGGAGGCGACAGTACCGTCTCCACCTCCTTCGCCACCGCAGACACCTCCTTCTTGGCCTTCTTTCTCCCCTTCTCCCCGGCCGCCGCCGGCGCCGCCTCTGCTTCCTCCTTTTTGGCCGGAGCGTCGGCGCCGCGCTTCCCGGCGGTCATGCTCCGGGTCCTCCTAGGAGGCATTGCGGGTGCCGCCGCCGTCGCAACCGGGGACTTGCGCTTGGGAGGCATCGCTTGGTTAGTGGATTGGGGTGGGTGTTCGGCTCTTCGGTTTTCGCGGAGGAAAGAGATTGTATCTTATATAAGATGGTGGAGGATGTGAAAAGGGCGCGCGTGGGAGAGAGTTTCCCGCCAATTGGGCAGTAGGGGCGGGAGACGAAGGAACATGGGCCGTTTCCGCTCCACAACCCACGCCACGTTCATGTTGTTTAGAACGAAAGAGAGAGAGAGGAGCAAACGATGGAACAGTTATTTCACTGATTGAAGATGGGGTATTTATACCCTGTTTACAAGGCGGTTACAAAAGGAGGCAGTTGTCAAAATGGCCACCGACATAGCAGTGATTAACACTTAATTAACCTAATTAATTAATTCCTAACACTCCCCCTAATCAATGCTTGTCTTTGTGAATACACATCATCTTGATAAAGACTTCCTCCTAGTATGTATTTGCCTTGAACGTTCATCATTTTCATCTTGAGAAATACTCCTCCAAAAACCCTGTGGGAAAAATATGAGGAGAATAGTATTTGATATGTTGCTAAAACTCCTTTAAACCCAGTGGGAAAAAATAAGGAGAAAATGATACAACATATAATGATTATTGTCTCTTGATAACTCATACGAGAAAAACCTTTGAAAAGGGAGAAAACTCGTTGGTGAGTTTAGAGGACAATATATATGCTTTGTATACTTTCCTTAAAAAAAACCTATGGGGAAAACTTGAAAGTATTGCATATGATCTTAAAAAGATATTGCCTCATTAAAAACCGTTATGAGAAACTTTGAGAGAAAACTCATAAGGAAAAGAGTGCAATCTGATATGCCATTGAAAACTCCTTTAAAACCCAATGGGAAAATATAAGGAGAAACTGATATGACATATGTGAACACTTGTATCTATATTGTCTCGTTAAAAGCCTTTTATGATAAATCATTAGGGAAAAACTCATGAAGGGAAAAAAAATTACTACATATACAATCTGATGATTGTTACTAGGTTATATTTTGCGAGTTTACTCCCCCTGAACTTTGCAAAATCTCGAGGATGTCTCATATCAATTTCATTGACATGATCATGACATTATGAATAATCTGATGGATTTTCACAGTATTTTCTTTGCAAATTGTTTTCCCACTTTTCTATAATTCATGGGAATAAGTAATTTCGAGCAATGTGCTTTTATGATATTACTCTTGATATAACCTGTAAGTATTGAGTAACACAAGTGGTAGCATCAAGTTATGTGATTCTGATGTATTTCAACCACATGATTTTGGGTGTGGTTAATAGTTCTGTTGAGCCATGCATATTTTGCAATGCTTTTAGATAAATCAATTATGTCAGAATGATAAGTGGGAATAGTCATTAGAGTCTATTTAGATGAATTCCATGAGAAGACTATTCCAGTGAATTCAGTCATTGATATGGCATTGTTGGGATCAAATAAAGAGCTAATATCATTTCATCATATCATGGTCATATCTTGATTTTACTGATGGAATTGTCCACGATTTATTGTGAGTTTGAGATATAAGCTAACATTTCTTATATCGACCATATACCTTTTGATGGGGGTTACACTCTTAACAAAAATAGCAAATATAGTGTCAGGCCTGACGTAGTTTGCAACTATATGAGTGCTTAGACATTTATGAGATATTGAACTTCAGGTCCTGATATCACTTCATTATCACCCCTAGGTATATATGAATGGATTTGTACCCTAACAGGGTTGTATGACCATACATGTCTTTTATTGTTATGATATATCCACATTGAACTTCTCATATATGTTTTGGTTAAATATAGACTGATATGTACTCTTGAGAGAATGCTTAAGTTGTAAACTTAAGCTAAATTTGGTTGTATCCAAATGTTCCGCCTTGAGATGATTTTATGTATTTTTAGGTCTTGTATTGATGACGAAATCATTGACATACACTGAGGTGATGTAAGGAAATCAAATTTGTGATTTCTTTATTAAAACACATAAACAATCATCATTATCCGAGTAATCCTTTTGAAGAAGGAACTCATTTAGTCAGTAGTACCATATGATTTCCGACTATTTCAAGTCATAGAGTGACTTATGAAATTTTACACAAAACTTGTTGCGATTTGCTTTTGGATTCGGAAGTATTAGCCCTTCAGGGACTTCAATAGTGATTTCCGAAATGAGCGACTCATATGAGTATGTAGCCACTTCATCCATCAACTACATGGATATTAATATTATTTTTTATTGCCAATGATATTTAGTATCGAAACATAATTCCACTCATACCAAGAGGGTATGTTACATCGTAGTCGATGTCGGGTCTCTGCATGAACCCTTTTGCTACAAGCCTCGCTTTCTCACCACCTCATTGACTTTGTCTATGAATGAGAAGTTTTAATTATTCCATATGGAAGATACTTATGAGGAGTAGGTATTACTACGGTAAATACCACTCGTTTGTAGAGCGAGTGCTATTCTTCATTACTTGCTTCCTTTTATGTGAACCAATATGAGTGCAAGAGGCACTCTACCATGGATTTTGGTTCAGGGCCCAAAAGGTTTAGCAATTTGAGAAGAAATATATGTCGACAAATGTAGTCTTTTATGTTATATGATTCTGGTGGAATCGATGATTGTGGAAATGTATCTATTCCTTTTAACTCCTTGTGATTTCTTACAACAAGAAAGTCAAGGTGTTTCGATGTCCCGGCATCAAAACTTTTGTGCACATTTATGCCGGGTTTTAGATGATGAGCATCCTATGAGGTGTCTCTCAACTTGATGTTGAATTACATTTACTGGTTGAGGATTTGATTTCCTTTGATTCCGCGGAAGCATATGAGAAGTTAGATCTCGTGTTGTCAAATTTTCTCCCCCTCTTGCTCTCATTTGGGAAGAAGAGTGGTTTATCAGGTACCTCGACTCTTTCTGACACTTTACTGCAGGAATATAGAATTTAGTGACACCTTGTCATCAGTAAATGTATGTGGCAGATTTGCAATGTGTTGCAAATATATGATTCTCTAAACTTCTAGTTCAGATTCTTTGAGTACGTGGATACAAGGATTGAATGTCAATAACATTTCTAATTCATTTCTCGGCATTATTTGTGGTACTTATCTCCTCCTAATGCTGGAAAATATCCTTATTGCTGATGTAATCAGCATACGAGCTATGCATAATTTTGATTGACGGATAAATTGTTATTCCTCACATAGATCCCTAATTTTCTATGAGGGCCCATTGATGTACGCTGGAGTGGTGATATCGGTATGTAACCGAATTATCGCAGATGGGAAATACTTTGGTGATTTCCACGTAGTTACTACAAGGGGAAAATAGTATGATATGTAGTTGGTATGATTTAGATCATACTTACGGTGTGTAAGGCCGTATGTGTCCAGCAAGAGGCTGGTAAATTTACAATTCTTTAAAAGTGGCCATGTAATTCATTTGACTATCTTTGATAAGAAATTTAGTTAAACCAGAAAATTCTCGTGAAATGATTTCAACGACATTGTCCATTCGAATGGGTTTATCCTTTGTTCAGGAGAATTTACTCCTACTTTGATAAGTTAAGCAATTTATTGGGTAAGATCATGGTTGTGTGTGATAAGAGACACACTTTAAAACATTTTATGAATGTGTATATGAGTACCATGAAGTGTCTAAATTACCCCAGATAGTGGTTCAACATTCCACATATATCTTTTGAATGTGTTCAAGAAAGAATAAGTGGCTCATTTAGAATTTTAAGATGAGAGTTCCTTAAAACAGATTCCCCCTATGGCACATGTGGTGCACATATAATCTGATGATATGAGGAATATTTTGCAACTTGTTAAGTTGTGACCAACATAATTGTCAACAATTTTCTAATCATCCCCAAACCAGGATGGCTAAGGCTATCAAGCCTAATATTTAATTTATTGATACTTAGAAAATCATTGTGTACGCAACAATATTGAGTATGAATTGAAATATACATTCAAATTTATCGAATATTGTATCCAGGGGATATGATATTGGACATTTTACTACATGTAGTAGTACAAGTATAGGCTAATAATATGTTGGGATAATTAGGAGATTACTTGAGGTCTCCGATATTATTGAGTGCAAATGAGTTCATCCTCCATTTCCTGCACTAGATTTTGGTCCTCCTTCTGATGAAGATTCTGAGAACAATCCTTTACCAGAACCTGGTTGTTATTTGCAAATTTTCAAATTTATCCCATTGAACTTATTGGCCTTTTAATAAATTTGTGGTGTGGTTCGACCATATGTTAGAGGGTTTGGAAATCATAGGTACAATATTTATATAACCACACATTTGACAAACTTGAGAGTTGACATTGTGATCTTTTGAAAATGATATATTCCTTATTAAGAGGTAGTTTTGTCTTTTAGCCTACACTTTACTTTGAATTCCTCGTGGTTCATTTTTTTTTGTGACCACTGACTTGCATAGTATTCTCAGTACTAGCAAATATTTCAAATAATGGTATATCACCTCTTGGGTGAATCTGAGGATTTTAAGAAATTCTATGTTTCTTCATCATGGAAAATTGTAGTACCATCATAAGAGGATGTAAAGTGTATTAAGGGCATATGAAAATATTTGATCACGAGATCTCAACTTGGAGTTGATTAAGTGACAAGATTGTGAGCTGGGATAGACTTGAGGTCTTGAAAACAGAATGGGTAATCATTCGCGATGTGCTCAAGGCATCATGTTTATATTAAGGGAAATATTCAATGTGAATAAAAATTCATCTATTATGTACTTAGTTTGAGAACTAAGTGAAGTTGGGACACATCAAATGCATATGAGCGTTGCATCTTTAGAGTCACAGCCAAAAACATAGACGTTGCATGTTTAACATTGGTTAGTCACTGTGAAAGTATAACCACAATGTGATGTGCACATTGCAAAAGTGTTGAGACACTCAATCGTTGCCATAGTTATGGGATCCATCTTGATGGATGGACAACACTATAATTATAAATAGTGACATAGGCTTCATTGCCATGTATTTTACCAACGTAATAGAAGTCAATCACGATTATATGCAAATATTTATGTAGTTTCCTATGACATATTCAAGCAAAATGAGGCTTAAATAGTTGAGGCATATAGCGAGTGTGCAAGAACAATATTTACTATGAGAGTAAAATATTTTAGTGAACAACAACAAATGCTTCAGAGGAGCACGTTTTATGATAGCTGCTGCTATACACTCATATGTGTAGACCTTAATTTATATAGGATAACACTTTGAAGATAATCACCAATATGGTGTAGATCTCGCAGTAATAGAAAACATAGTCTGACTTTTGCCAGTAGATGTTCAAAATTCTATTACCTTATGTTATCCTAAATTTATGAAATCACTTTGAAGGTAATCATCTGTCAAAGTGACATGATGTAGACCTTGCAGTAATAGTGGATAGTCTGCAAAATTTTACAGTAAATGCCATTATTACCTTATGAAATCTTGAGATAGTCACATGTAATATTAATATTTGGAAAATCACGTTGAAGGTAGTCATCTTATCAAAATGACAATACGTAGACCTCACAGTAATGATAGATAATCTGCAAATTATGCAGTAGATGCCATCAATATACCTTGTGATTGACAAATAAAATTTAGGTATGCCATATGAAGTATGACAATTTATAATTCTTATTTGAATTTCATAAAGATTTGCAAAAAAAATGATTTATATTGCAAATTCATAATTGCTGTCACAAAAATGCATGTCGTAGGGAATATTTGCGGTAAAGACAAAGATATGTCTTATGTAGAAGTAGATAGATGATAACTTGATTAGCATATATATTCCCAAGGGTGCTTTGCATACCGAAACAAGCCTGAGGGCTTGAGCGAGAAATATAGGTCCTCTTTGTTAGTAGATAAAACAGAAGGATCAAAATGCAAATATGCCGATTGGATAAGGTTTCCCAATCTCATCTCTTGTGCGTGCGTGGTGGGCTGATGGCCATTCAGAGACCATCGCCATTGTTGACTGCTTAGGGACAACGCTCGCCGGCGTCTTGCCGCGTTCTCCTGCCACTGCTGCTGCGAGACTGAAGTCGTTCAGGAGGACGCCGATGCACCGCGCGCCGGCTGTGCGCCCTTGCCTGTAGGGGACGCGTGCAACTACGCGGTGGATGTGCGCCGTGGCCGGGCTGCGCGCCGGCTGTGCGCTGAGTGGTGGAGGACGCCGTCGTCGCCAAATGCCGAGGTACGCACGGCGGGGCTTCTTCCCTTATTTCCACTGGATGTTTTGTTGATGGTAGTTGCGATGGACGGCGAGATTGTCATAGTGGACGATGGAGAAGGGGGAAAATGTGAACAACAAGTCTGTTGGAGTTTGTTCCTCATCTTCTAATCTTGTTCTTGATGTTGATTCTTCTTCTTGATTGAGGATTTCTTCCTCTTTCTGTTAGAGTAGCGATCAATCCATCTCACTACGAGCATACGCCGGGTGAAGCGATTTACAAAACAGAACAGTTGTTAGATCTGATTGATTGCAAGAAGACAAAAACCAATTGAAGAATCTCCTGATCCAGTTTTCCTCTTTTGCAGAAGCACGTCCATTGATTCCTGCCATGGAAGGGTTGTGGTTGATCGAATCGGCAGCGATTGAAATTCTCCTATGCTGAAGCCGTGCGCGCTGGAGTAGTCATCGCGAGTACAGGGGCAGACGCTGGCGCCGCCGTGACTAATGTCGCCATCCGCGCCAAGACTCGATGCTGCAGTCCGCCACGAGAGATAACGCCGGCAGCGCCGGGAATCGCGCGAGGCGTCGAGGAGGTCTGGCCTAATCGCTCTGTTAGGGCAAGGTGCTGATAACGTGTTTAGAACGAAAGAGAGAGAGAGAGAGAGAGAGAGGAGCAAACGATGGAACAGTTATTTCATTGATTGAAGACAGGGTATTTATACCCTGTTTACAAGGCGGTCACAAAAGGAGGCAGTTGCATATAGCAGTGATTAATACTTAATTAACCTAATTAATTAATTCCTAACACATATTTCGGCAATGTCCACGAGTAGATCTTTCTTTTATATTTCTCAAAAAAAAAAGATCTTTCTTTTTTTCGAACTCATAGACCTGCTTCCATTAACGCCGGGTGGGGCCAAACAAGCCCCACAGATAATTACATCTCACAGAATTACAGAGGGGCAAAAAAAATCGCCCTTCCAAAAGACGTGGCCATTCTTTTTTTTATTGACTAGAACAATGCCCGTGCGTTGCAACACGATATAAATATTCTAGTGTGTTAGTTTGTGATTTACCTGTCAATAATAATGCGATTGTGTAAATAAATGTTCATCAAATTCTGATCATGAATTACTTTATATTTTGATTAGAAGTTTGGTAAGTAAATTAAAGTGGAATTGGTTCAGAAGGTAAGTAAATTAAGGTGATTGACATGGAAGGTTGGACGAATCGGTGGTGGGAAAAAAAGGTGAAATGAGAATTTTACGTTCTTTTTAAATAGTAGAGATTGTTTCGTTGCACAGGGCGTTTGTTACAATTGCACGAAGCCTAAAAAAACTACGTTGGAAGGACTAAGAGCATCTTCAACAGGCGCGCAAACAGCGTTGAAATAGCTTTTTTTGCGCGCAGCCGGACGCTTGCTCCAGCAGGCGCTACAAAATATGGCGCGGCGCAGTAGCTCCAGCAGGCGCGCCAAAATTTACAGCGCGCGCGTGCAGCCGGCGCTTGGCAAATATGATCAACACATATCCATTTGACAATATGATGATCTTTCAAACATTTAAACAAGTGTGTAAAATAAGAGTTGGAGCAACCTAGCATAGTTCAATTACATGGCATAGTTCAAAATCACCCAACCAAGTTCATGACAAATAAAAGTTCACACAAACAAATGGCACATCAACATTCATGCCACATTATCTTCCTCCTCTTCTTCCGACTCTTCTGAAGACGATTCTTCCTCCTCTTCTGTCGGTGCAGCAAACATTCGCGTTTGCTAAACCGAACTCATGCACGGGCACGCTGACAATCGTACGTCCAGTACCAGTACACCATATAAAGATAGGCCAGAGAAGCCACTCTTCGTGAGATCAAGTAGAGCATTGAGAATAACAAGATAGCAGAGAACCACCTTGGGAAGGCCTCCCTTGCCGGGCAGGAGAGCCTGGCCAGGCCGAGGCCGCACCCGAGGACAAGTCCAGATTGCCCCAGCATGGTTGCCGAGGCCGCCAAGATCAAAACCCGTTGGGCTTCTTGCCGGTAGGTTTCGACCGAGACGCCACCGCTCCACCTCATCGCACCCAAGTCATTTATCAGTGCGGTGTAAAGGAACCAAGCAACCATGTGGATCCTGTCAGGCACGTGGCAGCATGATCAACGAGCGATTAGCTTTACTGACACCCGTCCAGGAGACGTGTCACGCTAACAAGGATAAGCAGATAAGCGGCGCGGTAGGCTTGCCGGGATTCAACCTCGACATGACACCTAGCAATGCTTTTAATGCACTTTGTCCTAACTGCCAGAGTTAGGTATGATAGCACTGTTAGTTATCTAATCTCATCCAAATGACTGTTTTGCCACTGTGGTCGCCCCTTAACCTATAAAAGGAGGCCTGAGGCAACCTAACAAGGGGTTCGAACACTTCAACCTCCTACACTTGTACGCGCGTGATTGCACTCCCGAGGCATCCTTGCCGGGCTAGTGCACTCTACGCCTTCATCCTCCTCCAGATCAATCCACCATAGCAGGAGTAGGGTTTTACGCTGCAAGCGGCCTGAACCTGGGTAAAAACTAGTTGTCCATTATCGTGATGTCCCATGCTGTTTCTGCTCTTTATGCAACGCGGTCGTCCCCATGCCGAACCACAAAGGGGCACCCCTGCCCCATAGGTGATCGTGCTCCACGCCGACATCTTTGGCGCGCCAGGTAGGGGGCGTCGCTTGTGCGAACCTGAAGCGGTAGCCAACGCGTCAATCTTCATCATACATGGCTCCCAAGAAGATAAGCGGAGCAGGAGCGCATCCTTCCACCTCGAACGCTGATGGAACTATGCCCTAGAGGCAATAATAAAATTGTTATTATTATATTTCCTTATTCATGATAAATATTTTGTGACGCCCCCGACTCAATCGTGCACTAATCATACACGCAAATGCACACGACCAAGCCTAAGGACTCACTTGAAGATATCACAACACAACTCTAAAACATAAATAAAGTCATACAAGCTTTATATTACAAGCCAGGGGCCTCGAGGGCTCAAATACACAAGCTCGCATACAAGCGTCAGCGGAAGCATCAGATATCTGAGTACAGATGTAAAAGAAAACACAGATAAGCCTTTAAGAAGGCGGGGCAAAAGAAACACTACGATCGAAAGGCGCAGGCCTCCTGCCTGGGACCCTCCGAACCTACTCCTGATCGTCAGCCAACTCGTAGTAGTAGCCATCCTCGATCCTCGGGGGGGGGGGGGGGGGGGTAGTAGTGATCATCGACAGGGGCAGCTGGCTCTAGGGCTCCATCATCTGGTCGCATCAATCGGGTATGGGGAAAAAGAGGAAGCAAAGCAACCGTGAGTACTCATCCAAAGTACTCAGCAAGCAAGGATCTACACTAGATATGCAACATTATCAAAGAGAGGCTGTATATGTGGACTGGGCTGCAGAAATGCCAGAATAGAGAGAAGGCCTAGTCCTATCGAAGACTAGCATCTTCACGAAGCCACCATCTTGCAGCAATTAGAAGAGTGCAGAAAAGCATTTTATTAAGCAAGCATGTTGAGGCAAAGCCTAGAGATCCTTCCTTGACTCCCTGCGAGAAAGCGATCGCGGAGCTTCAATTAATTAAACAAGTATCCAGTTCAAGTAATAGATCGGGATACCAAACTGAGCGTCCTGTTACCGTGGACACGGCTATTCGAATAGATCACTTCCCTGCAGGGGTGCACTACTGTTACCCAACAAGCTCGATCACCTCTGGCCGGACACACTTGCTGGGTAATGCCCGGCCTCGGGAGATCGACACGAAGCAGCGCCCTACCTAGGCTCAACAGAGAGGTCAACACGCCGTACTAACCTATGCACCCAGGGGTCTTGGGCCATCGCCCCGGGTGCTCCTGCGCGTTGCGAGACTGGCCGGGGAGTAGGCGCGACACTGAACTCGTCAGTGAAGTATCCAGCCCAACCCCAACAATCAGCCCGCACGGTGAACTGTGACGTCTGATGAGCTTTCGGGAGAAACGTACGACGTAGAGGGCCCCATAAACCATTATCCCACGTGGTGGTAGTGCGTATAGGCCATTGGCCAACTCAGATTAATTACCCAAATCCGTTAGGCGTATTTAATAACTCGCGGAGACGATCAGAGTTTCTGATGCTCCGCCACAATATCTCTCTCGGGTGCCCTCCTGGCAAACCCGACTGCATAATTTCCCCGCGGGTACCCCTCAGGGTCGACCCGCCTGCGACAAAGGTCAAAGTAACCGTGTGGTCATAACATCAAGGGGAAAACCCCAAGGAATCACCCTCGGTGGATTCCACTCGATGAAATCAGCAAGGTGAACGTAGGAGGAATCACCCTCGAGGCTCACACTTGAGGGGTTGCACGACAGAGTCGTATCGGGAGTGGTGAAGGAGGAATCACCCTCGATGACCACGACCGAACAGCTACACTGCAGAGTTATCATCAGGAGTGCGTTACGAGGTATCACCCTCGGCACTCGATAGTAACTGCAGAGTCGTACAACAAAGGGGGGGGGGTGAAGTGAGGTGTCGGTCTCTGGTCGTCGATCATGTTGATCTAGTCATCGATGATGAAGCAGAGGCAACAAGGACAAAGTGGGGGTCACTGATGGATCACTAAACAGCCTATACTAAGCAGTTTAGGTTAAGCAGGTAGGTATCAATAAGCAGGTTACAAAAAGCAGGCTATGCATCAGGATAGGAGCAATCAATTACAGTAGCAAAATCTAATGCAAGCATGAGAGAATGGAATGGGCGATATCGGATTGATCAAGGGGGGGCTTTGCTGGAGCCTGCTGAGAGGGGTTGGTCGTCAGAAGGCTGCTCGTCCAGAGCGTAGTCGTACTCTGCTGCGTCGGTCTCGGCGTTTATCGAGAGAGAAGGAGGGGGAAAGAAACAATAAATTAACGGCAAAAATGCAAACAGTATGCGTGACATGCCTAAATGGTATGCAGAGGTGTTCTACTGCCTAACTAGATGATTTAGTTAATTTAGGAATTTATTTGGATTTATTTTATTAAAGTTGAGCACTATTCATTTATCAAAATCAGTCTAAAAGTTCCACTCTCAGGTAGCTAGTGGCATCTGACAGCAATACGAAGGGCCTATTTGGATTCATCTCGTCGTTCTGAGCAACTTTCATGTACAAAGTATTTTCATCCGAGCTACGGTTTATTTTCTATGATTTTCTAAAGTTTTAATCATTCTTGGAATTAAATTAATTATTTAATTACGAATTACCCATAACAGTGTGGGATGATGTCAACATGATGTAGGTGTGATGTCAGCAATTTGCTGACCAGTCAAACCTGACCAGTGGGTGCAGTGGGTCCCACTGGTCAGCCTCACAATAGTTTAATTAGGTCTTATTTAAACTAATTAGGATTAATTAAGGGTGGGGCCTACTGGTCAGTGTCTTATTTACTAATTAAATTAATTAACCGATTTAACTAATGTTTTAACTAATTAAGAGGTGGGGCCTACACGTCAGCGGCTCAGGGGCTAATCCCGGTCAAACCTAACGCTGACCGGGGTTTGACCCCGCGGTAGGGCCCGCTGTCAGTGGCTGTGGGGGTCTAATTAGCGGTGATTAGGCCTAATGATAGTGCCACGTTGGCACTCGCCCGAGCTCGGCGGCGACGACCAAAGCAGCGGCGGCGGACTCGACGGACTTCGCTACGGACAGCGGCTGGACGCGCAAAGACCACCAGAAGGTAGCCCGCGCTCGTGCGGATCCAGGGGAGCAGGCGGCTGGGTGAGCGGTGGCCGGAGCTCGCCAGAACTGAGCTCGCGGAGGCTGCCGGAATTTGGGTGAGCTCGGTTTCGAGCACACAGGGCACGAGGGGAGGAGTTGGTGGGCGCGTTCGGTGCCGGGGAGCTCCAGGAACTCGGGGCAAAGCTCGGTTTCGAGCTTAGCGTACGGTGGTCACGGCGGAGCCACGACCGGCTATGACGCCCCCGACTCAATCGTGCACTAATCATACACGCAAACATGCACGATCAAGCACAGGGACTCACTGGAAGATATCACAACACAACTCTAACACAATTTAAACAGAGATCCACAATATTAGAGACCAGGGATCACGAAGATCCGAATACATAAGTCAGTCATACAAATAATATCTGAGTACAGACATAGTTAGACAAGTTTTGCCTTAAGAAGGCTAGCACAAACAACGACTCTAGATCGAAAGGCGTAGGCCTCCTGCCTGGGAGCCTCCGATCCTACTCCTGGTCGGCTGGCTTGATCCAGTAGTAAGTGCCGTCGGGACCCTCCTGGTAGTAAGCTCCTGTGGTGGCATCTGGCTCCGGGGCTCCATCGTCTGATGTATCATCAAAGTGGGGTATGGGGAAAAAGAAGTAACAAAGCAACCGTGAGTACTCATCCGAAGTACTCAGCAAGCAAGGATCTACACTACATATGCAACATTATCAAAGGAGAAAAGGCTGTATATGTGGACTGGGCTGCAGAAATGCCAGAATAGAGAGAAGGCCTAGTCCTACCGAAGACTAGCATCTTCACGAAGCCACCATCTCGCAGCAATAGAAGAGAGTAGAATAGCATTTTATTAAGCAAACATGTTGAAGCAAGCCTAGAGATCCTTCCTCGACTCCCAGCGAGAAAGCGATCCCGAAGCTTCAATTAAGTAACAAGTATCCAGTTCAAGTAGTAGATCGGGATAAACAAACTGAGCGTCCTTTACCATAGGACCGGCTATCGATAGATTATTCATCCCTGCAGGGGTGCACTACTGTTACCCAACACGCTCGATCACCTCTGGCCGGACACACTTGCTGGGTAATGCCCGGCCTCGGGAGATCAACACGAAGCAACGCCCTACCTAGGCTCAGCAGAGAGGTCAGCACGCCGGACTAACCTATGCACCCAAAGGTCTTGGGCCATCGCCCTGGGCACCCTGCGCGTTGCGAGACTGGCCGGGGTGCAGGCGCGACACTGAACTTGTCAGTGAAGTATCCAGCCCAATCCCAACAATCAGCCCACACGGTGAACCGTGACGTCTGAGGAGCTTTCGAGAGAAACGTACGACGTAGAGGGCCCCATAAACCATAATCCCGCATGGTGGTAGTGCGTATAGGGCACGTCTGTGACGACCCCGGCTTAATCGTGCACTAACCATACACGCAAATGCACACGATCAAGCCTAAGGACTCACTTGAAGATATCACAACACAACTCTAAAACATAAATAAATTCATACAAGCTTTATATTACAAGCCAGGGCCTCGAGGGCTCGAATACATAGCTCGATGGCATACAAGCATCAGCGGAAGCATCAGATATCTGGGTACAAATATATTACAGAAATAAAGATAAGCCTTTAGAAAGGCGGGGCAAAATAAAACACTACGATCGAAAGGCGTAGGCCTCCTGCCTAGGACCCTCCAAATCCTACTCCTGGTCGTCAGTCGGCTCCTCGTAGTAGTACTCGCCGGGAGGGTAGTAGTAGTAGCCGTAGTCGTCGATGGGGGCTGCTATCTCAGGGGCTCCGTCATCTGGTGGCGTCAAATGGATATGGGGAGAAAAAGAAAATAAAGCAAACGTGAGTACTCATCCGAAGTACTCAGCAAGCAAGGATCTACACTACATATGCAACATTTTCAAAGGGTGGCTGTATATGTGGACTGGGCTGCAGAAATGCCAGAATAGAGGGGAGAGCCTAGTCCTATCGAAGACTAGCATCTTCAATCATCTTCATCGGTCTTGCAGCATTAGAAGAGTGCAGATTAACATAATGTAAAGTAGTAGTAGTGTTATCAACCTCGCCCAGAGATTCTTCCTCGACTCCCTGCGAGAAAGCAATCCCAAGCCATACTATCCAGTTATCATCTCAAGTTCTAGTTGTACCGATCGGGATACAACTCCGAGTGTCCGTTACCGTAGGACAGGCTATCGATAGATTAGTTCTTCCCTGCAGGGGTGCACCAACTTACCCACCACGCTCGCTTAACTCCGGCTGGACACACTTTACTGGGTCATGCCCGGCCTCGGCTAAGCAACACGCCGCAACCCGACCTAGGCTCTAAAGAGAGGTCAGCACGACGGACTAACCTAAGCCCCCAGGGGTCTTGGGCCTTCGCCCTGGGAACCCTGCACGTTGCGAGGACGCTCCGGAAGCAGACCTAGCCCCCTTAATACAAGCGTAGGCTTAACCAGTCCAATCCAAAGCGGGCCGCTCCTTGCTGACGTCTATAGAGCTTTGGCTGATGTATACGACGCAGAACGCCCATACTATGCCCACGTGATGGTTAGTGCTATCAGGCCAGAGGCCCCTCTATGTAGTGTAGATCCTTGCTTGCTGAGTACTTCGGATGAGTACTCACGTTTGCTTTATTTTCTTTTTCTCCCCATATCCATTTGATGCCACCAGATGACGGAGCCCCTGAGATAGCTGCCTCCGTCGACGACTGCGGCTACTACTACTACCCTCCCGGCGAGTACTACTACGAGGAGCCGACTGACGACCAGGAGTAGGATTCGTAGGGTCCTAGGCAGGAGGCCTACGCCTTTCGATCGTAGTGTTTTATTTTGCCCCGCCTTTCTAAAGGCTTATCTTTATTTCTGTAATATATCTGTACCCAGATATCTGATGCTTCCGCTGACGCTTGTATGCCATCGAGCTATGTATTCAAACCCTCGAGGCCCTGGCTTGTAATATAAAGCTTGTATGAATTTATTTATGTTTTAGAGTTGTGTTGTCATATCTTCAAGTGAGTCCTTAGGCTTGATCGTGTGCATTTGCATGTATGGTTAGTGCATGATTAAGCCGGGGTCGTCACAGGTTGGTATCAGAGCCGACTGCCTGTAGGAATCCCCTTTTCCAACTCCTTGGTCGAAGTTGAGTCTAGTGGTCCAAAACTGTTTTACTAACTTGGTTGTGTGGCTTACGGGCCCATGTCGCCAATTGGGTGGTATTAGGATCTTTTACTCCTCGTCTATACTCTGGGAACTCGGATCTCTCTTCTGTTCGGGTTAAAGATTTTACTAACTCCAACATTAGGTTCTCGTAACCTCTTCTCCCGGAGAGCCCCCTCATTCCAGAAGATGGCGTATCATCATCAGAAGACTCCGAAGATACTCCCTGAAGTTTTCCGAGACCCTTTGCCCACTGCTTTTGCAGCTTACAAACACCAATAATCCTCGTGGATATCTACACATCCTTTCCGTTGTATTATCATGGCCAGTTACTCATGTATGTACGAGATACCCCGAAATACTCCCCGTTAAACCAGGAATCCTTTGAGCCTACTGCCGTGCAGCTTCTTTCGCACTACGGTTAATTCCTCACATTATCGGGGAACCGTTCATCCCCAGTTGTTCCTGTGATTCCTAAAGCACTTTGAACTATTATCTGATCTCCCGAGAATCCTCTGCAGCCTATTGCTCTTGAAAATCTTGCTTGCTTGCATTATGGTTAATTCCATATGTTTAGCAATCTTCGTTGACATTCCTCGTCATTTGCCATTTTGAGCCCCTTGATTCATTCTGCTGCGAATGCTTTCTAGCATCCGTCGATTCCTAGAATTCGTCCTTCCGGCACAGTCACCATTCCGGACATGAGCTGGTTCTCGGCCAATCAAGTATTGATTCATTGTCCAACTAAGCATGTACAACTCACTCGTCCCTCTGCCCAGGTGAACTAATTGTTACTCCAGGCTTTGGAAATCGTGGACCCTCTGAATTTTATACTTGGGTTGTTCAAGTGCTTCCTTAATTCGATGTGCTTGCCTCCCGTCCTTCCTTAGGAGGACTCTCAGGTGGGACCAGTTGTTAAAACCCTACCCCGTTAGTTCTCACGGATCACTTGATTCCTTTTGTGGACAATTATCCGACCGATTCTTTTCTATTCTAAGAACTTTATCGGTTCCTTCCCCGTTGACATTGCCTTTGGCACTGAAGCATTCTCTACTTTTTGCAGCCTGTATATCCGCCCTGCTTTCATGTCACGGAAAGATAGTGCATTCCTTCTCCTTATTGACCTGGGACTGACTACTGACCAGGACATGTCACGTAACCATGGGTGGAGATCTCTGCAAGATGGAATATTAAAGTTGTTCATCTAGTTCTATTCAACCTACTCATACTTGGTCAGAGCATTTGCTTCTGCTCCTTCGTTTCTGAACCATAACTCCTTTGTACTTAAACGTCGGGTTATTCTGATGTTTCTATAATCTGATGCCGTTACATTCTTTCTTCTTCTGGTTGAGTACCGCTACTCACGTCAGATCCTATGTCGTCTATCTAATCTTTTGTTGGATTATTATCCGACAATGTTTTTCATCTTCTATCCCTGAGAGTTCTTCCTCTGTTACAATTGCCTTCGGCAATGCGGTACCATTTAATTCTTTTCGTCCATATTCTATTATGAAATGTTGTTTGTTGCTTCTATAAGCGTGGGGTATAGATCCGTAAAATGCCCCTATGGGTTGAGTCTATGCCTTCGCTAGCTGTGAGAACCCACCAGGCTTCATGTGCCATAGCTTCTGTTGTTCCACTAGTTAAACTTTCAAACTCTAAACATTCTTAACAGAGAGCAGTGAATGAGAAGTTGTTCATTGAAGAAGTGGGAGTCGACCTTGAACCTTTGTGTTCATGCCCATGGACCCGATGTAGAACTTACCATGGAAGCTGCTCGCAAAAATAATTATTTCCTTGGTACAAGTTCATCTTGAATCAGTGAATTGATCCTTTGCAGTCGTCGTTCCGACCATACGTTCCCCTTGATTCCATTTCCCGGACAAGTTAAAATACTTGTCTTCTGCAGATCATTTCACCTGTCCAACCTCTATTCTGATCTACCATCGAGTATTACCCCTGGTATCTCGAGAATATAACAGGAACTACATAATTCCCTATGAGTTCTTCTTCTACTATCATTGATCACCAATTCCAATTTTCCCCGGGTTTTGAGTTGTCTGTCACTCGGTAACCCCGGTAAGTGAATCGATTCCGCACTCCGATTCAATAACTCTGAGTAATTTTCATTGCTTACGAGCTTAATAATCCTTTAAGTCATTCCTAGCCTAATCGGCTATATTCTTATCATGCCAACTTTTAACTGTGCTACCTGGTCTTTATGCCCGGAGCAACTTCCGACGATGAGCGAAGCTTACGTCGATCTTCCTCATCTTATCATTTCACCTCGAACAACAAGCTTGATTCTGAACTTGTATCATATCCGTGGTTCCAAAAACTTTTGGCTCCATCATTCCTTTTGCTTGATGTCATTGATGATCGATTACATCTTCATGAAACCTCTCAATAAATGTGTCGTGATCATCACCAATATTCTAAACTCTTCCAGGATATTAATCGAATTCATGTTGAGTAGTACCATCCTTGCCCCTTGATGATTTGGGATATCATCAACAACACTTTGGTCTTCTTCCCAACACATGGTTGATCATATCTTGGTTATACTTTGAGCTTCTTGCTATTCCCGCAATTGTTCCTTGAGTAATTCTTGTGATCTTCAACTCCATCCCTTTCTTAAAACACCATGCTATTGCGACCTTGAAGCATGACTGTGGTATTCCGAATATCAAGAAGAACATTGGGAGCGCAATGCTAAATGTTTCTTGATCTACTATCCAAACATCGTTGTGTTGGTAATATCAAGATTCTTCCCTCACCTCTTTGTCTAAATACTTTTGAACTTGCTGCCCTATCATGTATATCTTGCTCCGCTTTCCCTTGGAAAGGATATACTCCTAATTCTTATGAATAGACACATTCTTCCTTTACATTGTTATGTTTAATCCGATAATTTCATTTTCCTTTCCATTGTTTTGTTTAATCTTTCTTGTGATCTATATGACTTAAGAAAATCTTAATTCTCTGCTAATGGAAACACCTCGAGACACAACTCGGTCAGTACAACCCTGTTACTAATGTTGATGACATTCCGGTAACCCCCGATGGACGAGAACTTTGCCTATTGGTCCGCCTCGTTCAACGAGCAGGAAAATGGTTCTCTTCGTCTCGCGCCCTTGGTACCGATGTTGCCACCGACATAACTGACAGGCTATTCTCTGACATACATTATTGTCTTGACCGGTAAGATGCCACCGTTCTCCCTACTTTTGATCGGCATCCCCCATAGTTCCACAGGATCGGAACCTGACTCTCCTATACAACCTTGATTTCGAAATATTCTTTGCATATGACTTTGTGTGTTATCACGAGTCACTCTCCGACAGATGATCTATCCCCGATGCTCTGAACCCCCTTCTAACACTCTGTTCAGGTATCGATCATTTGTCTAGTCACTTGTCAACTCGAGAGAAACTTCCTGTCGCTTTCCCTGAGTTGTCCACCAGTTAATCGACATTGCAAAGATCAGTTCTTCCGAAGTTACCCTTACTTCCCCACTTAAATCTCGGGACGAGATTTCTTGTAGTGGAGGAGACTTGTAACATCCCCACTATCACACTACAGTGATCTCTCTCTAACAGTGGCCATGTTACCATGATCACTTAGTTAATCTGCCACCTGTCCAAAATCAAACCAAATTCAAATTTCAAATGCAAGTCAAATAATTATTTCTTCAAACAGCAAATCAAAATTGTTCCCACTATGGCAAATAATCCAGAGGCAATTATAAAATTATGACCAAAATTAATGGAATTAGTTAGTTGACTCTAGCAGCCTAAAACAGAACCAAAACAGAGATATTTAATCCCATTTCATTTAATAAAAATCCAAATGAAATCATATTTTCCCCAAACCAGTTTTTGGTGATAGGTACTAACGCACTGTAATTTATGAGCCAGGTCACTTGTTTTGTAAAAGTAGTTAAGTGGCTAAACAATTTGTGAAACAGAATAGAAAACAGAAAGAAAAACAAAACAGAAAATAGAGAAAAAGAAAAGGGGGGCAAAGGCCTACTGTGCACTTGGGCCGTAGGTGCACAGTAGCCAGCCCAGCCCATCTCGCCGCTCATCCCCTTCCTCCCTCCTCGTGTCAACGCTGCAGTCGCCCTGGTCGCCGATGCCGCACGCGTCGTCCATCCGCCGTCTCCCCGCGGTGGATAAGGTTCCCCGAGCCCCTGGCGAAACCCTAGCCACCCCCAGACTCCCCCTCGCTTTCTTCCTCGCCCGCTTTCTTCCTCCTCGCACAGCCACCCGAAGGGTCGCCGCCGTCCATCGCTCGATCTCGCGGCCACCGGCCACCCCGAGCTGCACCGCGTGTCCAGGAGGAGCGCTATCATCATCTACGTCGACTACATCTACTCGCTCGACCGGAGCCGCCCCAAATCGACTCCCTCGAGCTCTTCTTCTTCCTCTGCACCGACAAACGCCGTCGATGATTCCGGCCACGATGAGCCTCTCCGAGCAGGCTTGAGCACACCTGCAGGCTCACTATAAGCCCGCGCGCCTTTCCCCTCTCTCTCCCGCGCGTGTCCGTCGTCGTAGACACCACATTAGAGGTGACCGAACTCCACGCCGCTGGCGAGCTCGTCGCCGTGAACCCCCTCGTCGTCATGCTCAAACGAGCACGGCTTCCTGCTCGGTGTGTCTGCGCAAGACCAACGCGCCCACTCGCTCATCTCCTAGTGCCCTACAACGCCCGATCCGTCCACGCTCGAGCTCCGGCGAAGTTCCCGAGCTCACCGCCGTCGCCATAGGGCCTCTCCGACCACGAGACCGCCGCAGATCGACGCGGTTTGGTCTTCGCTTTCCAACGCGCCCAAATGCGCGGCGAACGAAGTCCCGTAGATGATTTCCGATGAGGTCCGAGGCCGCGCCGCCACGGATATGGTCGCCGGCGACTGGCCGCCGGCGCCGCTGATGTGTCAACGTCATTAACCACTAACCCGTGGCTCTGTGCTGCTGACTGGTGGGTCTCGCTCACTAATTAACTTCAGATTAGATTAAACACTAATTTATATTAAACTAAATGCCACTGACAGTAGGGCCCCACCACTAATTAAATCTGTAATTATATTAAGTTAAACCTAATTAACTTCTGCGAGGCTGACATGTGGGTCCCGCTGGACCCACAGGTCAGATTTGACTCTGGTCAATCGCACTGTAGAATGATGATGTCAGCGTTACATCATGCTGACATCATCCCACACTGTTTCGGATAATGTCAATTTAAATAATAAGTATACTTCCAGAAAATGCCTAAAATCTTTAGAAAATCGTAGAAAATAATCCGTAGCTCGGATCGAAAAACTTAATACATGAAAGTTGCTTAGAACGACGAGACGAATCAGAATACGATCTCTGTTTATCTGTCACATGCCCCTAACTACCTAGACATGTAACCTTCCTCTCCGGTTCATCTGTCTGATAGATGCCCAGAGCTGGGAAAATATCCTAGATATTTTCCCGCTTCACCTATGACGTGTATCGCTGTGTTAGGTCACCCCTAACACCGTGTAGTGCCATGTCTTGTTTTGTGATTACTTTCATTGTCGTGTGTTTATTTGTTTCTTCTCCCCCTTTCTCTCGATAGACCCCGAGACCGACGATGACCCGAAGATCATCTACCTCGTTGAAGACCAGTTGGTGTTTGCAAAGCAATCAGGCAAGCACCCCCCTTTTGAGCATTCCGATATCGCCCACTCTCTTCCCTCTTATGCTTGCATTAGAAGTTACTGCTGCTGCTGTTATCCTATTTCTGCTGCATAGCCTGTTTATTGTAACCTGCTATTGTTTCCTGCCTGCTTATCCTAAAATTGTTTAGTATAGTTTGGGTAGAGACCCAGCAGAGATCCCACATTATCGCGACTGCCCCGCTGGATCATTAGAAGACCCGATCAACGGGATCGAAGACCAGGCCCCGACACCGCACGTCACTTCCCCTTTGTTGCTCGACACTACTAGGTTACTATCGAGTGCCGAGGGTGATACCTCGTCAGCACTTCTGATGATAACCTTGTAGGTTAGTTAATCGGTCGTGGTCAGCGAGGGTGATTCCTCCTACACCACCCCCGATAACGACGTCGTCGTGCAACCTCTCAAGTGTGGACCTCGAGGGTGATTCCTCCTTCGTTCACCTTGACGGTATCATAAGAGGGAACTCCATCGAGGGTGATTCCTCCGGGTTCCCCTTGGTGTCAGACACACGGATACTTTGGTTACTATGACTGAACACTGAACCATGATACTAAAGATGGGTCGGCCCTGAGGGGTACCCGCGCGAGCTTAATTGTGAGTGATGTGGAATCGGGTGGACCTGGATGGTGCCCGAGAGTTGAACACGAGGCGTGGCCGGGCATTCTTAGCCCTTGCCGCAAGTCCTCGAGACGGGGCGACGGGATTGCATCTTTCGTGAGTCTCTGCTCGTTACCGCGCGCTCCTAATCCACTAACGGTTTGGATATTTGATCCGAGGGGCCTCTGGCCTGATAGCACTAACCATCACGTGGGCATAGTATGGGCGTTCTGCGTCGTATACATCAGCCGAAGCTCTATAGACGTCAGCGAGGAGCGGCCCACTTTGGATTGGACTGGTTAAGCCTGCGCTTGTATTAAGGGGGCTAGGTCTGCTTCCGGAGCGTCCTCGCAACATGCAGGGTTCCCAGGGCGAAGGCCCAAGACCCCTGGGGGCATAGGTTAGTCCGGCGTGCTGACCTCTCTTTAGAGCCTAGGTCGGGTTGCGGCGTGTTGCTTAGCCGAGGCCGGGCATGACCCAGTAAAGTGTGTCCGGCCGGATTTAAGCGAGCGTGGTTGGTAAGTTGGTGCACCCCTGCAGGGAAGAACTAATCTATCGATAGCCTGTCCTACGGTAACGGACACTCGGAGTTGTATCCCGATCGGTACAACTAGAACTTGAGATGATAACTGGATAGTATGGCTCTGGGATTGCTTTCTCGCAGGGAGTCGAGGAAGAATCTCTGGGCGAGGTTTATAACACTACTAATACTTTACATTATGTTAATCTGCACTCTTCTAATGCTGCAAGACCGATGAAGATGATTGAAGATGCTAGTCTTCGATAGAACTAGGCTCTCCCCTCTATTCTGGCATTTCTACAGCCCAGTCCACATAAACAGCCACCCTTTGAAAATGTTGCATATGTAGTGTAGACCCTTGCTTGCTGAGTACTTCGGATGAGTACTCACGTTTGCTTTATTTTCTTTTTCTCCCCATATCCATTTGACGCCACCAGATGACGGAGCCCCTGAGATAGCTGCCCCCGTCGACGACTACGGCTACTACTACTACCCTCCTGGCGAGTACTACTACGAGGAGCCGACTGACGACCAGGAGTAGGATTCGGAGGGTCCTAGGCAGGAGGCCTACGCCTTTCGATCGTAGTGTTTTATTTTGCCCCGCCTTTCTAAAGGCTTATCTTTATTTCTGTAATATATCTGTACCCAGATATCTGATGCTTCCGCTGACGCTTGTATGCCATCGAGCTATGTATTTGAGCCCTCGAGGCCCTGGCTTGTAATATAAAGCTTGTATGAATTTATTTATGTTTTAGAGTTGTGTTGTGATATCTTCAAGTGAGTCCTTAGGCTTGATCGTGTGCATTTGCGTGTATGGTTAGTGCACGATTAAGCTGGGGTCATCACAACGTCGACCCACTCAGAACAAATACCCAAATCCAATAGGCTCCTTTAGTAACACGCAGAGACGATCAGAGTTTCTGAAGCTCCGCCACAATATCACACTCGAGTGCCCTTCCGGCACACCCGACAACATAGATCCCCTGCGGGTACCCATCAGGGTCGACCCGCCTGTAACAAAGGTCAAAGTAACTATGTGGTCATATCATCAAAGGGGAAACCCCGAGGAATGATTCCACTCGATGAAATCATCAGGGTGAACGTAAGAGGCATCACCCTCGAGGTTCACACTGAGGGGTTGCACGACAGAGTCATATCGGAAGTGGAGAAGGAGGAATCATCCTCGATGACCACGACCAAACAGCTACACTGCAGAGTATTCATCAGGAGTGTGTTACGAGGTATCACCCTCGGCACTCGATAGTAACTATGTAGAGTCGTACAACTAAGGGGGTGAAGTGATGTGTCGGTCTCTGGTCGACGATCACACTGGTCGAGTCATCGATGATCAAGCAGGGGTAACAAGGGTAAGATGGTGGGGGTCACTGATGGTTCACTACCAACCTATACTAAATAGTTTAACATAGGCAGGTAAGGTAACAATAAACAGGTTACAAAAGCAGGCTATGCATCAGAATAGGAGCAAACATTAACAGTAGCAAAATCTAATGCAAGCAGGAGAAATGAAATGGGCGATATCTGGATGCTCAGGGGGGGGGGCTTGCCTGGTTGCTCTGGCAAGAAAGAGGGGTCGTCAACGGGCTGCTCGTCTGAAGCGTAGTCGTACCCAGCTGCAACATCGTCGGTCTCGGCGTCTATCGAGAGAGAAGGAGGGGGAAGAAACAATAAATTCACAGCAAAAATGCAAACAATATGTATGACATGCCTAAATGCTATGCAGAGGTGTTCTACTGCCTACCTAAATGATTTAGTTAATTTAGGAATTTATCCGGATTTATTTAATTAAAGTTGGGCACTATTCATTTATTGAAATCGATCTAAAAGTTCCATGTTTATCTAGCTAGGGGCATCTGATAGGAATACGGAGGGCGTATTCAGAATCGTATCGAAATTCTGAGCAACTTTCATATATAAATTATTTTCATCGGAGCTACGGTTTATTTTATATGATTTTCTAAAGTTTTAATTATTTTCTGAATTTAATTTAATTATTTAATCCAGCATTATCCAGAACAGTGTATGCTGACATCATCATGACGTCAGCCGTCAACAGGGCGTTGACAGGGTCAATCTGACATGTGGGTCCCACTTGTCATTGACTGTTTAGTTTAATTAGGGTTTAATTAAACTAACTACAAATTAATTAGACTAACTAATTAATTAGTTTAATTTAAATAGAGTTAATTAACTTAATTAATTAATTAATTATTATATATTTTACTCATTTCATTTTCTTTTTCTCTTTTTTTTAAACACGCTCTGTGGGCTGGGCCCCGTCTGTCAGCGGTACAGGGGCATCGGGCCCCACCTAGCAGTGGCACTGGGCCACTGCGGGTGCGCGGGCGTCGGGCACAGCCCGAGCGGGCGACGGGCGCGCGGGCGCGGTGTGGCGGGTCGGCGAGCGCGCAGCGGGAGGCATGCGGGTGCAGCAGCGCGCGGCGAGCGTGTGCGCCCGCGGCGTGGCTCGAGCGGCAGCAGGTCGCGGGCGGGGAGCGAGACAGGGCAGCGAGCAGGGGGTGCGGGGAAGAGGAGGCCGGGGCCGGAGCGAGATGCGAACGGCGGCGGGCGCAAGCGCCGAACGGAGCTGCGGGACGACTCGTGCGGGCGACGGGGGAGCGCGCGGTGAGCGTTTCTAGTGTGCGAGCGGCGACGGGGTTCGAGGGAGCACGGGCCCCGCAGGCAGAGCGCGAGCGCGGTCGCCGCGAGCGCTGGTCGTGGCGAGTGCGGTCGGTGCGGGCGGGCGATGAGGCGAGCGAGGCCGCGGTGAGCACAGGGGGGGAAGAGGAGGGGGCGGGGCGACGGAGGCCGTGGCTTCACCGTGGGCATGCAGGGTCAAGGCAGCGCGGGGGGGGGGGGGTCGAGGAGGAGGACGGGGACGGCAAGGCGGCGGTGGTCGGCGAGGCGTCGACGGGGACGAGGGCGAGGCGGCGGCGTCGTGGGCGGGGGCGGCGTCGTGGGCGCGTCGGGGCGATGGGATCGGGAGGGTTTGCCCCGATCCAGATCGGGCAGAGGAGGGAGAGGGAGGAGTGCGAGGGGGGGGGGGAAGTGGGGGGCGATGGGCTAGGGTTTCGGTGGCTCGGGGGAGCCATACAGGGGAGGGGGAAAGTGGGCCGGCCTGGCAGGCCACTGGCTGGGCTGAGGCCTAGTTGGCCTGGGGGTTTTTCTTTTTATTTTTGTTTTATTTCTTTTTCTTATTTTCTTTTCTCTTATTTTCTGTTTTGCAAATAGTTAGGCCACCAAACGACTTTAGCAAAATAGGTGACTTGTACCATTAAATGTTATGCATTATATACTACTGCCAAAAATTGGTTTGGAGACAAATGGAGTTCACTCAAATTTTGTGTTAAATAAGATGTATTAATCCTTGCTGTTTTGGTAATGTTAGAGTCACCTAATTAATTTATTAATTGTTGGTTACAATTTTAGAATGGTCCCTAGAATATTTGTCACCTAATGAACATTTTAGTTTCTATGTTTGAACCACTTTTATTTTCCAATTTAATTTAATTTGAATTTTTGAGTTAGGAGTTGAAATGCAATATGATGCAAATGATGATTAGGCACTGTTAATCATGCTGACTTGTCATTATCAAAAGGTGATCACTGTGGCTAATGACATGGGGTGTTACAATTCTCCTCATCTATCAAGAATTCTCGTCCCGAGAATTAAGAGGAAGACTGGAAGAAGGCGGGGTATTCTTCGCGAAGACGATCCTCGCGTTGCCAAGTTGCTTCATCTTCAGAATGATTCGACCACTGGACCTTGAGGAATTTGATTGACTTCTGGCGAGTCCGGCGTTCAGCTTGATCAAGAATACGGATGGGATATTCTGGATAAGACAGATCTTCTCGTAATTCAAGCATTTCATGATCCACAGCTCGAATAGGATCCTTGAAGCAGCGACGGAGTTGGGATACATGAAAAACATCATGCACTTGAGAAAGATTTGGCGGCAATTGCAATTGATATGCCACTTCTCCTCGACGGGCAAGAATACAGAATGGGCCAATGTAGCGAGGAGCTAACTTGCCTTTGACTCCGAACCGATGAGTACCTTTCAAAGGGGTGACGCGGAGGTAAGCTTGCTCGCCTGGCTGATAGACCATTTCCTTGTGCTTTCGGTCATAGTTGCTCTTCTGACGAGACTGAGCAGTTTTCAGATGTTCACGGACAATGCGGACTTGTTCTTCTGCTTGCTGAACAATGTCCGGTCCGACGAGTGAGCGTTCCCCAGTTTCTGACCAATTCAGAGGGGCTCGACACTTACGTCCGTAAAGAACTTCAAACGGTGCCATCTTCAGACTAGCTTGATAGCTATTGTTGTAAGAGAATTCAGCATACGGGAGAGATTCCTCCCATTTCTTACCGAAGGAGATGACGCAAGCTCGAAGCATATCTTCAAGCACTTGATTAACTCGTTCGACTTGACCCTGTGACTGAGGGTGAAAAGTGGTACTGAACGACAGGTGAGTTCCCATAGCTTCTTGGAAACTATTCCAGAATCTGGAGGTAAAGAGGCTGCCACGATCAGAACTAATCTCCAACGGAACACCGTGGAGTGACACAATCCGGGAAACATACAATTCTGCTAACTGACAAGCAGTGATTGTCTCCTTAACTGGCAGAAAGTGAGCCACCTTCGAGAATCGGTCAATGACGACAAAGATAGCATCATGACCCTTCTGAGATCTGGGAAAACCAGTAATGAAATCCATTTGGACCTTGTCCCATTTCCATTCAGGAATATCAAGGGGTTGCAGAGTTCTAGCAGGCCTTTGATGTTCTGCTTTAATGCGGCGACAGACGTCACACTCAGAAACATAACGAGCAATGTCTCGCTTCATATTAGGCCACCAGTATCTCTGACAAATGTCACGGTACATCTTTGTGCTACCAGGATGAATTGACAGAGGAGTGTCATGAGCTTCTTTCATAACGTGTTCTCTCTCATCCTTGAATTTGGGTACGAAGAGATGGTGTTGGAAAAATAGGATCCCATCCTTATCAAGATGGAATTCCGACGGCTTTCCTTTTTCGAGGTATCGCTTAATCCTTTCAATTTCAGAGTCATACCGTTGCATAGTCTTAATGCTGTGTTCTAAATCTGGTTCCACAACCAAGGTATTGAGATGACTCTGTGGAACAATGTGGAGGTTAAATTTGCGAAGCTCTTCATAAAGCATAGGTTGTGCTTCCTGAACCATAAGATTGTTGCAATAAGCCTTACGACTCAAAGCATCGGCCATTACATTAGCCTTGCCAGGGGTGTATGAGATATTCATATCATAATCAGCAATTGTCTCGAGCCATCTTTGTTGATGAAGGTTCAGATCTGGTTGAGTATATAAATACTTCAAACTTTGATGATCCGTGTATATCTCGCAACGATTACCGAGAAGGTAATGTCGCCATAGGTTCAGAGCATAAATAACCGCAGATAGTTCAAGGTCATGCACTGGATAAATTTCTTCATGAGGAGGCAATTGTCGAGAGGCATAAGCAATCACTTTATGCTCTTGCATTAGGACACAGCCTAATCCTTGATGAAATGCATCACAATATATCACGAAATCCTTCTGGGAATCCGGGGGTGCTAGCACTGGGGCAGATGTTAACTTATCTTTTAGCGTCTGAAAGCTTTCTTGACATTTTTCTGTCCACTCAAATTTAACACCTTTGTGGAGCAGATCAGTAAGTGGCTTTGCAATGTTGGAAAAGTTCTCAACGAATCGACGGCAATAACTAGTGAGTCCGAGAAAACTTCTGACTTGCTTAACATTCTTCGGGGGAGTCCAATCAAGAATAGCCTGTACTCGCTCGGGGTTAACAGCAATGCCATTCTTGGAAATCACATGACCAAGGTAGGTCACTTCAGATAACCAGAATTCACACTTGGAGAATTTAGCATACAACTGATATTCTCGTAGCTTCTCCAATACAAGCCGAAGATGTTCAGCATGTTCTTCTTCATTCTTGGAATATATAAGGATATCATCCAAATAAACCATGACAAATTTGTCGAGGTAATTTATGAAGATATAGTTCATCAACCGGGAGAAGGTTGCTGGAGCATTTGTTAAGCCAAATGACATGACAGTGTACTCATAAGAGCCATATCGAGTAACAAAGGCCGTCTTCAGAATATCCTCTTCGTGAACTCGGATCTTATGATAACCCAACCTCAAGTCGAGTTTCGAGAAGACAGCGGATCCAGCAAGCTGATCATAAAGATCATTGATCCGGGGCAGTGGGTATTTATTCTGGATTGTGGCTTGGTTAATGGGCCGGTAATCTTGAACCAATCGGTTAGTTCCATCCTTCTTCTTAACGAAGAGTGAAGGTGCTCCCCAAGCAGAGGAACTAGGGTGGATGAAACCTTTCTTAAGTGACTTGTCAATTTCTTCCTTAAGCTCAAGGAGTTCATGCGGCGGCATCTTATAAGGACGCTTCGCAATAGGGGTAGTGCCAGGCTTCAAGTCAATGACAAACTCGACAGCCCTAACCGGGGGTATTCCTGGAAGTTCTTCTGGAAAAACGTCCGAAAAATCTCGAACGACAGGAACGTTCTCGATTCCTTCCAGAGGTGAGGCGTTCAAAGCATTCAGAGCATATATCTGAGCTTCAACATCTCGAGTAATTCGGGCGGTGTAGTTCACTATCTCATCGGAGGGGTGAAGAAGTTGGATGACTTTTGTGGCACAATTGATCGAAGCTATATGAGCTTTCAACCAATCCATTCCGAGGATGAGGTCTATGGTGGAAGACTTCAGGATAATGGGCGAAACAAGGAATTCCAACCCTTTAATTTCAACGGGGACATCATGTGCCATCATAGTGGTTTGACACTGGCCGCCAGGGGTGCGGATAACTACTGGCAGATTCATCTTTTGAAATGCAATGTCATGAGATAATGCAAATGCTTCTGACATGAATGAATGCGATGCTCCTGAATCAAATAATACAGAAGCGGGTACTGAGTTAACGAGAAGGGTACCCATCACAGTAGCAGGTTGATCCTGGACTTCTTCAATATCAATGTTGTAAGCATGTCCACGATCATGTGCAGCAGACCCAGTATTATAGTTGCAGGTCTGCTTGTTGCCACGACCATTGCCACAGCCAGCACGAGGAAAAGCCAACTGATTCTGAGTCTGGCGGCAGTCTCTAGCATGGTGACCTGGTTTGCGGCACTTGAAGCACATACCATCTTCAGGACGAAGAGGGGCATTTTGTTGAATAGCTTGAACTCTTGGCTGCCTCGGTGGTGGAGGAGGCAGACGTGGTGCAGCATAGTTGTTCTTTGGCGCAGGGGCATTTGGACGGAACACATTGTTGGGAATCCAGACTCGACGCTTCTGTGCTGAGCCCGAAGATGAGCCAGCATCACGATAGCGCTTCTGCGAGTCCTTATGCTTCATCTGAGCGGTCTCAACTAGAATAGCCTTGTTCACAAGAGTAGAAAAATCGTTGAAGTCTTGAGCAGCAAGGGCAAGCTCGAGGTCTGGGTGGAGTCCATTACGGAACTTCTCTTGTCTACGGGCATCCGTGGCGATGTCTTCTTCAGCATAGCGGGAAAGGTCAAGGAATTCCCGCTGATAAGCTTCGACAGTCTTGTTGCCCTGAGTGAGGTTGCGGAACTGGGTCTTCATCCGGTCCATAATTCCCAGAGGAATATAACGGGCACGGAAAGCAGCCTGGAACTCATACCAGGTAACCACTGTTCCAGCGAGGAGTGTACGCTTGTGGGTGTCCCACCATTGGGCAGCGGGACCCTTTAGGAAAAAGGTCGTGAAGGTGACGAAGTTGGCAGGGGCGACATTAGCAGACTCCATCTCGTGAGTGATGTCGCGGAGCCACTCATCAGCATCCAGTGGCTTGTCAGAGTTGCGGAACTGAGTGGGGTTGAGTCGCATAAACTCTGTCAAAGTTATTGAAGCAGGGTTCTGGTTCTGGTTGTTCTGATGCGGAAAATGAGCCATGATCTGGCTCTGATACCAGCTTGTGATGCCCCCGACTCAATCATGCACTAATCATACACGCAAACATGCATGATCAAGCACAGGGACTCACGGGAAGATATCACAACACAACTCTAACACAATTTAAACGGAGATCCACAATATTACAGACTAGGGATCATGAAGATCCAAATACATAAGTCAGTCATACAAATAATATCTGAGTACAGACATAGTTAGACAAGTTTTGCCTTAAGAAGGCTAGCACAAATAACGACTCTAGATCGATAGGCGTAGGCCTCCTGCCTGGGAGCCTCCGATCCTACTCCTGGTCGGCTGGCTCGATCCAGTAGTAAGTGTTGTTGGGACCCTCCTGGTAGTAAGCTCCTGTGGTGGAATCTGGCTCCGGGGCTCCATCGTCTGATGTATCATCAAAGTGGGGTATGGGGAAAAAGAAGTAACAAAGCAACCGTGAGTACTCATCCGAAGTACCCAGCAAGCAAGGATCTACACTACATATGCAACATTATCAAAGGAGAAAAGGCTGTATATGTGGACTGGGCTGCAGAAATGCCAGAATAGAGAGAAGGCCTAGTCCTACCGAAGACTAGCATCTTCAAGCATCTTCACGAAGCCACCATCTCGCAGCAATAGAAGAGAGTAGAATAGCATTTTATTAAGCAAACATGTTGAAGCAAGCCTAGAGATCCTTCCTCGACTCCCAGCGAGAAAGCGATCCCGAAGCTTCAATTAAGTAACAAGTATCCAGTTCAAGTAGTAGATTGGGATAAACAAACTGAGCGTCCTTTACCGTAGGACCGGTTATCGATAGATTATTCATCCCTGCAGGGGTGCACTACTGTTACCCAACACGCTCCATCACCTCTGGCCGGACACACTTGCTGGGTAATGCCCGGCCTCGGGAGATCAACATGAAGCAACGCCCTACCTAGGCTCAGCAGAGAGGTCAGCACGCCGGACTAACCTATGCACCCAGAGGTCTTGGGCCATCGCCCTGGGCACCCTGCGCATTGCGAGACTGGCCGAGGTGCAGGCGCGACACTGAACTCGTCTGTCAAGTATCCAGCCCAATCCCAACAATCAGCCCGCACGGTGAACCGTGATGTCTGAGGAGCTTTCGGGAGAAACGTATGACGTAGAGGGCCCCATAAACCATAATCCCGCGTGGTGGTAGTGCGTATAGGGCACGTCGACCCACTCAGATCAAATACCCAAATCCAATAGGCTCCTTTAGTAACACGCGGAGACGATCAGAGTTTCTGAAGCTCCGCCACAATATCACACTCGAGTGCCCTTCCGGCACACCGACAATATAGATCCCCTGCGGGTACCCATCAGGGTCGACCCGCCTGTAACAAAGGTCAAAGTAACAGTGTGGTCATATCATCAAAGGGGAAACCCCGAGGAATCACCCTCGGTGATTCCACTCGATGAAATCATCAGGGTGAACGTAAGAGGCATCACCCTTGAGGTTCACGCTGAGGGGTTGCACGACAGAGTCGTATCGGAAGTGGAGAAGGAGGAATCACCCTCGATGACCACGACCAAACAGCTACACTGCAGAGTATTCATCAGGAGTGCGTTACGAGGTATCACCCTCGGCACTCGATAGTAACTATGCAGAGTCGTACAACTAAGGGGGTGAAGTGATGTGTCGGTCTCTGGTCGACGATCACACTGGTCGAGTCGTCGATGATCAAGCAGGGGCAACAAGGGTAAGATGGTGGGGGTCACTGATTGTTCACTACCAACCTATACTAAACAGTTTAACATAGGCAGGTAGGGTAACAATAAACATGTTACAAAAGCAGGCTATGCATCTGAATAGGAGCAAACATTAACAGTAGCAAAATCTAATGCAAGCAGGAGAAATGAAATGGGCGATATCTGGATGCTCAAGGCGGGGGGGGGGGGGGGGGGGGGCTTGCCTGGTTGCTCTGGCAAGAAAGAGGGGTCGTCAACGGGCTGCTCGTCTGAAGCGTAGTCGTACCCAGCTGCAACGTCGTCGGTCTCGGCGTCTATCGAGAGAGAAGGAGGGGGAAGAAATAATAAATTCACAGCAAAAATGCAAACAATATGTATGACATGCCTAAATGCTATGCAGAGGTGTTCTACTGCCTAACTAAATGATTTAGTTAATTTAGGAATTTATCTAGATTTATTTAATTAAAGTTGGGCACTATTCATTTATTGAAATCGATCTAAAAGTTCCATATTCATCTAGCCAGGGGCATCTGACAGGAATACGGAGGGCGTATTTAGAATCGTATCAAAATTCTGAGCAACTTTCATATATAAATTATTTTCATCGGAGCTACGGTTTATTTTATATGATTTTCTAAAGTTTTAATTATTTTCTGAATTTAATTTAATTATTTAATCCAACATTATCCAGAACAGTGTATGCTGACGTCATCATGACGTCAGCCGTCAACAGGGCGTTGACTGGGTCAATCTGACGTGTGGGTCCCACTTGTCATTGACTGTTTAGTTTAATTATGGTTTAATTAAACTAACTACAGATTAATTAGACTAACTAATTAATTAGTTTAATTTAAACAGAGTTAATTAACTTAATTAATTCACTAATTAATTAATTTATTATTATTATTTATTTTACTAATTTCATTTTATTTTTCTCTCTTTTTTTAAACACGTTCTGTGGGCTGGGCCCCGTCTGTCAGCGGTACAGGGGCATCGGGCCCCACCTGGCAGTGGCACTGGGCCACTGTGGGCGCGCGGGCGTTGGGCACAGCCCGAGTGGGCGGCGGGCGGGCGCGCGGGCGCGGTGTGGCGGGTCGGCGAGCGCGCAGGAGGAGGCGCACGGGTGCAGCAACGCGGCGAGTGTGTGCGCCCGCGGCGCGGCTCGAGCGGCAGCAGGTCGCGGGCAGGGAGCGATGACAAGGCAATGAGCAGGGGGTGCAGGGAAGAGGAGGCCGGGGCCGGAGCGAGATGCGAACGGCGGCGGGCGCAAGCGCCGAACGGAGCTCCGGGACGACTCGTGCGGGCGACTAGGGAGCGCGCGGTGAGCGTTTCCAGGGTGCGAGCGGCGACGGGGTTCGAGGACGCGCGGGAGGGCGGGCCCCGCAGGCAGAGCGCGAGCGCGGTCGCCGCGAGCGCTGGTCGTGGTGAGTGCGGTCGGTGCGGGTGGGCGATGAGCGAGCAGTCCCGCGGTGAGAACAGGGGGGGGGAGAGGCGGGGCGGGGCGAGACGGAAGCCGTGGCCTCACCGTGGGCATGCAGGGTCAGGCAGCGGGGGGGGGGGGGGGGGGGGGTCGAGGAGAGGACGGGACGGGGACGGCGAGGCGGCATGGTCGGCGAGGCGTCGACGGGGACGAGGGCGGGCGGCGGCATCGTGGGCGCGGGCGGCGTCGGCGCGTCGGGGCGATGGGATGGGGGGGGGGGTTTGCCCCGATCCGGATCGGGCAAAGGAGGGAGAGGGAGGAGTGCGAGGGGGGGAGAAGTGGGGGGCCATGGGCTAGGGTTTCAGTGGCTCGGGGGAGCCATACAGGGGAGGGGGAAAGTGGGCCGGCCTGGCAGGCCACTGGCTGGGCTGAGGCCCAGTTGGCCTGGGGGGGTTTTCTTTTTCTTTTTGTTTTATTTCTTTTTCTTATTTTCTTTTCTCTTATTTTCTGTTTTGCAAATAGTTAGGCCACCAAACGACTTTAGCAAAATAGGTGACTTGTACCATTAAATGTTATGCATTATATACTACTGCCAAAAATTTGTTTGGAGACAAATGGAGTTCACACAAATTTTGTGTTAAATAAATGTATTAATCCTTGCTGTTTTGGTAATGTTAGAGTCACCTAATTAATTTATTAATTGTTGGTTACAATTTTAGAATGGTCCCTAGAATATTTGTCACCTAATGAACATTTTAGTTTCTATGTTTGAACCACTTTTATTTTCTAATTTAATTTAATTTGAATTTTTGAGTTAGGAGTTGAAATGCAATATGATGCAAATGATGATTAGGCACTGTTAATCATGCTGACTTGTCATTATCAAAAGATGATCACTGTGGCTAATGACATGGGGTGTTACACTGGCGGTGAGAGCTTTCGGGTTCGAAGGAAAACGGCGGAGGGGGAAGGAGGAGTGGGGGCTCACTGGCGTTGCAGAGAAGGCCCCAGGACGGCTCGAGGTGGCCGGAGATGACTGAATCGGCGGCGGTAGTGGCGGAGGGCGTCGGGGAAGACGAGCTCGAGGGCGTCGCCTCGTTGCTTCTCCGGGCGAATGAGCAGGTGGAGACGATGGAGTCGAGCGCGGGGAGGTCATCGGACCGGTTGGAGCGGCGAGAGGGAGGCGGTGGCCGCATGCAATGTCGAGGCAGCGGCGACGGCGTTCGGGCATGGCGGATCTGAGGAGGGGGAGAGGAAGGATAGGGCGAGCGAGTGGGTGAGGGGCTAGGGTTGCGCCAGGGGGTGCGCAGGGCCTCGCCCTTATCCTCCACGCGGGCGCGGCGACGCGCTGTCGAGCAAGCGAGCAGGGGGGCCAGGCGCGGGTGTGCGGCAGAGGACGACAGCGAGCGGGGAGGAGCAGTGGGAGGTGGGAGATGCTGCGGGATGGGCTGGGCCTCCCTGTGCACTCGAGGCCCAGCACAGTGGGCCTTTTTCTTTTTCTTTCCTTTCTGTTTTCTTTTGTTTTTCTGCTATTACAAAAATGTGTGGCCCCAATTATAGTTTTGTAAAATAGGTAATTTGGTCCAATAAATACAGTGCATTATTACCTATCACCAAAAACTGGTTTGGGCAAAAATATAATTTCATAATTAATTTAGATTAAATAAAAGGTTATTAAATGTTGCTGTTAGCCACAGTTTGAGGTTGTTAGGGTCACTTAACTAATCCCATTAATGTTGGTTACATTTTATAATTGCCTTTGGATTATTTGCAACATCATGTACATTTTAGTTTTGCTGTTTGAAAAAATAATTATTTGACTTGCATTTTGAATTTTGAATTGAAGTTGAATTATTTCCTAATGCAATTTCATGAAGATGATCATGATGACATGACAATCAATGAGCTTAACAACAGGGTGAAGATCTGGGGATGTTACAAATCTCCTCCATTACAAGAAATCTCGTCCCGAGATTTAAGTGGGGAAGTAAAGGGTAACTTTGGGAGAACTGACCCTTGTAGGGTTGATTATCTGGTGGACAATTCAGGGGGTGAGGCAGAAATATCTCTCGAGTTGAAACTTAGGAAACATCGAGATCAAAGTATGAAGGTACAATAAGAAGTTTCAAGCGAATGGACATCTGATCGATACCTGAACAGAGTGTGAGATGGGGGTTCAGAGCATCGGGAATAGACCATCTCTCGAAGGGTGGCTCGTGATAACACACAAAGTCAAGTGCAAAGAATATTTCGGAATCAATGTTGTACAGGAGAGTCAGGTTCCGATCCTGTGGAACTGTGAAGAGGGTCGATCAAGAGTAGGGAGAGCGGTGTCATCTTGCCGGTCATGACAACAATTAAGCAATGTAATAGATACTTAACAGTAGTCAATTAAGACGTACAGATCCATACACAGAGTCGGTTACATGCGGACAACATAACGGCGCAAATTTAATAGCTAGGCATGCTAGGCGGCGCGCAGGCACGCGGTAAGGAAGTACACAACGAGACATAGCAAAGGCTACATCAACGTCGAGGGAAACCACTGAAACGGGGTAACTGCAAGTGCGGACGACGAATGGCCGTCGCAGGAAAATCATGCTCTCCATGTGCACTCTTATGCAGAATACGGTCTCGAGCTGGAAGAAGAGGTCCACGTGCAGGTGTGTGACCTCCAACAGCAGGCCAATCAATACCAGTATACATCTGAGTCCTGCGCGGGTAAAGGATGTACTCTGGATGTATCCCTGCATGAACAGCTGGTAGCAACTGCGTCATAGCATCGTAGAGGCGTGCTCGAGTGGCAAACAACTCGACGGCAAGCGCCCGGACAGTGCGATCCAGAGCTTGAGTGCACTGAATCAGAACCTGCGGGTCGTAACGACGACGCTCGTACGGGGCACAGATAGTTGTGTAGTACCCAGTAGCATCTCCAGCTGGGGCATACGGAATGTATCGGAACTCAGAGTCATCCAAGCTAATGCTGAGCTCTCCTCATAGACGTGCGACAGCAGAGTAGGCGGCATCATGGACTGCCATCTCAATCGTCACGCCGATACTGTGGAAAAGGTGCAGCTCAGTGTCTGAGTCATCTTGCTGATCATAGATACGAACATCTGCATGGTGCTGCTCCTGGTTGAACTCGCGGTAATCCTCGTAGACCATGTACTCGGGGTACCAGCGGTAGCCTAGTCTGGTCAGGAGGGCGATCAGGACAGCTGGAAAACCAGGGGCATCACGAGCCCAAGTGCGAAGCACAAGCTGCATCGCAGGGCGTGGTGGAAACAAACGATCCATCTGAAACAAAGGAAATTCAGGATTGTCAGAAGACAATGAGAATTATAATACAACTCGGAGAGAAAGGTTAAACAAACCAATGGAAAGGAAGGTGATTATCAGACTAATCAGATCAATGGTAAGGAATAAGCACAGATATCCAGCTCTCCGGGTAGATAAGATTTACGAGATCCTAAGTGTCGGCGTTAGTAAAATTCATTTAACCAGAAAAGAAGAGAGATCAGAGTCCCAGAGTATAGACGAGGAATAAAAGATCCTAATACCACCCAATGGCGACGTGGGCCCGTAAGCCACACAGCCAAGTTAGTAAAACAGTTTTTCGAATACTAGACTCAACTTCGGCCAAGGAGTTGGAAAGAGGGATTCCTACAGGCAGTCGGCTCTGATACCAACCTGTGACGCCCCCGACTCAATTGTGCACTAATCATACACGCAAATGCACACGATCAAGCCTAAGGACTCACTTGAAGATATCACAACACAACTCTAAAACATAAATAAAGTCATAAAAGCTTTATATTACAAGCCAGGGGCCTCGAGGGCTCGAATACACAAGCTCGCATACAAGCGTCAGCGGAAGCATCAGATATCTGAGTACAAATATAAAAGAAAACACAGATAAGCCTTTAAGAAGGCGGGGCAAAAGAAACACTACGATCGAAAGGCGCAGGCCTCCTGCCTGGGACCCTCCAAACCTACTCCTGGTCATCAGCCAACTCGTAGTAGTAGCCATCCTCGGGGTGGTAGTAGTGATCGTCGACAGGGGCAGCTGGCTCCGGGGCTCCATCATCTGGTCGCATCAATCAGGTATGGGGAAAAAGAGGAAGCAAAGCAACCGTGAGTACTCATCTGAAGTACTCAGCAAGCAAGGATCTACACTACATATGCAACGTTATAAAAGAGAGGCTGTATACATGGACTAGGCTGCAGAAATGCCAGAATAGAGAGAAGGCCTAGTCCTATCGAAGACTAGCATCTTCAAGAAGCCACCATCTTGCAGCAATTAGAAGAGTACAGAAAAGCATTTTATTAAGCAAGCATGTTGAGGCAAAGCCTAGAGATCCTTCCTCGACTCCCTGCGAGAAATCGATCCCGGAGCTTCAATTAATTAAACAAGTATCTAGTTCAAGTAATAGATCGGGATACCAAACTGAGCATCCTGTTACCGTGGACACGACTATTCGAATATATCACTTCCCTGCAGGGGTGCACTACTGTTACCCAACACGCTCGATCACCTCTGGCCAGACACACTTGTTGGGTAATGCCTGGCCTCGGGAGATCGACACGAAGCAGCGCCCTACCTAGGCTCAGCAGAGAGGTCAACACGCCGGACTGACCTATGCACCCAGGGGTCTTGGGCCATCGCCCCGGGCGCTCCTGCGCATTGCGAGACTGGCCGGGGAGCAGGCGCGACACTGAACTCGTCAGTGAAGTATCCAGCCCAACCCCAACAATCAGCCCACACGGTGAACTGTGACGTCTGATGAGCTTTCGGGAGAAACGTACGACGTAGAGGGCCCCATAAACCATTATCCCACGTGGTGGTAGTGCGTATAGGCCATTGGCCAACTCAGATCAATTACCCAAATCCGTTAGGCGTATTTAATAACTCGCGAAGACAATCAGAGTTTCTGATGCTCCGCCACAATATCTCTCTCGGGTGCCCTCCTGGCAAACCCGACTGCATAATTTCCCCGCGGGTACCCCTCAGGGTCGACCCGCCTGCGACATAGGTCAAAGTAACCGTGTGGTCATAACATCAAGGGGAAAACCCCGAGGAATCACCCTCGGTGGATTCCACTCGATGAAATCAGCAAGGTGAACGTAGGAGGAATCACCCTCGAGGCTCACACTTGAGGGGTTGCATGACAGAGTCATATCGGGAGTGGTGAAGGAGGAATCACCCTCGATGACCATGACCGAACAGCTACACTGCAGAGTTATCATCAGGAGTGCGTTACGAGGTATCACCCTCGGCACTCGATAGTAACTATGTAGAGTCGTACAACAAAGGGGGGGGGGGGGGTGAAGTGAGGTGTCGGTCTCTGGTCGTCAATCACGTTGATCGAGTCATCGATGATGAAGCAGAGGCAACAAGGACAAAGTGGGGGTCACTGATGGATCACTAAACAACCTATACTAAGCAGTTTAGGTTAAGCAGGTAGGTATCAATAAGCAGGTTACAAAAAGCAGGCTATGCATCAGGATAGGAGCAATCAATTACAGTAGCAAAATCTAATGCAAGCATGAGAGAATAGAATGGGCGATATCAGATTGATCAAGGGGGGGAGGCTTGCCTGGAAGCTCTGCTGAGAGGGGCTGTTCGTCAGAAGGCTGCTCGTCCGGAGCGTAGTCATACTCTGCTGCGTCGGTGTCGGTCTCGGCGTCTATCGAGAGAGAAGGAGGGGGAAAGAAACATTAAATTCATGACAAAAATGCAAACAATATGCGTGACATGCCTAAATGATATGCAGTGGTGTTCTACTGCCTAACTAGATGATTTAGTTAATTTAGGAATTTATTTGGATTTATTTTATTAAAGTTGAGCACTATTCATTTATCGAAATCAGTCTAAAAGTTCCATGTTCAGGTAGTTAGTGGCATCTGACAGCAATACGAAGGGCGTATTCGGATTCGTCTCGTCGTTCTGAGCAACTTTCATGTACAAAGTATTTTCATCCGAGCTACGGTTTATTTTCTATGATTTTCTAAAGTTTTAATCATTTCTGGAATTAAATTAATTATTTAATTATGAATTATCCAAAACAGTGTGGGATGATGTCAGCATGATGTAGGTGTGACGTCAGCAGTTTGCTGACCAGTCAAACTTGACCAGTGGGTCCAGTGGGTCCCACTGGTCAGCCTCACAGTAGTTTAATTAGGTTTTATTTAAACTAATTAGGATTAATTAAGGGTGGGGCCTACTGGTCAGTGTCTAATTTACTAATTAAATTAATTAACCGATTTAACTAACATTTTAACTAATTAAGAGGTGGGGCCTACACGTCAGCGACTCAGGGGCTAATCCCGGTCAAACCTGACGCTGACCGGGGTTTGACCCCGTGGTAGGGCCCGCTGTCAGTGGCTGTGGGGGGTCTAATTAGCGGTGATTAGGCCTAATGATAGTGCCACGTTGGCACTCACTGGAGCTCGGCCGGCGACGACCAAAGCAGCGGCGACGGACTCGCCGGACTTCGCTACGGACAGCGGCTGGACGCGCAAAGACCACCAGAAGGTAGCCCGCGCTCGTGCGGATCCATGGGAGCAGGCGGCTGGGTGAGGGGTGGCCGGAGCTCACCGGAACTGAGCTCGCGGCGGCCGCCGGAATTTTGGTGAGCTCGGTTTCGAGCACACAGGGCACGAGGGGAGGAGTTGGTTGGCGCGTTCGGTGCCGGGGAGCTCCAGGAACTCGGGGCAAAGCTCGGTTTTGAGCTTAGCGTACGATGGTCACGGCGGAGCCATGGCCAGTGGTGAGAGCTTTCGGGTTCGAAGGAAAATGGTGGCTATGAGGCACGGCGAGCCAATGCAGAGGGGGAAGGAGGAGTGGGGGCTCACTGGCATTGCAAAGAAGGCCCGGGGACGACTCGAGGTGGCCGGAGATGACCGAATCGGCGGCGGTAGTGGCAGACGACATCGGGGAAGACGAGATCGAGGGCGTCGCCTCGTTGCTTCTCTGGGCGAATGAGCAGGTGGAGACGTTGGAGTCGAGCGCGGGGAGGTCGTCGGACCGGTCGGAGCGGCGAGAGGGAGGCGGTGGCCGCGTGCAATGTCGAGGCAGCGGCGACGGCGTTCGGGCATGGCAGATCTGAGGAGGGGGAGAGGAAGGAGAGGTCGAGCGAGTGGGTGAGGGGCTAGGGTTGCGCCAGGGGGGTGCGCAGGGCCTCGCCCTTATCCTCCACACGGGCGCGGCGATGCGCTGTCGAGCAAGCGAGCAGGGGGGCCAGGCGCGGGTGTGCGGCAGAGGACGATAACGAGCGGGGAGGAGCAGTGGGAGGTGGGAGATGCTGCGGGATGGGCTGGGCCTCCCTGTGCACTCGAGGCCCAACACAGGGGGCCTTTTTCTTTTTCTTTCCTTTCTGTTTTCTGTTTTCTTTTGTTTTTCTGCTTTTGCAAAAATGTGTGGCCCCAATTATAGTTTTATAAAATAGGTAATTTGGTCCAATAAATACAGTGCATTATTACCTATCACCAAAAACTGGTTTGGGCAAAAATATAATTTCATAATTAATTTAGATTAAATAAAAGGTTATTAAATGTTGGTGTTAGCCACAGTTTGAGGTTGTTAGGGTCACTTAACTAATCCCATTAATGTTGGTTACAACTTTATAATTGCCTCTGGATTATTTGCAACATCATGTACATTTTAGTTTTGCTGTTTGAAGAAATAATTATTTGAATTGCATTTTAAATTTTGAATTGAAGTTGAATTATTTCCTAATGCAATTTCATGAAGATGATCATGATGACATGGCAATCAATGAGCTTAACAACAGGGTGAAGATCTGGGGATGTTACATGTTTATTATTCATGCTAGAATTGTATTGACCGAAAACTTAAATACATGTGTGAATACATAAACAAATACCGTGTCCTAGTGAGCCTCTACTAGACTAGCTCGTTGATCAAAAGATGGTTAAGGTTTCCTAACCATAGAGATGTGTTGTCACTTGATAACGGGATCACATCATTAGGAGAATGATGTGATGGACAAGACCCAACCGTTAGCATAGCATATGATCGTTCAGTTTATTGCTACTGCTTTCTTAATGTCAAATACATGTTTCTTCGACCATGAGATCATGCAACTCCCAGACTCCAGAGGAATACCTTGTGTGCTATCAAATGTCACAACGTAACTGGGTAATCATAAAGATGCTCTACAGGTATCTCCGAAGGTGTCTGTTGAGTTGGCATGGGTCGAGAATGGGATTTGTCACTCCGTGTATCGGAGAGGTATCTCTGGGCCCTCTCGGTAATACACATCACAAGAAGCTTGCAAGCAAAGTGACTAAGGAGTTAGTTGCAAGATGGTGTATTACGGAATGAGTAAAGAGACTTGCCGGTAACGAGATTGAACTAGGTATAGAGATACCGACAATCTAATCTCGGGCAAGTAACATACCGACAGACAAAGGGAATTACGCATGTTGTCATAAAGGTTCAACCGATAAAAGATCTTCGTGGAATATGTAGGAATCAATATGGGCATCTAGGTCCCGCTATTGGTTATTGACCGGAGAGGTGTCCCGGTCATGACTACATAATTCCCGAACCCGCAGGGTCGCACGCTTAACGTTCGTTGACGCTAGAGTAGTATTGGATATTTGATGAGTGGTAACCAAATGTTGTTCGGAGTCTCGGATGAGATCCCGGACGTCACAAGGAGTCTCAGAATGGTCGAGAGGTAAAGATTTATATATGGGAAGTCATATTTTGGCTTCCGAAAAAAGGTGCAGTTTTTTCGGTATTGTACCGGGAAGCTTCCAGAGGTTTTCGGAGGGGTCCGAAAGTCCACAAGTGGGTCCACCACGACCCAAGGGCTACCATGGGCTGCGGGGAGGTGCCCTGGCCTTATTGGGCTAGGCGCACCAAGCCCTCAAAAGCCCATGTGGCTAGAGAAGGCAAAAAAGGAAGGAGTCCTAGTAGGAATAGGATTGGACTTGGAGTCCAAGTCCTCTCCCCCTTAGCTGCGCCCTAGGGCTTGGAGGGGCTGTTTACCACGCCCCTCCACCTATATATATAGGGGAGGGGGCGCCCCAAGAGCACACACCAAGCCCTTGGCGCCCCTCTCTCTCCCGTTACTCCGTAGTTCCACCGCCTCGTCCCGGCGACGCTTAGAGAAGCGTTGTCGGTGCTCCACCACCACCATCACCACCACGCCATCGTGTTGGTTGTGATCCCATCTACTTCTCCTCTCCCGCTTGCTAGATCAATAAGGAGGAGATGTCATCGAGCCGCACTTGTGCTAAACTCGGAGGTGCCGTCCGTTCGGCACTAGATCGGTTGGATCGTGATCGGATCACGAAGAGTACGACTACATCAATCGCGTGATAAACGCTTCCGCTTAGCGATCTACAAGGGTATGTAGATGCTCTCCCCCTCTCTTAGCTATGCATCTCCATGGATAGATCTTGCGTGTGCGTAGAATTTTTTTTGTTTTCCATGCAACGTTCCCCAACAGTGGCATCATGAGCCAGGTCTATGTATAGATGATATGCACGAGTAGAACACAAAGGAGTTGTGGGCGGTGATGTTCATGCTGCTTACCACCAACGTCTTATTTTGATTCAGTGGTATTGTGAGATGAAGCGGCCCGGACGAACCTTACATGTCCACGCACATGAGACCGGTTCACCCGACTGACATGCAACTTGTTTTGCATAAAGGTGGCTGACGGGTGTCTGTTTCTCCTACTTTAGTTGAATCGAATTTGACTACGGCCGGTCCTTGAAGAAGGTTAAAACAGCAAACTTGATAATCACCATTGTGGTTTTGCATAGGTAAGAACGGTTCTTGCTAGTTGCCCGTAGCAGCCACGTAAAACTTGCAAGAACAAAGTAGAGGACGTCTAACTTGTTTTTGCAGGGCATGTTGTGATGTGATATGGTCAAGATATGATATGATATATGTTGATGTATGAGATGATCATGTTTTGTAATAAGTTCACGACTTGCATGTCGATGAGTACGACAACCGGTAGGAGCCTTAGGGTTGTCTTTAATTATTGTATGACCTGCGTGTCAATCACTAAGCGCCATGTAATTGCTTTACTTTATCGCTATGCGTTAGCAATAGTTGTAGAAGCAATAGTTGGCGAGACGACCCTGACGCTAGGATGGAGGGATGGAGATCAAGGTGTCGTGCCGGTGACAATGGAGATCATCCCGATGCTTTGGAGATGGAGATCAAAAGCACAAGATGATGATGGCCATATCATGTCACATATTTTGATTGCATGTGATGTTTATCCTTTATGCATCTTATTTTGCTTAGAACGACGGTAGCATTATAAGATGATCCCTTCACTTAATTTCAAGATAAAAGTGTTCTCCTTGAGTATGCACCGTTGCTAAGGTTCGTCGTTTCGAAGCACCTCGTGATGATCGGGGGTGATAGACTCTACGTTCACATACAACGGGTGTAAGCCAATTTTGCACATGCAAAATACTTGGGTTAACCTTGACGAGCCTAGCTTGTACAGACATGGTCTCGGAACACTGGAGACCAAAAGGTCGAACGTGAGTCATATAGTAGATATGATCAACATAGAGATGTTCACCATTGATGACTACCCCATCTCACGTGATGATCAGACATGGGTTAGTTGATTTGGATCATGTATCACTTAGACAACTTGAGGGATGTTGATTTAAGTGGGAGTTCATTAGTAATTTGATTATTTGAACTAAAATTTATCATGAACTTAGTCTTAATAGTTTTTTGCATATCTATGTTATAGATCAATGGCCCGTGCTACTGTTCCCTTGAATTTTAATGCGTTCCTAGAGAAAGCTAAGTTGAAAGATGATGGTAGCAACTACACGGACTGGGTCCGTAACTTGAGGATTATCCTCATTGCTGCATAGAAGAATTATTTCCTTGATGCACCGCTAGGTGACAGACCTGCTGCAGGAGCTACTGTAGATGTTATGAACGTCTGGCAGGCTCGATCTGATGACTACTTAATATTTCAGTGTGCCATGCTTTACAGCTTAGAACAGGGACTTCAAAGATGTTTTGAACGCCACGGAGCATATGAGATGTTCCAAGAGCTGAAGTTGATATTTCAAGCTAATGCCTGGGTTGAGAGATATGAAGTCTCCAACAAGTTCTATAGCTGCAAGATGGAGGAGAACAGTTCTGTCAATGAACACATACTCAAAATGTCTGGGTATCATAACCACTTGACTCAGCTGGGCATTGATCTTCCAGTTGAGAGTGTTATTGACAGAGTTCTTCAGTCACTGCCACCAAGCTACAAAGGCTTCATGATGAACTATAATATGCAAGGGATGACGGAAATGATTCCCGAGCTCTTTGCGATGCTGAAATCGGCGGAGGTAGAAATCAAGAAGGAGCATCAAGTGTTGATGGTTAACAAGACCACTAGTTTCAAGAAAAAGGGCAAGGGAAAGAAAGGGAACTTCAAGAAGAATGGCAAGCAAGTTGCCACTCCCGTGAAGAAGACCAAAGCTGGACCCAAGCCTGAAACTGAGTGCTTCTACTGCAAAGGAAATGGTCACTGGAAGCTGAACTGCCCCAAATACTTGGCGGATAAGAAGGATGGCAAAGTGAACAAAGGTATATTTGATATACATGTTATTGATGTGTTCCTTACTAATGCTCGTAGTAGCGCCTGGGTATTTGATACTGGTTCGGTTGCTCATATTTGCAACCCGAAACAGGAGCTACGGAATAAACGAAGATTGGCTAAGGACGAGGTGACGATGCGCGTCGGGAATGGTTCCAAGGTCGGTGTGATCACCGTCGGCACGCTACCTCTACATCTACCTTCGGGATTAGTTTTAGACCTCAATAATTGTTATTTGGTGCCAGCGTTGAGCATGAACATTATATCTGGATCTTGTTTATTGCGAGACGGTTATTCATTTAAGTCAGAGAATAATGGTTGTTCTATTTATATGAGTAATATCTTTTATGGTCATGCACCCTTGATGAATGGTCTATTCTTGTTGAATCTCGATCGTAGTGATATACATATTCATAATATTGATGCCAAAAGATACAAAGTTGATAATGATATGCACCATACTTGTGGCACTGCTGTTTAGGTCATATTGGTGTAAAGCGCATGAAGAAACTCCATGCGGATGGACTTTTGGAATCACTTGATTTTGAATCATTTGATACTTACGAACCATGCCTCATGGGTAAGATGACTAAAACTCCGTTCTCCAGAACAATGGAACAAGCTAATGACTTATTGGAAATAATACATACCGATATATGCGGTCCGATGAGTGTTGAGGCACGCAGTGGGTATCATTATTTTCTAACCTTCACAGATGATTTGAGTAGGTATGGGTATATCTACTTGATGAAACACAAGTCTGAAACATTTGAAAAGTTCAAAGAATTTCAGAGTGAAGTGGAGAATCATCGTAACAAGAAAATAAATTTTCTACAATCTGATCGCGGAGGCGAATATTTGAGTTACGAGTTTGGCCTTCATTTATGACAGTGTGGAATTGTTTCACAACTCACGCCACCTGGAACACCACAGCGTAATGGTGTGTCCGAACATCGTAACCGTACTTTATTAGATATGGTGCGTTCTATGATGTCTCTTATCGATTTTCCTTTGTTGTTTTGGGGTTATGCATTAGAGACAGCTGCATTCACGTTACATAGGGCACCGTCTAAATCCGTTGAGATGACACCGTATGAACTATGGTTTGGCAAGAAACCTAAGCTGTCGTTTCTTAAAGTTTGGGGATGCGACGCTTATGTCAAAAGGTTTCAGCCTGATAAGCTCGAACCCAAATCGGAGAAGTGCGTCTTCATAGGATACCCTAAGGAAACTATTGGGTACACCTTCTACCACAGATCCAAAGGCAAGATCTTTGTTGCTAAGAATGGGTCAGTTCTAGAGAAGGAGTTTCTCTCGAAAGAAGTGAGTGGGAGGAAAGTAGAACTTGATGAGGTAGTTGTACCTTCTCTCGAATTGGAAAGTAGCACATCAGAGAAAACAGTTCCCGTGATGCCTACACCAACTAGAGAGGAAGCTAATGATGATGATCATGAAACTTCAGATCAAGTTACTACTGTACCTCGTAGATCGACCAGAACATGTTCCACATCAGAGTGGTACGGTAATCCTGTCCTGGAAGTCATGTTGTTAGACAACGGCGAACCTACGAACTATGAAGAAGCTATGATGAGCCCGGATTCTGACAAATGGCTTGAGGCCATGAAATCTGAGATAGGATCCATGTATGAGAACAAAGTGTGGACTTTGGTGGACTTGCCCGATGATCGTCAGGCCATTGAAAATAAATGGATCTTCAAGAGGAAGACGGACGCTGATAGTAATATCACTGTCTACAAAGCTCGACTTATCACGAAAGGTTTTCGACAAGTTCAAGGGGTTGACTACGATGAGACTTTCTCACCCGTAGCGATGCTTAAGTCTGTCTGAATCATGTTAGCAATTGCCGCATTTTATGATTATGAAATCTGGCAAATGGACGTCAAAACTGCATTCCTTAACATATTTCTTAAAAAAGAGTTGTATATGATGCAACAAGAAGGTTTTGCCGATCCTAAAGGTGCTAACAAAGTGTGCAAGCTCCAGCGATCCATCTATCGACTGGTGCAAGCATCTCGGAGTTGGAATATACGCTTTGATGAGGTGATCAAAGCATATAGTTTTATACAGACTTATGGTGAAGCCCGTATTTACAAGAAAGTGAGTGGGAGCTCTGTAGCATTTCTGATATTATATGTGGATGACATATTTCTGATTGGAAATGATATAAAATTTCTGGATAGCATAAAAGGATACTTGAATAAGAATTTTTTCAATGAAAGACTTCGGTGAAGCTACTTACATATTGGGCATCAAAATCTATAGACATAGATCAAGACGCTTAATAGGACTTTCACAGAGCACATACCTTGACAAGTTTTGAAGAAGTTCAAAATGGATCAGTCAAAGAAAGGGTTCTTGCCTGTATTGGAAGGTATGAAGTTGAGTAAGACTCAAAGCCCGACCACGGCAGAAGATAGAGAGAGAATGAAAGTCATTCCCTATGCCTCAGCCATAGGTTCTATTATGTATGCCATGTTGTGTACCAGATGTGTGCCTTGCCATGAGTTTGGCAAGGGGGTACAATAGTGATCCAGGAGTGGATCACTGGACAACGGTCAAAATTATCCTTAGGTACCTAAAGAGGACTAAGGAAATTATTCTCGGTTATGGAGGTGATGAAGAGTTCATCGTAAAGGGTTACGTCGATGCAAGCTTTGACACCGATCTGGATGACTCTGAGTCTCAATATGGATACGTATTGAATGTGGGAGCAATTAGCTAGAGTAGCTACATGCAAAGCATTGTAGACATATAAATTTTCAAAATACATACGGATCTGAATGTGGCAGACCCGTTGACTAAACCTCTTTCACAAGCAAAACATGATCACACCTTAGTACTCTTTGGGTGTTAATCACATGGCGATGTGAACTAGATTATTTACTCTAGTAAACTCTTTTGGTGTTAGTCACATGGCGATGTGAACTATGGGTGTTAATCACATGGCGATGTGAACAAGATTATTGACTCTAGTGCAAGTGGGAGACTGATGGAAATATGCCCTAGAGGCAATAATAAAGTTGTTATTATTATATTTCCTTATTCATGGTAAAGGTTTATTATTCATGCTAGAATTGTATTGACCGGAAACTTAAATACATGTGTGAATACATAAACAAATACCGTGTCCCTAGTGAGCCTCTACTAGACTAGCTCGTTGATCAAAAGATGGTTAAGGTTTCCTAACCATAAACATGTGTTGTCACTTGATAACGGGATCACATCATTAGGAGAATGATGTGATGGACAAGACCCAACCGTTAGCATAGCATATGATCGTTCAGTTTATTGCTACTGCTTTCTTAATGTCAAATACATGTTTCTTCGACCATGAGATCATGCAACTCCCGGACTCCGGAGGAATATTTTGTGTGCTATCAAACGTCACAACATAACTGGGTGATCATAAAGATGCTCTACAGGTATATCTGAAGGTGTCTGTTGAGTTGGCATGGATCGAGATTGGGATTTGTCACTCCGTGTATCGGAGAGGTATCTCTGGGCCCTCTCGGTAATACACATCACAAGAAGCTTGCAAGCAAAGTGACTAAGGAGTTAGTTGCAAGATGATGTATTACGGAACGAGTAAAGAGACTTGCCGGTAACGATATTGAACTAGGTATAGAGATACCGACGATCGAATCTCGGGCAAGTAACATACCAACAGACAAAGGGAATTACGTATGTTGTCATAAAGGTTCAACCGAGAAAAGATTTTCGTGGATTATGTAGGAATCAATATGGGCATCCAGGTCCCGCTATTGGTTATTGACCGGAGAGGTGTCTCGGTCATGACTACATAATTCCCGAACCCGCAGGGTCGCACGCTTAACGTTCGTTGACGCTAGAGTAGTATTGGGATATTTGATGAGTGGTAACCAAATGTTGTTCGGAGTCGAGGATGAGATCCAGGACGTCACGAGGAGTCTCGGAATGGTCGAGAGTGAAAGGACCATGATGTCTCCTAGAGGGGGGGGGGGGGTGAATAGGTGTTTTAAAAACTTCTACGGATTTGGCTTTATCCTAATGCGGAAATAAAATAAACGGATACTTTTCAAGCACAAATCCTAAATATACTAGGTTCAACTAAGTGCACCAACAACTTAATGTAAATGAGGTGAGCACAACAAGCATACGAACAAGCACAAGTAAGTTACACAAACTTACTTGAGCAATATCACAAGATATGTAAGTGTATGCCACAAGTTGGCAATTCACACTAAACACAAGATATATCAATAGTAGCAAGTATGAATTGCGGGATATAAAGTATAGGCCTAAATAATCTCTTCAAGGAAATAGCCAACACAATATAATGAGGACAACAATATATAGTGAATGCAAGGTCAAGGGACCAAAGTAAACCACAAGTAGTGGCTAGGGTTAGAGATAACCGAAGACACGGAGACGAGGATGTATCCCGATGTTCACTTCCTTGAAGGGAAGCTAGTCACCGTTAGAGAGGTGGATGTTACCACGAAGGCACATCAACGCCACAAAGGCTCACCCTATTCTCCCTTTGAGACAACACCATGAAGGCGTTTCTCAACCACTAGTGGTAGACCTTGAGGCGGCCTCCAAACCTTCACAAACTTTCCGGGGGCAAATCACAAGTTGATTCCTCACCGGAGCACTCCTACCGCCTAGGAGTCTCCAACCTCCAAGAGTAACAAGATCAAGGGGGGAATGCTCAAGACTTGCTCAAATCACAAATTCCTTTGGTCACAAGAGGGAGAGGGAGTGGATCTATCACTTGATTGGAAAATATCACAAGAACTCTCATGAATCTCTCCGGGATCTAAGATTTAGTGTAGGAGAAGTGAGAGGGAGCCTTTTTGTGTTCTAGGGTTCATATGAATGGGTTGCTCAACCCTCTACCGGATTAGTAGAGAGGTATATATAGAAGGCCTAGAAAACTAGCCGTTTGTGAGTAAGTGACAGCGCTGGGCCGGACATCCGGGCAAGGGCCAGACATCCGGCGGCTGAGAAATGCACACACACGCATGTGAAAAACAGAGGCCGGAGTACAGGGCCCGGACATCTGGCCAAAGTTGGGGCCCCGGACATCCGGGCAAGTGCCGGACATCCGGTGGGCACAGCCAACATTTGAAAACAGGTTCTGGAATTAGCGAGCCGGATTTCCGGGAGGATCCTGGACATCCGGGGTGAGCCGGCAGCCCGGACATCCGGCCAAGTCACGGATGTCCGGCCATTAAAAAAATAGCAGGAACCCCAAAACTGAAACATGCATAACTTTTATATCCGGACTCCGATTTTGATGATCTTGGGCTCGTTTTGAAGCTATGGAAAAACTCCAGGACCTCACATAGAAAAGCACCCATGATAAGCCAAAATGTAGGGTGCAAAGGATGCAAAGGTTATACATATACTTTGGGGAACCTAGTTGGCTTTGGATTTTCTTTTGAGATATGTAGGCATATTGTATTTGTATTGGATAGGAGTGAAATATGCCTATGTTGGAATATGATGTGAGAAGAATAGAAATAGATAATGTTAACTTGAGCAAATCCATCACTAACCCCTTCGATCCCCTCTTGATAGTGCGGGATCCCTATAACTCAAGAATCATAAAAGAACTATAATAGATAGCTTCCGGAAACTCATTCTTGAGCATATATCCTTTTCGATGGTCATCGATCTCACATCTAAAGCCAAAGGAACTAATACCTTTGACTAAAGCATTCCACTTAAGCTTGATGTTGACGTTTATGCTTGGCTCAAGTTGGAACGATGATCTTGATCATGACACATGGTGAAGGCTTCAAATTGTATTCATCTTCATACGTTCACCATGTGATCATCCACAAGCTTCAAGTATGTAATCCTTCGGGGTGGCTATCTTGAACTTGTCCTTGTCAACCATGAACATCAACACTTGATGTCATCCTCTCATGGGCACTTGAAATCTTTCTTTTGATGTAAGTCTATGATAATCACCTAACCCACATAGATATAGAAAACACATAGAATGGGTTAGTACACAAAGCGCAATTGACAAATTCTTACCATACCACAAGATCTCATGTGGCAATGATTTGTGTTTGTGTGTTGACCATCTTTGAGTTCAATCTTCAATATTCATCTTGGTCAACATTTATCTTTTCTCCATGATTAATATTGATGTCTTGAAGGCCCTATTGAGATGTTCACTATGCTTCATTGCTTCAAGACATAATAACCAATATCTCAATTCACCATGACCATATCAAGTTTCTCCATGAATCTCATATTGGCCATAACTTGTTCTTCTTCATGCTCCATCACAATCTCTTGAGAGGCACAATGAAATCTTCCCATGAATTACTTGCTTCAAGACCTAATCATCCATGACTCAACATATGAGCTCATCATGATCCTATCTTAAAGCCATATGTAGAATTCTTCTCTTTAATCATTCTCTCAAGATCATGATCCATCATGGCTCACCCATAAGCCTAAGCATGAAAACCTCTGAGATCCTTCAATGAACTCCATATAGATCACATCTTGTTAATCACATGGAATTCATCTTGATCATATTTGATTCAATCATTGAGCTCAATCTTGGTGCACAACTATATGTATATGGCATTCATTCTGAATCCATTCAATCTCCTTCTTGCATCACCCAAGGAACAAACCTTCATATATAAATTGATGCCATTGTTTCTTCATAGGAATTGACATTCATTATCAAGTCTCAATGCATATATTTGTGTTGATGGATTTCATCTTTCAATTTATCCAGTATTCTTCATGCATTGCAAATGGAAATTTCCTTCACATGTATATCTCAATGCAAACATTAGTCCATAAGGATTGTCATTAATTACCAAAACCACACATGGGGACTACATGCACTTTCAGAGAGGTAAAGATTTATATATGGGAAGTCATACTTTTGGCTTCCGGAAAAAGGTGCAGTTTTTTCGGTATTGTACCGGGAAGCTTCCAGAAGGTTCCGGAGGTTTCCGGAGGGGTCCGGAAGTCCACAAGTGGGTCCACCATGACCCAAGGGCTAGCATGGGCTGCGGGGAGGCACCCTGGCCTTATTGGGCTAGGTGCACCAAGTCCTCAAAAGCCCATGTGGTTAGGGAAGACAAAAAAGGAAGGAGTCCTAGTAGGAATAGGATTGGACTTGGAGTCCAAGTCCTCTCCCCCTTAGCTGCGCCCTAGGGCTTGGAGGGGCTGTTTCCCATGCCCCTCCACCTATATATAGAGGGGAGGGGGCGCCCCAATAGCACACACCAAGCCCTTGGCGCCCCTCTCTCTCCCGTTACTCCGTAGTTCCACCGCCTCGTCCCAGCGACGCTTAGCCAAGCGTTGTCGGTGCTCCACCACCACCATCACCACCACGCTGTCATGTTGGTTGTGATCCCATCTAATTCTCCTCTCCCGCTTGCTGGATGAAGGAGGAGGAGATTTCATCAAGCCGCACGTGTGCTAAACTCGGAGGTGCCGTCCGTTCGGCACTAGATCAGTTGGATCGTGATCGGATCGCGAAGAGCACGACTACATCAACCGCGTGATAAACGCTTCCGCTTAGCGATCTACAAGGGTATGTAGATGCTCTCCCCCTCTCGTAGCTCTACATCTCGATGGATAGATCTTGTGTGTGCGTAGATTTTTTTTGTTTTCCATGCAACGTTCCCCAACAAACGCTTCGTTACCCGTGGCTGCGGGCACTACAGGCGCCGCGGCTGCGGCGGACGGAGCCAGCGAGATGTGCGGTGCTACTAACACTCCCGCCATGGCTGGGGCAGGGACTGGGGCCACAGGCGCGGCCTAGCCCCTTCAACATGCCGCCGATCATGCTCCCGCCTGTGCGAGTCACGAAGACGCTCAACTTACTCCCGCTCACCCCACCGGCGTCCTCAACCGACACAACATCGACGCCAGCTCCAGTGCGGGCTAGGATCCTCTAGCCGCACCGCCCAGGGGGCGGAGATAGGGCGTGCGCTCCGTCCTGCATTGGGCGAGCGCAACCGCACCCGAGCGGCACCGTCAACCCCCAGCGACCATGCCCTCACGGGAAGAGCCCAGCTGACCAAGAGCCTAGTCACCAAGAATAGTTCTGGTCACATCAGGTCCCTCTGGCAATGGGCCCGAGGCGGTGAGAGCCCGACGGCGCTTCTTCTGGTTCGTCCAGAAGTGGAGCGGTGTCGCGCTCTGCCTCCCACGCCATGCCAGAAACGGCGGTCGAAGCGGTGGTGAGAGCTCAGCTGTTGCTGGACTTTCCTCCAGCAGTAGACAGGATGGATGAATGGAGAGCTACCATCCAAAGTCTCCTCGGGTTTGCTGAGGTCAACAAGTCACCGTGCACGGAGCCATCACGGCGCCCGCGGGCGACGCCAGTGGCTCACACCGGTGGCCAAGATGGGAGGACCGCACCCACACTGCAGTCTCCTCTGCAGCAACCCTCCCAAGGGCAGCCACGACGAACTCAGAATCCACCAGACGACGATGATCGTGATGAGGCATCAATTGCCTCGTCTGATCCGTGACTCCGGTGAGACCAACATCAAGTGTTGAAGGAAAGGAAGAAGGAAGACGCCCACGTCACCATTGAGCGGCATCGCGAGACGCGCCGTCAATCCGACAGGCGCAACGGAGCTGATGTTGATGAACCTGCGCCCAGTGCTGGCGGGTACCTACCTTACAAGGTTGGATGCCCAGCCTTCACTCGTGAGTTGCGGCAAGTCCATTGGCCATCATCTCGCACCTTCAAGCCTGACTTGCCGGAGAAGTATGACAAGAAACTGAACCCGGCAGAGTTTTTGGGCATCTATACGATCTCCATTCAAGATGCTGGGGAAAGGGACGCAAAAGTGCTAGCCAACTACTTCCCGCTGGCTCTCAAGCCAAACGTGAGGTCCTGGCTGATGCACCTGCCGGAGGATTCCATTTCCTCCTGGGCCGACCTGTGCAACAAGTTCGTGGGCGCCTTCACGGGTGGCCATCAAGAACTAGGGCGGCCTAGTGATCTACAAACCCTCCTGCAGAAAGAGGAGGAGAGTTTACGCAAGTATCTACAGAGGTTCAGCCAAGTGCACCGCAATATTCCAAAGATACACCCGGCATCTGTGATTGCCGCATTTCATACGAATGTGTGCAACCGCATAATGCGGGCTAAGATGAATGTTCGGTTTCCTAAGACCGTCAGCGAGCTCTACACGCTGGCGGATAAGTCTCATGCTGAAGAAGGGAGAAGACTTCCAGGGGAAGAGGTTGGCGCCGAAGCTGATTCGGAGGACGACGACGACTCTACCACCCCCAGGAAGAAAAACAAGAAGCGCAACAAGAAACGAAAGGAGAAAGCAGTGATGGCCGTTGAGAGCGCTGGTGATCTTAGCACCGGGAAGAAGGAAAAAACTAAGACGTCCGGCAAGGAAGCTGCTACATGCGCTGATTGTCGAGCGGCAGCGGCTGCTGAGAAAACCGGCAAGTCTGACGGGCCGTACTGCAAGATCCACAGGACCAAGTGTCATGACCTTCAGGATTGCAAGCAAGTCGAACAGTTGGTTGAAAAACAAAAGGCTGAGTATGAGAGGCATGACAAGGAGAGAAATCAGAACGGTACTGGCGGGAAAGGACGTGGTGGTCATAACGGACACCGCGGCAAGTTTTGTCAATAGAAAGAGAAGCCCGCCAGAGGCCGTGAGAAGAAGTAAAATGAGGATGATAGCGAATAAGAGGATGATGAAACCAGTGAACAGGAGTTTCAGAAAGCTATCGAGGCAATGTGCATTGACGGAGGTGCATCTTTGCACTCCTCTCACCGCCAACTCAAGCAGTGGGCGCGTGAGGTTAATGATGCAGAACTAGTAGCGAGTGCTCGAGAACCACTTAAGTGGTCCCGCACGCCCATCATCTTTGACATTGAGGATCATCCAGACCACACTACTACGATAGGATGTTTGCCGTTGTTGGTTTCACCAACAATACGCAACCTCAAGGTCACCAAGATGTTGGTTGATGGCGGGGCGGGGATGAATTTAATTTCCCCCGGAGTGCTCAAGAAACTCCAAATCCCTGACGAAGGCCTGAAGAAAACTGGCACTTTCCAAGGGATTAACCAAGGAAGGAGCCAGCCGAAGGGAAAGATTACCTTGATGGTAACATTTGGCGGGGAAATCAACTTCAGGACTGAAAAGATTGTGTTTGATGTCATTGAGCTTCCCCTGCCATTTAACGGGATTCTTGGTCGACCAGCTCTGGCCAAGTTTATGGCGGCGTCCCACTACGCGTATAACACTCTGAAGATGCCTTGTCCTATGGGAGTTATCACTATCCCGTCAGATAAGAGGGATGCAGTCATATGTGTGGATAAGATGTATAGAGACACAGTAGCGGCGGAGGCCGTCAAGGCCTCGGCTCCCGCCAAGGAAGGGAAGAAAGTTAAGAACACCGTTAAGGACCCCGGGAAGCGCGCCTCTTCGAGTGCGCTGCGCCCGGTAGTGACTTGCTTGGAGTTCGACCAGCAAAAGATACAGGGCTGCTCCTCTTGCAACCAAGAAAGTGCCGGTGCGGCAGGATGGCACTGATGGTACTTTCACCATTAGTGCCACCTTTGATGACAAATAGGAAAGCGCGCTCGTTGCCTTCCTGCGGGCGAATGTTGATGTGTTTGCCTGGCAACCATCTGACATCCCCGGTGTTCCCAGGGAGGTAATAGAGCACCACCTTGCTGTCTGTCCTCACGCCCGCCCCGTCAAGCAAAAAGTTAGGAAGCAGGCCTTCGAGCGGCAGCAGTTCATTGCTGAGGAGATTAAGAAGCTAGAAGCAGCGGGTTTGGTCCGGGGAGTACTACATCCAACTTGGTTAGCTAATCCAGTGGTGGTGCGCAAGGCTAATGGGAAGTGGAGACTTTGTATCGACTTCACTAACCTGAACAAGGATTGTCCCAAGGATCCCTTCCCCTTGCCGCACATTGATCAGATCGTTGGTTCCACCTCCAGATGTGATTTGCTTTCCTTCTTGGACGCGTATTCTGGGTACCATCAGATCTTCATGGCCAAGGAAGACGAAGAAAAGACCGCCTTTATCACCCCATGTGGCATGTACTGCTTTGTACGTATGCCTTTCGGGCTAAAAAGTGTTGGTTCCACATTCGCAAGGGCCATGCAGATTGGTTTCGAACCTCAGATGCACAGAAACATTGAAGCGTATATGGATGATATAGTGGTCAAAACCAAGGACAAGTCTTCACTCATTGACGATTTAGAAGAAACCTTTGCAAATTTGTGGAATATCAACTTGAAGCTCAACCCAGAGAAATGTGTGTTTGGCGTTCCATCCGGCAAGCTTCTTGGGTTCTTTGTGTCTCAGCGAGGGATAGAAGCCAACCCCGACAAGATCAAGGCAATAGAACAGATTCAAGCTCCGAATACCGTCATAGATGTGAGACGTTTGACTGGCTGTGTGGCCGTAGTAAGTAGATTCATTTCCAAGTCCGCTGAGCGCGCCTTGCCATTTTTCAAAATATTGAAGAAGGCTGGTCCAATGAAATGGACTCCAGAAGCCAAGGCTGCGCTGCAGGATTTGAAAGCTTACCTTTCATTTGCCCCAACCTTGGTCACACCTAAACCGCAAGAGCCATTGCTGCTATATCTAGCGGCAACAAATCAAGTGGTTAGTGCTGCCCTGGTGGCACAGAGGGAAGTGGATAGTAGGGAAGCTACTGCGGCAGAACCACCCAGTGTTGGACCAGCTCTGTCCCCGGCAGAGCCTGCCGGGGGCGATGAAGGAGGACCACAGATCAACACTGATAGGCGGGAAGGGGTGGCAAGAAATAAAATGGTGCAGCGGCCAGTTTACTTTGTCAGCTCCCTCTTGCAGGGGGCTAGATCAAGGTACTCTGGAGTCCAAAAGCTAATCTTCGGCCTCCTCATGGCCTCAAGGAAGTTGCGCCATTACTTTCAAGCCCACGAGATCACCGTTGTGACTCGCCTCCCACTACAGCGGATCTTGAGGAAACCCGAAGCCACCGACAGGATAGTAGAATGGGCTCTAGAGCTATCAAGTTTTGCTTTGAAGTTTGAGAGCACAACAACTATCCAAAACAGAGCACTAGCAGAATTCATAGCAGAGTGGACGCCAACTCCTGATGAAGAGACTATGGAAACTGCCCTCCCCGGCAAGGAGGCCCCTAAGGAATGGGTCATGTACTTTGATGGTGCTTTCTTGCTCCAAGGTGCTGGCGCAGGAGTATTACTCATTGCGCCCACCGGAGAACACCTCAAGTACGTCATCTAAATGCATTTTCCCAGGGAAGATGCCACCAACAACACAGCAGAATATGAAGGGCTCCTTGCCGGGCTCCGAGTTGCTATTGAATTGGGAATCAAGAAGTTGATCATACACGGCGACTCCCAGCTTGTTGTGAAGCAGGTGAATAAGGATTATCAAAGCTCGCTGATGGAGGCGTACGTGGAAGAGGTGAGGAAGCTGGAGGAACACTTCGACGGGCTGCAAACAGAGCACATACCTCGTGCGGAAAACAGCATTGCTGATCACCTGTCGAAGTGCGCTGCACAGAAGCTCCCTGTGGAACCAGGCACTTTTGTGCTCCACCTCACCCAACCATCAGTTTCGCCGTCAGCTCTGGCCAGAAAAAGAAGAAAACTCAACACCGGCAAACATTTCTCGGCAGAGCTCCCCGGAGCCGCTGGTGAGAAGGTTGCCGGGGGAGATCCTACGCTGAATGGTGAGCCGCACTCTGAAGCAGAATCCCGGTTCTTGACGTTGAAGAAAGTGCTCCCACAGCTGAAGAAACGCCTTTAGTCCTTGTCGTCGAGCCTCAGGCTCCGACATGGGCACAACACATAGTCTAATTCTTGCAAACTGGAGAACTTCCTGACAATCCAGAGGAATCTGAGAAAGTGGCCCGGCAATTGAGTATGCACCAGTTTGTGGACAACACTCTGTATAGAAAGAGGCCCAACGGCGTGAAGCTGAAATGTATCAGTCAAGAAGATGGACTAGAGCTGTTGGCAGAGATACATGGAGGTGTGTGTGGATCACATCTGGGATCAAGAGCACTTGTCGGAAAAGCTTTCTGGCAAGGATTCTACTGGCCCACCGCCCTCCGGGATGCAACTGAGCTCGTCACCAAGTGTGAAGCATGCCAGTTCCACTCCAAGAATATCCATCAGCCAGCTCAACCCTTGCAGACCATCCCTTTGTCCTGGCCTTTCGCGGTCTGGGGGCTCAACATCTTGGGCCCCTTTCCCCGTGCTACCGGGGGCTTTGAATTCTTGTACGTGGCAATCGACAAGTTTACAAAGTGGCCCGAAGTGGAACCAGTGAGAAAGGTGACGGCACAGTCAGCTATCAAGTTCTTCAAAGGACTGGCGTGTCGTTTTGGAGTACCCAACAGGGTAATCACCGACAACGGCACCCAGTTTACAAGCCGCACCTTCATGCAATACATCTCGAGCCTTGGGAGCAAGGTCTCTTTCACCTCTGTTGCCCACCCAAGAAGCAACGGGTAGGCAGAAAGGATGAATGCTGAAGTGCTGCGAGGGCTGAAGACAAGAACCTTTGATAGACTGCAAAAATGCGGCAAGCGCTGGATTGATGAGTTGCGGGTGGTTCTTTGGTCAATCAGGACGATACCAAATCGAGCTACTGGCCAGACTCCCTTCTCCCTGACATATGGGGCAGAAGCAGTACTCCCCACGGAACTCATATACGGGTCGCCTCGGGTACTTGCCTACAATGAAGTAGCGCAAGAGTAGCTACGACATGACGATGCCATGCTCCTCGAGGAGGACCATCTCTGGGCGGCTGTACATGTTGCACGATACCAGCAGGCCCTGCGCCGCTACCACAGCCGCAGGATCCAAGCCCGGAGCCTTGAGGAAGGTGACCTTGTCCTTAGGCGTGTTCAATCCGCCAAGGGTTCAAACAAGTTAACACCGAAGTGGGAAGGCCCTTATCGGGTAGCACGTGTCACCAGACCTAGTGCAGTCCGTCTGGAGACCGAAGATGGCATCCCAATGCAAAACTCATGGGACATTGAGCATCTTCGTAAGTTCTACCCATAAGGCGCGGTTGCCGGGCCTTGCCCTGGTAACCTGTTTTGTACAAGCATAGTCCCCAGGACTTGTAACCCTTTGTACAAAGCCAGGCGCAGACCCTGTGCAGAGATAATAAAACGAAGCGCTGGCACAAAACTTACATGCATGTTTACTTGAGTTTGACTTTATTGTGATTACAATAGTCCTAATATAAGGTGACTAATCCCTTAGGAAGGATCATATGCAGCTACCTCTCTCCTGTCTTTCTGTTTTGAAGTGAGCAACAGGGTTCTACCACGGATGGACTCCCCGGGAAGAAGAGTGAGAACGATCCCGCATATTAGTCCTCGACAACCTATTCTTATCGGGAACGATAAGAAGGACAGCAAACACAGATAAGTTTGCCTCACCATCCATGACGTTTTCACGTATGAAAAACTTGTACATTGGGAAACCCTGTGGCTTCCGTCATCTGTGCTCCCATCTTTTTGATTCAAAATCTTTTCGGTCAAGATGGTTGTAGTGACACTTGAGGAGAGCTGGCGGGGGGCCATCCCTCATCTACGCTCCTAACCCGTCAGACGAGGTTCAGTGGTAGCTGTGATGAGGGCCGGCAGGATGTCTTGCCGGGAAAGCTCTGTTTACCTAGGAGTATTAAGGAATCTTTCCTTAGCGTGTTAATGATACATGCACAAGTACCCGACAAGCATTTTTTTCCATTAATACGTAGATAAACAAGTACAGTTCATACAAAGTACGAACATGGATGGAAAATTACATGATTTAAACTAAAGCTTAGCAAGTGCCTACATCTTTTAATTTGAAAAAAGATAAGTGCCCCGTAACGCCTTTCTTGTCCCTCTCCTCCTAGGAGTTGCATCAAGAAGGAAAGAGGGCAAAAGGAGCGCCTGGGCAGAAGCCCAGCCCGACCCCATCAGGGTCCGCGGGACGCAGCCTGACAAGATCGGGAGGGCGCCTCACCGGCAAGGAAGAAGGGGCCAGGGACGGAAAGAGCGGCTAGGCGATGCCCTGGTCACCACCGCCAGGACCAGAGGAACGCGGCAGGAGGGACACCGGCAGGGAAGACGAAGCCGAAGTCCACGAGGAAGCCTACCGGGGTCCAACTAGTGGAAGCGGAGTCGACCAGGCCAAACACCCCCGGCAAATCGCTCTGCCGGGGTACAACTGCAGATGGCGGTGCTGCCAGCGCCTAGCTAACAGGGACGGTGCTATCGATGCTCAGCCAGAGTCCGAACCGTCATCCTCATGCTTGAGGACCGGGGGCTCGGCGTCGCCGTCTTCGCCATCAGTGTCTTCTTCGTCGCTGTCGCTCGAGGAGGAGCTTTCATCATTGGTTGAGCTCTCCGCGCAGCACCCTAGGCAAGCACCTGGGTGTCCGAAGACCTTTATGAAGATGAGATCTTCGTCCACCAACTTGAAGCGGAGGACATGTCCTTCCGCCAGATGGTGGGCGCAGGCGAAGGTTTTCCAGCCACGCCTAAGAAGCATGACGTGTGGCGTTGGGAACTCAACGTCTGCCCACGCCGCACCGTCGCAGCAGCCGCTCATGCGCAACCCCAGCCTGAGCGGCTGTTCAACCTCCATCATCCTGGCAAAAGGGCGAGGCAGCCGCAGACGGCTACGCGGGGGCTCGCGCAGCCTGACAATGAACTCCAGCGCCATATCTCCTACATGGCCTGCCACCAGGATCGGAGCAGCTGGAGGGGGCGCAGCCAGCGCACCGCCGCGCCCGCCTCGGCCCCGGGTGCCCCGCCGGCCGCGACCACGTCATGCGGCTCCACCTTGCGCACTGGATCCTGCCCCAGCGTCCACAACAGGGGCAGGGATACGGTGCCGAGAGGAAGCCCTCGTCGCTGCCGCCGGAGCCCGAGCACGCCCTCTTCCTCTCACCATGGTGGAAGAAGAATTCGGGAAGAAGAAGGAGAAGGTGCGTGGATGAGCATTTCCAACCTCCTCACACTCCCTTTTATAGTAGAGCGAGATAGGGGGCTGGTTCTCCACTACTCTGGAGCAACCGTCCCACTCCTCCAATCCGGCTTATCTGCGCCACTGACGGCGTCTAGATTCGTCGGTCGCCCCTCTGCACCAACCCTGGGCGCTACGCTTTCTGCCATGGCACACATTCCCTTGCCCTGCGCGTCCACCACCAACCCCGCGTAATGCATGTGGCGCGCGTGCGGAAACGGCAGGCGTGGTGGGTAAAGTGGAGTGGCAGTTACCCCCGGTTCACGCGCGGGCGCCCTAATTCACCCTCATGAACATGGGCGCCCTTTGACCTACGACATGGGTGAGCCCACGTTGTTTCAACGTCGTGCAGCTCATAGATAACCCAGGGGATTATTCAATTCTAGGTTAATGAAGAAGCAAGTAAGATCTCAAAGGATTGAGTTCCACCGCGGCGAAGTCAGGATGCGGGCCTGTGCATTGTTTGGGGCCTACCCCAATGATGCCCATCGGCACGTATGGACCAGGCCCAGGGGCTCCTGTCGGTGCAGCAAACATTCGCATTTGCTAGATCGAACTCATGCACGGGCACGTTGACAATCGTACGTCTAGTACCAGTACACCATATAAAGATAGGCCAGAGAAGCCACTCTTCGTGAGATCAAGTAGAGCATTGAGAAGAAAAGCAGAGAACCACCTTGGGAAGGCCTTCCTTGCTGGGCAGGAGAGCCTGGCCAGGCCAAGGCCGCACCTGAGGACAAGTCTAGATTGCCCCAGCAGGGTTGCCGGGGCTGCCAAGATCAAAACCCGCCGGGCTTCTTGCCGGTAGGTTTCGACCGAGACGCCACCACTCCACCTCATTGCACCCAAGACATTTATCAGTGCGGTGTCAAGGAACCAAGCAACCAGGTGGATCCTGTTAGGCACGTGGCAGCATGATCAAGGAGCGATTAGCTTTATTGACACTCATCCAGGAGACGTGTCACGCTAACAAGGAGAAGCAGATAAGCGGCGCGGCAGGCTTGCCGGGATTCAACCTCGACATGACACCTAGCAATGCATTTAATGCACTTTGTCCTAACTGCCAGAGTTAGGTATGATAGCACTGTTAGCTATCTAATCTCACCCAAATGACTGTTTTGCCACTGTGGTCGCCCCTTAACCTATAAAAGGAGGCCCGAGGCAACCTAACAAGGGGTTCGAACACTTCGACCTCCTACACTTGTACGCGCGTGATTGCACTCCGGAGGCATCCTTGCCGGGCTAGTGCACTCTACGCCTTCATCCTCCTCCAGATCAATCCACCATAGCAGGAGTAGGGTTTTACGCTGCAAAGCGGCCCGAACCTGGGTAAAAACTAGCTGTCCATTGCCATGTTGTCCCCTGCTGTTTCTGCTCTTTGTGCAACACGACCGTCCCCATGCCGAACCACAAAGGGGCACCCCTGCCCCATAGGTGATCATGCTCCACACCGACATCTTCTCCATTTTCAAGCGCGTCATTGTCATCGGGAGCTCGGATGGTGTTCGCAAGATCTTGCTACTTCTTGAGCTTTCGTTGGTTTTTCCCTTGAAGCGGAAAGGGTGATGCAGCAAAGTAGAGATAAGTATTTCCCTCAGTTAAGAACCAAGGTATCAATCCAGTAGGAGGCACAAGAAAGTCTCCAATCTATGCACCTCTACAAACTAACAAACACTTGCACTCAACGTGAAAAACGGGTTGTCAATCCCTTCACGGTCTCGAACAAGAGTGAGATCTAATAGAGATAGGTATAAAAGATAAATAAAAAGGAAAACTAAAGTAAATATAAATAAATTGCAGCAAGGTATTTTTGGGTTTTTTGGTTTATAGATCTGAAAATATATGATGGAAAATAGACCCAAGGGCCATAGGTTTCACTAGAGGCTTCTCTCTTGAAAGAAAACATACGGTGGGTGAACAAATTACTGTTGAGCAATTGATAGAAAAGCGCAGAGTTATGACGATATCTAAGGCAATGGTCATGAATATAGGCATCACGTCCGTGACAAGTAGACCGAAATGATTCTGCATCTACTACTATTGCTCCACACATCGACCAACTCCTGCCTGCATCTAGAGTATTGAGTTCATAAGAATAGAGCAACGCTTTAAGTAAGATGACATGATGTAGAGGGATAAAATCAAGCAATATGATATAAACCCCATCTTTTTATCCTCGATGGCAACAATACAATACGTGCCTCGCTACCCCTTTTGTCACTGGGTGAGGACACCGCAAGATTGAACCCAAAACTAAGCACCTCTCCCATTGCAAGAAAAACCAATCTAGTTGGCCAAACCAAATCGATAGTTCAAAGAGAAATACAAAGATATCTTAATCATGCATAAAAGAGTTCAGAGAAGACTCAAATAATATTCATAGATAATCTGATCATAAATCCACAATTCATTGGATCTCAACAAACACACCGCAAAAAAGTATTACATCGAATAGATCTCCAAGAACATCAAGGAGAACATTGTATTGAAGATCAAAGAGAGAGAAGAAGTTATCTAGCTACTAGCTATGGACCCGTAGGTCTGTGGTAAACTACTCACGCATCATCGGAAGGGCAGCAAGGTTGATGTAGAGGCCCTCCATGATCGAATTCCCCTCCGGCAGATCGCTGGAAAAGGTCCCAAGATGGGATCTCACGGGAACAGAGGCTTGCAGTGGCGGAAAAGAATTTTGGTGGATGCCGCTGATGGTTTGGGAATATTTGGGAATTTATAGTGCAAAGATTAGGGTTAGGAGAGCTCCGAGGTGCCCACAAGCCCTCAGGGCGCGCCCACCCCCCTGGGGCGCGCCTGGCAGGCTTGTGGCCTCCTCGGGAACCTTCTGGCCTCCTCTCCAAGTCCTTTGGGTGTCTTCTGGTCCAAGAAAAATCATCGCAAAAGTTTAATTCTGTTTGGACTCCGTTTGGTATTCCTTTCTGTAAAACTCAAAAACAAGGAAAAAAACAGAAACTGGCACTGGGCTCTAGGTTAATAGGTTAGTCCCAAAAATAATGTAAAATATTATATTAATGCATATAAAACATCCAAAACAGATAATATAATAGCATGGAAAAATAAAAAATTATAGAAACGTTGGAGACGTATCAAGCATCCCCAAGATTAATTCCTGCTCGTCCTCGAGTAGGTAAATGATAAAAACATAATTTTTGATGTGGAATGCTACCTAACATATTTATCAATGTAATCTTCTTTATTGTGGCATGAATATTCAGATCCATAAGATTCAAAACAAAAGTTTAATATTGACATAAAAACAATAATACTTCAAGCATACTAATAAAGCAATCATGTCTTCTCAAAATAACATGGCCAAAGAAAGTTATCCCTACAAAATCATATAGTCTGGCTATGCTCCATCTTCATCACACAAAGTATTTCATCATGCACAACCCCGATGACAAGCCAAGCAATTGTTTCATACTTTTGGTGTTCTCAAACTTTTTCAACTTTCACTCAATACATGAGCGTGAGCCATGGATATAGCACTATAGGTGGAATAGAATATGGTGGTTGTGGAGAAGATAAAAATAAGGAGAAAGTCTCACATCAACTAGGCAAATTAATGGGCTATGGATATGCCCATCAATTGATATCGATGCAAGTGAGTAGGGATTGCCATGCAACGGATGCACTAGAGCTATAACTGTATGAAAGCTCAAAAAGAAACTAAGTGGGTGTGCATCCAACTTGCTTGCTCATGAAGACCTAGGGCAATTGAGGAAGCCCATCATTGGAATATATGAGCCAAGTTCTATAATGAAAAATTCCCACTAGTATATGAAAGTGACAAAATAGGAGACTCTCTATCATGAAGATCATGGTGCTACTTTGAAGCACAAGTGTGGGAAAAGGATAGTAACATTGTCCCTTCTCTCTTTTCTCTCATTTTTTTCTTTTCTCTTTTTTTTGTTTGGGATTCTTTGGCCTCTTTTATTTTCTGTAAAGTCCGGAGACTCATCCCAACTTGTGAGGGAATCATAGCTTCCATCATCCTTTCCTCACATGGGACAATGCTCTAATAATGATGACCATCACACTTTTATTTACTTACAACTCAAGAATTACAACTCGATACTAGAACAAGATATGAATCTATATGAATGCCTCCGGTGGTGTATCGAGATGTGCTATGATCAAGAGTGACATGTATAAAAAATATGAACGGTGGCCTTGCCACAAGTACTATGCCAACTACATGATCATGCAAAGCAATATGACAATGATGGTGCGTGTCATAATAAACGAAACGGTGGAAGTTGCATGCCAATATATCTCGGAATGGCTATGGAAATGCAATAATAGGTAGGTATGGTGGCTGTTTTGAGGAAGGGTATATGCTGGGTTTAATGCACCGGCGAAAGTTGCGCGGTACTAGAGAGGCTAGCAATGGTGGAAGGTTGAGAGTGCGTGTAATCCATGGGCTCAACATTAGTCATGAAGAACTCACATAATTATTGCAAAAATTTATTAGCCATTGAAGCAAAGTACTAATACGCATGCTCCTAGGGGGATAGATTGGTAGGAAAAGACCATTTAATACAAGTATTTCTACCAATCCACAATTACTCACTAGTATGACTCTAATAACACCATCTTTACATCTCAAAACAAATGCAAGGAATCAAACTTCTCATATATTCAATGCTCTTATATGAAAGTTTTTATTATATCCCTCTTGGATGCCCATCATATTAGGACTAAATTCATAACCTAAGCAAATTACCATGCTGTTTAAGACTCTCAAAATAATATAAGTGAAGCATGAGATTTCAACAATTTCTATAAAATAAAGCCACCGCCATGCTCTAAAAAGATATAAGTGAAGCACTAGAGCAAACTGCCTAGCTCAAAAGATATAAGTGAAGCACACAGAGTATTCTAATAAATTCACGATTAATGTGTGTCCCTCTCAAAAGGTGTGTACAGTAAGAATTATTGTGGCAAAATAAAAAGCAAAGAATCATATCATACAAGACGCTCCAAGCAAAACACATATCATGCGGTGAATAAAAATATAGCCTCAAGTAAATTTACGGATGGATTGAAGACAAAAGAGGGGATGCCATCTGGGGCATCCCCAAGATTAGATGCTTGGTTGTCCTTGAATATTACCTTGGGGTGCCTTGGGCATCCCCAAGCTTAGGCTCTTGACACTCCTTATTCCATTTTCCATCAAATCTTTACCCAAAATTTGAAAACTTCACAACCCAAAACTCAACAGAAAACTCATAAGATTCGTTAGTATAATAAAATAAATCACCACTTTTGGTACTGTTGTGAACTCATTCTTAATTTATATTGGTGTTATATCTACTGTATTCCAACTTATCCATGGTTCATACCCCCCGATACTACCCATAGATTCATCAAAATAAGCAAACAACACATAGAAAACAGAATCTGTCAAAAACAGAACAATCTGTAGTAATCTGGAAATTTCGTATACTTATGTAACTCCAAAAATTCTGAAAAATTAGGAAAATTTAGGAATTTTGTATATAAATCTTGTGTAAAAAATTCAGATCAACATCATTTTTCTGTGATTTTTTAAATTTCTGGCAATGAGCGCAAAAGTTTCTGTTTTTCAGCAAGATCAAATCAACTATCACCATAGACCATCCCAAAGGTTTTACTTGGCTCAAACACTAATTAAAACAGCGAAACATAATTACAGAGGTAATAATGTGTATTTATTGAAAAACATGACCAAAAATAAAATTGGGTTGCCTCCCAATAAGCGCTATTGTTTAACGCCGCTAGCTAGGCATAAAACATAGATCTAGGTATTGTCATCTTTGGTATGCAAACCATAAGTAGCCCACACAATAGATTCATATGGCAACTTAATTTTCTTTCTTGGAAAGTGTTACATGCCCTTCCTTAACGGAAATTTAAATCTAACGTTTCCTTCTTTCATATCAATAATTGCACCAATCATTCTAAGGAAAGGTCTACCAAGAATAATAGGACATGTAGGATTGCAATCTATACCAAACACAATAAAATCTATGGGTACATAATTCCCATTTGCAACAATAAGAACATCATTAATTCTTCCCATAGGTTTCTTCATAGTGGAATCCGCTAGATGCAAATTCAAAGAACAATCATCAAATTCACGGAAACCTAGCACATCACATAAAGTTTTTGGAACGCTAGCACCCAAATCACACAAAGCATTGCACTCATAATCTTTAATTTCAATCTTAATAGTAGGTTCCCACTCATCATAAGGCTTTCAAGGGATAGAAACTTCCAACTCAAGTTTTTCTTCAAAAGATTTTATCATAGCATCAACGATATGTTTAGTAAAAGCTTTATTTTGATTATAAGCATGAGGTGAATTTAACATGGATTAAAACAAGGAAATACAATCTATCAAAGAGCAATTATCATAACTAAAGTCCTTGAAATCCAAAAGAGTGGGCTCATCGCTACTTAAAGTTTTGACATCTCCAATCCCACTTTTATCAATTTTATCATTAAGATCTTTAAACTCCAAATTATTGGGATGCCTTCTAGCTAAAGTTGACTCATCTCCAGTCCCATCTTTATCAAGATTTATATTAGAAAACAAATATTCCATAGGAGTCACACCAATCACTTTAAGATCTTCATCATTATTTTCACAAAAACTATAAGAACACGCTTTTACAAACCAATCTCGCTTAGCATGCATCCTAGCGGTTCTTTCTTTGCATTCATCCATAGATATTTTAATAGCTTTCAGAGATTCAATAATATCATGCTTGGGTGGCATAGATCTAATCTTCAAAGAATCAATCTCAAGAGAAATTCTATCAACGTTCCTAGCCAAATCATCAATCTTAAGCAATTTTTTTCTACCATAGCATTGAAATTCTTTTGAGAACTAATGAAATTTTTAATATTATTCTCTAGATAAGAGGGTATTTTATTATAATTTACATAAGAATTGTTGTAGTAATTACCATAATTATTAGAGGAATTACTAGGAAACGGCCTAGGGTTGAAATTACCTCTATACGCGTTATTACCAAAATTGTTCCTACCAACAAAATTCACATCCATAGATTCATTGTTATTCTCAATCAAAGTGGATAAAGGCATATCATTAGGATCAATAGGAGCACTCTTACTAACAAACAATTTCATAAGTTCATCGATCTTTCCACTCAAAATATTAATTTCTTCAATGGCATGCACTTTTTTTTACTAGTGGAAGATCTTTCGGTATGCCATTGAGAGTAATTTGCCATAATATTATCTAGGAGTTTATTAGCTTCTCCTAATGTAATTTCCATAAAAGTACCTCCTGCGGCGGAATCTAAAAGATTTCTAGATGCAAAATTCAATCCGGCATAAATTTTTTTGTATGATCATCCATAAACTTAACCCATGAGTAGGGCAATTTCTTATCATCAATTTCATCCTCTCCCAAGATAGTGCAAAATGTTCATGATCAAGTTGCTTAAAATTCATTATATTGTTCCTAAGGGAGATGATCTTAGCGGGAGGAAAATACTTGGAAATAAAAGAATCTTTACACTTATTCCATGAATCAGTACTATTTTTAGGCAAAGATGAAAACCAAGTTTTAGCACGATCTCGTAGTGAGAACGGAAATAGCGTCAATTTAACAATATCATTATTCACATCTTTTTTTCTTTTGCATATCACACAACTCAATGAAAGTATTTAGATGGGATGCGGCATCTTCACTAGGAAGGCCGGAAAATTGTTCTTTCATAACAAGATTCAACAAAGCGGCATTAATTTCATAAGATTCCGCACTAGTGGCCGGAGCAATCAGAGTACAAATAAAATCATTATTATTAGTATTGGAAAAGTCACACAATTTGGTATTTTCTTGAGACATCGTGACAAGGCAAGCAATCTAGCACACGAGAAAACAAAAAAGCAAACGAAAAGACGAATGAAAAAAAAGGCGAATAAAAAGGCAAATATTTTTGTGTTTTTCTGAAAATGTTTTAGAAGTGGGGGAGAGGAAAACGAGAGGCAAATGGCAAATAATGTAATGCAAGAGATGAGAGTTTATGATGGGTACTTGGTAGGTTTGATGTAGAACCTCCCCGGCAACGGCGCCAGAAATTCTTCCTCCTACTTCTTGAGCTTGCGTTGATTTTTCCCTTGAAGAGGAAAGGGTGATGCAGCAAAGTAGAGATAAGTATTTCCCCCAATTAAGAACCGGGGTATCAATCCAGTAGGAGGCACAAGCAAGTCTCCAATCTATGCACCTGCACAAACTAACAAACACTTGCACTCAACGCGAAAAAGGGGTTGTCAATCCCTTCACGGTCTCGAACAAGAGTGAGATCTAATAGAGATAGGTATAAAAGATAAATAAAAAGGCAAACTAAAGTAAATATAAATAAATTGCAGCAAGGTATTTTTGGTTTATAGATATGAAAACATATGATGGAAAATAGACCCGGGGGCCAAAGGTTTCACTAGCGGCTTCTCTCTTGAAAGAAAACATACGGTGGGTGAACAAATTACTATTGAGCAATTGATAGAAAAGCCCAAAGTTATGACGATATCTAAGGCAATGATCATGAATATAGGCATCACATCCGTGACAAGTAGACCGAAACGATTCTGCATCTACTACTATTACTCCACACATCGTCGACTCCTGCCTGCATCTAGAGTATTAAGTTCATAAGAACAGAGCAACACTTTAAGTAAGATGACATGATGTAGAGGGATAAACTCAAGCAATATGATATAAACCCCATCTTTTTATCCTCGATGGCAACAATACAATACGTGCCTCGCTACCCCTTCTGTCACTGGGTGAGGACATCGCAAGATTGAACCCAAAACTAAGCACCTCTCCCATTGCAAGAAAAACCAATCTAGTTGGCCAAACCAAACCGATAGTTCGAAGAGAAATACAAAGATATCTTAATAATGCATAAAAGAGTTCAGAGAAGACTCAAATAATATTCATAGATAATCTGATCATAAATCCACAATTCATCGGATCTCAACAAACAAACCGCAAAAAAGTATTACATCGAATAGATCTCCAAGAACATCGAGGAGAACATTGTATTGAAGATCAAAGAGAGAGAAGAAGCCATCTAGCTACTAGCTATGGACCCGTAGGTCTGTGGAAAACTACTCACGCATCATTGGAAGGGCAGCAAGGTTGATGTAGAGGCCCTCCATGATCGAATCCGCCTCCAGCAGATCGCCGAAAAAGGCCCCAAGATGGGATCTCACGGGAACAGAGGCTTGCGGCAGCAGAAAAGTATTTTGGTGGATGCCTCTAATGGTTTTGGAATATTTGGGAACTTACAATGCAAAGATTAGGGTTAGGAGACCTCCGAGGTGCCCACAGCCCTCAGGGGGCGCCCACCCCCCTGGGGCGCGCCTGGCAGGCTTGTGGCCTCCTCGGGAACCTTCTGGCCCCCTCTCCAAGTCCTTTGGGTGTCTTCTGGTCCAGGAAAATCATAGCGAAAATTTTATTCCGTTTGGACTCCGTTTGGTATTCGTTTTCTGTAAAACTCAAAAACAAGGAAAAAAACAAAAACTGGCACTGGGCTCTAGGTTAATAGGTTAGTCCCAAAAATAATATAAAATAGCATATTAATGCATATAAAACATCCAAAACAGATAATATAATAGCATGGAACAATAAAAAATTATAGATACGTTGGAGACGTATCAGATCTTCGACGACATCATGCGAAGGTATGTGAGGCACACCGGAAGCCATGCATCCACCCATGTCACCCGAGGTGCTCCCATGCCTCCCATGAGAGACCCAAAAATCATGCCTCCCATGGTAGCTCCGAAGCCACCCATCCCTCCCGTAGATGCTCCCATGCCGCTCATGGTAGCTTCGAAGCAACAACAAAAGGGGGGGGGGGCGAAATCATACCTTATGGGCATTTCATCAAACACCTTGTGCGCATCGGCCGCCGGCGCAACAAATTGGAAGCTCTCCGGCGCTTCGGTCGGCGGAGGTGCGGCCGGACGCCCGATAACCCACAAGTATAGGGGATCGCAACAGTTTTCGAGGGTAGAGTATTCAACCCAAATTTATTGATTCAACACAAGGGGAGCCAAAGAATATTCACGAGTATTAGCAGGTGAGTTGTCAATTCAACCACACCTGAAAGACTTAATATCTGCAGCAAAGTATTTAGTAGCAAAGTAGTATGAAAGTAACGGTAACAGTAACAAAAGTAACAGTAGCAGTTTTGTAGTGATTGTAACAACAGCAGCAACGAAAGTAATTTAGCAAAGATCAATATGTGAAAAGCTCATAGGCATTGGATCAGCAATGATAATTGTGTTGGATAATATTCATCATGTAGCAGTCATAACCTAGGGTGAAGTAGAACTAGCTCCAATTCATCAATATAATGTAGGCATGCATTCCGTATATAGTCATACGTGCTTAGGGAAAAGAACTTGCATGACATCTTTTGTCCTACCCTCCCGTGGCAGCGGGGTCCTAATGGAAACTAAGGGATATTAAGGCCTCCTTTTAATAGATAACCGGAACAAAGCATTAGCACTTAGTGAATACATGAACTCCTCAAACTACGGTAATCACTGGAAAGAATCCCAATTATTGTCACCTTGGGGTATGCGGATCATAACTCGTAATAAGTGTCTACAACTTCCAAGATAGGATCAAGAACTCACATATATTCATGAAAACATAATAGGTTCAGATCTGAAATCATGGCACTCGGGCCCTAGTGACAAGCATTAAGCATAGCAAAGTCATAGCAACATCAATCTCATAACATAGTGGATACTAGGGATCAAACCCTAACAAAACTAACTCGATTACATGATAAATGTCATCCAACCCATCACCGTCCAGCAAGCCTACGATGGAATTACTCACTCCCGGCAGTGAGCATCATGAAATTGGTGATGGAGGAAGGTTGATGATAATGATGGCGACGGATTCCCCTCTCCGGAGCCCCGAACAGGCTCCAGATTAGCCTCCCGATGAAGAACAGGAGGTGGCGGCGGCTCCGTAGCGTAAAACACGATGAATCCTTCTCTCTGATTTTTTTCTCCATGAATAGGTATATATAGCATTGGAATTAGGGTCGGAGATGGTCCAGGGGGCCCACAAGCCGGTAGGGCGCGCCCTGGGGGATAGGCGCACCCCTAGGGCTTGTGGCCTCTGGGTGGCCCCCCTCTGGTATCTTTTTACGCCAGTTTTTTTATATATTCCACAAAAATTCTCTGTAAATTTTCAGGTCAATCCAAGAACTTTGATTTCTGCACAAAAATAACACCATGACAATTCTGCTGAAAACAACGGCAGTCCGGGTTAGTTCCATTCAAATCATGCAAATTAGAGTCCATAACAAGGGCAAAAGAGTTTGGAAAAGTAGATATCATGGAGACGTATCAACTCCCCCAAGCTTAACCCATTGCTTGTCCTCAAGCAATTCAGTTGACAAACTGAAAGTGACAAAGAAAAACTTTTACAAACTCTGTTTGATCTTGTTGTTGCAAATATGTCTAGCCAATATTCAGGTTTTCAGCAAAGATTATGAACTAACCATATTCACAATAACACTTAGGTCTCACATTTACTCATATCAATGGCATAATCAACTAGCGAGCAACAATGATATCTCGGATGACAACACTTTTTCAAAACAATCATGATATAATATAATAGAACGGTATCTCGCTAGCCCTTTCTAAGACCGCAAAACATAAATGCAGAGCACCCCTGAAGATCAAGGACTGACTAGACATTATAATTCATGGCAAAAGAGATCCAATCACACTCATACTCAATATCAATTAAAAACAAAGCATATAAATGACAGTGGTGCTCTCCAGCTAGTGCTTTTAATGAGAAAATGATGACTCAACAATAAAAGTAAATAGATAGGCCCTTCGCAGAGGGAAGCAGGGATTTACAGAGGTGCTAGAGCTCGAGGCTTTTAAAATAAAGATGAATATAATTTTGAGCGGTATGCTTTCATTCTCAACATAACAACCAAGAGATCTCACTATCTTCCATGCTAGACACATTATAGGTGGTTCCCAAACAGAATGGTAAAGTTTTTACTCCCCCTCCACCAACAATCACACTCCATGGCTAGCCGCATCCACGGGTACCGTCCATACCAACAACAGTCTTGGGGGAGTTTTGTTTAATTATTATATTTTGATTTGATTTTGAGCATGGAACTGGGCATCTCGATTACCAGCCGCTTTCTCGTGAATGACAAGTGAATAAACACTCATCGTGACAATAACCCACCTAGCATGGAAGATACTGACAGCCCCCAGTCACTACATGAGCGATTCGGGCATACAAAACAGATTATTATTTGAAGGTTTAGAGTTTGGCCCATGCAAATTTACTTGGAACAGTAGGTAAATACCGCATATAGGTAGGTATGGTGGACTCATATGGAACAACTTTGGGTTTAAGGAGGTGGATGCACAAGTAGTATTCCCGCTTAGTACAAGTGAAGGCTAGCAAAAAGATTGAGGAGCGACCAACTAGAGAGCGACAACGGTCATAAACATGCATTGAGATTAATCAACATTGAATGCAAGCATGAGTAGGATATAAATCACCATGAACATAAATATCGTGGAGGCTATGTTGTTTTTGATTCAACTACATGCGTGAACATGTGCCAAGTCAAGCCACTTGAATCATTCAAAGGAGGATACCATCCTATCATACTACATCATAACCATTTTAAATGCATGTTGGCACGCAAGACAAACCATTATCCACTCCTAGCTAATTAAGCATGGCATGAGTAACTATAATCTCTAATTGTCATTGCAAACATGTTTCATTCATAATGGGCTGAATCAGGAACGATGAGCTAATCATATTTGCAAAAATAAAATAGGTCGAGTTCATATCAGCTTTTCTTCATCTCAATCATTTCATCAAATATCGTCATTATTGTCTTTCACTTGCATGACCGAACGATGTGAATAATAATAAGAATGCACGTGCATTGGACTAAGCTGGAATCTGCAAACATTTATTCGAAGGAGAAGACAAGGTAATATGGGGTCTTTGTTAGATAAACAATAATGCATATGAGAGCCACTCAACATTTTCATCGTGGTCTTCTCCTCACAACCCAAAGAAAAGAAAAGAATTTCAAAGAAACACACTGAAATATTTTTGGAGTTTTTGTTTTTCTGAAGCAAGTAAAACGAAAACGAGAAAAACTATTTACACGGGAAAGCTCCCAACAAGCATAATAGGAACGAGAAATCTTTTTGGGTTTTCTTTTAATAATACTACTAATTGAACTAGAAAGAAAAACTGAAAAGAAACGAGAAATATTTTTGGATTTTATCAAAGTTTTTCAAACACACAAGAAGAAAGCAAGAAAAATAAACTAACATGGATTATACAATGAAAAAGGATGAACACCGACAACTCGAATGAATGTGTGATGCATGAATGTAATGTCGGTGAGAAATACGTACTCCCCCAAGCTTAGGCTTTTGGCCTAAGTTGGTCTATGGCCACGGCTGGCCTATCGGATATCCAAAGTCGTAGTTGGGGTTGTACCAAGTTGCGGCCGCTACCGCTTGGAGGGCTGCCTCATGGAGGCGAGCGGTCTCCCTTGCTCTCTCATATTCGTCCGCCTCCTCTCTGGTTATGAAGTATCTTCGTTTTACCTGAAAGTCAAAGAAGGCAGGAGCGGGAAGCTTAATATAGAAGACGCATTCACTATCAAAGATAAGTCTGTACTGGAGGGGTTGTTCGCCCCTCTCAAGAAATTGGTAACGTTCCATAGCATCATAATCAAGGTAAGCGGGTGGTAACTGAATATCATTTTCTCTTATGGGTACCCCGAGGTAATTAGCTAACCGGGTGGCATAAATTCCACCAAAGAAATCTCCATCTAAAGCATTATTATGTAACCGCCTTGCAACAATAGCCCCCAAGTTATATCTTCTATCACCCATTACTGCACTCTTGAGGGCACTTAAATCAGGAGAGCAAAGGTGGCTATGGTCATGTTTACCATTAATGCATCTACCTATAAAGAGAGCAAAATAATGTAAAGCAGGAAAGTGAATGCTCCCTATAGTAGCTTGTGTTACATTTCTAGTTTCTCCCTTAGTGATGCTAGCAAGGAAATCAACGCAATCATATTTACGAGGTTCATTATAGACGCCCCATTGAGGAATTATACATACTTCATTAAAATCTTCAAGGTCCATGCGAAATGATTTATCATATAGATCAAATAAACATAATGTGTATTGCGCTGGCATGAATACTCAAATCTCCGCACAAAGGAACCAGTAAGGTTGTAGTATTGCAAGCACTTATCTGACACGAAGTCTTTAAGACCGGCATTGTGCACGTACATATCAAATTCTTCCTTGAAACTTGCATGAGTCATGAAATGATCCGACGGCCATTCACAAGGCCGCACTAGAGCTTCCCTCGGTGGTTCAGGGTCCAATTCACGTATCGCGAGCCTTGGGGCTTTCTTCCTTGAGGAACCACCTTGGTATATTTTCCTAAACATTTTCTCCCTCTGAAAAATTTCTGAAATTTTTAGTGACTCAAAATAAAGGTGAACCAAACTCAACAAAACTAATAGGAACTACTTCTACAAGTGTCTAGATGCTATATCATGCAACAAAACCACTTTGGACCATATAAATTTGACATGCAAGCTCAAGAACATGGTCACCACAATAGCAAAAAATTGCAATATATAAAGCACTATAGCAAAAACCAATTGGACCAACGGAGGAGTCACATACCGATGAACAATCCCCCGAAACAGTTTCGGAAACAGAGTTCCGAGCAAGGAGATCGAAAATGGCAGCAAAATGAGCAAGAACACGGGTTTGAGCAATGGTGTGATTTTTTCTGGAGGAAGACGAAGTGAATGGGTGGATGGAATAAGTGAGGGGACCCACGTGGGCCCCACAAGCGTCCTAGGCGTGCCCTGGGGAGGCGCCCTGTGGGCTTGTGGCCCACTAGAGCACCCCCCCTGAGGTGTGTTCATTGCCAAAAATTCTTAAATATTATAGAAAAAATCATACTAAATTTTCAGGGCATTTGGAGAACTTTTATTTTCTGGTCATTTTTTATTGCACGGATAATTCAGAAAACAGAAAAATAATAGCATTTCTACTTTATTAATTCTAAATAACAGAAAGTAAAAAGTGGGTACAGAAAGTTGTGTTTACTAAATTCATCCATCTCATGCCCGTCAAAAGGAATCCATTAACAAGGTTGATCAAGTCTTATTAACAAACTTCTTCCGAATGACATGAAACCGGAGAATCTTCGTATAACACTAGGTTACCTCAACGGGGATATGCATGTCCCCAACAATAAGAATATCATATTTCTTTTTGACAGTAGGAATAGGGAATTCAAAACCTCCAATAGTAATTGTTGAAAATTTTCCAATAGAATTTATACTATTCACTTAAGGTTGTTTCTTCGGAAAGTGTACCGTATGCTCATTACCATTAATATGAAAAGTGACATTGCCCTTGTTGCAATCAATAACAACCCCTGTAGTATTCAAAAAGGGTCTGCCAAGGATGATCGACATACTGTCGTCCTCGGGTATATCAAGAATAACAAAGTCCGTTAAAATAGTAACATTTGCAACTACGACAGGTACATCCTCACAAATACCGATGGGTATAGCAGTTGATTTATCAGCCATTTGCAAAGAGATTTCAGTAGGTGTCAACTTATTCAAATCAAGTCTACGATACAAAGAGAAGGGCATAACACTAACACCGGCTCCCAAACCACATAGAACAGTTTTAACATAGTTTCTTTTAATGGAGCATGGTATAGTTGGTATTCCTGGATCTCCTAGTTTCTTTGGTATTCCACCTTTAAATGTGTAATTAGCAAGCATGGTGGAAATTTCAGCTTCCGGTATCTTTCTTTTATTGGTGATAGTTACCCACAAGTATAGGGGATCGTTTGTAGCCTTTTTCGATAAATAAGAGTGTCGAACCCAAATATTCCCTCAAGTTCTATCGACCACCGATACAGCTCTATGCACACTTAATGTTTGCTTTACCTGGAACAAGTATAAAACTATTTGGTAGGTTAAAGGATAAGTTTGCAATAATAAAACTAGAAGTACTTTGCAAGAATAAAACTACGAGTAAAATGCAATACAATAAAAGAAGATAGCTTTTGTCAACAAGAAATTCATTTGTCCCTAGGTGATCAATAACTAAACTGATGATCATTGTTGCAATTTTATATGAGGGAGAGGCATGAGCTAACATACTTTCTCTACTTGGATCATATGCACTTATGATTGGAACTCTAGCAAGCATCCGCAACTACTAAAGATCATTAAGGTCGTAGAACCCAACCATAGCATTAAGTATCAAGTCCTCTTTATCCCATACGCAATGACCCCCAAACTCGGGTATGTGCTTCTGTCACTCACGCGACCCACCATAAGAGAACCATGAACGTATTGCAACACCCTACAGGGGGGATCCCTCCGTTTGCGCGGCACGGAGGGCACCGTAGGACAGCACCAAAAAAATATACAACTCAAACCAATCATGATCATCTATCAACCCATAGGACAAAACGGATCTACTCAAACATCATAAGATAGCCATAGATCATTGGGAAATAATATATAGCGTTGAGCACCATGTTTAAGTAGAGATTACAGCAGAGAGAAAGAGTGTTACACCGCTGCATAGAGGGGGAGAAAGTTGGTGTTAACGGTAGGAAGATTGTTGGTGTAGATCGCCGTCATGATGATTGCCCCAACGGTGCTCCGGCGCCCCCGGGAGAGAGGGGGAGATCCCCTCCTTCTTCTTCTTCCTTGGCCTCCCCCCTAGATGGGAGGAGAGTTCCCCCTCTGGTCCATGGCCTCCATGGCGGCGGAGGGGCAGGAGCCCCTCCTAGATTGGATCTATCTCTTTGTTCTCTTCTGTTTTGCATTCCCGTTTTCTGGCCCTTCACCGTTTCTTAAATTCCTGGAGATCCGTAACTCCGATTGCGCTAAAGTTTTTACATGATTTTTTCCATAAATTATCTTTCTTACGCCCGAAGAAGGGCCCCAACCGACTTACAGGGAGGGCACAAGACACCTGGGTGCGCCAGGGGGTGCCTGGCGCGCCCTGGTGGGTTGTGGAGGCCGTGGGCCTCCGTTTGCGTTGATTCCACCTCCCAAAAATCACATATATTCCAAAATAATTCTCCATAAATTTTTATCGCGTTTGGACTTTGTTTGATATGGATATTCTGCGAAATAAAAAACATGCAACAAACAAGAACTGGCACTGGGCACTGGGTCAATATGTTAGTCCAATAAATCATATAAAATGTTGCCAAAAATATGTGAAAGTTGTATAATATTGGCATGAAACAATCAAAAATTATAGATACGATGGAGACGTATCAGCATCCCCAAGCTTAATTCCTGCTCGTCCTCGAGTAGGTAAAAAGATAAAAAAGATAATCTTGATCATATATTTAATCATGGCTTGAATATTAAGACACGAATGATTCAAAGCAATAGTCTATAATTTGACATAAAGACATCAATACTCAGGCATCCCAACAAACAATCGTGTCTTTCAAAATATCAACGCTAAAGAAAGCTATCCCTACAAAATCATATAGTCTTGTCATGCTCTGTCTTCTCGACACAAAGTATTTATCATGCACAACTCCGATGACAAGCCGAGCAATTGGTTCATACTTTTTAACGCGCTTCATCTTTTTCAACCCTCATGCAATACATGAGCGCGAGCCATGGATATAGCACTATGGGTGGAATAGAGTATAACGATAGGGGTAAATATTGAGAAGACAAAAAATTATGAAAGTCTCACATTGACGCGGCTAACCAATGGGCTATGGAGATGCCCATCAATTGATATCAATACCAGGAGTAGGGATTGCCATGCAATGAATGCACTAAGAGCTATAAGTGTATGAAAGCTCAACATGAAAACTAAGTGGGTGTGCATCTAACTCTATAATGGAAAATTCCCACTAGTATATGAAAGTGACAACATAGGAGACTCTCTATATGAAAAACATGGTAATACTTTGAAGCACAAGTGTGGAACTAGCATGCCCCTTCTCTTCCTTCTTTCTTTCATTTTTTTCTTCATTTTTTCTCTTTTTTTTTCTTTTTTTCTTCTTTTGGTCCGGAGTCTCATCCCGACTTGTGGGGGAATCATAATCTCCATCATCCATTCCTCACTAGGACAATGTTCTAATAATGAAAATTGATGATCATCACACTTCTATTTACTTACAACTCAATATTACAACTCGATAACTATAACAAAATATGAGTCTATATGAATGCCTCTGGCAGTGTACCAGGATGTGCAATGATCTAGCGTAACATGTATAAAAAATGATGAACGGTGGCTAAGCCACAACTACTATGTCAGCTATATGATCATGCAAAGCAATATGACAATGAATGCTCAAGTCATCAAAACGGAAGCGGTGGAAGTTGCATGGCAATATATCTCGGAATGGCTATGGAAAGGCCATAATAGGTAGGTATGGTGGCTGTTTTGAGGAAGATATAATTAGGCTTATGTGTGATAGAGCGTATCATATCACGGGGTTTGGATGCACCGGAGAAGTTTGCACCGACTCTCAAGGTGAGAAAGGGCAATGCACGGTACCGTAGAGGCTAGCAAATTGCGGAAAGGTAAGAGTGCGTATAATCCATGGACTCACATTAGTCATAAAGAACTCATATACTTGTTGCAAAAGTTTATTAGCCCTCGAAGCAAAGTACTACTACACATGCCCCTAGGGGGATAGATTGGTAGGAAAAGACCATCGCTCGTCCCCGACCACCACTCATAAGGAAGACAATCAATAATAAAACATGCTCCAACTTCATAGCATAACGAGAGACTATACGTGCATGCTTCGGGAATCACAAACCTTAACACCAATATTCCTACTAACCACAACCATTTACTAGTACCTCCCACATATTATCATCTCTATATCGCAAAACTATTGCAAGGAATCAAACATATCATATTCAGTGATCCATAAGTTTTATGTAGGATTTTATGACTAACCATGCAAATGACCAATTCCTGTTGACTCTCTAAATAGATATAAGTGAAGCAAGAGAGTTTAATTCTTTCTACAAAATACCATGCTCTAATAAATATAAGTGAAGCAAGTGAGCATTCTACAAACAACGGTTTTCTATGTGAAGAGAAACAGGCAATCCAAACTTCAAATGATATAAGTGAAGCACATGAAGCATTCTATAAAGCCATACTCAAAAGATATAAGTGAAGTGCAATGAGCATTCTATAAATCAACCATGGACTATCTCATACCAGCATGGTGCATAAAAGAAAAATGAAAACTAAACACAAAAGATGCTCCAAGATTTACACATATCACATGAACAAAACGGAAACGAAAACATACCGATACTTGTTGAAGAAAGATGGGATGCCTTCCGAGGCATCCCCAAGCTTAGACGCTTGAGTCTCCTTGGATATTTACTTGGGGTGCCTTGGGAATCCCCAAGATTGAGCTCTTGCCTCTCCTCCTTCTCCTCATATCGAGACCTCCTCGATCTTTGATCACTTGATCCACACAAAACTTAACAGAAAACTGGTGAGATCCGTTAGTATAATAAAGCAAATCACTACTTTAAGTATTGTTGCAAACCCATTCATATTTTATTTTTGCATTATCCCTACTGTATTATAACTTCTCCATGGCTTATACCACCGATAAAATCGACAGTTTCATCAAAACAAGCAAAACAATGCATCAAAAATAGAATATGTCTTAAACAGGACAGTCTGTAGTAATCTGAACTTTAACCATACTTCTGGTACTCCAAAAATTCAGAACAATTAGGAAACAATAAAAAAATTGTATAGAAATACTGTGCAAAAAGTTTCAGAAACTTTTGATGTTCCAGTAAAAAAATTGTAAAATCACGCACTACAGCCAAAGTTTCTGTTTTTGCACCGCACATACCAACAAGCAATCTAATCATCCTAAAGGCAAATCTTGGCACATTATTTTTATAATACAATGGATTTTTACAAGGGGATAATTATTTTTGTTGAAAAGTTTCTGTAATCGAGATTCACAAAGTTTCCATGGGCATGAACGAAGTTCAAGGCTAGCTCCCACTTCCACGGTGCTCGTCTTTCTCACTTTCACTTTTCTTTTTGTGAAGTTTTAAGTTCCCCTCTATATTTTTTTGTTTTTAAACTTTATAAAAGCACTCAACAGAATAAAATGACTTCCTAAAACTTTTGGGTTGTCTCCCTGGCAGCGTTTTCTTTAAAGCCATTAAGCTAGGCATAAAGTGCTCAAGTGATGGATCCACCCGGATCCCAAGGTATATCAAAGTAAATTTTAATTAGCAATGATTTGGCATTTAGTAGTGAGCACAAAGCAACATATATCATGTAATGACGAAGTCTAACTCTCTTCCTATGCATCGGCATGTCATACAAGAACAATTCATGCACATCAAGTAAAGGCTAATACATAGCATAAGTAGTTTCTTGCAGTTTTATCGTGTTGGAAACATAGAGAGGTGGAGATATAGTTCCTCTCTCATAATAATTGCAAGTAGGAGCAGAAAGCACATGCATATTATATTCATCAAAATTATCATGTGCAACGGTAAAAGGTAACCCATCAATATAATCCTTAATAAGAGCAAACTTCTCCGATAGAGTGTAGTTGGGAGAATTCAAAAAGATAATAGGACTATCATGTGTGGGTGCAATAGCAAAAATTTCATTCTTAACATAAGGAACCATAGCAAGTTCATCTCCATAAGCATAATTCATATTGGTATTTTGGCCACAAGCGTAGCAAGCATCAAGTTCATCAAAAAGGGATATTTCAAACAAATCAATGGGATCATAGCAATTATCATAACATTCATCCTTCGGTAAAAGCGAATGGGATATTAAACAATGTATAAGTTGGAGATTTACTCTCATTAGAAGGTGGGCACGGGTAGCTAATCCGCTCTTCCTCCTTTTGTTCTTCGCTCTCCTCGTCATCTTTTTCATCCAATGAGCTCACAGTTTCATCAATTCCTTCTTCCATAGACTCCTGCAAAATATTAGTCTCTTCTTGGACAATGGAGACTTTCTCAATAAATACATCAATATCGGAATTGTATTTATAATTCTCATAGCAATATTTAAGTATAGCAAAAAATTTAGCTCTATAAACATCATCATCAAAAGCTCAAACAAAGATTCAATTTCATAAGCACCCTTAAAAGCACCAAATTCTTCTATTCATTCCACATCATAGTAATCATATCTACCATTAGCATAAGAAGCTAAGGTTTCATTGTCATTAAATTTGCATGAAAAGAGAAGGTGTGGAGCCTTCATCCTAGAGCAACAAGTATAATAATATCTCAAGCATAAATTCCGAGCATACCAATGCAACATATGAATTTGATCCCATAATAATTTCCCTTTTTGTGTCAAGCGATATTCCCTAACGTATTCACATTGATCCAATGTGTCTCCCATTATCAAGTTGAATGGGGTTTTCTCAGGATTATCAAAGTAGTGCATAATATTTTTCACGTAGCGAGCATCGAGGGTTTTAGGAGGTTCCCCATCTCCATGAGTAGCAAGTACAACTAATTTTTTTGGTATTTCCTGTTCCATATCCATAACTAAAGATAGAGAACAACTTAGAACAGAAAATAAAAACTACTTAGTGATAAAGCAAACAAGCACACACGAGAATATTCACCCCACGCTATTGCTCCCCAGCAACGGCGCCAGAAAAAGGTCTTGATAACCCACAAGTATAGGGGATCGTTTGTAGCCTTTTTCGATAAATAAGAGTGTCGAATCCAACAAGGAGCTAAAGGCAGAGCAAATATTCCCTCAAGTTCAATCGACCACCGATACAACTCTACGCACACTTAACATTTGCTTTACCTAGAACAAGTATAAAATTATTTGGTAGGTGAAAGGATAAGTTTGCAATAATAAAACTAGAAGTACTTTGCAAGAATAAAACTACGAGTAAAATGCAAGACAATAAAATTAGATAGCTTTTGTCAACAAGAAAGTCATTTGTCCCTAGGTGATCGATAACTAAACCGATGATCATTATTGCAATTTTATATGAGGGAAAGGCATGAGCTAACATACTTTCTCTACTTGGATCATATGCACTTATGATTGGAACTCAAGCAAGCATCTGCAACTACTAAATATCATTAAGGTCGTAAAACCCAACCATAGCATTAAGTATCAAGTCCTCTTTATCCCATACACAATGACCCCCAAACTCGGGTGTGTGCTTCTGTCGCTCACGCGACCCACCATAAGAGAACCATGAACATACTACAACACCCTACAGCGGGGATCCCTCTGTTTGCGCAACACGGAGGGCACCGTAGGACAGCACAAAAATAAATATACAACTCAAACCAATCATGATCATCTATCAACCCATAGGACAAAACGGATCTACTCAAACATCATAAGATAGCCATAGATCATTGGGAAATAATATATAGCGTTGAGCACCATGTTTAAGTAGAGATTACAGCAGGGAGAAGAGGTGTTACACCACTGCATAGAGGGGGAGAAAGTTGGTGTTGACGGTAGCAAGATTGTTGGTGTAGATCGCCGTCACGATGATTGCCCCGGCGGCGCTCCGGCGCCACTGGGAGAGAGGGGGAGAGAGCCCCCCTCCTTCTTATTCTTCCTTGGCCTCCCTCTAGATGGGAGGAGAGTCCCCCCTCTGGTCCATGGCCTCCATGGTGGCGGAGGGGCAGGAGCCCCTCCTAGATTGGATCTATCTATCTCTCTGTTCTCTTCTATTTCGCGTTCCTGTTTTCTGGCCCTTCACCATTTCTTAAATTCCCGGAGATCCATAACTCCGATTGTGCTGAAATTTTTACGAAATCTTTTTCCATAAATTATCTTTTTTGCGCCAGAAGAAGGTCCCCAACCGACTTACGGGGAGGGCACAAGACACCTGGGCGCGCCAGGGGTGCTCGGCACGCCATGGTGGGTTGTGGAGGCCGTGTGCCTCCGTTTGCGTTGATTCCACTTCCCAAAAATCACATATATTCCAAAATAATTCTCCGTAAATTTTTATCATGTTTGGACTTCGTTTGATATGGATATTCTATGAAACAAAAAACATGCAACAAACAGGAACTGACACTAGGCACTGGGTCAATATGTTAGTCCAATAAATCATATATAATATTGGCATGAAACAATAAAAAATTATAGATACGATGGAGACGTATCAGGTGATAATATCTTTCATATACTTATCATAAGGAGACATTTTCAGAATATCCGTCAAACTTAAGCGCAAAAAGATAGGTCTAAGCATTTCAACAAAGCGCTCAAATTCCTCGTCATCTTTATTCTTGGATGGTTTAGGAGGAAAGGGCATGGGTTTCTGAACCCATGGTTCTCTTTCTTTACCATGTTTCCTAGCAATGAAGTCTCTTCTATCATATCTTTTATTCTTAGGTTGTGGGTTATCAAGATCAACAACATGTTCTATCTCCACATCATTATCATTACTAGGTTGAGCATCAACATGAACATCATAATTATCATTATTACTAGGTTCATGTTCATCACCTGATTGCGTTTCAGCATCAAAAATGGAAATATCATTTGGATTCTCAGGGTTGTCTATAACAGGTTCACTAGAAGCATGCAAGGTCCTATCATCATTCTTTTTCTTTTTATTATTAGAAGGACTAGGTGCATCAGTATCAATTCTCTGAGAGTCTTGTTCAACTCTCTTAGGATGGCCCTCAGGATACAAAGGTTCCTGAGTCATTTTACCACCTCTAGTCATAACTCTAACAGCATGATCATTCATCTTATTATTCATTTCATTAAGCAAATCATTTTGTGCCTTAAGAACTTGTTCTACTTGATTTTTTACCATGGAAGCATGTTTACTAACAAACTTGAGATCATTAACAGTTCTAAACATATAGTCACTCAAGTGTTCAAGCATATAAGCATTTCGTTTCAATTGTCTACTAACATATGCATTGAAGTTTTCTTGTTTAACAATAAAGTTATCAAATTCATCCAAGCATTGACTAGCAGATTTATTATAAGGAATATCACCTTCATCTAATCTATAGAGAGAATTTACCTCTACTACCTGTGTCGGGGTATTGATACCATGTATTTCTTCAATAGGTGGCAAATTCTTAACATCTTCAGCTTTAATACCTTTTTCTTTCATAGATTTCTTTGCCTCTTGCGTATCTTCGGGAATGAGAAATAGAATAGCCCTCTTCTTCGGAGTTGGTTTAGGTGGTGGTTCAGGAAGAGTCCAATCATTATCATTACTCAATATATTATTCAATAGTGCTTCAGCTTGCTCAATAGTTCGTTCCCTGAAAACACAACCAGCACAACTATCTAGGTGGTCCCTAGAAGCATCGGTTAGTCCATTATAAAATATATCAAGTATTTCATTTTTCTTGAGAGGATGATCAGGCAAAGAATTAAGTAATTGGAGAAGCCTCCCCAAGCTTGTGGGAGACTCTCTTCTTCAATTTGCACAAAGTTAAATATTTCCTTTAAAGCAACTTGTTTCTTATGAGCAGGAAAATATTTTTCAGAGAAATAGTAAATCATATCCTGGGGACTACGCACACAACCAGGAGCAAGAGAATTAAACCAAATCTTAGCATCACCCTTTAACGAGAAAGGAAATAACTTAAGGATATAGTAGTAGCGAATTTTTTTCCTTCATGAGCAAATAGGGTGGCTATATCACTCAATTTAGTAAGATGTGCCACAACAGTTTCAGATTCATAACCATGGAAAGGATCAGATTCAACCAAAGTATTTAACTCAGGATCGACAGAGAATTCATAATCCTTATCAGTAACAAAGATAAGTGAAGTAGCAAACTTAGGATCATATTGCATTCTAGCATTCAAAGATTTTTCTTTCAACTTGACTAGTAGTTTCTTAAGATCCTCTCTATCCTTACAAGCAAGAAAGTCCCTAGCTACCTCTCCATCCATGACATAACCCTCAGGTATAACAGGCAATTCATATCTAGGAGTGCTAGGTCTAATGGGTGTTTCAAAGTGTTCAGTTTCAATAATTTCATCAGTTTCAGAAATATCATCAGTTTCAGCATTCTCAATATCTTTAGCTCTAGCAAGTTGTTCATCAAGAAATTCACCCAGTGGCATAGTATTATCAAGCAAAGTACTAGTATCATCATAAGCATCATGCATAGTAGAAGTAGCATCATCAAATACTTGTCACATATCAGAATTAATAGCAGGTGTAGGTGTCGCAAGCTTACTCAAAACAGAAGGTGAATCAAGTGCAGAGCTAGATGGCAGTTCCTTACCTCCCCTCGTAGTAGAGGGAAAAATCTTGGTTCTAGTATCTTTTAGATTCCTCATAGTGATCAACAGGTATAAATCATAAGTGACTCAGCAAATAGAGCTATGCTCCCCGGCAACAGCGCCAGAAAAAGGTCTTGATAACCCACAAGTATAGGGGATCGCAACAGTTTTCGAGGGTAGAGTATTCAACCCAAATTTATTGATTCAACACAAGGGCAGCCAAAGAATATTCACGAGTATTAGCAGTTGAGTTGTCAATTCAACCACACCTGAAAGACTTAATATATGCAGTAAAGTATTTAGTAGCAAAGTAGTATGAAAGTAACAGTAATGGTAACAAAAGTAACAGTAGCAGTTTTGTAGTGATTGTAACAGAAGCAGCAACGAAAGTAACTTAGCAAAGATCAATATGTGAAAAGCTCGTAGGCATTGGATCGTCAATGATAATTGTGTTGGATAATATTCATCATGTAGTGGTCATAACCTAGGGTGAAACAGAACTAGCTCTAATTCATCAATAAAATGTAGGCATGTATTCCGTATATAGTGATACGTGCTTAGGGAAAAGAACTTGCATGACATCTTTTGTCCTACCCTCCCGTGGCAGTGGGGTCCTAATGGAAACTAAGGGATATTAAGGCCTCCTTTTAATAGAGAACCGGAACAAAGCATTAGCACTTAGTGAATACATGAACTCCTCAAACTACGGTAATCGACGGAAAGAATCCCAATTATTGTCACCTTGGGGTATGCGGATCATAACTCGTAATAGGTGTCTACAACTTGCAAGATAGGATCAAGAACTCACATATATTCATGAAAACATAATAGGTTCAGATCTGAAATCATGGCACTCGGGCCCTAGTGACAAGCATTAAGCATAGCAAAGTCATTGCAACATCAATCTCAAAACATAGTGGATACTCGGGATCAAACCCTAACAAAACTAACTTGATTACATGATAAATCTCATCCAACCCATCACCGTCCAGCAAGCCTACGATGGAATTACTCACTCCCGGCGGTGAGCATCATGAAATTGGTGATGGAGGAAGGTTGATGATGATGATGGCGACAGATTCCCCTCTCCGGAGCCCCGAACGGACTCCAGATCAGCCCTCCCGATGAAGAACAGGAGGCGGCGGCGCCTCCGTATCGTAAAACACAATGAGTCCTTCTCTCTGTTTTTTTTCTCCGCGAATAGGTATGTATAGCGTTGGAATTAGTGTCGGAGACGCTCCAGGGGGCCCACAAGCCGGTATGGCGTGCCAGATACGTCCATTTTGCATCATGTTTTCCTACAGTTATTTATAATGTTTTTATGCATAATAATGCTTTTGGAGTAATTTTAATGCCTTTTCTCTCATAATATGCAAGGTTTACACAAAGACGGGGAATGCCGGCAGCTGGAATTCTGGGCCTGAAAAAGCTACGTCAGAGTTACCTATTCTGCACATCTCCAAATGAGCTGAAAATTTACGGAGAATTATTTTGGAATATATAAAAAATACTAGAGCAAATAACTATCAGAGGGGGGCCACCTGGTGAGCACAAGACACCAGGGCGCGCCTGCGCCCCCAGGCGCGCCCTGGTGGGTTGTGCTCAGCACGGCGCACCTCCGGTGCCCATCTTCTGGTATATAGGTCATTTTGAACTAGAAAAAAATCAAGAGGGGACTTTCGGGATGAAGCGCCGCTGTCTCGAGGTGGAACTTGGGCAGGAGCACTTTTGCCCTCCGGCGGAGCGATTCCGCCGGAGGAACTTCCCTCCCGGAGAGGTAAATCATCACCATCACCATCGTCATCACCAACAACCCTCTCATCTTTGGGAGGGCAATCTCCATCAACATCTTCAACATCACCATCTCCCCTCAAACCCTAGTTCATCCCTTGTGTTCAATCTTTGTACCGGAACCTCAGATTGGTACCCGTGGGTGACTAGTAGTGTTGATTACATGTTGTAGTTGATGATATGTATGTTGTGATTCCCTTAGTGGTGTCATGTGAACATTGACTACATGGCACTTCACCATATTTGGGCCTAAGGGAATGCATTGTGGAGTATTTATTAGATGATGGGTTGCTAGAGTGACAGAAGCTTAAACCCTAGTTTATGCGCTACTTCGTAAGGGGCCGATTTGGATCCAAAAGTTTAATGTTATGGTTAGATTTTATCTTATTACTTTTCTCATAGTTGAGGATGCATTTTAGGGGGTTAATAATAAGTAGGAGGTTCGTTCAAGTAAGAACAACACCTAAGTGCCGGTCCACCCACATATCAAATTATCAAAGTAGCGAACACGAATCAAACCAACATGATGAAAGTGACATGGTGAAATTCCCGTGTACCCTCAAGAACTCTTTGCTTATCATAAGAGACCGTTTTGGCCTGTCCTTTGCCACAAAAGGATTGGGCTACCTTGCTGCACTTTATTTATCATTACCGTTACTTGTCCGTTATAAATTATCTTGCTATCAAACTACTTGTTACCGACTATTTCAGTGCTTGCAGAAAATACCTTGCTGAAAACCACTTGTCATTTCCTTTTGCTCCTCATTGGGTTCGACACTCTTACTTATCGAAAGGACTATGATTGATCCCCTATACTTGTGGGTCATCAAGACTCTTTTATGGCACCGTTGCCGGGGAGTGAAGCGCTCTTGGTAAGTGGAAATTGGCAAGGAAAAATTATTACTACGTGCTGAAATTTATTGTCACTTGTTACTATGGAGAACCGTCCTTTGAGGGGTTTGTTCAGGGTATATTCACCTCAACCGGAAGCACAATTAGTTGCCCCTCAACCTACTGCACCTACTGAAAATATTGGTTATGAAATTCCTTCGGGTATGATAGAACAACTGCTAGCTAATCCTTATGCAGGACATGGAACTGAACATCATGATATGCACTTGATATATGTGGATTATTTAAGCTTGCAGGTTTATCCGGAGATGAACTGATAAGAAGGTTTTCCCTTTATATTTGAAGGGTAAAGCATTGACATGGTATAGGCTATGCGATGATATTGGATCTTGGAACTAGAATCGATTGAAATTGGAATTTCACCAAAAAAATTATCCTATGCATCTAGTTCATCGTGATCGGAATTATATATATATATATATATATATATATATATATATATATATATATATATATAATTTTTTGCCTCGTGAAGGAGAAAGTATCGCCCTAGCTTGGGGGAGGCTTAAGTAAATGTTATATTCATGCCCCAATCATGAGCTCTCTAGAGAAATTATTATTCAGATTTTTTATGCTCGGCTTTCTCATGATGATCGATGCATGCTCGATACTTCTTGTACTGGTTCTTTTATGAAGAAGACTATTGAATTCAGGTGGGATCTTTTAGAAAGAATTAAACACAACTCTGAAGATTGGGAACTCAACGAAGGTAAAGTGTCAGGTATTAAGCTTGAATTTGATTGTGTTAAATCTTTTATGAATACCGATGCTATTCACAAGTTTAGCACTAAATATGGACTTGACTATGAGATAGTAGCCTCTTTTTGTGAATCTTTTGCTACTCATGTTGATCTCCCTAAGGAGAAGTGGTTTAAATATCATCCCCCTATTAAAGAAGAAATTAAAGAACCAGTCATAGTTAAAGATGAAACTATTATTTACAATATTGATCCAGTTGTGCCTACTGCTTATATTGAAAAACCACCTTTCCCTGTTAGGATAAAAGAACATGCTAAGTTTTCAACTGTGGTTCGCAAAAGTAATATTAGAGCACCTAAACCTGCTGAACAAATTAAAGTAGAACCTAGTGTTGCTATGGTTAAAGATCTCCTGGTAGAAAATATTGATGGGCATGCTATTTAATTCTGCGTTGATGCTGCTAGAATTGCCAAACCCGATGAAAAAGATAAACATAGACCTGTTGTTGGCATGCATGTTGTCTCAGTTAAAATAGGAGATCATTGTTATCATGGTTTATGTGACTTAGGTGCTAGCGTGAGTGCTATTCCTTTTACCTTATACCAAGAAATTATGAATGACATAGCACCCACTGAAATAGAAGACATAGATGGTACTATTAAACTTGCTAATAGTGACACCATCACACCACTTGGGATTGTTAGAGATGTTGAATTCTTGTGTGGGAAAATAAAATACCCTACCAATTTTCTAGTTCTTGGTTCCCCACAAGAAAATTTTTGTCCCATTATCTTTGGTAGACCTTTCTTGAACACCGTGAATGCTAAAATAGATTGTGAAAACAAGCTGTCGGTGTTAGCTTTGGTAATGAGTTTCATGAGTTTAATTTCTCCAAGTTTAGTAGACAACCACATAAGAAAGAATTACCTAGTAAGGATGAAATAATTGGTCTCGCTTCTATTGCCGTGCCCCCTACTGATCCACTAGAATAATATTTGCTAGACCATGAAAATGATATGCATATGCATGAAAGAAATGAAATAGATAAAATTTTCTTTGAACAACGACCTCTGCTCAAACACAATTTGCATATTGAAACTCTAGGAGGTCCTCCTCCACCTAAAGGTGATCCTGTGTTTTAATTGAAATAATTGCCTGACACTTTGAAATATGCTTATCTCGATGAGAAAAAGATATATCCTGTTATTATTAGTGCTAACCTTTCAGAACATGAAGAAGAAAGATTATTGAAAATTCTGAAGAAGCACCGTGCTGCCATTGGATATACTCTTGATGATCTTAAGGGCATTAGTCCAACTCTCTGTCAGCACAAAATTAATATGGAACCTGATGCTAAACCCATTGTTGATCATCAACGACGTTTGAATCCTAAGATGAAAGAAGTGGTAAGAACTGAAATATTAAAGCTTCTGGAAGCAGGTATAATCTATCCCATAGCTGATACTAGATGGGTAAGTCCCATTCATTGTGCCCCTAAGAAGGGAGGTATTACTGTTGTTCCTAATGATAAAAATGAACTTATCCCACAGAGAATTGTTACTGGCTATAGAATGGTAATTAATTTTAGAAAATTAAATAAAGCAACTAGAAAAGATCATTACCCTTTGCCTTTTATTGATCTAATGTTGGAAATATTATCTAAGCACACACACTTTTGTTTTCTGGATGGATATTCTGGTTTTTCTCAAATACCTGTTTCACAACCTGATCAAGAGAAAACCACTTTTACTTGCCCTTTTGGAACTTATGCTTATAGATGTATGCCTTTTGGTTTATGCAATGCATCTGCTACCTTTCAAAGATGTATGATTGCTATATTCTCTGATTTTTGTGACAAGATCATTGAGGTTTTCATGGATGATTTTTCTGTTTATGGAACTTCTTTTGATGATTGCTTCAGCAACCTTGATCGAGTTTTGCAGAGATGTGAGCAAACTAATGTTGTCCTGAATTGGTAGAAGTGCCACTTTATGGTTAATGAAGGTATTGTCTTGGGACATAAAATTTCTGAACGAGGTATTGAGGTGGATAAAGCTAAAGTTGATGCAATTGAGAAAATGCTATGTCGTAAAGATATTAAAGGTATTCGTAGTTTCCTTGGTCATGCTGGTTTCTATAGGAGGTTTATTAAAGACTTCTCTAAAATTTCTAGGCCTCTTACAAATCTTTTACAAAAGGATGTTCCATTTGTTTTTTATGATGATTGTGTAGAAGCCTTCAAAACACTTAAGAAAGACTTAACTTCTGCACCTATTGTTCAACCTCCTGATTGGAACTTGCCTTTTAAAATTATGTGTGATGCTAGTGATTATGCTGTTGGTGCTGTTCTAGGACAAAGAGTTGATAGGAAATTAAATGTTATTCATTATGCTAGCAAAACTCTAGACAGTGCCCAAAGAAATTATGCTACTACTGAAAAATAATTTTTAGCAGTTGTATTTGCTTGTGACAAATTCAGATCTTATATTATTGATTCCAAAGTAATTGTTCACACTGATCATGCAGCTATTAAATATCTTATGGAAAAGAAAGATGGTAAACCTAGACTCATTAGGTGGGTTCTTTTACTGCAAGAATTTGATTTACATATTACTGATAGAAAAGGAGCTGAGAACCCCGTAGCTGATAACTTGTCTAGGTTAGAGAATATTCTTGATGACCCACTACCTATTGATGATAGCTTTCCTGATGAACAACTAGCTGCAATAATTTTTTCTCATAATACTCCTTGGTATGCTGACTATGCTAATTATATTGTTGCTAAATACATACCACCTAGTTTCACATACCAACAAAAGAAAAAATTCTTCTATGATTTAAGACATTACTTTTGGGATGACCCACATCTTTATAAAGAAGGAGTAGATGGTATTATTAGATGTTGTGTACCTGAGCATGAATAGGAACAAATCCTACGGAAAATGTCACTCCGAAGCTTATGGAGGGTATCATGCGGGAGATAGAACTGCTCATAAGGTATTGCAATCTATTTTTTTAGCCTACTCTCTTCAAGGATGCCCGTCAGTTTGTTTTATCTTGTGATGAATGTCAAAGAATTGGTAATATCGATAAGCGTCAAGAAATGCCTATGAATTATTCACTTGCTGTTGAACCATTTGATGTTTGGGATTTTGATTATATGGGACCTTTTCCTTCCTCTAATGGGTATACACATATTTTGGTTGCTGTTGATTATGTTGCTAAGTGGGTAGAAGCTATTCCAACTAGTAGTGACGATCATAACACTTCCATTAAAATGCTTAAAGAAGTTATTTTCCCAAGGTTTAGAGTCCCTAGATATTTAATGACTAATGGTGGTTCACACTTTATTCATGATGCTTTCCGTAAAAGGCTTGCTAAATATGATGTTAACCATAGAATTGCCACTACAAAAAAAAAGACACATCTGTGACATTTTGGCCCGAACGAATTTTTTTCTGTCATGCTTATGACACTTCTATGACGATAATTGTGACAAAACCCGGTGTCATCATAGATGTGGTGGGCTCCTACTTCTATGACAAAAAATCATGATAGAAAATGGGCTTTTTGTCCTGGGCGGGCCGGGGACGCACCTGCATGACATTCTTTGGGCTGTCCATGATAGAAAAAATCGTGGTAGAAGCGAGGGCGAGGAAAATTTTGGGGAGTTCCCGGTTACGGTGGGTGGTTGGGGCCGAGCGATGCACGGAGGTTTGCGCGTTTCTCTCGTACATGTATGCGTGTGTGTGCGAGGCATTGGGCTCTAACTGAACCCGAGCGAGGCGTTCGCTTACTGAACCCGAGCGATTGCACTAGCTACGTTACTGAACCCGAGTGATCGATCTCTTGGCTGTTAACTGAACCCGAGCGATTCCTTCGCTACTGCTGCTAACTGAACCCGAGCGATCGATCGCTGGTGCTGCTGCTTACTGAAGCCGATCGAACCTGCTGCCTCTTAATGAACAGTGAACGTGGGGGTTGGTTGAATGAGTTGAGACGTACGTGGTCCGGCTTGGATGAACAGTTCCCGGTGGGGGTTGGATGAACAGGACCCTGTGGTAGTAGGCCATTGCCGCTGGATGAACAGGACCTCGAGAGGAGGCCGCCACAGCCGAGCTGGTTGGGGGTGGATGAACATGACCCTGTGGAGGGCTGGTTGAACAGTAGCCGGTGGAGGGCTGGATGAATAGTAGCCCGTGGATGAACAGTAGCTGGTGGAGGCAGGAGGAAGTCACGGTGGATGAATAGTGCAGGTGGAGGCTGAAGGAAGTCTACGGTGGGTGAACAGTAGCCCGTGAAGTCTCGTTTTGCGGTACGCCACACCCCTCCCGATGAACAGGACCCCCGTTTCGACCGTAGCGCTCCAACACAAGTCTGTTTCCTCCGTTTTGCGGTACGCCACACCCCTCCCAATCAACAGCACCCCGTTTCGACCGTAGCCGGTCGAACAGAAGGCCGTTTCCTCCGTACTGCAGTACGCCAGACCCTGTTTCGGCTGTTCCATCCAAGGCAGTTGGCTCCCGTTGAACAGGACACATTCTGACCCAGTCTCTTGCCTCCCGATGAACAGGACGCTATTTCTCCGTTCTGACCCAGCCGGTTAGCTGCCCGATGAACAGGACGCCGTTGCTGCCGTCCGTTGCCTCTCCATGTACACGAGCCCTGGCCATACGTATGCGCGAGTAGGCGTTCGAGACCCCGCCCATATGTACGTACGTGGCCATATTTTTTGGCATGTGGCTGTACGTACGTGTACACGATTTAGAAGGGACTGCCTGAACTGCTACGTCGGGGGCTCTACTACTACACGTGCCACTTCTTGCTCGGCCACGGTTCATCGTTGCAGAGAGACCGATCGACCAGTATGTACGTACATGTTCGCGACCAGAATGACAACGCTACGTACGCTTCGACCAGGTGGGTCCCGGCTGTCAGGGAGGATAAGGAGGCACTTCCTTGCGTGCGAAGTTATTGATGGTGGGTCCGAGCTGTCAGGGGGAGGATTCATTTTTTTCGTGCCTAATATGGAGGCACTTCCTTGCGTCCGAAGATATAGCTGGTGGGTCCCAGCTGTCAGGGGGAAATATTTTTTTCGCAAAATACAGAGGCCCTTCCAGTAGGTCCCCGCTGTCAGGTGGAGGAATCATTATTTTGCGCGTAATAAGGAGGCACTTCCTTGCTGCGGCCATGGACCCAGCTGTCAGCCTCTCCATGTACAGTCCTCTTCCGATGTAAGTCATTCCTTGACCATGTTGACCACGCCGCGGCGAGAGCACCAAGGTGGTGGACGACAGCGAGGCCTAGGAAGGGAATGACTCGGAGCTGGGGAAGACTCAGTAGTTGTTTCCCACGCGGAGGGGAGTAGAGGGTTTACTGGTTGGGCTGCAGTGTGAGGCTGCCGTCGCCAGAGAATAACAGGAGGTCTGGGTGAGTACAGGATGGCCAAGCCAGCGATGGGAGTAGGGTGGGGCGGTGAGGCCTGCGCGGCAGCAGAGCCGGCCACAGGAGGCAGGAGTAGGCGGCACGACCGGTGCTGGTTTGGGCGGCTGGAGCAAGAAGACCAGAGGTTGAAGAAGCACTACGGCCGTTGGATGGACATCGTACGGTCACTAGAGCTAGAATCATTCATATTGACTAAGTTGACAAAGCCCTCCATCCGCATCAACTTAGTAGGCCCACAAGTCAGCCTCCAACTATGGTGGGTCCCAGCTAGCAGGGGGAGTATTCATTTTTTTGTGCGTAATAAGGAGGCACTTCCTTGCATGCGAAGATATAGCTGGTGGGTCCGAGCTGTCAATGGGAGGAACGTTTTTTTCGTGAAATACAGAGGCCCTTCTGGTGGGTACCCGCTGTCAGGTGGAGGAATCATTATTTTGCTCGTAATAAGGAGGCACTTCCTTGTGTGCGGCCATGGACCCAGCTGTCAGCCTCTCCATGTACAATCCTCTTCCAATGGATGTCGTTCGTTGACCACGTTGACCACGCCACGCCGAGAGCACCAAGGCGGTGGACGACGGCGAGGCCTAGGAAGGGAAAGACACGGAGCTAGGGAAGACTCGACAGTTGTTTCCCACGCGGAGGGGAGTACGAGGGTTTACTGGTTCGTCTGCCATCGCCGGAGAATAACAGCAGGTGTGAGTGAGTAGAGGGATGGCCAGGCCAGCGATGGGAGTAGGGTGGGGCGGTGAGGCCTGCGCGGCAGCACAACCGGCCATGGGAGGAGGGAGCAGGCAGTCCCGCCGGCGCTGGTTTGAGCGGCTGGAGCAGGAAGAGCAGAGATTGAAGAAGCATGACGGCCGTTGGATGGACATCCAACAGTAACTGCTCTCGTGTATTGACTAAGTTGACAAGGCCTTGCCTGCGCGTCAACCTTTTTTTTAGGAAAGCGTACGTGTCAACCTAGTAGGCCCACAAGTTAGCCTCAAATATGTGGAAAATAGCATACAACCCATCTGCCGTTATTGCTAATAAATGTACAACCCATTGGCTAATTCTTAAGGATTTTTTAAGCCCATATTCTTTTTGTTACCATTACAGCCCATATTCTGGCCACGGTTAAAAATTCAACCAAATTTTCATATTTCGGTGCGGTCCGAACTGTTTTTAATCCCGAAATTTCGAATCACGTTCAAACTAATTTAAAAATAATAAATTTATATCAATTTAAAATCCAACATAATTTTCCCCGCAAAAGCAATTAAATTCGAAATCTCGAAATCTTGAAAAAAGATATTTGAAACTAATTGCCGGTTTGCTGCATTTTTAAAATTTACATCCCATTTCTTACTACTTTATTTTCTGGGTAAGCGAATACATCGCTCTCGCCTTGAAACATTTGCAGCCCAGCAGGGTTGAGAAAGTAAGTAGGCCTCCGTTGGGTATTTCTTTAAAAAAGGTAGAACTGGGCTAGCCATTTTCAGAAAGAAAAAAACACAACTGGGTTCATGATGTGGTAAACATAAAATAAAACCCTGGCTAGACGGGCCACAACCGCCGCACATCCCCGTTGTTACCCTGATCCATCTCTAAAACTAGTAAATAACAACTGCTTGTTCCTAAAAAAAAGTAAATAACAACTGTGCGACCTGCTGGGTCCCTGGTGTCAGCCGCTCGTTGTGTAATTCTCTCGTTTATTGACTACGTTGACAATGGCGTGGGCCCCAGATGTCCAACATTAGGAGGAACCATTTTTTGGGCTTGTAATAATGAGGCACTTGCTTGCGTACTGCCATGACCCTGGTGGGTCCCTACTGTCATCCTCTCCACGTACATTCATCTCCTTATTCCTCTTGATTGTTGACCACGTTGACAACGCCAGACGGCGGCGCACCGCGCATGACGAGCGAACCAAGGCGGAGGACGATGGCGAGGCCTCAGACGGAACGAATAGGAGCCGTAGAAGATGCACCAGTCTAGTCGCAGGTCGAGGGGAGTACGAGGTTTGACTGGTTCGGGTGCGGGTGCGTGTTGGGGCTGACGTCGCCGGAGAATAACAGGAGGTGTGGGGGAATAGAGGGAGGGACTGGCCAACATTTGAGGGTATGGTAGGGTGGCGGAGGCGTAGCCAGTCGTGGGAGGCGGGAGCAAGCGGAACCGACGAGGTGGTTTGGTTTGGGCGGCTGGGGGAAGAAGTCAAGAGATAGAAGATACACGACAGATGTTGGATGTCAATCCAACGGCTGGTAGGCAGAATTGTTTGTTGACTAGTAATTAAGTCGACACCACCTTGGATAGGCTTTTTCCTCGTGGGTCCCAAATGTCAGAATCCAAATCTGTCACAGTCATGCAGCCTTATGAAAATTTACAACCCATTTGGTGTGCTAGTTCCAAATAAGTTTGTGGGTGCTGGTGGGGGCTAATCACTTGGGTTCTGTAATGCACGGTTAGCTCAAGCAGCCGGCGAAAGTGATGTTATTTCCCTTGGTTGGGATTTGTTATAATATTTCTCTCTTAATTAAACAAATGGCAAGCCATTTGCCTTGTTTCAAAGAAAATATGACAGTCATAGCCGATTTGAAAAGGGCAACAACATCTAACTCCAGCTTACAAACTGTACGAAAGCACGAGGGTTAATTGTTCATCAGGTTTAGACCAAACCCAGATTGAAAAGGGCAACAACATCTAACTCTAGCACTGTTTTTGGCAGTCACAGTCAAATGGATCGGTTAGGTCCATAGAATGAACATCCTGGGTCGTAAAATTTACTGGATTATGACCACAAGATGTTGTAAATAGAAGCCCGACACGTTCAGAAGCCCTTTTGTCCACCTGAAACTCCTTTTTTTGCTCTTCGACATACCCATCCGTCAAAACCATGCTGCTGATAAACTTAAGCCTGATGGACAATAGTAACCTCGCATTCAGCAGGAAGAATGTGACAAATCTAGTGTTTGCATGGTTGGCTACATATCGTTCCAGCATTATTGTCTTCAATCAAATGTCATGAGAAGTGAGAAAATCCCGGTGCTTACGAATCCACCGATTGGTTATAACTTTCTTACCCCGTCCTGTTGCCTATATAGACATGAAGATTGAAAACAGTTAAGGTCTAAAAAAAGAGTGTCGAAAGAGCAACAACTTAACGGTTAATTCTAGTACACTATATGCGGGCTTCCAATGTGCGTGAAATTATCACCTTTATATACAACTTCTCCAGACATGAAAAGCATTGCAACAAGCCAATAATCTTGTTCAGATCAAAACTATTCATTTGGATATATAAGATCTTGACAGAATCTAGCACCATTGATAGGCTATCCATGGACAAACTCTTCATTGAGCATAGAACATAATATTAGTACAAAATGTGTACTCCAAGATGATATAGAACTTATGTGTAGAAATTTAAAATGCAGCTTATGATTACAAGTGTAGATGATAATATACAGTACCTGAAGAACTGTGGAGCCAAACACCATCTTGAAATGAGCACAGAGATCATGTATTACACCCAAGGTCTCCAGTTTAGGTGCAGAGACGACAGTTATTTGCGACGGTGAATAACTAGAATCAAGGATCAACCTTTGAAGTGAAGGGGCATCTTCGATGATGAGCTGCCTTCCGTCAAAAGAAATTCCAATTCTTACAATGTTAGGCGACTTTATTTGGAGAAAACCGATTCTAACTATGAAAACAAGCACCAAGCACTCTAGGGCAGGGCAACTGGAGTGGATGATGCTGTGCAATGAGGCCTCCGATATACGAACCCGCACAAGTGAAAGTTTTTTGAGAAATGGGAGTCGAAGGTTTAGTACCAGATTGTCTGGTAGGTAGCACAGCGCAAAGGTGGCGGTGTGGAGAGAGGAGGAAAACCGCGAGATGGACATCGGTGCTGAGGGCACAAGTACATGGCGTTCGGTATCTGGTAGGTGATTTCCTGGGGAATAGTAGAACTCAAGCAACTATAGTTCTGTGAATTCAGGGGATTTCAGCCAGGCGTCCACCATGCAGGGCATGCTACGCTTGCTCAGGTAGCATGACGGGATGCAGAGGCTTTGAACGGAGCCCTGGTGGGAGGGGATGATGGCTCTGGGGAGTTCAAAATCATTAAAGAGAGATAGCTGACGACAGTCGAGATTAAGGGGCACGGCGCGTCATAGAGGGCACCACCGAGTTGGGAGGACTTGGGTCCGGTAGCAATCCTTGGTGGGGAGAAGCGAGATGATATCCCCAAGGATGGCGTCCGGGAGATCGCTAATGCGGTCCACCCGAGATTCTACGGGTTCCTGGGATCCGGTGGGGGCAGGCTCGCCGCTTCTCCCCGCGCTGCCGGGTGCGGGATCTACAACAAGCGTCACCACTGGCGGGAGCCTCATCTTCTTGGTGCTGGGGTCAGCCGACTCCATTTTCCTCGAGGGCGTCGCGTCGAGCTCACGGATTTGAGCAGAGTAATGAATGATGAGCCTAGTTGTAGTGCGAGTGAAGAAGAAGGGGAGCTGGGGTTTTCTGTAGGAGTGAGGTGAGGAATTTGGGGGTATGAGTGGAGCGAGCTGACGTGAGGTGGGTGGGAGTGAGGAGGAAGAAGAGCACCCAGGTTTTTTTGGGGGCGGTGTGCTGGGTAGCGCCTCTCATTAAGTAAATATATGGGCTTTTGAATTGATTTTAATATTTACTAGGGTGGATGGGCTATTTTGTCTTGGGCCCAGAGAAACAATTACTACTAGTACAGTGGAGACACTCTACAGCTACCCAGAAAAACAATTACTACTAGTACAGTGGATACACTACCGCTTCTGGCTCCTCCGAGGTCATCGAAACGTCTCCCTCTACTGAATGCCGTTTTACTTTGGTTCACTGACATGCAGGCCATGCAGCGCGCGGGCCCAAATGCCATCCACCAAATTAGAAGGTGGTATGCAGGCGGAGAGTCACCCCGGTCGTAGCGCGGCAGTAACGAGCCGTCATATCACAAAACCCCACCTCCCCGCAGTCTAAGTTTGATGGACGAAGCAACCATCATTTCACTCTTTGCTGAATCCCCTTCTCCCTCACCGTCTTCAAGAAAGCCAACACTCGCATCTTCCATTGTTCTTCTCTCACAACGAAGGGAAGGTAAGCGGATCCGTGATGTTGGTATATTTTTTTAAGAAAAAAGAACTTTTGCAAAGCAGTAACCGATCCTCACTCTCTTTTTTGTTTCATTGTCATTGTGATTGTGTTTTCCTTTCAGTTGTCTCCTATTTGTCAGTTTCATGATGGACCAAGGAGAACCAGGCAAAGATCTGCCGATGTTGGAGCAGACGCGGGAGGCTGATCCCCACGAGACAGAGAGCTCCAAGAAGATGGAGGCCACCACCAAGCCGACCCCAGATACACTCACGGCCACTACTGAGATGGTCAACGCCCCGTTTGAGGTTACAACCCCTGTGGCCCTGCAGGAACAGTTTTCCCCCTTCGAGGATGTGCCCCCCCCCCACTGAGCTGCCCAAGGTGATTTTCTTCTTTGCCGATCTCGATTGTGGTTTTTCATCTAAGTATGTGGTGATAAATAATGCAAAATTTTATTAGCTTCGATGCCATGCTACCTTCCCTGTCATGCATACTTTTGACTCCACATAGTGGTTTAAATAACTTGTGTTTTTTATATTGGAAAGTAATTCAGAATTCGTTTCTGTTTCAATTAGAGCCCTGATGCAGACAAGGATTGTGTGGTTGTACATGTCACTCGCTATGAGGCGGATGACCTGAATATACGCACTGGGAAAACAAAGTTCTTAGGATGTTGGATCCTGGAAGCCATTTGCACTTGTACCAAAGTCAAGATGTATTCCAGCCTCACTGTTGTCAGGCGTGTTGTCCAGGGTGTACTGAAGCACAAGAACTTCAAAGCTACTCCTTCGTTTGTGAGGCATACTGTTCTTGTCAAGCTTACGCAGGAAGATGACGTGGCATGCCTCCACAAACAAGTTTATGAGTGGCAAGGCCACAAGGTTATTTTCAGGAAGGTTCACATGATTGAGCTGCTGCCGGACGTCCTCGATGATGTTCATGGCAAGGTCCGTCTTGTGTCCATCCCAAATTAGATCGAGGCATGAAATAGTTGCCCCAGCTAGTGTTTAAAAGTAGTTTAGATTGTGTCTAATTATCCGAACCTTGCCTATTATTGAGCCCTCTAGGGCTAGTACTTTGTTTGAATCCGTCTATGGGAACTACTGCTACTTTTGTGTGCCCGTGAATCATGTGAGAACCATCCTAATTGTTGCCGAAACAGATGCGTCCTCACTAGTTTTTTCATGTAATATGGCATGGTAAGACATAAGTTGTCACGGTTTATCATACGAGCAGTGTGTGTTTGCTGAAATAGAGTACTTGTTCGAGAACTATGCACCGACGTATACATAGGGTATGTAAGGCTGGTTAAGTACTTGTAAACACTGTTGGTGCTACCCCACTTGTAAGCAGTTGTGCAAAACACGGCACATTGGCTCAGCTCGCTTCAACACTAGAAAAGTCGGCTATCGACCAACAAACAATCAATAATCTGCTGTCTGACATATAAGCAACTACATATCTTGTTACAGTGGTTCATGCAGTTAACTGAGGCCACAATGTAAATTCCAAACGTTCACATGCTAGTCCAGCGTTCATGTGGAACATTCACATTAAACTCGGCTTCATAAAATACTTGAAAATCATAAGTTAAGCAATTTTATACATCTCCATGATTCATAGAACATAACAAACATTTACTAGTTCACAGCAAAAGACAAAGTTGTGAGAAGGTTTACAAATCAGGAAAAATCAAGCAAGCCTTCTCTGAGCAAAGGGCCTCCCTAGGCAGGCTTTAATTTCCTGGAGTTCACTCTAGTTTTTCTTGTTGCCACCATCCAGGGTTAGGTTCTCTCATTCCAGAATAACCAATTATAATTGTGTTCTCAGTTGGAATGCTGAACTGAACCATGTAGTGTACTGACCATCTGAACTTCTTGTGCAGTTCCACTAAATTTAAGCACCGCTATTTGCAGAAATAAGCAGACCACAATGCCTCTTGTCCGCGCACCTGTCCCAAAAACCTCCGTGCAGCCGTGCCAGCTAGTCCTATGTCCATCCGTGAATTGGGAGAAAGTGCATTCCCGACTAGGATGCAGTTGTTTTTGCTCGTCCCTGCACTGCAATCAGAAAGTAAAACGTACGAATCAGCTTCTTTTAGATTGCGTTGGTCATTCTACCTAGTTACTACCAATGTAGGAATACCTGGAATATGGGAGGTTAGACGACGGCAGCTAGGAATAGCCATCTCATTTTGTGCAGTTCTACTAAAACTGAGGTGTGTACTTTTGATTGCACAGATAGAAACGATATGGAGACAGACATCCCTGTTTGCGCAAATATGAAATATGGTTATTTAAATAGTGACAGTTATTTGCAGTGGCATATGATTAACAGCAGCATCTATTGTGTTATAATTGGCACTACATTGACAGTATGAAAGTGCCATTAAGTAAGAAGTAGCATCACATCACATCAACACTGCCACCAGATTAACATGCAGAACAATAGCATTAGTATTACTGTCATGAGAGTAGCACATGGTCAGTAAATGTGCAATCAAATTTGTGCAGTTCCACTGGGATGAAGCAATGTTAGCGGTGAGATTTAAGTGTAACTACAAAAACACAATTCATGGGAAATAAAGCAAGACGGAAGCACTTCATAAAATGGTGGTGTCATTGCTTCAATTTATCGACATCACTAGACCATTACTTGATAGTGACATTAGGAGGCATTGCTTCAATTTATCGACGGCACTAGACCATTACTTAATAGTGACATTAGATGGCATTGCTTAATGCTTCATGTGATTTTACATTAACGGTAGCGATATGGGCGTAGGGACAACAGGGGCATAAAGTGGTGAGGCGGATGTGGTTGCCGAGAGCGGCAAACATTCAGGCAACATGTCTGCATTTGTCACATTTTTTATCTCCTCGGCGACATTTTCCTATGTGAGCACAGGAAATCTAGACCTGCTCGTTCTCATTTGCATTATCCCCCAAGACCCATCACTTTCTTTCCTTTTTCGACCAAGAGACAGGTCCACTTCCCCCACCCTTCGCCATCCACCCCGCTTTCTTCGCCTTTTCAACCAAGAGACCGGTTGGGTAGCCAGTATCTACTACTTTCCCCCGTTTCCTCTTAGAACAAAGTCCTAGATTCATGCTATAGCTTTCCCACTTTCTTCCCTGTTTGAACCAACTCTTAGATTCGACTGTATGAACTGGCTTTACCTCTAATAATAGTAAAAGTCTAGGTGGCTTTGGAACAGCCGACAGAAGTAGAAAAAGATTCACACGTAGCCATGTGGGGAGCTGGGGCAGTAGAGCAAGGCAGGTTTCGAAGGAATATATACCTGAGGGTCGTCGGGATGTGGCAAAGACGGCGTCGGGGGGCTGCATCTTGGCCACAATACCGCAGGGAGGAAGAAGGGGTTGGAGGCCCTCCCGAGCCGGCGCTGTCTCGGAGAGAACGGCACGGCCGCCGATCGGGACGCGCGGGCAGCTGTTGGTCTCCTCCCTCGCCGCCGACGACCGCGTGAATGATGCACCTACACCCTTGCCCCGGCCGAGGTGGTCCGGCCGGATTTGTGACCAGCCGTGAGCACAGAGAGTGTGGCCACCTATGTCTTGCTTAGATCTGGAGAGCATGAGAGAGTGAAAGAGAGGAACCCTAGTAAAGCAAGCGCCGAGGCTCCTGCTTATATATATATATATATATATATATATATATATATATATAGTGGAGTGATTTTGTTGTAGCAACCGTTATTAAATTGAATACGCGCAAACCACTATTTTCATTTAAAGTTCAAGTAAAAATAAAACTCGATCAATAACGTGCCACTGCTTCCAGGTCGCACTATCAAATCACCGCGTCCAGGACGCACTATGTACTGTATCATTCACGTGCGGTCCCCAACCCTCCATCAAGTTGAAAACTAGACTAGTCAAAATGTCAATTGGGATGCCTCTTTGTAAACAAATGTGCTCCTAGCTTCAAAAAAAATGCGCTCCTAGTGTACTCGCGAGTGGGTGTGAGAGAACTAGTGCATGCGTGCACCGCTTCTCTTTGTGAGAGTACAATATACTACGCCCAAAGAACGTTCGCCACAAGAGTAATAGTATAAGTGTGTGACGTGTGAGTTAAAATAAAAGGTGCGCGACGTCTTTTATTTTTTAGAAGTTCTGAGGGTAGGGTGTGAAGAGCACATATGTGTGTGACGTCTACCTACAGATAGACGATGGGTGCGAGAGGACTCGGGAGAGTCGTGACTCGTGAGGGTGCGTGTGTGCGTGAGAGAGAGGGGGCACGTATCAATGCAATGCATGTGTCCATAAATCATATCTGACAAATGTTCGCCACAAGCTATTTCCTGACGAACGCCGTAAGAACCGTTAGATCGGCATCCGACAGTGTCAGTTTTGCCATGGCATTTAATAGAACAGCCACTCCTCTGACACACAAATCTTCCACGTGAGCGTTAGCAACTGCCGTATGCTCCTCCCTCCGTTCCAAAATGTAGTGCATATAGCTTTATTGAAAATTCGAACCTCGCAAACTTTTACCGAGTTTTCGTATACCAAAATGCACATATAGAATACCCAGTATATATCATTTCATTCATCTTCGAGAGGTAACTATAAAGATGGGGGAGGAGTGTACAAAGAAAGACCGTCGTATCACCTACAGCAATTTCAACCATCCTTTGGTGTGGAGGAATATCATAGGAACTCTATATGATATGATTTTTATAGGATTTTTTTCCTTTAGAACCTATTGGTTCATAGGAATAGATTTATATACTCCACATTTCTAAGGAAAATAAACATGATATCATTTTTATAGCTTTAGAGCCACTTGGTTCATATGAATGGATTCCTATACCCCCACAATTTCAAAGGAAAATAAATATTAGCCTATATTCAATAGAAAAGTTCCTATGATGTGAACCAAATGACATCTCTTTTCTAATCCCTCCTCATAGGAATTGAGATACATGTCATCTCTAGATTCAATAGAAAAGTTCATATGATGTGAACCAAATGACATCTCTTTTCCAATCCCTACTCATATGAATTGAGATACATGTCATCTCTTTCCCTACAACTTCCATATATACATCTTCTATTCCTAAATAGCTAGTATAACCCACTAGTAGCTTTTTTTCTGGACATGTGTCGGGGCACGACACCCATGGGATCCCGAGAGACCCCTTTACGATTCGGCGGGGGGAGAGGTATACGCAAAGAGCAGAACCAATGATCGACGCGGGAAGTTTTTACCCAGGTTCGGGCCGCTGATCAGCGTAAAACCCTACTCCTGCTTTGTGTTCTTATTGATGCTCTTGAGCCCAGCCTTCAGGAGCGCTCGCAGTGAACAGTACGTTCAAAGAGCAGCTACGCATGCAGAATGGGCCAGAAGTTCTCCTCCTCTGTAGCAGTTGCCTTGGGCCTCCTTTTATATGCTCAAAGGGGTCTCCACAGTGGCAAAATGTACATACATTGAGGTGTAAAGTAGCTACAGGGTATCATACCTAACCCCTGACGGATTAGGACAAACGCATTTAATGCACCGTGAGGTGTCCGTTTAGGTGTCCTCACTTTCTTGGGGATGGAAAAAGGGGCCATCCCATCAGCACCGCTTAAGCTCTCCTCCACTGGCGCGTTGCCACGCATCCAGAGAAGGACCCAGAATGTCAGGCTTTGTCGCTGTGCTGGAGCGGTGGCATAGTGGCAGAATCCCACCAGGCACCGAAACTTGCCGGGCGCCAAGCCTTGCCGGGCGCCAAGCCTTGCTGGACGCCAAGCCTTGCCGGGCGCCGATCTTTGCCGGGCTCCGCAGGCCACCCCGGCAAGATCTTGCCGGGGAAGCTGGCCTTCGGATTCTAGCTCTTCTCGTTTTCTGATTCGGACGCCTTCGCTGTTCTGTACCTTCCCCAGCTAACCCCCGGCAAGCCTTGCCGCGGGTGTGGAGGATACCTCGCCGGGAAATCCCGGCTTGCTTCCTGAGATGTTTTTCTTGACCTTGCCGGGCCTGAGCTTGCCGGCGATGCGTAGACCTATTCCCGGCAAGTAAATCTTGCCGGAAACCGGCCCATGAGTGGATTCCTTCTCCGCCAAGCCCTTCCCGCCTGGAGGCTACGACTTGCCGGTGCGTGTCCAGGGGTAGTGAACACTCCCTGTTTACTGCACCGACAGGAGCCCCCGGGCCTGGGCCGAGCAGGCATGCACGGTGTTTGTCCGGGCTAGGCCCAAGAACACGCACCGGTTCACGCGCGGCGAGAATTACCCGCCGCTCATGACTTTTAACTGCGCGCCAATGAATGGCGCATGTGAGCTTGTGATTTTGCCGGGCCTGGGGCTTGCCGGCAGCATGTAGATCTGTTCCTTGCCACTCCTCCTGCCTGGAGGTCGCAACTTGTCGAAAACCCCTCTAGCACGCGCTCAACAAAAGCGCTGCGCTCCTGAAGAGGCGCGCTTGTCGGAGTACATTCAAAGGGTCTTGCCGGGTCTTGAATTTGCCGGTGGAGCGGGCGTACAGAGTAGAATGACAATAGAGGTTGTGGGCTTAAAATGGAGCGCCGCGTTGTGCGATGAAGAGCCAGCCCCCAAGGCTTCCCCATAAAGGGTACTACGGGTGCAGTGCTCGATTCATACACTCATTCCTGTCATTGCCACCGTCTACTGTGAACGCCTTGCCGCGTGTCGCCGGGACTATAGTACTTTTTTTATACCTGTTGCTGCAATGACACATATAAAGAAGCAATTTTCCTTAATTAGGCCAAGCTGTATGGCGCAAGAGATATTTCATTATGCTAAATGAATGTAGGCTTCCCCCTTGATTAATTCAGTCCTTGCACATATTTTATGCCCTACGTTGTCTGGAAACCTTTGCCGGTGCGCACATTTGCCGCGAGCGCTAGATGCGGGTCTTTAGCAGCCTGCTGGAAACGCTGCAGCCAGCAAGGCGACTCGCCGGGTCAGAACGCAACTGCTAAGCTCGCCGAGCGGACTCGAGGCGAAACTAGAGCGCGGGCTAACCACGATGAGGTTCCTTTGCGTGCAGGTTAACGTACAAGGACGAAGAATCCATCAAGGCGACCCACGCTTGCCGGAAAGCTTTCCGGTGCGCACGCTCCGGCCGGCAGCGCTTGAGGAACGGGTCCTAAGCAGCTTGCCGGGAACGCCGCCTCCCAAAAAGGTTTACCTCCTCGGTGCTTATGCAGCCACCCAAATTGTCGAGTGGACTCGAGACAACTAGGGGCGCAACTAGTCCCGAGAAGGCTCCTTCGCGTGTAGGTATAAGAAGCAAGTGAAGATAGCAAAATGAATGTAATAAATCTTTGCAACTTAGCTTTTCTTGCGGGGGCGCTGCCAGCCCCCGAGCTTATTTTTTGCTCAAAAGGTGGTTGTCGGGAAAGCTCATGACGGAGGACTTTGTCGTTCTCGACGCTGGCTTCCGGCAAGCTTGTTGCCAGGAAGGCTTATGGCGGAGAACTTCGTCGTTCTCGACTGCGTCTAAATACGACAAGTTAATTAGCATCTTAAAAAGCATCTTAACTTGTGCGTAACTTTATTTAGAGCTCTTCTCCACATGATCTTGTTTTTGCACAGTTGTCCCCTACGCTTGCCGGAATGCATCTTGATCGCACACGTCCTAGTCAATGGCGCTTAGGAATGGATCCTAGTTAGCAGCCTATCGAGGACGCCGCCTCCTCGAGAGCTTCACACTCCAAGAACAAACGCGGCTGCACAGGTGTTGCTAGGCAGACCCGAACAACCCGGAGCGCAGAATGTCTCAAGAGTGCTCCTTTGCGCACAGGTTATGTGCAAAGAACATCATCATGGATAAAATCAAATCAACAAAAAGCATTAAAGTTTTAGAACTTAGCTTTCTGTATGTGGAGCGAAGTCGCCATGGACGATGAAGCTGACGCGCCGACCGCTGGATCAGGTTCGCGCAACCTCGATCCCCCTACCTGGCGCGCCAAAGATGTCGGGGCACAACACCCATGGGATCCCGAGAGACCCCTTTACGATTCGGCGGGGGGAGATGTATACGCAAAGAGCAGAACCAATGATCGACGCGGGAAGTTTTTACCCAGGTTCGGGCCGCTGATCAGCGTAAAACCCTACTCCTTTTTTGTGTTCTTATTGATGCTCTTGAGCCCAGCCTTCAGGAGCGCTCGCAGTGAACAGTACATTCAAAGAGCAGCTACGCATGCAGAATGGGCCAGAAGTTCTCCTCCTCTGTAGCAGTTGCCTTGTGCCTCCTTTTATATGCTCAAAGGGGTCTCCACAGTGGCAAAATGTACATACATTGAGGTGTAAAGTAGCTACAGGGTATCATACTTAACCCCTGACGGATTAGGACAAACGCATTTAATGCACCGTGAGGTGTCCGTTTAGGTGTCCTCACTTTCTTGGGGATGGAAAAAGGGGCCATCCCATCAGCACCGCTTAAGCTCTCCTCCACTGGCGCGTTGCCACGTGTGACGCCCCCGGCCCGATCGCGCGCTAATCATACACGCAAATGCACACGATCAAGCCTAAGGACTCACGGGAAGATATCACAACACAACTCTAAAACATAAATAAAGTCATACAAGCTTTATATTACAAGCCAGGGGCCTCGAGGGCTCGAATACATAAGCTTGCGAACAAGCGTCAGCGGAAGCATAAGATATCTGAGTACAGATATGAAATAGAAACAGAAAGGCCTTTAGAAAGGCGGGGCAAAATAAAACACTACGATCGAAAGGCGAAGGCCTCCTGCCTGGGACCCTCCGATCCTACTCCTGGTCGTCAGTCAACTCATAGTAGTATCCATCCTCTGGGTAGTAGTAGTAGCGATCGTCGGCAGGGCAGCTGTCTCAGGGGCTTCGTCATCTTGGTCACGACAAACTGATATGGGGAGAAAAGGAAAACAAAGCAACCGTGAGTACTCAGAAGTACTCAGCAAGCAGGGAACTACACTACATATGCAACATTATCAAAGGGAGGCTGTATATGTGGACTGGGCTTGCTTCCTGAGATGTTTTTCTTGACCTTGCCGAGCCTGAGCTTGCCGGCGATGCGTAGACCTATTCCCGGCAAGTAAATCTTGCCAGAAACCGGCCCATGAGTGGATTCCTTCTCCGCCAAGCCCTTCCCGCCTGGAGGCTACGACTTGCCGGTGCGTGTCCAGGGGTAGTGAACACTCCCTGTTTACTGCACCGACAACATGCAACTATGGCACATGAACATGTCATGCATGCAAGTCATAAATCACATTGTTTTTGTACTCTATGCATGCAAGCACCACATCATCAATTCGTGCATGTTACTCATAAGTTATTTCTTGCATTAGATTTTGTATTGACAATGTATATGTTGGTCACGTGCACACATATGTAGTTCACATTCACATGTTTGTTAGAAATGTCATTCTTTTAACTGCAATTCATTTTTTCTCTTTGTATTACATTTTCATTTTAAGCATACATTTACTTCCCATTAGTTATAGATGTTTTTGGAGGAACTTTTATGCATTATTTTGAGTAGCAAATTTCACGCGGCCGCGGGTATATCAAAATGCGGGGCCCATGTGTCATTGCCTTTCGGTCGAACCTACGTCCACAATTTTTTGCACGTATATCTCCACTGCTCCCGGAACCCAAAATGCTGCCTCGTTCCCGTAAAACCGAGCGGCCCACCCGTATTAAGGCGTCGACTCAAACTCAATCCCTCTCCTGTTTACTACGGCGTGGCCCCGCACGTCGTAGTACTCCTACAAACCCTACCCGCCGCACGCATCATCGGTTTTCTTCAAGAGGACGAGGGAGAAGCGGATTTGTACTGGAGACCCCTACCCTAGGGCGCCCTAGGTAGCTGTCGCACACATCATTGGTTTTCTTTTTTCTTTATGCTCTTGCGCCCTAGAGTGAAATGATGGTTGCTTCGTCCGTCCAGCTTAATGCGGGAAAGGTGGGGCTTTGTGATTTGACCCCTCATCGCTCATTTACTACTACTGCGGCGCTACGACCGGGGTGCCTCCAAGTCCAACCATTGCTCCGAACTGTAATTTGGTGCATCGCACGTGGAACAAGACGGTGGATGAGCCACATGTCGGCCAAAGGGGTCCTGTAAGTGTGTCGCCATTTCGTGTGCGGACTGACCCTGCTGAGTTGCTACGCCAACGCGACAGGAGCAGCCTACCACTTGGTTTTGCTCCTTGGTGAATCCCGACTATATTGATCTAAAAAGATACTAGTAGTATCCAGATTAGTCCCTCCGTCTCGGTTTATAGGGCGTGCACGTAGTTCTAGGTCACCCATTTGACTAACTAAATATGAGTTATATGTCACAAAAAGTATATCATTGGATTCTTAAGCGGATGTAGTTTCTAAACATATATTTTTCATCACATATAATACATATATAGCTAGTTAAATTCTCAACCTAGAACGACGTGTGTTGGGGATATTCCCTACGACCAAGACCCGGCTCTTAAGGATAAGCCGCCCTAACGTTAAGTCATTTCTGGGCTTAAGTCGCCCTGACGTTAAGTCATCTCTGGGCTTAAGCCGTCTTGACATTAAAGTCATCTATGGGTTTAAGCAGCCATGTTAAGTCCTCTCTGGGCTTAAGCAGCCATCTTAACCTGCCATGATGAGTCCTGGAGATGAGTCTTGGAGATGAGTCCTAAAGATAAGCCCTGAAGCTAAGCCGACAGATTATGACCCGGCAGACAGTTATGACCCGGCAAACAGTTATGACCCGACAGACTGATTATGACCCGGCAGACACATGGAGTCACGGAGATGAGTCTCAGAGATGAGTCGCCTGGAGTTAAGAAGCCCAAGCGTTAAGAAGCCCAAGGCGTTAAGAAGCCCACTGTGAGAAGCCCGTGATAAGAAGCCCGCGATGGGAAGTTAGAATAGTTTAAGTCTTAATCCGACTTGGACTCTACATGTAAGCCGCCCCTTCAACTTATATAAGGAGGGGTGGGTCAGCCCAAGAGAGGGAAGTTTTTTAAGAGGTCTCAATAGACAAGTTTTTCTAGACGTCTCAATAGACATGTCTTAGACAGACAAGTCCTAGACAAGATCAAAATAGATGCTCTCGAGATAGAGGTAGCGAAACTTCGCCCTTGTAACCGAGGTCGTCATCATTATCAATATCAATCAAGCAGGATGTAGCTTTTTACCTCCACCATGAGGGGCCGAACCTGGGTAAAATCTCGCGTCTCTCGTCCCGCTCAACCCCTCTCAAGTTACCACTTAGATGCGTTGGCCTCACGACTAAGTCCTCACACTAGGACATCTGTCGTGACAAAACCACGACAGTTCGCGCCCACCATGGGACCCGCGCATGGTGGTGTTGAGTTCTTAGAGGGATCTCTCAGGGATCAAGCAGTTCGCAATTGGACAGGTGATGAAGACCCAACTTGAAAGGATCTACATCAGCTTCGAGTTCATCAGTCCAGATTTACAATCGGTGAGATTTAAGGTTCAGGAGGAATTAGGGTTGCAATCAACTCCGCTCGACTGTTATCTTGCAAGTCGCCGAGGCTGAAGTTTTTCCCATCGTCATCAACACCGATCTAGCGGATGGCTCAAGACTTGCGTCTCAGCCGCCCCGAGCAAGTCAGTTTGCATTAAAAAATATATTATATTGGGCGAGTCTGGGACGCGTCATGATCCGTTCTGCTGCAAATAAATCTAGCGCCTTCCATATGCTGACTATGACTACACTTCAGAAGAAAATCAATCCTGATGGAGGTTCCAGCCCGTGTAAAATCGACTGAAGCAACTAGAACCTCCGGTTATTTTCTACTAATGCGTCCGCGGCCTCACCTCGCGCCTTTGCCAAGTCGCCGGCGTCGCCAAAGTCTGCCACTTCTTCAACCTGCCGTGGCTTGCCTCCTCTGCTCGCGCGCGTAGCCCCGTCCCCGCCTTGAGCTATTCCACCGAGCTGCCATTTCCGCTCACCGGATGCATCTGCGCCAGAGTTGCCCCGCCGGGTCACACCTCGCTTCCATTGAGCCGCCTTCACGGACCCGACTTCATCTCCAACGGCCCGCCCGGGTCACCATCTCCTCCGCCGTGGATGCGCCAAGTCGCCAGCCCGCCGTGACCGCCACAGCCTCCCCTCTGCAGCAGCCGCCTGTCTTCGCTGCCGCACCTCGGCCCCGCCTCTTCGGCCCGCAGCGTCGTGTCTCCGCCCTCCACAGCCGCGGCCTTGACTCGCCCTCTCCGCCAAAGCCGCCGACGGGAGCCCCGCGGTCTTGAGCCGCCCAGGCCTCCCGCGCCCCGCGAACTGCTGCATCAACCTGCCACCATCGCTGGCTCCACCTCACTCTGCCTCGCCCCCGGCGTTTTGAGCCGCCCGGCCTCGATCCTCCGCTTTGCCACCTGACCCGTCGCTCCTCTGCATCGCCGGCTTACTTCGCCGCCTCAAGCCGCGACCTTGCCTCCTCTGACCCGTTGTGGCTCGCCCACCTCCAACCCACCACCGGTCGCTGCCCCCGCTTGGCCCGCCGGAACCCCGTCGACCCGCCTGGAGCCTCGTTGACCCGCCGCTGCGGGCAAGGCCGCCTCCGAGCCGGCTGCTTGGCCGCGCAAGTCGCCGCGCCTCTCCAACCCAGCCTCTACTCTAAAGTCGCCACACCTGCTCCCTCTCGCAAGCCGGCCATGGCCGTTCCCCCCAGCCGCCCCTGTTCTGAGCAGGGCGTCGGCTGCGACGCGCAGCATCGTCTCCCTCCGCTGGTCGCCGATTCCTGCTGAGTCGTCGCGCTGTTGGCCCGCCTCCGCCGCTTGGCCTGTTCCAGCTGGCCCCGGTCAACCCGCCATAGCTTTAACCCGCCGCTCCGAGCGTCGTTGCCTCGACCCGCCCGTGCCTCCATGGCCTCATCTGCGAGCCGCTGGCCTCCTCCGAGTCGACGGTGCGGCCCTGAGCCGCCGTCTGCCTCCTGAGTCGCCTGCGAGCCACCCTGAGCCGGCGTCGCTCCACTTCTGCCTCGGCCTCGTTTTGCCTGCTCCGAGCCACCAGTACCGCTACAAGCCGCCGTTGCCCTGCCTATTCATATAGGAGTATATGAGGGTTAGTTTGGTTGAGCTTCGGGAGGCAGGAAGTCTTAAAGCAATCGATGGGACTCGGTGCGGGTTCGACTTTTTTCTGGTCTATTGCCCAATTGCTCTGAACCACACGCAAGTGCCATACATAGTTGACTGTCGGCTGGGAATTTTGCTAATGGATGCCGTGGATGCATCCATGCGAAACCTGCGCATGCATGGCCTCAAGCAAAATTTGGCAGTGCAGCATGATTTGAATGGCTGACAAGCTAACGCGGTGATCTTTGGACAGTACCACTGTTATGATTGATCCACGCTTCTACCGCAGATAATCAATGTTTTGCATGCTTTATCCCCGAAGATTCTGCACATGTTCTGCTTGGCTGAATATGTTCAAACCCCATTTTTCACTGGATATCAAGCTTGAGTGATGATATCATCTGTTATATGGAGAAAGAATAAATGAGAAAAGGTTACCAATGATCAAGTGGTTGAGTATTGCATGGCTTTATACTAAAACTAAAACGGGGGAGAGTGCAGCATGTGCTATTGCAAGGAATTACCGAGGCTTTGCGTATGTGTTTGCCTGCAAGATTTTGCCTCTATGTCACAGCGTGGAAGAGGTTGAAGCCCACGCCGTTCTGGTCGGTTTGCAGACCATGGCCGAATATTTTAACGGCCAAGTGGACCTAGAGACAGGTAATCAAGTAATCGTCAATGGACTGATAGCAAGGACCCCTCCACGTTCACCTCATTATGGACTAATCATGGATGTCAAGGAAACTAAGGCCTCGTTCTCAGCCTGCAATATCCAGTATGTGAGGCGGAACAGAAGTTTTTTGGCCCATGGTTTGGCTGTGTCGACCAGGAGCACATGAGAGCAGTTGCTGATAGTTGATGTCCCGAACAGTCTTCAACCCTTATGCTCTCTGAATGCACTGCTTCGTTTTGAGTAGGACTCCTACTCTGCTTAAAAATATCGGCATACACACGCCAATTATTGCGAGCATCTCCGATTCGCCCGCGGTTGACTTCAGCTCCACCGTAGTGATCATCAACTTCGCGACGGATAATTTCCGGCCAAACATTTCAGGTTAAATTAATCCAGTCAATTTTTATTGATGCATTTTTTCTTTCGAGAACAATTACTCTAGCTTGCGATATTTTTTGATGCAGGACAATTGCGATGGTCGTGTCATGGATATATAGTTCGCGCCACCATTATCATGCGCTAGCATTTGACCATGCCATAATGCTCAACGAATGTATGTGCAAGCCGCCGCCTCTTCGACCCAGTCTACATCAACACGATGCGGCTGACTCGCCCGTCCGCGCGGCTTACCCCGCCTGCGATTGACTCATTCGTCCGCACCGGCTTACAACGCCGCGGCCGACCCATCTGTCCGTGCCCGTGCCCGACTCGCTAGCGTCTGTGCCGCCTCTGATGCCGCGGCCGTCTCTACCGTCCGCCCCAGCGGTCCGGTCTACATCAACACGCCGGAGCCGCACCCATCTGCATGAGCTGCTTATTGAGTGCAAGCAAGTCACCGCTCCGGTGGTCCGGTTTTCTTCCAACATCTCTGGAGCAAATCATAATATATTATCAGCCTTCGTTTGCACTGGATGGTTCAATGGACAGGCACACAAGTCGCCGCCATTGCGGTTTGATTAATTTCGACAACCAGCAGGGATGAATCATTGGCCGAGTTATTGAAACAACTCATACGGGATCATTTATAACCCGCCACGGTCAATCTCAACCTTTCGTGTGTTCACATCGCGTTAACAACGCCAAGGATACATACTGAGTGTTGCGAAAGTCATTAAACTCGCCATCTTGTCTCCAGCTTCAGCACATTCCAGCGTTCCGCTGTTCAATTATATGCCGGTTTATATCACGGTCAAATATGGAGAATCTCAAGCCAACTCCTCGAGTCGTCTTAAGACTCGGGAGCTGCACAGACATGACTCAGCAAATTTTGCCAGTTTCAGCAAATTTAAGAACCCCGGGTCATTGGAGGGAGAATAACCCGGTCTCGGGGGTTACTGCCACATTGGTGAAAGTTTAAAGGCTGTCAGAAAGTTTTGAGCTCTTAATATCTGGCTCAACATCCGGTTCAAGAAGAAGTCATCTCTCGCAAAGTTCGAGTTCTTAAAAAAATTAAAGGTTGCCGGAGAGAACTTGCTGCCATGATGCGCGGTTATTATGATCAACTTAACAAAGTCGGCATCCCTGAAATTCGGGGCCTCTGTCATTTCATCTCTGTGCATATGAGTCTTTATTAATTGATCATAAGGTCACTTGGGGGCTTCCAACCCACCGGGTTTAGCTTTCATACCCTCTTGACCAGCATGAAACACCATATTATGGGTTAAACATGCATGTTTGCAACTTGCTACTCCGCCAAGTGACCCGCCGAACTCTTGACAGTCAATCTTTTTTAAGACCCTGAACTTGTCAAGGTTAAAACGGTGGTTTTGTGTCACGTGAGATCCAGCGGTTTTAGTGCTACTCCGCTATATGGCCCGTCGTACTCTTAACAATTTTTTTAAGACCCTGAACTTGTTAAAGTTAAAACGGCGGATTTATGTCATGGGAGGCAGGCTTACAGGGTAAAAATGGCTATGCGGCCTTGAAAGCAAACATGAGGCCCGTGAGCCAACTTTTTTCGGTCGTGCCTTAAAAGCCGGCTTAACAAATATTTGAGATTTGCATGTTCTCTATTTTGGTCTTTTCAGACTTTTTATGCTTTCAATTTTTTGCTTTTACGTAAATTATGAATCCCCGGGTCATACTGGCTCCGGGTTATCTTGCTCGTATTTGAGTCTTTGGGTTATCACCCGTCCTGGCTTTTGACTTTAAGTCGCCAGTATAATTTTGGCTATAAGCCGCCATTATAATCTTTTCAATGATTGTTTATGACCATGAGTCTCTGGGTTGTAACCCGCCCTGGATTCGAGCCTTAAAAGCTATTTTTTTGTCGAGCCTTTAAAGCCGACATTTTTATACTCTGTTATCATATACATACATCATCATGCATTGCATCATACATTGCATCATCATACCATGCATCATAAATGCATGGATATCCTGGTTTATGTTGCAGGAGCCGGTTTTCAAACCGAGTTATATTATTCAAATCTTAAATAGCCAAACATGGTTGGATTTTCATTATGGTTATCATAACCAGTATTGGATGATTGAGGTTTTCAAAGCCCCTTTAGAGTAATGGCTATTATTTCCTCATCCAAAAATACCAGCTTACATCAAGGAGCATGGTTCAATATTGATATGCAAAGCATTCAGTAACATCATCCAAACAGTGGATATGATTTTATTCTACAATGGAAGGAATAGTCCCGAGTCGCTGCAGGCATACGACCCGGCACTTGGGGGCTACATTATTCAGATCAAAGATTACATCAAGTATGCAAGTCCCATGTCACTGCAAGCATGTACCATGACACTTGGGGGCTAATGCAAGTTGCTTTTCAATTCATCACATTGTCAACAGACCCGGTTATCTCAAGGAGATGAGCTGGCCCTACATCATTTTCTAAGTCCCAGCTCAGTATTGTCTTACTGAGCCGGCCCTTGGGGGCTACACATTGCTCATCAAGTCTATATAATCAGATCTGCAGAAGTCCCTGCTCATTATTACATAATGGCCCGGCCCTTGGGGGCTACACTGGTTGAAGTTTTATGAGCATAAGACAGTTACAAGTCCCAGGTTCCTGCAGGCAAGACAACCCGGTACTTGGCGGCTACATATGTGGAACATTCAAACTATGACTGGTGACTCAGACAAACAACCCGGATTTCTTCAAAGTTGCAATATGTATATTGAAGCAAGTCTTAAAACTATCACTATGTTCCCCTCTTAAGACTTGGGGGCTACAGGTAATATGGATATAAGGAAGGTATGCCTTCAAATTCTCAGTTGTGAGTGAACCAGGCCTCATTTTTTTTATGAAGAAGTTTGCAAAGGTTATCTCCTCCGGGCTATTCAGACAACTTAACATCATATGGATTTTTCATCGAAGTCTGAGGTATTGAAAGTTAGTACAACATCAGATGAATTTTATCAAGCCAAGGCAGTTGAAGATAATAAGGGTTGTTTTTTCTCCAAGGAGCCAGCGTCAGTTTATTGATATGACAGAGATTCAGAATTTTCAGGAGCTGGTCAACTGGTCTTTTTTGAGTGAGCCGGTCCCTTTACATATTCTTATTTTAAGAGTTTAGCATGAATAAATTCAAAGATAAACTGGGGGCTAATGTCGGGGATATTCCCTACGACCAAGACCCGGCTCTTAAGGATAAGCCGCCCTGACATTAAGTCATTTCTGGGCTTAAGTCGCCCTGACGTTAAGTCATCCCTGGGCTTAAGCCGCCCTGACATTAAAGTCATCTCTGGGTTGAAGCAGCCATGTTAAGTCCTCTCTGGGCTTAAGCAGCCATCTTAACCCGCCATGATGAGTCCCGGAGTTGAGTCTTGGAGATGAGTCCTGAAGATAAGCCCTGAAGGTAAGCCGGCAGATTATGACCCGGCAGATTATGACCTGGCAGATTATGACCCGGCAGATTATGACCCGGCAGACAGTTATGACCCGGTAGACAGTTATGACCCAGCAGACAGTTATGACCCGACAGACAGTTATGACCCGGCAGGCAGTTATAACCCGACAGACAGATTATGACCCGGCAGACGCATGGAGTCATGGAGATGAGTCTCAGAGATGAGTCGTCTGGAGTTAAGAAGCCCAAGGTGTTAAGAAGCCCACGGTGAGAAGCCTATGATAAGAAGCCCGCGATGGGAAGTTAGAATAGGTTAAGTCTTAATCCAACTTGGACTCTACATGTAAGCCGCCCCTTCAACTTATATAAGGAGGGGCGGGTCACCCCAAGAGAGGGAAGTTTTTTGAGAGGTCTCAATAGACAAGTTTTTCTAGACGTCTCAGTAGATAGGTCTTAGACAGACAAGTCTTAGACAAGATCAAAATAGATGCTCTCGAGATAGAGGTAGCGAAACCTCGCCCTTGTAACCGAGGTCGTCATCATTATCAATATCAATCAAGCAGGATGTAGGCTTTTACCTCCACCGTGAGGGGCCGAACCTGGGTAAAATCTCGTGTCTCTCGTCCCGCTCAACCCCTCTCAAGTTACCACTTAGATGCGTTGGCCTCACGACTAAGTCGTCACACTAGGACATCTACCATGACAAAACCACGACAGTTGGCGCCCACCATGGGGCCCGCGCACGGTGGTGTTGAGTTCTTGGAGGGATCTCTCAGGGATCGAGCAGTTCGCAATTGGACGGGTGATGAAGACCCAACTTGGAAGGATCTACATCAGCTTCGAGTTCATCAGTCCAGATTTACAATCGGTGAGATTTAAGGTTCAGGAGGAATTAGGGTTGCGATCAACTCCGCTCGACTGTTATCTTGCAAGTCGCCAAGGCTGAAGTTTTTCCCGTCGTCATTAACACCGATCTAGCGGACGGCTCAAGACTTGCGCCTCAGCCGCCCCGAGCAAGTCAGTTTGCATTAAAAATATATTATATTGGGCGACCACATATTCCTAGACTATGTTACTACCTTCATAGTGGGTAGTAACATAAGTGTGGTGTCATGAAGGGGGCTTCTCCGCTTCCGTGGAGCCCATGCGGGGTCGACAAAGGTCCTTGCAATAGAAGGATCCGGCAAGACACCTGCTGTGTACGCCGGCATCGCCTCGGCGGTGGCCTTCATGGGACCCAAGCAGTGGCGGCTTCCCGTGTTCTACTTCTCCTCGATGATGGCGGCGGACGCGGAGGCGCTGGCCACTGACTCATCACTCTCCGCGCATCCGGCTTCTGTCTCTGCTTGCATGGCGTGGCCACAGGCATGGGAGTCTTGGCCACAGACACGGGAGACGCGGTCGCAGACACGGGAGGCGCGGTACGAGGCAGCGACATGGACGGCAGCGACGACGCCCGTGCTCCCCGCTGTGCCGGCGTGGAGCAGCTCACCGCTCCTCGTCGAGCTGGCCTGGAGCGGCGAGTTGCTGAACCACGCGCCGGCTTGGGGCGGCAACTGCTCCGTTGGGCGAGGGGAGGGAGGTGGATCAGCGAGCTGCGTAGCTCGTATCCGGCGGGCTCGGCGGGCCACCCAGCCGGCTTGGATGCCGGATAACTACTCTTCGTAAGCCATTGTAAGTGTGGAGAAAATGGTGAAGGAGGAGATAGGGGAGCGGCGGAGGTGTGCGATTCTTGGCCGGCGTCTGGCCTCGTTTAAATAGGAGATTAAATAGACGGCGGAAGGGAGGAGCTTGGCCGGTGTTGCGTTTAATGCCGGCCCGGTCATGAACGAATGTGTGTCCGGAGTGGGTTTCTTGGCTTCCACACGGGTTTCATGGAGGCGTTTGAATGCGGCAAGGAGGCGTGTTCAGCCGGGCGTGCAGCGAGCGGCGCCTTCGACTCTGACATACGACACCACGCCGTTCTTCCACTGACGTGTGGCCTCGTTGGGTACCTGGCCTGCATATCAGTGACCCAACGCAGGCAGCGCATGACAGATGAGCTTTTGGTGGGCCAGGGCAGTGAGAAGTGGGCATTTCATAAACCGATGATTGTTCATTGAGTGTGACGTCATCTAATTCATGTAGGTTGATAAGCCTAGTATATAATGTAAGAGAATTTTAAAATTTTCATATATACGTTGATAGCCCATTCGATACGTTGTGATTCATAAAGACCGCTCCAAACATCGATGTTCTGCTTATCACAGATAAGATTGATTGATACCCGTAACAATCCATGTCCTTAACAAAGGGTGCATGCACATATAGGTTGAGCGTGTGTCTTGCGTCGTGTGCTGTGTGCATGCAGGCGTGCGAGTGTTGCATGCGTGCATGTGTACGCTTCAGTGTTGCATGCATGCATGCGAGCGTGCGTGTGTTCATGAGTGCATGTGTACGTGTCAGTGTTGCACGCCTGCATGCGTGCGTGTGTTCGTGCGAGTGTTGCGTGCATGCATGTGTACGTGTGAGTATTGCATGCATGCATGCGGGCGTTGCGGGCGTGTTTGTGCGCATGTGTGATGTGTTTGTATTCACCACAGTGGCTCGTGAATGCGTGCAATTAAAACGACCGGCTCATCATATCATCACAAGGCGACCTTGTCCGCTGTGGTTAGGGCGCGCGGGCTGCCAACCAGAGGTCTCACGACTTCGAATCCCCACCGACCATTAATTTATTACCATTTTTGTCTTTCGTATACACACTGAAGGGTGGGCCCTATGGTAATGTGCGCTGGTGAATGTGGACCATTTGACTGGTCAACTGATCGTGTCATCAACAAATTACGGAGCTGTATGGTGAGCCAGTGACCATATGATCACCATAAAATGTATTTTATTAACACAGTATAGACTCAAGCTACCATTTCTTTTTTTCATATACGCGCTGACAGGTGGGCCCCATGGTTACGTGCGCTGATGGTGCAACACTAGTTGCGCCACGTGGAACATTTGACTGGTCAATTGATCGTGTCATCAACAAATTACGGAGTTGTACGGGTGAGCCAGTGACCGTATAATCACGACATGTATTTTTTAACACAGTACAGATGCAAGCGCTCATATATACACGCAAACACTCACAGCTATAAGCGCACACACGCAAACCCTACCCCTATGAGCACCTTCGAGAGAGTGAGCCAGCATATGATCTTGAGATTTTACGAAGTCACCATAGGTGCCTCGTAGTCGAGGGGAACGTCTCCTCCCACTGAACGCACATCGCCGGAAAATACTGAAATTAATCCAGGATAAATGCGAGCACCAAGACTTTAACCCTGGTGGACTGGGGAAACCACTGTCCTACTAACCATCCAACCACAGGTTTCTTAGCACCACAAAATGTATATGGTGACCGTGATGAGCTTATTCTAAAGTCCAGTGACCATATCGTGCTTTCACTTCAAATACAATGACCGTAAGTTTCATCAACAAAATACGGAGCACGCATCAAATACAATGTCCATCAGTGTCATCAACAAAATACAGAGACGTATCGTGAGCTAGATACCGTATGATCACCACGAGAATGTATACGGTGACCGTAATGAGCATATTCTGAAGTCCAGTGACCGTATAGTGCTTTCGCTTGAAATACAGTGACCGTCACGCATGAATGTGTCAAGGGCATACTTTTAGAGGGCCAAGAGATAGTTTGTGTGCATACGTGAAAGTGGTGTAGAGAGAGGGGGTGTCTGGTGGAGACAAAGAGAGAAATGCCCTTCGTTTCTCTTTCCCGTGACTAATATTTTAGGAGAAAATATAAACATTCACAATGCAGAACAAATATTATTGGATGCACCATGCAATTAACTTTCATGTATAACTTTGTACTATTGTATATGCTTATTTTCTTAGTGGCCGATTGTGTGTGGGGTGTGGTGGTCACATCATTTCTAGTTGTGGTGGGTCAACGTGAGGACTCATGGGTCGGTTCCATCCTGCGCCACATAGGTTGGACCGAGACACGTTATACGAAGACCCATGTCGAGGACTCGGCGTACAAGACAAAGCTACCAGAGTCATGGAGGACTCTATCCCCACTGATGATAAGCCGACTATATATGATTTGTAACCCTAGGCCCCGAGTATGTTATATAAGCCCGGGGGCTAGTTCGTCGATAGTATACACACACACAATGCCTGGTATTCACGTGTACTTTGTACACACCCCTATCACAAATATACAGTACCAGGAGTAGGCTTTTTCCTCAACTGCAAGGGCCCGGACTTGGGTTAAACTTTGCCTCGTATTACCATCCAGCCTAATAGTCAAGGATATCCTACCGAATGATCTGATGGAATCATATCTGCCAACTACTAAGAGAGAGGTGTGGGGAGGGGGCAATGTGTGCGAGAGAGGCCTAAAGATAATGTGCGTGCGGGAGACACGTAGGCACATGTATGTGCCTATAGAGGGCTAGTAGAGACCGTGCGTGTGTGTATATGCATGTGAGAGAAATAGTGTTTTCCAACTGAGATTAGTGAAAAGAGTGGTACATAGTAGTAAGAGAGAGAGGGACATATATAGAGAGTGTGTGCATGAGACACCCGGTGACAGAGTGTGAGCATGTGTGAGAGAGAAATGCCGATGTATATAAAGTGTGTGCAGTTATGCGTCAGATACAGAGATATATAGCGCGTGTGTGAGAACGGGCTGAGGCATAGTGCATCTATGTGTAAAAGGCGGTTCTACGCATTAAATTAAAATATAAATGGCATTATTATTTTTGGATGAGATCATAAATTTTGCAATTTGCGTATGAACGAACATCAGTCTATCAGACACCCATACTCTATTGAATTCGAGCATGTGCATGGGTTTATTTCATATTATCGATCCATAGAGTGAGAGTGGTTTGAAATCCAGACAATGCATTGCTTTTGCAATTCATATATAAACATTAATTAGTGCACTCCATGTTGTTAGTGTCAAGCACTTTATACATTTGTCACTTACATGGATACATTCCAAATTGCTAGCTACGAAATAGAATACATGTTGAATTCAACATAAAGGGGGTTTCGAAGATTCGAATTCATAGGAAGTGCATTCATCTATTTGAATCCGAGATAATGGCATTTGTAAATCATATCTAAAAGGGGGCATCAATCTTTGTTGTGCGTTTGAACATGCTATATATTCATACGCATGTCTAGCTATTTTTTTGCAACCAAGGAGATTATATCTGGAACCATGCATGAATTGAGGTAAGTTGCATATTTTTTAATATATACTCGTGTACAATGTATATTCAAATGTACCCCCTCCATTCCAAAATAATCGTAGTTTTAGGATTTTCAAGAGTCAAGATTTGTGAAGTTTGACAAATCCTGCAAGTTCAATTCAAGAGAACTGTAAATGTTAATGCTTCTGCTCCCAAATATTGAACGAAGCGCCAAACAAGCCTGTGGTCACCCGAAACCGCGCGAGACTAATGTTTGGTGGTAGGAAATTACTATCCTGACTCTGACCCGTGTAGCCTATCGGCCCGATGTCCAAAGGTCTAAACTGGGGTAGGTTTGTAACTTCACCAAGACGCCAGTTTCAACCGCCTCCGAGAAGCATTCATACGCCATGGGCGCCAAAATTCCCATGCGCTCGGCCGAAATCTATCCCGCCCACCATTTGGGACACCTGAGATTACTGTCCTACCCCCGACCCGCAATATGTCCGAAATTTTAGATGGGGGCAAAGTTTGTAACTTTCCCCAAATTTTAAACAAGCGCGTCCCAAACCGAAACATTGTTCCCCCTTAGTTCCCCCTCCCTCCGTTTCCCCATCCATACTCCGTGGGCGCCAAAACGCCCTCTCCACCAGCCGCGAAACCCCAGCCTCCTCCGTCCACCACCCCATCACGCCCAATCCACCGCCGCCCTCCTCCATCACGCCGGAGCCGGTACCCCGACGTCGTCATCCAACGCAACCGCAACCGCAACACCCTCAAGGACTTAGCAGCTGAAGCCGAGGCAGAGCTGCCTCCACGACGACGACGCCGACGTGCGTCGTACCAGAACCACTTCGACCATGCTTTCCTGCGCCTCACCGCTGCTGCTCCACTATCGCAACCGTCCACCGCACCGGAGCTGTTCCCACTACGCCGTCGTTCGCCGCCTCGGATCTGGTTTCCCGCCGCCGACAGACGGCCACCACACCACACTCAACAACTTGGCCATGGGTTCATCCAAGGCTCCACCATCCTCCACAACTTCTCGTTTCCAGTGAACCACAAGAAGATCGTTGAAAAAACAGAAGGAGGACACAGCACTGCCAGCAGAAAGAGGTACTCCTCTTCCCTTATTCGTGCAAATCTTATGTCTCTGCTCACACCGTATTCATCCCACGAAAGAAACTAGTTGAGTGCTTCTTACTGCACCTTCTTCGTGTCTATCATAGGGGTGTGGGGTGCAGGAGCTGCTTGCGCCCGATCTGGAGGTCGGCGGGGCTTGAAGGGATGGCCGGGTGGTGGTGCCAAGCACGGCAGTGCGATGAGGTCGAGGGGAGGGCGGAGGCAGGGGACTGGGCCGGTGGTCGCTGGCGTTTTGAGGAAGATCATCAACACTGACTGGCTGGAGGTAGATGAAGGCGATCTGCCCGTTCTTTGTACATCCGACGGTGCAGAAAAAATGGACTGACCTATTTGTTTTCAGTCGACTATTATTTTCATAGGACCACACCTTATGGTGTGCTGGAGGAGCTTCTGCATTTCCCAGCCATCCCTGTGCTCATATTTCAAAATCCTAGAATCTAGTAATTTTGTGTGCCATGCATGTTGTAGAGCTATCATATGTCTCCCGTCATTTATTTCTCACCCATCTGCTATCTGCTACTTTTACACTGCACTACTTGCGCACACACTTCACCCATACTCACACTATTGTTTTTTTATGCATGGGTATTTCAGACTCTGACGCAGTGTTGATGAATACACAAAAGAAAAGATAGAAGTCGCTCCAGTGTAATTCGAAGATAAGCACTAAGCGTTTCAGCACTCTAAAGGGTGTAGTGTCAGCAGATGGAGACAGTAAACGTAGCTCTGCAGTTGATGATATCAATTGCCACACACAACCATCCCAGGTGCTTGCTTTAACTTCGCATTGTCAAATGTGGTTGCATGTTGCATATGGTGTCTAGCTTGTATTGCTTCCAATTTGGTTAAATTGCATCTGCTTACTTTACACATTATACCTTTGATAATGACATGCCTTCCTGTTTTTGATACATACTACATATATCTATGAACCATGTTCTTACATCAAACTAATGCTCTTTTCTATCCCTCATCAATCACTTATGATAAGACAGTCACCCCAGTGAGTTACTGTGAGACGCGCTACTCGTTTAAAGAGTGCAGCGTCATCCTCCCCACATGATTCTCAAGAAACAACAAGGCTAAATGAAGATAGTCAACGTAGCTCTCTAGTTGATGACCGCAATTCCTCTACACCACCATCGCAGGTGCTTGCTCTTACTTGGCAATGTGATATGTGGTTGCATGTTGCATATGATGTCTACCTTGTAATGCTTCTAATTAGGGTAAATTGCATCTGTTTAGTTAACACATTATACCTGTGAATATGACATGCCTTCCTGTTTATGGTACATACTACGTCTTTCTATTAACCATGTTCTTACATCAAACTACTTTTCTTGTGTATCCCTCAGCAATCACTTTTGACGAGACACCTTCAAATTGACAGTGTAATATTGGTTGCATCTTGCATATCATTTCAAACATGTATTGCCTCTAATTTGTTGAAATGCCACTTATATTGAGACACTTCTAACTTGGTAGAGTGATTTTGTTTGGATCTTTCATATGGTGTCTAGCTTGCATTGCTTCCAATTTGTTGAAATGCCTTCTACTTAGCGTTTTTCGTACATATTCCATCATCCTACAATGTGGTTGCCTTACATAAAAGTTGTGTTCGTCAGTATCATGCATCAACGAATTTGGAAGAGCGAATTTCATTCCTTTTTCTTGTGTGTTTACTTGACAAGGCAAAATCTAAAAGGACGAACACATGGAATGATGGTGGTCCTCTGGAGCAACCGAAACAGATGATCTCTGCAGATTCTCCTGCTACTCCTACTGCAGTGCAAGTTCCAAATCTCATCTCCCCTAGTCCACAACCCCAGGTGCTTGCTCTAACATGGCAGTGTGATATCTGGTTGCATGTTGCATATGGTGCCTAGCTTGTATTGCTCCTAATTTGTTAAATTGCATCTCGTTAGCTTACACATTATACATGTGAATATGACACGCCTTCCTATTTTTGGTACATACTACATCTGCCTATCACACCATGTTCTTACATCAAACTACTGTTCTTGTGTATCCTGCATCTATCACTTATGATGAGACAGTCATGCCCGTGGGTTAGTATGAGACGCACTACTCTTATAAAGAGTGCAGTTTCATCCTCCCCACATGATTCTCAAGAAACAGCAAGTCTAAATGAAGATATTGAACGTAGCTCTGTACTTGAAGACCGCATTTCCCCTACACCACCATCGCAGGTGCTTGCTCTAACTTCGCAGTGTGATATGTGGTTGCATGTTGCATACGGTGTCTAGCTTGTAATGCTTCTAATTAGGGTAAATTGCATCTGCTTAGTTTACACATTATACCTGTGAATATGACATGCCTTCCTATTTTTGGTACATACTACATCTATCTGTTAACCATGTTCTTACATGAAACTACCTCTCTTCTGTATCCTGCATCAATCACTTACGATGAGACACCTTTATTCGTTGCATATTGCATATTATTTCTAGCCTGTTGCCATGTATTGCTTCTAATTTGTTCAAATACATTTATGAGGCCACCCTTTTAATTTGGCAGAGTGATATTGGTTTCATCTTTCATATGGTTTCTAGCTTGCATTGCTTCTAACTAGTTCAAACACCTTGTGCTTAGTTTACACTTTACACATCATACATGTCAATATGTCATGCCGTCCTGTTTTTCATACATATTCCATCCTCCTATCATGCGGCTGCCTTACATGAAAGTAGTGTTCGTCAGTATCATGCATCAATGAGTTCTGAAGAGAAAATTTTATTCCTTTTTCTTGTGGGTTTGACTTGACAAGGCAAAATCAAAAAAGAGGAAGGAAAAGAGTAAGGAAGGCGATGATGGTGGTCCTCTGCAGCAACGTAAACGGAGCATCTGTACGGATTCTCCTCGTACTGCTAGTGCATTACAAGTTCCAAGTCTCCGCTCCCCTACTCCACCATCCCAGGTGCTTGCTCTAACTTGGCAGCGTGATATTTGGTTGCATGTTGCATATGGTGTCTAGCTTGTATTGCTTCTAATTAGTGTAAACTGCATCTGCTTAGCTTACACATGACACATGTGAATATGACACGCCTTCCTGTTTTTGGTACATACTATATCTGTCTATCACACCATGTTCTTACATGAAACTACTCTTCTTGTGTATCCTGCATCAGTCACTTATGATGGGACACCTTTAAGTTGGCAGTGTGATATTGGTTTGCGTCTTGAATATGATTTCTAGCATGTAGTGCTTCTAATTTGATGAACGCCACCTATGACGAGACAGTTTTAACTTGTCAGAGTGATATTGATTGCACCTTCCATATGGTGTCTAGCTTGCAGTGCTTCTAATTTGTTGAAGTGCCTTCTGCTTAGTTACCACATCATAGGTGTGAATATGTCAAGCCGTCCAGTTTTTCGTACATATTCCATCCTCGTATCATGACTTTGCCTTTCATCAGAGTAGTGTTTGTTAGTATCATGCATGAATGAGTTCTGAAGAGCGAATTTTATTCCTTTTTCTTGTCGGTTTGACCTCACAATGCAAAATCAATAAAGCAGAAGGAAATTGGTAAGGCATTGGATGATGGTGGTCCTTCCGAGCAACTGAAACGAAGGATCTCTACAGATTCTACTCCGCCATCCTCCCAACAAGATTCGCAAGATAACGCAAGGCTAGACAATCAATGTAGCTGTGTAGATGATGAGCACATCTCCCCTACTCCACCATCACAGGTGTTTGCTCTAACTTGGCACTATTATATGTGGTTGCATGTTGCGTATGATGTCAAGCTTGTATTGCTTCCAACTTTGTTGAATTGCATCTGCTTACTTTACACATCATGCCTGTGAATATGACACGTGTTCCTGTTTCTAGAACATACTATATCTGATCACACCATGTTCTTACATCAGACTATTGTTCTTGCATATCCCGCATCAGTCACTTATGATGAGGCGCCTTTAAGTCGCCACTGTGATATTGGTTGCGTCTTGCATATGATTTCTAGCATGTACTGCTTCTAATTTGTTGAAACGCCAGACAGTTTGAACTTGGCAGAGTGATATTGGTTGCATCTTTCATATGGTGTCTAGCTTGCAGTGCTTCTAATTTGTTGAAATGCCTTCTGCTTAGTTACCACATCATAGGTGTGAATATGTCACACCGTCCTGTTTTTCGTACATATTCCATCCTCGTATCATGTGTTTGCCTTTCATTCGGGTAGTATTCGTCAGTATCATGCATGAATGAGTTCTGAAGAGCGAATTTTATTCCTTTTTCTTATCGGTTTGACTTCACAATGCAAAATCAATACAGCTGAAGAAAATTAGTAAGGCAGTGGATGATGGTGGTCCTTCGGAGCAACTCAAACAGAGGGTCTCTACAGATTCTACTCCGCCATCTTCCCAACAAGATTCGCAAGGCAACACAAGGCTGGACAGTCAACGTAGTTGTGTAGATGATGAGCACATCTCCCCTACTCCACCATCACAGGTGCTTGCTCTAACTTAGAACTATTATATGTGGTTGCGTGTTCCGTATGATGTCTAGTTTGTATAGCTTCTAATTTTGTTGAATTGCATCTGCGTAGCTTACAACTTATACCTGCAACAATCACTTACCCATAAGACACATTTAACTTGGGAGTGTGATGTAGGTTGCATCTTGCATTGTCTTCTAGCTTGTACTGCTTCTAATTTCTTGAAATGGCACTTACGATGAGACACTTTTTACCTGATAGAGTGATATTGGTTGCATGTTCATATGGTGCCTAGCTTTCATTTCTTCTAATTTTGTTGAAATGCCTTCTGCTTACTGTTTTTCATACATATTCCATCCTCCTATCGTACGTGTGAATATGCAATGCTGTCTTTTTTTGTATATATTCCATCCTCCTATCATGCGCTTGCCTTACATCAAAGTAGTGTTCGTTTGTATCATGCATCAACCAGTTATGCAGAGCTAATTTTATTTATCTTCTTGTGGTTTTGACTTCAGAAGGCAATATCAAAAAAGAGGAAGGAAAAGAGTAAGTTAGGGGATGTTGGTGGTCCTCCGGACTGACGCAAACGGAGACTCTCTAGATTTGCCACTGCTACTGCTAATGCAGTTGAAGTCCCAAGTCTACATGATGAGTTCATCTCCCCTACTCCACCATCACAGGTGCTTGCTCTAAGTTGACAGTGTGATAATTGGTTTCATGTTGCATATGTTGTCTAACCTGTATTTCTTCTATTTTGATTAAATTGCACCTGCTGAGTTTATACGTTATACATGTGCATATGACATGCATTTCTGTGTCTAGAATACACTGCATATCTATCATACCATGTTCTTACATCAAAGTACTGCTGTTGTGTATCCCGCATCAGTCACTCATGATTGGATGCTTTTAACATGGCAGTTTGATAGTGGTTGCATCTTGCATTGATTTCTAGGTTGTACTGCTTCTAATTTTTCGAAATGCCACTTATGACAAGACACTTTTAACTTGGCAGAGTGATATTGGTTGCATCTTTCATATGGTGTCTAGCTTGCATTACTTCTATTTTCTTGAAAATCCTTCTGCTTAGTTTACACATCGTAGCTGTGAATATGTCATGCCGTCCTATTTTTCTTACATATTCCATCCTCATATGGTTGTCTTACATCAAAGTATTGCTTGTCTGTATCATGCATCAATGAGTTCTGAAGAGCGATTTTATTCTTTTGTGTTGTGGGTATGGAATTACATGGCAAAGTCAAAAAAGAGCAAGGAAAAGAATATAGTAGGGAATGGTGTTACTCGTCGAGTGCAACGGAAAAGGATCTGCCCTCGAGATTCTGCTGGTACTTATAGTGCAGTAGAAGGTCCAAGCCCACCGGCTAAATCTACAAACATAGTATCACCTGCTCCACTAGCTACAGCATCCGCTTCAACTGTACCGGCATCTCAACGAGTTACTCATTCGTTTGCTCCGCAACTGGCCAGTTCCCAAGCTGCCTTCACACCTAACACTACTTCCGAAGCACTGTTGACACAATAGGACTTGGCAAGATCAGATGAACCTCATGAGCATCAACACCAAGACGGTACCTGACGGAATCAAGTTGCAGTTGCATGCTCCTTTATATGTACTCTCACAGTTTGATGTGCACTAACACTTTCCATATTCATTGTTGAACTAGCACCACGGCACAAGCGGAAACAGACATCAGGGATAATGCTTGATAGATTAACAAAATCTAAAGGAGGAAGAATGGAGATCCATTTTGAGGCAGGTTTAAAAAGGCCACGTGATGCTACAGAGTCAGCCAAGTTAGTATCAGAGGCAGCCGTTGCCGTTAGGTGTCATGCACGTATCCTCCCAACGTGGATCCATTACAGGAATGAGAAAGACAATACCCAGTTTAACACCTTCCTTAACCATTTATCCGTAAGTAATGTTATTCATCGCAATTTGTAATATTGTCTTGCTCTGTCCCATACTTTCTAGCTTCCTCCTAATAAGACTCACATTCTTTTTTCAACAGATGAGGTTCAAGTTGGATCCGAAAGATGATGCAACTAAACAAGCATGCACTCATGTTTTTCAGTCTGCTCTGCGACAGTATCGGTATCACCTTAGAAAAACTCACTTTGAAGGCAAGGCTAACAATGAAATCGCCCAAACATCTCCAGTGGAATATATTACAGATAAAGACTGGACAGCCCTTGTTAAACACTGGTCTGATCCAAAGTATCAGGTAGGGTATATGTATTTGATCAGATTACATATTGAACTTGTATTTATGTATGTGCCTTACAAGTGTATCTTCTTCTAGGCTAATTGTTTGAAGAACAAGACCAACCGTTCTAAAGTGAAATTCCAACAGACAACATGATCTCGTAGCTATATTGCACACTGCGAGGCTCTTGTAAATAGCTGCTAGTTCCTTCTTTTTTTAGTGCCATATTATCGTATCTATATTGACTTGTTCCAAATATAGAGGAAAGCCCATGCGAACCAAAAAGAACCTGAACCGAATGCAGTGCAAATCTTCAAGGAATGCCACACCAGCAAGATGAAGGGCATGAGCACACCAGTTCAAGCCGCTGTTTAAGTCCTTACTCCTCCTGCCTTTGAACTGCTTGTTACTGTGACGTGTTCATTTAACTGCTTGGTTTGCAGCCAATGTCAGTTACTCTGTTCACTTTTATACACAGTTGTCTTAATGTATCATATCACCTTACACAGTTTAAAAGAGATGAAGGATATTCTTTTGGTCTTGATCAGTAATCTAGTTGTGATGCTCACGTGCCCACACAATGATACAATAGCCTGTTTGTTTTATATCTATTTGCCCATGATATGAATGATGTCATACTATGTTCATCCTACTTTAAACCATTTCTCTTTATCCTTAGATGTCAACGAATGTGAGGAAATAGACAATACAGTAGGCATGCTACATGGACATATGTTTCGAAAGTGATTTTATTATGTAGTTGGCACTACAATACATGCTAATGTATTACAGTAGTTCACCAAAATAAGTTATGTATAAACGTGAAACCTACTTTGTTTGTTTTTGTCTCATCAGTAACTTATATGGTACACTAATCTACAAGTTCAAACTTTCAGCAAGCTATGGAACAAATGATTGAACAGCCACAACCACCTGAAGGTGATGAGGCTACCACAGGCACAATGTCACCTCTTGCTGCAGTGCGTCAGTATCTCTCCACTAACAGTGCAAAAAGCACCTTCCTGTGTAATTCTGGGTTGGTTGTCAAGGTAACCTCGTCCAAATCACCTACTGAACAAAATCTTCTGGCTAGACAGAGTGATATATCTGTGCTCCAGACATAAGTCCAATCCCTAATGGAGGTCGTTTCGGAAACAAGAATAGTGGTTGACAAATATCGTCAAGATATGAATGGTTTTGAAACCAGACTATCAGACATTTGCTTCATTGTTCAAGAGCAATGGTGGAAAAAAGGGGAAGATCACGCTGCTCCATCAGATTCTACAGCCTAAAACATTATCACTCAGGTCAAATGATCTGTGCTTCTATACATTTGATGGTGCTTTTATCTGCAAGGACTGTAAACTTTATGCCAACATGCCTTTTGTTGTATGGATGGAATTTATTTTGTTGCGATACAACATTTATCGTGCTGCCAAAGGCTGTAGAACTTACGACGCTATTTTTGTATAGTGTAGGTTTATCTTAGTAATGTATTTGGTCGAAAGCTTCATAGGAGCCCAACGTGCCAACATTCGTCGGGCCGATTCCAATTGGGCTAAAAACGATTATGGGTCGTAATTTGCATGTAGCCCACTAAAAATATCTGGGCCTAAATCAGCATAAGCTTTCATATTTTTGGTAGGCCTGTGCCCACAGTGGGCCTTTAATAGGCCTAAACATAATTTGGGTCCTCAGTAACAATAGGCCGTTAACATGTGTAAATATCTCGAGCCCATAAATAACATGGGCCTTTAATAGGCCGAAAGTGAGATTGGGCCCAGATTGTGCCAAATAACCCACTGGTCATTAGCAGGCCAAACTGTATCTCAGCTCGCGGTGGCCCATTTACAATGCGGATTGTTCACAGGCCCAAATTCAGACGGGCCGTAAATGCGCCGACCTACTACACGGGCCTTTAACAGGCCGGAAGTTTGGTCGGGCTTGATTAGTATCAGTTTTATATGGGCCGTTAATAGGCCCGATGTGACGTTGGGCCACATATGGCCCATGGATTTCGTCCGACGTTAACAGGCCGAAAATCACAACAGGCTGGAAGTGGCCCAAATCTACAGTGGGCCTCTAACAGGCCAAATGTCAGATATGGCCGAATATGACCCGAATCCTTCACGGTCGTTTATGGGCCGAAAGTTTCAATGGCCAATAAATGGGCCCAAATGAAGCAGGACCTTTAACAGGCCGGAAACACACCGGGCCGTAATTCGGCCCAAATACTTAGCGGACTGTTAACGGGCCAGAAGTGACCATGGGCCGCAATGATGACAAGTTTAGAACGGGCCGTTAACGGGCCGATTTGACAATAGCCGTATGGGCCTTAAGTGCGAATGGGCCGTCTGCAAGTAGGCCGTTAATGGGCCAGCCCGCTAATTTTGACTGGGCCAGTCTTTTTAACCTAAATGGGCCGCTGTTGGGCCTTGCCATGTGTCGACGTATCATAGGCGCCTCCTGTCCATTGGGCGGTTGACATCTGTCCTTTTCGCGGTGCTGACACGTGGTTGCTATAGCCAATGATAATTTTACAAGTGGAAAATCCTCATTGGTCCCAGTCGTTAACGGGTTATTGGATCCAAACCAGAACCCGATAGCTTAATGGCGACCCGTTACGGTGGATGCCACGTGTCAGTTACCCTTGATGAAAGCACTTCTATGACACGCGATTTATCGTCATGGAAGTGGACACTTCCGTGATTTTGGTAATGTCATGGAACACTTCTATGACAGCACAGGTATGACTATCTTGATTCTGTCATAAAATCGTCATGGATGTACATGCATGACAGAAAACGTGACCTACTGTGACAACCACGTATCATCACGAAAGTGTATTTTTTTTGTAGTGTGCATCACCCTATCATCCTCAATCTAGTGGTCAAGTTGAACTTAGCAATAGATAAATAAAACTAATATTACAAAAAACTATTAATAGGTCCCGAAAGAATTGGTCTAAGAAATTGGATGATGCACTTTGGGCCTACAAAACAACATATAAAAATCCTATGGGTATGTCTCCTTATAAAATGGTTTATGGAAAAGCTTGTCATTTGCCTCTAGAGTTAGAACATAAAGCTTATTGGGTAATTAAAGCACTCAACTATGATTTCAAACTTGCCGGTGAAAAGAGGTTATTAGATATTAGCTCATTAGATGAATGAAGAACCCAAGCTTATGAAAATGCCAAATTATTTAAAGAAGAAAAAGTTAAAAGATGGCATGACTAAAGAATCCAAAAGCGGGAATTCAAAGTTGGAGAATATGTTCTTTTGTACAACTCTCGTTTTAGATTCTTTGAAGGAAAACTTCTCTCTAAATGGGAAGGACCATATATTATTGAGGAGGTTTATCACTCTGGAGCTAGCAAGATTAATAATGCCGAAGGTACTAACCCAAAGGTGGTCAATGGGAAAAGAATTAAACACTATATCTTAGGTACACCTATTAATGTTGAAAGCAATATTATTCAAACTATGACACTGGAGGAACACATAAAAGAAACCTTCTGGAACACTCCAGAATCCTAAAAAAGAGGAGGTACGTGATACGGCAAGTAAACGGACTCCGAAAAATCTGCAAAAATATTTTTTGTCAGTTTTTGAATATTACAAAAATTAGGAAAATAAGAAACAACCAGGAAGGCAACCGAGGAGGGCACAAGACACCAGGGCGTGCCCTGGCTTGCCTGGCGCGCCCAGGTGGGTTGTGTCCACCTCGGGAACCTTCCCGACTCCGTTTTCCTCTCGTTTGGTTGTGTCCCAAGATAAAAAATCTTTATATACCCCCCGAACATATTGACCACCGCATCACGAAGAAATCTTCTGTTCTTCTTTCGTGGTGTTTTTCTGACAGATCTGAAAATATGTCATCTCAAGATTTGGAGGAAGAGTGCCCTATTTCTTACCAGCCTCTGGACCCAAATATCTTCAAGGATACTTTTCCCTATGTGTGGTTCACAGATGAGGAGGATGAAACCGAACCTATCCCTCCTTGTTTCCTGCTGGAAAGCAAGGACGCATTATGCAAGAAGATATTAAAGCTCGAGCTGGAGAATGAGGATCTGAGGGAGAACAACTTTAGCCTCCGACGCAAGCTGGACAAACTCACCACTCCATCACCACCACCATCATCATCTTCCCCAACAAAGGAGACTTGAGTTCATGGTATGGGCACTCCCCTTGGCTTGTGCCAAGCTTGGGGGATGTGCCCCGGTATCGTCCACCACCACTATCTTTGCCTTTATCTATTTTAGTTCGATCTTTAGTTATCCTATGATTTAGTTGAATAAAAGTTTAGTTCGATCTATTTTCGAGTGCTTGCTTAGTGATCTATCTATCTGTCGTGTGCGAGATATATAATAAAGAGTAGTTTGAGTTTTGTTTCTTTACTCTTATGTTTCAATAAAAAGAAAGGAAAATAAATGAAAAAGATCATATGCTAATCTTATGGTAAGTAATGACATCACATAAGAAAAAGTATAAGTGGTAAAATTTATTGGAGATTTACAAACATAGCATTGGTCAATGATGCAATTCATGAAAGAATTAATAAGGGAAGAGAAGATTCACATGCAAATACACTATCTTGGACATCTTTTATGATTGTGAGCCCCCATTAATTATTATATGTCAAAATTGTTGATGTTGGACAAGGAAGACAACGTAATGATTTATGTTTGTTCATATTCACATATAAGTTATATTGTCATAGATCCTTCAACATGTGGTGCTTGCTCAATATCTTTGCTAGCCAAAAACTCCGCACTAAGTAGAGATACTATTTGTGCATCCAAAAACCCTTAAACCCAAAATCTTATTTTGAGAGTCCACCATACCTACCTATGGATTGAGTAAGATCCTTCAAGTAAGTTGTCATCGGTGCAATAAGGCAATAAAAATTGCTTCTAAATGTGTTGGATCATTTAGTGTAAGAGAAAATTGAGCGTTGTACGAACTTGTGATGGCAAAATAATAAAAGCGACAGACTGCATAATAATGGTTGCTATCATAAGGGGCAATACAACATGACGTTCTTTTGCATTAAGGGATTTGGCATACAAACAAAAAGCGCATGGCAACCTCTGCTTCCCTCTGCAAAGGGCCTATCTTTTACTTTTATGTATTTACTTTTATCCAAGAGTCAAAGTATTCTCCCCTATTCCTTTTATTTTTCTCTTTTGGCAAGCATCATGTGGTGAGGAAAGATCTAGGCACATATATCCAGTTGGATATGAGTGAGCATGAGTTATTATTGTTGACTTCACCCCTGAGGTGGATACGTTGGGAGGCAAAACTATAAGCCCCTATCTTTCTATGTGTCCGGTTGAAATTTTTTGTTCATGGGTATGCTGTGAGTGTTAGCTATCATAGAAGGTTAAATGATGGTTGAGTATGTGGACTTGCCTAAAGGCTCCGATACATGACCCTTCCTGAAAATATGATGAATTGTAGTTGCAAAGTTGACTGAGAACATAGTTTGTTGGATTTCAATAAGGTTTATATTTTATACTGCAATGTTGTGATGAATTGTTACTTGTTCATGAGAAGTTATATGATAAAAATTTGTGTGATAAAGTTTTATGTTAAAGTTCTTTGATGTTATAATAATAAGCATGATGCTTCTATGTCGGTATTTTTTTTTATCGACACCTCTCTCTGTCTAAGCATGTGGGCATGTTTTTTGATTTCGGTTTTCGCTTGAGGACAAGCGAGGTCTAAGCTTGGGGGAGTTGATACGTCCATTTTGCATCATGTTTTCCTACTGTTATTTATAATGTTTTTATGCATAATAATGCTTTTTGGAGTAATTCTAATGCCTTTTCTCTCATAATATGCAAGGTTTACAAAAAGAGGGGGAATGCCAGCAGCTGGAATTCTGGGCCTGAAAAAGCTACGTCAAAGTTACCTATTCTGCACATCTACAAATGAGCTAAAAATTTACGAAGAATTGTTTTGGAATATATAAAAAATACTGGAGCAAATAACTACCGGAGGGGGTCACTTGGTGAGCACAAGACACCAGGGCGCGCCTGGGGGCCCTGGTGGGTTGTGCTCTGCACGACCCACCTCCGGTGCCCATCATCTTGTATATAGGTCATTTTGACCTAGAAAAAATCAGGAGGGGACTTTCGGGACGAAGTGCCGCCGTCTCGAGGCGGAACTTGGGTAGGAGCACTTTTGCCCTCCGGCGGAGCGATTCTGCCGGGGGAACTTCCCTCTCGGAGGGGGAAATCATCGCCATCGTCATCACCAACAACCCTCTCATCTTTGGGAGGGCAATATCCATCAACATCTTCAACAGCACCATCTCCCCTCAAACCCTAGTTCATCTCTTGTGTTCAATCTTTGTACCGGAACCTCAGATTGGTACCTGTGGGTGACTAGTAGTGTTGATTACATCTTGTAGTTGATTACTATATGGTTTATTTGGTGGAAAATTATATGTTCAGATCCATTATGCTATTTAATACCCCTCTGATCTTGAGCATGATTATCATTTGTGAGTAGTTACTTTTGTTCTTGAGGTCATGGGAGAAGTCATGTTCCAAGTAATCATGTGAACTTGATATGTGTTCAATATTTTGATGATATGTATGTTGTGATTCCCTTAGTGGTGTCATGTGAACGTCGACTACATGGCACTTCACCATATTTGGGCCTAAGGGAATGCATTATGGAGTAGTTATTAGATGATGGGTTGCTAGAGTGACAGAAGCTTAAACCCTAGTTTATGCGCTACTTCGTAAGGGACCGATTTGGATCCAAAAGTTTAATGCTATGGTTAGATTTTATCTTAATACTTTTATCGTAGTTGCGGGTGCTTGCGAGGGGGTTAATCATAAGTAGGAGGTTTGTTCAAGTAAGAACATCACCTAAGCGCTGGTCCACCCACATATCAAATTATCAAAGTAGCGAACACGAATCAAACCAACATGATGAAAGTGACATGGTGAAATTCCTGTGTACCCTCAAGAACGCTTTGCTTATCATAAGAGACCATTTTTGCCTGTCCTTTGCCACAAAAGGATTGGCCTACCTTGCTGCACTTTATTTATCATTACCGTTACTTGTCCATTACAAATTATCTTGCTATCAAACTACTTGTTACCGACTATTTCAGTGCTTGCAGAAAATACCTTGCTGAAAACCACTTGTCATTTCCTTCTGCTCCTCGTTGGGTTCGACACTCTTACTTATCGAAAGGACTATGATTGATCACCTATACTTGTGGGTCATCAGCGCCCTGGGGGGGTAGGGGCGCCCCCGGGGCTTGTGGCCTCTGGGTGGCCCCCCTCTGGTATCTTTTTACGCCAGTATTTTTTATATATTCTACAAAAATTCTCCGTAAATTTTTAGGTCAATCTGAGAACTTTGATTTCTACACAAAAATAACACCATGGCAATTCTGCTGAAAACAGCGTCAGTCCGGGTTAGTTCCATTCAAATCATGCAAATTAGAGTCAAAACAATGGCAAAAGAGTTTGGAAAAGTATATACGATGGAGACGTATCAACGCCCTACAAGTTTCTTCTTGGGCCACCTAGAAGAGCCATCCACTGCTTTGTTCTTCTTCCGGGACGCTGTCGAAGCCGTCGCCATCGCTGCATTCGGTCGTTTGGAGATGGGGGCCCGTGGCTTCACGGCGGGCGGCAGCGCGACGCCACCCTGCGAGGTCGTCCGTGGTGCCATGAAAAGGCCACGCGCGAGACCGGTTCTTGGAGGAGGGGTGCCGGCGGCAAAGCCGAAGCTCAACCCTGCGCTAGGGTTGGCGGCGGTAGCGGCAGCGGCGGAGGTGTCGCGGGTGTAGGGAGGGGTTGGGGGATGTCGGCGCGGCCTTCCATCGATCGAATTTCGCTGGCGGCGGCGCGGGGCGGGGCGGTCGGAGAGGTTGGCGGCAGTTGGTCGCTAGTGCGCGAATGTCCAGCGCGCGGGAGCGGGCACATGAAATAAGCAGCGCGCGATGCCGTTTTCCTCCGTGCGCTGAACCCATTATACCGCGTGCGCGATTATTGCGCGGCTGCTGGAGCGCCCGTTTCGGCTCCGCGCGCGCAAAAACACAATTTTCCAGCGCGCTGCTAAGATAGCACGCCTATTGGAGATGCTCTAAGAACTAAACCAGTGATTGGTCCACACTGTTCGACTGGGACACGTCCATCGATTGGAAAATAAAATCCTAAAATCTGCTCAAGGAGCCGCACACGGTGTGGGGACAAAACGGAACCAGGGACCGAGGACACCCACAGCTCGGCGCGGCGATGGGTGATAAGAGCGAGCGAGCGAGCGGAACCTGATGCGGGATCGAACTGCTTCTGGAGAACCCAATCACGCTCAAATCAAGATCGAGATCAAGGCCGTTGCTTAGATAATGAGAGAGGTCAGATCGAGAGAAAGAGGATCAAATCGAGATGGATGTTGTTGCTCAATTCGAGAGAAAGAAAGAGAGTAAAAAAAGATTAGATCGAGATCGATGCCGTTGACAGACGCAGATGCCATAGGAGAGCGCTGGTGGAGAGGCCGAGCGATCACCTTAGGCAGACGAGACACCGGGAGCCGCAACATGGGGATCCTCATCGGGTGTCCGCCGCATCATGCGCTGGACACTACCGATCAAGGTCATTGGCGGAGGATTGCGGGCGTCAGCGACCGATCAGGTAGCCTCTGTTGGGGAACGTAGTAGTAAATCAAAAAAATTTCCTATGCATCACCAAGATCAATCTATGGAGAGACTAACAATGAGAGAGAGAGGAGTGCATCTTCATACCCTTGAAGATTGCGATGCGGAAGCGTTGCAAGAACGCGGTTGGAGGAGTCATACACGCAGCTATTCAGATCGCGGTCGATTCCGATCTAAGCATCGAACAACGGTGCCTCCGCGTTCAACACACGTGCAGCCCGGTGACGTCTCCCGCGCCTTGATCCAGCAAGGAGGAGGGAGAGGTTGAGGAAGACAGCTCCAGCAGCACGACGGCGTGGTGGTGGAACTTTGCAGTTCTCCGGCAGGGCTTCGCCAAGCTCAACGGAGGAGGAGGAGGTGTTGGAGAGGGGGGAGGGCTGCGCCAGGGATCAAGTGCTGCTACCCTCCCACCCCCCCTCTATTTATAGGGTGAAGGGGAGAGGGGGCCGGCCCCCTTAGATCCCATCTAAGGGGGGCGGTGGCCAAGGGGGGGAACTTGCCCCCCAAGTTTGGTGGGAGGCGCCCCCACCCCCTAGGGTTTCCAACCCTAGGCGCCTTGGGCCCGTTGGGGGGGGGGGGCGCACCAGCCCACCAGGGGCTGTTTCCCTCCCTTGCTCAGCCCACTTGGCCCACCGGGGCAGGTGGCCCCACCCGGTGGACCCCTGCACACCTTTCGGTGGTCCCGGTACAATACCGATAACCCCCGAAACCATTCCGGTGACTGAAACTGGACTTCCCATATATAATTCTTCACCTCCGGACCATTCCGAAACTCCTCGTGACATCTGCGATCTCATTCGGGACTCCGAACAACATTCGGTAACCACATACTATTTCCCATAACAACCCTAGTGCCACCGAACCTTAAGTGTGTAGACCCTACGGGCTCGGGAACCATGCAGACATGACCGAGACATCTCTCCGGCCAATAACCAACAGTGGGATCTGGATACCCATGTTGGCTCCCACATGTTCCACGATGATCTCATCGGATGAACCACGATGTCGAGGATTCAATCAATCCCGTATACAATTCCCTTTGTCTACCGGTATGATACTTGCCTGAGATTCGATCGTCGGTATCCCTATACCTTGTTCAATCTCGTTACCGGCAAGTCTCTTTACTCGTTCCGTAACACATGATCCCGTGGCTAACTCTTTAGTCACATTGAGCTCATTATGATGATGCATTACCGAGTGGGCCCAGAGATACCTCTCCGTCACACGGAGTGACAAATCCCAGTCTCGATTCGTGCCAACCCAACAGACACTTTCGGAGATACCTGTAGTGCACCTTTATGGTCACCCAGTTACGTTGTGACGTTTGATACACCCAAAGCATTCCTACGGTATCCGGGAGTTGCACAATCTCATGGTCTAAGGAAATGATACTTGACATTAGAAAATCTTTTAGCAGACGAACTACACGATCTAGTGCTATGCTTAGGATTGGGTCTTGTCCATCACATCATTCTCCTAATGATGTGATCCCGTTATCAACGACATCTAATGTCCATGGTCAGGAAACCATAACCATCTATTGATCAACGAGCTAGTCAACTAGAGGCTTACTAGGGACATGTTGCGGTCTATGTATTCACACATGTATTACGATTTCCGGATAACACAATTATAGCATGAACAATAGACAATTATCATGAACAAGGAAATATAATAATAACCACTTTATTATTTCCTCTAGGGCATATTTCCAACAGTCTCCCACTTGCACTAGAGTCAATAATCTAGTTACATTGTTCTGAATCGAACACCCATAGAGTTCTGGTGTTGATCATGTTTTGCTCGTGGAAGAGGTTTAGTCAACGGATCTGCGACATTCAGATCCGTATGCACTTTACAAATATCTATGTCTCCATCTTGAACATGTTCACGAATGGAGTTGAAGCGACGCTTGATATGCCTGGTCTTCTTGTGAAACCTAGGCTCCTTGGCAAGGGCAATAGCTCTAGTGTTGTCATAGAAGAGAGTCATTGGGCCCGACGCATTGGGAATAACTCCTAGGTCGGTGATGAACTCCTTCATCCAGACTGCTTCTTGTGCTGCCTCCGAGGCTGCTATATACTCCGCTTCACATGTAGATCCCCCCATGACGCTTTGCTTGCAACTGCACCAGCTGACTGCCCCACCATTCAAAATATACACGTATCCGGTTTGTGACTAGATCTGTGTCGAAGCTAGCATCGACGTAACCCTTTATGATGAGTTCTTCGTCACCTCCATAAACGAGAAACATATCCTTAGTCCTTTTCAGGTACTTCAGGATGTTCTTGACTGCTGTCCAGTGTTCCATGCCGGGATTACTTTGGTACCTTCCTACCAAACTTACGGCGAGGTTCACATCAGGTCTGGTACACAGCATGGCATACATAATAGACCCTATGGCTGAGGCATAGGGGATGACACTCATCTTTTCTCTATCTTCTGCCGAGGTCGGGCATTGAGCCGTGCTCAATCTCAAACCTTGTAATACAGGCAAGAACCCCTTCTTGGACTGATCCATATTGACCTTCTTCAATATCTTGTCAAGGTATGTGCTTTGCGAAAGACCAATGAGGCGTCTCGATCTATCTCTATAGATCTTGATGCCTAATATGTAAGCAGCTTCTCCAAGGTCCTTCATTGAAAAACACTTATTCAAGTAGGCCTTTATGCTTTCCAAGAATTCTATATCATTTCCCATTAATAGTATGTCATCCACATATAATATGAGAAATGCTACAGAGCTCCCACTCACTTTCTTGTAAACACAGGCTTCTCCATAAGTCTGTGTAAACCCAAACGCTTTGATCATCTCATCAAAGCGAATGTTCCAACTCCGAGATGCTTGCACCAGCCCATAGATTGAGAGCTGGAGCTTGCATACCTTGTCAGCATTATTAGGATTGACAAAACCTTCCGGCTGCATCATATACAACTCTTCCTTAAGGAAACCATTAAGGAATGCCGTTTTGACGTCCATTTGCCATATCTCAATCATAGTATGCGGCAATTGCTAACATGATTCTGACGGACTTCAGCTTCGCTACGGGTGAGAAGGTCTCATCGTAGTCAACCCCTTGAACTTGTCGATAACCCTTAGCGACAAGTCAAGCCTTATAGATGGTCACATTACCATCCACGTCTGTCTTCTTCTTAAAGATCCATTTGTTCTCTATGGCTTGCCGATCATCGGGCAAGTCTGTCAAAGTCCATACTTCGTTTTCATACATGGATCCTATCTCGGATTTCATGGCTTCTAGCCATTTGTTGGAATTCGGGCCCGCCATCGCTTCTTCATAGTTCGAAGGTTCACCGTTGTCTAACAACATGACTTCCAAGACAGGGTTGCCGTACCACTCTGGTGCGGAACGTGTCCTCGTGGACCTACGAAGTTCAGTAGCAACTTGATCCGAAGTTTCATGATCATCATCATTACCTTCCTTTCTAGTCGGTGCAGGCACCACAGAAACATCTTCCTGAGCTGCGCTACTCTCCGGTTCAAGAGGGGGTACCTCATCAAGTTCTACTTTCCTCCCACTTACTTCTTTCGAGAGAAACTCTTTCTCCAGAAAGGATCCATTCTTGGCAACAAAGATCTTGCCTTCGGATCTAAGGTAGAAGGTATACCCAATAGTTTCTTTAGGGTATCCTATGAAGACACATTTTTCCGATATGGGTTCGAGCTTTTCAGGTTGAAGTTTCTTGACATAAGCATCGCATCCCCAAACTTTCAGAAACGACAGCTTAGGTTTCTTCCCAAACCATAATTCATACGGTGTCGTCTCAACGGATTTCGATGGAGCCCTATTTAAAGTGAATGCGGCAGTCTCTAAAGCATAACCCCAAAATGATAGCGGTAGATCGGTAAGAGACATCATAGATCGCACCATATCCAATAGAGTGCGATTACGACGTTCGGACACACCATTACGCTGAGGTGTTCCAGGCGGTGTGAGTTGTGAAACAATTCCACATTTCCTTAAGTGCGTGCCAAACTCATGACTCAAATATTCCCCTCGACGATCTGATCGTAAGAACTTTATTTTCCTGTCACGTTGATTCTCTACCTCACTCTGAAATTCCTTGAACTTTTCGAAGGTCTCAGACTTGTGTTTCATTAAGTAGACATACCCATATCTACTTAAGTCATCAGTGAGGGTGAGAACATAACGATAACCACCGCGAGCCTCAACGCTCATTGGACCGCACACATCAGTATGTATGATTTCCAATAAGTTGGTTGCTCGCTCCATTGTCCTGGAGAACGGAGTCTTGGTCATTTTGCCCATGAGGCATGGTTCGCACGTGTCAAATGATTCATAATCAAGAGACTCCAAAAGTCCATCTGCATGGAGTTTCTTCATGCGTTTGACACCAATGTGACCAAGGCGGCAGTGCCACAAGTATGTGGGACTATCATCATCAACCTTACATCTTTTGGCATTCACACTATGAATATGTGTAACATCACGTTCGAGATTCAATAAAAATAAACCATTGACCAGTGGGGCATGACCATAAAACATATCTCTCATATAAATAGAACAACCATTATTCTCGGATTTAAATGAGTAGCCATCTCGCATCAAACGAGATCCTGATACAATGTTGATGCTCAAAGCTGGTACTAAATAACAATTATTGAGGTTTAAAACTAATCCCGTAGGCAGATGAAGAGGTAGCGTGCCGACGGCGATCACATCGACCTTGGAACCATTCCCGACGCGCATCGTCACCTCGTCCTTCGCCAGTCTCCGCTTATTCCGCAGCTCCTGTTTTGAGTTACAAATATGAGCAACCGCACCGGTATCAAATACCCAGGAGCTACTACGAGCGCTGGTAAGGTACACATCAATAACATGTATATCACATATACCTTTGGTATTGCCGGCCTTCTTATCCGCTAAGTACTTGGGGCAGTTCCTCTTCCAGTGACCGTTTCCCTTACAATAAAAGCATTCAGTCTCAGGCTTGGGTCCATTCTTTGGCTTCTTCCTGGTAGCTTGCTTATCGGGCGCGGCAACTCCCTTGCCGTCCTCCTTGAAGTTCTTTTTACCCTTGCCTTTCTTGAACTTAGTGGTTTTATTCACCATCAACACTTGATGTTCCTTTTTGATCTCCACCTCCGCTGATTTCAGCATTGAATATATCTCAGGAATGGTTTTTTCTATCCCCTGCATATTGAAGTTCATCACAAAGCTCTTGTAGCTAGGTGGAAGCGACTGAAGGATTCTGTCAACGACCGCGTCATCCGGGAGATTAACTCCCAGCTGAGACAAGCGGTTGTGCAACCCAGACATTTTGAGTATATGCTCGCTGACAGAACTATTCTCCTCCATCTTACAACTGTAGAACTTGTCGGAGACTTCATATCTCTTGACCCGGGCATGAGCTTGGAAAACCATTTTCAGCTCTTGGAACATCTCATATGCTCCGTGTTGCTCAAAATGCTTTTGGAGCCCCGGTTCTAAGCTGTAAAGCATGCCGCACTGAACCAGGGAGTAATCATCACTACGCGACTGCCAGGCGTTCATAACGTCTTGAGTTGCTGGGAAAACAGGTGCGTCACCTAGCGGTGCTTCAAGGACATATGCTTTCTTGGCAGCTATGAGGATGATCCTCAGGTTACGGACCCAGTCCGTGTAGTTGCTACCATCGTCTTTCAGCTTGGTTTTCTCTAGGAACGCGTTGAAGTTGAGGGCAACATTAGCGTGGGCCATTTGATCTACAAGACATATTGTAAAGATTTTAGACTAAGTTCATGACAATTAAGTTCATCTAATCAAATTATTCTATGAACTCCCACTCAGATAGACATCCCTCTAGTCATCTAAATGATACATGATCCGATTCGACTAGGCCGTGTCCGATCATCACGTGAGACGGACTAGTCATCAACGGTGAACATCTCCATGTTGATCGTATCTTCTATATGACTCATGTTCGACCTTTCGGTCTTCCGTGTTCCGAGGCCATGTCTGTACATGCTAGGCTCGTCAAGTCAACCTAAGTGTTTTGCATGTGTAAATCTGGCTTACACCCATTGTATTCGAACGTTAGAATCTATCACACCCGATCATCACGTGGTGCTTCGAAACAACGAACCTTCGCAACGGTGCACAGTTAGGGGGAACACTTTCTTGAAATTTTAGCGAGGGATCATCTTATTTATGCTACCGTCGTTCTAAGCAAATAAGATGTAAACATGATAAACATCACATGCAATCAAATAGTGACATGATATGGCCAATATCATTTTGCTCCTTTTGATCTCCATCTTCGGGGCACCATGATCATCATCGTCACCAGCATGACACCATGATCTCCATCATCATGATCTCCATCATCGTGTCTTCATGAAGTTGCCTCGCCAACTATTACTTCTACTACTATGGCTAACGGTTAGCAATAAAGTAAAGTAATTACATGGCGTTTTTCATTGACACGCAGGTCATACAATAAATTAAGACAACTCCTATGGCTCCTGCCGGTTGTCATACTCATCGACATGCAAGTCGTGATTCCTATTACAAGAACATGATCAATCTCATACATCACATATATCATTCATCACATCCTTTTGGCCATATCACATCACACGGCATATGCTGCAAGAACAAGTTAGACGTCCTCTAATTGTTGTTGCAATTTTTTTTTACGTGGCTGCTATAGGTTTCTAGCAAGAACGTTTCTTACCTACGCCACAACCACAATGTGATATGCCAATTTTTATTTACCCTTCATAAGGACCCTTTTCATCGAATCCGATCCGACTAAAGTGGGAGAGACAGACACCCGCTAGCCAGCTTATGCAACTAGTGCATGTCAGTCGGTGGAACCTGTCTCATGTAAGCGTACGTGTAAGGTCGGTCCGGGCCGCTTCATCCCACGATGCCGCCGAATCAAGATAAGACTAGTAACGGCAAGTAAATTGACAAAATCGACGCCCACAACAACTTGTGTTCTACTCGTGCAAGAAACTACGCATAGACCTAGCTCATGATGCCACTGTTGGGGAACGTAGTAGTAAATCAAAAAAATTTCCTATGCATCACCAAGATCAATCTGTGGAGAGACTAGCAACGAGAGAGAGAGGACTGCATCTTCATACCCTTGAAGATCGCGATGCGGAAGCGTTGCAAGAACGCGGTTGGAGGAGTCGTACACGCAGCGATTCAGATCGCGGTCGATTCCGATCTAAGCACCGAACAACGGTGCCTCCGCGTTCAACACATGTGCAGGCCGGTGATGTCTCCCACGCCTTGATCCAGCAAGGAAGAGGGATAGGTTGAGGAAGACAGCTCCAGCAGCACGACGGCGTGGTGGTGGAACTTTGCAGTTCTCCAGCAGGGCTTCGCCAAGCTCAACGGAGGAGGAGGAGGTGTTGGAGAGGGGGGAGGGCTGCGCCAGGGATCAGGTGCTGCTGCCCTCCCACCCCCCCTCTATTTATAGGGTGAAGGGGAGAGGGGGCCGGCCCCCTTAGATCCCATCTAAGGGGGGGCGGCGGCCAAGGGGGGGAACTTGGCCCCCAAGTTTGGTGGGAGGCGCCCCCACCCCCTAGGGTTTCCAACCCTAGGTGCCTTGGGCCCCTTGGGGGGGCGCACCAGCCCACCAGGGGCTGGTTCCCTCCCTTGCTCAGCCCACGTGGCCCACCGGGGCAGGTGGCCCCACCCGGTGGACCCCCGGACACCTTTCGGTGGTCCCGGTACAATACCGATAACCCTCGAAACCATTCCGGTGACTGAAACTGGACTTCCCATATATAATTCTTCACCTCCGGACCATTCCGGAACTCCTCGTGACATCCGGGATCTCATCCGGGACTCCGAACAACATTCGGTAACCACATACTATTTCCCATAACAACCCTAGCGCCACCGAACCTTAAGTGTGTAGACCCTACGGGTTCGGGAACCATCCAGACATGACCGAGACATCTCTCCGGCCAATAACCAACAGCGGGATCTGGATACCCATGTTGGCTCCCACATGTTCCACGATGATCTCATCGAATGAACCACGATGTCGAGGATTCAATCAATCCCGTATACAATTCCCTTTGTCTACCGGCATGATACTTGCCCGAGATTCGATCGTCGGTATCCCTATACCTTGTTCAATCTCGTTAGCGGCAAGTCTCTTTACTCGTTCGGTAACGCATGATCCCGTGGCTAACTCTTTAGTCACATTGAGCTCATTATGATGATGCATTACCGAGTGGGCCCAGAGATACCTCTCCGTCACACGGAGTGACAAATCCCAGTCTCGATTCGTGCCAACCCAACAGACACTTTCGGAGATACCTGTAGTGCACCTTTATGGTCACCCAGTTACGTTGTGACGTTTGATACACCCAAAGCATTCCTACGGTATCCGGGAGTTGCATAATCTCATGGTCTAAGGAAATGATACTTGACATTAGAAAAGCTTTTAGCAGACGAACTACACGATCTAGTGCTATGCTTAGGATTGGGTCTTGTCCATCACATCATTCTCCTAATGATGTGATCCCGTTATCAACGACATCCAATGTCCATGGTCAGGAAACCATAACCATCTATTGACCAACGAGCTAGTCAACTAGAGGCTTACTAGGGACATGTTGCGGTCTATGTACTCACACATGTATTACGATTTCCGGATAACACAATTATAGCATGAACAATAGACAATTATCATGAACAAGGAAATATAATAATAACCACTTTATTATTGCCTCTAGGGCATATTTCCAACAGCCTCCATAGCCTGCTCACTCTCCAGCCTTCCCCTCTCTCTGTTTCATGGATCTATCAGCGGTAGTGCATGACTGGCATGCGCCGGCGGCGATTGTGCATGCGTACCATGTGGCGGGCGTGACACCAGCGATTCCTTGGATGCCCCTCGCCACTGATCGCCTGAACCTCGCGTGCTGCCAATAGCTAGACTCCATGTCGCTGATCACCATGGCCATGAGGAAGCTCCCTGCAAAAAAGCCGTCGACGGTGGAGGAATACGCCGACGAGGATGTGTTCTTGGAGATGTCGTAGGAGCTGAAGGAGGAAGCCAGGAAGCTCTTTTTTTTAGAATGACGGGGGGGGGGGGGTAAAAGCCCCACCGGTTGTTATATTACCTGAAAGCGACGAGGCAGTCATACATAGTTTTCCATTGAGGAGATAAATAACATCATGGTAAAGAAGCAAAACGAAAAATATAGGGGAGGAGGGTGCCTAGAGACACGAGAGGAGGAAAGAACGGAACCAGAGGAGTTGCGCACTCGCCCCAGCTTCGAAACATTTGGACCACAGCAGTGCGTCATCAGCCGCCCGGAGGAGAACCTCGTCAGCCCGACAGGAGAGGGAGTTGAAGACCACGTTGTTCCTGGCCTTCCAAACATGCCAGAGGAGAATGTAGATGTCGTCCCTCTACGCCGCGGCAGAAACTAACGTGCAGGGAGGAGCCACGAGGATTTCCCTCACCGAACGAGGGGGTGTCATGGCGAGGCAGGCCTAGACATGGGCTGCACGGGGGCAGCCGGCGAAGAGGTGGTCCATCGTCTCGTCGTCATGGTAGGAGGCACAAGTCGGCGATGGAGCACAATTTTTACTGAACAGGTTGGCTCGAGTGCTAAGCCGGTCGCCGATGAGTGGACGAGCAAAGATCTTGATCTTACTAGGGAGCCTGGAGCACCAGATGTCGATGGAGGCCTGGTCCAGCACGCATGCGGTGGCAACACACGAAAAGCGGCCCGCAAGCTGAACGCGATGTTGTCGTCCCAAGCCATGACGCGGTGGTCGTGCACGTCCGACAGGTGAACCCCATGAATGAGCTCGCGCACCGCAAGAAACTCGGCCGCCGCAATAGAGGACAGGCGGGGCTAGAGCACGAGGCCGGAGACGATGACCGTGGCAACCGAAGCATTGGGATGCGTCGAGTGGGAGAAGAGCACGGCAAAGACGAAGCAGAGAGTACCACCAGGAAGACATCTGTCCTGCCAAAAGGAAGTGGTGCGCCCATACCCCAGCCGAACACAGTCTGGACGATCGTCTAGATGAAGGATGGCATCGAGTAGGGGTCGCCTACATCACCCCTGGTGCTTCTGAGGTACCAAGACTTCCAGGGGAGCAGTCGGGTCGGTGAAGAATGTTTACAAAGTTGAGGAGGAGACACAAGTTTTTTCGCCGAAGATCACAGACACCTAAGCCACCTTCCTATACATCACAACACACCTTGTCACAGGCAATTAAACAGCGAGCACCAGAGGAAGTATCCTTGCCGGTCCAAAAGAAGGAACAACGCCTACGATCAATCTGCTCAATCACTCTAGGGGGAAGAAAGTAGGAACACATAAAGTTCAGAACCAGCCTCCCTCCAGAGGAGAGAAGGAGAGCGTGCCACCCAGACAAATAACAGTCAAAGGACTTAATAAGGGGGTCGTAGGCGGAAATGGGAAGTTTGAGCGGGGAGAGGGGGAGACCAAGGTAAGGCTGCGGAAGGAGGATATGGGGCATCCGAGGATGGAGGCCAGCTCAGTCGATAGGTCCGCCCCGCAGTGCATTGGAATGAAAGTGGATTTATGGAAGTTGATGGCAAGCTCAGTCGCAAAAGCAAAGGCGTCAGGAATGTTTTTTGGTGCGTAATAGAGGGAACATCGGCACGATAGAGGATAAGGGTGTCATCGGCGTACTGGAGCACCAGGCATGGGAGGGTGGGATCGATAGGGCGCTAGGCAGCTCGTAGCACACTCGGCTTGAAACATGCGTTGAAGGACATCGGTGACAAGGATGAAGAGAAGGGGGAGAGAGCATCGCCCTGGCGGAGGCCATTTCAGCAAACGATCCACTCCCCGGGGACATTGTTCAGCAGCACCGACATATGGCCAGTGGAGAGGATGGCATCAATCCACCTGCACTAGCGGTCATCAAATCCTCTCGTAGACATGATGGTGAGGAGGCTTGACCAATTAACGGAGTCAAAAGCTTTGCGGAAGTCAATCTTAAAAACTACGGGGACCTTACGTCGATGGCAGGCTCGGAGGAGATCAGCAGTGTAAATGATGTTCTCAGATATACGACGCCCAGGGAGGAAACGGGTCTAATCGAGATCCACCTGGGAGTGGATGCGCTGCTGGAGGCGGGTGCATAACGCTCTAGTGATAGCTTTCATAATACAGTTCTGGAGCAAGATAGGACGAAAATCTGCTGGGGTGCGGGCCGTGCTACTTGTGAGCTGCGTTGGGATTTCCCCGAAGAGGAGAGGATGATGTAGTACAGTAGAGATAAGTATTTCCCTCAGTTAAGAACCAAGGTTATCAATCCAGTAGGACACCATGTAATACCTCATGAACAACACCTACACAAAAAATAACAAATACTTGCACCCAACGCAAACTAGGGGTTGCCAATCCCTTGGCGGTTAATTGCAAGGATCAAATCTCATAGTGATAGATACATAAACAAAAACACAAAATAAAAGTAAATAAATTGCAGCAATATATTTTTGGATTTTAATATATGATAAAGCTAGGCCCGAGGGTCATAGTTTTCACTAGAGGCTTCTCTCTTGAACATAGCATATGGTGAGTAAACAAATTACTGTTGGGCATTTGATAGAAAAGCGCATAGTTATGACGATATCCAAGGCAATGATCATGTATATAGGCATCATGTCCGAGACAAGTAGACCGACTCCTGCCTGCATCTACTACTATTACTCCACACATCGACCGCTATCCAGCATGCATCTAGAGTATTAAGTTCAAAAAGAACGGAGTAACGCCTTAAGCAAGATGAAATAATGTAGACAAAGTAAACTCAATCAGTATGAATAAACCCCATCATTTTATCCTTAATGGAAATGATACAAATACGTGTCATGTCCCTTTCTCTCACTGGTATTGAGCACTGCAAGATCGAACCCATCACAAAGCACCTCTCCTGTTGCAAGATAAATCAATCTAGTTGACCAAACCAAACGGATAGATCGGAGAGAAATACAAAACTATAATAATCATGCATAAAAGAGTTCAGAGAAGACTCAAATAATATTCATGGATAATCTGATCACAAACCCACAATTCATCGGATCCCAACAAACACACCGCAAAAGAAGGTTACATCAAATAGATCTCCAAGAACATTGAGGAGAACATTGCATTGAAGATCAAAGAGAGAGAAGAAGCCATCTAGCTACTAACTATGGACCCGTAGGTCTGTGGTAAACTACTCACACATCATCGAAAGGGCGGCAAGGTTGATGTAGAGGCCCTCCGTGATAGATTCCCCCTCTGGCAGAGTGCCGAAAATGGCCTCCAGATGGGATCTCGCAAGAACAGAAGCTTGTGGTGGCAGAAAAGTATTTTGGGTGGCTCTCTATTGGTTTCCCGATTTTAGAGAATTTATAGAGTTGGAATTAGGTCAAACGGAGGAACGAGGGGCCCACAAGCCACAGGGGCGCGTCCATGTGCCTTGTGGCCTACTCCTTCACCTTCTGGCCTCCTCCCGAAGCTTCTAGGGTCTATTATGTCCAGAAAAAATCGTCAAAAAGTTTTGTGGCATTTGGACTTCGTTTGGTACTGATTTCCTGAAAAACCAAAAACAGGCAAAAAAACATCAACTCACTTGACACTAAGTTAACAGGGTAGTCCCAAAAAATGATATATAATTGCATATAAAACATCCAAGATCGATACTATAATAGCATGGAACAATAAAAAATTATAGATACGTTGGAGACGTATCAAGCATCTCCAAGGTTAATTCCTGCTCGTCCTCGAGTAGGTAAATGATAAAAACAGAATTTTTGATGTGGAATGCTACCTAACATGTTCATCATGTAATCTTTCTTTTATGGCATGAATATTTAGATCTGAATGATTCAAAACAATAGTCTATAATTTGACATGAAGACATCAATACTCAGGCATACCAACAAACAATCGTGCCTTTCAAAATATCAATGCTAAAGAACATTATCCCTACAAAATCATATAGCCTTGTCATGCTCCATCTTCTTAACACAAAGTATAAATCATGCACTACCCCGGTGTTAGCCAAGCAATTGGTTCATACTTTTTAACGCGCTTCAACTTTTTCAACCCTCACGCAATACATGAGCGCAAGCCATGGATATAGCACTATGTGTGGAATAGAATACGGTGGTAGAGATTGATATGGAGAAGACAAAAAGGATAAAGTCTCACATCAACGAGGCTAATCAACGTGCTATGGAGATGCCCGTCCACTGATGTCAATGCAAGGAGTAGGGATTGCCATGCAACGGATGCACTAGGAGCTATAAGTGTATGAAAGCTCAAAAAGAAAACAAAGTGGGTGTGCATCCAACTTGCTTGCTCATGAAGACCTCGGGCATTTGAGGAAGCCCATCATTGGAATATACAAGCCAGGTTCTATAATGAAAAATCCCCACAAGTTATATGAAAGTGAAAGCATAGGAGATTCTCTATATGAAAAACATGGTGCTACTTTGAAGCACAAGTGTGGAAAAGGGTAGTAACATTGCCCCTTCTCTCTTTTTCTCTCATTTATTTTTTATATTTATTTTTGGGGCTCTTTTTGGCCTTGTTTATGGGCTCTTTTGGGTCTCTTTTTTATTTTTTTATTTCCTCACTTGGGACAATGCTCTAATAATGAATAATGATGATCATCACACTTCTATTTACTTACAACTCGTTACTAGAACAAAATATGACTCTATATGAATGCCTCTTGCGGTGTACCAGGATGTGCAATGATCTAGTGTAACATGTATAAAAAATGATGAACGGTGGTGAGCCACAAGTACTATGTCAGCTATATGATCATGCAAAGCAATATGACAATGATGATGTGTGTCATAAAAACGGAACGGTGGAAGTTGCATGGCAATATATCTCGGAATGACTATGGAAATGCCATGATATGTAGGTATGGTGGCTGTTTTGAGGAAGATATAAGGAGGTTTATGTGTGATAGAGCGTATCATATCATCGGGTTTGGATGCACCGGCGAAGTTTGCAACACATCTCGAGGTGAGAAAGGGCAATCCGCGGTACCGAAGAGGCTAGCAAATGGCGGAAAGGTGAGAGTGCATATAGTTCATGGACTCACATTAGTCATAAAGAACTCACATACTTATTGCAAAAGTTTATTAGCCCTCGAAGCAAAGTACTACTACGCATGATCCTAGGGGGGAGGTTGGTAGGAGTTAACCATCGCGCGCCCCGACCTTCACGCAAAGGAAGACACTCAATAATAAATCGTGCTCCAACTTCTTAGCATAATGAGAGACTATACATGCATGCTTCGGGAATCGCAAACCTTAACACCAATATTCTTACTAAACCACAATCATTCACTAGTACCTCCCACATATTACCATAACTATTGCAAGGAATCAAACTTATCATATTCAGTGATCTTCATAAAAGTTTTTATTATATCCCTCTTGAATAACTATCATATTAGGAACAATTTCATAACTTGTGCATATTGCCATTACTATTATCAACTCTCAAAATGATATAAGTGAAGCATGAGAGTGAAACTATTTCTTTAAAATATAACCACCGCCGTGCTCTAAAAGATATACGTGAAGTACTAGACCAACTGCCTAGCTCAAAAGATATATGTGAAGCACAAAGAGTATTCTAACAAATCATGAATAATGTGTGTCCCTCTCAAAAAGGTGTGTCCGGAAAAGATGATTGTGGCAAACTAAAAATCAAACAAATCAAAGACTCATATAATACACGACGCTCCAAGCAAAACTCATATCATGTGATAAATAAAAATATAGCTCCAAGTAATTTACTGATGGTCGGTAGAAGAAAGAGGAGATGCCATCCATGGCATCCCCAAGCTTAGACGCTTGGGTCTCCTTGAATATTACCTCGGGTGCCTCAGGAATCCCCAAGCTTAGGCTCTTGCCACTCCTTATTCCTTCATCCATCGTGATCTCACTCAAAACTTGAAAACTTCAGCACACAAAACACAACGGAAAACTCGTGAGATCTGTTAGTATAACAAGCAAATCATCACTTTAGGTACTATTGTAAACCCATTCATATTTTATTATTGCATAATACCTTCTATATTCTAATTTCACCATGAATTATACCCCCCGATACAATCCATATATTCATTAAAACGAGAAAACAATGCAACGAAAACATAATCTGTCGAAAACAGAACAATCTATAATGATTCGAACAATGACCATACTTATGTAACTCCAAAAATTCTGAAAAATTACGACGACGTGGGAAATTTTTATATCAATCATGTGTAAAAAATTCAAAAATTTATAACATTCCAGTGAATCTAAACAATTCTGCTACTGGGCGCAAAAGTTTCTCTTCTCTCATAGAATCAAAACAACTATCATCCAAATCATCCCAAAGGCTTTACTTGGCACAAACACTAATTTAAATAGAAAAACACAACAATAACAGTAGCATAATTGTGTGCACACCAAAAAAAGAAAAGTATTGGGTTGTCTCCCAACAAGCTCTTTCCTTATAGCCATTAAGATAGCCTTGAGATTGTATTGATGCTCACATGAAAGATAATAATTGAAACACAAAGAGAGCATCATAATACATGTGACAAACACATTTAAATCTAACATACTTCCTATGCATAGGTATTTTATAAGCAAACAAATTATCAAGACAAGAAATATCTAGCATATGCAAGGGAGAAGAATAAAACATTAACAATCTCAATATAACGGAGGTAATTTAGTAACATGAAAATTTCTACAACCATATTTCCCTCTCTCATAATAATTACATGCATGATCATATTCAAATTCAACAGTATAGCTATCATAAACAATATTCTCTTTATGATCCACATGCATCCAAATCTTATAGTCTTCCAAGATACCTAGATTAACATCAACTAAAGTCATGACCTCTCCAAACCCACTTTTATAAAAAAAATCATAAGATTGAACACTCTCCAAATATGTGGGATTATTTTTACCTAAAGTTGACACTCTTCTAAACCCATTTTCAATATTATCACAAACATATTCATCATGAGGCTTAAATAACTTTTCAAGATCATAAGAATCATTATCACCCTAATCATGATCATTGCAATAAGTAGTAGACATAACAAAATTATCATCCCCAAGCTTGTAGCTTTGCATATCATTAGCATAATTGACATTAGTAGAATTTGTAATAACATAATTGCAATCATGTTTTATTCAAGGGACTATCAAGTGTGTGTGCAATAGCAATAATTTCATTTTTAACATAAGGAACTATAGCAAGTTCATCTCCATAAGCATCATTAATATTGGCATCATGGCCACAAGCATAGCTAGCATCAAATTCATCAAAAAGGGATATTTCAAGCGAATCAACAAGATCATAATTATCTATAGATTCCTGCATATCATTATTCTCTTCCAAAGCAGCAGACATTCTCCCAATGAATTCACTAACATAGGCATTAGAGGCATAGTTTTCATAGCAATATTTAAGTATCACTACTACAGGATGGTCCAAACGCGACAGTCCAATCAAAGACCCTTCAACAAAACTGTGTGTGATGCATTGATATGTCTCCAACGTATCTATAATTTTTTATTGTTCCATGCTATTATCTGTTTTGGATGTTTTGTATGCATTAATATGCCATTTTATATTATTTTTGGGACTAACCTATTAACCTAGAGCCCAGTGCCAGTTTCTGTTTTTTTTCCTTGTTTTTGAGTTTTACAGAAAAGGAATATCAAACGGAGTCCAAACGAGCTGAAAATTTACAGTGATTTTTTATAGACCAAAAGAGACCCTCGGAGCACCGGAGCTGGGCCAGGAGGTGACCGAGGAGGCCACAAGCCTGGGGGGCGTGTCCACCCCTAGGGCGCGCCCTAAGGGCTTGTGGGCCCCTCGGACACCCCCTGACTTGTTTCCAACGCCAAAAATTCTTATAAATACGGAAAACCCCAAAAAGAACCTTTCAGTGTACTAAGTATTGGGCCATTAGTACCCCGTACTTGTGCACGGGCAGTTGTAGCCATACTCACGGCAAGGCTTGTCGGGGAACAGTTCGAGGTTGACTCAGGCTATCAAAGAAATTCTCAAGTCAAAGATCTGAGGATCAGCAAATAGGAAGAACTGGAATCCGAAAGCCTGCCTCCCCGGCAAGATCTTGCCGGGGTGGCCTGCGAAGCCCGGCAAGATTTTGCGCCCGGCAAGATTCGGCGCCCGGCAAGGTTATGCTACTGTGCCACCGCTTCGACACAGCAACAAGCCCGACATTCTGGGTCCTTCTCTGGATGCGTGGCAACGCGCCAGTGGAGGAGAGCTTAAGCGGTGCTGATGGGATGGCCCCTTTTTCCATCCCCAAGAAAGTGAGGACACCTAAACGGACACCTCACGGTGCATTAAATGCATTCATCCTAATCCGTCAGTGGTTAGGTATGATAACCCTGTAGCTACTTTACACCTCAATGTATGTACATTTTTCCACTGTGGTGACCCCTTTGAGCGTATAAAAGGAGGCCCAAGGCAACTGCTACAGGGGAGAGGATCTTCTGGCCCATTCTGCATGCGTAGCTGCTCTTTGAATGTACTATTCATTGCAAGCGCTCCTGGAGCCTGGGCTCAAGAACATTCATAATAAAACAAGGCAGGAGTAGGGTTTTACGCTGATCAGCGGCCCGAACCTGGGTAAAATAGCCCCGCGTCGATCGTTGGTTCTGCTCTTTGCGCATACCTCTCTCCCTGCCGAATCATAAAGGGGTCCCTTGGGGGTCCCATAGGTGTCGCACGCCGACATCTTTGGTGCGCCAGGTAGGGGGAAGCAGGTTGTGTGAACCTGGTCCAGTGATCGGCGCCTTAAGTTGATCTTCATCATCATGCCACCCAAGAAGAAGAGCGCCGCAACGGCGCAACCATCCACGTCCATTTTGCCTGTGCCCTCGCGTACGGGTGATGGCGTGGGTGCAGAAGGAAGAGGATTAGAGCCTCCACGGCATTTCGGTGATCCAAGCCAGGCGAGCGGCGTCGTTCACAGCGGCAGCGGCAACCCACACGCCGCTGGATCCAGAGATGGAGCTGTGTTGCCTACAGGCGGCACAACGAACTCCAGAAATCGGAGGACGCCTTCTGGGGCCCCCGCGCCGGCACCAGCGTCACGGTCTTCCCAGGCCGTGTACGATGAGCAATGTCATGGCGCCGGTGGTTCAGGGCGTCCCCATGAAAAGATTTCTGCGCATCGATCCCAAGGTGCACAAGCCCAGCATGCACACCGAGCTGCCGGCGGAAGTGGCGCGCGGTCGCGTGACCGTGACGGTGCTCCTTCTAACACGGTTAGGAGTCAGAGCACCTCACGTACCTCGCACCTGTCGCCGCCGCCTACGCCAGCGGAAGCTTTGGCACGTGCGCAGTTGCTCCTCGATTTCCCTCCTGCTCCGGAGAAGATGGAGGAGTGGCGAGCTACTATCCAGAGCCTCATTGGCTTCACCAACAAAGATGGGCCACAGGAGGCAGGGCCCTCACAGCGGCGGTCCATCGATCCAGCGTGAGCCGATGTGGAGAAAACCGGAGGTGGTGCAACCACGGTGCACTCCCCTCCGCGGCACCAGCGGCGGTCGACAACCCAGCGGGTTGATCGCCGTGATGATGATTCCACGGCATCGTCCGATCCACGGATGCGCCGCGACCAGCGTCAAGTTCTCCAGGAACGAAGCAAAGAGGACGCTCGAACCACCATCGAGCGGTGACGGGAAGCGCGCTATCAATCTGATAAGCGCGCAGGGCCCGCTGTCGACGAGCCTGCGCCAGGGGACGCAGGTGACTTTCCTTACGAGGTAGGGACTCCAGCGTTTACCCGTGAGCTACGGCAAGTCCAGTGGCCCAATTCCCGAACTTTCAAGCCAGAGGTCCCGGAGAAATATGACGGCAAGACTCATCCCTCGGAGTTCCTGAGCATCTACACCATTGCGGTGCAGGCTGCCGGGGGCCGAGATGACAAGATACTTGCCAACAACTTCCCGTTGGTGCTCAAACCCAACGTCAGGTCGTGGTTGATGCATCTGCCGGAGAATTCTATTTCTTCTTGGTCAGATATGTGCCATCAGTTTGTTGGCACCTTTGTCGGAGGCCACCAAGCTCCTGGACAAGAGAGTGATTTGCATATCATCCCTCAGAAGGAGGGCAAATCCCTGCGCAAGTTTATTCAGAGATTTAGCCGGGTGCAGTACAATATTCCTGATGTTCACCCTGCCGCTGTTGTTAGTGCGTTTCACCAGAACGTGCGTCATAGCAAAATGCGGGAAGAGCTGGCAATGAACAAAGTCAGGAGTATTGCCGAGCTTTACGCTTTGGCCGACAAGTGCGCTCGAGCTGAAGAGGGGAGGAAACTCCCTAGCGAGGCTGTTGGCGCGGGGGGCGAATTAGAAGATGAAGACACTGCAACCCCGTCAAGGAAAATCCGGCGGCGGAACAAGAAGCGCAGAGGCAAGGCCGTGCTTGCTATCGAGGAATCCGGCAACCCCGGTGCCACCAAGAAGGCCAAGGTTGACGACCCCGGCAAGGAACTTGCCGGGTGCTCCTCATGCCAGGCCTTGGCAGCTGCCGACAAGTCGGAAAACTCCGGCAAGCAGTATTGCAAGATCCATCGCACCAAGGGCCACGATCTCCAAAACTGCCGGCAAGTTGAGCAGCTTGTCGAGAAGCAGAGGGCTAAGTATGAAAGGCGAGATAAGGAGAAGGCCCATGACGGTGCTGAGGGGTCCAACAAGAAGCGTGGTGGCCGAGGGGGTCGCCGCGGCAAGGCCAAGCAACAGAGGGAGAGGCCCGCTCGAGGCCGTGACAAAGAAGAAGGTGATGATGATGAAGAAAATGATGAGTCCAGTGAGCAAGAATTCCAGAAAGCTACGGAGGCCATGTGTATCGACGGGGGCGCCTCGTTGCATTCTTCCTGCCATCGGCTTAAATAGTGGGTGCGAGAAGTTAATGCAATAGAGCCATCACTGGATGCATGTAAGCTCCTGAAGTGGTCCAACACGCCTATCATTTTCGACGCCGAGGATCACCCTGATCGCACAACCGCGATCTCACCAACAATCCGCAACCTCAAGGTGACGAAAATGCTAGTTGACGGTGGGGCCGGGCTGAACCTAATCTCACCAGATGTGCTCAAGAGGCTCCAAATTCCTGATGAAGATCTCGAGGAAACGGGCATATTTCAAGGGGTCAACCCAGGAAGAACCCAGCCAAAGGGCAAGATTACGTTACCAGTGACATTTGGTAGCGAGCTCAACTACAGGACAGAGAAGGTAGTGTTTGATGTCGCCAAGATCCCTATGTCATACAATGGGATCCTTGGTCGGCCAGCGCTGGCTAAGTTCATGGCGGCATCGCACTATGCGTATAATGTTTTGAAGATGCCCGGGCCGTTGAGTGTCATTACTATCCATTCCGATAAGAAGGATGCGCTCATCTGTGCCGACCAACTCTACCGGGAAGCAGTTGCAACACCTGCCGTCAAGGCATCTGCTCCTGCCGCTGGAACACCCGGGGGGAAGAAGAAGACCGGCGAGAATCTTGGCGGGAACTCCGGCAAGCGCACCGCCTCGGAGTGTTGCGCTTCCGTTGAGGATGCACCAGAGAGTTCCACCGGCAAGAACAAGAGATCCAAGGCCGCTCCACCAGAGACCAAGAAGGTGCCCGTCAGGGAGGACGGAACGGGAGGAACTTTCACCATAAGTTCCACCCTAGATGACAAATAGGAAAGCACGCTCATTGCCTTCCTGCGGGCGAATGTCGACGTGTTTGCATGGAAACCGTCTGACATCCCCGGTGTTCCCAGGGAGGTAATTAAGCACCACCTTGCTGTCTGTCCTCACGCACGGCCCGTCAAGCAGAGGGTCAGGAAGCAAGCCTTGGAGCGGCAAGAATTCATTGCCGAAGAAATCAGGAAGCTGGAGGCGGCAGGATTGGTCAGAGGAGTACTTCACCCAACCTGGTTGGCTAATCCGGTTGTAGTGTGCAAGGCGAATGGGAAATGGAGGCTGTGTATTGATTATACAGATATCAATAAAGCCTATCCAAAAGATCCCTTTCCCTTGCCGCACATCGACCAGATTGTGGACTCCACCGCTAGTTGTGATCTAGTGTCCATCCTTGATGCCTACTCAGGGTATCATCAGATCTTCATGGCAAAAGAAGATGAAGAAAAGACCGCATTTATCACCCCATGTGGTACGTATTGTTTTATACGAATGCCTTTCGGGTTGAAAAGTGCTGGTTCTACATTTGCGAGAGCGGTCCAAATTGGTTTTGAGCCTCAGCTCCATAGAAATATGGAGGCATATATGGATGATATAGTGGTCAAAACCAAGGACAAAGCGACGCTCATACAAGATCTAGAAGAGACATTTGCAAATCTGCGTAAGATCAACTTAAAGCTCAATCCTAAGAAGTGCGTGTTTGGTGTTCCTTCCGGCAAGCTTCTCGGATTCTTTGTATCTCAACGAGGGATCGAAGCGAACCCCGACAAGATCAAAGCTATTGAGCGGATTGAAGCACCAAGACGCGTCAAGGATGTTCGTCGTCTTGCCGGCTGTGTTACTGCTCTAAGCAGGTTTATTTCCAAATCTGCTGAGCGCGCCCTGCCCTTTTTCAAAATTTTGAAGAAGGTAGGTCCAATGAAATGGACTCCGGAGGCGGAGGCTGCACTGCAAGATTTGAAGAAATACCTTTCTTCTCCACCGACGCTAGTCGCGCCTAAACCACGAGAGCCGTTGCTGCTATATTTGGCAGCGACAAATCAAGTGGTTAGTGTTGCGTTAGTGGCGCAGAGAGAAGCTGATGAGGAGGCAACACCAGCGGAAGGACCGTCAGGCGACGCGGCAGGATCTTCCCCGGTAAGGGTTGATCCCGGCAAGACAGAATCTGCGCAGTCAGAAGAACCACTGCAGAAGAAAAAGGTGGTGCAGTGCCCAGTTTATTTTGTTAGCTCTCTTTTGCAAGGAGCTAGGTCAAGATATCCTGGCGTGCAGAAGTTGCTCTTCGGCCTCCTTATGGCCTCAAGGAAGCTGCGCCATTATTTTCAAGCACATGAAATCACCGTCCTCACTCGCTTCCCGTTGCAACGGATTTTGCGAAATCCAGAAGCAACCGGCAGGATTGTGGAGTGGGCGTTGGAGTTGTCGAGCTTTGGTCTCAAATTTGAAAGCACTTCGACAATTCAGAGCAGGGCCTTGGCAGAGTTCATTGCAGAATGGACCCCAACGCCAGATGAAGAGGTTCAAGAAACAACTCTCCCCGGCAAGGAAATCAATCAGGAATGGGGTATGTACTTTGACGGGGCTTTTTCGCTGCAAGGCGCCGGTGCTGGCGTGCTGCTTGTCGCACCCACCGGAGAGCACCTCAAGTATGTAATCCAGATGCATTTTCCCCGGGAGAGTTCGACGAACAACACTGCGGAGTACGAGGGCTTGCTTGCCGGTCTCAGGATCACAGCAGACCTTGGTATCAAGAAGCTCGTCATCAGAGGCGATTCGCAGCTTGTCGTCACGCAAGTTAACAAGAGTTATCAGAGTCCATTAATGCAAGCCTACGTGGATGAAGTGAGAAAAATGGAAGAGCACTTTGACGGTCTGCAAATGAAGCACATCCCTCGTGCCGAGAACAGTATTGCTGACGACCTGTCAATCGCTCCGCCCTCAAGTTGCCTGTGGAACCAGGAACTTTTGTGCTCCATTTGACTCAACCATCCGTGGCGCCATCAATGCGGCAAGAAAAGAGAAGAAAGTTGAATTCTGGACAGTACTTTCCGGCAGAGCTCCCCGGAGCCGCCGGCAAGGAACTTGTCGGGATCAACAACAAACCTGCCGGGGAACGACAGGCTCCGGCGGAACCTCACGCTTTCGCTGTCGAGACAAATGTTCCCCCTGCGGACGAGATGCCTTTAGTCCTAGCTGTCGAGCCCCAGGCTCCAGCATGGGCGCAACACATTGTCCATTTCCTTCAGACAGGAGAACTCCCGGAGGAACAGGAAGAAGCGGAAAAAGTAGCCCATCGGTCTGTTATGTACAAGTTCGTCGATGATGTTCTGTATAGAAAGAGACCGAACGATGTGAAATTGAAGTGCATTCCTCGGGATGATGGACTAGAGCTGTTGGCAGAGATACATGGAGGCATATGTGGCTCTCACATAGGATCAAGAGCACTTGTCGGGAAAGCATTCCGGCAAGGTTTCTTTTGGCCCACCGCTCTCCAGGATGCAACTGCACTAGTAACCAAGTGTGAAGCGTGCCAGTTTCATTCGAAGAAATCACATCAGCCAGCTCAAGCTCTTCAGACGATCCCTCTCTCCTAGCCATTTTCGGTCTGGGGGCTCGACATATTGGGCCCCTTCCCCCGTGCTACTGGGGGCTTTGAGTACTTGTACGTTGCAATTGACAAGTTCACAAAGTGGCCGGAAGTGGAAGCGGTGAGGAAGGTGACAGCACATTCAGCCGTCAAGTTCTTTAAAGGAATAGTTTGCCATTTCGGTGTGCCCAACAGGATCATCACCGACAACGGTACGCAATTCACAAGTCGCACCTTCATGCAGTACGTCCAAGGCCTTGGCGGCAAAATTTGTTTTGCCTCTGTTGCTCACCCGAGAAGCAATGGCCAAGCAGAGAGGGCTAATGCTGAAGTGTTGCGCGGTCTCAGGACCAGAACCTTTGACAGGCTGAGAAAGTGCGGAAGACGCTGGATTGATGAGTTGCCGGCGGTTCTTTGGTCAATCAGTACGACACCAAATCGAGCCACCGGCCAGACACCCTTCGCTCTGGTCTACGGAGCGAAAGCAGTTCTCCCCACGGAACTCACGTACGGATCACCTCGAGTGCTCGCTTATGATGAGCTTGAGCAAGAGCAACTGCGGCAAGATGACGTTGTGCTCCTTGAGGGGAATCGTTATCAGGCTGCTGTGCGAGCTGTGCGCTACCAGCAAGCTTTGCGCCGCTACCATAGCCGCAAAGTTCATGCCCGAAGCCTTGAGGAAGGCGACCTTGTTCTTCGGCGGATTCAGTCCGCCAAGAATTCAAACAAGTTGACGCCAAAGTGGGAAGGACCTTATCGGGTAGTACTAGTCACCAGGCCCGGCGTTGTCTGCTTGGAGACCGAAGATGGCGTTCCAGTGAGCAATTCCTGGAATATCGAACATCTTCGCAAGTTCTACCCATAAGGCGCGGTTGTCGGGAGCCCCCGGCAACCCCCTTTTGTACAAGTCTTGCCGGCAAGGCATGTAATCCTTTGTACAAAGCCAGGCGCAGACCCTGAGCCCAGATGACTAAATTTAAGTGTTGTGCATTTCCTTATTGATTTCCATGTTCATATATATATATATATATATGCATGTTTGTCTAAGAAGTTGTATGACACTTGCTCCCGGTAAGTTCTAATGAACCACCAAGGTTTCATATCTTTATTTTCTCTTCTTTCTTTTTCTCAAAAGACAGAAGGATTCCTCGCGTGCACATTTGCCGGGGGGGGGGGGGGAAGGAGGATATGGGTACCAGTTGGCAACGTTCAGAATTGACGCTTTACCGAAGGAAGAACAGTGACAGAAAGCTAAGTTCTAAAACTTAGGGCAAGTTTCCTTTATTGCAAAGTTATTTTCCTTAGACGATTTCGACTTTTGTATGGAAAACCTACACGCGAAGGAACCCTTGTTGTAATCGGTTACGCCCTTATTTTGTTTCGAGTCCGCTCAACGATTTAAGTGGCTGCACTGAGAACGCCAAGGAGTCTTGCCGGCCGCTGCACCTCCAGCAGGCTACTGAAGTCCCGCACCCAGCGCTCGCGGCAGGTTGTGCGCCGGCAAGTTTTTCAGTAAGCGTAGGGTGAGCTCCATACATAAAGGAATCAGACAAGGGAGATAGCATACATGTACCCAAACATAAGCAAGTTATATTACATTAATGAGTTGCCACAGTTCTAACTTAAGACTTAATTGTCTTTGGCATGGAATGGCGACGGCAAGAAGAGGTGGAGCAGTTAATCTCTATGCTGGCCTTCGACCCTTTTGATTGAATCCACCTTCTCAAGGATAGGTGCGACAAGCTCCTCAAGTGCCTCGAGATTTGCGTCCTTTGGCGGGCGGCCGAGCACGTTGGTGAGGTCGATGCCAGGATTATTATGCACCACCTTGATAAGTACCTTGCGGAGGACGGCCCGGCAAAGCTGGCGGGACTCGTTGGCCAATTGGGTCGCCCGGTTAGACTGAAGCAGCTTTAGAGCATCAATGATGCTTTCAAAGAACATGGTCAACCTGGCGCTCGAGGATATTCTTTCTTCGGAGGAATACCTGAAGTTTGACAGGCCCATGGATGATAATTGTGCCGTGAGCTTCTCCACAGCATCGATGAGGCGTCCAGTCCAGATTTTCACCCCCTTTTCGTAATCAACTTGGGCGGCGGCGGCACTCTTGAGCAGGTTCTTCTCGTCTTGGAGATCCTTGCTCAGGGCCTTTTCGTGGGCCCTGCTGTCCTCAAGTGATTTCTCCAGCGTGGTCAGTTTCAGCCTCAGATCGGCAATAGCATCATTTGCTGAAGAGAGCTGCTTGGTCTTGTTAGACATGGCAACTTGCATCTCCGCCGGGGTGTGGAGGGTTTTTTGCCTATCACCTTTGAGCGTTGAGAGCTCTTTGCCGTGTTCTTCAAGATCCACTTTCAGTTTCTTGACTTTGTCGCTCAGTTCATTCTTGGCGGCCTCTGCAGCCTCGGCAGCATCGACGGCCTTCTTGAGCTTGCCGGCATGATCTACAGTCAGAGCTTCGAGCGCCTCCTTATGCTTCTGCTCCAGCTCCTGGGTCCGCCACGCAGCAAGCTTCTCGATTTCTTCATCTTTGCTGCGAAGCTTGGCGGCTAGTGCCTGCTCACGTGCGACAAGATCTTCCTCATGGGCGTCAAGTGCAATGCGACGCTCTGTCAGGAGAGCATCCTCAGCGGCAGTTCTTTGTGCAGCTTCTTCCTGCGCTTTCTCCAGGTCAGATTGTTTCAAGAGGATCTCTGTCCAATTTTGGCTCACTTGTTCCTGGCTGGCAGTCAACTCTTGAAGGGCCTCGGCGTACCAGACTTGCATTTGTTCGACACGCCTCTGAAAATCTGCTTCGGCCGCCTCGACAACTGCCATTCTGGAATCTGCTTTCTCTTTCCGAGCATGGTGAAGTGCCTGGAGCTTGTGGAAATTTTCGTCCATGGCCTGGAGGAGCTGATTCTCTTCAGATTTGCCACTGCTGGCGCTTGGATCATCAACAATCTCGAGCCCGGCAGCGGCAATGATTTCTTCATCAAAGACTTCCCCTTCGACTGGTGCCCCAATGCTTGCCTTCCCCGGCAAGTTGACAAACAGGTTCTCGTCAACTTTGAGATATTTGCTGGATGAGGGGACTTCGGATGTTGACGGTTGATCCTCAGCAACTGCCTCACCAGTAGCAGGGGGCTCCGTGGCCGGCGCAGTGCCTGGCGCTCCTGCGGCAGGAATGCCGTCAGTGCGGTCACCAGCCTCCTTGCCGCCCTCTTCAGTAGACTCCTTGGCGGGTTCCTCCTGTGCAGTCTTGGTGGCCTCATCGGCAAAGGCACCGCCGGCTTCTACGGTGGCATCCATGGCGGCCTCACTGGCAGCGATTTTGTCGGCTTCGGCGGCAACATCCCTGGCGGTCTCCTCGATGACAGCGTCGATGTCCATGTGTTCCATCTCAGGGAATTCTAAAGGACAAGGGAGAGAAACAAAATGAGATCAAGATTGAAGTTCAAGAAGACAAAAGAAAGAGAGATAAAGGAAAGAATAGCAAGCGCTCTGAGGCAATTGGTTACCTGCATCGAGCTGTCGAGAGGTGGCCTCACCCCTCCCGGCAACGTCGGTTGCCGGGGGTAGGATGCCAGTACCCATGGTTGTCGACTCCTCCTCAACCAAGACAAGCTCGTCGGTGTGATCTCTTGCCGGGGATGCGCTTGTGGGCGGCGTGGTTGACGGAGGTGGCGCAACGAGGGTATCTCCTGATAACTCCCTTTGTTGCCGTCCTTCTCCTGCAAGCCCAAAGATATCAGCGGCAAGGATAGGAACTTCAACATTCCCCAACGGAAAAAAGAGTAATGAACTTACGTTGGGGGCTGTGCTGGGGGCTGCGTCGAGGACTAAGCTCCGGGCTGATGGTAATAGTTTCCGGCACGCTCATGAAGCCTGCCGGGGGCTCGTCGCCCGTGGAAGTCTTTGCCCTCTTCGCCATCCTTTCCGCCAAGGTTTCTGCATCACTACAGAGACAAAACAAGCAAGTCAATAAGATTGATCCAGAATTTGGAAGAATAAAGGCTGTGGCAAGATACTCACTCTTCCTCTTCTCGCTCCGGACTGAAGCCGGAGATGTCGAAATCGACCTCCGTTGCAGTGTCTGTGTGGGGAGGCGGAGGAGGGGTCCTAGGTCGCTTGGCTGTAGCAGGCGCGGGGGGTTGGCGTGTTTCCGCCACCTCAGCCTCCGGTGCGGTAGTGCGAGACACCTCTGCGCCTCAGCAGTTGCCGCTGGTGTGGGTCTCGCACGCCGCGCAGGTTGCTGTCGAACTCCTTGTCGCGGCGCAGTCTTGCCGGCCGCTTTCTTGCCGGGAGCCTCGCTGCTCGAGGAAGGTTGGCTTGTCGGGATGCCAGATGCAGCCTTTCGAAGAACACGCTTTGTCTTCTTCGGGACTGGGAGCTCTTCTTGCGGTTCTTCTTCAGCCGCGTCTTCGTCGGACGAGTTCTCAGCGGCTGTGCTGCTCTGTTCCCCGGCAGCCTTGTCCTTCCCGGTAGGATTTTCTTCCACCACTACCTCTGCGTCACTAGTTTCCCATTCTGTGAAGCCGGCGCTGCCAGCCTCCGCGGCAAGATTCGCCTCCTCCGCCCTAGTGGTGATGTATGCCACTTCTTCGTCGGTGGTGGCTCGGATGAGGTCTGCTTCTTCCCGGACGGCTCTCTCCGTCAAGTTATCAAAGAACTTTTGTGCCTCTTCCTCGGATGGCTCGACCCAAGTCGCGTCAAGACCGTGGGCGTTGAACAGTGGCATGGTGGCGATAATCGACCCCAGGGCAGAGTTGTTGCACAGAGGGACAATTCTTGCCGGCAACCGATGCTTGTTGTCGTGCTGGAATAGCCTTTGACGGAGAGCGCCAAGCTGCATAGCAGTCAAATTGTTGTTCAATCCGGGGCGCAGTCTCATGATGTCTGCTGTGTTTCGGTATTCCCAAGCTGGTCTCCCTTTATTCTGCAAGGGGGCGATGCGGCGGCGGAGGAAATCGAAGCCGATCATCTCCATTGTTAGCCCGGTAGCTTTCAGGAGAAGGATCCTGGTGGTGGCAATCATGAGCTTTTCATCTTCAGCAGCGAGATCGCTCCAGCTGCTGCCGCGGACCGCCTTCTGCTGTCGAGGCAAACAGAGCGGATGGGGATCTGCTTCCTTGATCCAACACCACTCAGCCCGCCATTCGTCCCACTTCTCGCGGTAAACCCCTTCTGGGTATATTTCCTTATTCCAAGCCCTTGGAATCCAGGCGATAGAACCAGAGAGGGCCTCCCCTTTTTGGATACGGGGAAAAAAGTAGTGGCGGAAAAGGGCAGTATTGGGAACCGCTCCGGCAAAATTTTCACAAAGATGAGCAAAGATGGACATGCACAGTACAGCATTCGGCGTGAAATCAAGAAGATGGAAGCCGTATGTGTACATAATGTCGTTGAAGAAGTCAGAGAATGGGGGACAGAGCCCGCATTAGAAATAAGCAGCGAAGAAGGGATATCTGTCTGACCCGCTCTTGGAGCAAGAACCTGGAATCACGCGAGTGGCGGGGTGAGCCTGCGTCTCCCTCGCCCACATACACTGGTACGGCCTCTTCAGAGCTTTCGCATCAAGCGACGGGGCGAAGACTACATACTTCTTCTGCATCTTCACCAGCTCGCTCTCCGGGACATCGGCTTTCGTCTCCTTGCCTTTGCCTTTGCTGGCCTTGGGCGGCATGACGGCTGCAGGGGCGGAAGCCGGGGATGGAGCGGGCATGGAGACGATGAGCGGATGAGGGAAAGCTTTGCTCTGAGCTCGAGAGAAGGAAGGCAATGGCCGCGGCCAGATTGAGAAGAAGAGGGAGGCAAATAGGCTGTGCCTTTGCAGTTTCCCTTTTTATGGGGAAGGTGCGAGGCCGCCTCTTTTACTCCCCAATGTGAATGCGCCTCTGCAGGCGCGTTGCAGTTGCAGCCTTTGACGCACGCTTCCCACGTCGCACGTTCAGCGCGCGTAGTGGGGGGCACAGTAAGGGGGATATTTACGAGCAGTTAATTCTCTACCACGTGTGCCCGTGCACTGTTTGGGCCTAGCCCAACAACACCTCGCACTCGTGTATGGTCTAGGCCCGGGGGCTCCTGTCGGTGTACTAAGTATTGGGCCATTAGTACCCCGTACTTGTGCATGGGCAGTTGTAGCCATACTCGCAGCAAGGCTTGTCGGGGAACAGTTCGAGGTTGACTCAGGCTATCAAAGAAATTCTCAAGTCAAAGATCTGAGGATCAGCAAATAGGAAGAGCTGGAATCCAAAAGCCTGCCTCCCCGGCAAGATCTTGCCGGGGTGGCCTGCGAAGCCCGGCAAGATTCGGCGCCCGACAAGGTTATGCTACTGTGCCACCGCTTCGACACAGCAACAAGCCCGACATTCTGGGTCCTTCTCTGGATGCGTGGCAACGCGCCAGTGGAGGAGAGCTTAAGCGGTGCTGATGGGATGGCCTCTTTTTCCATCCCCAAGAAAGTGAGGACACCTAAACGGACACCTCATGGTGCATTAAATGCATTCATCCTAATCCGTCAGTGGTTAGGTATGATAACCCTATAGCTACTTTACACCTCAATGTATGTACATTTTGCCACTGTGGTGACCCCTTTGAGCGTATAAAAGGAGGCCCAAGGCAACTGCTACAGGGGAGAGGATCTTCTGGCCCATTCTGCACGCGTAGCTGCTCTTTGAACGTACTGTTCATTGCAAGCGCTCCTGGAGCCTGGGCTCAAGAACATTCATAATAAAACAAGGTAGGAGTAGGGTTTTACGCTGATCAGCGGCCCGAACCTAGGTAAAATAGCCCCGCGTCGATCGTTGGTTCTGCTCTTTGCAAATACCTCTCTCCCTGCCGAATCGTAAAGGGGTCCCTTGGGGGTCCCATAGGTGTCGCACGCCGACAGAACCCTAGATCGGAAGTTTCGCCGCCACAAGCCTCTGTAGCCACGAAAAACCAATTGGGAGCCCGTTCTGGCGCCCTGCCGGAGGGGGAAACCATAACCGGAGGCCATCTTCATCATCCCGTTGGTCTCCATGACGAGGAGGGAGTAGTTCACCCTCGGGGATGAGGGTATGTACCAGTAGCTATGTGTTTGATCTCTCTCTCGTGTTCTTGATTTGGCATGATCTTGATGTACCGCGAGCTTTATTACTATAGTTGGATCATATGGTGTTTCTCCCCCTCTACCTTCTTGTGATGAATTGAGTCTTGCTCTTTGAGGTTTCATTATGTTGGATTGAGTATTGGATTTGAGAACACTTGATGTATGTCTTGCGATGGGATATCTATGGTGACAATGGGATGTTCTATTGATTCACTTGATGTATGTTTTGGCACTCAACTCGCGGATTCCCGAGGTGATATTGGGGTAATCTATGCATAGGGGTTGATGCACGTTTTCGTCCTACGTTCTCCAATAGAAACTTTGGAGTGATTCTTTGTTGCACGTTGAGGGATTGTTATATGATCCAATTATGTTATCATTGTTGAGATAATTTGCACTAGTGAAAGTATGAACCCTAGGCCTTGTTTTCAAGCATTGCAATACCGTTTTTGCTCACTTTTATCACCACTTACCTTGCTGTTTTTATATTTTCAGATTACAAAAACCTATATCTACTATCGATATTACACTTGTATCACCATCTCTTCGCCGAACTAGTGCACCTATACAATTTACCATTGTATTGGGTGTTTTGGGGACACAAGAGACTCTTTGTTATTTGGTTGCAGGGTTGTTTGAGAGAGACCATCTTCATCCTACGCCTCCCACGGATTGATAAACCTTAGGTCATCCACTTGAGGTAAATTTGCTACTGTCCTACAAAAATCTACGCTTGGAGGCCCAACACGAGTCTATAAGAAGAAGGTTGCGTAGTAGACATCAAGCTCTTTTCTGGCGCCGTTGCCGGGGAGGTGAGTGCTTGAAGGTATATCTTTAGATCTTGCAATTGAATCTTTTATTTTCTTGTTTTATCACTAGTTTAGTCTATAAAAGAAAACTACAAAAAAATGGAATTGAGGTTGCCTCATATGCTTCATCTTTTTAATGTCTTCCGTGAAAATGATGGAAAGGAAAATTGTGCTCAATTGCTAGAAGAAGAAGTTAATAAAATGTTTGGCACTAAATCTTTGAATGATGAGCATGATTGCAATGTTGTTGGTATGAATTCTTTGAATATCCATGATGCTAATGATATGCAAAGCCATAAGCTTGGGGATGCTATGTTTGATGAATATGATATTTTTAGCCCCCCAAGTTTTGATGAGCAAATTTATTATGATGATAACATGCCTCCTATTTATGATGATTATATTGATGAAAGTGGGTTTGGAAGAGTGTCCACTCTAGGTAATAATGGTCCCACTATTTTGGAGGGTGTTGAATCTTTTCACAATATTGATAAAAGTGTATTTGGAGAGGGCATGACTTTATTTAGTGATGAATCCACTATTTTGGAAGAGGTTTCAATTGATTATAAGGACAAAGTTGCTACCTATGATGATTATTGTGATGACATGTATGCTATAAAGAATAATGATAACCACGAAACTTTTCATCATGATTTTAATTTTCAATTGGATTATGCCTCACATGATAGTTATTTTGTTGAGTTTGCTCCCATTACTATTCATGAGAATAAATTTGCTTATGTGTAGAGTTATAAGATTTCTATGCTTGTGGATCATGAAAAAAATGCTTTATGTGATAGTTATATAGTTTAATTCCTTCATGATGCTACTGAAAATTATTATGAGAGAGGAACATGTGCTTTTACATATCTCAATAATATCAAGTTTCCTCTCTATGTGTTGAAAATCTTGAAGTTTTGCTTGTTTTGCCTTCCTATGCTAGTTGATTCTTGTTCCCATAAATTGTTTGCTCACAAAATCCCTATGTATAGGAAGTGGGTTAGACTTAAATGTGCTATTCATATTCTTCATGATGCTCCCGTTATGTTTCAATTCTTATCTTTTATGTGAGCATCATTGAAATCATCATGCCTAGCTAAAAAGGCATTAAAGAAAAGCGCTTATTGGGAGACAACCCAATATTTACCCCTACTGTTTTTGTGTGTTCATGTGATTAAGATACTGTAGTAATCATGTTTTATAGCTTTTGTTTGAATAAAGTGCCAAGTAAAGCCTTTTGGATAGTGTGGTTGATAGTTGATTTGATTCTGTGCAAAAACAGAAACTTTTGCGTCCAGTAACAGAATTGTTAAAATACACTGGAGCGTGGAAAAACGCTGAATTTTTTACACAAGATTTATGTCCAAATTGTATACGTTTTCGTAATTTTTCAGAAGTTTTCTAGTAACATAAGTATGACTATAATTCAGATCTTTACAGACTGTTCTGTTTTTTGACAGATTCTGTTTTCGATGCATAGTTTGCTTGTTTTCTAGTTTCTATGTCTTATATTGCTCAATATAAATTTTAGAAATGATAGGGTACAGTAGGAATCATGTGAGAAATTTTTTGAATCTTGTCTTGACAGTACCTAAAAGTGGAGATTTGTTTTATCATACTAACCCATCTCATGAAGTTCCGTTAAGTTTTGTGTGATTGAAGTTTTCAAGTTTTGGGTGAGATATCGATATGAGGAGAATAAGGAGTGACAAGACCCTAAGCTTGGGTATTCCCAAGGAACCCCAAGGTAATATTCAAGTAATATCCAAGCAACTAAGCTTGGGGATGCCCCGGAAGGCATCCCCTCTTTCGTCTCCAACGTCATCGGTAACCTCACTTGGAGCTATATTTTTATTCGTCACATGATATGAGTTTTGCTTGGAGCATCATTTTATTTTAGTTGGATTTGCTTGCTGTTATTTAGAGTAATGTTTTGAATATTTTATTTCAATAAAAGTGTCAAGTATAGCCTTTACCATGCTTATTTTGCAAGTCTATATGTTGCTGTTTGAAAACAGAAAGTTTGTTGTTATGTTTTGAATATTTGTGAATAGTCAGAACATGATAAAATCTTGAATTTTTTTCACAATATGCTACAACAAATTTTATACGTGTGGTAATTTTTAAGAATTTTTGGAGTTAGGGAATTATGAGTATAATTGCACTCTTTACAGACTGTCCTGTTTAGACAGATTGCTGTTATGTTTGCATTGTTTGCATATGTTTGCTTGTTTAATGATTCTATTTGAGGATAGGAGTATTAAATATGCAGAGGCATTTAGTGTGCAATGTTAAATAATAATTTTAGTGATTTTATACAGTAGAGAATGATAAGGTTTTGCATTTGATTCATACTAACTTTTCTCACGAGTTCTTGTTGAGTTTTGTGTGGATGAAGTTTTTAAGATTTAGGGAAACCGTGATATAAAAGGAATTAAGGAGACACAAAAGCTCAAGCTTGGGGATGCCCTAGGCATCCCAAGATAATATTTCAAGAAGTCTCAAGCATCTAAGCTTGGGGATGCCCCGGCAGGCATCCCACCTTTCTTCATCAGGAATTATCGGTTAGTATCGGTTGAGCCTAAGTTTTTACTTCTTCACATGATGTCTGCCATTTTTAGAATGTCATTTTATTTTGTTTTGCTTGCTGTTTTAATAAAATACTTAGATCTGAAATTTTTAAATAAGATAGAGTCTTCACATAGCTACTTAATTATTTGACTACTCATTGATCTTCACTTATATCTTTTTGGAGTAGTTTGTCAGTTGCTCTAGTGCTTCACTTATATCTTTTTAGAGCACGGTGGTGGTTTTATTTTGAAGAAATTGATGAACTCTCATGCTTCACTCATATTATTTTGAGAGTCTTACAAATACTATGGCAATTTGCTTAGGTTATGAATTTAGTCCTAATATGATGGGCATCCAAGAGGGATATAATAAAAACTTCCATATAAGAGCATTGAATAATATAAGAAGTTTGATTCCTTGCATTTGTTTTGAGATATAAAGATGGTGATATTAGATTCATGCTAGTGAGTAATTGTGGATTGGTAGAAATTCTTGTGTTAAAGTTTGTGATTCCCATAGCATGCACGTATGGTGAACCATTATGTGATGAAGTCGGAACATGATTTATTTTTTTGATTGTCTTTCTTATGAGTGGCAGTCGGGGACGAGCGATTGTCTTTTCCTACCAATCTATCCCCCTAGGAGTATGCATGTAGTACTTTGTTTTGATAGCTAATAATTTTTTGCAATAAGTATGTGAGTTCTTTATGACTAATGTTGAGTCCATGGATTATATGCACTCTCACCCTTCCACCATTGCTAGGCTCTCTAGTACCGTGCAACTTTCGCTGGTGCATTAAACCCACCATATACCCTTCCTCAAAACAGCCACCATACCTACCTATTATGGCATTTCTGTAGCCATTCCGAGATATATTGCCATGTAACTTCCACCATTCCGTTTATTATGACACGCACCATCATTGTCATATTGCTTTGCATGATCATGTAGTTGGCATAGTATTTGTGGCAAGGCCACCGTTCATACTTTTTGATACATGTCACTCTTGATCATAGCACATCCCGGTACACTGCTGGAGGCATTCGTATAGAGTCGTATCTTGTTCTAGTATCGAGTTGTAAGTAAATAAAAGTGTGATGATCATCATTATTAGAGCATTGTCCCATGTGAGGAAAGGATGATGGAAGCTATGATTCCCTCACAAGTTGAGATGAGTCTCCGGACTTAAAAAAATAAAAGAGGCCAAAGAAGCCCAAACAAAAAAAAGAGAAAAGAAAAAAATGAGAGATGGGACAATGTTACTATCCTTTTTCCACACTTTTGCTTCAAAGTAGCACAATGATCTTCATGATAGAGAGTCTCCTATTTTGTCACTTTCATATACTAGTGGGTTTTTTTCGTTATAGAACTTGGCTTGTATATTCCAATGATGGGCTTCCTTAAAATTGCCCTAGGTCTTCGTGAGCAAGCAAGTTGGATGCACACCCACTTAGTTTCTTTTCGAGCTTTCATACACTTATAGCTCTAGTGCATCTGTTGCATGGCAATCCCTACTCACTTGCATCGATATCGATTGATTGGCATCTCCATAGCCCATTAATTTGCCTAGTTGATGTGAGACTTTCTCCTTATTTTTGTCTTCTCCACAACCACCATATTCTATTCCACCTATAGTGCTATATCCATGGCTCACGCTCATGTATTGCGTGAAAGTTGAAAAAGTTTGAGAACACCAAAAGTATGAAACAATTGCTTGGCTTGTCATCGGGGTTGTGCATGATGAAATACTTTGTGTGATGAAGATGGAGCATAGCCAGACTATATGATTTTGTAGGGATAACTTTCTTTGGCCATGTTATTTTGAGAAGACATGATTGCTTTATTAGTATGCTTGAAGTATTATTGTTTTTATGTCAATATTAAACTTTTTTTTGAATCTTATGGATCTGAATATTCATGCCATAATAAAGAAGATTACATGGATAAATATGTTAGGTAGCATTCCACATCAAAAATTCTGTTTTTATCATTTACCTACTCGAGGACGAGCAGGAATTAAGCTTGGGGATGCTTGATATGTCTCCAACGTATCTATAATTTTTGATTGTTCCATGCTATTATATTATCTATTTTGGATGTTTTATATGCATTAATATGCTATTTTATATTATTTTTGGGACTAACCTATTAACCTAGAGCCCAGTGCCATTTTCTGTTTTTTCCTTGTTTTTGAGTTTTACAGAAAAGGAATATCAAACGGAGTCCAAACGAGCTGAAAATTTACGGTGATTTTTTATGGACCAAAAGAGACCCCCGGAGCACCGGAGCTGGGCCAGGAGGTGACCGAGGAGGCCACAACCTGGGGGATGCCCCCCTAGGGCGCGCCCTGAGGGCTTGTGGGCCCCTCGGGCACCCCCTTGACTTGTTTCCAACGCCAAAAATTCTTATAAATACGGAAACCCCCGAAAAGAACCCTAGATTGGAAGTTCCGCCGCCGCAAGGTTTTGTAGCCACGAAAAACCAATCGGGAGCCCGTTCCGGCACCCTGTCGGAGGGGGAAACCATCACCAGAGGTCATCTTCATCATCCCGGCGGTCTCCATGATGAGGAGGGAGTAGTTCACCCTCGGGGCTGAGGGTATGTACCAGTAGCTATGTGTTTGATCTCTCTCTCTCGTGTTCTTGATTTGGCACGATCTTGATGTACCGTGAGCTTTGTTACTATAGTTGGATCATATGGTGTTTCTCCCCCTCTACCTTCTTTTGATGAATTGAGTCTTGCTCTTTGAGGTTTCGTTATGTTGGATTGAGTATTGGATTTGAGAACACTTAATGTATGTCTTGCGATGGGATATCTGTGGTGACAATGGGATGTTCTATTGATTCACTTGATGTATGTTTTGGCACTCAACTCACGGATTCCCGAGGTGACATTGGGGTAATCTATGCATAGGGGTTGATGCACGTTTTGTCCTACGTTCTCCGATAGAAACTGTGGAGTGATTCTTTGTTGCACGTTGAGGGATTGTTATATGATCCAATTATGTTATCATTGTTGAGATAAATTGCACTAGTGAAAGTATGAACCCTAGGCCTTGTTTTCAAGCATTGCAATACCGTTTTTGCTCACTTTTATCACCAGTTACCTTGCTGTTTTTATATTTTCAGATTACAAAAACCTATATCTACTATAGATATTACACTTGTATCACCATCTCTTCACCGAACTAGTGCACCTATACAATCTACCATTGTATTGGGTGTGTTGGGGACACAAGAGACTCTTTGTTATTTGGTTGCAGGGTTGTTTGAGAGAGACCATCTTCATCCTACACCTCCCACGGAATGATAAACCTTAGGTCATCCACTTGAGGAAAATTTGCTACTGTCCTACAAAACTCTGCGCTTGGAGGCCCAACACGAGTCTACAAGAAGAAGGTTGCATAGTAGACATCATGCATTAATTGCAAACGGTGATGTAAAACAACCGTCAAAATGATACAAAACGTTTGCGATGGCGGAGACATCAAACACGATCCAGATTTTAGTTGCGTGTGCGATGCGTGGCATACGGGTAATCCAGAAGAACTGTTTGCGATGAGCCAGAACAACAGAGACGGGGCAGCCATATCAAGGTGTGTACGATATACGACATATAGTTCACTCGGATGAACTGTTTGTGATTAGGGAACGCAACAGAAACGGTCAGCGAGATCAAGGTGTGTGCGATATACGGCATACAGTTCATTCGGATGAACTGTTTTCGACTAGGCAACACAACAGAAATGGTTCAACTTAACAAGATGTGTGTGATATGCGGCATACAGTTCACATAGATGAACTGTTTGCAATGAGCCAAAAGAGCACAAATGATTCGTGTAAACAAGATGTGTGTGATACGCGGCAAACAACCCACTCGGATGAACTATTTGCGATGAGAAAATATAACACAGACGGTTACTAGAGTTAATTCGTGTGCGATTCTGTGTGTAGAAAAAACTTTGAAAAATGCAAACTAGTTGCTTGCGATGGCTAGGAGTATCGCACATGATGCGTGTGCGAGTACTCGTGTGCGATGATTAGTAAGTTACACATACGTTTCCTTATGTTAACACGTGTGTGTTAACACGTGACACCGCATACGGTTGTCGGGTTGTGTGCTCCACTTAGTCTTCCCGCGCTCTAGGAAGGCTTCCCGCGCTCCAAAGAGGTGAATTGTAAAATCCCCAATCCCCTAGCCAGCTGCTAGCTATAAATAACCACAGCAATGGCCGCCAGCGGCGACTCTGTAGGAACGAAGTATGTCTACCAGAGGGGGGGGGGGTGAATGGGAGTTTTAAATTTTCTTCAGGAAACTCAAAACCCTCAGAACCCAGCAGCGGAGCGAATGAAAATCAAACTACAGCGAACTAAAACTGAGTACCGAAAGGAAACTAAGTCATGCATTGGTACAACTCACACGAATGAAAATGCATTGAAGGTAAACATGGGTAACAGAGATAACCGAAGATGCTCGATGGCGACAAGGTATTTGTTCGACCAGTTCGTCCTTCTGCACAAGGACTAGGTCTGGTTGGAGGGGTTGTGACTTAACACGGAAGATAAACTCTCTTCACCCTATTCTCCTCGACAATCGATTTGTCAACCGATGCCGATTACTTGTGGTAGATACTTGAAGGCGATCTCCGAACCTTTACAGACTTCTTCTTCGAGAACCACAATCACTCTTGGTCTCTGAAGAAATTGACACCTAACCGTCTAGGGAGTTTGTAGCTCTCAAGAGTAATAGGCGGAACGTACTAGACTTAGATTCCAGTAATGCTGAACCACTATCTAATTCTTCGGCTCTAGGGTTTTTCTCTCGGTGGATTTTAAACTCAAATCGCTTAGAGAGTGGGTTGCTCAACAATCTTCTCAGAGTCAAACGGAGCAGCCACCGGACAAAGCTGGCGTGGGGTGGCTATTTATAATCACAGCCTTCCCAGATGGGAAATGACCATTTTTGACATGAGGTCCAGCCAATGGCCAACCAACACGTTTGCAATGGTCAGAATCTGAAGCAACGGTAACATTACTTGAGGAACAAGTAATGCTAACTCCTCGGTCTGAGTCAAATCTCTCGCAGCGAAGAAGATCGCAGTCTCTTGCTGGCAAGTATTTGCTTGGAACACAAAGAGATTTCTCTCACAGCTTTCATAGGATTTGGGTTTAGCATAAGAGAATCAAAGCTTCGAATGCTACACCCCTTTTAATAGTACGGTGGTCCTATGACTCAATGAAAGAAGAAGAATAACGAAACAAATGCTACGTCTTCATTTCATCTTCATTCTCCTCGGACGCAGTCATTTTTCTTTGGACAGATACCGAACCAATTGCTTATCTTCAACATTTTTTAGGGGTCAGTCTTGTTAGCTTCATCTTCGATGATAACCTTCGCTGCAACATAGGGATATTATCTTCGTCGTTTGCATCAAACTCCTCGATACATCAGGGACCTGTTACACTGTGTGCACTAGCAAACACATAAGTCCCATGCTGTTTATGTCAACAAACTCCAAAACATAAGGGGCCTATCATTGCATCAACAATCTCCCCCTTTTTGGACGACTGTTGACAAAACAGATAATCATCGAAGTGAAGATAGATAAGTGAAATGTAAATCAAACAAGAGTGAACTTGCGTTACTTGACTCGATGATGAAATATACTCCCCCTTGATGAATACAGGGTTAAAGATATGAAATAAAATTCCTTGCAATTCATTTAAGTGTGTGGAGGATTTTTCAATCAGTCGAGGTAATGATTCACACTGATGATATGTAATCCATCGAGTATATGGTGCAATCATTCATAACTTCTGATAAATAATTCCACCTGCAAAACATATGCTTTGAGAGAAATAGTGCGGCAGGTGAGGTTATTAACATTACATCACAGAAGTAGTAGTTTTACATCAGAGCTCACCAAGTAGCACATATAGTCTTATAAACATAGAGCTCAGAAACGAGACCAAATAAACACTAAGATCAAATCCATGAGAGCAAATCTATTGAAACTCAATGTAATTCTCCCCCTTTTTGTCAACTAGTGTCAAAAAGGTGACGAAGAACATGAGTGCAAAAGAGGTGAACTTTATTCACTCTGAGACATCGCCAGAAGAACTATCCGAAGATGTTTCTGATTCGGAAGTGGCCGGTAAATCTTCATCGTCAGCAGCATCAGATGGTCCTGCAAGACTGGCTTGGGGATGGGAAGAAGAAAGCACATTGGGATCAGCTTATTGATTCTTGCTGGACAACACATTTTCTTCAGCAGGCTTGTCAGTAGGCGAGGTGGCTTCTGATTCATTGAGCAACTTGCGTAGTTGGAATCGAAGTAAATCTGTTGTTGGCTCACGAGCTGGCAGAGGCGGAGTTAGATGATCTTGAAAGTCTTCAGCAGAGAAACTTTGATCAATATACTCATAAAGCTCTTTAAGATATGAGTTGCTTAATTGTTTCTTGGAGAAGAACTTCTGAAGCAATTTCCATAGACGCTTCTTGTTTTCAGCAGTAATATAATCATGTGCACAACTTTTGTACGGTTGTGGATGGCATTTAATTTGGCAGCCAGATGTTCTTTTTCTCTGCGATCCTCAGCCATATGCTTCAACAGCAGCTGTTGAGTGCGCAAACTCACTTCAAGGTGTGAAGGAGGTTGAGTATTCGATTGTCGATCACGCTGAGGTAGTCTTGGCCCATTGAATGTGTTGTGATAATCTGGAATGCTTGACACTGGTAATTTGCCCGAAGAAAAATCTTCCATGACATGCAACGTATCACGTACAGGAGTAATGAAGCTTTTATGACTGACTTTTGCCAAATATTCGGTTTTCATCACATTGTCAACCACTTTCTGAATCCAAGGCCCAAAGACTTTGATTGTTTTCGGATGCTGAGCAGAATCCATCAGGATGCGTAGAAACATGTCTTCGACGTCGAAGATGTATCCTTGGGAGATGGCATGGATGGTGTTTCGAAGAACATCAGATATAGCATTGTCAGAATTCATCCCAGCCAGAGGACAGATGGTATAGGTGAGCATATGATAAAGAGTTTGATTATCAAAAGTCAAATGCTCGGGCAATGGAGGACCATCGTAGTCATGAATCTTCTCTTGATCTATTGTGCAACAGAAATCTTCATCGGAAATTGCATCAATGTTGTGAACTCGAATTTTAGTCTTGCCGTGCTCGAACCGAGGGAAATGAAAATGAGAAAAAAGTTTATTGCAGTGCATTTTATGTGTTTCCCTTCGGTCATCCATTCCATGATCCATTTGGTGCTATCCGACTCATCACCAGAGATGTACAATGTGGCATAGAATTGAATGATAATTTCTTTGTTCCAGGGATGTTGATATGCAAAGACATGCGTGAGTCCAAAATCTCTATATCTTGCAATACTTGATTGAAGAAGCCAAGGTTCTTCATTGCAGCGATATCCGGGAACTCATGAGGAAAGATCTTGCGGCTGTCATATAGAATCCGAGAATAATATATAGCCTGTTCTTGAGTCCAGAACCGAGGAGATTCAGAAGTGCGAGGCTTGCTGTATGGACTCTCTTGAAATAACTGAGGATGTGTGTTCCGATTGAAAAGTGGCCCTTTGATGCCAACGCCGATAGAGAATAAGGGCAGTTGCTCACGAGGATATGGATATTTGAGCTCATCTTCAACTAAAATCACTTCATCGCCATAAATTACTGAATCTGAATGATGAGCAGAAACTGACTTTCCTGCAGAAGGACCAACATCTGAAGTCTTCTTCGTGGTGTTGAGGGAAATTCGAAGTGGAGAGGGAGCAGATACTTCATCAGGCACTGAAGCTTTATCAGGCACTGGTGACTGATGGGAATGTTCTACGGCAGTAGGTTGCGGTGCAGGAGGAACCAGATCATGTGGTTCGACATGAGCTGGAGATGCAAGAGGTGCAGACTGAGGAACTTCACCTTCTTCCGAAACAAATTACTGAGAAGGATTTGCTTCATGAACGGGAGAGGCCACAGACACTGGTTCAGTTGGCCTTGGCGAAGGAGGAGCATCGGTAACTGGTTCATGAACTATCGAGGGAATTACAGGTTCCGGGGAGTTTTCCTTCTGTGGTACAACATCTGGAGATTTTTCTTGCGTAGGAGGAGGAGCATTCTTCTTATTAATTTTCTTCTTCTTCTTCTTTTGTTTCGACAGATCAATATGCCCTTTGACAAGATCATTATATCCAGTGGCTTGGGCTTGATGATTGAGGCATATCTTGCGAACAATTTGATCCAACTCAGAATGAAACCCTAATCTCCTGTTCCAAAGGATAGTCAAAGCCTTATTGACATGCACATAGGATTCTTCAAGTTGCTTGATGACAAACTTGGATTTCGTAGCTAGCATACGGTTGTCAAGCTCCTTAATCTGGGCAGTGAGGTCATTTATCTCAATAGAATCATCTCTCATGTCCTGGACCAGAGCAGAAGCTTGAGCAATTACTTCAGAGGGAATGGGCAAAGATGCCACTTCTCCATCAAACAGGTTCTCTACAAATCTATCAAGCTGCTCCATAATGAATACTTGATTGAAGTAATGTGGTGCATCAGAGTCATTGTTGGTCTGTGCAGCAGGAGCAGTCCGAACTAGATTTTGCTCAGTCGGAGGCATAGACACCAATGGTTGAGTCAACTTCGGAGCAAATTTAGCAGCCTTTTCTTTCACAATATTTGCTTTCGGTGCACTTTGCTCGGTAGAGGGAGCTATGATTTTCTTCATCTTTTGCTTCGGGATCTTCTCTCCTGGCTTAGCTGTGCCTACTGGGGCATCAACTACCAAATCTTGCAGATTTATTGCATCAGGATGAGGGGGTTTTTCCACTTGATCAACCATTGTGACAGTGGTAGGAGGTGTTTTTCTCTTCAGAGTAATTTTATTCGGAGGTGCTATTGGAACTGCACTCACTCGAAGATCATGCAATGAGGTGGAAGTAGTGATGTTTACTTGCTTGGAAAGAGTTGCATCAATTTCTTCTCTTGTGAGTGGAGGATCATCTTGATCGGAGGAATCACTTTCAGCATCACGCTCAACTGGTTTAGCTGGCCTTCTTTTCGGCACGCTCTTTTTCTTCAAAGTAGCAGAGCTAGGATCATGCTTGAGCTTAGAACGGCGTTCTGATTTTCCTTCAGCCTTTTTCTTTTCGACATCTGATTTGATAATACGATGATTTTCTTCTTCTCTAAATCTGTCCTTTTCATCCTTCTTGGCTCTCTTCTCTGCATTTTTCAGACACTTGGCCAACTCATCAGGATAAGATTCGGGAGACTTGAGAGACGACTCATGTGCCTCCGGTGGAGGAGGCGGTCTTTCCTAGGGATCACTTGCACGGACAAGGCCAATTTCACGACAGTCACCCAGGTGTGGGAAACCACGGCCACCTATGGGGCCATCAACCCCTTTTGGTTCGGCGGGGGGATGGACACGTTGCACAAAGAGCGGAGAAGCGTCGCGCAGCACGACAGAGATCACACGGGCAGTTTTACCCAGGTTCAGGCCACCGCGAGGCGTAAAACCCTACTCCTGCTTTGGTGGATTGATGGTGGATAATGGTGGTGGAACGTAGCACACTCGCCCAGCAAGGTTGCTTTGGGGGCGAGAGTAGCTACGCGCGTATGGATATGCGAGGATCCAACCCTTTCTACAGTCGCCATGGGCCTCCTTTTATAGGTAAAGGGGTCACCACAGTGGCAAATCAGTCTTTGCGTACTGATTAGATAGCTAACAGTGCTATCATATCTAACTCTGCAGGCTGACAGAGCGCATTAAATGCGCTGCTCTGTGTCACATCACAGCTCGCTCGGCAAGCCCTACCGGGTTGTTTTGCCAGCTTCACGCCTGCTTGCTTGACACGTCCCAGGACGGGTGTCATATGGTGGTGTTTGCTGTAGGAAGTGGCTGCCATGTGGCAGAAAGCAGCCACTTAGTCACCTTGGAGCTTGACACTGCTTCGATTACTGACTTGCGTCGCTTTGTGAGGTGGAGCGGTGGAGTGGCTTGCCTCCGCCAGCCCCGGCAGGCCTGCTGGGATGATCTGGGAGCTTGCTTCCGGGGCAAAACCCAACCTTGCCAGGCTCGCCTGCCCAGCAAGGTAGGCCCTTCCCTTAACGATGTCTTATTCCTCTGCCTTGCCTTGTCCTTCTCGACTTGCTCTTGGATCCTTCAAAGGAATTGATCCTCCTTGCTTGGTCTGATCTTGGTCTTGTAATCTTGTCTCTGGCCTGTGCACAGTCCGTGCAATGGACCTAGGGTCTGTTGCACCGATAGGAGCCCCCGGGCCTGGCACGGACGCGCCGCTGGGTGTCGTCGGGGTAGGCCCTAACCAGTGCACAGGCAGAAATGTAAGGGCGGCTTCGCCCCTTGAGATCTTCTTTGCTTCGTCATTATAACTTGAGCTTGGGTCGGTTTTGGGTTTTCCCGCGCGCCATGCAACACCAACTGTAGTGGGGCCATTCTTGTAATGGCCTGTGAATGACTTTAACGCACGGGCGGGTAACTGCCAATTCGCCCTTCCCACCGCGCCCTTATCCTCAGCCACGTATGCCGCATGCATTGAGTGGGGTAGGTAATGGAAGCGCGTGGTGCGGGAGAGCATCAAAGCAGGGGCCCGATCTTCTTGGATTGGTGGAGGAGAAAGGCGGGTACTTGCCGGGGAATCAGCCCCCACCTCCAGCCCGCCTATAAAAGGAGGAGCGGGGGAGGAGCGGAGGCATTCATCCACATCCCACTCTTCCTCCGTCTTCTGCTTCTTCTGGGTTTGCTGAAAGGAAGAGCCTGGGGCTAGCCCCCGGGCCCTAGCTTGGAGTTGCTGACGATGTCGAATGCTCGTGCTGATGCTTGGGGAGTGAATCTGGTTCGGTGTCGCGCGTTGCCCGTGGTCACCATCCTGTTGCCGAGGTGTCCGGGGCTCTTGATGCTTGCCTGGGATGCAGTGTATGAGGCCCTTGGTAACCCCAACACTGCTCCTTCCGGTGGACCTCGCATTCTTGCTAAGGACGATGACGTCTTCCTGCCCGCCAAGGTGGGGAGTGGCGCGCTTCGAGTGTCCTGCCCGTCGCAGTCGCTCGCCGTCTCTTCGGAGGAGGTGCCGGGCTGGGGGCCCGACGTATTCCTGGAGTGGTGGTGATGGAGAGAGATCGAGGGAAGGCTGGGGAGGCGGGAGGCAGGGCGTCAGGTCGGAGTACGATGGCACCGACGCCTTCGTCTCGTATTGGCGACCTGCCGCCTCATCTTTCCGCTCTTCTCCTCCCTCCCCGGCACCATCATCACCAGTCTCTTCGGGTGATAGCTGGGGAGGGATGTTCCCTTGGTGCCTTCCCCCTCCTCCAACAGTCTTCCAGCTCGGCATCGGCGGCTGATCCCTCCGGTGCCCGAGCTGGGGCTTCTTGCTGGTCCTGGAGGTGGTGATCAGGGCACCGCTGAGCCGCTCCTTCTGTCCCCCTTCTTCGCAGCCTCGCCACTCCTGATCTTGTCAGGCTGCACCCAACAGGCCACGACGGGATCGGGGTGGGCTCCTGTTCAGGTAGTCCTCCTGAACTCTCCTCTTCCCACTGCACTACCTGGGATAAAAAGGGACAGGGAGAGGAGTTTATGGGGCACTTCTCTTTTCTCAGTCTTAAATATGTAGGCACTTGCCAAATTTTAGTTCAAATAATGTAATCTCTTGTATCCATGTTTATGTTCCGTGAGATTTGTACTTGTTGATCAGCATATTAATGAAAAAGATAAGCTTGCCGGGCACTTGTGCATGTATGACATCCATGTAGAGGTGAAACACCTCCATACTTTCACATAAACAAGTAAGTCCTGGTAAGCTACCTTGTCGGCACCCCATAGGACTGCTGCCGTGAGGCTGAGCCTGCCGGGCGCAGAACCTATTGGGAGAGACCAGCCCCCCGCCAACCCTTTTCAGCCAAAGGCCACTATGACCATCCTGACCGAAGCAACGTTCGTGCCAGTAGATGGGAGCACCTTTGTTTCCGAGGCGGCGAGGTTTTCGTATGCACAAGTTCTACTCACGGAACATGTATGGATAAGAGATGGAACTTATCTGTTTGGCTTGCCGGAGATCGCAGTGTTGGCTTGTCTTCGCATCCTCTTCCCAGGACTAAGTCCACGGCAGGAGCCTGCAGTTTATGCAAATGAAGATGATGCCAGGTGCAATCTATCTACATGATCATGCAACCTATCTACATGAATCATGCAATGCTCATGAAATGCTTATGCATGCATGCAACTTGTCGGGGGCCCCCAGCGCTTCATTTATTTCTCTATTGCTCACGGTCTTCGCCTGGCTTTGTACATGGGGTTACATGCAGCCGAGGCAAGGCCTGTAGAAAAGGGTGGCTGCGGGGCAGGGCCCAACAGCCGCGCCTTACGGGTAGAACTTGCAGAGATGCTCAATATTCCAGGAGTTTTGCAATTGAATGCCATCTCCGGTCTCTAGACGGACTGCGCCAGGTCTGGTGACTCGTACTACCCGGTAAAGGCCTTCCCACTTTGGTGATAGCTTGTTTGTACCCTTGGCGGACTGAACGTGCCTAAGGACAAGGTCGCCTTCCTCAAAACACCGGGCATGAACCCTGCTGCTATGATAGCGACGCAGGGCTTGCTGATAGCGTGCAGCACGCGTAGCAGCCCGGAGACGGTTCTCCTTGAGAAGCACAGCATCGTCATGCATGTGCTGTTCCTGCGCTACTTCATCGTAGGCAAGCACTCGAGGTGACCCGTAAATGAGTTCCGTGGGGATAACTGCTTCTGCCCCATAGACTAGGGAGAAGGGAGTCTACCCGGTAGCTCGGTTTGGTGTCGTTCTGAGGGACCAAAGAACCACCGGCAGCTCATTGATCCATTGCCTGCCGTGCTTCCGCAGCTTATCGAACATTCTTGTCTTGAGTCCTCGCAGCACTTCAGTGTTCGCCCTCTCAGCTTGTCCATTGCTTCTGGGATGTGCGATAGATGCAAATGAGATCTTGCTTCCGAGGGCATGAACATATTGCATGAAGGCGCGACTCGTGAACTGGGTGCCGTTGTCGGTGATGATCCGGGCAGGGACCCCGAAGCGGCGCACCATTCCTTTCAAGAACTTGATAGCTGACTGAGCAGTCACCTTTCTCACGGCATCTACTTCCGGCCACTTTGTAAACTTGTCGATTGCAACAAACAAGACTTCAAAGCCCCCGACAGCTCGGGGGAAAGGGCCGAGGATATCGAGCCCCCAGACCAAAAACGGCCATGACAAAGGGATTGTCTGGAGTGCTTGGGCAGGCAGATGGATATTTTTGGAATGGAACTGACAGGCTTCACACTTGGTGACGAGCTCAACCACATCTTGGAGGGCTGTGGGCCAATAGAATCCTTGCCGGAATGCTTTCCCAACCAAAGCCCTTGATCCAATATAGGAGCCGCACATGCCTTTGTGTATCTCTGACAGCAGTTCCTTTCCTCCTTCCCGGCAAATACACTTCAATTTCACACCGTTGGGCCTTCTTCTGTACAGTGTGTCATCGACAAACTGATACATACTGGCCCTTCAGGCTACTCTTTCAGCTTCTTCTTGCTCTTCGGAAAGTTCTTCGGTTTGGAGGAAATGGACTATGTGCCTTACCCAAGTTGGAGCCTGAGGCTTGGCAACGAGGACTAGCGGCACCTCCTCATTCGTGGGGGCGCATCCCTTGACTGCGGGGACCAGTGGCCCGGCAGGAGGGGGCAGCCCGACAAGCGAAGGGGAGTTGTTTTCGGCAGGGTCCCTGCCAGGAGCCCCGAAAGGCTCTACTGGGAGAGGCTTACCGGAGTCCAATTTCCTCCTCTTTCGGGCCATTGTTGTCGGGGATACGGAGGGCTGAGTAAGATGGAGAACAAAAGTCCCTGGTTCCACAGGAAGCTTCTGCTCAGCGCACTTTGATAGGTGATCAGCAATGCTGTTTTCCGCACGGGGTACGTGTTCTGTTTGCAACCTGTCAAAGCTCTCCTCCAATCTTCTCACTTCCTCGACGTATGCCTCCATCAATGGGCTTTGGTAATCCTTGTTGACTTGTCTCACCATCAGTTGAGAATCTCCTCGAATGATCAGCTTCTTGATTCCCAATTCTATGGCAATTCTGAACCCGGCAAGAAGCCCTTCATATTCTGCTGTATTGTTGGTTGCCTCCTCCCGGGGAAAGTGCATCTGGACGACGTACCTCAGGTGCTCTCCAGTGGGAGCCACGAGAAGCACGCCAGCCCCTGCACCTTGTAGGGAGAAGGCACCATCGAAATACAGGATCCATTCTTGGGGCGCTTCCTTGCTGGGGATAACTGTTTCCTGTACTTCTTCATCAGGGGTTGGCGTCCATTCTGCAATAAACTCTGCCAATGCCCTGCTCTGGATCGTTGATGTGCTTTCAAACTTCAGGCCAAAGCTGGATAACTCCAATGCCCACTCCACTATCCTGCTGGTGGCCTCTAGGTTTCGAAGTATCCTTTGCAACGGGAAGCGGGTGACAACCGTGATCTCATGGGCTTGGAAGTAGTGGCGCAGTTTCCTTGAGGCCATGACAAGGCCAAAGATCAACTTTTGCACGCCATAATACCTAGATCTAGCCCCCTGCAACAGGGAGCTGACGAAGTATACTGGGCGCTGCACCACCTTCTTCCTTGCTGTGTCCTTGGGGTTGCTTCCGCTGCCGTGCTCTTCTTTGTCCTGATCCGTATCTGGCCTTGCCGGGCCGCTCTCTTCCTCTCCCCCTGGCGGGACACTTGCTGAGGTGGCTGCTTCTTCCACTTCTCGCTGTGCTACTAGGGCCACACTAACCACTTGATTAGTTGCTGCCAGATATAGCAGCAACGACTCTTGTGGTTTGGGTGCGACCAAAGTAGGCACAGAAGATAAGTAGGCCTTCAAATCCTACAGCGCTGCATCTGCTTCCGGGGTCCACTTCATGGGTCCTCCCTTCTTCAAAATCTTGAAGAACGGCAAGGCGCGCTTGGCAGACTTGGAGATGAACCTGCTAAGCGTGGCAACACATCCTGTCAAACGCCTCACATCCTTAACTGTCTGGGGTGTCTGTATCTGCTCAATAGCCTTGAGCTTATCGGGGTTGGCCTCTATCCCCCGGTGGGACACAAAGAAACCAAGTAGCTTGCCGGAGGGAACGCCAAACACACACTTCTCCGGATTCAGCTTCAAGTTGATCTTGCGCAGATTAGCAAATGTCTCTTCTAAATCCTGAATGAGGGTTGATCTGTCCTTGGTCTTGACCACAATATCATCCATATAGGCTTCAAGGTTCCTGTGCAACTGTGGTTCAAAGCCAATCTGGACTGCTCTTGCAAAAGAGGACCCGACACTCTTCAACCCGAAAGGCATGCGCACAAAGCAGTACGTGCCACATGGGGTGATGAATGAGGTCTTTTCTTTGTCTTCCTTGGACATAAAAATCTGATGGTATCCAGAGTATGCATCCAAAAAAGAGAGCAACTCACATCCTGAAGTAGAATCCACGATCTGGTCGATGCACGGCAAGGGAAATGGGTCCTTTGGGCATGCCTTGTTTAGATCCGTAAAATCTATGCAAAGCCTCCATTTTCCATTAGCCTTGCGCACAACCACTGGGTTTGCTAACCATGTTGGATGCAGTACTCCTCTGACCAAACCAGCTGCTTCAAGTTTCTTGATTTCCTCGGCAATGAACTGCTGCCGTTCCAAGGCCTGCTTCTGAACCTGGGCATGTGGGCAGACAACAAGGTGGTGCTCGACTACCTCCCTGGGAACACCGGGGATATCAGATGGTTGCCAGGCAAACACATTGACATTCGCCCGCAGGAAGGCAACGAGCGCGCTTTCCTATTTGTCATCAAGGGTGGCGCTAATAGTGAAAGTACCATCAGCGCCAGCCAGCCCTGCCGTGACCTTTTTCACTTGGGGTGGAGTAGCCTTGGATCTCTTGCTGTTGGAACTCTCTGGTGTATCATCAACGGGCACGGCACATTCAACAGAGGTACGCTTCCCGGATTCCTTGCTAGTGCCTCTGCTATGCTTCTCCATGGCGGGAACTATGGCTTCCGTGACCTCTGCCGCGACCGCGTCCCGGAACATCTTATCCATGCAAATAATTGCGTCTTTCTTGTCCGAAGGAACGGAAGTGACGCCTATCGGCCCTGGCATCTTCAAGGTGTTGTAGGCATAGTGGGATGCTGCCATGAATTTGGCCAGGGCCGGGTGCCCAAGGATCCCATTGTACGGCAGAGGAAGGTCAACCACATCAAACACAACTTTCTCAGTCCTGTAGTTCAACTCCCCTCCAAATGTCACTAGCAACGTAACCTTTCCCTTAGGACGGCTCCTACAGGGATTGACTCCTTGAAACGTGCCTGTGGCCTTAAGTTCTCCCTCTACTATTTGGAGTTTGCCGATAACCTTTGGGGAAATCAGATTCAACCCGGCCCCGCCGTCAAGCAGCATCTTTGTGACCTTGAGGTTGCGAATTGTTTGTGAGACCAACAACGGCAAGCACCCTACCGCAGTGATGCGGTCGGGGTGGTCATCTTCATCAAAGATGATGGGCGTGTGTGACCACTTGAGCGGCTTCCGAGAATCTGCCACTGGATCCATGGCATTGACTTCACGCGCCCACTGTTTAAGTTGGCGGTGAGAGGAGTGCAAAGATGCACCCCCATCAATGCACAGGGCATCAGTGGCCTTCTGGAATTCCTGCTCGCTGGTTTCCTCTTCATTCCCTCCATCACTCTCATTACCGCAATCCTCCTTCTCTCGGCCCTTGGCGGGTTTCCCTTGGTTCCGAAGAGCCTTGCCGGGGCGATTTGCTTCACCACCCCGGCCCTTCCCGCCAGTGCCATTCTGACCTTTTTCCTTATCACGCTTCTCATATTCAGCCTTCTGTCTCTTGACGAGCTGCTCAACTTGATAACACTCCTGGAGATCATGGCCCTTGGTCCGATGAATCTTACAGTACGGCCCATCACCTTTCCCAGCTTTCTCGGCAGCCGCCGCCTCCCGGCAGTCAGCGCATGCGGTAGCCTCCTTGTCGGGGGCTTCAGCCTTGGCCTTCTTGCCGGTACTAGGCGTGCCTGACCCCTCAACAGCCATCACTGTCTTATCCTTGCGCTTCTTGTTGTGCTTCTTGTTCTTCTTCTTCTTACTAATGGTTTTGTCGTCATCTTCTGAGTCGATGTCGATGCAATCTTCCTCTCCAGGAAGTTTCCTCCCCTCCTCCACCCGGGCACACTTGTCCACCAAAGTGTAGAGCTCCTTCATAGTCTTGGGCAACCGAATGTTCATCTTGGAACATATCCTGCAGTTGCGCATGTTGGATTGGAAGGCAGCTATCACGGCAGCTGGGTGGATATCTGGGATATTTCTATGGACTCGACTGAATCTCTGCAAGTATTTCCGCAAAGATTCTCCTTCTTTCTGCCGGAGAAGCTGCAAGTCGCTAGGCCGCCCTGGTTCTTGATGGCCACCCGTGAAGGCACCAATGAACTCGTGGCACAGGTCAGCCCAGGTTAAAATGGAGTTCTCCGGCAGGTGCATCAGCCAAGGCCTCACATTTGACTTGAGGGCCAAAGGGAAGTAGTTGGCGAACACCTTCTCATCTCTTCCCCCGGCAACTTGAACAACGATGGTGTAGATGCTCAAGAACTCTGCCAGGTTTAGTCTCCCATCATACTTCTCGGGTATCTCTGGCTTGAACATGTGAGTGGACGGCCAACGGACTTGCCACAGCTCACGGGTGAAGGCAGGGCACCCAACCTCGAAAGGCAGGCACCTGCCATCTTCGAGCGCGGGCTCATCAACGTCGGGGCCATCGCACCCATTGGTCTGGCGGGGGTTGTCATGGCATCGCTCGTCGATGAAGCACGCGCCTTCCCTTCGCCTGCCCTCTGGGGCACGCTGTCGGCCTTGACGCGCTCGAGGATCTAACGAGGCCATCGAGATGTCATTGGGCGCTTGGACTTGCCGCTCCTGGGTGGTTTGCCGTGGTGGGGATTGCACCATGAGGGTGGCACGTCCTGCACGACCAGCCACACGAGCCGTCGTTGCTGCCTGGGAAGGCCGTGGCGGTCCGGCCCACTGTGATCCTTCTGCCTCGGCAAAACAATCAAACGTTGGATGGTGGCTCACCACTCATCCATCTAGTCCGCCGCCGGTGGAAATCTCAGCAGCAGTTGGCCCTGCGCCATGGCTTCGGAGGCAGTACTTAGCATAGGTGATGACGATGTAGATCATAGCGTCGCTCGGCTCCTGACGTTGCTGGTGGCGACTATGCCGCGCCCTTGCTGCTGTGAACCAGCGGTTTGGACGGCATGGTGACGCGACAGAGGCGCCTGAGGGCCAGCGGCTGCATTGGGCACAGTAGCTGGGTCAGCCCGCCCCGGGGGTGGCGCGTGCCCTGTGGTCGCGCCCGCAGCGGGGGCGGCCGAAGGGTTGCGATTCGCCCCAGAGCGAGCATTACCACTACGGATGTGCCCGTTGGCGAGGAGAAGGGGTTCAGGCGGAATGATCCCTCCATCCGTACCTCGTGGAGCATGGCCGTCGGGATGTTGCTGATGCTGTCCTTCCCCGGTACCTTCCGTTCATGCTTCAGCCGTGGGGGAGGTGGCGACGGCGCCGCCTGCACCAACCACGTCCCCCGCAGCATCCACATCCTCGCAAGTCCCCGCATTCCCCGCGACGTCGGCGGTCACGGGCGGCGGAGCCTTCGAGGTGGACGGGTGATTTGCAGCTCCGGGCTTCCTCTTGGGCACCATAGTCGATGACACCGTCGATGAAGATGACGCGTAGTATACGCTCTCGGTTTCATGCAAGTGATCCCCCTCCCTGGCGCGCCAAAGATGTCTTGGGAAACCACGGCCACCTATGGGGCCATCAGCCCCTTTTGGTTCGGCGGGGGGTGTTGGGTAACGTAGCATGCAATTTCAAAAAAAATTCCTACGCTCACGCAGGATCTATCTAGGAGATGCATAGCAACGAGAGGGGGAGAGTGTGTCTACGTACCCTCGTAGACCGAAAGCGGAAGCATTTGACAACGCGGTTGATGTAGTCGAACTTCCTTCTCGTTCCGACCGATCAAGCACCGAACGTACGGCACCTCCGAGTTCTGCACATGTTCAGCTCGATGACGTCCCTCGAACTCTTGATCCAGCAAAGTGTCGAGGAAGTAGATGAGTTCCGTCAGCATGATGGTGTGGTGACGGTGATGGTGAAGTGATCCGCGCAGGGCTTCGCCTAAGCACCGCGAGAATATGACCGAGGGTATAATCTGTGGAGGGGGGCGCCGCACACGGCTAACAGTTGTTGGTGTGTTTGTTCTAGGCGCCCCCTCCCCATGTATATATAGGTGGGAGGGGGAGGGGAGCAGCCATGGGGCGCCACAAGTAGGAGGAATCCTACTTGGGGTCCTATCCCAATCCGCCTCCCCCTTCCATAATTACCGGAGGGGAAAGGAAGGAGGAGGGAGGAGGGAAGGAAGGGGGAGGCCGAATCCCTACCCTTCCTTCTCTCTTCCCCTCTTTCCTTCCCCTCAGGTGCGGCCAATATGGGGGGCGCAGCAGCCCCTGCTGGCTGATGTGTTTTCCCTCTTGGCCCATTAGGCCCATATCTTTTGCCGGGGGTGCCTGGAACCCCTTCCGGTGACCCGATATGTACCCGGTACCCTCCGGAACACTTCCGGTGTCCGAATACCATCGTCCTATATATCAATCTTTACCTCTCGACCATTTCGAGACTCCTCGTCATGTCCGTGATCTCATCCAGGACTCTGAACAACATTCGGTCACCAAATCACATAACTCATATAATACAAAATCGTCATCGAACGTTAAGCGTGCGGACCCTACGGGTTCGAGAACTATGTAGACATGACCGAGACACTTCTCCGGTCAATAACCAATAGCGGAACCTGGATGCTCATATTGGTTCCCACATATTCTACAAAGATCTTTATCGGTCGAACTGTTATGACAACATACGTTATTCCCTTTGTCCATCGGTATGTTACTTGCCCGAGATTTGATCGTCGGTATCCACATACCTAGTTCAATCTCGTTACCGGCAAGTCTCTTTACTCGTTCCGTAATACATCATCCTACAACTAGCTCATTAGTCACTTTGCTTGCAAGGCTTCTTATGATGTGCATTACCGAGAGGGCCCAGAGATACCTCTCCGATACTCGGAGTGACAAATCCTAATCTCGATCTATGCCAACCCAACAAACACCTTCGGAGATACCTGTAGAGCATCTTTATAATCACCCAGTTACGTTGTGATGTTTGATAGCACACAAGGTATTCCTCCGGTATTCGGGAGTTGCATAATCTCATAGTCGAAGGAATATGCATTTGTCATGAAGAAAGAAGAAGCAATAAAACTGAATGATCATTATGCTAAGCTAACGGATGGGTCTTGTCCATCACATCATTCTCCTAGTGATGTGATCCCATTCATCAAATGACAACACATGTCTATGGTTAGGAAACTTAACCATCTTTGATTAACGAGCTAGTCTAGCAGAGGCTTACTAGGGACATGGTGTTTTGTCTATGTATCCACACATGTATCAAGTTTCCGGTTATTACAATTCTAGCATGAATAATAAACATTTATCATGATATAAGGAAATATAAAATAACAACTTTATTATTGCCTCTAGGGCATATTTCCTTCAGTCTCCCACTTGCACTAGAGTCAATAATCTATTTCACATCACCATGTGATTAACACCCATAGTTCACATCGCCATGTGACCAACACCCAAAGAGTTTACTAGAGTCAATAATCTAGTTCACATCTCCATGTGATTAACACCCAAATAGTACTAAGGTGTGATCATGTTTTGCTTGTGAGAGAAGTTTAGTCAACGGGTCTGCCACATTCAGATCCGTATGTATTTTGCAAATTTCTATGTCTACAATGCTCTGCATGCAGCTACTCTAGCTAATTGCTCCCACTTTCAAAATGTATCCAGATTGAGACTCAGAGTCATCCGGATTGGTGTCAAAGCTTGCATTGACGTAACCCTTTACGACGAACTCTTTATCACCTCCATAACCGAGAAACATTTCCTTAGTCCTCTCAGGCAACTAAGGATAATTTTGACCGCTGTCCAGTGATCTACTCCTGGATCACTATTGTACCCCCTTGCCAAACTCATGGCAAGGTACACAATAGGTCTGGTACACCGCATGGCATACTTTATAGAACCTATGGCTAAGGCATAGGGAATGACTTTCATTCTCTCTCTATCTTCTGCCGTGGTCGGGCTTTGAGTCTTACTCAACTTCACACCTTGTAACACAGGCAAGAACCCTTTCTTTGACTGATCCATTTTGAACTTCTTCAAAACTTTGTCAAGGTATGTGCTTTGTGAAAGTCCTATTAAGTGTCTTGATCTATCTCTATAGATCTTGATGCCCAATATATAAGCAGCTTTACCGAGGTCTTTCATTGAAAAAGTCTTATTCAAGTATCCTTTTATGCTATCCAGAAATTCTATATCATTTCCAATCAACAATATGTCATCTACATATAATATCAGAAATGCTACAGAGCTCCCACTCACTTTATTGTAAATACAGGCTTCACCGTAAGTCTGTATAAAACCATATGCTTTGATCACCTTATCAAAGCATATATTCCAACTCCGAGATGCTTGCACCAGTCCATAGATGGATTGCTGGAGCTGGCTCACTTTGTCAGCACCTTTATGATCGACAAAACCTTCCGGTTGCATCATATACAACTCTTCTTTAAGATATCCATTAAGGAATGCAGTTTTTGATGTCCATTTGCCATATTTCATAAGCATAAAATGTGGCAATTGCTAACATGATTCAGACAGACTTAATTATCGCTACGGGTGAGAAAGTCTCATCATAGTCAACTCCTTGAACTTGTCAAAAACCTTTTGCGACAAGTCAAGCTTTGTAGATAGTGACATTACTATCAGCGTCGGTCTTGTTCTTGAAGATCCATTTATTCTCAATAGCTTGCCGATCATCGGGCAAGTCTACCAAAGTCCACACTTTGTTCTCATACATGGATCCTATATCAGATTTCATGGCCTCAAGCCATCTGTCGGAATCTGGGCTCATCATAGCTTCTTCATAGTTCGTAGGTTCGCCATGGACTTATAACATGACTTCCAAGACATGATTACCATACCACTCTAGTGCGGAACGTGTTCTGGTCGACCTACGAAGTTCTGTAGTAACTTGATCTAAAGTTTCATGATCATCATCATTAGCTTCCTCTCTGGTTGGTGTAGGCATCACGGGAACTATTTTCTTGTGATGTGCTGCTCTCCAATTCGAGAGAAGGTACGATTATCTCAACAAGTTCTACTTTTCTCCCACTCACTTCTTTCGAGAGAAACTCCTTCTCTAGAAAGGACCCATTCTTAGCAACAAATATCTTGCCTTCGGATCTGTGGTAGAAGGTGTACCCAATTGTTTCCTTAGGGTATCCTATGAAGACGCACTTCTCCGATTTTACGTTCGAGCTTATCAGGCTGAAGCCTTTTGACATAAGCATCGCATCCCCAAACTTTAAGAAACGACAGCTTAGGTTTCTTGCCAAACCATAGTTCATACGGTGTCGTCTCAACGGATTTAGACGGTGCCCACTTTAACGTGAATGCGGTTGTCTCTAATGCATAACCCCAAAAATGATAGTGGTAAATCGGTAAGAGACATCATAGAATGCACCATATCCAATAAAGTACGGTTACGATGTTTGGACACACCATTACGCTGTGGTGTTCCAGGTGGCGTGAGTTGTGAAACTATTCCACATTGTTTTAAATGAAGGCCAAACTCGTAACTCAAATATTCGCCTCCGCGATCAGATCGTAGAAACTTTATTTTCTTGTTACGATGATTCTCCACTTCACTCTGAAATTCTTTGAACTTTTCAAATGTTTCAGATTTGTGTTTCATTAAGTAGATATACCCATACCTACTCAAATCATCTGTGAAGGTCAGAAAATAACGATACCCGCCGCGTGCTTCAACACTCATAGGACCGCATACATCGGTATGTATTATTTCCAATAAGTCATTAGCTCGCTCTATTCTTCCGGAGAATGGAGTTTTAGTCATCTTGCCCATGAGGCATGGTTCGCAAGTATCAAATGATTCATAATCAAGTGATTCCAAAAGTCCATCCGCATGGAGTTTCTTCATGCGCTTTACACCAATATGACCTAAACGGCAGTGCCACAAGTATGTTACACTATCATTATCAACTTTGCATCTTTTGGCATCAATATTATGAATATGTGTATCACTACGATCGAGATTCATTAAACCATTTACATTGGGTATATGACCATAGAATGTTTTATTCATGTAAACAGAACAACAATTATTCTCTGACTTAAATGAATAACCGTATCGCAATAAACATGATCCAATCATATTCATGCTCAATGCAAACACCAAATAACATTTATTTAGGTCCAACACTAATCCCGAAGGTAGAGGGAAAGTGCGATGGTGATCTTATCAACCTTGGAATCACTTCCAACACACATCGTCACCTCGTCCTTAACTAGTCTCTATTCGTTTTGCAACTCCTATTTCGAGTTACTAATCTTAGCAACTGAACCAGTATCAAACACCCAGGGGCTACAATGAACACTAGTAAAGAACACATCAATAACATGTATATCAAATATACCTTTGTTCACTTTGCCATCCTTCTTATCCGCCAAATATTTGGGGCAGTTCTGCTTCCAGTGACCATTTCCTTTGCAGTAGAAGCACTCAGTTTCAGGCTTGGGTATAACTTTGGGTTTCTTCATGGGAGCGGCAACTTCCTTGCCATTCTTCTTGAAGTTCCCTTTCTTTCCCTTGCCCTTTTTCTTTAAACTAGTGGTCTTGTTAACCATCAACACTTGATGCTCTTTCTTGATTTCTACCTTCGCCTATTTCAGCATCGCGAAGAGCTCGGGAATCGTTTTCATCATCCCTTGCATATTATAGTTCATCATGAAGTTCTAGTAGCTTGGTGATAGTGACTAGAGAACTCTGTCAACCACTCTCTTATATGGAAGATTAACTCCCACTTGATTCAAGCCATTGTAGTACCCAGACATTCTGAGCACATGCTCACTGGCTGAGCTATTCTCCTCCATCTTGTAGGTAAAGTACTTGTCAGAGGTCTTATACCTCTCGACATGGGCTTGAGTCTGAAATACCAATTTCAGCTCGTGGAACATCTCATATGCTCCATGGCGTTCAAAACATTTTTGAAGTCCCGGTTCTAAGCCGTAAAGCATGGTGCACTAAACTATCAAGTAGTCATCATACCGAGCTTGCCAAACATTCATAACGTCTGCATCTGCTCCTGCAATAGGTCTGTCACCTAGCGGTGCATCAAGGACATAATTCTTCTGTGCAGCAATGAGGATAATCCTCAGATCACGGACCCAGTCCGCAACATTGCTACTATCTTCTTTCAAGTTAGTTTTCTCTAGGAACATATCAAAAAAGGGGAGCTATACGCAAGCTATTGATCTCCAACATAGATATGCAAAAACTATCAAGACTAAGTTCATGATAAATTAAATTCAATTAATCAAATTACTTAAGAACTCCCACTTAAATAGACATCTCTCAAGTCATCTAAGTGATACGTGATCCAAATCAACTAACCTATGTCCGATCATCACGTGAGATGGGGTAGTCATCAATGGTGAACATCTCTATGTTGATCATATCTACTATATGATTCACGTTCAATCTTTCAATCTCTAGTGTTCCGAGGCCATGTCTGTACATGCTAGGCTCGTCAAGTTTAACCCAAGTATTCTGCATGTGCAAAACTATCTTGCACCCGTTGTATTTGAACGTAGAGTCTATCACACCCGATCATCACGTGGTGTCTCAACACGATGAACTGTCGCAACGGTGCATACTCAGGGAGAACACTTATACCTTGAAATTTAGTGAAGGGATCATCTTATAATGCTACCGCTGTACTAAGCAAAATAAGATGCATAAAAGATAAACATCACATGCAATCAAAATATGTGACATGATATGGCCATCATCATCTCGTGCTTTTGATCTCCATCTCCAAAGCATCGTCATGATCTCCATCATCACCGGCTCGACACCTTGATCTCCATCGTTGCGTCGTGGTCGTCTTGCCAACTATTGCTTCTACAACTATCGCTAACGCACAGTGATAAAGTAAAGCAATTACATGGCGTTTGCATTTCATACAATAAAGCGACAACCATAAGGCTCCTGCCAGTTGCCAATAACTTTTACAAAACATGATCATCTCATACAACAACGTATATCACATCATGTCTTGACCATATCACATCACAACATGCCCTGCAAAAACAAGTTAGACATCCTCTACTTTGTTGTTGCAAGTTTTACGTGGCTACTACGGGCTTCTAGCAAGAACCGTTCTTACCTAAGCATCAAAACCACAACGGTGATTTATCAAGTTTGCTGTTTTAACCTTCAACAAGGACCAGCCGCAGTCAAATTCGATTCAACTAAAGTAGGAGAAACAGACACCCGCCAGCCACCTTTATGCAAAACTAGTTGCATGTCTATCGGTGGAACCGGTCTCATGAACGTGGTCATGCAAGGTTGGTCCGGGCCACTTCATCCAACAATACCACCGAATCAAAATAAGGCATTGGTGGTAGGCAGTATGATGATCACCGCCCACAACTCTTTGTGTTCTACTCGTGCATATCATCTACGCATAGACCTGGCGCGGATGCCACTGTTGGGTAACGTAGCATGCAATTTCAAAAAAAAATCCTACGCTCACGCAGGATCTATCTAGGAGATGCATAGCAATGAGAGGGGGAGAGTGTGTCTACGTACCCTCGTAGACCGAAAGTGGAAGCGTTTGACAACGCGGTTGATGTAGTCGAACTTCTTCTCGTTCCGACCGATCAAGCACCGAACGTACGACACCTCCAAGTTCTGCACACGTTCAGCTCGATGACGTCCCTCGAACTCTTGATCCAGCAAAGCGTCGAGGAAGTAGATGAGTTCCGTCAGCACGACGGCGTGGTGACGGTGATGGTGAAGTGATCCGCGCAGGGCTTCGCCTAAGCACCGCGAGAATATGACCGAGGGTATAATCTGTGGAGGGGGGCGCCGCACACGGCTAACATTTGTTGGTGTGTTTGTTCTAGGCGCCCCCTCCCCATGTATATATAGGTGGGAGGGGGAGGGGAGCAGCCATGGGGCGCCCCAAGTAGGAGGAATCCTACTTGGGGTCCTATCCCAATTCGCCCCCCCTTCCATAATTACCGGAGGGGAAAGGAAGGAGGAGGGAGGAGGGAAGGAAGGGGGAGGCCGAATCCCTCCCATTCCTTCTCTCTTCCCCTCTTTCCTTCCCCTCAGGTGCGGCCCATATGGGGGGCGCAGCAGCCCCTGCTGGCTCCTGTGTTTCCCCTCTTGGCCCATTAGGCCCATATCTTTTGCCGGGGGTGCCCGGAACCCCTTCCGGTGACCCGATATGTATCCGGTACCCTTCGGAACACTTCCGGTGTCCGAATACCATCATCCTATATATCAATCTTTACCTCTCGACCATTTCGAGACTCCTCGTCATGTCCGTGATCTCATCCGGGACTCCGAACAACATTCGGTCACCAAATCACATAACTCATATAATACAAAATCGTCATCGAACGTTAAGCGTGCGGACCCTACGAGTTCGAGAACTATGTAGACATGACCGAGACACTTCTCCGGTCAATAACCAATAGCGGAACCTGGATGCTCATATTGGTTCCAACATATTCTACGAAGATCTTTATCGGTCAAACCGTTATGACAACATACGTTATTCCCTTTGTCCATCGGTATGTTACTTGCCCGTGATTCGATCATCGGTATCCACATACCTAGTTCACTCTCATTACCGGCAAGTCTCTTTACTCATTCCGTAATACATCATCCTACAACTAACTCATTAGTCACTTTGCTTGCAAGGCCTCTTATGATGTGCATTACCGAGAGGGCCCAGAGATACCGATCCGATACTCGGAGTGACAAATCCTAATCTCGATCTATGCCAACCCAACAAACACCTTCAGAGATACCTGTAGAGCATCTTTATAATCACCCAGTTACGTTGTGACATTTGATAGCACACAAGGTATTCCTCCGGTATCCGGGAGTTGCATAATCTCATAGTCGAAGGAATATGCATTTGTCATGAAGAAAGCAGTAGCAATAAAACTGAACGATCATTATGCTAAGCTAACGGATGGGTCTTGTCCATCACATCATTCTCCTAATGATGTGATCCTGTTCATCAAATGACAACACATGTCTATGGTTAGGAAACTTAACCATCTTTGATTAACGAGCTAGTCTAGTAGAGGCTTACTAGGGACACGGTGTTTTGTCTATGTATCCACACATGTATCAAGTTTCCGGTTAATACCATTCTAGCATGAATAATAAACATTTATCATGATATAAGGAAATATAAAATAAAAACTTTATTATTGCCTCTAGGGCATATTTCCTTCAGGGGGATGGACACATTGCACAAAGAGCGGAGAAGCGTCGCGCAACACGGCAAAGATCACACGGGCAGTTTTACCCAGGTTCTGGCCGCCGCGAGGCGTATAACCCTACTCCTGCTTTGGTGGATTGATGGTGGATAATGGTGGTGGAACGTAGCACACTCGCCCGGCAAGGTTGCTCTGGGGGCGAGAGTGGCTACGCGCGTATGGATATGCGAGGATCCAACCCTTTCTACGGTCGCCATGGGCCTCCTTTTATAGATAAAGGGGTCACCATAGTGGCAAATCAGTCTTTGCGTACTGATCAGATAGCTAACAGTGCTATCATATCTAACTTTGCAGGCTGACAGAGCGCATTAAATGTGCCGCTCTGTGTCACATCACAGCTCACCCGGCAAGCCCTGCCGGGCTGTTTTGCCAGCTTCGCGCCTGCTTGCTTGACACGTCCCAGGACGGGTGTCATATGATGGTGTTTGCTGTAGGAAGTGGCTGCCATGTGGTAGAAAGCAACCACTTAGTCACCTTGGAGCTTGACCCCGCTTCGATTACTGACTTGTGTCACTTGTGAGGTGGAGCGGTGGAGTGGCTTGCCTCCGCCAGCCCTGGCAGGCCTGCCGGTACGATCTGGGAGCTTGCTTCCGGGGCAAAACCCAACCTTGCCAGGCTCGCCTGCCCGGCGAGGTAGGCCCTTCCCTTAACGATGCCTCGTTCCTCTGGCTTGCCTTGGCCTTCTCGACTTGCTCTTGGATCCTTCAAAGGAATTGATCCTCCTTGCTTGGTATGATCTTGGTCTTGTAATCTTGTCTCTGGCCTGTGCACAGTCCGTGCAATGGACCCAGGGTTTGTTGCACCGACTGACCCCATGGAGGATGGAAAGCAAAGTTCTTGGCATATCGAGGATGAATCATTTTGTAATTGAACCACTTCTGTACCCAGTGACGTTGAATCTTTTGTAGATACCTTCTTTTCTCTGTTGAATTTTCTCCTGGAATAGTGTTGTATTTGTCATGAGATATATACTGAGCTGAATTTATGAAAGGTTGCCTGCCACCTTTCTTTTTCTTTGGTGCATCCGCTTCTTGCTCGTTTTCATTCAGTTCGGATCTCTTCCTTTTGCTGGATGACAGGCCTACCGTTGGGCCCTTGGCATTTGGAGCTTTGGATTCATCAGATGTTCCCATGAAAACCTCATCTTCATCGGCCATACTGTGTGGTCTAACAGAATCCTCAACTGACTGCATATACCTGAGAATGAGAGTAGATACGAGGGAAAATGGGGATAGGGTTACAAATGCTCACAACAAATATTTTTTCGAACAGAAACATTTTGAAGAAGAAAGAGACGTAGACTTTGAGAAATGTTTCGAATGAAGGAAACATATAGAACAAGCTAGTAGGTCCGACGAATATACTAGACAGCGCACTAGGCATTTCATTCAAGCAAACCATGACTCAAACCCTAGATCTGAAGAGATATGGATGCGAGGGATAACTACAAACCACAACCACACTAGTAAGGGTAAAACCTAGATCTAGGATATGCGGTAAAATCAGAAGAAAATAACCGCTGACAAACTCAAATCGTGAAGAATGGAGGTCTGAGTTTGAACCACACGTACCCTAGCTCGGTGACGTGCAGCAGCTACGGCAGCGCGAGAAGGAGGATGTCCCGCGGCGGCGAGGAAGGACTCCGGTGACCACTTTCCGGCAGTGAAGCGGCGAAGAGGTCGTCGACGTCGAGCTCAAGGTGGAGCGCTGCGGCGAGGGTTTCGGCAGAGAGGAGGCGAGGAGAAAGAAAGTGAACTAGAAGAAAGGAGAGCGGTGCAGTTTTTATATGCGAATGGAAATAACCGCACGCAGTGGATTTTGATCGAACGACCACTAAACAGGGACGCTTGCGATTCAACGGACAAGATGGAATGGCAGTTGGTGTATAGCACGTGGCAACTGTCATAAAAGAACGTGGTCCTGACTTGGGCGGTAAAACCCAAATTTTGGATAGCTTTCGCCAAAACAGATTAATGTTCGGACCGAATCTTAATCGTGGTCAAGGACACCAGATAAAGTTTCGTTCCAGATAAAAATGAGCATTTGTAACGGAACAACATAGACTGGAAGAGATAGAGCAGAGGGAAAAACAGGGTCCTAGGAATTCCACTCAGGCAGATAAACACAAACACTCAAGCAAATAGCTATGAGGGAAATGCGTTCGGACAAAAACCAAAACTTTCGATCGCAAAGAAAACCAACGAAAGAAAATTGTGGTGGCGCAACCCACCGTATAAGAACTGTGTGACCCCGAGCATCGCACAATTATCGTGGCACCCGGTTAGTCTAGTTCTTCGTTAATGTATTCACTCTCAGAAAGAAAATTTCACTTTGTTGAAATTTTCAAACTCTTCGAGTGTTATGCACCCATTTCTTCAAAGATGTGAAAGTGTTAGCATGGGTGCCGAGTCCAGCTTACTGCACGTTTGCGAAGTCTAGGATATTTAGCTCACACCGTAACTCACAAAATCTTTTCTCATCGAGAGGCTTGGTGAAAATATCAGCAAGATTGTCTTCGGTCTTGACGTGATTGATGACAATATCCTCTCGAGAAACATGATCACAAATGAAATGGTGTCTGATGGCAACATGCTTCGTGTGAGAATGCTGTAACACCCCGAGAATTATGCTACAGTAAACCCCTCCCTAATGGTGGCCATGTCATCGTGATTACCATGCAAATTGCCACTTGTCCAAAAATCAAAGCCAAATTCAAATTTAAACTACGAGTGAAATTATTATTTATTTTAACGGTAAAACGAAAATGTTCGTTGGGTTTAAAATATTCATTAACTATTCTCATGTATGAACCCACCTCTTTTGAATATTTAAAGTGGCCATAACCATTTTTAAAAACTAGAGCAACAACACCTAAGAGACCCATTTAAATTCAAGTACAATTTAATTGGACTCAAATCGGCTCCAAACTTTTTGTGCCTCTCCAAAATAATGGCTACTATTTATATGACAAGTTTCATGTTAAACAAAATTCATTTGGAGCTAAAACAAAATGCAAAACAGGAGCAAAGGCAAAACAGTAAAGTACATTAAAAAAAACCTATCACTGTGCCTCTGGGCCTTAAGGTAATAGTTTTGGCCCAACCCATCCCCAATCCTCTACTACCAGCTACAGGAGCAGGCAGGGCAGTCGTGGCGCCATCTCCATGGCCGGCGCCACACGTCGAGCATCCCCGGCTCCCCTGCCTTATATAGCCGCGCCGAGCCCTCCCCGCTCGCCCTAACGCCGCCCACTTCTCTCCCTCCCGCGCCGTTGCTCTCCTCCCCGCCCGCGTCCGAGCTCAACCGAACCCCATCGTCGCCGCCGCCTCGTCGTTGCCGTGACCACTGGCCAGCCCTCGCCGTCGTGAGACGCCCAGGAGGACCGCCGTCGTCGTCCACATCAGCCCCGCCCTTCGACTCGAGCCTGGGAGCTCTCTGCCTTCGCCATCGATGTGGTCTTCAACCTCCGGCCACCGCGACGCCATCGACGAATTCGTCGCTTTCACTGCGTCCGCGGCCTCCCCGACCTCGCCTTTGAGCTCGAAGTGAGCTCCTCTCTCAATCCCCCTGCTTTTTCCCTTCGATTTGTTGCCGTATGCGTCACCCCATGAGGACCAGTCGCCATGGCCGGAGTTGGCCCGTCCGTGCCCCTAGTCGCGCCCTCGCGCGTGCCCGCGCGCCTTCGCACCCGCCCGCCTGCGCTTGGCCTCGCCCCCGTGCGTGCTCCCGCACGCCCCCTAGTCGCCCTGCCCCTGCATGCCTGAGCTCCGGCCCTGCACAACGCGCGCCCGTGCCCAGCCGCGTTGTCCCCGTTCGCTGCTGCTCGCACTCTGCTGCTGTTCTTGCTTCCTACTGCTGTTGTATCTGCTAGTTGTCGCTGCTGCTGCTCCGTGCTTATACCACTGCTAGCACTACTAGGTTGCTGGTGCTACTGCAGCCTGCTACCTCTGGCTGCGGCTGCTACTGGCCATGGCCGGCCATGGCTGAGTGTGCTATGTGGTGAGTGTGCGTGTGAGTTATGTGTGTGTGTGGGGGCTGTATGTGTGTGGTGTGTGTGGCCGGCTATGCAACAGCCGTGTGTGGCCGGCCCTTGTTTAACCAGTATAGCTTAGGAATAAAATTAGTGTTAAGTTAGTCTAATAGTAGATGACATGTGGACCCACTGTTAGTTTAAAGAAAAAGCAATTTTAGAAAGAATGTCTAAGTCAATGACATGTGGCCCCCTACACTATTCATTTGTTGACCAGTCAATTGTTGACAGGGTCAACCCAGCCCCACTGTCATGCACTGCGGCTACAATAGCACTAGGTGACAGAAGTATTTTACTGTTTAATTTCGAAATATGAATAAATTCCAGAAAATATAATAAACTTCGGAAATTCATATAAATAATCCGTAACTCGGGTGAAAATACTTTGTACATGAAAGTTGCTCAGAACGACGAGACGAATCCGAATACGCGGTCCGTTCGTCCGCCACACGTCCCTAACTATCCGAACATGCAACCGTTCCCCTCTTTTCGTCTGTCCGAAAAGCCGGACACTGGGAATACTTTCCCGGACGTTTTTCCCCTTCGCCGGGATTACCTAGCACTACGATAGAACACCGCTAGCTCTGCTTATTGACATGTCATGCACTTGATTGCTTTGTATTTACTGTTTCTTCCCCCTCTTCTCTCTTGTCAGACCCCGACGTCGTCCCCGAGACCGACGCAGCTTCGGAGACCGAAGACACCATTGACGACCTTGCCCTTGCCGCCAAGCAACCAGGCAAGCCCCCCCCTTTTGAGCATACCGATATCGCCCATTCTATTTTCTCATGCTTGCATTAGAATTGCTGCTGCTACTGCTTTACCTATTCTGATGCATAGCCTGTTTATTGTAACCTGCTGTTGATAATTACCTGCATAACCTAGACTGCTTAGTTTAGGCTGGGTAGAGACCTATCAGTGACCCCACTTATCCCGATTGCCCCGCTGGATTATCCGAAGACCCGCTCAACGGGATTGAAGACCAGGCCTCGACACCGCACATCACCCCCCTAGTTGTAACGACACTGCAGCGTTACTATCGAGTGCCGAGGGTGATACCTCGTGTAGCACTTCTGATGTTAACTCTGTAGAGTAGCTATTCGGTCGTGGTCATCGAGGGTGATTCCTCCTTCACCGCTTTCGATAACGACGCCGTCGTACAACACCTCAAGTGTGAACCCAGCGTGGGTGATTCCTCCGAGTTCACCTTGATGGATACATCGAGTAGGAATCCAACGACGGTGATACCTTGGATTCCCCTGATGTTATGGACACACGGATACTTGGACTGTACTATTGTTACTTGGAAAGGCGAGTCGACCCTGAGGGGTACCCGTGTGTGATGTGAAGATGGGTGCCTGTGTGGTGCCCGAGTGAGAATATGAGGCGTGGCCGGGCATTCTTGGCCCTTGCCGCAAGTCCTCGAGACGGGGCGACGGGGTCACATCTTTTGTGAGTCTCTGCTCGTTACCGCAAGCCCAAGGTACTAACGATTTGGATATTTGATCCGAGCAGGCCTCTGGCCTGATAGCACTAACCATCACGTGGGCATAGTATGGGCGTTCTGCATCGTATGCATCAGCCAAAAGCTCTGTCAGACGTCTAGTTCAGCATGGCGGCACAGACGGACCGGCGCCTTCCTGTAGTGTTCGTGCCTGGCTTCACCATGTGCGCAACGACCTGGAGGGCGAGGGGCGATGGCCAGGACCCCCTTGCGCTTAGGATGTAGACCGGCGGGGACCTCTCTGCTGAGCTGTAGGTAGGGTTGCGGTGTGTCGTTTGGCCGATGCCGGGCAGGACCCAGAAAGTGTGTTCGGCCGGAGTTAAGCGAGCGTGGTGGGTAAGTTGGTGCACCCCTGCAGGGAAGAAAACTACTATCGATAGCCGGTCCTACGGTAACGGACACTCGGAGTTGTATCCTGATTGATACAATTAGAACTGGATACTTGGATACTATGGCTCTGGGATTGCTTCTCGCAGGGAGTCGAGAAGGGATCTCCGGACGAGGTTGATGACTGTATGGCTCTGGGATTGCTTTCTCGCAGGGAGTCAAGAAAGGATCTCTGGGTGAGGTTGAGACTTAATGATACTGCTACATTATATTGTATTGTCCTATTCTCTTCTATTGCTGCAAGACCGCTGAAGATGCTTGTCTTCGATAGGACTAGGCCTTCTCTCTATTCTGGCATTTCTGCAGCCCAGTCCACATATATAGCCTCACCTTGAAAATGTTGCATATGCAGTGTAGATCCTTGCTTGCTGAGTACTTTTGAGTACTCACGGTTGCTTTGTTTTCCTTTTCTCCTCATATCAGTTTGTCGCGACCAGAGGACGGAGACCCCTGAGACAGATGCCCCGTCGATCGACTACTACTACTACCCAGAGGATGGATACTACTTCGAGCTTGCCATCGGACAGGAGTAGGATCGGAGGGTCCCAGCCAGGAGGCCTGCGCCTTTCGATCGTAGTGTTTTCTTTTGCCCCGCCTTTCTAAAGGCCTTTCTGTTTCTCTTTTATATCTGTACTCAGATATCTGATGCTTCCGCTGACGCTTGTACGCAAGCTTATGTATTCAAGCCCTCGAGGCCCCTGGCTTGTAATATAAAGCTTGTATGACTTTATTTATGTTTTAGAGTTATGTTGTGATATCTTCCCGTGAGTCCTTATGCTTGATCATGTGCATTTGCGTGTATGATTAGTGCACGATCGAGTCGGGGGCGTCACAAATGCTGCACAGGATTATGTGCAATTTTGATGGCACTCTCATTGTCACAATATAGAGGAATGTGCTTGACCTTGATGCCATAATCCTTCAGTGTCTGCTTCATCCACAATAACTGAGTGCAACAAGCGCCAGCAGCAATATATTCGGCCTCAGCCGTGGAAAGAGATACACAATTCTGCTTCCTTGACGACCAACAGACCAATGATCAACAGAGGAAATGGCATGTCCCCGAAGTAGATTTCCTATCAACCAAGTCACCAGCCCAATCCGAGTCTGAATATCCAACGAGATCAAACTGTGCTCCCTTAGTATACCATAAACCTAAGGTGGGTGTGTCAGCGAAATATCTTAGAATGCGCTTGACCGCTTGGTGATGCGATTCTTTCGGTGCAGCTTGATAGCGGGCACACATGCAAACACTTAACATAATATCAGGTCTGGATGCACATAGATAGAGAAGAGAACCAATCATAGAACGATAGGCCTTCTAATCGTAATCCTTACCATACACATCTGCATCCAGCTTACCATTCATGGACATAGGGGTTTTATAGCCCTTCATTTTGGAATCTTGCATTTTGAACTTCTTCAGGCATTCTTTCAGATATTTCTCCTGAGAAATGAAAATTCCATTTGCCTATTGACAAATTTGCAGCCCGAGAAAGAACTTGAGTTCACCCATCATAGACATTTGATATTTATCGGACATCATTTTCCCGAAATCTAAGCTGCAAGCATTGTTAGTAAAGCCAAAGATAATATCATCCACATAGATTTTGTGACGCCCCCGACTCAATCGTGCACTAATCATACACGCAAACATGCACGATCAAGCACAGGGACTCACGGGAAGATACCACAACACAACTCTAACACAAATGAACAGAGATCCACGAATATTACAGACCAGGGATCACGAGGATCCGAATACATAAGTCAGTCATACAAATAATATCTGGGTACAGACATAGTTAGACAAGTTTGCCTTAAGAAGGCTAGCACAAACAATGACTCTAGATCGAAAGGCGTAGGCCTCCTGCCTGGGAGCCTCTGATCCTACTCCTGGTCGGCTGGCTCGATCCAGTAGTAAGTACCGTCTGGACCCATCTGGTAGTAAGCTCCTGCGGGGACATCTGGCTCCTGGGCTCCATCGTCTGTTGTATCATCAAGTAGGGGAATATAGGGAAAAAGAGGAAGCAAAGCAACCATGAGTACTCATCCGAAGTACTCAGCAAGCAAGGATCTACACTACATATGCAACATTATCAAAGAAAGGCTGTATATGTGGACTAGGCTGCAGAAATGCCAGAATAGAGAGAAGGCCTAGTCCTATCAAAGACTAGCATCTTCAAACGTCTTCACGAAGCCACCATCTTGCAGCAATAGAAGAGAGTAGAATAGCATTTTATTAAGCAAACATGTTCAAGTAAAGCCTAGAGATCCTTCCTCGACTCCCTGCGAGAAAGCGATCCCAAAGCTTCAATTAATTAAACAAGTATCCAGTTCAAGTAGTAGATCGGGATAAACAAACTGAGCGTCCTTTACCGTAGGACCGGCTATCGATAGATTATTCTTCCCTGCAGGGGTGCACTACTGGTACCCAACACGCTCAATCAACTCTGGCCGGACACCCTTGCTGGGTAATTCCCGGCCTCGGAAGATCAACATGAAGCAGCGCCCTACCTAGGCTCAGCAGAGAGGTCAGCACGCCGGACTAACATATGCACCCAGAGGTCTTGGGCCATCGCCCTGGTCACCCTGCGCGTTGCATGACTAGCCGGGGTGCAGGTGCGACACTGAACTCGTCAGTGAAGTATCCAGCCCATTCCCGACAATCAGCCCGCACGGTGAACCGTGACGTCTGAAGAGCTTTCGGGAGAAACGTACGACGTAGAGGGCCCCATAAACCATAATCCCGCGTGGTGGTAGTGCGTATAGGGCACGTCGACCCACTCAGATCAAATACCCAAATCTGATAGGCTGATTTAGTAACACGCGGAGACAATCAGAGTTTCTGAAGCTCCGCCACAATATCACACTCGATTGCCTTTCCGGCACACCCGACATCATAGATCCCCTGCGGGTACCCACCAGGGTCGACCCGCCTGTAACAAAGGTCAAAGTAACCGTGTGGTCATAACATCAAGGGGGAAACCCCGAGGAATCACCCTCGGTGGATTCCACTCGATGAAATCATCAGGATGAACGTATGAGGCATCACCTCGAGGTTCACACTGAGGGGTTGCACGACAGAGTCGTATCGGAAGTGGAGAAGGAGGAATCACCCTCGGTGACCATGACCGAACAGCTACACTGCAGAGTATTCATCAGGAGTGTGTTACGAGGTATCACCCTCGGCACTCGATAGTTACTATGCAGAGTCGTACAACTAAGGGGGTGAAGTGATGTGTCGGTCTTTGGTCGACGATCACATTGATCGAGTCATCGATGATCAAGCAGGGGCAACAAGGGTAAGGTGGTGGGGGTCACTGATGGTTCACTACCAACCTATACTAAGCAGTTTAACATAGGCAGGTAAGGTAACAATAAACATGTTACAAAAGCAGGCTATGCATCAGAATAGGAGCAAACATTAACAGTAGTAAAATCTAATGCAAGCAGGAGAAATGGAATGGGCGATATCTGGATGCTCAAGGGGGGGGGCTTGCCTGGTTGCTCTGGCAAGAAAGAGGGGTCGTCAACGGGCTGCTCATCTGGAACGTAGTCGTACTCAGCTGCAACGGCGTCGGTCTCGGCGTCTATTGAGAGAGAATGAGGGGGAGAGAAACAATAAATTCACGGCAAAAATGCAAACAATATGTATGACATGCCTAAATGATATGCAGAGGTGTTCTACTGCCTAACTAAATGATTTAGTTAATTTAGGAATTTATTTGGATTTATTTTTTTAAAGTTGAGCACTATTCATTTACTGAAACTGGTCTAAAAGTTCCATGTTCAGGTAGCTAGGGGCATCTGACAGGAATACGGAGGGCGTATTCAGATTCGTATCGTCGTTCTGAGCAAGTTTCATGTAAAAGTATTTTCATCTGAGCTACGGTTTATTTTATATTAAATTTTAAAGATTTAATCAATTCTGAAATTACTATTAATTAAATTAATTTGAAAATACAATTATGACATCAGCATGACATCAGCAGTTAACTGTACTGTTGACTGGGTCAACCTGACATGTGGGTCCCGGTTGTCACTGACTGTTTAGGTTAATTAGGGTTTAATTAAACTAATTACAGATTAATTAGCCTATTAAACTAATTAGTTTAATTAAACAAAATTAATTAAGTTAATTAATTGTTTTTATTTATTTATTTACTTAATTGTTTTTTTTTCTGGGCTAGGCCCACCTGTCATTGGCACATGGGGGCGGTACCCAGCTGTCATAGGCCCCAGGGCCTTAACGGACACACGGGCACGGGCGAGCGGGCGCGGCTGCGGGCGAAGCCGCAGCCCGCCCAGTAGCGCAGCGTGGCTGGAGCGGGGCCGAGCGGCGCGGCGTATATAGCCGGCCGGCGCGGGCGACGGTCGGTGGCGGCGGCAAGGGGCGGACTTGGGCGACACCACAGGAGGGAAGGCGGAGCGGCGGGCGGTGGCGGCCGCGGTAGGTGAAGCAGGGGCAGTGGGGGCGGCAGGGCGGAACGGGCGGCGACAGGCGAGGCCTGGCAGCAGTAGGACGCGGCCGGATGGCGCGGGTCACGCGCGCGGGGGCGCGCGGGAGCGCGTGGGCGCGCGCTGGGGCGAACAGGGGGAAACGGGGCGCGGTGGCTACGCGAGGCCGCGGCGGGGCGAGCAGCGAGCGAGGTGGCCGAGGCGCATGAGCGAGCAGGGCGGCACGCGGTGAGCACGGCCAGGGCAAGGAGGCGGGCGGCCGGGTTGCGGGCTCGACGCGGCGAGCGCGTGCACGGGCGTGGGGCGAGCGGGCACGGTCACGGGCGGCGCGGCGAGCGGCGACGTGTGGGAGACAGAGGAGAGAGGGGGGGGGTTCTGCTCACGTTCGTTGCAGGGGAACAAGCGGCGAGGCTCGAGGAGGCCGGTTGGGGAGGAGGACGGAGACGTCCGGCGAGGTGGCGGTGGTCGGCGACGACGGGTTGGGGGCGAGCGACGGGATCGGGGCCGATCCTGATCCAAAACGAGGGGGGGAGAAGGTGATCATGGGGGGGGGCAAGTGGGGAGATGGGCTAGGGTTCCCGTCGGGGTGGGGGTTAAGGGGAGTGAGGGGTGGGCCGGCTGGGCCGGTTCGGCTGGGCTGGTTGGCCCAGTTGGCCGGGGGGGGGCTTTCTTTTCTCTTTTTTTTACTTTGTTTTATTTCTTTTCTGTTTTTATTTATCCTTTTCTGTTTTGCAAGTTCCTAAGCCACCAGATGACTTTTACAAAATATGTGACTTAGCCCATAATTCGCAGTGCATTATTACCTATCATCAAAAACTAGTTTGAGTAAAACATAATTTCATATTTAATTTAGATTAAATAAAAGGTTATCAAAGGTGGCTGTTTGCTACTGTTTTAGGATGCTAGGGACATTTAAATATTCTAAACATTGTTGCTGCTAATTTTATAAATGCCTCTAGATTATTTGCAACATGATGAACAATTTAGTTCCTGAATTTGAAAAACTTTTATTTTCACTTTGAATTTAATTGAAGTTTGAACTAGGAGTTTGTAATGCAATATGATGCAAATGATGACTAGGCACTGTTAAACTTGCTGACATGGCATTAACTAAGGGTGAGCACTGTTGTTAAGTACATGGGGTGTTACAGATTTGACATAGATCATTATCAACCGCACGAGTGAAAAGTGTGGGATCAGTGGATCCTGGCTTGAACCCTTTGGCGAGCAAAAATTTCTTCAGGGTGTCATACCAGGCTTGAGGGGCTTGGTTCAGCCCATATAGAGCCTTTTTCAACCTGAAAACTTTGTTAGGAAACTCAGGATGTTCAAAGCCAGGTGGTTGTTTAACATAAACTTCCTCATCTATCTCACCATTGAGGAAAGCACTTTTCACATCCATTTGATAAAGCAAGATATTATTGTAATTTGCATAAGCGAGAAGAATATGAATTGCCTCAAGGCGTGCAACAGGAGCATAAGTTTCACCGAAATCAATACCTTCTACCTGTGTGTACCCTTGAGTGACAAGACACGCTTTGTTTCTCACCACAATGCCATTTTCATCTTGCTTATTGCGGAAGATCCATTTTGTGCCGATGATATTGCACTTCTTGGGATTCGGTCTGTCGACCAATTCCAACACATCATTTAGTTTGAATTGCACCAACTCCTCTTGCATGGCATTCATCCAATCTGGATCATTCATGGCTTCTTCATACTTGGTAGGTTCTACCAATGAAACAAAGGAGAAACTGCCACCGTAGTTAGCCAAACGAGTGCGTGAGCGAGTTATGGGTCGATAACCTGGATTCTCAGTTTCATCGAGAATTAATGAAGGATCAACTCAATTAGCCACTCGAGGATGAGCATTCTCTTCATGATGATCATCATTATTTTCATCAGCATCATTATCTGTATCATTATTCCCTTCAGGATTGCCATTTTGATCAGCATTCTGATTTTGATTGCCATTTCCATTCGGAGGAGTATTTGCTTCGGCAGTAGCCTGAAAAGTTCTGCTTCGAGTCATAGGAGCATCATCATCAGAGGATTCAGGTGCATTTCCTTCAACAGGCTTGACGCTCCCAATAGCCATTTGTCGAATAGCATCCGATATCAGTTGTGCATCTATCACATTTGGCAGGTGCTCCTTTAGGAAGCCGTTAGATTCATCAAATCGCAGATTTACTGTTTCCATAACTTTCATGTGGTGAGAGTTATAAACATGATACGTATGCGAGTTTGAGCCATAACCAAGAAAAAAACCTTCATGTGCCTTAGGTGCAAACTTGGAAGAATGATTCATGTCAAGAATGTAACAAGGTGCACCAAAAACACGAAGATAAGCAACATTCGGTTTCTTGCCAGTGATAAGCTCATATGAAGTTTTCTTAAGGAACTTGTGAAGATAAACACGATTGATAACATGACAAGCAGTGTTGATAGCATCAGCCTAGAAACGAATGGGAGTTCTATACTCACTGAGCATTGTTCTCGCCATTTCAATGAGAGTTCTGTTCTATCGTTCAACAACTCCATTCTGTTGGGGAGTGTATGCGGCATAGAACTCATGAGTAATACCATGTTCATCGAGAAATTCAGCAATATGAGTATTTTTGAACTCATTTCCATTGTCGCTTCTGACATGCTTAATTCGCACATCATATTCATTCTATGCCTTCTTAGCGAAACTTTTGAAGATGTCTTGGGTGCAGGTCTTGTCTTCGAGAAAGAATACCCAAGTGTATCGAGAGAAATCATCAACAATAACTAGACCATGGTGACTGCCACCGAAGCTTGCATAATTTTGAGGACCGAATAAATCCATGTGAAGAATTTCCAGTGGTCTTGTAGTGGTCATAACTATCTTGGATGAGTGATGCTTCTTGGCTAATTTACCAGCCTCACACGCAGCACAGAGACGATTCTTGTCGAATTTTACATCAGGAATGCCATGGCGATGATTTTTCTTCACTAGAGTCTACAAATTTCTCATACCTGCATGACCAAGTCTTCGGTGCCACAGCAAACCTTCGGTTGCTTTTGCAAGCAAGCAAGTTTGGACTGAGGGACCCTTAGAAAAATCCACAATATAAAGATCACCCTTTCTAATTCCCTCAAATATGAAGGAATTGTCAGAGGCCATGAAGACAATGCATTTGGATATAGAAAATAGAACTAGCATGCCTAAGTCACATAGCTTGCCAACTGACATAAGATTGAATCCAAGATACTGAACAAGTAAAACATCATCAATGGACTTGTCCCTGGATATGGCAATTTTACCTAGCCCAATTACCTTTCCTTTGTTGTTGTCGCCAAAAGTGATATACTTTAGAGGAGAAGCAGTTAAGTTGGGGTCGACAAACAACGACTTGTCTCCGGTCATATGACTAGTCCATCCACTATCCATTATCCATTCTGTACACCCGGAGACACAGTCCTGCAGAAGAATTAGGCTTTCTTAACCACCCACATCTTTGCAGGTGGCTTCGAAACAGTCGAGCGAGCAGCATAGGATTTCTTTCGATAAGCATAATTTTTGTTCAATGAGGTACGAGCATAATTAAAGGAATAAACATTGAAATTCCTTCCAGAGGCATGAGTAAAATGATTGAATGAGGTATGCATGTACTCATTCTGTCGAACTTTTTCTGCCTGCATGGTTAGTCGAGAAGAAATAGGCAAGGCATCAACAGTTTTCTTGGGCACCCAAATAGCTTTCTTTGGGGGGCCATTTCTGCTGTTTGGTCCAACATAGCAAGCAACAGTCTCACCATGTTGATTTTTAAACAACTTATAGTTTTCTAGAGAATCATTATCAGGATATTTAGGGATGGGAGAGTCATATCCCGAGAGTAATGCTGGATCGAGCGTTTTGCTCTTTGCTGGAACCCACACAGTTTGAGGATATTGATGAGATTCCCAGTAGGTGCCATCATCATTCAGTTTCCTTTCGAAACCGATGTGTTCTTTCCTAGGATTTTTGTGAAGAATGGATTTCTTCAAAACATCACAAAGAGTTTGATGCCCTTTGAGAGATTTGAACATTCCTGTCTAAAGAAGATCCTTCAACCTAGCATTTTCATCAGAAACAGAACCATTTTCCTCGAGCGAGGGGTTAGCATTCACAGATGATTCAGCATTTGAGTATGCATTGGTTCGTTCAAGACATTTTAAACATGGTGGCTCAAACAATTCAGGTTTTTCTTTAAGTTGTTGGGTGAGAAGAGAATTTTCTCTGATCAAATCCTCATGAGCCTCTCTCAGAGCCTCAAGTTCCTGTTTCCTTTTGAGGTAATCATAGGTCAATCTTTCATGGTCTGCCAAGAGAAAATCATGATGATTTGTCAGTTCATCCATCTATGACTTGAGAGTGGAATATTCTTCGGTCAGTGATAGATTTTTCTTCATCTCCTCAACCAACAACCCTTCAGATTTCCTGAGAGTTTTCTCAATTTTCTCAAGAGAGTTTTTTTTTAATATTAGCAATTTTGATCAACTTAGCATGGTCATCCTCATCAGAAGAATATTGATCACTGGAGTGAATCTTGTGATTTTTGGAGGATACCTTTTCCTTCGAAGCTTTAGCCATGAAGCAGTAGGTAGGAGATTCATCGTCACTTGACGGATTCCTGAAGAAGTTTGTCTCAGGAGAGGAGGCGCACGCTATGCCAGCCATGCCCGAGTCAGAATCCTCATCAGATTCATCAGCTTCTTCGGAGGCAGACGATCTTCTTCTTCAGAATCCATCTCCTTGCCGATGTACGCCTTGGCCTTGCAAGAAGTATTCTTGCAGTTGGAGGAGGACTTGGAGGGGTTCCTTGATGAAGATCTTGACGAAGATTTAGAGGTGGAGTTATCATTCTTCTTGAAGAATTTCTTCGTTTTCTTTTCTTCATCGGAGTTGTAGTTCTTGCTCTTGCTTTTGCCTCGATAGTTGCCAATATCATATCTTCCACTAGCATGGATTTCTGCTTCCCAGAGAGGATAGTCCGAAATGAAGTGTCCAGGCTTTTTGCACTTGAAACAGTTGTATTCTCCAGCAGGTTTTGATGAAGATTTTGAACCCCTAGAGTTGCTTGAACTTCTTTTCTGGAACTGGCTTTTCTTGTGAAAACGTTGGAATATTTTTGTGATCAGTGCAAGATCTTTGTTGAGTCTTTCTGGGTCATCTGAATCTTCTTCAGCATTTCCATCGAAGGAGGAATCAGTCATAGCCTTGAGAGCATGATTTTTGCGTAGACTTGAGCCATATAGATCTCTTTTCTCTTGTTCCTGTTCCTCGTGAGTGTTCAGTCTCTCCATGATATCAGTAGAGTCAAGGTGCTTGAAGTCAGCTCGTTCACGTATCATCAGAACAAGTGTGTCAAAAGAAATGTCAAGTGATCGAAGCAGTTTCTTTACGACTTCATGGTCAGTGATGTCTTTGGCGCCGAGACCTTGAAGTTCATTTGCGATGTCACTTAGGCGATCAAAGGTTTGCTGACAGTTTTCATTTCCAATGCGCTTTAATCGATTGAACTTGGCTCGAAGAGTATCAATTCGAGCTTCTTTCTGAGATGAAACTCCTTCATTGATCTTCTCGAGGACGTCCCACAATTCCTTCGTAGTTTCACACTGGCGAAAACGAAGAAATTGCGCCTGATTGAGATGGCCGCCAATCTCATCTTTGGTCTGAGCATCTAGCTGAATGAGCTTCTTTTCTTCTTCGGAAGGTGCTTGAGGTACAGCAACATGGAGCCCGAACTGCACCACGTTCCACATATCGTCATCTATTGCTCGGAGACAGATCTTCATCTTCTCCTTCCAGAAGGGGTAGTCCGTCCCATCGAATATGGGAATCTTGAGATGCGATTTGTAGTTCACTGAAGACATACTTAAACTCCAAAGTCGTTAGACTAAAATGAGAAGAGTCAAGGAGTACCTTGCTCTGATACCAATTGTAGGAACGAAGTATGTCTACCAGAGGGGGGGTGAATGGGAGTTTTAATTTTTCTTTGGAAAACTCAAAACCGTCAGAACCCAGCAGTGGAGCGAATGAAAATCAAACTATAGCGAACTAAAACTGAGTACCGAAAGGAAACTAAGTCATGCATTGATACAACTCACACGAATGAAAATGCATTGAAGGTAAACATGGGTAACAGAGATAACCGAAGATGCTCGATGGCGACAAGGTATTTGTTCGACCAGTTCGTCCTTCTGCACGAGGACTACGCCTGGTTGGAGGTGCTGTGAGTTAACACGGAAGATAAACTCTCTTCACCCTATTCTCCTCGACAATTGATTCGTCAACCGATGCCGATTACTCATGGTAGATACTTGAAGGTGATCTCCGAACCTTTACAGACTTCTTCTTTGAGAACCACAATCACTCTTGGTCTCTGAAGAAATTCACACCTAACCGTCTAGAGAGTTTGCAGCTCTCAAGATTAATAGGCGGAGCGTATTAGACTTAGATTCCAGTGATGCTGAACCACTATCTAATTCTTTGGCTCTAGGGTTTTTCTCTCGGTGGATTTTGAACTCAAATCGCTCACAGAGTGGGTTGCTCAACAATCTTCTCAGAATCAAATGGAGCAGCCACCGGACAAAGCCGGCACTGGATGGCTATTTATAGCCGCAGCCTTCCCAGATGGGAATTGACCATTTTGGACACGAGGTCCAGGCAATGGCCAATCGACATGTTTGCAACGGTTGGAGTCTAAAGCAACGGTAACATTACTTGAGGCACAAGTCATGCTAACTCCTCGGTCCAAGTCAAATCTCTCGCAACGAAGAAGATCATAGTCTCTTGCTCGCAAGTATTTGCTCGGAACACAAAGAGATTTCTCTCACAACTTTCATAGGATTTGGGTTTAGCATCAGAGAATCAAAGCTTCGAATGATACACCCCTCTTAATAGTACGGTGGTCCTATGACTCAATGAAAGAAGAAGAATAATGAAACAAATGCTATGTCTTCACTTCGTCTTCATTCTCCTCGGACGCAGTCATTTTTCTTTGGATAGACACCGAACCAATTGCTTCTCTTCAACAATTTTTAGGGGTCACTCTTGTTAGCTTCATCTTCGGTGATAACCTTCGCTGCAACGCAGGGAGATTATCTTCGTCGTTTGCATCAAACTCCTCGATACATCAGGGACCTGTTACACTGTGTGCACTAGCAAACACATAAGTCCCATGCTGTTTATGTCAACAAACTCCAAAACATAATGGGCCTATCATTGCACCAACAGACTCGCTACTGATCCACTTGCTAGCTAGTTACCCACACATACCGGCATACCCCCAACGGCCAACGACAGGATGAAGTTGCGCGACGGCAGAATCAAGGCTGAAGGCACGATGGTCGGCTTTGCGGTGGATGGCCATGCCGCCGCCTCTCCCGACGACGGCCGGAGGACGCAGGAAACGTGGTACGAGCAAGCCGCCAGGTTAGCCAGGGTCATCCTAAAAGCGGGCAAGGATCGCTAGCGGGCGATACTGTTGGCTCGGCGCAGAGTGCGGTGGATGGTGCAGGCGGCGAAGCAGGAACCGAGACGATGCAAGGACAACTGCGGCCGTGGCGGCCACCGCACAAGGCGCATGCTTATGTCCCAGATGGAGGAGGGCGCAGCGCCGGACGTCGCCGGGGCATGCCTGGGGGGCGTCACGGCAGCCCTGGCGAGAGCCAACGTCATCTCGCCGAACATTGTCGGGGCAGACCCGGCGGTCGCGGTAGCCCTGGTGAGCGCTGCGCCTGAGGCAGTACCGGCGATCCTCGATGTCGAGTCTGCCCCAGCCTCAGTTGATCAAGGTGTGTAGGTCATCGACTTGGCGGCCTCCGTTCCCACTGAGCCCATGATCGACACGCTGATGGACGATGGCTGATGTGCGTGGTGGGCCGGCGTCAGGTGCACAGTAGCTCTTTTGAGCGTGTGCGGTTCGTTATATTCTTGTAAATTAGCGAGCTAATGGTATGTAAATTACTCGTCGAACTATTGGTTTGTTCATGCATGTCAAATATGTCAATTGTATGGGCTAGCATATCCATATATTATCTCAATTTGCAATATGGACAATTAATATGCAAATTCCTTCTGGACATCGGTGTTGATCGCCATGTCGAAAACATGGACATCCTCTACTCTACAGGGCACGTGCTTAAACTGAATGAACTGTGTATGATACTTTCCATGAAAATTGAAGAACTTGGCTAACAGCATTTGAGTAACATATATAAGTGGTGACACTATTCGACAAAAGGTGGATCTTGGTAACACGGTACTTAACAATTTTGACAACCATATGGTCCATATCTACATACTTAACATAGTAACAACGAGCACATTTTTAGAGGCTGACGGCAAACAACCACAACTATCCGCTGGAAGCAGCTTGATCACGGCGACTCGACATCTCATCAATGAAAAGGAAGAACCCTCATGTGCCTTGGTAGAGCATGAGTAGAACAGTATCTCCAATTTTTCAGTGTGGATGCATTGCCACGAAGAGCGAGAACTTGTTAATTTGAATGGTTACATTTCTGTGGGAAATGTAGTACCTTGCAATCACTTTGGCGTTATTAGCAGGCACAAGTGTAATTCGACCACGCTGGGAAATCGATTCAGGAATAGCTGCAGCGGGCAATTTCTGTTGCAATGTAGAATAAAAACCAATTGTAACATATTGTTGAACATATATATAGTTTATGAACATCAACATAAAAATAAGACTTTGTATTAGCGTTTTGTGCACACAATTGGTCTTGTTCAATGTGTGCATCATAGGTAGAATTAATCCCATCCAAAATCCAGCGTTCATACGATGTGCTATCTATGTCAGATTATCAACAAATTTTATGACATGCTTCAAGTCTTTCCAGTGAAATTTGGTACACCGAGTAACATACAGATCGTTAACTATGCATCCAACATATCCTGCTTGAAAGGTGGAAAGGTATTATTTATTCAGAACACGGCAGAAGAATATATAGTGGGCATAAATTAGTAAATATAATTTGTTACTGCCTAGGAACGGAGTCAGAAAATGAAAGAACAATTGGTTGCTTAAATAGTGATCAGTTAGTCAAAACAAATACCCCGATTTTGCTAAGTAATATGCCAGCATGGAGAAAGTTGAAAGAACACTAACCTCGATCAGACTGTGATCGGCTGATGACATTGGGGAAGTAAACATCCATGTTAATTAGACCAGGCTGTGGTGCACGCACTAGAATTTTATTGCCAGCTTTCAGTTCATAAAACTTAGAAATTTTTCTCCAAAGGTCCGCATCAAAATAGGAGTGACCATCTTTATCAAGTTTTACACTAATTGTCATTGTAAATCCATGCCGCGTTGTCAATATGACATCCATGGAGTCATCAACAAAGTAAAGCCCGATATTTTCTTCTACTCGTGTTCTTGCAAAGCAAGGGATGTACTGCTTGAAATGAAAATTAAGATCGTAAATTAGATATATTGAAATAACAGAGCAACATGCAAATATGAGAGTAACTTAGAGAACAGAACAATATACAGCTGAAAGCAAAGTACAAAAATATATAATTAAAAATAGATAATGTAACAAATATTTGATGCAAATATGAGAGTAACTGAATGAACAATACATCACTAATTTGCCTAATTTAGAAGAAAAATCGTCTTTGATGTCTAGGCTGCATGTGGCACCGTACCTTTTATCCAAATGTAGCAATATAATGTATATGTTCATAAATTTAGGCCATGCCGACCGTGGTAGGGTGAGATTGAACATACCGAGCGCTCCCTGAAGTCATCTGGAATGGTGAGATAGAACTTCGTTTCCGACTGGCCGCGACCACACTTAACTGATTTGTGCACGCACTGTGGACACTTGAATGAAAACCCTCGAATCAGCTAGAAAAAAAATGAATCCACGGCGATTTCCGCCGGTTGATTAAGAACGACAGACGAACTATGATAAGAGATGAGTGAATATTTTGCTAAATTAAGTACCTTCTCCATGAGAAAAATCCCCGGCCCAATCCCGTAGAAAACCCCAATCAACAAGAGTCCAGAAAGTCGATGCAAGTCGGTGCAGATAGGCGGCGACAAGGGGTAGGGGCGAAATCCCGTGCTGTTTCGAGCGCGACCTCCGCCCGCCGTCGAGCTTAGGGTGGCCGCCGCGATAGAAGTTGATGAGGTGCAGAGTTGCGGAGGAGTGCTAGGCGAGTGGGTGTGGGTGAAGTGGGTGGGGGGGTGAAAGTTTTCTTTTTCCTTTTGGATGTGTGGGTGAATGCACACGGTTCATAGAGGCGATGGAGATGAATCGTGTGCGATAGTAAATCACCGAGATTGAGGGGGAATCCAAATTTCCCTCTTGGTTTGTCATTCAGTTTTTTTCTACGATGAACATACCCCCTCCAATGCAACGTGTTCAAATTTGGCATTTTTCCAGGTTCATTTACCATATTTAGGCGATCATGTGTCTTTTCTAGGCATTAATGAATAGAATCCAGATTCAAACAATCGGTGCATGAAAAAGTGCAAAAAAAAAACGGTCTGGAAAACCATGATCATGGTTGTCGGAATCGGGGCTCCGCGGACCCAAACAAGGTTCGAACTCTCGGGCGTGAGCAAAGGATCCTACCTAGCTACAGCTCGCCGCTCACCGCTCCACGGCTTGGCTCAGTCGAGCCCGAGCGAGCGCGGGGGGAAGAAGTGGACACAGTGATTTACCCAGGTTCGGGCCACCTTGCGGTGTAAAACCCTACTCCTGCTTTGTGGTGGATTACCTCGCGAGGAGGATGAGTATGAATTAGTACAAGTGTGAGCTACCTCGGGAGAGCTCTATGGGGGAAGGATTCGATCCCTCTCTATGGTGGAGACTAGTCTATATTTATAGTGGCTTTGGTCCTCTTCCCTCATAGCTTAGGCGGGAAGGGATACCACAGCGGCCAATTTTGAAGGGGGACAGGAGTACACCCTATCCTGACTAAAGGTGGTCTTCGCCTGCAAAGCTTCTGGTCGTGACGCAGTGGTGGGCTCGGTGATGAGCTCCGTCCTGCCGAGCCCGTGGTCTTGGTCTTGTTGCACTGGAATGGGAACCTTTAGGGGATTCCTCGGGAACCCACGTCCATCCTTGCCTCCTTAGCACCAAAGAGGAAACTGTCCCTGACTGTGCCCGCTGGCACCCTTCTGGCTCTGGTCATCATGGCTCACATCACCGCACGCCTCGTGAGGTGGGGTGCCTGCCTAGAGATGTCTGCTCCTCGAGAAGCCTTGATGTTGTTCGCCTCGCGAGGGTCTTGCTTGTGAAGCCTTGGAGTTGGGTCATACTGGGCCTTTGACGGTGCCACGCACTGGGCCGCAGGCAGACGGGTCTGGGTACCCCCGGTCCCAGGACTCCGACAGTAGCCCCCGGGCCCACGGCATGCTTGGCCGGGCTTTGAGGCGAAGGCAAAGAGGGGAGGGTGAAGCGACGCGGGCCCTAACCGCCTGCAAGTCAGGCTTGACGCGTGGCGCACGATGGGACGAGGACGCCCCCACTTCGCCATGTCGCCTCGGCAACCGCCCAGGCTGACAAAAGCCTGGCGCGCGCCGCAGGGCCATCATTGCTCTCCTACCTTGTGTCTTCCTCCTCCTGTTGCGATCCCCTTTCTTTCGCGTGAGGCTTCTCCAGATCCGGGAAGAGTGCCGTCTTTCCTTCTCCCCTGCCAGCGCTAGTGATCCCCGAATGGCACTCGTCGGGAAAGCGAAGTCCGTGGCTCCGGCCACGAACTCCTCCTCCCTCGCGCCGGCACTCCCAGCCAACTCCGCCATCAAAGAGGAGGACCTCAATCCGGTGATCCCGTTGACAGCCGGCGACACGAACGAGTGGGGCGAAGCCCAGATCTGGCCCAGCTCCATGGCACGGAGTAGCCTGGCGGGGTCCGTCTACCCCTTCTTCTTCCATAGCATCTTTGCCGGGCTGATCCCGCCCTTCTCCGAGTTCTTCCTCGCCATCCTCGAGCACTACAACATCCAGGCCCTTCACCTCCAGCCCAACTCCATTATGCTCTTATCCATCTTCGCCTTTTATTGCGAGGCCTTCATGGGTGTGAAGCCCTCGGTGGCGCTCTTCCGCCACTTCTTCAGCCTGCGGTTCACCTCCTAGACCCATCCGTCTGTGAGCGTCTCCTTCATCACCGTGTCCACTGGGAACTCGCTCCTGAAGGCAGGGAAGAAGGCGAAAGGCTACCTGCAGTGCTGGGTCCTCGTGGACGTCCGTGGCACCGACCCGCGCCTCGAGCCTTCGATGGAGCTGCCCATGCAAATCCCCGAGTGGGGCTCCATGAAGCTCACCGACTCCCGAGCGAGACCCGTCCTGAAGAAGATAGCCTCGGACATGAAGGCGAAGTTGCTGACAGGGGCGATGATCGTGAAGGAATTCTTGGCGCACCGCATCGCGCCACTCCAGTCACATACAAAACCCCTGTGGGAGTATGCGGGTGCGGAAGACGCGATGAGGTTGCGTGCCCCTGGCCTGACAGGCGAGGAGCTGGACGTGGCCTTGTTTGCCTTGCTCGGCGTGATCCCAGGGGACATCCCTGAGGCCGCCGCTCCACTGTATAGTCATGACGACAAGGAGGAGCTACTTGAAGCCATGCCTGCCTTCAATGAGTGGGGGCTTGAGCCGAGCAACCACCCTGAATCGCCCGTGGTGCTGTCCTCCGGCAATAGTGGCAGCGATGAGGATTCAAAGGAAACGGAGGATGACAACCTTGGGGAGGCGTCTCCATTGTCGCGGCGCCGGCTCCTCCTCGGCTACGAGGATGACGATGCTGACGCTGACGAGCTCCCGGCCGCGGATTCCTCGCGCTTCATCAGGGCGTCCAGGAGGAGGTCGGAGTCTGCTTCCCCGGCCGCGCGAGCGTCTGGCTGGGTGGCCCCATTTGAGGGGGCGGCAGTACCCCCTTCAGAAGGCCCTCCACACCTTTCCGGGGTGGCCGAGGAGTCGGGCTCATCCCTGTAGGGCGCGCGGTCGACAGTCGCGTCAGCCTCCACCGAGGCGGCCATGGCTTCGCTGGCCAAGGCCCCTTAAGGGGACCCACTCGCTCCCCCAGTCAGTGGCACCGCAGCAGGGCCCATCGGGGGCCACTCCGCCAGCCCCCAGGCCGAGACCAGGGCCACGTTGAAGAAGAATGGGGGTGCATCGGCCTTCAAGGAGGAGAAGAAGAGGAAGTGGGTTGCGCCAGATGAGTAAGTATCCTTGCCTTACCTCCTGACTGCGTATTCGTAATCCATACGCTCATGCAGCCCCTCGTCGCACCGAACAGGGGCAACGGTGCGGAGAAGAAGAAGAAGAAGCCGACCGCCGACGTGAAGGTGCCCATCGTCCTAAGGGTGGCTTCGACGCTCAGTCGCGGCCTCGGCGCAACTCTCGGGCGCATGGGCAGCAACGCACTAGGGCGTACGGCCGTGCCGCCCCTCTCGGTGCTTCGCCGGCGCCGTCCGAAGGGCCGGCCAACAAGGACGCGGGGGCTCGCCGAGCGGCGCTGCCTGCCACGGTTGTGGTAGCCCCGGCCATGGGTGAGGGGGCGACGCCCCACCCCCTGCTGGCCGAATCCGACACAGGGCGTGCAGCGGCGCAGCCTCAGGCAGTGCCGACCCCCATAATCCAGCAGGTCATGGCGTCAGTCGCTCTTGCCGTGACGCAGGAGCCGGGCGCAGAGAAGGACCCAGAGCCCCTGTTGCCCCAAGTTGATCGTACCACGGCCTCATCGTCCACGGTCCCAACTAACGCGCCAGCGCCGCTCCCTCATCAGGTCCTCGCGCTTGCGAACTGTGGCACCCTGATCAGGCACAGGGCCCTGGCCGATGCTCACGTCGTGCTCGGCCGGTTCGAAGCGGACCTCCGAGACGCCGACAAGCGCCTTGCCAAGGAGCGCCTGGGGCTCGCCTCAGCGTGCCTCCAGGTTGATGCGACGACCAAAGAGGCCTGGAGCCAGGCCGAGGCTGCCACTGCGGAGAGCAAGAAGGAAGCCGCCGAGGCTAGGGTGGCCTGCGATGACACGCTGGTTGAGGCAGCGACAACCCTCAAGCGTTGCGGCGAGGCGGAGGCCGACCTGAAGGCATTCCAGGAGGAACATGCCATGCACATGCAGCAACTTCAGCAGTGGCAGGATGACCTCAATGCTCGTGAGGCAAAGCTTGCAGTCCGTGACTCCGCGCTGGCGAAGCTGGTCGTGGAGCAGGCCGCGGAGCACAAGCGCCTGACCAAGCTGCAGTAGGAGGTGACCGAAGCCCAAGTGTCCCATGCCAAGTATGTCTCTGGGGCAATGGCCTGACTCGACGCCAGGGAGAAGTCCCTTGCTGACGTCGAGGGGAAAGCGGCGGTTGGCCGCGACGCCTTCTCTTCCCTTGAGCTCAGGGCTCGCCAAGTGCTGTAGTCCATCTACAGGGAAGGATTCGAGGATCCGCTCGCGACCCCCGAGGATGGCTACGCGGAGCTCTCCTCCAAGCTTGCCACGGAGCTCGAAGGCGCCGCCGCCAAGGTGGACTCCATCCTAGAGGAGGAGTGCCACGACCTCTTCTCCATGGCAGCGACGCGCGTCTTCAGCCACCTTTACCTCCGCGACTCTAGCTTCGACTTCGACGTGGTGATAGGCCCCATTCCTCTTGAGTCCCGCGTCATCATGGCGGAGGCCATGGAAGGCCATGTGGCCGCACTGCTGGGGAAGTTCACCTGCGACATTGATGATAGTTCTGCCATGCCGAGGCAGGCGGTGGCGGCGACGGCGCAGGCGGTGATGGCGACGTTGAAGATGGGCCTGTCGCGGCCGAGGCGGGCAGTGGTGGCGACTGCAATGGCGGCGAAGGCCCTTCCCCCTAGAGTTTATCCTGCAACGACCGATCATGCTTCGTGGAGGCGTAAGACTTTGTTCGAATTTGTGATACATTTAGTGCCTGTAATAACTGTTTGAACTCCGTAATTTCCTTTTCGTGCTTGATTTCTTCCTGCTTGCCTTTGTGCTCTGCGTCGGTAGGGCCCAGCCCCGCACATACCTCGGCCGCCGTTGGAATTTCAGGTCGTGATGCCTGGACAAAGCCAAGGGGCGAGGGGCTACGTGACTAGTGAGGCCCCTGAGTCGCGATGCTCAGGGGTCCCCCTTGACGTGCAAGCGGCCCGCATGAAAGAAATGTAGGCGACGGCGAGGCTAACCTAGGGTCCTTCCTACCTTTCTCTCGTCAGCCTGCACCTGGGGGTTACACGAGGAGACCAGACACCAAGGACCTTGGTGGGGTGACATAAGCGGGAGCAGGCCCGCGAGTCAGAGCCCGGTTTCGTGGGTTTTTCGTCGCTGCTGGGACTGACCCGAGCACAGGCACCGTGTCCAGCCCCCACTCGCGTGAGGCCTAGGGGAAGGATACGAGTGGCATTGTCGAAGAGCCAAAAGGCCATCCTGAGGTTGATGCAACCGTTGGGCGCCCCCAATTGTTTATCCACCGGTGCGGAGCATGGGGCTTCCACTAGGCGTGGGCATGGTCGTATTGCGACCGCATCCGCCAGCGCTGAGCATGGGGCTTCTACTGGGCGTGGGTAGGGAGCTCTGTGCTAGAGTCTCTGGGCATGTACAACCCTGTTTTGTTCGTACACGTGGCTGGCACGGCAAAACTTTGAGGAGGTGTATCCAGACACTCGTGAGCCAGCGCAGGGCTCAGGAGGTCCTACCTCAAGGCGGGTTGCGCCTGGATTTTCAGCGCAGAGCGCGCTTGTGAGACCTAAGTTAGGAGGGCGACCTGCGTCGAACGAGCGCCCAGAGGCTATCGCATTAGAAGGCCAGACACCAAGGACCCATAGGAGGTGACGTGTACGTGGCCGGCCCGCCAGACAGAGCTCGGTTGCTTGGGTTTATCAATGCTGCAGGGACGGACCCGAGCACAGAAGCCGTGCCAAGTCTTCTCATGCAACAATCTAAGGGAGAACACTCGGCGCATGGCTCCCGCGGTGGCGAAGCACCAAAACTGCGGTTGTACAAGCCGAGCCGCGCGCCCTTACTCACCAACCCTCGATGAGCTCATGCGAGGACAAGGCACCAAGGACCTCGGGAGGTGACGTGCACGGGAGCTGGCCCGTGAGACAGAGCTCGGTCGCTTGGATTTAACAACGCTGCAGGGACAGACCCGAGCACAGAAGCCATGCCAGCCCTTAATCATGAGGCAGCCGAGAGTGGGCTCGCAAGGGTGCGGCAACATTCATGGTGACGAAGCACCGGACACGCAGGTTAAAACATCAAGGAAATCTCATCGAGGCATAGCCAGTTCTGATACAAGAGCAAAAGCGATACCGCTGCAGGGGCGTGCCCTTATAGCCTGAGGATAATGCAGCCCATGGGGCGCCCTCAATTGAACAATCCAAAAAGTCACCTGGCAATGATGTTGCAGAGGCGTCGAGGTAGTCGATGAAGTGCGTCACGGAGGTTCGCTCCTCACGAGCTGGACGGCTCCGGAGGCTTGAGAGGCTCGCGAGGCCCAGGGGGCTCGTGAGGGTCCGGGACCTCCTGAGATGCCACCGCCGAGCATCAGGTATCGTGAGAGGCCATTGCACACTGCGCCAGGCGATGGTACGAGGCGCCAACGTTCAGCAGGCCGAACGGCATGCGAACGTAGTTGCAGGGGAAGCCCCCGCTTCGGCCGATGCGAGACGACCAAAAGAGGTCCTGAGAGGCGGCTTGGTTGAGGCCCGGGATGTTCACGCAGACGCGCAACCCGTCGCCCGCATCAGGGGCGGCACTCGCTACGCATGGCTTGCGCTTCCCGAAGTTCCTCGATCGCCTTGGTGATGAACTCTCGTGCTCCTGGCGCCTCGCGCCTTGTTCCTTGCTTGTGGGGACACGCGTCAAGGAACGCCTCCAAGTGGTGCCCGAGCACCTCCCTCGTCGCGCTGGTCAGGTCAGACACTCCCCAGATGGGAGCCCCCGAGCCCGTCCTAAGGGAGGCACCGGGCGTGCCTTCCTATGTGGGAGGAAGAGGCGTCCCGGCAGTAGGCGCGGAGCCTGAGGCGTCGCCGATGGGTTTCTTGGCCTCCGGACGGCTCCTGGGGAGGAGCTGCTTCTTCTTCGCGGGGGCAGCCTTAGGGGGCGCGACGTCCCCTTCGCCATCTGAGTTTTAAGCCATCGCGGCCCGGTAGGCATGCTCGAGGGAGCAGATCACATCCTTCTCATCACAGGCGACAGTGATGACACCGCTGCACCCCGGCATCTTGAGGACATTGTAGCCATGGTGGGTAGCCGCCATGAACTTGGCGAGCGCTGGGTATCCCAGGATGGCGTTGTACGGGAGGCCGATGTGGGCCACGCCGAAGTCGATGAGCTCAGTGTGGTAGTTGTCGTGCTTGCCGAAGGTGATGGGAAGGCGCACCTGCCCTAGGGGAGTGGTGGACCCGTCGGTCACTCCAGAAAATGGCTTGGTGGGCATGAGTTGGTCGTAAGGTACTTGAAGCGTCTCGAAGGTCTCCACGGAAAGGACGTTGAGGCCGGTGCCGCCATCGATGAGCGTCTTGGTGAATGAGATGTTGCTGATGGTGGGCGTGCACAACATGGGGAGCGCACCAGCAGTAGCTGAACACCTAAGGTGGTCCTTGGAGTCGAAGGTGATGGCGTATTGTGACCACTTGAGAGGATGCGCAGCTTCAATCCTCGAGAGGGCTGCATTCACCTCGCGAGAGAACTGCTTGAAGATGCGGTTCGAGGTGGGTGCCTGAGCTCTGCCAAGGATGCAGGCAATCGCGCGAGGCTCCTAGTAGCCCCCGACCCCTTCATCTTGCTGGTTGTCATCATTTCTCCTGGGCGGCGGTGGTAGAGGCGGAAGGCCAGCATTGCCCTGAGGATGGGCCTCACAAGGCTGATTGCGCCAGGCAACGTCGCGAGGCTGGTCACGCCAGCCACCCTCGCGAGGCTGATCACGCCAGCACTAACGGGGGTTGCGGTTGTCCCAGTGGCCTCTGCCATGGCCCCCTCCACGGCCGAAGCCACGGTCGCTGCGCTCGGGGCGACGACCCAAGCGCTCGTCCCGGAGCGCCCTGAGCTCCTGACAGTCATCGGTGTTGTGGGTGTGCACATTGTGGAAGACACAGAATGGGCGAGCATCCTTGGGGGGCTCGTCGTGATCACGATCGCGCTTCAACTCAGGCTCCGCTGCCAGCATGGTGGGGCCCTTGCGCTTTGCTTCCTTAACCTTGGCCTTCTTGTCTTCAGGATCGACGTCTGGGTTGTTGAGGAGGGAGAGGCTGCCTTCTTCGGCCTTGGCGCTCTTGTCGGCCAGGTTGAATAGCTCCAATGCGGAGTACAGGTCATTGTTGATGGCGAGCTCCTCGCTCATCCTGACGTCTGTGACACCTTTTGTGAATGTGGAGATGATGGCCTCGTCCAAAGCCTTCGGGATCTTGAGGCGAACTTGGGTGAAGCGCTGCATGTACTTGCGGAGGGTCTCGCCCGGCTGCTGCTTCACGCATCGTAGGTCCCTGACGGTGCGGGCACGGTCACGGGTCCCTTGAAAGTTGGCGATGAACCACTCACGGAGCTCATCGCACGAGGAGATTGACTCCTCCGGGAGGTGCATGAGCCAGGAGCGCGCGCTGTCCTTGAGGGCCATGGGGAACCAGTTCCCAATGACCTTGTCGTCGCCATTTGCCGCGTCGATGCTCAGTGAGTAGAGCTGGAGGAACTCCGTAGGGTAGGGGATGCCGTCGTAGCGCGGGAGCAGATCTGGCTTGAACTTGATCGGCCAGACAATGCAACGCAGGTCACGAGTGAAGGCGCGGCAGCCCACCGCGCTCACAGGCGTGGCCCGCGCGAGAGGGGCACGGTCCTGACGCCCGTGTGCGGTAGCCTCCAGAGTGGCCCAGTATTGGTGTTGGCGCAGTGGCGACGGGAGCGCACACGCTCTATACTGCGGCTGCTGCACGACCTGGCAGCTGGCCTCGTCCCGGGCCGGCGCCAGCGCTCCACACGGCTATCCTGACTAAAGGTGGTCTTCGCCTACAAAGCTTTTGGTCGTGACGCAGCGGTGGACTCGGTGATGACTTCCGTCCCGCCGAGCCCGTGGTCTTGATCTTGTTGCACTGGAATGGGAACCTTTGGGGGATTCCTTGGGAACCCGCGTCCGTCCTTGCCTCCTTAGCACCAAAGAGGAAACTATCCCTGACTGCGCCCACTGGCGCCCTTCTGGCTCTGGTCGTCATGGCTCACGTCACCGCGCACCTCACGAGGTGGGGTGCCTACCTAGAGATGCATGCTCCTCATGAGGCAGCCTCAGGAGGCTGCTCCTCGGGAGGCCTTCATGTCGTTCGCCTCGCGAGGGTCTTGCTCGTGAAGCCTTGGAGTTGGGCCGTACTGGGCCTTTGACGGTGCCGCGCATTGGGCCGCAGGCAGACGGGTCTGGGTACATCCGGTCCCAGTACTCCGACAATGGTATTTAGTAAATTCTCATGCCTTTTACAAGGAATGGGCAGAAATTTCAAGGATATGTGTGGCAAGAGTCAACCACAAACATGTCATTTATTGGTTTTTCAACTATAGAAAAATTAAATACATGATTGAAAACCATGACGTCTGGCATGGTGCCATGGTATGGCCTCACCATGCCCTGGTAAAAATTTGAGAATGTTTGGCTTATGTCTTCATGCACGCCCTTCATAAATCGAACCATCACCGAGGAAGTTTCATGGTTTCGAGAGGGAAATCACCAAGATTAAAGGGGAATTCAAATTTCCTTCGTCCTTTGTCCTTGTGTTTTTTTTCTATGATGAACATACACCCTACAAATCACCGTGTTCAAATTTGGCACTTTTCCGGGCTCATTTACCATATTTAGGGGATTATGTGCATTTTCTAGGCATTAATGCACATAATTCAAATTCAAACAATCGATGCATGATAAGGTACACAATAACGGTTTGGAAAACCTTGCTCATGCTATTTAGTAAATTCGCATGCCTTTTACAAGGAATGGGTAGAGATTTCAAGGATATGTGTGGCAAGAGTCAACCACAAACGCATCGTTTATTGGTTTTTGAACTATAGAAAAAATGAAATACATGACGCCTGGCATGGTGCCATGGAATGGCCTCACTATGCCATGGTAAAAATTTGAGAAGGTTTGGTTTATGTCGGCATGCACGCCCTTAATAAATCGAACCATCACCGAGGAAGTTTCATGGTTTCGAGTAGGAAATCACAAATATTGAAGGGGAATCCAAATTTCCTTCGTCCTTTGTCCTTGAGTTTTTTTTTCTACGATGAACATACACCCTACAAATCACCATGTTCAAATTTGGCACTTTTCCGGGCTCATTTGCCATATTTAGGGGATTATGTGCATTTTCTAGGCATCAATGCACATAATTCAAATTCAAACAATCGGTGCATGAAAAGGTGCACAAGAACGGTCTGGAAAACCATGCTCATGCTATTTAGTAAATTCTCATGGCTTTTACAAGGAATGGGCAGGGATTTCAAGGATACATGTGGCAAAAGTCAACCACAAACGTGTCGTTTATTGGTTTTTCAACTATAGAAAAATGAAATACATGCTTGAAAAACATGACGCCTGGCATGGTGCCATGGTATGGCCTCACCATGCCATGGTAAAAATTTGATAAGGTTTGGGTTATGTTGTCATGCACGCCTTACATAAATCGAACCATCACCGAGGAAGTTTCATGATTTTGAGAGGGAAATCACCAAGATTGAAGGGGAATCCAAATTTCCTTCGTCCTTTGTCCTTGAGTTTTTTTCTACGATGAACATACACCCTGCAAATCACCGTGTTCAAATTTGGCACTTTTCTGGGCTCATTTGCCATATTTAGGTGATTATGTGCATTTTCTAGGCATTAATGCACATAATTCAAATTCAAACAATCTGTGCATGAAAAGGTGCACAAGAACGGCCGGGAAAACCATGCACGTGCTATTTAGTAAATTCTCATGCCTTTTACAAGGAATGGGCAGGTATTTCAAGGATACGTGTGGCAAGAGTCAACCACAAACATGTCGTTTATTGGTTTTTCAACTATAGAAAAATGAAATACATGCTTGAAAAACATGACGCCTGGCATGGTGCCATGGTATGGCCTCACTATGCCATGGTAAAAAATTTGAGAAGGTTTGGCCTATGTTCTCATGCACACCCTTCATAAATCGAACCATCACCGATAAAGTTTCATGGTTTCGAGAGGGAAATCACCAAGATTGAAGGGGTATCCAAATTTCCTTCGTCTTTTGTCCTTGATTTTTTTTTCTACGATGAACATACACCCTAAAAATCACCGTGTTCAAATTTGGCACTTTTTCGGGCTCATTTGCCATATTTAGGGGATTATGTGCATTTTAGCACAGATAAATCCAATCCAGCTACAGCTGCACGGGTGTGATGAGAGGGACGTGGATTGATGTTCAATCACGGTGCATCCTACGATGCACATGCACCATACGTGTGGCTGGGGTTTCGGCCAATCATAATGCAACACACAATAGGCTCAGCGCACACTGTTTCTGGAGGCGACGGAGACGAACCGTGTGCGATAATGAATGACCAAGATTGTAAGGGAAGCCAAATTTCCGTCGTCGTTTGTCCTTGAGCTCTTAAAAACCACCGCACTATACGGCTGTCCGGCCACTCCACCCCAGAGCTCTCTCAAGCGTCGTTCATGACACTGCACCGCATAGTAACTGGTAAGGAAGTGATGGCATCCTGCCGCGCTGAGTTCCTCACCGCCCGCGACCGCACACATGGTAAGGAAGCGATGGCATCCCGCTGCACCGAGTTCATCGCCACCCGCGGCCGCACAACTACGTGGGCAAACTTTGATGCTGCCATGGCCGAATGGGCGGTGGATCAAGAGTCAGCCAAAGCCGCTGAGAAGGAGCGGAAAAGGTAGAAAGCAGTCAAGAAAAGAGAGTCCCGCCGCTGCAAGAAAGAAGAGGCCGCACGCCGTGCTGAGGAGAGCTCGGCAGAGAACCAAGCATGGTGGGCTGCCGCCGACAAGGCCGGGAAGGAGAACGATGACGTCTGGCTAGCATGCCCTGATGCCAGCATGTGAGAAGTAGTTAGTGTGTGTGTCGCCCATAAGTTTGTATAATTAATTACGAGCATCTACCAGTAGTACTACATACTAGTTTTAGAGCAAATTACTAGTAGTACTTTAAGTTGGTACTATCTATTATTAACGTACAATGTCGATAAGCGCATCCTTTGAGGGTTTTGAGCATTGGTTAGCATGTGTTCACTGAAGTTTTGTAGCCGTACCCCGGTGTAAATCCTCCCGAAACATCCGCCCGCAGCCACCCGAAGCCACCGAAGACTAGAGCTGGCCGCAGCTGGTTTTTAGTCCCACCTCACCGTGCTAGTTGGCTGCACATCGGCTTAAATACCCGCGCCGGCGGATGGCAGCAAGCTTCTCTTTTGTTGCATAGGTTCAATTCTGGCTATGTGAGCGAGGCAGGTTGACACTTGATTGCATTTCATAAACCGATGATTGTTCATCGAGTGTCACCTTTGCCTCGTTCATGTACATTGAATAACCCTGCTACAATGAAAGAGATTTTTATATTTGCATAGGCGGCTGTAGATGCTCAGAGATATAAGAATTATTAGAAGATCACAAAACACATGGTTTCTATGGCGTACCCGTGTGCATTTTTTGCGTTAATGATCCATAAGTCAGCTACATGTGTGATGTTTTCTAATAAAGCAAGCGTACCATTGACCCAAAAAATCAACTACACATGTAGATTTTTTGGAGATGGGATCCGCCAATTTTATCTTTTCTCGCACACAAGTATTTTATGCGCTTCATCTGCGTTGTGTGTTTCCCCCGCCCAAGTTTCAAGTTTCGCAGCAAAATTTTCATTAGGCGTGTGATTTCAGAATTTATTCCTCCCACCACATCCCCACCCATCACATTTCCGCAGTATCTCCCTGTCGGTGTCAAAACCGGCGGATCTCGGGTAGGGGTCCCGAGCTGTGGATCTTGCATCATTGGGGAACAAGGGACGAAGGACACGATGTTTACCCAGGTTCGGGCCCTCTCAAAGAGGTAAAACCCTACGTCCTGCTTGATTATATTGAAGTGTATAGGATGATTACAGAGTCAATCTACCATGAGATCAGATGAACTAAACCCTAGGCGAGTTGGATGATGGTTGTTGTTCTAGCCTATACGGAGTAAAACCCTCTAGTTCATATAGACACCAGGGGTATTAGGGTTACACATGGTCGGTGACAACAAGGGAATAAACATACCGAATCTTCTATCTTGACTTGGAGGACACGCCAAGGCATCAAAGATCTCCTCTCCGGATACGGAATCGCCTCATAGTTTGGCCTTCTAGCAGTTGCAGTGCGGCCCACCTGCCTAGCCCACAAGAAATAGGCCGGCAGCCTGAGGACCCCCTAGTCCAGGACTCCCTCAGTAGCCCCCGAACTAGCCTCCAATGTCGTTGCTTCATATCTTCCTGAGTTCTTGGTGCACCTGAAGTCTCTGGCTTGCAGGGCGAGTTCCTCTTCCCTTGTATGTTTGGAATAGTTCCCCTCAGCCAAGTCTCCAAAAGTTTCTTGGCCAAGTTCAGCCATGTGTTAGTCGGATTATATTCGGAATCCGAACTGTAGGTATTGCTTAGCCTCGAAGGCGAACTGCTCAAGTGTGAATAGTGCCTTCACCTGACAACTTTTGGCGAAAGGTCACGGCCGGTCACAAACGCCAGACCATTGTGAGAACTCGACGCGTGGTTTGAGGCAGCTCCTCCATTGGCACGTCCCATCAAGGCGGAGATCATGCCTTGTTTTTTAAGGGATATGATCAATGATCTTTGTTATCCCACTCGCGCATAATGTCACGATTATATCGGGAAGTGGCGAGGCCCGCGGTGCAGTAAAAGGACCCTTGGTATTACGGTAGCTTATAAAAAGGGAAACGGCCACCGCTATCTGGGTACGCCTTCTTCTTCCTATCTCCATCACTTTCCCAATCCACAGAGCTCCAGCGCCCAAAACCACCTCTCCTCAAGCACTCCTTCCTAGCCACTCCCTCAATTTGGACATGGCCAGATCTGGTGCAAAGGGCAAGTGGGAGGCCTCCATCATCACCAACGACGATATTGAGGACCTGAAGCGCGTCAGCTACCTCCCGGACGACGTCGTCCATTGGGCTCCAGAGGAGGGCCAGGTCATCCCCACGCCCCACCCATTGAGAGGGTGGTGTTCGTCCCCCACTTTGTCCGGGGACTGGGCTTCCCGGGTCCAGCCACACTTCGGCTTGTGGCTGCAAGTCTTCAACGTCAAGCCGAAGATCATTGACAGCCAGCAGGCGGACTGCGGGGGGAGGGGGGCGATGATCAGCAAGCTCGCCTGGGTCGAGTGGCCGGAGGGCACATTCATAGAGACCGTCAAGGTCTGGCAAAAAGAGTGGTTCTACATAACAGAACCACGCGAAGACGGCTGGGCGGCGGTTACCGAATTCAGATTCGGACCCCCCACATGGCTAACCTCGTGGACAAAAAAGGGCCTTGACTGGGTGTAACACCCCAAATGTAATCCTTCCCATTTTGTAATATATCCAACTTTGATCTTGATATAATTCCATGTGGGTTCCATCATGTTTGGCTTCATCTTGTTGCTTTGATGTTTTACTTATTGCATGCCATGCCTTCTTTGTCATTTTTGCTTTGTGCCATCCTATGTTGTAGCATCATGATCATTGTTAACCACGTGCCATGTCATTTTGCTGCTTGTGATCACCTAGTGTTGCTTCATGCATTGCATCCATCATGCCCATATTGTCAGTTGCTCTATGTGTGACCCATGCATCATCACTTCTTCCTTCCCTCTTCTTCCTTTCATTTTGCAAGTTGCATTTTTCCCACCTCAATAAGGTCCAAGATTTTCCTATAAATCTTGCTTGCAATAGGTCATGTTGATGTTATGGACAGATTTGCATTGCATATTGTTTTGCTCACCATTTGAGCTCCGTGCATCCGTTTTGATGATCTTTATATTGATTTCAACCGAAATCTTCCAATCTTTCCAGTGGCATACTTGGATCACCAAGATTCTGCCCATATCCATTTTGTCTTCACCGATTCCTTTCCATTGACGTATCCCTCGTTCCGGTAGTACCGCAACTCCGTTCTTAATGTTCTTCATATGCATTCATGGTTAGAATTGCATGTAGAATATGTTCTTGCCATGCCATGATTGGTTGTTCATTGGATGCTTGTTTTTCTTTGGGTAGTACCGGGAGACGAGTTCGAGTCCGACGACCGTGTTGAGTATGTTCACGAGGACCAAGGTTTCGATACCACTGAGGACATTTCAGGCAAGATGACCATTACCTGGATATCACTACTATCTTTGCTTTGCTAGTTGTCTCGATGCTATCGTTATGTCACGCTACCTACCACTTGTTTGTCCAGCCTCCCCAAATTGCCATGATAAGCCTCTAACCCCACCTTCCTAGCAAACCGTTGTTCGGCTATGTTACCGCTTGCTCAACCCCTCTTATAGCGTTGCTAGTTGCATATGCAGTGCAGGTTGTTCCATGTTGGGACATGGATATCATGGGATATCACAATATCTCTTATTTAATTAATGCATCTATATACTTGGTTGAGGGTGGAAGGCTTGGCCTTTTGCCTCGTGTTTTGTTCCACTCTTGCCGCCCTAGTTTCCGTCATACCGGTGTTATGTTCCTGTATTTTTCATTCCTAACACGGTCGGGGTTTATGGGCCCCCCTTGATAGTTCACTTTGAATAAAACTCTTCCAGCAAGGCCCAACTTTGGTTTTACCATTTGCCTAATAACAACTAAAATTTGCATAGGGAGTAATTAACTCGAGGATTCATAATCAACAACCCGGGCCAGTGCTCCTCATGAGTGTTGGTCCAAACTAGAGCACCTTGCGGCACCCCCTTGGCAACTTGGGTCTCAGTGACCATAAGCTTAGCTCATCCAATTGTGGCCTGAGATGAGATACGCGCTGCTCCTATCGGGGTGTCGGCACATCAGGAGGTCTGGCTGGTTTTGTTTTACCACCGTCAAAATGTCTTGTGCACCGGGATTCCGAGCTTGATCAGGGTGTCCCGAGATGGAGATTTTCCTCCGCGGATCATGAGAGTTTATAATGGACTAAGTTGGGACACCCCTGTAGGCTTTAATCTTTTCAGAAGCTGTGCCCGCGGTTATGTGGCAGAATGGAAATTTATAATATCCGGTTGTCGTGAACTTGACACCAGATCCGAATTAAAATACACCAACCGCGGGTGTAACCGTGACCGTTTCTTTTCGAGGGAGTTCGGGAAGAGAACACGGTGGGGTTATGTTTGACTCGTAAGTAGTTCAGGATCACTTATTGATCATTACTAGTTTGCAACCGTTATTCGTAGTCGCTCTTCTTACTCTTGTACTCGTAAGTTAGCCACCATACAATGCTTAGTGCTTGCTGCAACCTCACCACTTATCCATTCCATACCCATTAAGCTTTGCTAGTCTTGATAACCATGGTATTGGGATTGCTGAGTCCTCATGGCTCACAGATTACTACAACAACAGATGTAGGTACAGGTAATGTGATGATATGACACGAGAGCGATGCTTGCTTGTTTTGGAGTTCTTCTTCTACTTCTTCTTCTTCGATCGAGGGACAGGTTCTTGGTCGGCAGCCTGGGCTAGTAGGGTGGATGTCGTTCTTCTTTTTCATTTGTGTCCATCCGTAGTCGGATGCTGCTCTTCTGTATGATGTTTGATGTATTCATGTGGCGATTGTATGCCTTTTTATGTATCCCAAGTGTGTTGTATAAGGTACGATGTAATGATATCCACCTTGCAAAGCATCTTTAATATGTGGCTCTATCCTTGGCGGGACCTTCGAGTTCCTCTCGGATAGGATCGCATATTGGGCATGACAAGTTGGTATCAGAGCCTCGACCAACCATAGGAGCCCCCTTGATTGATCGTAGTTGGCCGTTGTCGAGTCTAGAAGAAAAACTATTTTTGGAGTCTAGTTATATCGAAGGGTAGGAATTCTTTTTACTCCTTATCCCCTTCATCACTGTGGTGAGGATTTGTGACGTAGGTGTTTGATTCTACTACTCTTCCCCTTCAAACTTTCTTTAGTATCACGCGGGTATTTTCGATTGTTGCGATCCATCCTTTTCAACCGGTGCACTTCTCTTCGAGTGATTCGACCCTCTTCATCTTTTGCAAGTTCAATTCTTAGCTTCTCACCATCGTCGTTTCCCCGTCCCAATTTGTTTTTATTTTCCCACCCGCCCACCCTTTTTCTTCACGGAGTCCAAAATCTCGAAGCGAGTATTCATGCAAAGTCTCATCATTCTTTCCCCAATTATTTGAACCGGTGAATTCTCATCAAGTTCGTCCTTTTCTTTTCCGGTGGATCCAATTCAAGTGTGATTATAATCTTTTCCTTGGCCCAAATGTTTCCCCTTGCTCGTTCACCTCTCGCCATTTAATCGTTCCGGAGTGCTGAAGACATCTCAGAAGATTCGTTTTTGTGTTCCAATTAAAATGAGGTTGGCACCTCATTCAAGTATTTCAATCCTCTGGTGTACTATCTCTCTTCCAAACAATCATTCTCAACGGTGTTTTCTCTTTCAGTGGGCCCATAACCCACAGGCTTTTCACCAGGATCCTACCTGGCTCTTCTATTGTTTTCCTGGAGCTATTCGTAAATTCTTTTCATGTTTGATGTCAGGATGAGTCCTCTTTGGTCGATTCTCTTCTTCGGGAATTTTCGTTCTTTTCCTTTCATTTTCTTATTCATCATCCTCTTTCTCTTCCATTTCGTTCCTAGATCTTGGGACGAGATCCTCTTGTAGTGGAGGAGAGTTGTAACACCCCAAATGTAATCCTTCCCATTTTGTAATATATCCAACTTTGATCTTGATATAATTCCATGTGGGTTCCATCATGTTTGGCTTCATCTTGTTGCTTTGATGTTTTACTTATTGCATGCCATGCCTTCTTTGTCATTTTTGCTTTGTGCCATCCTATGTTGTAGCATCATGATCATTGTTAACCACGTGCCATGTCATTTTGCTGCTTGTGATCACCTAGTGTTGCTTCATGCATTGCATCCATCATGCCCATATTGTCAGTTGCTCTATGTGTGACCCATGCATCATCACTTCTTCCTTCCCTCTTCTTCCTTTCATTTTGCAAGTTGCATTTTTCCCACCTCAATAAGGTCCAAGATTTTCCTATAAATCTTGCTTGCAATAGGTCATGTTGATGTTATGGACAGATTTGCATTGCATATTGTTTTGCTCACCATTTGAGCTCCGTGCATCCGTTTTGATGATCTTTATATTGATTTCAACCGAAATCTTCCAATCTTTCCAGTGGCATACTTGGATCACCAAGATTCTGCCCATATCCATTTTGTCTTCACCGATTCCTTTCCATTGACGTATCCCTCGTTCCGGTAGTACCGCAACTCCGTTCTTAATGTTCTTCATATGCATTCATGGTTAGAATTGCATGTAGAATATGTTCTTGCCATGCCATGATTGGTTGTTCATTGGATGCTTGTTTTTCTTTGGGTAGTACCGGGGGACGAGTTCGATTCCGAGGATCCTGTTGAGGATGTTCACGAGGAGCAAGGTTTCAATACCACTGAGGACATTTCAGGCAAGATGACCATTACCTGGATATCACTACTATCTTTGCTTTGCTAGTTGTCTCGATGCTTTCGTTATTTCGCGCTACCTACCACTTGTTTGTCCAGCCTCCCAAATTTCCATGATAAGCCTCTAACCCCACCTTCCTAGCAAACTGTTGTTTGGCTATGTTACCATTTGCTCAACTCCTCTTATAGCGTTGCTAGTTGCAGGTGCAGTGCAGGTTGTTCCATGTTGGGACATGGATATCATGGGATATCACAATATCTCTTATTTAATTAATGCATCCATATACTTGGTTGAGGGTGGAAGGCTTGGCCTTTTGCCTCGTGTTTTGTTCCACTCTTGCCGCCCTAGTTTCTGTCATACCGGTGTTATGTTCCTTGATTTTGCGTTCCTAACACGGTCGTGGTTTATGGGCCCCCCTTGACAGTTCGCTTTGAATAAAACTCTTCCAGCAAGGCCCAACTTTGGTTTTACCATTTGCCTAATAACAACTAAAATTTGCATAGGGAGTAATTAACCCGAGGATTCTTAATCAACAACCCGGACCAGTGCTCCTCATGAGTGTTGGTCCAAACTAGAGCACCTTGTGGCGCCCCCTTGGCAAATTGGGTCTCAACGACCGTAAGCTTAGCTCATCCGATCGTGACCTGAGACGAGATATGCGCGGCTCCTATCGGGGTGTCGGCACGTCGGGAGGTCTTGTTGGTTTTGTTTTACCATCGTCGAAATGTCTTGTGCATCGGGATTCCGAGCTTGATCGGGGTGTCCCGAGATGGAGTTTTCCTCCGTGGATCATGAGAGTTTATAATGGACTAAGTTGGGACACCCTGTAGGGTTTAATCTTTTCGGAAGCCGTGCTCGCGGTTATGTGGCAGATTGGAAATTTATAATATCTGGTTGTAGTGAACTTGACACCGGATCCGAATTAAAATACACCATCCGCATGTGTAACCGTGACCGTATCTTTTCGAGGGAGTTCGGGAAGAGAACACGGTGGGGTTATGTTTGACTCGTAAGTAGTTCAGGATCACTTATTGATCATTACTAGTTTGCGACCGTTATGCGTAGTCGCTCTTATTACTCTTGTACTCGTAAGTTAGCCACCATACATTGCTTAGTGCTTGCTGCAACCTCACCACTTATCCATTCCATACCCATTAAGCTTTGCTAGTCTTGATACCCATGGTATTGGGATTGCTGAGTCCTCGTGGCTCACATATTACTATAACAACAGATGCAGGTACAGGTAATGCGATGATATGACATGAGAGCGATGCTTGCTTGTTTTGGAGTTCTTCTTCTGCTTCTTCTTCTTCGATCGAGGGATAGGTTCCTGGTTGGAAGCCTGGGCTAGCAGGGTGGATGTCGTTCTTCTTTTTCGTTTGTGTCCATCCATAGTCGGATGCTGCTCTTCTGTATGATGTTTGATGTATTCATGTGGCGATTGTATGCCTTTGTATGTATCCCAAGTGTGTTGTATAAGGAATGATGTAATGATATCCACCTTGCAAAGCGTCTTCAATATGCGGCTCTATCCTTGGTGGGACCTTCGAATTCCTCTCGGATAGGATAGCATATTGGGCGTGACTCTGGGGGTCGCCCACAGAGGTGGAGCTGTTGTAGAAGCGCGTCTCCAACATGATAAAGGCGGGCGCTAAGCTGACCAATGTGGTTCAGGTGATGCTCTGCCGCCGCCTCCTACCCTGCCAACAACGGGCCGCCCCAATGTTGTCCTACAAGCCCGAGGACCCAGGCACTGTGCTCTGCTTCTATGGGACTACCCACGACAAGCTGTGGAAGGTGTTGTTCATGCCCAGAAGGCATGGCCGGCCAAGGAGGAAGACATCGGCCTCGACGCCGCGGACCCTCCTAGGGAGGTAATGAAGTTTTATCCGTTCTATGCTCGGATATTTGTATTTTCGCAGGAGATCTAACCCTTACTCTCTCACCTCCACAGGGCTGGCTTGAGAAGGCCAAGCAGATCAATAGTCCGGCTCCGCTGCCCGATGACCCCAGGTCGACCCTGCTAGGGGAAATGCTGACCGTGGCGCCCTACAAGGAACCAGAGAAAAAAGAGAAAAAGAAGACGGAGATGAGGGAGGCCCGAGAAGGCCTCTGCCCCAGGGGACAGCCAAACACCAAGTCCGGGGATACCCATGCCCCTCTGCTCAGGAGGGGGAGCAAGAACAGGACGGGGAGGAGAGCGACTCCTCCCGAACCAAGAAGAGGGCAGCGACGGACGACGCCGAGGAGGAACAACCTCCTCATGCCCCAAAGAAGCAGTGCAGGCCCAAGTTGGTCCTGCCCGATGACAACTTGGATTCTGACAAGGAGTCCGCAGTGTCCGAAGAGGTTCCGAAGAGGAACCCCAGGGTCAAGCCCCCCGCCTAAAGGTACGAATCCGGAGATTCCCTAGGCGCTTGTTACATTAGTCTATTACTGATCGTATACATGCACTTCATGTTGCAGCCCACCGGGCGACCTCCCCACTTATCAAGTCTCAGAGGGGACTTCTCCGCCAGCCAAACTAGCGGAGAGTGGGACTGCATCATGCTCTACGCCTCCTCCGGTCATCAAGGAGACCAGAGACGTGCTGTCCCGAAGGACCCCTCCCGGCCTGGACAAGGGAGGTGGTGGTGACGACATCATGGCCGAGGTTAACACCTCGGTCACCCAAGACTAGGAGGGGGGATCCCTCCTGGTGAACAAGGAGGGGGATCTTGGTCAATCCGAGCCCTCCCGAAAGACGGTTCTGGATCCCTAAAGGCCCTCAGAGGCGTCAATTCCGTCTTCCACCGAAGGGGGAGCCAGGGCCCTGCCGTCAGCGCTGAACATCGGAGATCGGGTTGCGGCTGGGTGGTCAGACAGGATGGAGGAGGCTTTGAATAGCTCCTCCATCATCGCGGAACACCACGCCCTGATGGGCGTGGTTTTGCAAAGTATTCGGTCCGTTAACAACAGACTGAAGGAAGCCTTTGGTGGCCTCCTGATGGGCTTCGAGGTAAGCCATGTAATATTCTTTCCGTAAACCGGATTTTGTGAGCAAAGTTTGTGCAATCGTCGTATATAGCAGCCCCCAAGACTCTGTCGGGATTGAAAAACCTGGCAGAGGATCGAAAATCATTGAATCGGGAGTCTAAATGATGTGATCTTTTTGTTTTTGTAGGCCTCATCTTTGGTGGCGGCTGCCAATGCCGCGAAGCTGGCCGAAATGAATCGGAAGCTCAAAAGCTCTAATGAGGAGCTCGACCTTGTCAACAAGCGGTTTGACGAAGCTCAAGGTTAGTCCGGTCAAGACTTAGTAATTTGGATTTTCCTTGTCGAGCGAGGTATTTGGGGTTATCCTTAAGCAAGAATTGCTTAATTATGACTGCAGCTGTCGCCGCGGAGGTCGAGGGCCTCAAGGCCGAACTAAAGAAGGCCAAGGAAGAAGCGGCCGAACAGAGGGCGGCGGCCAAGCGAGCAACCACCAAACTCATGATGGTAAAAAAAACGTCAGCGACAAGCATGAGGCCAAAGTAGCCAAGTGCAGCAGGAGCTCAAGGATGCCGTCACTAAATGCGAGGACCTTGAGTAGAAAAATAATGGTCAAGCCACCAAGCTATCCAAGGTAAAGCAAGAGATCTAGGAGGCGAGGACGGAGATGCGGGGCGCCCGAGAAGAGCTCCGCCAAGTAAAGCAAATTGCAGATGGTAAGCCGTACTTACTGCAGAGTGTCTTTGGCGGCCACAGGTTCGCATTGCTCACACGAGTGTGGCGTTACTCAGGCATGTTTGCGGAGCTTTCGAGGAGTGCGGCGGATGCGGCAAGGCATTATGCAGCTCGGGAGGGTGATGCCAAGCACAGGCTGTTCTGGGCGCAATTCCAGGCGCCCGAATACTCACCCCTCCTGAGTAATCAGATGAAGCAGTTGATGGAGCTGCACCGGATGGCGGAACCGGCCATGAAGGACCTGTGTGTCCGGCTGTGGCCTTCAGAGCCATTACCGAGCAGCTACTTTGGCCCGGTGCAGAAGCTGTGCGACGCTGCTTCCCAGGTTGATGTTGTTAAGCGCTCCGTGTGCATCAAGGGAGCTCGGATGGCCTTCGCTAAGACCATGGTGCACTGGCCCAAAATCAAGCCGGTTGAGATGGCCACCAGACCCCCTCCCTCTGGAAAGGAACACAGGCACCCCGAGCAGTATTTCCGCATCGTGATGAATGGTGCTCGGGTAGTAGAGGCCCAGTGTCCGAAAGATGCAATCCTTGAATGAGCGTACTATCTGTTAAATGACAATTGGACCTTTTGCTTTATAATGCGGCTATTTTGTATGGTTTATCATACTTCTATCTGTTTTAATTTTATTTTGACTCCTGGGCGGCCGTTTTTAATCTGAAAGATACCAGTCCTCAGCTTCAGCCCCCATGTAGATGCTATGAGGGGTGTTTCGTCCTCCGCACTGTGACCCTTAGCCGACGTCTCGGTGCCCGAAGGTGGTAGTGTGTGAGGGAAACAAGGCAATCAGACTATGCGGTTTTATTACTTTCACTTAGCCATAGGAGCTTGACTGCGGGGGCTAGTGACTAGCCCCTAGTGTTTTTGTGATGTTCGGATGGGACGAGGTATATACCTTCATCACGTGGTTTGTGCAAACACAAAACCCTTCGTATAACACGGAGTAATCTCCGTCGATTTTTGGTTTGACGCTTGTCATCGGATCGCCGATAAGTTCTCGCTTATCATGACAGTCAGTTTTCGGCTTTCTCCACTGAGGTACTTGACCGGGCCAGCTAGAAGTACAATCGTAGTGGTTCTCCCTTTACCTTCTTAGCCGAACATGCAAAACGTAAGAGGGTTAGAACAGGAGCTGGGCAACCCAACTATTGACCCAAGACATAATTCGGAACCAATTCATATAATGTAATATCTGAGACGCTGAACACATAGGAAAAAAGATAGTGCCGGACTTGATGCATAGGGTGAGTATTACAATCGAGCCCCCGGTCTATTAGCCGATTTCATCTTAGAGAAAAAAAATTACCGAACTAATTTATGGCGGTGTCGAAGAGCGAAAAAAATTATGCAATATAAATGACTGCGGGAGAAACATAAAGGTGGTCTTTATTTCCAATGAGCTCGTGACGTCTAGCCGTACAATTCGAACTGGCGAAGCAACTGTTACAGGTACTTTGTAGGAAAGAAAAAGTTTTACAGATGAAAGGTTTACACAGGGCCTTGATGCATGGGTTGATGCCCTTACTATGCCCTGTTGCACGTCTGCGCCTTTGCTTCTATGTGGAAGAAGAACTCCTTGGAGGGGATGATAATCGGCCGACGGGCCCTTGACAAAGGGTCTTTGAGAAGTCGCCGTGCTATTCTAGCTTAATGCCAGATAGGTCCTAGATGGTACCTGTTGATGTCCGAAGACGTGTTTAACCATAGCTCGGTTGAGCCGAACACTTGGCTCTTTGTTTGATTGGGCCCCACAGCTGCCCATGGTATTTTGAGTGTGAAGTTGTGCGTATGAGGCACGTAGTGTGTGACTGGGGTGGGCATGTTGTGGGGGGTGTATCCCTATTTACGTCGAGCGTAGGGAGGCTCCCTAAATGGAAATAGGGCTCGGGCCCATTTACTTGCCTCTTGTGCCTTGACGGTGGGCTGGTACTTCGGCCCTTCGACGCTGGTTTGGTCTTTGGCTGCCAGAGCTGCTGTATATTCCTCGGTCCAGAGTGAGCGCTCCGTATTGCCATTGACTGTGATGACACCCTTGGGTCCGGGCATCTTTAGCTTCAGGTAGGCATAATGAGGGACGGCGTTGAATCGAGCGAACGCCGTCCGGCCCAGGAGGGCGTGATAGCCGCTGCAAAAGGGGACAACGTCGAAGATCAAGTCTTCGCTGCAGAAGTTGTCCAGTGAGACTAACACTACTTCGAGGGTCAGGGTGACCGAGCATCGGACTTCAACACCTGGGATTACCCCTTTAAAGGTGGTATTACTAGGTTTGGTCCTTGACGGGTCAATACCCATTTTCCTCACTGTATCTGAGTAAATTAGATTGAGGCTACTGCCTCCGTCCATGAGGACTCTAGTGAGGTGGTACCCATCGATAATGGGGTCAAGAACCAGGGTCGCCGATCCTCCATGATGGATACTGGTTGGATGGTCCCTGCGGTCGAAGGTGATCGGGCATGCCAACCATGGGTTAAATTTCGGGGCTACAGGCTCTACGGCGTAGACATCCCGAAGTGTGCATTTCCTCTCCTTCTTGGGTATATGTGTGGCGTAGATCATATTCACCGTTTTTACCTCAGGAGGGAATTGTTTTTGGCCTCCATTGTCCAGCCTGCGAGGTTCCTCATCGTCCTCGCTGCGGGGACTTTTGCCTCTGTCCTCGGCTGTGAGTGTGCCGGCCTGTTTGATCACCCAATAGTTACGGTTGGTGTGGTTGGCGGGCTTGTCAGAGGTGTCGTGGATCTGGCAGGGCCTGTCCAGGATTATGTCCAACTTGGTGGGTCCATCCTGGTTCCCTTTAGAGGGCTTCTTCCATGGTCCTAATTTGGAGTTGCGGAATCCGGCATTCACTGCCGTGTCATCGTCGTCGGTGCCATTGTGTTGATGCTTGTTTTTGTTGCACCATGGCTTCCCATTGCCATCCTGGACTTCTGAAGTATCGGGCTTCTCAGGGTTGTTGCTTCTACGAGCCAACTAGCTATCTTCCCTCGTGCAAAAGCAAGTCATGAGAGAGGTGAGTGCCGACATTGTTCTCGACTTATCTTGGTCGAGCTAGCGAGCGAGCCATTCATCCCGGATACTATGCTTGAATGCGGCTATAGCTTCGACGTCCGGACAGTCGATGATCTGGTTCTTTTTGGTCAAAAACCGATTCCAAAATTGTCGGGCTGACTCACCGGGCTGTTGGACCACATGGCTCATGTCGTCGGCATCTGAAGGCCGAACATAAGTGCCTTGAAAGTTAGCTCAGAAAGCATCCTCGAGATCTTCCCAACTCCCTATGGAGTTTTCAGGGAGGCTGTTCAACCAATGTCTGGCTGGTCCTTTGAGCTTTAATGGCAAGTATTTTACGGCGTGGAGGTCATCCCCTCGAGCCATATGAATGTGGAGAAGAAAGTCTTCAATCCACACGGCCGGGTCTGTAGTCCTATCGTATTGTTCGATATTCACGGGTTTAAACCCTTCGGGGAACTGGTGTCCTCGGCTGCCATCTCAGCCCGGTGCTGCTCCTGAACTCTATTGTTTCGGTCGCGCCACGCTTGGTATCTATTCCGTCCAGCCGGAGCGTGCTCTCTAGATCCATAGATGGATCTTGTCTGACCTGCTCTAATGGCGAGGTCGTGTCATAGATCATATACGTACTCTGGTTGTGCCGGCTCCTTGCCTCTGCGGCGAGGAGGGGCAGGTGGATATTCGGCCTCCACAGTCGGCCTATCCCGTCCTCGAGGGGGGTGGTCGGGCTGGTCCGCCTGAGTACGTCTCGGGGGTGCGGGCTCAAGAGCCTTGTCATAGAATTGCGGCAGCAGTTTACGCTTAGGGTAGCTTTTGGTTTGTCGCTCATAGCCGTACCCTTCTTCGGCTGTTAGGACTTTTGTCCATCTATCGTTGAGGGTGTCTTGTTCGGCTTTTATCTGTTGCTGCTTCTTCTTCAAGCTTCGTGCGGTGGAAATAAGTTGCCGTTTAAACCGCTCTTGGTCGAGTGGATCCTTAGGGACTATGAAGTCCTCGGATCCGAGGCTAACCTCCTCTTCGGAGAGGGGGAGGTAGTTGTTGTCCTCGGAGTCATTGAGGTCCTCGGGATTAAACTGGTCCTCGCGCTCCTCTGAGTCGTCGAGCTATTGCTCGGCGGCGATGGGGTCGCCGAGGTCTTCCATATTGTCCGGGGTATCATTTTCTCCGGTGCCCGTGTTGCTTTCCCTGCCCCTACTCCCCTTGGATCGTCGGCGCTGTCTTCGGCGTTTGGACGGCTCCTCGCCGGGCTTGTTGCTATCTCTCTTGGGGGTGCCGTCGCCATTATTAGCACCATCGCCATTGTCCTTCAGGGTGTCCACCATGTAAACATCGTAGGTGGAGGTGGCCGTCCATGGGCCGATGATGGGAGGGGCAATATCAGCATGGGCCATGGCTTCGACATCTTCGTCCATGTCTTCGGCCTCCTTAGAGGCATAGTCCAGCATGTCGGTTAAGTCTTTGACAAAGGCAACAAAGTGGGTGGTGGGTGGGACGTAAAATTCCCTGTGGCCCGCCTCAAGGCCCCACCGAGCGTAGGCCGAGGATGGGCCATCCGCGATAGTCATCATCTAGATCCGATCTAGCACCTCGTTTAACTGGGCGAGACTAGCTAGATTAGTACATGAGATTTCTTCGGAGTTGACCTCCGGCGTGATGGTGTGGTGAGGGGTGAGTCCGGCCAGGGCTGACACCTATTCTTCGGACACCGAAGCTGCATCAAGTCTTAAAGCCAGATCCGCGGTAAGGAGGGTGAGTTCGGCCGGGGTTGAATCCTAGTCTTCGGACGCAGTGGCCGCATCTAGGCTTGAAGCCGGGTGCGAGGTAAGAGCCGATGCAGAGATCGGATAGGGAAGAGATCCCAAAGTCGAAGCTTCATGGCTTTCAGGCGCCTCAAACAAGGCTGAGAAGCCGGTGAAGATCATATTGCCCCGAGTGTCAGTGACGTACTCTAGGTTACCGAACCTGATCCAGTTCTCAGGGGCAAAGCTGTTGACCTAGTCTAGATGACCGATTGAGTTGGCATGCAGAACGATGTTGCCGAACATGAAAAGCTGGCAGGGGACAAAGATGTCCCCGGTGTTGATGCCATCTCCGATGATCAGGCGAGCCAATGATCCTTCGGCGATCCAACAGCGGAACTCTCAATGAAAGCACCAATGTTGGTGTCAAAACCGGCAGATCTCGGGTAGGGGGTCCCGAGCTGTGGATCTTGGATCAATGGGGAACAAGGGACGAAGGACACGATGTTTACCCAGGTTCGGGCCCTCTCGAAGAGGTAAAACCCTACGTCCTGCTTGATTATATTGAAGTGTATAGGATGATTACAGAGTCGATCTACCACGAGATCAGATAAAGTAAACCCTAGGCGAGTAGGATAATGGTTGTTGTTCTAGCCTCTACAGACTAAAACCCTCTGGTTTATATAGACACCATGGGTATTAGGGTTACACATGGTCGGTGACCACAAGGGAATAAACATGCCAAATATTCTATCTTGACTTGGAGGACACGCCAAGGCATCAAAGATCTCCTCTCCGGATACGGAATCGCCTCATAGTTCGGCCTTCTAGCAGTTGTAGTGCGGCCCACCTGTCTGGCCCACAAGAAATAGGCCGGCAGCCCGAGGACCCCCTAGTCCAGGACTCCCTCACTCACCACCCTGCCCCCCCAGCAGCTCAAACTGCCGCCGCCTCCGCCGCAACCATAGCTTCAAGCACATCTACGTTCTGCCCTAGCATTGTTGATCCAGTCAGGTAACCCACCGATCTCTATTATGACCATGACATGATTGCTTAAATGCCGCCTGCGAAACATCCTCATGCCTCCAAATCCCCACCACCCGTACCTCCAGAGCATCACCGCGCAAGCCCAACCACATATCACGTGGAGGTCGAGGAGCTGATGGCGGTGGGTGGCACGATGGCCGCTGTGCGTGTCGACCCGGAGGAACACATCGCCTCCGCCGCTGCCAACTTGGTGCAGGCTCTGGCCCAGATGAAGTGCCCCAGCGAGTACCCCCAGGATTTACCAAGTAAAATCTGACCAGCTCAATCTTACCAATACAAGTTGCAATGGCTATGTTTTGTATGGTCGATGTATTAAGCATGTTCGTGCCTTGTTTATTTCAGGGGACAATTGCATTTTTACCCCTAGTTGGTTCCTACCCATGGGTTTTGCCCTTACTTTTCGAGCCTGCTCAGTTTTGCCCTTACTTTTTCCATCGAGGTCCCTCGAATGCCCTTTGACCATTTGACCAAAACTTTGAAAATTCATAACTAATTCATATGAACTTAGAAAAATGCAAATAAGATATCAAAATGTTCAGATAAACATTATCTTTATGTGCATATCATTTGCATTCAGGACAAAAGCATCGTTTAAACTGCCCAAGGTAATTAATGTTATTAACATTATTAAAAATAAAAAGGTATAAACAATATTTTTTTGCATGAATAAAAATTACATGCAAATATAGATGATGTTTTCTAAACATCCTGATATCTTATTTGCATTTTTCTGAGTTCGTATCAACTTGTTATGAAGTTTCCAAATAATGGTCAAAGTCATTAGCACCCTTTCATAACAAGTTTGATACGAACCTCAGAAAACTCAAATAAGATATCAGGATGTTCAGAAAACATCACCTACATTTGCATGTAATTTGTATTCATGAAAAAAAATATTGTTTATACCTTTTTATTTTTAATAATGTTAATAACATTAATTACCTTGGGCAGTTTAAACGGTGCTTTTGTCCTGAATGCAAATGATATGCACATAAAGATAATGTTTATCTGAACATTTTGATATCTTATTTGCATTTTTCTGAGTTCATATGAATTAGTTATGAATTTTCAAAGTTTTGGTCAAACGGTCAAAGGGCATTCGAGGGACCTCGACAGAAAAAGTAAGGGCAAAACTGAGCAAGCTTGAAAAGTAAGGGCAAAACCCATGGGTAGGAACCAACTAGGGGTAAAAATGCAATTGTCCCTTATTTCAGTACTGCACACTGTGTGATGTTCAAGTATTAACTGTCCAGCTCGATTTCACCAATACCAGCAACAAACTTACAATACATGACTCAGGATGTTGTTAAGCCTGTTGTAATTAACAGTTGTATCCATTTTTTAATCTGTCCCTTTGCTATTGTGCCACTCTCCGCAATGAAGATATCACTAGAGATGTTGTCGTTTTATTTCCATTTGCTATTTTTGGTGGATGCTAACCCTGTTGTACTTAACATGCCTTTCCATGTACTTACTTAGGGCCATAATGGACGGTGTTGTTGTTTGCCGTCGAGGTTAGCTGCACCCCATGTCTTACAGTATTTCACATCATTTGTGCAATTGCAGTTTAACTTCTAACATTTACTGGTTGCCTGCAGGTACACATGTCAGTAGCACTGATCCACGCTTCAACCTGGAGGAACACCTCGCCTCTGCCGCCGCTGACTTGGGGCAGGCTCTGGCCAAGTTGAAGTGCCCCAGCAACTACCCCTCAGGACTTACCAAGTATGAACTGACCAGTTCAATCTTACCAATACCAGTTGCAATGGCTATGTTTTGTACGGTTGATGTATTTAGCATGTTGTAGTAAACATGCCTAACACGTCTTAGCTATTTTCCCTACCTTTTTATAGACAACTGGGCCATTCTCTGCTCTGGTAGCACTTGCCTTGCGATGTTTAACTCTGTCAATTTCATTTTTATCAGTACCAGTTTCAATGGCTATACTAGGTTGCCTGTAGTTAAACGTGCCTTGTTATTTTGTTTACACACCGTGTGATGTTCAAGTATGAACTGTCCAGCTCAATTTCACCAATAGCAGCTAGAAACTTACAAAACATGACTTAGGATGTTGTTAAGCCTATTGCAATTAACAATTGTATCCATTTTTTAATCTGTCCCTTTGCTACCGTCCTACTCTCCGCAATCAAGATATACTAGAGATGTTATCCTTTTATTTCCATTTGCTATTTTTGGTGGATGTTAACCCTATTGTAGTTAACATGTCTTTCCATGTACTTACGCAGGGCCATAACGGGCGATGCTGTTGTTTGCCGTCGAGGTTAGCTGCATCCCATGTCTTACAGTATTTTACATCATTTGTGCAATTGCAGTTTAGCTTCTAACATTTACTTACTTCTTGTAGGTACACATGTCAGCGGCAATGATCCACGCTTTGACCCGAAGGAACACCTCGCCTCTGCTGCGGCCGACTTGGGGCGGGCTCTTGCCCATTTGAAGTTCTCCAGTAACTACCCCTCAGGACTTACCGAGTATGAATTGAACAGTTGAAGCTTACCAATACCTGTTGCAATGGCCATGTTTTGTACGGTTGATGTATTAAGCATGTTATAGTAAACACACCTAACCCATCTTATCTATTTTCCCTACCTTTTTATAGATAAAAGGGCCATTCTTTGCTCTAGCAGGACCTGCCTTGTGATGTTTAACTCTGTCAATTTCATTTCTATCAGTACCAGTTTCAATGGCTATACTAGGTTCTCTGTAGTGAAACGTGCCTGTTGTAGTAAACAATTCTATCCATTTTTTAATCCATCCCTTTGCTACCGTGCTACTCTTTCGCAATGAAGATATCACTATAGATGCTGTCGTTTTATTACCATTTGCTATTTTTGGTGGATATTAACCCTGTTGTAGTTAACATTGCCTTTCCATGTACTTACGTAGGGCTACAATGGGCGATGCTGTTGTTTGCCGTCGAGGTTAGCTGCATCCCATGTCTTATACACCATCTGTTCCTAAATATAAGTATTTTTAGAGATTCCAATATAGACTACATGCGGAGCAAAATGAGTGAATCTACATTTTAATCTAAACTATGTCTATATACATCCGTATGTAGTTCATATTGAAATCTCTAAAAATACTTGTACTTAGGAACGGAGGTAGTTGTATTTTACACCATTTGTGCAATCGCAGTTTAGCTTCTAACATTTACTTGTTGCCTGTAGGTACATATATCAGTGGTACTGATCTACGCTTCGATCCCTTTTGTGTATGGGGAAATGAGACATTCATGAACAAGCGTCAAGTGAGGAAACTAAGAAAGATTGTTAGGCGAAAGAGACGGGTGATGGGAATTAAGCTCTTTATTTATACTTTGTCCAAGACAACAGTGAACTTTAGGATGGTAAGTAATGTGATGCCTTTTCCCCCTGCCCACAACGAGTTACTCTATTAGACATGAGTATCTGAAAGTTTTTTCTTTTCAGTGGTTTCCGAAGCAATTTACTGATGATTACCTTGCAAACTACATGACCGGAGTGGAGGCAACTAAGGTTAAAGTATATAATTCATACTACCATGATAATGGTCTAGAAGTCTTCCTGAAGGCGGTGAAGGATGGGCGAGCGATCGTCACAAGGGGATGGACAAAAGTTGTTCGTGCCTATGCCATGAAGGAGGGCACATTATGGGCATTCCGCTTCTTCAACACCATCGGCAGCCAAAATGATTTACACTTGTCTCTTCACCTTTACCGCCTCTAAATATTGTGGTTCATCATAGTTAATTGCTGCCTAATCCTGTAATTACTGAACATATTGTACTGAGAATTTTATTTATGGATTGGTTGTTGAACCATTGTGCTGAGAATTTGAATTCCACGTTTCATATTTCAAAATTTCCAATTCTAATAATAAATTATAGGGAAAAATAAAATTAAACAGGAGCGAATTAAATAATGTACACACGGTTAGAAAGAAAACAGGGTGTGCAATGGAAAAGTAGAGAACAGACGGTTCTTTGCCGTGAAACATTTGCGATGGTCGACGAACGCACACACGGTTTCCTCTCATATGCGTGTGCGATTCATGGTAATACGACAAACATTTCAAACCTGTATGCGTGTGTAATATTGGACAAAAAGAAGACGGTGCATATATGGAGCCCGTGTGTGATAGGAATACCTATCGCACACAGTTATGAAAATGGACACGTTGGCGATAGTAGAGGCACCGCACACATTTTACATTTTTGAACTGTGTGCGGTAATGTACCTATCACAAACACATCGGTATATTAAATGTTTATGATATTCACCTTTTCCACACGACTATAGCAGCGTAATCGTTTCGGATGTCTTTCGGATCAGAAACGTAACATGGAGACATAACGTGTGGGACAGGCACGACTTCTCATACGTTTATTCTATGGCAATCGTCAGTAGCCGCTCCCCTATCCCCGATAATTTCTGGGTCGTTTGGGAAGGACCCCCTATCGCCCATACTGACGAGGCGACGGTTTAAAACTCCGTCGCGAAAAGGGGGTAAAAACCGTTTGTATAGCACGTAACGGTACCAGTGTATGGCAAAATTTTCAGATTTGTAGAGAGTAGCATCATACTTTTCAATCAAAGAAGTAACTTCATAGGCATCCTTAAAAGCAAAAAATTCTTCAATTTGTTCGATATCATAGTAACTATAAACACCCATGGCATAAGAACATAAGATTTCATTATCATTAAACTCACATAGGTAGGGAAGGCGTTTTTAGGGTCCTCGGAGCAACAAGTAAAATCATGAATTTCATATAGATTCCAAGCATAGCATAGCAAACAATTTATTTGATTCCATAAGAGTCTCCCTTTTGAGACAAACGGTGACGCACAAAATAAGCATGCTCATCTAATATTTTTCCCTCAACTAAACTAGTTGGCGTTTTAGCACGAGCACAAATGGATCGAAGATGATCCAAGTAGAAAACTTTAAGTGGATCCATATGTATTTACTTTTCCTTTTTCTTTTCTGTTTTTGGTGTGTTGATATGAAGGCAATAAAAGCAAGCAAGCAAGCAATTTTTTTTGTGTTTTTTGTGAAAACATTTTAGAAGTGGGGGAGATGAAAACAAGAGGTAAATGGCAAATGGAAGTAAATGCAAGGAGATGAAAGTTTATGCGATGGTACTTGATAGGTGTTGGTGATATCTCCTCGACAACGACGCCAGAAATTGGCAAGTTGACGGGAGACTATCTTGACGTGAATCCTCCCGACAACGGCGCCAGAGGAGAGGATTTCCCCGAAGTGGAGAGGATGATGCATTACAATAGAGATAAGTATTTCCCTCAGTTAAGAACTAAGGTTATCAATCCAGTAGGAGAACCACACAATACCTTGTGAACAACACCTACACACAAAATAACAAATACTTGCACCCAACGCAAACAAGGGGTTGCCAATCCCTTAGCGGTTAATTGCAAGGATCAAATCTCGTAGTGATAGAGACATAAACAGAAACACAAAATAAAATAAAGTAAAGTAAATAAATTGCAGCAAGGTATATTTGCATTTTAATATATGATAAAGATAGACCCGGGGGCCATAGTTTTCACTAGAGGCTTCTCTCTTGAACATAGCATACGGTGGGTAAACAAATTACTGTTGGGCAATTGATAGAAAAGGACATAGTTATGAACTTATGACAATATCCAAGGCAATGCTCATGTATATAGGAATCACGTCCGAGACAAGTAGACCGACTCCTGCCTGCATCTACTACTATTACTCCACACATCGATCGCTATCCAACATGCATCTAGAGTATTAAGTTCATAAAGAACGGAGTAACGCCTTAAGCAAGATGACATGAGATAGACAAAGTAAACTCAATCAATATGAATAAACCCCATTGTTTTATCCTTAATGGCAATGAAACAAATACGTGTCATGTCCCTTTCTGTCATTGGGATTGAGCAACGCAAGATCGAACCCATCACAAAGCACCTCTCCCATTGCAAGATAAATCAATCTAGTTGGCCAAACCAAACGGATAGATCGAAGAGAAATTCAAAGCTATAATAATCATGCATAAAAGAGTTCAGAGAAGACTCAAATAATATTCATGGATAATCTGATCATAAACCCACAATTCATTGGATCCCAACAAACACACCGCAAAAGAAGATTACATCAAATAGATCTCCAAGAACATCGAGGAGAACATTGTATTGAAGATCAAAGAGAGAGAAGAAGCCATCTAGCTACTAGCGATGGACCCGTAGGTCTGTGGCAAACTACTCACACATCATCGGAAGGGCAGCAAGATTGATGTAGAGGCCCTCCGTGATCGATTCCCCCTCTGGTAGAGTGCCGGAAAAGGCCTCTAGATGGGATCTCGCAAGAACAGAAGCTTGCGGTGGCGGAAAAAAGTATTTTGGGTGGCTCTCTGTTGGTTTCCCGAATTTAGAGAATTTATAGAGTTGGAATTAGGTCAGACAGAGGAACGAGGGCCCCACAAGACACATGGGCGCCCCTACCCCCTGGGCTCGCCCATGTGCCTTGTGGCCTACTCCTTCGCCTTCTGGCCTCCTCCCGAAGCTTCTAGGGTCTCTTATGTCTAGAAAAAAAATCTTCAAAAGGTTTTGTGGCATTTGGACTTCGTTTGGTACAGATTTCCTTGAAAACTAAATACAGGCAAAAAACAACAACTGGCACCTGGCACTAAGTTAACAGGTTAGTCCGAAAAATGATATATAATTGCATATAAAACATCCAAGATTGATATTATAATAGCATGGAACAATAAAAAATTATAGATACGTTAGAGACGTATTAGGCCGCCTCCAATTTGGGAAGGAGAACTAGGTAGGCACTGTTAATCCTGGTGAGGTCAATAGTGCCGGCATAGAAATTAGTGAACACCTATTGCACTTCCGCAGAGACAACATCCCAGAACGTGATAAAGAAGGATGGGCCAAAACCGTCCGAGCCGGGGATGGAGAGACGGTCGATGTCGAAGAAGGCCCCACGGATCTCGTCGGAGGTGAAGGGGGCCGAGAGGGATTCCGGGAGAGGGGTGTCATCAGGATAGAGGTCAAAGAGGGAGAACGGTTCCAATGAGGGTTTTGTAGTAGTCTCGGAGGGTGAAGGCTTTGCCAGCGTGGGAGGTGACCTCAAGCCCGCCGACGGAGAGGATTGGGATGCAATTCCTGCGGAGCCAGGCGGACACGGAGGCGTGGAAGAAACCGGTGTTCTCGTCCCCCTCGATGGCATAAAGGAATTTGGCACAGAGCTTCTAGTAAAGGACACGCTCACAGATGAAAGCATGCAAAGCAGCAGTGGTAAGGTGATACGTCTCCAATGTATCTATAATTTTTAATTGTTCCATGCTGTTATATTATCAATGTTGGATGTTTTACATTCATTTAATAGCAACTTTATATCATTTTTTGGGACTAACCTTTTCACATAGTGCCCAGCGCCAGTTGCTGTTTTTTGCTTGTTTTTTACTTTGTATAATATCCATATCAAACGGAGTCCAAATGCAGTGAAACTTTTTGGAGATTTTTTCTGCCCAGAAGACAACTTGGGAGCCAAGGAAGTGCAGGAGGGGAGGCCTGTGGGGCCCACAAGGCACCAGGGTGCGCCAGAGGCCCCTGGCGCGCCCTGGTGGGTAGTGGGGCCCACGGGTGTCCTCTCCACCGCCTCTCAGCTCTATAAATACCCAGATATTTCTTAAACCCTAGTGGAGTCGACAAAAAACAATTCCAGACGCAGCAAGTTCCAGAACCACGAGATCCAATCTAGAGCCCTTTTTCGGCACCTTGTCGGAGGGGGAAACGATCTTCAATACAATGTTCTCCTCGATGTTCTTGGAGATCTATTTGCTGTAATGACTTTTGTGGTGTGTTTGTTGGGATCCGATGAATTGTGAGTTTATGATCAGTTCTATCTATGAATATTATTTGAGTCTTCTCTAAACTCTTTTATGCATGATTGTTATAGCCTCGTATTTCTTCTCTGAAAATTTGGTTTGGTTTGGCCAACTAGATTGATTTTTCTTGCAATGGGAAGAGGTGCTTTGTGATGGGTTCGATCTTGCGGTGTCCTCACCCAGTGACAGAAGGGGTAGCGAGGCACGCATGTATTGTTGCTATTAAGGATAAAAAGATGGGGTCTATTCCTACATGAATAGATCTTGTCTACATCATGTCATCGTTCTTATTGCATTACTCCGTTTCTCCATGAACTTAATACACTAGATGCATGCTGGATAGTGGTCGATGTGTGGAGTAATAGTAGTAGATGCAGGCAGGAGTCGGTCTACTAATCTTGGACGTGATGCCTATATACATGATCATTGCCTTGGATATCATCATAATTATTTGCTCTTCTATCAATTTCCCACAGTAATTTGTTTACCCGCCGTATGCTATTTTCTCAAGAGAAGCCACCAGTGAAATCTACGGCCCACGGGTCTATATTTTATCATATTGTTTTCAGATCTATTATTCCAAAAACCCAAAAAATACCTTCATGCACTTTTTATTTATTTATTTTATTTTGTGTTTTCGCTAGATCTATTTATCCAATCTCATACAATTTTATCTATCTTATTACCGAGGAGGGATTGACAACCCCTCTTACGCGTTGGGTTGCAAGTATTTGTTATTTGTGCGCAGGTACCATTTACATAGTGTTGCTTGGTTCTCCTACTAGATTGATAACCTTGGTTTCATAACTGAGGGAAATACTTACCGTTGATGTGCTGCATCATCCTCTCCTCTTCGGGGAAATACCAACACAGATACAAGCAATCATAAGGGTACGGAGAAGGCTCTCGAGGGGAGAGAGGTGATGAAGCTCTTCAATCACATCAAGAATGTCAATAATCACACAGCAATCCTGCTCGCGCTGGGCAGTGGGAGAAACCCTCCAAATCCACCGCTTGCAATAAAGGTGGCATTGCCACAGACGCGCGACGAGACGCGCCGCGACATCGATTCAGTACGTGAAAGTCCAAGCAGAATGAACTGAGGAGCGGAAAGAGGAGTGAAGCGCCCAGGACATTGGTTTTGAGCCTCAGCTACATACAAATATGGAAGCATACATGGATGACATAGTGGTCAAAACCAAGGATAAAGCGATGCTCATACAAGATCTAGAAGAAACATTTACAAATCTGCGCAAGATCAATTTAAAGCTCAATCCTGAGAGGTGTGTGTTTGGCGTCCCTTCCGGCAAGCTTCTTGGGTTCTTTGTATCTCAGCGAGGGATCGAAGCGAACCCCAACAAGATCAAAGCTATTGAGCAGATTGAAGCGCCAAGACACGTCAAGGATGTACGTCGTCTTGCCGGCTGCGTTGCTGCCTTAAGCAGGTTCATCTCCAAATCCGCTGAGCGCGCCCTGCCCTTTTTTAAAATTTTGAAGAAGGCAGGTCCAATGAGATGGACTCCGGAAGCAGAGGCAGTGCTGCAAGATTTGAAGAGGTACCTCTCCTCTCCACCGACGCTAGTCGCACCTAGGCCACAAGAGCCATTGCTGTTGTATCTAGCGGTAACAAATCAAGTGGTTAGTGCTGCGTTAGTGGCGCAGAGAGAAGTCGATGAGGAGGCAACAGCAGTGGCAGGACCGTCAAGTGACGCGCTGGGATCTTCCCTGGCAAGGTTTGGTGCCGGCAAGACAGGATCTGCGCAGTCAGAGGAATCAGTGCAAAAGAGGAAGATCGTGCAGCGTCCAATTTATTTTGTCAGCTCCCTTTTACAGGGAGCTAGGTCAAGATACTCTGGTGTGCAGAAGTTGCTCTTCAGCCTTCTCATGGCCTCGAGGAAGCTGCGCCTTTATTTTCAAGCACATGAGATTACCGTCGTCACTCGCTTCCCGTTGCAGCGGATTTTGCGAAATCCAGAGGCAACCGGCAGGATTGTGGAGTGGGCATTGGAACTGTCAAACTTTGGTCTCAAGTTTGAAAGTACTTCAGCAATTTAGGGCAGAGCCTTGGCGGAGTTCATTGCGGAATGGACCCCAACGCCAGACGAAGAGATTCAAGAAACGACTCTTCCCGGCAAGGAAACAGATCAAGAATGGATTATGTACTTTGACAGGGCTTTCTTACTGCAAGGCGCCGGTGCTGGCGTGCTGCTTGTCGCACCCACCGGAGAGCACCTCAAGTATGTCATTCAGATGCATTTTCCCCGGGAGAGCTCGACAAACAACACTGCGGAGTACGAAGGCCTACTTGCCGGTCTCAGGATCGCGGCAGACCTTGGTATCAAGAAGCTCATCATCAAAGGCGATTCGCAGCTTGTTGTCAGGCAAGTCAACAAAAATTATCAGAGTCCATTGATGCAAGCCTATGTGGATGAAGTGAGAAAAATGGAAGAGTGCTTTGACGGTCTGCAAACAAAGCACATTCCTCGTGCCGAAAACAGTATTGCTAATGACCTATCAAAGCGCGCTGCCATCAAGTTACCTGTGGAACCAGGAACTTTTGTGCTCCATTTAACTCAGCCATCTGTAGCGCCATCAATGAGGCAAGAAAAGAGAAGGAAGTTGAATTCTGGTCAGTACTTTCCGGCAGAGCTCCCGGGAGCTGCCGGCAAGGAAGTCGCCGGGATTAGCGGCAAGCCTGCCGGGGAACGACAGGCTCCAGCAGGGGCTCAGGCCCTTGCCGTCGAGACAAACATTCCCCCGGTAGAAGAGATGCCTTTAGTCCTAGTTGTCGAGCCCCAGGCTCCAGCTTGGGCACAACCCATTGTCCATTTTCTTCAGACAGAAGAACTCCCTGAGGAGCAGGAAGAAGCGGAAAAAGTAGCCCGTCAGTCTAGCATGTACCAGTTCATCGATGGCGTTCTGTACAGGAAGAGACTGAACGATGTGAAATTGAAGTGTATTCCTCGGGAGGATGGACTGGAGCTATTGGCAGAGATACATGGAGGCATATGTGGCTCTCACATAGGATCAAGAGCGCTTGTCGGAAAGGCATTCCGACAAGGTTTCTTTTGGCCCACTGCTCTCTAGGATGCAGCTGCACTAGTAACCAAGTGTGAAGCGTGCCAGTTTCATTCAAAGAAATCGCATCAGCCAGCTCAAGCTCTGCAGACAATCCCTCTCTCCAGGCCATTTTCGGTCTGGGGGCTCGACATACTAGGCCCTTTTCCCCGTGCTACCGGGGGCTTTGAGTACTTGTACATTGCAATCAACAAGTTCACAAAGTGGCCGGAGGTGGAAGCGGTGAGGAAGGTGACAGCACAATCAGCCGTCAAGATCTTTAAAGGAATAGTTTGCCATTTCGGTGTGCCCAACAGGATCATCACCGACAATGGCACACAGTTCACAAGTCGCACCTTCATGCAATACGTCCAAGACCTTGGCGGCAAAATTTGTTTTGCCTCTGTTGCCCACCCGAGAAGCAACGGCCAAGCGGAGAGGGCTAATGCTGAAGTGTTGCGCGGTCTCAGGACCAGAACTTTTGACAAGATGAAAAAGTGCGGAAGGCGCTGGATTGATGAGTTGCCGGCGGTTCTTTGGTCAATCAGAATGACACCAAATCGAGCCACTGGCCAGACACCCCTTTGCTCTGGTTTACAAAGCGGAAGCAGTTCTCCCCACGAAACTCATATACGGGTCACCTCGAGTGCTCGCTTATGATGAGCTTGAGCAAGAGCAACCGCGGCAAGATGACGCTATGCTCCTTGAGGAGGATCATCTTCAGGCTGCTGTGCAAGCTGCACGCTACTAGCAAGCTTTGCGCCGCTACCATAGCCGCAAAGTTCATGCCCGAAGTCTTGAGGAAGGCGACCTTGTTCTTCGGCGGATTCAGTTCGCCAAGAATTCAAACAAGTTGACGCCGAAGTGGGAAGGCCCTTATCGGGTAGTATGAGTCACCAGGCCCAACGCTGTCTGCCTGGAGACCGAGGATGGCGTTCCAATGAGCAACTCTTGGAATATCGAACATCTTCGCAAGTTCTACCCATAAGGCACGGTTGCCGGGGGCCCTCAACAACCTCCTTTTGTACGAGTCTTGCCGGCAAGGCATATAATCCTTTGTACAAAGCCAGGCGTAGACCCTGTGCGCAGTTGAATAAGTTTAAGTGTTGTACATTTCTTGTTGATCTCCATGTTTATATATATGCATGCGTGTCTGAGATATTGTATGACACTTGCTCCCGGTAAGCATTAACGAACCACCAAGGTTCCATATCTCTGTTTTCTCTTCTTTCTTCTTCTCAAGGGATAGAAGGTTCCCTCGCGCGCAAGTTTGCTAGGGGGGAAAGGAAGGTATGGATACCAATGGGCGATGTTCAGAATTGATGTCTTGCCGGAAGGAGTACAGCGACAGAAAGCTAAGTTGCAAAACTTTGAACAAGTTTTTCAATTTTTACTATCAGGCTATTTTCTTTAGACAATTTCGGCCCTTGTATGGAAAACGTGCACGCGAAGGAACCCTTGTCGTAATTGGTTGCACCCTTATTTTGTTTCAAGTCCGATCAACAGTCTAACTGGCTGCACGAAGAACGCCAAGGTGTCTTGCCGTCTGCTGCACCTCCGGTAGGCTGCTGAAGTCCCACACCCAGCGCTCGTGGTAGGTTGCGTGCCAACAAGTTTCCAGTAAGCGTAGGGCGTATACCATATGGAAAGAAATCGGACAGGGGAAATAGCATGCATGTACTCAATCATAGCAAGTTATATTACATCAATAGTTGCTGCAGTTCTAACTTAAGACTAAATTGTCCTTGGCATGGAATGGTAGCGGCAAGGAAAAGTGAGACGGCTAGTCCCTGCGCTGGCCTTCAACCCTCTTGATTGAATCTACCTTCTCAAGGATGGGCGCGGCAAGCTCCTCAAGTGCCTTGAGATCTGCATCCTTTGGCAAGCGGTCGAGCACGTTGGTGAGGTCAACGCCAGGGTTCTTATGCACCACCTTGATGAGTACCTTGCGGAGGACGGCCCGGCAAAGCTTGCGGGATTCATTGGCTAGTTGGGTCGCTCGGTTGGACTGGAGCAGCTTCAGAGCATCAATGATGCTTTCGAAGAACATGGTCAGCCTGGCGCTCGGGGATATCCTTTCTTCAGCGGAATACCTGAAGTTTTGCAGGCCATCCCGGCCCATGGTTGACAGTTGTGCTATGAGCTTCTCCGCGCTGTCGACAAGGCAATCAGTCCAGATTTTCACACCCTTCTCATAGTCAATTTGGGCGGCGGCAGCGCTCTTAAGCAAGTTCCTCTTATCCTGGAGATCTTTGCTTAGGGCCTTCTTGCGGGCCCTGTCATCCTCAAAAGACTTTTCCAGCGTGGTCAGCTTCAGCCTCAGATCGGCAATGGCATCGTTGGCTGAAGAGAGCTGCTTGGTCTTGTCGGATATAGCAATTTGCATCTCCGCCAGGCTGTGGAGAGTTTTCTCCCTGTCACCTTTGAGCGTCGAGAGCTCCTTGCTGTGTTCCTCAAGATCCGCCTCCAGCTTCTTCACTTTGTTGCTCAGCTCGTTCTTGGCGGCCTCTGCGGCCTCGGCGGCATCGATGGTTTCCTTGAGCTTGTTGGCGTGATCTACAGTTAAAGCTTCGAGCGCCTCCTTGTGCTTCTGCTCCAGCTACTAGGTCCGCTGCACGACAAGCTTTTCAATTTCTTCATCCTTGCCGCAGAGTTTGGCAGCAAGTGCCTGCTCGCGCGCGGCAAGATCTTCTTCGTGAGCATCAAGCCCAATGTGGCGCTCCGTCAAGAGAGCATCCTCAGCGGCAACCCTTTGCGCAGCTTCCTCTTGCGCCTTCTCTATGTCAGATTGCCTCAGGAGGAGCTCCGTCCAGCTTTGGCTCACTTGTTCCCGGCTGGTAGTCAACTCCTTAAGGGCCTCGGTGTACCAGATCTGCATTTGCTCAACGCGCTTCTGGAAATCCGCCTCGGCTGCTTCGACAACTACAGCTCTGGAGTCTGCCTTCTCCTTTCGAGCACGGTGGAGTGCTTGGAGCTTGTGGAAATTATCGCCCATGGCCTGGAGGAGCTGATCTTCTTCAGATTTGCCGCTGCTGGAGCTTGGTTCATCGACGATCTCGAGCCCGGCTGCGGTGATGATTTCTTCATCAAAAGTTTCCCATTCGGTCGGCGCTCCAATACTTGCCGTCCCCGGCAAGTTGACGAATAGGTTGTCGCCAACCTTGAGATATTTGCTCGATGAGGGAGCCTCAGATGTCGATGGTTGATCCTCGACAATCGTCTCACCGGTGGCTGGGGGCTCTGTGGCCGGTGTAGCGCCTGGCGCTCCTGCGGCAGAAATGCCGTCAGTATGGTCATCAGTCTCCTCACCGGCCCTCTCGGCAGATTCCTTGGCGGCTTGCTCGGTAGCAGCTTCGCTGACCTCGACATTGGCGTCTTTGGCGGCCTCGCTAGCAGCGATCTTGTTAGCTTCGGCGGCAGCATCTCTGGCAGTCTCCTCGATGACAACGTCGACCTCCATGTGTTCCATCACAGGGAATTCTGAAGGACGAAGGAGGGAAACAAAATAAGATCAAGATTGAAGTTCAAGAAGACAAAGAGAGAGAAAGATAAAGGAAAGAATAACAAGAGCTCTGAGGCACGCAGTCACCTGCGTCGAGCTGTTGAGGGGTAGCTTCACCCCTCTCGGCAACATTCGTTGCCGGGAAAAAGTTGTCGGTGCCCATGTTTGCCGGCTCCTCCTCTTCCAAGGTAGGCTCGTCGGGAGGAGCTCTTGCCGGAGATGCGCTTGCGGGCGACGTGGTTGATGGAGGCGGCACAACGGGGGCGTCCTCGAATGACTCTCCCTGTTGCTGTTCTTCTCCTACAAGCCCAAAGATATAAGCAGTAAAGGTAGAAACCTCAGCACCCGCCAGCGGAAAACGAGTAGTGGACTCACGCTGGGGGCTGCGCTGGGGGTTGCGTTGAGGGCTAAGCTCCGGGCTAATGATGATAGTTTCTGGCACGCTTGCAGAGCTTGTCGGGGGCTCATCGCCCATGGAAGTCTTCGCCCTCTTCGCCATCCTTTCCGCCAAAGTTTCTGCATCACTGCAGAGACAAGACAAAGCAAGGCAATGAGATCAATCGAATTCAGAATTTGGGAGATAAAGGCTGTGACAGGATACTTACTCTTCCTCTTCTCGTTCCGGGCTGAAACCAGAGATGTCAAAATCGACCTCCGTTGTGGTGTCCGTATGGGGAGGCGGAGGAGGGGTCCTGGGTCGCTTGGCTATAGCAGGTGCAGGGGGTTGGCGTGACTCTGCCGCCTCAGCCTCCGGTGCTATTGTGTGAGACGCCCCTGCCGCCCCAGTGGTTGCCGCAGGTGTGTGTCTCGTGCGCCGCACGGGTTGCTGTCGAACTCCTTGCCGCGGTGCAACCTTGCCGTCCACCTTCTTGCCGGGAGCCTCGCTGCTCGAAGAAGTTTGGTTTGCTAGGATGCCAGAGGCGGCTTTCCGAAGGACACGCTTTGCCTTCTTTGGAGCTGGGGGCTCCTCTTGCGGCTGTTCTTCGGCTGTGTCCTCGTCAGATGAGCTCTCGGCGGCTGCGCCGCTTTGTTCCCTGGCAGCCTTATCCTCCCCGGCAGGATCCTCTTCCAATATGACTTCTGCTTCGCTGGTTTCCCATTCCGTGAAGCCGACGCTGCCTGCCTCCACGGCAAGATCCGCCTCTTCCACCCTAGTGGCAATATACACCACTTCTTCATCAGTGGTGGCGCGGACGAGGTTTGTTTCTTCTCGGATGGCCCTCTCTGACAAGTCGTCAAAGAACTTTTGTGCCTGCTCCGCAGATGGCTCGACCCAAGTCGCGTCAAGGCCATGGGCGTTGAACATTAGCATTGTGGCGATGATTGACCCCAGGGCGGAGTTGTTGCACAAAGGGATAATTCTCGCCGGCAACTTATGCTTGTCATCGCGCTGAAATAGCTTGTGGTGGAGAGCGCCAAGCTGCATAATTGTCAAGTTATTGTTCAGTCCGGGGCGCAGCCTCATGATGTCTGCCACGTTCCGGAACTCCCAAGCTGGTCTCCCCTTATTCTGCAGAGGGGCGATGCGGCGGCGAAGGAAGTCAGAGCCAATCATCTCTATTGTGAGCCCGACAACTTTCAAATGGAGGATCCTGGTGGTAGCGATCGTGAGCTTGTCATCTTGAGCATCGAAATCACTCCAGTCCTCGCCACGGACCGCCTTCTGCTGTCGGGGCGAACAGAATGGATGGGGATCTGATTCCTTGATCCAGCACCACTCGGACCACCATTATTCCCACTTCTCGCAGTAAACCCCATCTGGATATATCTCCTTGTTCCATGCCCTTGGGATCCAGGCGATAGAACCGGAAAGGGCTTCCCCTTTTTGGATGCGAGGAATAAAGTAATGGCAGAAGAGGGCAGTGTTGGGAACTACTCCGGCAAAGTTTTCGCAAAGATGAGCAAAGATAGACATGCATGTTACGGCATTCGGCGTGAAATCCAGGAGATGGATGTCGTATGTGTACATGATGTCAATAAGGAAATCGGAGAATGGAGGACAGAGCCCGCAATAAAAGTAAGCGGTGAAGAAGGGATATCTATCTGGTCCACCTTTGGAAGAAGAACCTGGGGCCACGTGAGTCGCGGGGTGAGCCTTCGTCTCCCTCGCCCACCTGCACTGGTACCGGTTCTTCAAGGCTTTCGTGTCGAGCGTCGGAGCGAAGACGACGTACTTCTTCCGCATCTTCGCCAGCTCGCTCTCCGGGACATCAGCTTTCATCTCCTTGCCCTTGCCTTTACCCTTGCTAGCCTTGGGCGGCATGGCGGTTGCGAAGGCGGAAGCCGAGGATAGAGCAGGTGCGGAGGCGGTGAGCGGATGAGGAGAAGTTCTGCTCTGGGCTTGGGAGAGAGAAGGTAATGGCGGGTTCCAAATTGGAAAGAAGAGGGGGTAAATGGGCAGCGCCTCTGCGGATTCCTTTTTATGGGGCAGGAGCGAGGCTGCCTCTTTTACTGCCCAATGTGAATACGCCTATACGAGCGCGCTGCGACCGTGGCCGTTCAGCGCACGCTTCCCACGTTGCGCATTCAACACGCGTAGTGGGGAAGCGCAGTAAGCGGAATAATTACAAGCAATTAACCCCTGCCACACGTGCCCATGCACTGTTTGGGCCTAGCCCAACAATGCCTCGCATTCGTGTGTGGCCTAGGCCCGGGGGCTCCTGTCGGTGTACTAAATATTGGGCCTTTAGTACCCCATACTTGTGCACGGGCAGTTGTAGCCATACTTGCGGCAAGGCTTGGCAGGGGAACAGCTAAAGATTAATCCAAGGTTATCAAAGAGACATTCAAGCCAAGGGTCAGAAGATAAGGAGAACTGGAGACCAGAGGCTCGGCTCCCGGCAAGATCTTGCCGGGGTAGCCTGCGGAGCTCGGCAAGATTCGCACCCGGCAAGGTTCCGCCACTGTGCCACCGCTCCAGCGTAGCGACCAGCCTGGCATTCTGGTCCCATCTCTGGATGCGTGGCAAGGCGCTAGTGGAGGCGAGCTTAAGTGGTGCTGATGGGATGGCCCCTTTTTCCATCCCCAAGAAAGTAAGGACACCTAAACAGACACCTCACGGTGCATTAAATGCATTTGTCCTAAACCGTCAGTGGTTAGGTATGATAACCCAGTAACTACTTTACACCTCGCATATGAATAGTTTGCCATTGTGGTGACCCCCTTTGAGCATATAAAAGGAGGCCCAAGGCAACTGCTACAGGGGGGAGGCTAGAGAGAGCACTCTCGGCCCATTCTGCATGCATAGCTGCTGCACGAACACACTGTTCATTGCAAGCGCTCCAAGAACTGGGAAGAAAACACAGATAATAAACTAAAGCAGGAGTAGGGTTTTACGCTGATCAGCGTCCCGAACTTGGGTAAAAATCCCCTCGCATTGATCATCGGTTCTGCTCTTTGTGCATACCTCTCTCCCTGCCGAACCATAAAGGGGTCCTTCGGATCCCATAGGTGTCGTACGCCGACAATGTATCAGCATCCCCAAGCTTAATTCATACACATCCTCGAGTAGGTAAATGATAGAAGAAATAATTTATGAAGTGTGAATGCTAGCATAGTGCATAAGTTTGATCAATGATAATTTCAACCACTTTTCCTAGCATCATAAACAACAACTCTCTCTCATAAAACCCATCATGATAAAGTAGCAATCAATTCACAAGTTATGATTAAAACAATGCATTCTCTTGAAACTTAACAACCTATGTTCTTAGCCACCAAACAACTTCAATGCATCTTATTTTCAGCGAAGTCTAAGTAGGAGCTCCACATACTCAATATCATATAGTCTTCTATGATTGCTAATCGTGAAAGCATATTTTTAGAACAAATAGCATCCATCGAACACAGAGGAAGATAGGGGCTTTAATGTTTCGCCTCCCAACTTATTTATCATAGAGATAATTGTCAACAATAATAAATCATGATCAAATATATTTGAATGGCCATATGTGCCTGGATCTTTCCCCACCACATGATGCTTGCCAACTAAAGAATAGGTTGGAATAAGAAATGGAATCAACAAAAAGAAATTTAACAGAAAAAGTAAAAGATAAGCCCTTCGTAGAGGGAAGCATGGATTTGCAGAGGCGCCAGAGCTCATTTCTTAAAACAGAGATGATTACATTTTGAGAGGCATGCCTTTCCTGTCAACATCACGACCGAGAGTTCTCAATATCTTCCATGCTAAACATATTATAGGCGGTTCCCAAGTGGAAAGGTAAAGTTTACTCCCCTCAACTATTCAAACACAAGCCATGGCTAGCCGAATACTCGGGTGCCCTCCATACAATCAATTTTTCAGGGGAGTTTGTTTCATTATTTGTCATTTTGATCATGGGACCGGGTATCCCACTTACCAGCCTCTCTCGTGCAATGACAAGTGAATAAACACCCATCGTGAGAATAACCCGCTTAGCATGGAAGATATTGACCACCCCATGCCGCTCAATGAGCGGTACGTGTCAGTGTCAAAACCGGCAGATCTCGGGTAGGGGGTCCCGAGCTGTGGATCTTGGATCGATGGGTAACAGGAAACGTAGAGACATTGTTTACCCAGGTTCGGTCCCTCTCGAAGAGGTAAAACCCTACGTCTTGCTTGATTGTATTGATGTGTTTGTACGGCAATTACAGAGTTGATCTACCACGAGATCGGATGAACTAAACCCTAGGTGGCGATAATGGTTCCTCCTCTACGGGCTAACCCTCTGGTTTATATAGACACCAGGGGTACCTAGGTTTACACATGGTTGGTCTCCATCAGTGGATAAACATGCCGGTTTTGCTAATCAGATGTGGAGGATACGCCAAGTCTTTGGAGGTTTCCTTCCAGAGCACAAGGTCGTCTGTAGTCCGACCTTCCTTTAATGAATCGAGAGCGGCCCACCAGTCCGGCCCATGAGAGATAGGCCAGCGGCCCAAGGACCCCTTAGTCCATGACACCCTCAGTAGCCCCTGAACTAGTCTTCGAAGCCGAGGTGTGTGCAGACATTATCGGCTTTGTGGACCAGTTCCTTCCCTTCTGTGGTTACTTTAATCATTTCTGGCTACATGTCCCCTGAGCCACGTCATAGCTTCCAAAGTGTATAAGTAACTTAGCCCCGAAGGCCAGTCGCTCAAGTGTGACAGTGCCCCTATCTGACAACTTTTGCCGAAGGGTCATGACCTGTCATAACCACAAGCCAGTTATGAAAACTTGATTCGCGGTTCGAGGCGGTTTCTCTATTGGCACGTTCCATCAACATGGAGATTGTGCCCTGTCTTTAAGGGATATGATCAATGATTTGTGCTATCCCATACACGCATAATGTTGCGATTATATCAAGAAGCGGCGAGGTCTGCGGCGTAGTAAAAGGACTCTTGGACTTACGACAGCCCATAAAAGGGGAGCGGTCACCATTTCCTTGGCACACTCTCACTTCCCCCTGCGCCATTGCTTTCCCAATCGCCTGAGCTCTAGCGCCCAGATCTATTCTCCCCACCAAAAACCTCTCCGGCCATCTCCTTAATCTGGCCATGGCCGGCTCTGGGTCTAAGGTCAAGTGGGAGGCCTCCATCATCACCGAGGGTGCCATCCAGGAGTTGAAGAACATGGGCTATCTTCCCGCCGACGTTGCTCACCGCGCTCCGGAGGCGGGTCAGGTCATCCCCATGCCATGGCCAGGCGAGAGGGTGGTGTTCCTCCCTCATTTCATCTGGGGACTGGGTTTTCCCCTCCACCCCTTCATTAGGGGCCTGATGTTTTTCTATGGGTTAGAGTTCCATGATCTTGCCCCGAACTCCTTTCTGCACATCTCAGCCTTCATCATCATCTGTGAGACCTTTCTTTGGGTCCGGGCACACTTCGGCCTGTGGCTAAAAGTTTTCAACATAAAGCCGAAGATCGTTGATGGCCAGCAGGTGGACTGCGCGGGGGGGGGGGGTGATGATCAGCAAGCTCCCCCGGGTTGAGTGCCCAGAAGGCACCTTCATCGAAACCGTCAAGATGTGGCAGAAAGAGTGGTTCTATATCACAGAGCCACGAGGTGTAGATTGGGCGGCGATTCCCGCCTTCAGATCCAGACCCCCCATAAGGCTGGTCTCATGGACCAAGAAGTGCCTCGACTGAGGGTCAACCAAGGAGGTGGCGTCACTGCAGACCCGGATATCCAAGATGATAGAGAAGGAGGTTGGATTGCCCAACGTGATTCAGATCATGCTCCGCTGCCGCATCCTACCCTTTCAAGACCGAACCACCCCCATGTGGGCTTACAAGCCCGAAGACCCCGCCACCGTGCTCAGCTTCTACTGCACTTCCCATGCCAAGTTGTGGAAGGTGATGTTCAAGCCGCAGAAGGACTGGCCTGCCAAGGAGGAAGACATTGGCCTTGACGCCTCAAACTCCCCCTCGCGAGGTAGGATAAGTTTTACTCTTGTGTTCGGATGTTCTTTTTTGACAAAGTACTTAACTCCCTTTTCTTCCATCCACAGAACTGGCTGAAGAAAGCGGAGCGGATTGACAACCCAGCCCTGCTACCCAAGGGCCCCAAGACGGCCTTACTGGCGGCCATGGAGTCGTGCAAGGCGCCAGAGAAGAAGGAGAAGAAGAAGGAGGGAAAAAGGGAGGCCAGAGAAGGCCTCCGTTCCAGAGGACCCCCGGACATTAGATCTGGGGACACCCATGCCCCCTCTACCCTTGAGGGGGAGCAAGGAGAGGACGGGGAGGAAAGTGATTCCTCCCGAACAAGGAAGAGGGCGACATCCGAAGACGCCGAGGAGGATCAGCCTCCTCCCGCCCGAAGAGACAATGCAGGGCCAAGGTGGCCCTGTCCAGCGACAGCTCGGCTTCTACCGAGGACTCCGAAGCCTCCGAAGAGGTTCCTCAGAGGACCCCCAGGATCATGCCTCGGGCCCAAAGGTATATATCCTAAGATACACTCATGCACTCTTAGCCGAACTAAGTCTGTTGTTGATCGTGTGCATGCTTTTAATATTGTAGCCCGCCACACGACCTCCCTATCGATCGAGTGTTGGAGGGCGATTCCCCACCGGCCGCGCTGGCGGAGAGCGGGACCGGATCGCGTGCCTCGCCTGCTCCAGTCATCGAGGAGGCCAAGGAGGTTCTGTCAAGGAGGACCCCTCCCGGGCCGAGCACAGGAGGAGGAGGCGACGCTGCCATGGCCGAGGTGAAAACCTCGGCCATCGAAGACCAGGAGGGAGAGACCTTCTGGTGAACGAAGAGGGGTAACTCGGCCAGCCTGAGCTCTCCCTGAAAGTGGTCCCAGAGTAGCTAAGGCACCCGGAGCCAACCATTCCAGCTTCCACCGCGGGAGGAGCCGAGGTGCCTCCGCCACCCCCGCCCGCTGCAGAGCGGGTTTCGACTGGGTGGCCAAATGTGATGGGGGAAGCGTTAACCAGCTACTCAATCATTGAGGAGCACCGTGCCTTGATGGGCATGATTTTGCAAAGTCTTCGATCCGTGGACAACGGACTGAAGAAGGCTTTCAGCGGCCTCCGGTAGGCTTCAAGGTAAACCATGTAATGCCCCTTTTTTCTTAGAAAATTTACTTTATATGGTCATGCCACCTCATATACAGTAGCCCCCGAGCCCTGAGTGAGTTTGAAAAACTCATGCAGGGGTCGAATAACTTAGATATATAGATGATAGCAAAGATGGGCTTTAGCCCCCGAGACTCTAGCTGGATTGAAAAAGCCAGCAGAGGGTCAAAAATCAATAACTCGGGAACCTAATGTGCTTAGTCTAATGTGCAGGCATTACCTTCAGCGGAAGCTGCCAACACCGAGGAGTTGGCCGAGCTGAATCGGAAGCTTAAGAGCTCCGATGACAAACGCGATCTGCGAAATAAGCAGTTCGACAAAGCGCAAGGCAATTCCGAACTAATCTATTTTCTACAACCATTTGTTGATGAAGTTTTCGAAGTTAACCTGAACGGAATACAACTGATATTACTGCAGTTGTCACCATGGAGGTCGAGAACCTCAAGGCCAAGCTGAGGAGAGCTCAGCAGGAAACTACGCAGCAGAGGGTGGCGGCCGAACAGGCGGCCACTGAACTGGCCACGGTGAAAACTGCTAGCCAGTAGCACGAGGCCATAGTGGCTGAGGTGCAACAAGAGCTCAAGGATGCCATCACGAAATGTGAGGCCCTTGAGCAGAAATTCAAGGATCAGGCCACCGAGCTAACCTCGTTGAGGTCGGCAGTCAAGGAAATGCGGACGGAGGCATGAGGCTACCAAGAGGAACTCCGCCAAGTCAAGCTTATTGTGGATGGTAAGCCGTACTTACTACAAAGTGTCTTTGGTGGTAACAGGTTCGCTTTGCTCACGCGAGTATGGCGTTCCCCAGGCGCTTTTGCGGACCTCCCGAGAAGTGCATCTGATGCGGCCAGGTGAAAGGATCAATATGGTTGACTAGAGGGGGGTGAATAGGCAACTACCAATTTTTAGCTTTTCTTAACAAATTTGGATTAGCAACAAATAGGTTGTGTAGATATGCAACTAGGTGAACAACCTATATGATGCTAGAAACAACAATAAAAATAGCAAGCAAGATACATAACACAAGTAAAGCTTGCACAAAATAAAGGTAAGAGATAACCACAAGTGGAGCTGGTGGAGACGAGGATGTGTTACCGAAGTTCCTTCCCTTTGAGAGGAAGTACGTCTCCATTGGAGCGGTGTGGAGGCACAATGCTCCCCAAGAAGTCACTAGGGCCACCGTATTCTCCTCACGCCCTCACACAATGCGAGATGTCGTGATTCCACTAGTGGTGCCCTTGAAGGCGGCGACCGAACATTTACAAACAAGGTTGGGGCAATCTCCACAATTTAATTGGAGGCTCCCAACACCACCATGAAGCTTCACCAGAATGGAATGTGGCTATGAGGTGACCTCAACCATCTAGGGTGCTCAAACACCCAAGAGTAACAAGATCCGCAAGGGATTAGTGGGGGAATAAAATTTCTCTTGGTGAAAGTGTAGATTGGGGCCTTCTCAAACAATCCCTAGAAAATCAACAAGTTTGATTGGCTAGGGAGAGAGATCGGGCGAAAATGAGCTTTGGAGCAACAATGGAGTTTGGGGAGGAAGAGATAAGTCTTCTTGAGGAAGAAGACCCCCTTTTTATAGTGGGGCGCAAATCCAACCGTTATGCAGCCCTCAGCCAGCACATAAGCGGTACTACTGCCCAAACGATATTGGCAGGAGAGTAAGTGCAATGACCCAAGGTCATGATCCAGTAGTGCCTCCTGAGCGGTACTACCGCTCGCCCCAGCGGTACTACCGCTGGGGTTGCACTACCACTGCACTGTGGTGGCAGGGGTTGTGGTAGTAAGGTAGCAGCGGTACTGCAGCCCAGAACGGACGGTACTACCACTAACAGCCGGTACTGCCGCTCCCTACTACCGCTGAGAAGAACAGGGGAGCACTGAAGAGAAGATTCGCAAGCGGTAGTAGCAGCGAAAGTAGGCGCGGTACTACCGCTTGAAAGCGGTACTATCGCTCCTACTGTCGCTCCTACTTCTGCTTGCTCTACTGGGTCAAAAGGGGTTCCACAGAAGTGAACCAGAGGGACTACCTCTGGACTACTGAGCAACCCGACACGAAGAATCGAGACCCAAGTAGATGGCGGTAGTATGCGCGGTACTAGCAGCGGTACTACCGCTGGCAGCTCTCCAACAGCCCTTGTGCCAAAAAGAGGGAAAACTCCATCAAAACGGAAAGACAACGGGGGTGCAAAATAGAATGTGTATGTGATGATTCCAGCCAAACCTTTTAGAAGCGGACCCCCTCTTTATAGTACGGTTTTCCTACGACTCAAGTCCACCAAAAAAGAAACATAGGAAATAAAAACTGTCTTCACTCTAAACTTCGAGGGGCTCAAATCGTCTTGTGCCATAGGATTCCTTCCCAGTGTCAGAGACCTTCTATGTGGAGAAGGGCCAAAGAGCTGACTTGTGAGTAGCAGCAGCCTCCTTTTGAGGATGAAACCCAATTGGGTTTTGGGCCCACTGATCATTGTAAGACAAACTCTACATGAAGTCCTTCCATTGAGCCGACAGATGCCTTCCATTGGTCATCCAAAATGCATCGTGGCATAAAACTAAGCCACAAGCTCTGGATCAAAGTCCTTGTTGAAGGTGATAATCCGCTTGATATCCAGCTCTTCACACCTCTGCAAAGCCTCCCCAAAATAGGCTGGGTCTCTCTCCATGTGGGTGAGATCAATCGACTTGACTTTCACAAACTAGTTCTTCTTGCCTTTCAGAACATCATCATAGATCGACTCCTGCATCTTGTTCCAGAACCGGCGATTGACAAGAGATGGTTCTTGAGGCACGCGATAGGGATTGCGCTTACGAGCAAGACAAAACCCCTTTGTTGACGCATCATTTGTTGTCTTGGTTCCCTTGTTCTTTGACGCCATCACCTTAACCCTCTGCCTAGGTTGCTCACTGGGTCCACTTTCTGGCACATCCACGGAACGATAGCGCTTGGAGCCACCTGTACGAGCCGGGTTCTGATACGTCCATTTTGCATCATGTTTTCTTACTGTTATTTATAATGTTTTTATGCATAATAATGCTTTATGAAGTGATTCTAATGTCGTTTCTCTCATAAAATGCAAGGTTTACACAAAAGGGAGAATACCGGCAGCTGGAATTCTGGACCTGAAAAAGCTACGTCAGAGATACCTATTCTGCACATCTCCAAATGAGCTGAAAATTTACGGAGAATTATTTTGGAATATATAAAAAATACTGGAGCAAATAACTACTGGAGGGGGCCACCTGGTGACCACAAGACACCAGGGCACGCCAGGCCCCCCAGGCGCACCCTGGTGGGTTGTGGCCAGCCCAGCCCACCTCCGGTGCCCATCTTCTGGTACTTAAGGTCTTTTGATCTATAAAAAAATAAGGAGAGGACTTTCGGGACAAAGCGCCGCCGTCTCGAGGCGGAACTTGGGCAGGAGCACTTTCCAGCGGAGCGATTCTGCCGGGGGAACTTCCCTCTCGGAGGGGGAAATCAAAGCCATCATCATCACCAACGACCCTCTCATCTTTGGGAGGCCAATCTCCATCAACATCTTCAACGACACCATCTCCTCTCAAGCCCTAGTTCATCTCTTGTGTTCAATCTTTGTACCGGAACCTCAGATTGGTACCTGTGGGTGACTAGTATTGTTGATTACATCTTGTAGTTGATTACTATATGGTTTATTTGGTGGAAGATTATATGTTCAGATCCATTATGCTATTTAATACCCCTCTGATCTTGAGCATGAATATCATTTGTGAGTAGTTACTTTTGTCCTTGAGGTCACGAGAGAAGCCATGTTGCAAGTAATCATGTGAATTTGATATGTGTTCGATATTTTGATGATATGAATGTTGAGATTCCCTTAGTGGTGTCATGTGAATGTCGACTACATGGCACTTCACCATCTTTGGGCCTAAGGGAATGCATTGTGGAGTAGTTATTAGATGATGGGTTGCTAGAGTGACAGAAGCTTAAACCCTAGTTTATGCGCTACTTCGTAAGGGACCGATTTGGATCCATATGTTTAATGCTATGGTTAGATTTTATCTTAATACTTTTCTCGTAGTTGCGGATGCTTGCGAGGGGGTTAATCATAAGTGGGAGGTTTGTTCAAGTAAGAACAGCACCCAAGCACCGATCCACCCACATATCATATTATCAAAGTAGCGAACGTGAATCAAACCAACATGATGAAAGTGACTAGATGAAATTCCCGTGTACCCTCAAGAACATTTTGCTTAATATAAGAGACCGTTTTGGCCTGTCCTTTGCCACAAAAGGATTGGGCTAGCTACCTTGCTGCACTTTATTTACCGTTACCGTTACTTGCTTGTTACAAATTATCTTGCTATCAAACTACCTATTACCGACAATTTCAGTGCTTGCAGAAATTACCTTGCTAAAAACCAGTTGTCATTTCCTTTTGCTCCTTGTTGGGTTCGACACTCTTACTTATTGAAAGGACTATGATTGATCCCCTATACTTGTGGGTCATCAAGACTCTTTTCTGGCGCCGTTGCCGAGGAATGAAGCGCTCTTGGTAAGTGGAAATCGGTAAGGAAAAATTTATACTACGTACTGAAATTTATTATCACATGTTACTATGGAAAACCATCCTTTAAGGGGTTTGCTCGGGGTATGTTCACCTCGACCGGAAGCACAATTAGTTGCCCCTCAACCTACTGCACCTAATGAAAATATTGGCTATGAAATTCCTTCGGGTATGATAGAGCAACTGCTAGCTAATCCTTATGCAGGAGATGGAACATAACATCTTGGTATGCATTTGATATATGTGGATGAAATTAGTGGATTATTTAAGCTTGTAGGTTTATCCGTAGATGAAGCTAAGAAGAAGGTTTTCCCTTTATCTTTGAAGGTAAAAGCATTGACATGGTATAGGCTATGCGATGATATTAGATCTTGGAACTGGAACCGATTGAAATTGGAATTTCACCAAAAAATTTATCCTATGCATCTAGTTCATCGTGATCAGAATTATATATATAATTTTTGGCCTCGTGAAGGAGAAAGTATCACTCTATCTTGGGGGAGGCTTAAGTCAATGTTATATTCATGCCCCAATCATGAGGTCTCAAGAGAAATTATCATTCAGAATTGTTATGCTCGGCTTTCTCATAATGATCAATCCATGCTCGATACTTCTTGTACTGGTTCTTTCATGATGAAGACTATTGAATTCAAGTGGGATCTCCTAGAAAGAATTAAACACAACTCTGAAGATTGGGAACTCGACGAAGGTAAAGAGTCAGGTATTAAGCTTGAGTTTGATTGTGTAAAATCTTTTATGAATACCGATGTTTTTCACAAGTTTAGCACTAAATATGGACTTGACTCTAAGATAGTAGCCTCTTTTTGTGAATCATTTGCTACTCATGTTGATCTTCCTAAGGAGAAGTTGTTTAAATATCATCCCCCTATTAAAGAAGAAATTAAAGAACCGATTATAGCTAAAGATGAAACTATCATTTACAATGTTGATCCAGTTGGGCCTACTGCTGAAAGGATCGAGAAGATGGGTCTAGAGGGGGGTGATTAGACCCTCAACAAGTAAAAGTGGCAATTTTTAAGTTCTTCAAGTTAAGGTGGAGTTTTAGCACAAGTTTAGGCATTCACAATACATTTCAAGCAAGCATGACAAGGGTATATGCAGCGGAAAGAGTAAAGCATGCTAATTGCAAGAAAGTAAAGGGAAGGGATTGGAGTGTGCAAACGCAATGAAGACATGAAGATTTTTGGCGTGGTTCCGATAGGTGGTGCTATCGTACATCCACGTTGATGGAGACTTCAACCCACGAAGGGTAACGGTTGCGTGAGTCCACGGAGGGCTCCACCCACGAAGGGTCCACGAAGAAGCAACCTTGTCTATCCCACCATGGCCATCGCCCACGAAGGACTTGCCTCACTCGGGTAGATCTTCATGAAGTAGGCGATCTCCTTGCCCTTACAAACTTCTTGGTTCAACTCCACAATCTTGTCGGAGGCTCCCAAGCGACACTTAACCAATCTAGGAGACACCACTCTCCAAAAGTTAATAGATAGTGTGTTGATGATGAACTCCTTGCTCTTGTGCTTCAAATGATAGTCTCCCCAACACTCAACTCTCTCACACAGATTTGGATATGGTGGAAATATGATTTGAGTGGAAAGCAACTTGGGGAAGGCTAGAAATCAAGAATCTTGTGGTAGGATTGGAATATCTTGATCTCAACACATGAGTAGGTGGTTCTCTCTTAGAAAATGTAAGCTGGAAGTGTAGGCACGTTTTGATGGCTCTCTCACATATGGAGAAGGGGGTGGAGGGGTATATATAGCCTCCACACAAAATCCAACTGGTACACACATTTGACCCAACTCGGTCAGACCGAATAGAAGAACTCGGTGAGACCGATTCAGTTCAAAATGTGAATGTTAGGAATCTCGGTGGGACCGACTGGAACTACTCGGTGGGACCGATGTGCTAGGGCTAGGGCAAAACCTCATCTCGGTGGCGCCAATTGCGTGAACTCGGTGAGACCGATTTCAGCAAAGAGCAAACAAAGAGTTGGTCAAGCAAACTCGGTGTGACCGATCGCTCATTTTGGTGAGACCGAAATGTTACAAAAGGGAAACAGAGAGTTTGCAGGGCCATCTCGGTGAGACCGAGATCCGTATAGGTGTGACCAAGGTGTTAGTGTTTCTGGCAGTGGCTATGTCAAATGAACTCGGTGGCGTCGGATAGAAAGAATCGGTGGGGGCCGAGTTTGACTTTGGGTTTTGGACATATTTGGAATGAGAAAGTGGTTGAGGGCTTTGGAGCAATATCACTAAGCATTTTGAGCAAGTAGACCATTAAGCAACACCTCATCCCCTTTTAATAATATTGGCTTTCCTATGGACTCAATGTGATCTTGGATCACTAAAATAGAAATGAAGAGTCTTGAGCTTTTGCCAATATGTGTCCTTAGCATTTTGAAGGGGTTCCACGTCCTCTTGTCCTTACCACGCAATTGTTGAACTTGTCTGAAATACACTAGATAAAAGCATTAGTCCAACAAGACATATGTTGACATTAATTACCAAAATCACCCAGGGAGCACTTGTGCTTTCAATCTCCCCCTTTTTGGTAATTGATGACAACATACATCAAAGCTTTAGATAAATGATATGAAGGGTAGCAGGTAAAGCTTTGGAGAAACATGTAACATGCATAAGCTCCCCCTACATGTATGCAATCATGTGAAGATAGAATATAAGAACATGTGAATGCATAGTTATGACAGAGCAAGCAAAGAGTTACATGTATCTTGGCTATATGCATCAGAGCAAATGATGTGGTTACGGAGTGTACCTCCATGTTTATGAATCCTTCTTGCAAACAATATGTACATTAGCAAGAGATCATCATGCACATGAGTGTGATGCATATACTTACCTTGTGGTCTTGAGCTGGCTTTGGAAAGAGTGGGCTTGACAAAACAGGGTCAGATAACACAAGAACACTCTAAGTAAAGCAGTTTTAAGGAACCACAAGAGTACCAAGACTGGGATGACATGTAATGGGTGAGTACTAAGTACTTCATTTAGATATTGACATGTCCCCAAAGATCTAAAGATATGCAATGAATTCCAAAGATTTTTCTCCCCTTAGACAAGGACTCTTTCTCCCCCTGAATCTGATATTGGATAATGGGAGAAGGTAGGGTGAGATAAAATCGGAGCAAGAAAGGGTAATTGACATGTCTTTCCCCTCTTAAAGACATGTGACTTCTCTCCTCTTTGATAACAAGCATCTGTAGAAGAGCCTTAGATGTGCTCATTTGATAAGCTTTGATGGTCTCTCTCCCCCTTTGACATCAATTTCCAAGAAGGGCACTTCTGGATTATGAGCCAAAAAGGTGTGGTCCTCGAGAGTCACTAAAAAGCAACAGGTAGTCTGAGATGCTTATAGAGGATAGAATCATTGAGTGGAGCTGAAGGAAATAGGCAATAAGAAATGGCAGAACATTTTCTCAGAGTTGAAATCGGTGACGCCGATTGTTTTCCGTCTGTGATGCCGAGATACCAGAGTCACAGACAGTCCCGATTGGTGAGACCGAATCAGTCCATGTCGGTTGTCCTGATGAACTATTCACAAGGAGACCTTATGTTTCGGTTGAGCCGATGGGTTTGGATCGGAGGGACCGAGTTCAACACAGAGTAAAGATTTTGTCAACTCAGCTCACTTGGCAAATGAAATCTCACAAGGATTTGCAAGGAATTAACAGAAAGATTTGCAATGAATTAACAGCAAGGTCGCAGAAGAAAATCAGAAAAGAGATCTAGATGAAGTTTTTTTAGAGGGAGACATAAAAACAGGAAAAATCATGCAAATGAAAAATCAACTGAGCAAAAGAACACTAGAGAACTTCATCTACAAAAGGGGTCGGCGATAAAGTCACCTATGTTAGAGTATATTGACTTAGGAGTCAAGTGAGATCACTTGATCATAGGTCATACTCATCGTTTAAGCTCAAAATGGGGTTACCATTTTTCGTTTAAGCATTTTGATGTATTCACATCTTGTTGAGTTGCTTTGACTCATGACTTGGGTCAAAGCTTCTCTAAGATGGAATGACATACCTTTGGTTGTGGTGTTGATCTTGATCATGTAGTCGAACTTGTGTAGGATGCTCAAGGTTGATGTTGTCCATCAAGAGTTTGGAGCACCACTAGTAATTTGAGTTCATCTTCCTACATGGGTTAGTCTTGCAAGGAAGAGCACTTGTGTATGACAATCATGAAACTTGATACCCAAAGAAATTTGATATATGGAAATTGTCAAAGGATATGTTGAGTGAGTTCATGCTTCCTTGTATTCAACAACCATATAGTAGGGACTTGGTGATGTAGAGATTGCTCAAAATGTGAGTAACTTGCAATATCATAGATTTGGGTTCATCCAAGTACCTACAAGGGTTAGATAACATGCAAGGGTACAAGTATAGATCCAAGACATATGATCATCATCATAAGAGAAATATCAAGGATTAGTCATAAAATGCTCATGCCTTGCATGTATCCAAATGGAGCTTCTACTCCAAGTTTGAGGCATCAATGATATTCAATTCACCTCTCAAATGGCAAAATACTTTCTCATCAAGCGGTTTGGTGAATATATCCGCCAATTGCTTATCCGTACGAACATGCTTAAGATTGATGTCTCCTTTAGCAACATGATCTCGAATGAAATGATGACGAACTTCAATATGCTTAGTTTGAGAATGTTGCACGGGATTGTGAGCAATCTTAATAGCACTTTCATTGTCACAAAGCAATGGAACATGTTTCACATGTATCCCATAATCCTTAAGGGTTTGGGTCATCCAAAGTAATTGAGCACAACATGATCCGGCGGCAATGTATTCCGCTTCGGCAGTAGATAAGGATACCGAGTTTTGTTTCTTGGAGGACCAAGACACAAGGAATCTACCAAGAAATTGACAAGTACCTGAAGTGGACTTTCTATCAACCTTGTCACCGGCATAGTCCGAATCGGAGTAGCCAACAAGATCAAAAGATGACCTCTTAGGATACCAAATGCCAAAGTTTGGTGTATGCATTAAGTATCTCACTATCCTTTTCACAGCCTTAAGATGACATTCTTTAGGGGCCGCTTGATATCGTGCACACATGCACACAGTTAGCATAATATCCGGACGGGAGGCACATAGATATAACAATGAACCAATCATAGAGCAGTAAACCTTTTGGTCAACCAGTTTGCCATCCTTAGTCAAGTCAAGATGTCCACTAGTAGGCATGGGTGTTTTCATACCTTTGCTTTCTTGCATGTTGAACTTCTTGAAAAGATCCTTGGTATACTTTGTTTGAGAAACAAAGGTACCGTCCTTAGTTTGCTTGATTTGCAAACCAAGGAAAAAAATTGAGTTCACTCATCATAGACATCTCAAACTTCTCCGACATTGGCCTTCCAAACTTTTCACAAAAATGGGGGTTAGTAGAACCAAATATGATATCATCCACATAAATTTGGCACACAAATAATTCGCCATTAACCCTTTTAGTAAAAAGTGTAGAATCAATCTTCCCAATTTCAAAGCCTTTTTCAATAAGGAACATGGTCAAGCATTTATACCATGCTCTAGGAGCTTGTTTAAGACCATAAAGAGCTTTGTGAAGTTTGTAGACATGATTAGGTTTCTTAGGATTGACAAAGCCGGGAGGTTGTTTAACATACACTTCCTCCTCAATTTCTCCATTTAGAAAAGCACTTTTAATATCCATTTGGTATAAAGTGATGTCATGGTGATTGGCATAAGCAACTAAGATGTGTATGGACTCAAGTCTAGCAACGGGGGCATATGTCTCACCATAGTCCATACGCTCGACTTGAGTGTAGCCTTGTGCGACGAGACGGGCCTTGTTGCGTAGAACTTGTCCATCCTCATCTTGCTTATTCCGAAACACCCATTTGGTTCCAATGACATTGTGGTTGTCGTCGGGCTTTTCGACCAATGTCCACACTTGATTCCTCTCGAAATTGTGTAGCTCTTCATGCATAGCATTCACCCAATCCGGATCCTCAAGAGCTTCTTCAACCTTCATAGGTTCAATACTAGAAATGAATGAGTAGTGTTCGCAAAAGTTAGCTAAACGAGTTTTAGAGCGAGTAATTCTCCCGATTTAAATATCATCGAAGATTTGTTCGACGGGATGGTCTCTTGTGACTCTTGCTCTAACTCGTGAGAGCTTTTGTTTGGGTTGGGGTGGAACATCCTCTTCATTGTCTTCTTCTTCTTCTTGTCCTCCTTCATTGTTTTTGGCATTGCCGTTCTCTTGTGGAGGTGGAGAGGGAGGTCGATGTGGTTCATCCTGTTGTACTTCCTCATTTCCCACGTCTTGACGTGTTCCACTTGTGGATGCCTCCAAATCAACCTGTGGTTCACCTTGATGTGAAGTTGAGGCTTCCACTTGAATGGACGAGGTACTCTCCTTCACCTCCGTTGGGCGAATCTTGCCAATGGACAAATCTTGGATTGCTTCCGAAGGATCTTTGTCTCCTACATCAATTGGCAATTGCTCTACTTGCGAGCTGTTAGATTCATCAAACTTCACATCTACCGTCGCTTCAACCTTTCGGGTGAAATTGTTGTAGACACGGTAAGTGTGAGAGTTTGAGCCATAACCGAGTAGGAAACCTTCATGAGATTTAGGAGCAAATTTCGAACGACGATGCTTATCAAGAATGTAGCACTTTGAGCCAAATACTCGAAAGTATCCAACTTGGGGTTTGTTACCGGTGAGAAGCTCGTAAGCCGTCTTGCCGAGAAGCTTGTGAAGATATAGTCGATTTGTAGCATGACAAGCTGTCTCAACGGATTCCGCCCAGAAGTGTCTTGGCGTCTTGTATTCATCAAGCATCGTTCTTGCCATCTCAATAAGTGTCCGGTTCTTCCTCTCAAGAACTCCATTTTGTTGAGGTGTGTACATAGCCGAGAACTCATGTGAAATCCCTTGTTCATCAAGAAAGGTATCCACATTGGTGTTCTTGAACTCCGTTCCATTGTCTCTTCGAACCTTCTTGATCTTCACTTCAAATTGGTTTTGGGCCTTCCTAGCGAAGTTCTTGAAGATCTTTTGAACCTACGATTTATCATCAAGAAAGAACACCCACGTAAATCTTGAAAAGTCATCAACAATGACCAAACCAAACGAGTTACCACTGAGACTCTTGTAGGCGTTGGGACCGAAAAGATCCATATGAAGTAGCTCAAGCGGTCTTCTCGTGGTCATGATGTTCTTCACGGGATGACTTCCTCCAACCTATTTTCCTGCTTGACAAGCACTGCAAAGTCTATCCTTGTCAAATATGACATCTTTAACACCAAGGATATGATCACCTTTAATAAGCTTATCAAGATTTCGCATATCCACGTGACCTAACCTTCTATGCCACAACCAACCTTTAAAAGATTTAGCAATTAAGCAAGTACGAGGTTGAGATCTCTTAGTGAAGTCAACAATGTATAGGTCACCTCTACAAATACCGGTAAAGACCATATTATGATTATCTCTTCGAAACACTTGGCAGTCTACTTCAGTAAATAGAAAATTGAAACTGAAGTCAGCTAGTCTAGATACGGAAAGTAGATTATAACCGAGAGATTCAACGAGCATAACATTTTGGATAGAGCTATCATGGGAGATGGCCACCTTACCAAGGCCAACTACCTTACCCTTGGAGTTGTCACCAAAAGTGACATACTTGCGGGGGCCGTCGTTCTCAGCAAGCTCACGAAACATGTCCTTATCTCCGGTATATGATCAGTACATCCACTATCAAGAACCCATTCCTTTCCTCCGGCCATGTAACCACGTAGGTTAGCCATGAGACCAAAGTGCCTCATCGACTCATCGAGATCAAAGTCACTATCAGCATCCTCATCATAGTAACCATGTTCAACATCATCATGTGAATGGTCGTCACCTAGAGAGAGTGATTCATTAGATTTATGACCATGACAATGTGCATGTTTGTGAATTCTAATGACTTGCGAAATGATGCTACTAATGACTCCAACATCTCCTTTGGCACGCATAAGGTCACGGAGCTCAAATAGACAATCATCAAATTTAGGATCACTAGTATCCATATTTTGAAAAGCAATGGACTTTTGAAGAATCTCATCTAGATATGTTAAGGAATAGTTTGGAAAACGCTCCTCGAGATATTTCCATATAGTATAAGCACATTCAAATGTAGGCAAGCACACAAGCAAATTTCTAGGCAATCCTCTCATGATAAGATCAATAGTTCTAAGATTGCGGGTCATGTCAAGATACTCATCAGGGGTAGGATGCAAGGGATCATTTGGGGGGGCACATAAAGGCTAGTAATATACTTGCTAAAATTATATTCATTGAAAATCTCACGCATCTCATTCTTCCAAGAACTATAGAACTCTCCATCAAGCATAGGCACTCTATGTCTAATACTCCCGATCGTAGACTCGTCCATCTTCCTCCAATGGTGATTAAACCAAAGCAATGGAGACCAAAGCTCTGATACCAATTGAAAGGATCAAGAAGAGGGGTCTAGAGGGGGGTGATTAGACCCTCAACAAGTAAAAGTGGCAATTTTTAAGTTCTTCAAGTTAAGGTGAAGACATGTACCTAGGGTAGGGTAATAGGCCTGACCTAGACACCCTTACCCGAGGACACTGCCCTAAGGCCAAGGACATTCAAAGGATAGCACCATCTACCGACTGAAATCGCCACAGGGTGCAACCCACCCGACCAACAGTTCACTCGGATAACCCAATTACATTCGACCGGGGTGTACTCACTCGACCACACCAGAAACCACTCGGAAGACAGAAGATCTAAGGTCACTCAGGATGGCAAGGGTCAGGCGTTCACTCCGTAGTCTTAATGATCATTTATTTGCCTTTATTGCTGGCGTTATCAGTAACGTCCTGTCTTTATAGACATTGAACCCCTTGTAACGTGGGATGGTTGGGGTCTTGGCGCACTCTATATAAGCCACCCCCCTCCTCAGGCACAAGGGTTCGCACCCCTGTAACTTCACGCATAATCCAATCGACCGAGCCTCCGGGCACCGAGACGTAGGGCTGTTACTTCCTCCGAGAAGGGACTGAACTCGTAAATCTTGCGTGCACAACCTCATCATAGCTAGGATCTTGCCTCCTCATACCTACCCCCTATTCTACTGTCAGACTTAGAACGACGACAGTTGGCGCCCACCTTGGGGCTGGTGTCTTAGCGACTTTCCGGTGAGGTTGCGATTTTCTCCGGTTCCCATCATCATGGTTTCGGGTGGAGGTTTGGCTGAGGGCCACGAGATCCGTCTTGGCGCGCTCGTCTTCATCGCCGACGACTCCGCCTGGCTCTAGGAGGCCCCCCTCGACATCGAGGCATTCCCCGTCCGCGGGGCGACGCACTTTCATGCATGTGTCCGCGGCGTCCTTCTGCGGCAGCCGTCGACCCAATATCGGTCGTTTCCTACGGCGTCTTCGTTCCCCGCTGTTCGTTGTCGCAAGCGATCCGGTCGATCGCGGCTTCAGCGGTGGGTGAAGCATGCAGTGGCACGTCAATCGGCCACCCCTCAAGTCGCGGCAATCGAGCCCGATGAATCTCTCTACGGCCTGTTCGATCTGTCGACTGGCTCCGTCGAGACTCTGTCCGAGTGCGACAGCAGCGATCCTGCGGCGGAGGTCCTGATGGTCGACACGCCGTGTAGCCCACCTGGCATGCGTCGCAACAGAGGCGGCGACGGCGGTGGCGATCCGTCGCGTGTTCATGAGGAATACCACCCCAAAACCCTCTCTTCACAGCGGAGGGAGGAACTTCACCGCCGTAACGAGGAAGCACTCCACACGCCCATCGTCGGAGAGACCTCTGAGGCTTGGGCCTTGGAGGCAGCGCGCTTGGCCACTTTGGCTGAGCGCACTCGACTAGAAAATCTTCAGCATGCACTCGACGAACGTGCTCAGCAGCGGATTCCTGAGTCCAGTCGACGGCGGCAATTGTTCCCTCTTGAACCTCAGGTATACCACACTCCGATTCAGAATCTTGCAGCCGCAGCTCGTATAGCATAATCCATCCAGCCATCCCAGTCAGAAGCTGGACGAGGTTTGATGCAGATCCGGTCTCTGCTCCGGGCGGCAGGAGACCAAAACACTGCAGTATCACAGTCGCGTAACAGAATCCATAGCAGATCTATGGTGGCTGACACAGTTCAGTCGGCTCACAGCCCAAGATCGCCTCCGCGGCGTGAGGGGCGGGTGCATCGCCAGGATCAGCACTTGGGTCAGATCCACGAGCAGTACGATCATCGACTCGGCCGTGACGACCGCCGTCGAGCGCCTACACCCCCTCCGAGAAGCGGATCATACGTGCCCCGGCACTATGATGACAGGCGCCCGCACAGCGGAGGGCGGAGGACGCCGGTCGACCCAAGAGAGCCAGGGTTTGATGCGAGGTCAATTTTAGTGCAAGGTTTGGTCGACAGGAACCGAGCACACAGAGAGGGGCAAGGCAGGGATCGCCCGAGTGGAAGCAGGATTCATGTTTCGGGTCCCGAGTGTTTTAGCAGAGCTATCAGAGCCGCTGAGATCCCCCCCAACTTCAGGTTGGCGACTGGGGTTAGTAAGTTCACCGGTGAGTCGAAGCCTAACACTTGGCTGGAACATTACCAAGTGGCTGTCCAGATTGGTGGTGGAAATGATGAGGTAGCTATGAAACACCTTCCTCTCATGCTGGAAGGGTCGGCCAGAGCATGGCTGAATCAGTTGGCTCCAGGCAGTATATTCAGCTGGGAGGAGTTAGCCCGAGTGTTTGTCAGGACATTCGAGGGCACATACAAACGACCTGCGGGGTTGACTGAATTGCAACATTGTGTACAGAAGCCAAATGAAACTCTGAGGGATTACATCCAAAGATGGACCACATTACACCACACAGTAGAAAATGTATCCCAACACCAAGCAGTTTGTGCCTTCAAGGAAGGCGTTCGGTATCGAGAGCTTAACTTGAAATTCGGCCGGACAGGAGACATGTCTCTGACCCGAATGATGGAAATAGCCACCCGGTACGCTAATGGTGAAGAAGAGGACCGACTCCGCAGTGGAAAGGGCAAACCAGTCGCCCAAGACACCGGAGTGGGTCGGAAGCAGAAACGCAAAGCCGAGCTAGCAGGTCCAGGTGAAGCTGCAGTTGTAACTCAAGGAAAATTCAAGGGGAAGCCCAAGGGACCCTGGATCCCCAAGAAGGTGAAAGATCAGGCTGGGAACGATGTGTTGGACTTGCCATGTCACATTCACACCAAGAAGGATGAAGAGGGAAATCTGATTTATCCCAAACATACCACTCGACAATGTCGGCTCCTGATCCAGCAGTTCCGAGAGAAACAGCCCAATGAAAAGGAAAAAGAGTCTGACAAGGATGGTGATCAGGAAGAAGATGATGACGGTTTCCCTAACGTCAATTCCACTTTGATGATTTTTGCTGACATTGAGAGTAAAAGTCGACTGAAAGTCATCAACAGAGAGGTAAACATGGTTGCTCCGGCAACGACGACATATTTGAAATGGTCAAAGACTCCCATCACATTCGACCAATCTGACCACCCACCGCACGTCGCCACCCCCGGGAGGCAAGCGTTGGTGGTCGACCCGGTCGTTGGGGGCACCCGACTGACCAAAGTCTTGATGGATGGTGGCAGCGGCTTGAACATTTTGTATGCAGAGACTCTTCATGGGATGGGCATTCCGATGTCCAGGCTCAGTGAGAGCAACATGCGGTTCCACGGTGTCATTCCAGGGAAGAAAGCTGATTCACTCGGACAGATCACTCTTGACGTGGTTTTCGGTGACTCAAAGAATTACCGCAAGGAGAAGCTGACATTTGAAGTTGTGGATTTTCACAGTGCCTATCATGCTATTCTGGGCAGAACTGCATATGCCCGTTTCATGGCTTGACCGTGTTACGTGTACCTCAAGCTGAAGATGCCTGGCCCCAGGGGCGTGATCATGGTCACTGGTAATCGGCAACGAGCAGAGGAGTGCCTCCAGAAGGGCTCTAAGATTGCCGATGAACAGATGGCAGTGATTGAAATGGAAGAATATAAGAAGACTGCAGATCCGAGTGATTTGTTGCGCGCTAAGAAGCCTGCTTCCGAGTCTGCATTTCAGTCGTCCAGTGAAACAAAGCCTGTTCACATTCACCCGTCCGATCCCAGTGCTGCACCGACTCGTATCTCAACAACACTCAACAGCAAATAGGAAGAAGCGCTCATCCAGTTCCTCCATGAGAACTGGGACATCTTCGCATGGAAGCCGTCTGACATGCCGGGTGTACCAAGGGGGCTGGCTGAGCACCGTTTGCGAGTCGATCCAAAGGCAAAACCCGTGAAAGAGCACCTCCGTCGGTCCGCTGCGGAGAAAAGAAAGGCAATCGGCGAAGAGGTGGCTCGGCTTTTGACAGCTGAGTTCATCCGCGAGATTTACCACTCTGAGTGGCTCGCCAATGTTGTCATGGTTCCCGAGAAGGACGATTCACTCCGTATGTGCATTGATTACAAGCATATCAATCGGGCCTGCCCGAAAGATCATTTTCCTCTCCCCCGCATCGATCAGATAGTCGACTCAACTGCGGGATGTGAACGATTGTCCTTCTTGGATGCATATTCCGGGTACCATCAGATTCGACTGTATGGACCTGACGAAATAAAAACAGCTTTTATCACCCCATTCGGGTGCTTTTGCTACATCACCATGCCCTTTGGTCTCAAAAATGCTGGTGCCATATTCATGCGCATGATACAGAAGTGTCTGCTAGCTCAAATCAGTCGGAATGTGGAAGCATACATGGATGACATCGTGGTTAAGTCGCGCAAAGGTTCCGACCTGCTGACTGACCTTGCCGAAACCTTTGCCAATTTGAGAAGATATGATATCAAGCTTAATCCGTCGAAGTGTACATTTGGAGTTCCAGGTGGAAAGTTACTCGGTTTCCTCGTTTCTGAACATGGGATCGATGCAAACCCAGAGAAAGTTGGTGCAATCCTCCGAATGAAACGCCCTGTGCATGTACACGACGTTCAGAAGCTTACTGGTTGTTTGGCCGCTTTGAGTCGATTCATCTCTCGCCTCGGTGAAAAGGCATTGCCTCTTTACCGACTGATGAAGAAATCTGATAAGTTCGAGTGGACTCCTGAAGCTGACGCAGCGTTTGCAGAGCTCAAAGCCCTGCTTTCCACCCAGCCGGTGCTTGCTGCTCCAATCAGCAAAGAGCCTTTACTGCTTTATATAGCAGCCACTGGACAGGTTGTCAGTACAGTACTCATGGTCGAGTGGGAAGAAGAAGGTAAAACCTACAAGGTTCAATGCCCAGTATACTATATTTCTGAAGTCTTAACTCCATCCAAGCAGAGATATCCACATTATCAGAAGCTTGTCTATGGAATCTACTTGACCACAAAGAAGGTTGCACATTATTTCTCAGATCATTCGATTACAGTCATCAGCGACGCTCCGTTGTCAGAAATTCTGAACAACAGAGATGCAACTGGCCGAGTGGCAAAGTGGGCGATTGAACTCCTTCCGCTGGATATCAAGTTCGAGGCAAAGAAAGCGATCAAGTCTCAAGCGATAGCAGATTTCCTCGTCGAGTGGATTGAACAACAGTTACCGACCCAGATACAGTCGGAACATTGGACTATGTTCTTTGACGGGTCTAAGATGTTGAATGGTTCAGGCGCTAGAGTGGTCCTGGTATCTCCACGAGGCGACAACCTCAGATATGTTCTCCAGATTCACTTTGATTCCTCCAACAATGAAGCTGAATATGAGGCACCATTGTATGGGTTGCGTATGGCCATTTCACTCGGCGTCCGCCGCCTAATGGTTTACGGTGACTCAGATTTAGTGGTTAATCAAGTGATGAAGGAGTGGGACGTCAGGAGCCAAGCTATGACTAGTTATTGCAATGCGGTGAGAAAGTTAGAAAAGAAGTTTGAGGGGCTAGAGCTCCACCATATACCCCGACTGAAGAATCAAGCAGCTGATGACTTGGCGAAAATAGGATCCAAGCGGGAGCCTATTCCCAGCAATGTGTTTTTGGAGCATATTCATGCACCATCAGTTCAAGAAGATCCCTTCACTGAAGAGCCCCCACAGCCTAAAAGTTCCACTGATCCGACTGAAGTTGAAATCCCAGCTGTGGTCGACTTGATCATGGAAGTTTTGATTATTATTCCTGATTGGACAGTGCCGTATATCGCATATATTCTCAGGAAAGAGCTTCCAGAGGATGAAGAAGAGGCTGGCTAGATTGTCCGTCGATCCAAAGCCTTCACAGTGATGGGGGGGCAACTCTATAGAGAAAGTGTCACTGGGGTCGTTCAGAAATGCATCACTCCGGAAGAAGGCCGAATGATCCTCGATGATATTCACTCGGGAACCTGTGGTCACCATGCGTCTTCTCGGGCCATCGTGGCCAAAGCGTATCGAGCAGGGTTTTATTGGCCGCGGGCAAATGAGATGGCAAAGGAAATAATTGACAAATGTGAGGGCTATGAGTTCTACTCCAACATGTCCCATAAACCCGCTTCAGCCCTGAAGACCATTCCACTCGTCTGGCCATTCGCTGTTTGGGGTTTGGATATGGTAGGACCTCTGAAGACTGGCAGGAGTGGTTTCACCCATGTGCTTGTAGCAGTCGACAAGTTCACCAAGTGGATCGAAGCTAAACCTGTCAAAAACCTGGATGCAAGTACTGCAGTCAGCTTCATCAGAGGGTTAGCATTTAGATATGGAGTCCCACACAGCATCATCACGGATAATGGGTCGAACTTTGATTCTGTTGAGTTTCGAGCTTTCTGTGCGTCCCAAGGTACTCGGGTCGACTATGCTTCAGTCGCCCGCCCTCAGTCGAATGGACAGGCAGAAAGTGCGAACGGTTTGATTCTCAAAGGGCGGAAGCCTCGATTGATGCGCGACCTCAAACATGCGGCCGACGCTTGGGTAGATGAGCTACCGTCAGTCCTTTGGGGATTGAGAACAACACCAAATCGGTCGACTGGTCGAATCCCCTTCTTCATGGTCTATGGGGCTGAAGCTGTGCTGCCGAGTGACTTGCTTCACAATGCGCCCCGAGTAGAACTTTTTTCAGAAGCTGAAGTAGAACAAGCTCGAGAAGATGCTGTTAATCTTCTGGAAGAAGAAAGAGAGATGGCCTTGATCCGATTGACCATTTATCAGCAAGACCTTCGTCGATTATATGCCAGAAATGTGAAGGGTCGAGCATTTCAGGAAGGGGACCTTGTGCTCCGAGTGGACCAGCAACGGCCTCACAAACTTGCCCCTGCTTGGGAAGGTCCCTTCATCGTCACCAAGGTGCTCCACAACGGAGCGTATCACCTCTACAATGTGGAGCATAATAAAGACGAGCCACGCGCTTGGAATGCGGAGCTACTCCGCCGTTTTTATACTTAAGTGTTCAGACTGATGAGATGTAATAAAGAGTACCTTTCAGTTCGTTTATCAAAGACATGGTTTTACAGTCTCCTAAATGATTGTTGTTACTAATACATGTGTCCAAAATCCCCCAGTGGGTGGCTTAGCCGCGAATCCGATTCGCCTAAGTTTAAAAAATCCTACCGAGTGATGAGCAACCCTCTCACTCGGAGGCTTAGCTGCAGTCCTGTACTCGCCTAAGTTTGTAAAATCCTACCGAGTGATGGGCAACCCTCTCACTCGGGGGCTTAGCTGCAGTCCTGTACTCGCCTAAGTTTAAAAAATCCTACCGAGTGATGAGCAACCCTCTCACTCGGGGGCTTAGCTGCAGTCCTGTACTCGCCTAAGTTTAAAAAATCCTACTGAGTGGTGAGCAACCTCTCACTAGCGTGGGCTTAGCTGGCAGTCCTGTACTCGCCTAAGTTTAAAAAATCCTACCGAGTGATGAGCAACCCTCTCACTCGGGCTTAGCTGCAGTCCTGTACTCGCCTAAGTTTAAAAAAATCCTACCGATGATGAGCAACCCTCTCACTCGGGGGCTTAGCTGCAGTCTGTACTCGCCTAAGTTTAAAAAATCCTACCGAGTGATGAGCAACCCTCTCACTCGGGGGCTTAGCTGCAGTCCTGTACTCGCCTAAGTTTAAAAAATCCTACCGAGTGATGAGCAACCCTCTCACTCGGGGCTTAGCTGCAGTCCTGTACTCGCCTAAGTTAAAAAAAAACCTACCGAGTGATGAGCAACCCTCTCACTCGGGCTTAGCTGCAGTCCTGTACTCGCCTAAGTTTAAAATCCTACCGAGTGATGAGCAACCCTCTCACTCGGGGGCTTAGCTCAGTCCTTGTACTCGCCTAAGTTTAAAAATCCTACCGAGTTGATGAGCAACCATCTCACTCGGGGGCTTAGCTGCAGTCCTGTACTCGCCTAAGTTTAAAAAATCCTACCGAGTGATGAGCAACCCTCTCACTCGGGGGCTTAGCTGCAGTCCTGTACTCGCCTAAGTTTAAAAAAAATCCTACCGAGTGATGAGCAACCCTCTCATTCGAAGGCTTAGCTGCAGTCCTGTACTCGCCTAAGTGTAAAACATGCTCCATCCTGATCTGCAAGGACGACGAGGTGCAGGTCATCCGCGATCCTCTCCTCAGAACTGCGTCTGTTCCGAGTGAAGATACAAGTTCCACTCGGAAATAAAAACAAGCATATTTAAGGGCAAACTAAGTTCGGACGAAGGAGCTTAAAAGTACTCGGGCATCAGGCCCGAAGGAGTTTTACGGTTACAAAATCACTCGGCATACCGAGGCAAATTGAACCGGATCATAAAAGTTCGGACGAAGGAGCTCAAAGTACTCGGGCATCAGGCCCGAAGGAGTTTTACGGTTACAGAATCACTCGGCATACCGAGGCAAAGTGAATCAGATCATAAAAGTTTCATTCACTCCGCAGAGGGGCTGGCAGGCTCGACAAACTCGTCCAGGTCGATTCCTTCTGTGATTCGAGTAGCAGCAGCAATGAAGGTCTCCATGAAAGACTGGAAGTCAAGTTTCTTGGTGTTGGCGACCTTGATTGCCGCTAGCTTCTCTTCTCTGGCTTCCTTGCAGTGGACACGAACCAGGGACAAAGCTACGTCAGCACCGCATCAAGCAGCGGACTTCTTCCACTCCTGCACTCGACCAGGAATCTCGTTAAGTGGAGTCATCAGAGACTCAAGATCGTTTCGGAGCGTGTCCCCTGGCCAGAGCGCTGTGTCGATCCGCGAAACTGCAACCTTGAGTCGAGCAAGATATTCCAAGGCACTAGCAAGGCGAGACTCCAGTCGGAGCACATTCATGGCTGCTTCATCTTTGACAGGGGAGTTGATGGGGTCCAAGTTCGTCTCGACTCGCCCAGTTTCTTCCTCGAAGTCTTGACAGAATTCTGCACTCGCAGAAAAATAATGAGTCGACGGTTGTATGATGAGTCGATGAAAGCAAACCAATCGCACAGAGAAAAGTACCTTCAATCATGAGGAATAATTTTTTAGCGAGTCCTCCCAGGTAGTTCTCCAGCTCGTCCCTCCTGTGGGTGATGTCTTCTACTTTGTCGGTCAGGGTCCGCTTGTCCTTCTTAAGACGAGTCACTTCTTTGTTGGCTTCGTCAAGAGCAGCCTTCAGCTTGGCATTCTCTCCCTCCAGCTATTCGACTGAGGCCATCTTTTGGTCGGCAAGCGCCGTTTTGTCTTCGGCGGTTTTCTTCGCAACCGCAAGGTCAAGGTCCTTCTTCTTTAAAGCCTGTCTCATTGTTTCTAGAAAGAATAACATTCAAATCAGAAAAAGGAGGAGAAAAGATGGCAAGAGAACCGGTCGACAAGCTTTCCTTACCAGCAGCGTCATCCTTGCCCTTCTGCAAGTTGTTTCGAACCAACTCCAGGTCAAGATTGAGCTGGATTTGCTTCTTCTCCAAGTCGGCAAACCGGGCTCCAAGATCACAAGATTTCTGTGTTCAGAAGATAGTCAGTCGGCAGACACAAAGACTACTGCCGAATCAAACATTCGCCAATAGTCTCGGGGACTACACCCAGTGGGTGCACTCAGCGTGCCCCCACTGGTCCGACTCTTTCAATCGACTTGGTCCGTCCAGTCAAAAAAAAACTCAGACCATAGCCGACTGCCCGCAGTCGACTACGGTCTCGAGGACTACACCCAGTGGGTGCACTCAGCGTGCCCCCACTGGTAAAGGTTCCACTCGGCATGATCTTCCCAGCCCGAGTGGAAAAGATCTGTTAAAAGACCCCCGCCGAATCAAACATTCGACGGCGCTCTCGGGGACTACACCCAGTGGGTGCACTCAGCGTGCCCCCACTGGTTCAGAGATTCGATCAGCACAACCTAGTTGACTCAAGTGGAAAAACTACTCAACAGAAATTAAAACACCCAGTGGGTGTGCAGACTGACAATGGGTGTGCAATTAAGGTTCCAAAACGCTCATCCACGAACGTCTTGCAGATAAAGCAGCAGTTTCTAAATATCATATCCCAACAGAACAAGCGTCAGTCGGAAGTAAGCTAACCTGGACATTGGCCTGAAGTGCTGAGCTGGCATCATAGGTAGCTTGACTGGCCTCGCGCACCACCTTCATCTGCTCCATCATAACGCCAGCCTGGCGTATAGCCTCCTTGGCAGCACTCACTTGGTCTTCTGGGACGTGATGGGCGGTGGGAGGTGCAGTCAGTGTATCAGTTGCAGTAGCTTGAGAGCTTGAGGCATGAAGTTGGACAAACGGAGCAAGGGCCGGCACAGTCGACGACGAAGGACGAACACTCGACAAGGGATTCGCAATAGTAACAGAGGCACGGTTGAAGTCCCCGGATTGCTGGATAGCTGGTTCCGTCGCCGGCGTCGACTGAGACGTCTTGCTAGCTGGTACCTTCTTGACTAAGGTCCTGCTCCTCCTACCCATGAGTTCCTGTGGCTCATCTTCATCATCGTCTTGAAGTTCAATAACATTTTGCGGAGCTGCAAAAGAATCGACCACAAGAGTTCAGTCGACTGTAGAATTGGCTAGCAAAGAAAAGATGAGATAACAGGGGTCATACCCGCTTTGGATGTGACTGCGTCCTCCATCTCCTCGTCACCATCATCTTGGTAAGCAGAAGTCCCGGAGGTAGCAGCGCTGCAAATCTCAAGGTTCACTCGGTCAAGCAAGTGAATGGGTCGACAACTGATATAAGATTCTTCGAACAAAGGGCGAAAACGAAACGCTTACGCAAAGGCGATGGGAACGTCAACCTTGATCTTGGGCAAAGCCTTCCGTGGCTTTGACGGCGCGGTCTTGAGCTGCTTCGGAGCCTTCTCAGTCGGCACCGGAGGAGATGTCCGAGTGCGCTTCGAAGTCTGTCTAGTCGGTGCTGCCACCTTGCCCCGGATACTTGCTGGGTCGTGCTTGTGCTTGTAACGCTTTTCCGTGCGAGGTGGAGAATCGACCTCCTCCTCACTGCTCGAGTTTTCGTGCTCTTCATCACTCTCCCCATCGGAGTTCCAGTCGCCGCTGTCGCCTCCGCTCTCTTCTCCTTCCTAGATCTGCTCCCCGTTGCGCATCGAGTACATCATAGTATATATCTGCGAAGCAAAGAATCGAATAAGCATCAGTCGGTTCCAAAGACAGTTTACAAATTAGAGTAAAAGTCACTCGTCATCGAAGATCTGACCTTGTCTGGTTCGTTATCAGCGTCGAGTGGCGGAATTCTCCTGGACCCCCTGGGGTTGTCTTTGTTTCCGGTAATGCTCTGCAGCCACCGCGCCACCGTCTCCTCGGCAACTTCCTCCGAGTGGATCCGAGCAGAATCATCGGCGCCCGAATACATCCACATAGGATGATCGCGGGCCTGGAGCGGCTGGATGCAGCGAGTGAGAAACACCTCGAGCAAATCCATGCCGGTCACACCATCGCGGACAAGTTGGATTACGCGTTCAACCAACATATTCACCTTCGCCTTTTCTTCCGGAGTCACTTTCAAGGGAGAGGGCTTTTCAATTCGCCCCATGGTAAAGGGGGGAAGGCCAGTCGACTAACCAGGAGTTGGTTTGTCCTTACAATAAAACTAGGTCGACTGCCACCCTCTGACCAAATCAGGAAGAGTCATAGGTGGAAAAGTGCTTTTTCCTCTCATCTGGATCCCTAGACCTCCACACATCTGGATCACATGCGTCCTCTCATCACTCGGATTGGCCTTTTTCACAGACTGTGAGCAGCAAGTAAAGATGTGTTTGAAGAGACCCCAATGCGGTCGACAACCCAGGAAATTCTCACACATGGAGACAAATGCAGCAAGGTATGTGATGGTGTTCGGAGAAAAGTGATGAAGTTGAGCCCCGAAAAAGTTTAGAAAACCTCAGAAAAAAGGATGAGGGGGCAGAGAAAAACCACGGTCGACGTGGGTCGCGAGGAGGACGCACTCACCCTCCTGCGGCTGTGGCTCGGTCTCATCACCTGGCAGCCTCCAGGATCCATGGGCGATCAAGCCCCCCTCGACCAGATCCTCCATATCCTCTTGCTGAATCGTGGAGCGAATCCAATCGCCCTGGATCCAGCCGGGCGGCAGGCCGGATCTCGACGACGAGCCACCCCGACTCATCTTCTTGCCTTCGCTGCCGCCGTCGCTTTCTTCGCACGCTCCAGGGCCGCCGTCTTCTCCTTCCCCATCATGGCAGGCTGCGCTCGGGCGGGGCGGCGGCGTCGAAGGTGGCGGCGAATGTGGCGGTGAAACAGGAGAAGAGGAAGGAGATGGGGAGCACAGTGCCGGGCTCATCGGCCCCGACGCCTTATATGGGCCTGCTCCCGAGTGGCTGACAAGTGGGCCCAGGCAATCCAGTCAAATCCCGCAACAGTCGCGCGCTGGATACGTGGCGAAAAAGGTGGCGTGAGAATCGAGGCGTCCCTGCCTAACCCGCTCCGTCTACTGCGGTACTCTCCGTCCCGCGCGCTTCTCCAAATTTTGAATCCCGTGAGATCCGGAAAGCGGCAGCGTGACCAATCGCGCCGAGGATCTTATACCATACCAACACTCAGAGCTTATCAGCAAAAATCACTCGACGACCTCTGAATGGACCCAGGCGACTGAAAATGAAGTTGAAGTTTTTACAAAGATCATCGGCCCGGTTAGGATGCCTCTGAAGCATATAAATCGGGTCGGAACCATCTTCAACCCCTTCTCCACTCGGACCCAGATCCATTCGGGGGCTAATGACGAAGACATGTACCTAGGGTAGGGTAATAGGCCTGACCTAGACACCCTTACCCGAGGACACTGCCCTAAGGCCAAGGACATTCAAAGGATAGCACCATCTACCGACTGAAATCGCCACAGGGTGCAACCCACCCGACCAACAGTTCACTCGGATAACCCAATTACATTCGACCGGGGTGTACTCACTCGACCACACCAGAAACCACTCGAAAGACAGAAGATCTAAGGTCACTCAGGATGGCAAGGGTCAGGCGTTCACTCCGTAGTCTTAATGATCATTTATTTGCCTTTATTGCTGGCGTTATCAGTAACGTCCTGTCTTTATAGACATTGAACCCCTTGTAACGTGGGACGGTTGGGGTCCTGGTGCACTCTATATAAGCCACCCCCCTCCTTAGGCACAAGGGTTCTCACCCCCTGTAACTTCACGCATAATCCAATCGACCGAGCCTCCGGGCACCGAGACGTAGGGCTGTTACTTCCTCCGAGAAGGGCCTGAACTCGTAAATCTTGCGTGCACAACCTCATCGTAGCTAGGATCTTGCCTCCTCATACCTACCCCCTATTCTACTGTCAGACTTAGAACCACGACACCAGGGGCCCGGAAACCACTCAAATGGTCATGCACGCCCATCATTTTTTACGAACAGGATCATCCTGACTGCACCACCACGGTATGATGTTTGCCATTGTTGGTCTCTCCAACAATCCGCAACCTCAAGGTCACAACGATGCTGGTGGACGGCGAGGCCGGGTTGAATCTGATTTCCCCAAAGGTTATCAGCAAGCTTCAGATAGCAGAGGATGAGTTGAAGGTCACCGGCACGTTTCAAGGAGTTAATCCCGGTAGGAGTCATCCTAAGGGAAAGATCGTGTTGCCTGTGACATTTGGGCGAGAGCTGAGCTACCGGACTGAAAAGATTGTGTTTGATGTGGTCGACCTCCCCTTGCCATACAATGGAATCCTTGGACGCCCAGCCCTGGCTAAGTTCATGGCGGCATCCCACTATGCCTACAACATCTTGAAGATACCAGGGCCAGTTGGAGTCATTTCCGTCCAATCAGATGAGAAAGACGCAATCATTTGCGTGGACAAGATGTACCGGGATGCAGTCACGGCAGAGGCAGCGGCAGCAACAGTCCCCGCCAAGGAGAATAGAGGGAAGAAGAAGAATAGTAAGGGCTCCAGCAAGGAATTCGGGAAGCACGCCTCTCCGGAGTGCGTTGCGCCTGTTGATGACTTGCCGGAGGGTTCCAACAGCAAGAGATCCAAGGTTGCTGCTCCACAAGTGAAGAAGGTCCTGGCAGGGCTGGCTGGCGTTGATGGAACTTTCATCATCAGCGCCACCCTCGATGACAAATAGGAAAGCGCGCTTGTTGCCTTCCTGCGGGCGAATATCGATGTGTTTGCTTGGCAACCATCTGATATCCCCGGTGTTCCTAGGGAGGTAATCAAGCACCACCTTGCTGTCTACCCACATGCCTGACCTGTCAAGCAGAAAGTCCGGAAGCAGGGCTTGGAAAGGCAGGAGTTTATTACGGAGGAGATCAAGAAACTTGAGGTAGCTGGTTTGGTCAGAGGAGTGCTACATCCAACATAGTTAGCAAATCCAGTGGTTGTCCGGAAGGCTAATGGGAAATGGAGGCTTTGCATAGATTTCACAGATCTCAACAAGGCTTGCCCGAAGGACCCATTTCCCTTGCCGCGCATCGACCAGATTGTGGATTCCACTTCAGGCTACGATTTGCTCTCCTTTTTGGATGCATATTCTTGGTATCATCAAATCTTCATGTCCAAGCAAGACGAAGAGAAGATCTCGTTCATCACCCCGTGTGGTACGTACTGTTTTATCTGCATGCCTTTCAGATTAAAGAGTGCCGGGTCTACTTTTGCAAGGGCAGTCCAGGTTGGTTTTGAGCCACAGCTACACAGAAACATTGAGGCTTATATGGATGATATTGTGGTCAAGACCAAGGATAGAGCAACCCTTATCCATGATTTGGAGGAGACATTTACCAATTTGCGCAAGATCAACTTGAAGCTCAACCCGGAGAAATGTGTATTTGGTGTTCCCTCCGGCAAGCTGCTCGGGTACTTTGTATCCCATCGGGGGATCGAAGCCAACCCCGATAAGATCCAGGCTATCGAGCAGATCCAAGCACCAAAGACAGTCAAAGATGTGAGGCGTTTGACAGGGTGCGTTACCGTGCTAAGCGGATTCATTTCCAAGTCTGCCGAGTGCGTCTTGCCGTTCTTCAAAATCTTGAAGAAGGCAGGGCCCATGATGTGGACCCCAGAAGCAGATACGGTTTTGCAAGAGTTGAAGGCCTACCTATCCTCTGTGCCCACCTTGGTTGCTCCCAAACCTCAAGAGTCGTTGCTGTTATACCTGGCAGCAACCAACCAAGTGGTTAGTGCAGCCTTGGTGGCACAGCGGGAAGTGGACGAAACAGAGAGTGAGCAAGGACCGGCAGAGTCAGATGGGAATCAGGACAGAGATGAGCACGGCAACGAGGACAACCCCAAGGACACGGCAAGGAAGAAAGTGGTGCAGCACCCAGTGTACTTCGTCAGCTCCTTGTTACAGGGGACTAGATCGAGGTACTCTGGCGTGCAAAAATTGATCTTTGGCCTCATCATGGCCTCAAGGAAACTGCGCCACTATTTCCAAGCCCATGAGATCACGGTTGTCACTCGCTTCCCGTTGCAAAGGATACTCCGGAACCCTGAGGCTACTGGCAGAATAGTGGAGTGGGCTTTGGAGTTATCCAGTTTTGGTCTGAAGTTTGAGAGCACATCAACAATCCAGAGCAGGGCATTGGCAGAGTTTATTGCAGAATGGATGCCAACCCCTGACGAGGAAATACCAGAAATAGCCATCCCCGGTAAGGAGGTGCCCCAAGAATGGATTATGTATTTTGATGGTGCCTTTTCCCTACAAGGTGCAGGGGCTGGCGTGCTTCTCGTCGCTCCCTCTGGGGAACACTTGAAGTACGTTGTCCCGATGCATTTTGCCCAGGAAGAGGCAACCAACAATATAGCAGAGTATGAAGGGCTCCTTGCCGGGCTCAGGATTACCGCAGAGTTGGGAATCAAGAAACTGATCATTCAAGGAGACTCACAGCTTGTGGTGAGATAAGTCAACAAGGATTACCAAAGTCCATTGATGGAGGCATACGTTAAGGAAGTGAGAAGATTGGAGGAGCGCTTTTACGGGTTGCAAACAGAGCACATACCTCGTGCGGAAAACAGCATAGCTGATCACCTGTCAAAGTGTGCTGCGCAAAAGCTTCCTGTGGAACCAGAAACTTTTGTTCTCCATCTTACTCAGCCCTCCGTATCCCCAGCAACAATGGCCCGGAAAAGGAGAAAGATGGACTCCGGTAAGCCTCTCCCGGTAGGGCCGTCCGCTCCTGGCAGGGACCCTACCGGAAACAACTCCTCGCAACTTGCCGGACCGCACCCTCCAGCCAGACCCATGGTCCCTGTAAATGAGGAATGTGCCCCCGCAATTGAGGAGGTGCCACTAGTCCTTGTTGCCGAGCCCCAGGCTCCAACTTGGGCAAGGCACATAGTCCACTTTCTCCAGACCGGAGAACTCCCCAATGACCAAGATGAGGCTAAAAGAGTAGCCCAGAGGGCCAGTATGTACCAGTTTGTCGATGACACTCTGTACAGAAGGAGGCCCAACGGTGTGAAATTGAAGTGCATCTACCGGGAAGAAGGGAAGGAACTGCTGGCTGAGATACACAAAGGCATGTGCGGCTCCCACATTGGATCAAGGGCATTGGTTGGGAAAGCATTCCGGCAAGGATTCTATTGGCCCATAGCCCTCCAAGATGAGGTTGAGCTAGTCACCAAATGTGAAGCCTGTCAGTTCCATTCCAAGAAAATCCACCTGCCTGCCCAAGCTCTTCAGACAATCCCTTTATCATGGCCATTTTCGGTTTGGGGGCTCGATATCCTCGGCCCTTTCCCCCGAGTAATCAGGGGCTTTGAATTCTTATTCGTTGCTATCGACAAGTTTACAAAGTGGCCGTAAGTTGCTGCCGTGAGAAAGGTGACTGCTCAATTAGCTATCAAGTTCTTGAAAGATTTGGTGTGTCGTTTCGGAATCCCGGCAAGGATTATTACCGACAACGGCACCCAATTCACGAGCTGCGCCTTCATGCAATATGTTCATGACCTCGGAAGCAAGATCTCGTTTGCCTCTGTCGCACATCCCAGAAGCAACGGACAAGCTGAGAGGGCGAACGCTGAAGTGCTGCGGGGACTCAAAACAAGAACCTTTGATACGCTGGAGAAGCATGGCAGGCGGTGGATCGATGAGCTGCCGGTAGTTCTATGGTCCCTCAAAATGACACCAAATCGAGCTACCGGGCAGACTCATTTTTCCCTGGTCTATGGGGGAGAAGCAGTTATCCCCCCACGGAACTCATTTATGGGTCACCTCGAGTGCTTGCCTACGATGAAGTAGCGCAAGATCAGCACCGGCGTGACGACCCTGTGCTACTTGAGGAGAACCGTCTCCGGGCTGCTATGCGTGCTGCACGCTATCAGCAAGCCCTGCGTCGCTATCATAGCCACAGGGTTCATGCCCGGTGTTTTGAGGAAGGCGACCTTGTCCTTAGGCGTGTTCAGTCCGCCAAGGGTACAAACAAGTTGGCGCTGAAGTGGGAAGGCCCTTACCGGGTAGTACGAGTCACCAGACCTGGCGCAGTCCGTCTGGAGACCGGAGATGGCATTCAATTGCAAAACTCATGGAATATTGAGCTTCTCCGCAAGTTCTACCCGTAAGGTGCGGCTATCGGGCCCTGCCCGGCAGCCACCCTTTTGTACATGCCTTGCCTTAGTTGCATGTAACCCCTTGTACAAAGCCAGGCGATGACCCTGAGCACCAGAGAATTAAACGAAGCGCTGGGGGGCCCCCGACCAAGTTGCATACATGCATGAGCATTCCAAGAGCATCTGCATAAGCATTTCATGAGCATTTGCATATGCATATAGATAGGATCGCATCCTGCATCATTCTCATCTGCATAAAGCTGCAGGTTCCTGCCGTGAACTTGGTTTCTACAAGAAGATGGGAGATAAACCAGCGCTGCGATCCCCGGCAAGCCAAACAGATAAGTTCTACCTCTTGTCCATAAGTGTTCTGTAAGCTAAAACTTGTGCATAAGAAAACCCCGCCACTCTTCGAAACTTAGGTGCTCCCATCCTTGGCTCGAACATTGCTTCGGCCAGGATGGTCGTAGTGGCCTTTGATGAAAAGAAGTTGGCGGGGGGCTGGTCCCTCTATTCCTTGCCCGGTAGGCTCAGTTCTCCAGCAACGAAGAAAGGGTACCGGCAGGATAGCCTGCCGGGAAAAACTTGTTTATTTAAAATAAAGAGGCATTTCACCTCTGCGTGGACATATACATGCACGAGTTCTCGGCAAGGTTCATCTTTTTCATTAATATGCTGGTCATACAAGTACAAACCTTACAGAACACAAACATGGACTCGAGAGATTACGTTATTTGAACTAAAATTTGGCAAGTGCCTACAAGTTTAAGATTGAAAAAAGATAAGTGCCCCATGATGCCCTTTCTTGTCCCTCTCCTCCTAGGCACAACAGTTGAAGGCGAGGGGGGCAAAAGGAGTGCCTGGGCAGAAGCCCAGCCCATTCCCATTGGGCTCCAAGAGAGGTAGCCTGACGGGGATGGGAGAGCACCGGGGAACGCGTCGATGGAGAGCACGATGGAGGCGACCCGTCAACCGCCACCACCAAGGCCAACAGGACACGGCAGGGCTAACGGAGCTGCAGTCCGAGAGGAAGGCTGTTGGGGTCTAGCTGGAAGGCTGCTGGAGGAAGCCGGGCGGCACCATCCCCACCCCTACATCCAACTCCCCGGCAAATCACCTTGCCAGGAAGGAGAGGCAGATGCTGATGATGGTGCTGCCACCTGATGAAGATGGTGCGGGCGATGCTCAGCCGGAGTCAGAGTCGTCGCCCTCCCGGGCGCTGCCGTCGTCATCGCCGTCACTGTCCTCCTCATCGCTTTCGCTCGAGGAGGAGCTTTCGTCGTCGGTCGAGCTCTCCGCGCAGCACCCTAAGCGAGCTCCTGAGCGCCCGAAGATCTTGACGGAGAGCAGGCTGCTCTCCATTAATTTGAACTGGAGAACATGCCCCTCCGAAAAGCCGTGGGCACAAGCAAAGGTCTTCCAACCACAGCGGAGGTACATCACATGAGGAGCAGGGAAGTCAACATCAACCCACATGCCTCCGTTCCCACAGCCCCTCATGTGCAACCTCAGAGTGTGTGGCTATTCGAGCTCCATTTCCCGTGCGACTGGAGTAGGGAGGCAAAGATGGCCGCATGGGGGTTTGTACAGCCTGATGATGAACTCTCGAGGCTGATCCCCGACGTGGCCATCCATTGGAGGAAGGGCCGCCGGCGGGGGCGCGGCCAAGACATCGCCCCGTCCTCCTCTTCCTTGAGCGCTGCGGCGACCTCGGCCTCGCCCCCTCCCTCCTCCTCTCGCGATGGGCTCCGCTATCACGGGATCAGGAGGAGGGGGGATGCACTGTCGAGTAGAAGCCCTCCTCGCCGCCGCTGGAGTACTACTGCGCCCTCGTCCTCTCACCATGGCGAGTGAAAAAAGATAGCAGGAAGGGAGAAAAGGTGTGAATGAAAAAGCACTGCTCTTGCCCACTTTTATAGAAGGACGGAGCAGGGGGCTAGCCTCTTGCGCAGGAAACGGCCGCCCGATTCCCCCAATGTGGCCTCCCTGCGCCTTCTGTGGCCCAAAGAATCAAGGCCGACCCTCTGCCCCAACCATCGACGCCTGGTTCTCAACCATGGCACTCATCCCCGCACTCTCCACATCCACCACCTACCACGACCAATGCATGTAGAACACGTGGCAGGTGCGTGTGAAGCAGGAAGTAAGTGGGATGGCAGTTTCTGCCCCGTGATCGTGGGACATGGGCAATCCACGGGCCACGATCGAAGTTTTCCGCAGCATTGCGCATGGCGCGTGGGAAAACCGGAAACTGGCCCAGAATCAAGAATAATGAAGAAGCAAAGAGGACTCCAAGAGACCAGCCTCTTCAGCACCCCTGCCTGTGCACTAATTAGGACCTACCCCGACGACGCTCGGCAGCGCGATCGGGGCAGGCCCGGGGGCTTGTGTTGGTGCAACAAACCCTGGGTCTATTGCCCGGACTGTGCACAGGCACGAGAACAAGATTACAACACCAAGGCCGTGCCAAGATACAAAAGATCAAGATCTTCGAAGAACCAACATGCAGATCAAGAGGACCAAGGCCAAGACAGAGAAGCAAGATACCATCAGAAGAAAAGCCTCCCTTGCCGGGCAGGTGAGCCTGGCAAGGACAGGGACTCCCCCGGAAGAAAACGTTCAAGACGTCCCGGCAGGGCCTGCCGGGACTCGCGAAGACAGAGCCACCTCAGCAAGCCAAATCACCACGACCCACGTCATTAATCAATGCGGTGTCAAGCCGCAAAGTGAGTAAGTGGCAGCCATTCGCCACATGGCGGCCTCTTCCCACAGATAATACCTACAGGTGACGCCCGTCCTGCGACGTGTCGAGCAAGTAGGCATGGAGCTGGCAAGACAAGCCCGGCAAGGCCTGCCGGGCAAGCGACGATGTGACGTTGAGCGGTGCATTTAATGCGCCCTGTCAGCCTGCAGAATTAGGTATGATAGCACTGTTTGCTATCTTATCAGTGCATAATGACTATTTTGCCATTGTGGTGACCCCTTGATCTATAAAAGGAGGCCCATGGCAACCGTAGAAAGGGTTGGAAACTGGAACACCCACACACTCATATGCGTGTAGCCACTGCCTCTCCCAAGGCGAGCCTGCCGGGCAAGTGTACTATGCTCCACCACCACTTTTCCACCATCAATCCACCAAAGCAGGAGTAGGGTTTTACGCCTCGCGGCGGCCCGAACCTAGGTAAAATTGCCTGTGTGATCTCTGCCGTGCTGCCCCACGTTCTTCTGCTCTTTGTGCAACGTGACATCCCCCCTGCCGAACCAGCAAGGGGCCCTTGGCCCCATAGGTGGCCGTGGTTTCCCACGACACATGACAAGGGTATATGCAGCAGAAAGAGTAAAGCATGCTAATTGCAAGAAAGTAAAGGGATGGGATTGGAGTGTGCAAACGCAATGAAGACACGGAGATTTTTGGCGTGGTTCCGATAGGTGGTGCTATCGTAGATCCACGTTGATGGAGACTTCAACCCACAAAGGGTAACGGTTGCGCGAGTTCCCGGAGGGCTCCACCCATGAAAGGTCCACGAAGAAGCAACCTTGTCTATCCCACCATGGCCATCGCCCACGAAGGACTTGCCTCACTCGGGTAGATCTTCACTAAGTAGGCGATCTCCTTGCCCTTACAAACTTCTTGGTTCAACTCCACAATCTTGTCGGAGGCTCCCAAGCGACACCTAACCAATCTAGGAGACACCACTCTCCAAAAGGTAATAGATGGTGTGTTGATGATGAACTCCTTGCTCTTGTGCTTCAAATGATAGTCTCCCCAACACTCAACTCTCTCTCACAGATTTGGATATGGTGGAAAGATGATTTGAGTGGAAAGCAACTTGGGGAAGGCTAGAAATCAAGAATCTTGTGATAGGATTGGAATATCTTGATCTCAACACATGAGTAGGTGGTTCTCTCTTAGAAAATGTAAGCTGGAAGTGTAGGCATGTTCTAATGGCTCTCTCACATATGGAGAAGGGGGTGGAGGGATATATATAGCCTCCACACAAAATCCAACCGTTACACACATTTGACCCAACTCGGTCAGACCGAATAGAAGAACTCGGTGAGACCGATTCAGTTCAAAATGTGAACGTTAGGAATCTCGGTGGGACCGACTGGAACAACTCAGTGGGACCGATGTGCTAGGGCTAGGGCAAAACCTCATCTTGATGGCGCCGATTGCGTGAACTCGGTGAGACCAATTTCAGCAAAGAGCAGAGAGTTGGTCAAGCAAACTCGGTGTGACCGATCGCTCATTTCGGTGAGACCAAAATATTACAAAAAGGAAACAGAGAGTTTGCAGGGCCATCCCGGTGAGACCGAGATCCGTATCGGTGTGACCGAGGTGTTAGGGTTTCTGGCAGTGGCTATGTCAAATGAACTCGGTGGCGCCGGATAGAAAGAATCGGTGGGGCCGAGTTTGACTTTGGGTTTTGGACATATTTGGAATGAGAAACTGGTTGAGGGCTTTGGGGCAATATCACTAAGCATTTTGAGCAAGTAGACCATTAAGCAACACCTCATCCCCTTTTAATAGTATTGGCTTTCCTATGGACTCAATGTGATCTTGGATCACTAAAATAGAAATGAAGAGTCTTGAGCTTTTGCCAATATGTGTCCTTAGCATTTTGAAGGGGTTCCACATCCTCTTGTCCTTACCACGCATTGTTGAACTTGTCTGAAATACACTAGATAAAAGCATTAGTCCAACAAGAGATATGTTGACATTAATTACCAAAATTACCCAGGGAGCACTTGTGCTTTCAACTACTTATATTAATAAACAACCTTTCCGTGTTAGGATAAAGGAACATGCTAAGGTATCAACTGTGATTCGCAAAAGTAATCTTAAAGCACCTAAACCCTCTGAACAAATTAAAGTGGAACCTAGTGTTGCTATGGTTAAAGATCTCTTGGTAGAAAATATTGATGGGCATGTTATTTACTTATGTGATGAAGCTGCTAAAATTGCCAAACCCGATGAAAAAGATAAACATAGACATGTAGTTGGCATGCCTGTTGTCTCAGTTAAAATAGGAGATCATTGCTATCATGGTTTATGTGACGTAGGTGCTAGTGTGAGTGCTATTCCCTTCACCTTATACCAAGAAATTATGAATGATATAGCACCCGCTGAAATAGAAGACATAAATGTTACTATTAAACTTGCAAATAGAGACACCATCACACCACTTGGGATTGTCAGAGATGTTGAAGTCTTGTGTGGGAAAATAAAATACCCTACTGATTTTCTAGTTCTTGGTTCCCCACAAGATGACTTTTGTCCCATAATTTTTGGTAGACCTTTCTTGAACATTGTCAATGCTACAATAGATTGCCATAAAGAAACTGTCAGTGTTAGCTTTGGTGAAGAGTCTCATGAATTTAATTTGTCCAAGTTTAGTAGACAACCCCGTAATAAAGAATTACCTAGTAAGGATGAAATAATTGGTCTTGCTTCTATTGCTATGCCTCCTATTGATCCACTAGAACAATATTTGCTAGACCATGAAAATGATATGCACTTGCGTGAAAGAAATGAGATAGATAAAATATTCTTTGAACAACAACCTCTCCTTAAACACAACTTGCCTATTGAAACTCTAGGAGGTCCTCCTCCACCTAAAGGTGATCCTGTGTTTGATTTGAAACAATTGCCTGACACTTTGAAATATGCTTATCTTGATGAGAAAAAGATATATCCTGCTATTATTAGTGCTAACCTTTCAGAACATGAAGAAGGAAGATTATTAAAAATTCTGAAGAAGCATCGTGCTGCTATTGGATATACTCTTGATGATCTTAAGGGCATTAGTCCCACTTTCTGTCAGCATAAGATTAATATGGAATCTGATGCTAAACCCGTTGTTGATCACCAACGACGATTGAATCCTAAGATGAAAGAAGTGGTGAGAACTGAAATACTAAAACTTCTGGAAGTAGGTATAATCTATCCCATAGCTGATAGTAGATGGGTAAGTCCTGTTCACTGTGTCCCTAACAAGGGAGGTATTACTTTTGTTCCTAATGATAAAAATGAACTTATCCCACAAAGAATTGTTACTGGCTATAGAATGGTAATTGATTTTAGAAAATTAAATAAAGCTACTAGAAAAGATCATTACCCTTTGCCTTTTATTGATCAAATGCTAGAAAGATTATCTAAGCACACACACTTTTATTTTCTTGATGGATATTCTAGTTTCTCTCAAATACCTGTTTCGCAACCTGATCAAGAGAAAACCACTTTTACTTGCCCTTTTGGAACCTATGCTTATAGATGTATGCCTTTTGGTTTATGTAATGCACCTGCTACCTTTCAAAGATGTATGACTGCTATATTCTTTGATTTTTGTGAAAAGATTGTTGAGGTTTTCATGGATGATTTTTCCGTTTACGGAACTTCTTTTGATGATTGCTTAAGCAACCTTGATCGAGTTTTGCAGAGATGTGAACAAACTAATCTTGTCTTGAATTAGGAGAAGTGCTACTTTATGGTTAATGAAGGCATTGTCTTGGGGCATAAAATTCCTGAATGAGGTATTGAGGTGGATAAAGTTAAAGTTGATGCAATTGAGAAAATGCCATGTCCTAAAGATATTAAAGGTATTCGAAGTTTCCTTGGTCATGCTGGTTTCTATAGGAGATTTACTAAAGAATTCTCTAAAATTTCTAGGCCTCTTACTAATCTTTTACAAAAGGATGTTCCATTTGTATTTGATGATGATTGTGTAGAAGCCTTTGAAACACTTAAGAAAGCCTTAACTACTGCACCTATTGTTCAACCTCCTGATTGGAACTTGCCTTTTGAGATTATGTGTGATGCTAGTGATTATGCTGTTCGTGCTGTTCTAGGACAAAGAGTTGATAAGAAATTAAATATTATCCATTATGCTAGCAGAACTCTAGACAGTGCCCAAAGAAATGATGCTATTACTGAAAAGAATTTTTAGCAGTTGTGTTTGCTTGTGATAAATTCAGATCTTACATTGTTGATTCCAAAGTAATTGTTCACACTGATCATGCTGCTATAAAATATCTTATGGAAAAGAAAGATGCTAAACCTAGACTCGTTAGGTGGGTTCTCCTGCTTTAAGAATTTGATTTGCACATCACTGATAGGAAAGGAGTTGAGAACCCTGTAGCTGATAACTTGTCTAGGTTAGAGAATGTTCTTGATGACCCACTACCTATTGATGATAGTTTTCCTGATGAACAACTAGCTGTAATAAATGCTTCTCATAATACTCCTTGGTATGCTAATTATATTGTTGCTAAATACATACCACCTAGTTTCACATACCAACAAAAGAAAAAATTCTTCTATGACTCAAGACATTACTTTTGGGCTGACCCACATCTTTATAAAGAAGGAGTAGATGGTATTATTAGACGTTGTGTACCTGAGCATGAACAGGAACAAATCCTACGGAAATGTCATTCCGAAGCATATGGAGTACATCATGCAGGAGATAGAACTGCACATAAGGTACTACAATCTGGTTTTTATTGGCCTACTCTTTTCAAGGATGCCCGTAAGTTTGTCTCGTCTTGTGATGAATGCCAAAGAATAGGTATTATTGGTAAACGTCAGGAAATGCCTATGAATTATTCACTTGTTGTTGAACCATTTGATGTTTGGGGTTTTGATTATACGGGACCTTTTCCTTCCTCTAATGGGTATACACATATTTTGGTTGCTCTTGATTATGTCACTAACTGGGTAGAAGCTGTTCCAACTAGCAGTGTTGATCATAACACCTCCATTAAAATGCTTAAAGAAGTTACTTTCCCAAGGTTTGGAGTCCCGAGATATTTAATGACTGATGGTGGTTCACACTTTATTCATGGTGCTTTCCGTAAAATGCTTGCTAAGTATGATGTTAACCATAGAATTGCATCACCCTATCATCCTCAATCTAGTGGTCAAGTTCAACTTAGCAATAGAGAAATAAAATTAATATTACAAAAAACTGTCAATAGGTCCCGAAAGAATTGGTCTAAGAAACTGGATGATGCACTTTGGGCCTACAGAACAGCTTATAAAAATCCTATGGGTATGTCTCCTTATAAAATGGTTTATGGAAAAGCTTGTCATTTGCCTCTTGAGTTAGAACATAAAGCATATTGGGCAATTAAAGAATTAAATTATGACTTAAAACTTGCCGGTGAAAAGAGTTTATTTGATATTAGCTCACTAGATGAATGGAGAACTCAAGCTTATGAAAATGCGAAGCTATTCAAAGAAAAAGTTAAAAGATGGCATGACAAAAGAATCCAAGGGAATTCAAAGTTGGAGAATACGTTCTTTTGTACAACTCTCGTTTTAGATTTTTTGCAGGAAAGCTTCTTTCCAAATGGGAAGGACCATATATTATCGAAGAGATTTATCGTTCTGGAGCCATCAAGATTAATAATGCCGAAGGTACTAACCCGAAGGTGATCAATGGACAAAGAATTAAACACTATATCTCAGGTACGCCTATTAGTGTTGAAAGCAATATTATCCAAACCATGACACCGGAGGAACACATAAAAGAAACCTTCCAGAACACTCCAGAACCCTGAAAAAGAGGAGGTACGTGATACGGTAAGTAAACGGACTCCGAAAAATCCGTAAAAATATTTTCTGCCAGTTTTAGAATATTAGAAAAATTAGGAAAATAAGAAACAACCAGGAAGGCAACCGAGGTGGACACGATACACCAGGGCGCGCCTGCCCTTCCTAGCGTGCCCTAGTGGATTGTGCTCCCCTCGGGCACCTTCCTGACCCCGTTTTCTGTGACGCCCCCGACTCAATCGTGCACTAATCATACACGCAAACATGCACGATCAAGCACAGGGACTCACGGGAAGATATCACAACACAACTCTAACACAATTTAAACAGAGATCCACAATATTACAGACCAGGGATCCGAAGATCCGAATACATAAGTTAGTCATACAAATATTATCTGAGTACAGACATAGTTAGACAAGTTTTGCCTTAAGAAGGCTAGCACAAACAACGACTCTAGATCGAAAGGCGTTGTCCTCCTGCCTGGGAGCCTCCGATCCTACTCCTGGTCAGCTGGCTCGATCCAGTAGTACGTGCCGTCTGGTCCCTCCTGGTAGTAAGCTCCTGAGGTGGCATCTGGCTCCTGGACTCCATCGTCTGATGTAACATCAATGTGGGGTATGGGGAAAAGAGAAAGTAAAGCAACCGTGAGTACTCATCCGAAGTACTCAGCAAGCAAGGATCTATACTACATATGCAACATTATCAATGGAGAAAGGCTGTATATGTGAACTGGGCTGCAGAAATGCCAGAATAGAGAGAAGGCCTAGTCCTATCGAAGACTAGCATCTTCAAACATCTTCATGAAGTCATCATCTTGCAGCAGTAGAAGGGAGTAGAATAGCATTTTATTAAGCAAACATGTTGAAGCAAAGCCTAGAGATCCTTCCTCGACTCCCAGCGAGAAAGGAATCCCGAAGCTTCAATTAAGTAACAAGTATCCAGTTCAAATAGCAGATCGGGATACACAAACTGAGCATCCTTTACCGTAGGACCGGCTATCGATAGATTATTCATCCCTGCAGGGGTGCACTACTGTTACCCAACACGCTCGATCAACTCTGGCCGGACACACTTGCTGGGTAATGCCCGGCCTCAGAAGATCAACACGAAGCAGCGCCCTACCTAGGCTCAGCAGAGAGGTCAGCACGCCGGACTAACCTATGCACCCAGAGGTCTTGGGCCATTGCCCTGGGCACCCCGCGCGTTGCGTGGCTGGCCGGGGTGCAGGCGCGACACTGAACTCGTCAGTGAAGTATTCAGCCCAGTCCCGGCGATCAGCCCGCACGGTGAATCATGATGTCTGACGAGCTTTTGGGAGAAACGTACATCGCAGAGGGCCCCATAACCATTATCCCGCATGGTGGTAGTGCGTATAGGGCACATCGACCCACTCAGATCACACACCCAAATCCAATAGGCTCATTTAGTATCACATGGAGACAATCAGAGTCTCTGAAGCTCCGCCACAATATCACACTCGAGTGCCCTTTCAGCACACCCGACATCATAGATCCCCAGCGGGTACCCACCAGGGTAGACCCGCGTGTAACAAAGGTCAAGTAACCGTGTGGTCATAACATCAAGGGGGAAACCACGAGGAATCACCCTCGGTGGATTCCACTCGACGAAAACATCAGGGTGAATGTATGAGGCATCACCCTCGAGGTTCACACTGAGGGGTTGCACGACAGAGTCGTATCGGAAGTGGAGAAGGAGGAATCACCCTCGATGACCACGACCGAACAGCTACACTGCAGAGTATTCACCAGGAGTGCGTTACGAGGTATCACCCTCGGCACTCGATAGTTACTATGCAAAGTCGTACAACTAAGGGGGGTGTGAAGTGAGGTGTCGGTCTCTGGTCGACGATCACATTGATCGAGTCGTCGATGATCAAGCAGGGGCGACAAGGGTAAGGTGGTGGGGTCACTGATGGTTCACTACCAACCTATTCTAAACAGTATATCATAGGCAGGTAAGGTAACAATGAACAGGTTACAAAAGCTGGCTATGCATCGGAATAGCAGCATACATTAATAGTAGCAAAATCTAATGCAAGCAGGAGAAATGGAATGGGCGATATCTAGATGCTCAAGGGGGGGGGCTTGCCTGGTTGCTCTGGCAAGAGAGAGGGATCGTCAACGGGCTGTTCGTCGATAGTGTAGTCGTACCCAGGTGCAGCGTCATCGGTCTCGGCGTCTATCGAGAGAGAAGGAGGGGGAGAGAAACAATAAATTCACGGCAATAATGCAAACAATATGCATGACATGCCTAAATGATATGCCGGGGTGTTCTACTGCCTAACTAAATGATTTAGTTAATTTAGGAATTTATTTGGATTTATTTAATCGATGATGGGCACTATTCATCTATCGAAATCGGTCTAAAAGTTCAATGTTCATATAGTTAGGGGCATCTGACAAGAATACGGAGGATGTATTCGGGTTCGTATCGAAATTCTGAGCAAGTTTCATATATAATTTATTTTCATCAGAGTTACGATTTATTTAATATGATTTTCTAAAGTTTTTATTAATTTCTAGAATTTAATTAATTATTTAAATTCAACATTATCCGAAACAGTGTATGCTGACATCAGCATGACGTCAGCAGTCAACCTGACAAGTGGGTCCCACCTGTCATACTCTATTTAGTTAATTTGGTTTTAACTAATTTAATTACTGTTGAATTAGACTAACTACTTAATTAGATTAATTTAATCAGAGTTAATTAACATAATTAATTCACTAATTAATTAATTATTAATTTTATTAATTATGTTTTTATTTTCTTTTATCTTTTTAAAATGTTCTGGGGCTAGGCCCCACATGTCATTGGCCCTAGGGGCGTCGGGCCCCACTGGGCAGTGGCCCAGGAGCCACAGCGGGCGCGTGGGCGTCGGACGCGGGCGGAGCCCGTGAGCGCGTGGGCGCTGGGCGTCGGACACGGGCGGCGCGGCGCAGGGGCGAGGCAGGCGCACGGCAGGCCGGAGCGGGGCGGCGCTGCAAGCGGCACAGGGGCGAAGCGAGGTAGGGCGATGGCGCGGGCGGTGAGCAACGGCGGCGCCTGGCGGAGGCGGCAGCGAGGTGGCTGCGGGGACAAGGAGCGGAACGGCGGGGCGCGCGGCCCAGGCGCGGTGCGGGGAAGGAGGCTGCGGCCCCGGGCGTGCGAGCGCGCGCGCGCTTCGGCGCGGGCTGGCGCGGCCAGGAGCACGAGGAGGTGCCGGCGAGCGCGGCGAGCAGAGAGAGAGAGGGAGGTCCAGGGCCTCACTGCGAGGTGTAGTGACAAGGCAGCGGCTCGAGGAGGAGGACGGGGACGCGCGACGGAGATGGGGAGGCGGTCCGGCGAGGCGGCGGCGTCGACGACGGCGGGGCGGCGGGGTCGAGCCCGATCCCGATCTGGATCGGGAGAGGGGGAGGGAATGAGGGTGGGGTGACTGGGGGTTAGGGTTTCGGGGGTGGCCGGGGTAGGCCATATAGGAGAGTGGGGTGGGCCGGCCTGCTGGGCTGAGGCCCATTTGGGCCGGGGGGTTTGTTTTCTTTTCATTTTTGTTTATTTTCTCTACCTTTTTCTTTTTATTTATTCTTAGTTTCTGTTTCGCAAATAGCCAGGCCTCCAAATGATTTTTACAAAATTAGTGACCTAGCTCATAAAATACAGGGCAATATATCCTATCACCAAAAACTAGTTTGGGCAAAATACCATTTCATATTTATTTTGGATAAATAAAAAGGTTATTAATTATTATTTTCAGCCACTATTTGAGGTTGTTTAGGTCACTTATCCAATTTCAATAATGTTGTTTACAATTTTGTCATGGTCTCTGATTTATCTACTATTGATTGAACATTTTAGTTTCTATGTTTGAACAACTTTTATCTTCTGCTTTAATTTAAATTTGAATTTTGACTTAGGAGTTGAAATGCAATATGATGCTAATGATGATCATGCACTGTTAAACTTGCTGACTTGTCATTATCAAAAGTGATTACTGTGGCTAACGACAAGGGGTGTTACAATTCTCCTCATCTATCAAGAATTCTCGTCCTAAGAATTAGGAGGAGGACTGAAAGAAAGCGGGGTATTCTTCACGAAGACGATCCTCGCGTTCCCAAGTGGCTTCATCTTCAGAATGATTCGACCACTGAACTTTGAGGAATTTGATTGACTTCTGACGAGTCCGACGTTCAGCTTGATCAAGAATACGGATGGGATATTCTGGATAAGATAGATCTTCCCGTAATTCAAGCACTTCATGATCCACAGCTCGAATAGGGTCCTTGAAGCCGTGACGGAGTTGGGATACATGAAAGACATCATGTACTTGAGAAAGATTTGGCGGCAATTGCAACTGATATGCCACTTCTCCTCGATGGGCAAGAATACGGAACGGGCCAATGTAGCGAGGAGCTAACTTGCCTTTGATTCCGAACCGATGAGTGCCTTTCAATGGGGTGACGCGAAGGTAGGCTTACTCGCCAGGCTGATAGACCATTTCCTGGTGCTTTCGGTCATAGTTGCTCTTCTGACGAGACTGAGCAGTTTTCAGATGTTCACGGACAATGCGGACTTGTTCTTCAGCTTGTTGGATAATGTCCGGTCTGACGAGTGAGCGTTCCCCAGTTTCTGACCAATTCAGAGGGGTTCGACACTTACGTCCGTAAAGAACTTCAAACGGTGCCATCTTCAAACTAGCCTGATAGCTATTGTTGTAAGAGAATTCGGCATACGAGAGAGATTCTTCCCATTTCTTACCGAAGGAGATGACGCAAGCTCGACGCATATCTTCAAGCACTTGATTAACTCGTTCAACTTGACCCTGTTACTGAGGGTGAAAAGCGGTGCTGAAAGACAGATGAGTTCCATAGCTTCTTGGAAACTATTCCAAAATCTGGAGGTGAAGAGGCTGCCATGATCAGAACTGATCTCCAATGGAACACCGTGGAGTGACACAATTCGGGAAACATACAAGTCTGCTAACTGGCTAGCAGTGATTGTCTCCTTAACTGGCAAAAATTGAGTAACCTTTGAGAATCGGTCAATGACGACAAAAATAGCATCATGACCCTTCTGAGATCTGGGAAAACCAGTAATGAAATCCATTTGGACTTTGTCCCATTTCCATTCAGGAATATCAAGTGGTTGCAGAGTTCCAGCAGGCCTTTGATGTTCTGCTTTAATGCGGTGGCAAACATCACACTCAGAAACATAATGAGCAATGTCTCGCTTCATATTAGGCCACCAGTATCTCTGACAAATGTCACGGTACATCTTTGTGCTACCAGGATGAATTGACAGAGGAGTGTCATGAGCTTCTTTCATAACGTGTTCTCTCTCATCCTTGAACTTGGGTATGAAGAGACGATGTTGGAAGAATAGGATCCCATCATCATCAAGATGGAATTCCGACGGTTTTCCTTTTTTGAGGTATCACTTAATCCTTTCAACTTCAGAGTCATACCATTGCATAGTCTTAATGCTGTGCTCTAAATCTGGTTCGACGACCAGGGTATGGAGGTAACCCTGTGGAACAATATGGAGGTTCAATTTGCGAAGCTCTTCATAAAGCATAGGTTGTGCTTCGTAAACCATAAGATTGTTGCAATAAGCCTTACGACTCAAAGCATCGGCCATTACATTAGCCTTGCCAGGGGTATATGAGATATTCATATCATAATCGGCTATTGTCTCGAGCCATCTTTGTTGACGAAGGTTTAGATCTGGTTGAGTATATAAATACTTCAAACTTTGATGATCCGTGTATATCTCGCAACGATTACCGAGAAGGTAATGTCGCCATAGCTTCAGAGCATAAATAACCGCAGAAAGTTCAAGGTCATGCACTGGGTAATTTTCTTCATGAGGATGCAATTGTCGAGAGGCATAAGCAATCACCTTACGCTCTTGCATTAGGACACAGCCTAATCCTTGACGAGATGCATCATAGTATATAACGAAATCCTTTTGGGAATCCGGAGGTGCTAAGACTGGGGCAGATTTTAACTTATCTTTCAGTGTCTGAAAGCTTTCTTGACATTTTTCTGTCCACTCAAATTTAACACCTTTGTGGAGCAGATTCGTCAATGGTTTTGCAATCTTGGAAAAATTCTCAACGAATCAACGACAATAACTAGCGAGTCCGAGAAAACTTCTGACTTGCTTGACATTCTTCGGGGGAGTCCAATCAAGAATAGCTTGAACTCGTTCGGGGTTAACAGCAATGCCATCCTTGGAAATCACATGACCAAGATAGGTCACTTCAGATAACCAGAATTCACACTTGGAGAATTTAGCATACAACTGATGTTCTCGTAGCTTCTCCAATACAAGCCGAAGATGTTCGGTTTGTTCTTCTTCATTCTTCGAATATATAAGGATATCATCCAGATAAACTATGACGAATTTGTCGAGGTAATCCATGAAGATATAGTTCATCAACCGGGAGATGGTTGCTGGAGCATTGGTTAAACCAAATGACATGACGGTGTACTCATATGAGCCATATCGAGTAACAAAGGCAGTCTTCGGGATATCCTCTTCACGAACACGGATCTGATGATAACCCAACCTCAAGTCGAGTTTCGAGAAGACAGAGGATCCAGCAAGCTGATCATAAAGATCATTGATCCGGGGTAGTGGGTATTTATTCTGGATTGTGGCTTGGTTAATGGGCCGGTAATCCTGAACCAAGCGGTTAGTTCCATCCTTCTTCTTAACGAAGAGTGAAGGTGCTCCCCAAGCAGAGGAACTGGGGCGGATGAAACCTTTCCTAAGTGACTTGTCGATTTCTTCCTTAAGCTCGAGAAGGTGGTGCGGAGGCATCTTATAAGGACGCTTGGCAATAGGGACAGTGCCAGGCTTCAAGTCAATGACAAACTCGACAGCTCTAGCCGGGGGTATTCCTGGAAGTTCTTCTGGAAAGACGTCCGGAAAATCTCGAATGGCAAGAACGTTCTCGATTCCTTCCAGAGGTGAGGCATTCAAAGCATTCAGAACATATATCTGAGCTTCAGCATCCCGTGTAATGCGGGCGGTATAGTTCACTATCTCATCGGAGGGGTGAAGAAGTTGGATAACTTTAGTGGCACAATTGATCGAAGCAATGTGAGCTTTCAACCAATCCATTCTGAGGATGAGGTCTATGGTGCAAGACTTCAGGATAATGGGCGAAACAAGGAATTCTAATCCCTTAATTTCAACGGGAACATTGTGTGCCATCATAGTGGTTTGACACTGACCTCCAGGGGTGCGGATAACTACTGGTAGATTCATCTTTTGAAATGCAATGTCATGCGATAATGCAAATGCTTCTGACATGAATGAATGCGATGCTCCTGAATCAAATAATACAGAAGCGGGTACTGAGTTAACGAAAAGGGTACCCATCACAGTAGCGGGTTTATCCTGGACTTCTTCAATATCAATGTTGTAAGCGTGTCCACAACCATGTGCAGCAGACCTAGTAATATAGTTGCGGGTCTGATTGTTGCCACGACCATTGCCACGGCCAGTACGAGGAAAAGCCAACTGATTCTGAGTCTGGCAGCAGTCTTTAGCCTGGTGACCTGGTTTGCGGCACTTGAAGCACAGACCATCTTCAGGACGAAGAGGAGCATTGTTTTGAATAGCTTGAGCTCTTGGCTGCCTCGGCGGGGGAGGAGGCAGACGTGGTGCAGCATAGTTGTTCTTTGGCGCAGGGGCATTTGGACGGAACATGTTGTTGGGAATCCAGACTCGACGCTTCTGTGCTGAGCCCGAAGATGAGCCAGCATCACGATAGCGCTTCTGCGAGTCCTTGTGTTTCATCTGAGCGGTCTCAACCAGAATAGCCTTGTTCACAAGAGTAGAAAAGTCGTTGAAGTCTTGAGGAGCAAGGGCAAGCTCAAGGTCTGGGTGGAGTCTATTACGAAACTTCTCTTGTCTACGGGCATCCGTGGCGATGTCTTCTTCAGCATAGCGGGAGAGGTCAAGAAATTCCCGCTGATAAGCTTCGACTGTCTTGTTGCCCTGAGTGAGGTTACGGAACTAGGTCTTCATCTGTTCCATTATTGCCTGAGGGATATAACGGGCACGGAAAGCAGCCTGGAATTCATACCAGGTAACCACTGTTCCAACAGGCAGTGTACGCTTGTGTTTGTCCCACCATTGAGCAGCGGGGCCCTTTAAGAAAAAGGCCGCGAAGTTGACGAAGTTGGCAGGGGCGACATTAGCAGACTCCATCTCGTGAGTGATGTCGCAGAGCCAGTCATCAGCATCCAGTGGCTTGTCAGAGTTGCGGAACTGAGTGGGGTTGAGTCGCATAAACTCTGTCAAAGTTATTGAGGCAGGGTTCTGGTTCTGGTTGTTCTGATGCGGAAACTGAGCCATGATTCCAGTCATAAACTGACGGTTGAGCTCAAACTGTTGCATCATAGCTGCCATATAGTCTGGCGGTGGTGGGCGTTCAGGGGTACCACGACCACGACCACCTAATCTAACCATCCTGCTAAGTATCAACAGGGGGTAGTTTAGTAAAAGCAATGGCGAGTGTTTAGCGACAAGCATGATGTAACTCGACAACAATTAAGTCGTGTAACAGATACATAACAGTAGTCGATTAAGACATACAGATCCATACACAGAGTCGGGTACATGCGGACAGCATAACGGCGCAAATTCAAAAGCTAGACATACTAGGCGGCGCGCAGGCACGCGGTAAGGAAGTACACAACAAGACATAGCAAAGGCTACATCAACGTCGGAGAAAACCAATGAAACGGGGCAACTGCGAGTGCGGATGATGAATGTTCGTCATGGCAGGATCCTGCGCTCCTTGTGCACTCTGATGCAGAACCCGGTCTCGAGCTGTAAGAAGAGGTCCACATGTAGGTGTGTGACCTCCAACAGCAGGCCAATCAATACCAGCATACATCTGAGTCCTGCGCGGGTAAAGGATGTGCTCCGGATGTATCCCTGCATGAACAGCGGGTAGCAACTACGTCATAGCCTCGTAGAGACGTGCTCGAGTGGCAACCAACTCGACGGCAAGAGCCCGAACAGTACGATCCAGAGCCTAAGTGCACTAAATTAGAACGCGCGGGTCGTAGCGACGAGGCTCATACGGGGCACAGATAGCTGTTTAGTATCCAGTAGCATCTCCAACAGGGGCATACGGGATGTATCAAAACTCAAAGTCATCCAAGATATCGCTGAACTGTCCTCGGAGATGTGCGACAGCAGAGTAGGCGGCATCATGGACTGCCATCTCAATCGTCACGCCGATACCGTGGAAAAGGTGCAGCTCGGTGTCTGAGTCATTTTGCTGATCATAGATATGAACATCAGCATGGTACTGCTCCTCGTTGAACTCACGATAATCCTCGTAGACCATGTACTCGGGGTACCAGCGGTAGCCAAGTCTGGTCAAGAGAGCGATCAGAACAGCTGGAAACCCTGGGGCATCATGAGCCCGAGTGCGGAGCACAAGCTGCGTCGTAGGACGTGGTGGAAACAAACGATCCATCTGAAACAAAAGAAATTCAGGGTTGTCAAACGACAATGAGAAGTTTAACACAACTCGGAGAGAAAGGTTAAACAAAACAATGGAAAGGAAAATGATTATCAGACTAATCAGATCAATGACAGGGAAATCGCCCAGATATCCAGCTCTCCGGGTAGACAGGATTTACGAGATCCTAAGTGTCGGCGTTAGTAAAATTTATTTAACCCGAATAGAAGAGAGATCAGAGTCCCAGAGTATAGACGAGGAATAAAAGATCCTAATACCACCCAGTTGGCGACGTGGGCCCGTAAGCCACATAGCCAAGTTAGTAAATTAGTTTTTCGATGTCTAGAATCAACTTCGGCCAAGGAATTGGAAAGGGGCTTCCTACAGGCAGTCGGCTCTGATACCAACTTGTGACGCCCCCGACTCAATCGTGCACTAATCATACACGCAAACACGCACGATCAAGCACAGGGACTCACGGGAAGATATCACAACACAACTCTAACACAATTTAAACAGAGATCCACAATATTACAGACCAGGGATCCGAAGATCCGACTACATAAGTCAGTCATACAAATATTATCTGAGTACAGACATAGTTAGACAAGTTTTGCCTTAAGAAGGCTAGCACAAACAACGACTCTAGATCGAAAGGCGTTGGCCTCCTTTCTAGGAGCCTCCGATCCTACTCCTGGTCGGCTGGCTCGATCCAGTAGAACGTGCCATCTGGACCCTCCTGGTAGTAAGCTCCTGAGGTGGCATCTGGCTCCTGCACTCCATCGTCTGATGTAACATCAAGGTGGGGTATGGGGAAAAGAGAAAGTAAAGCAACCGTGAGTACTCATCCGAAGTACTCAGCAAGCAAGGATCTATACTACATATGCAACATTATCAATGGAGAAAGGCTGTATATGTGGACTGGGCTGCAGAAATGCCAGAATAGAGAGAAGGCCTAGTCCTATCAAAGAATAGCATCTTCAAACATCTTCATGAAGTCATCATCTTGCAGCAGTAGAAGAGAGTAGAATAGCATTTTATTAAGCAAACATGTTGAAGCAAAGCCTAGAGATCCTTCCTCGACTCCCAGCGAGAAAGCGATCCCGAAGCTTCAATTAAGTAACAAGTATCCAGTTCAAATAGCAGATCGGGATACACAAACTGAGCGTCCTTTACCGTAGGACCGGCTATCGATAGATTATTCATCCCTGCAGGGGTGCACTACTATTACCCAACATGCTCGATCAACTCTGGCCGGACACACTTGCTTGGTAATGCCCGGCCTCGAAAGATCAACACGAAGCAGCGCCCTACCTAGGCTCAGCAGAGAGGTCAGCATACCGGACTAACCTATGCACCCAGAGGTCTTGGGCCATTGCCCTGGGCACCCTGCGCATTGCGTGGCTGGCCGGGGTGCAGCCGCGACACTGAACTCGTCAGTGAAGTATCTAGCCCAGTCCCGGCGATCAGCCCGCACGGTGAATCATGACGTCTGACGAGCTTTCGGGAGAAACGTACATCGCAGAGGGCCCCATAACCATTATCCCGCGTGGTGGTAGTGCGTATAGGGCACGTCGACCCACTCAGATCACACACCCAAATCCAATAGGCTCATTTAGTATCACGCGGAGACAATCAGAGTCTCTGAAGCTCCGCCACAATATCACACTCGAGTGCCCTTCCGGCACACCCGACATCATAGATCCCCAGCGGGTACCCACCAGGGTAGACCCGCCTGTAACAAAGGTCAAGTAACCGTGTGGTCATAACATCAAGGGGGAAACCACGAGGAATCACCCTCGGTGGATTCCACTCGACGAAAACATCAGGGTGAACGTATGAGGCATCACCCTCGAGGTTCACACTGAGGGGTTGCATGATAGAGTCATATCGGAAGTGGAGAAGGAGGAATCACCCTCGATGACCACGACCGAACAACTACACTGCAGAGTATTCACCAGGAGTGCGTTACGAGGTATCACCCTCGGCACTCGATAGTTACTATGCAAAGTCGTACAACTAAGGGGGGTGTGAAGTGAGGTGTCGGTCTCTGGTCGACGATCACATTGATCGAGTCGTCGATGATCAAGCAGGGGCGACAAGGGTAAGGTGGTCGGGTCACTGATGGTTCACTACCAACCTATACTAAACAGTATATCATAGGCAGGTAAGGTAACAATGAACAAGTTACAAAAGCTGGCTATGCATCGGAATAGGAGCATACATTAATTGTAGCAAAATCTAATGCAAGCAGGAGAAATGGAATGGGTGATATCTGGATGCTCAAGGGGGGGGGGGGCTTACCTGGTTGCTCTGGCAAGAGAGAGGGATCGTCAACGGGCTGCTCGTTGGTAGTGTAGTCGTACCCAGGTGCAGTGTCGTCGGTCTCGGCGTCTATCGAGAGAGAAGGAGGGGGAGAGAAACAATAAATTCACGGCAATAATGCAAACAATATGCATGACATGCCTAAATGATATGCCGGGGTGTTCTACTGCCTAACTAAATGATTTAGTTAATTTAGGAATTTATTCGGATTTATTTAATTGATGATGGGCACTATTCATTTATCGAAATCGGTCTAAAAGTTCAATGTTCATATAGCTAGGGGCATCTGACAAGAATACGGAGGACGTATTCGGGTTCGTATCAAAATTCTGAGCAAGTTTCATATATAATTTATTTTCATCTGAGTTACGATTTATTTAATATGATTTTCTAAAGTTTTTATTAATTTCTGGAATTTAATTAATTATTTAAATTCAACATTATCCGAAACAGTGTATGCTGACATCATCATGACGTCAGCAGTCAACCTAACAAGTGGGTCCCACCTGTCATACTCTGTTTAGTTAATTAGGGTTTAACTAATTTAATTACTGTTTAATTAGACTAACTACTTAATTAGATTAACTTAATCAGAGTTAATTAACTTAATTAATTCACTAATTATTTAATTAATTATTAATTTTATTAATTATGTTTTTATTTTCTTTTATCTTTTTAAAACGTTCTGGGGCTAGGCCCCACATGTCATTGGCCCTAGGGGCGTCGGGCCCCACTGAGCAGTGGCCCAGGAGCCACAGCGGGCGCGTGGGCGTCGGACGCGGCCGGAGCCCGTGAGCGCGCGGGCGCTAGGCGTCAGACGCGGGCGGCGCGGCAGGCGCACGGCAGGCCGGAGCGGGGCGGCGCTGCAAGTGGCACGGGGGCGAGGCGAGTTAGGGCGATGGCGCGGGCGGTGAGCAGCGGCGGCGCCTGGCGGAGGCGGCTGCGAGGCGGCTGCGGGGACAAGGAGCGGAACGGCGGGGCGCACGGCCCAGGCGCGGCGCGGGGAAGGAGGCCGTGGCCCTCGGGCGTGCGAGCGCGCGCGCGCTTCGGTGCGGGCTGGCACGGCCAGGAGCACGAGGAGGTGCCGGCGAGCAGAGATGTAACGCCCGGATAATTATGCTATAGTGAACCTCTGCTAATGATGCCATGTCACCTCCGTTACAGTTGCTAATCTCGCGTTAGTTCAAAACCGATTCGAATTCAAATTTGGATTATTAACAAACATAAAAAAATTTCAAACTTTAAAACTAAAATATTCGGAGTGTGCCATTTAACGCCTAGGTATTTATGGTGAAGGAACCATGCTTTTATAAAGAGCCTAAGTACTTTTAAATGAATTAAAACAGAAAAGAAAATAAATAAATAAAGAAAAGGACTAAACGAAAACAAACAAAAAAACAAAAGCAACCCCCCCCCACTGGACCAGGCGGCCCAGCTGGCCGACCCACCTAGCCCAACCGACCGGCCACCCCTCCTCCTATCCCCCACCAGGGAAACCCTAACCCCCCGACGCACACTCCCCACCACACGACCCCCACTTTCCCCCCCCCCCCACGATCTATCGGGCTCCCGGCCGCCCACGCCCGGCTCGCAGAAACATCCCCGCTCTAGAGTCCTCTACTCGCCCCCCTTCCCCCGTCTGTACTCAGTCAGGTCCGCCGCTCGTAAAAGGGGAAATGGGAGAGAGGCTCCTCGTCGTGTTCCCCTTTGCAGACTTATGAAGTGACCGCCCCTCTTCCCCGTTTCTCTCCCCCTTTCTGGGTCTCTTCTCTGTTCGTCTTCCTTTGTCATTCCGCACCTGAGCCGCATTCGTAAAACGCCGCCTTGCGGCCCCGGCTCCCTCGGCCAGCTGCTTCTGGCCTAAGGCCGCGACTCCTTGCTCCACCCTCCCCCTTTCGCTGCCGCTCTCTTCCGTCCGCATAGCCTCCCTCAAGAAGCAAAAAGGCCGATAAACGGTTCCCCTCGCCGGAAGCGGGCACCGGGGGGGGTCCCATGCCTGTCTTATTGGGTCCGAGAATCTCCACTCTCTATCTCTTGTCTCGTTCCTTGCGTCCTCAATCGCCTATTCGGGGATCCGTTCATACTCGGTAGTGCCCTCTGTCCGCCGTGTCGTTCGCGCCGGAATCCCAGTCCACACCGTTTAGAAGTGAAGGGAAGCGGGTCCTAAGGGGGAATCTCAGGGAGGCAGTACTCTGGAGTGGAAGCCGAATCGTCCGTCACTGGCGCCCACACCAGAGCCCTTTAATTGCCCCCTGTCCCCATGACTAGGGGCTCCACCCCACAGAACGTATAAAAAAAGAAGAGAAAATAAAAATATATAATAATTAAATTAATTAATTATTAAGTGAATTAATTAACCTAATTAATTTGGTTTAATTAACCTAATTGTTTAGTTAAACTAATTAAACCTGTTTAGTTGGTCTTAGACAATGACGAACGGGACCCGCATGCAGTTGACTGGTCAACGGTCAGAATTGACCGCTGACTCACACTGTTGCAATATTCATTTTGAATTAATATAATAATATTAATTCCAGAAAGTAGATAAAACTTTGAAAAATCATATATAAATAAACCATAACTCGGATTGAAAACTTTGTACATGAAAGTTGATCAGAACGACGAGACGAATCCGATTACGCATCCGTTCGTCCATCACACGTCCCTAACATAGCGAACATGCAACCGTCCCCCTCCGGTCATCTATCTAACAATTGTCCGAACCGGAAAACTTTCCCGGATGGGTTCCCCCTTCATCGGTAACGTGTAGCACTGCTGGTTAGGGCACACCCGCACTGCAAATTGTCATGTCATACTTTGTGTAGCATTGTTTGTCTTGTATTTACTGTTTCCTCCCCTACTTCTCTCTGTGGATAAACGCTGAGACCGCTGACGCACGCTGCCGGAACGACTACTACATCGACGACCCTTCTCTCTCACACAACTTCCGGCAAGCCCCCCCCTTGATCAACCCGATATCGCCTATTCCTTCTCTCTACTGCTTGCATTAGAGTAGTGTAGCTGTTACTGCTTTCGGTTAATCCTATTCTGCTGCATAGCCTGTCTTTGCTACTACTGTTTGATACCTTACCTGCAATCCTAAATGCTTACTATAGGTTGCTAGATTACATCAGTGGCCCTACACTCTTGTCCGTCTCCAGCTATACTACTGGGCCGTGATCACTTCAGGAGTGTCACGGGTACATATACTATATACTTTTAAATTACCTAGTTACTATTCGGAGATGGGGCTGAAGGGGCAGGTGGTTCCATCCAGCAGAGGTGGGCCTAGGTTCCCGGACGCCCCCGAGTGTTACTTTGTGGCGGAGGCGACAGGCAGTTGAGACCACCTAGGAGACAGGTGGGCCTGGTCCTGGTCGGCGTCCGCGGTTACTTCAAAATAACACGCTTAACGAGATTGGGTATTTGATCTGATGTCTGGCTACGAGCCTATACGCACTAACCACCACGCGGGAACAGTTATGGGTACTCGTGTCGTGGTATCAGCCGAAGCCTCCTAGACGTCAGCGACTGAGCGGCGCGCGCCGGGTTGGACCGCGTAACGCAACTTCCTTTTAATGGAGGTTGCTAGGTCTGCTCTCCGCCGCCCACGCAACGTGCGGTGTGCAATGGGCGATGGGCCCAGACCCCTGCGCACATAGGATTTAGACCGGCGTGCTGACGTCTCTGTTAGGCCTAGGTAGGGCTGCGACGTGTTGATCTTCCGAGGCCGTATACCCAGGAAGAGTGCCCGGCCAAGGGATCGAGCGTGTTGGGTAATGTGGTGCACCCCTGCAGGGAAGTTTATCTATTCGAATAGTCGTATCCCTCGGTAAAAGGACGACCCAGAGTTGTACCTCGACCTTATGACAACTAGAACCAGATACTTAATAAACACACCCTTTCAAGTGCCAGATACAACCCGTGATTGCTCTCTCACCACGGGCGCACGGGAAAGGATCGCCGGTAGGATTATGCTATGCGATGATACTTGGTGAACTTACCAGCTACTCTCTTCTATATGCTTCAAGATGGAGGCTACCAGAAGCGTTGTCTTCGATAGGACTAGCTATCCCCCTCTTATTCTGGCATTCTGCAGTTTCAATCCACGATACTAACACCATTTCATTGAACCCATTGCATATGTAGTGTAGATCCTTGCTGCGAGTACTTTGGATGAGTACTCACGGTTGCTTTGCTCCCCTTTTTTCCCTTTCTATACCCGGTTTCGTCCCAGATGCTGGAGCCCAGGAGCCAGACGCCACCTTTGACGACCCCTACTACACCGAGGGTGCCTGCACTACGTCGTCAGGCCGCCGCAGACGACCAGGAGTAGTTTAGGAGGATCCCAGGCAGAGACCTGCGCCTCTTCGATCTGTATCCCGTTTATGCTAGCCATCTTATGGCACCTTGTTTAACTTTATGTCTGTACTCAGATATTGTTGCTTCCGCTGACTCGTCTATGATCGAGCACTTGTATTCGGCCCCCGAGGCCCCTGGCTTGTTTATGATGCTTGTATGACTTATTTATTTTGAGTTGTGTTGTGAGATCTCTCCCGTGAGTCCCTGATCTTGATCGTACACGTTTGCGTGTATGATTAGTGTACGACTGAATCGGGGCGGTCACAAGTTGGTATCAGAGCCAACTGCCTGTAGGAACCCCCCTTCCACACTCCTTGGCCGAAGTCGAGTCTAGACATTGCAAAACTTTTACTAACATGGCTGTGTGTTTTATGGGCCCACATCGCCAATTGGGTGGTATTAGGACCTTTTATTCCTCGTCTATACTCTGGGATTCTGATCTCTCTTCTATTCGGGTTAAATTATTTTACTAATTATAACTCTAGGTTCTCGATACCACTTCCTGCCGGAGAGCCCCTTCATTCCAGATGATCGACTGCTTCACCAGGAGGTTCCGAAAATGCTATTCAAATTTTCCCCGAGACACCTGTGTCCACCGCCTTTCAAATTCCCTACCGCTATTAATCCTTATGGATAAGTACATACACTTGCCACTCTACATTCAATCCCATTGATCTTGTTATTACAGATGCCCCGAACTGCTCTTCGTTGTTCCGACAATCCTTTGAGCTTACTGCCTGCCGTTCTTGCCTCATGAATACCCCCTACGGATAATTCCTCGCACTACCGAGTATCCGTTCTTCCCCCTTTGTTCATACGATTCACAAGATACATTGAATACTACTTTCGATCACCCGAAAATCCATAGCAGCTTATTGCTCTGCAAATACTTGTCTGCTTGCATTATGGATCCTTCCCATACGTCTGGCAATATTCATTAGTATCCTTTGCACCGTCATTTTGATATTATTGTTCAACATGAGTGCAAATGCACCGCGATCATTAGTTGATCCTTTTAAAATTACTTTCTAACTCAGACGTCATTCTGAACATGAGCTGGTTCTCAAACAATCTATTTGCCGTCATTGTACCCTTAGGTCTATTCTAGTTATCCATCCTTGATCAGAGCGTCTGCTTCTGATCCTTCGTATTGGAATTCATAATTCCTTTGTTATCTAAGCATCAATTATTCAGATGTCCTATAATCCGATGCCTTTGCGTTCTTTCTTCATCTGGTTGTGTGCCAATGCTCATCCTCACGCATACCCGATAATTATGCTACAGTGAACCTCTGCAATGATGCCACGTCACCTCCATTAACAGTTGCTAATCTCGCGTTAGTTCAAACCAATTCGAATTCAAATTTGGATATTAACAAACATCAAAAATTTCAAACTTTAAAACTAAAATGTTCGGAGTGTGCCATTAAACGCCTAGGTATTTATGGTGAAGGAACCATGCTTTTATAAAGAGCCTAAGTACTTTTAATGATTAAAACAGAAAAGAAAATAAATAAAAAAGAAAGGACTAAACGAAAAAAAAGTAACCCCCCCACTGGACCAGGCGGCCCAGCTGGCCGACCCACTGGCCCAACCGGCCGGCCAACCCCTCCTCCATATCCCCACCAGGGAAACCCTAACCCCCCGACCGCACACTCCCCACCCACGACCCCCACTTCCCCCCCCCCACGAATCTCGATCGGGCGCCCGAGCCGCCCGACGCGCCGCCCCTGCTCTCCTTCCCCTTATCCTCCTTCTTCTCCGCCGCCTCCTCGCCCCCCCTTCCCCGACGGACTCCCCCGCGCCTCGCCGGTGTTCCCCTGCAACGGGGGTGAGCGCGCCCCTCGATCCCCGTTTTCCCCCTTTCTCTGTTGTCTGCCGTTGTCATCCGCACCTGAGCCGCTCGTCGCCGCCTGCGCCCCGGCTCCCTCGGCCAGCTGCTGCCGCCGACGGCCTGGCTCCACCTCCCCTTGCCGTGCGCCGCTCTCTGCCACCGCGTCCGCTCGCCGCCAGGCCCGTAGTTGCCGTCCCCGCCACCCGCTCGCCGGCAGCCTCGCCGCGCCTTCCCGCTAGCCGCGCCCGAGGCCAGCGGTCGAGCGCCCGCTGCGCCCGTTCGGGCTCCGCCCTGCGCCCAGCGCCCAGCACCCGTTAAGGCCCCCTGCCCCACTGACTAGGGGGCTCCACCCCACAGAACGTATAAAAAAAGAGAAGAGAAAATAAAAATATATAATAATTAAATTAATTAATTAATTAAGTGAATTAATTAACCTAATTAATTTGGTTTAATTAACCTAATTGTTTAGTTAAACTAATTAAACCTGTTTAGTTAGTCTTAGACAATGACGAACGGGACCCGCATGTCAGTTGACTGGTCAACGGTCAGAATTGACCGCTGACGTCACACTGTTGCAATAATTCAATTTTGAATTAATTAAATAATATTAATTCCAGAAAGTAGATAAAACTTTGAAAAATCATATAAAATAAACCATAACTCGGATTGAAAAACTTTGTACATGAAAGTTGATCAGAACGACGAGACGAATCCGATTACGCAGTCCGTTCGTCCATCACACGTCCCTAACATAGCGAACATGCAACCGTCCCCCTCCGGTCATCTATCTAACAAATGTCCGGAACCGGGAAAACTTTCCCGGATGGGTTCCCCCTTCATCGGTAACGTGTAGCACTGCGTTAGGGCACACCCGGCACTGCATATTGTCATGTCATACTTTGTGTAGCATTGTTTGCTTTGTATTTACTGTTTCCTCCCCCCTACTTCTCTCTGGATAAACGCTGAGACCGCTGACGACGCTGCCGTGAACGACTACTACATCGACGACCCTTCTCTCTCGACACAACTTCCAGGCAAGCCCCCCCCTTGATCAACCCGATATCGCCTATTCCTTCTCTCTACTGCTTGCATTAGAGTAGTGTAGCATGTTACTGCTTTCGGTTAATCCTATTCTGCTGCATAGCCTGTCTTTGCTACTACTGTTGATACCTTACCTGCAATCCTAAATGCTTACTATAGGTTGCTAGAATTACATCAGTGGCCCTACACTCTTGTCCGTCTGCCATGCTATACTACTGGGCCGTGATCACTTCAGGAGGTGATCACGGGTACATATACTATATACTTTTACATTACCTAGGTTACTATTCGGAGATGGGGGCTGAAGGGGCAGGTGGTTCCATCCAGGCAGAGGTGGGCCTAGGTTCCCGACGGCCCCCGAGTGTTACTTTGTGGCGGAGCGACAGGGCAGGTTGAGACCACCTAGGAGACAGGTGGGCCTGGTCCTGGTCGGCGTCCGCGGTTACTTCAAAATAACACGCTTAACGAGATTGGGTATTTGATCTGAGTCTGGCTACGAGCCTATACGCACTAACCACCACGCGGGAACAGTTATGGGTACTCGATGTCGTGGTATCAGCCGAAGCCTCCTAGACGTCAGCGACTGAGCGGCGCGCGCCGGGTTGGACCGCGTAACGCAACTTCCTTTGTAATGGAGGTTGCTAGGTCTGCTCTCCGGCCGCCCACGCAACGTGCAGGTGTGCAATGGGCGATGGGCCCAGACCCCTGCGCACATAGGATTTAGACCGGCGTGCTGACGTCTCTGTTAGGCCTAGGTAGGGCTGCGACGTGTTGATCTTCCGAGGCCGGTATGACCCAGGAAAGTGTGCCCGGCCAGAGGGATCGAGCGTGTTGGGTAATGTGGTGCACCCCTGCAGGGAAGTTTATCTATTCGAATAGTCGTATCCCTCGGTAAAAGGACGACCCAGAGTTGTACCTCGACCTTATGACAACTAGAACCAGATACTTAATAAAACACACCCTTTCAAGTGCCAGATACAACCCGGTGATTGCTCTCTCACAGGGCGACGAGGAGAGGATCGCCGGGTAGGATTATGCTATGCGATGATACTTGGTGAACTTACCAGCTACTCTCTTCTATATGCTTCAAGATGGAGGCTACCAGAAGCGTTGTCTTCGATAGGACTAGCTATCCCCCTCTTATTCTGGCATTCTGCAGTTCAATCCACAGATACTACCATTTCATTGAAACCCATTGCATATGTAGTGTAGATCCTTGCTTGCGAGTACTTTGGATGAGTACTCACGGTTGCTTTGCTCCCCTTTTTTCCCTTTCTATACCCGGTTGTCGCAACCAGATGCTGGAGCCCAGGAGCCAGACGCCACCTTTGACGACCCCTACTACACCGAGGGTGCCTGCTACTACGTGCAGGCCGCCGCAGACGACCAGGAGTAGTTTAGGAGGATCCCAGGCAGGAGACCTGCGCCTCTTCGATCTGTATCCCAGTTTATGCTAGCCATCTTATGGCACCTTGTTTAACTTTATGTCTGTACTCAGATATTGTTGCTTCCGCTGACTCGTCTATGATCGAGCACTTGTATTCGAGCCCTCGAGGCCCCTGGCTTGTATTATGATGCTTGTATGACTTATTTATTTTTAGAGTTGTGTTGTGATATCTTCCCGTGAGTCCCTGATCTTGATCGTACACGTTTGCGTGTATGATTAGTGTACGACTGAATCGGGGGCGTCACAAGTTGGTATCAGAGCCAACTGCCTGTAGGAACCCCCCTTCCACACTCCTTGGCCGAAGTCGAGTCTAGACATTGCAAAACTTTTACTAACATGGCTGTGTGTTTTATGGGCCCACATCGCCAATTGGGTGGTATTAGGACCTTTTATTCCTCGTCTATACTCTGGGATTCTGATCTCTCTTCTATTCGGGTTAAATTATTTTACTAATTATAACTCTAGGTTCTCGATACCACTTCCTGCCGGAGAGCCCCTTCATTCCAGATGATCGACTGCTTCACCAGGAGGTTCCGAAAATGCTATTCAAATTTTCCCCGAGACACCTGTGTCCACCGCCTTTGCAAATTCCCTACCGCTATTAAATCCTTATGGATAAGTACATACACTTGCCACTCTTACATTCAATCCCATTGATCTTGTTATTACAAGATGCCCCGAACTGCTCTTCGTTGTTCCGACAATCCTTTGAGCTTACTGCCTTGCCGTTCTTGCCTCATGAATACCCCCTACGGATAATTCCTCGCACTTACCGAGTATCCGTTCTTCCCCCTTTGTTCATACGATTCACAAGATACATTGAAATACTATTCGATCACCCGAAAATCCATAGCAGCTTATTGCTCTGCAAATACTTGTCTGCTTGCATTATGGATCCTTCCCATACGTCTGGCAATATTCATTAGTATCCTTTGACACCGTCATTTTGATATTATTGATTCAACATGAGTGCAAATGCACGCGATCATTAGTTGATCCTTTTAAAATTATCTTTCTAACTCAGACGTCATTCTGAACATGAGCTGGTTCTCAAACAATCTATTTGCCGTCAATTGTACCCTTAGGTCTATTCTAGTTATCCATCCTTGATCAGAGCGTCTGCTTCTGATCCTTCGTATTGGAATTCATAATTCCTTTGTTATCTAAGCATCAAATTATTCAGATGTCCTATAATCCGATGCCTTTGCGTTCTTTCTTCATCTGGTTGTGTGCCAATGCTCACATCAGCTAACGCCCGGATAATTATGCTACAGTGAACCTCTGCTAATGATGCCACGTCACCTCCATTACAGTTGCTAATCTCGCGTTAGTTCAAAACCAATTCGAATTCAAATTTGGATTATTAACAAACATCAAAAAATTTCAAACTTTAAAACTAAAATGTTCGGAGTGTGCCATTTAACGCCTAGGTATTTATGGTGAAGGAACCATGCTTTTATAAAGAGCCTAAGTACTTTTAAATGAATTAAAACAGAAAAGAAAATAAATAAAAAAAGAAAAGGACTAAACGAAAAAAAAGTAACCCCCCCACTGGACCAGGCGGCCCAGCTGGCCGACCCACCTGGCCCAACCGGCCGGCCCAACCCCTCCTCCATATCCCCACCAGGGGAAACCCTAACCCCCCGACCGCACACTCCCCACCCACGACCCCCACTTCCCCCCCCCCACGAATCTCGATCGGGCGCCCGAGCCGCCCGACGCCGCCGCTCGCCGTCCCCGGAGCCGCCTCGTCGCCGCCTCCTCGCCCCCCCTTCCTCGTCGGACTCCCCCGCGCCTCGCCGGTGTTCCCCTACAACGGGGGTGAGCGCGCCCCTCGATCCCCGTTTTCCCCCTTTCTCTGTTATCTGCCGTCGTCGCCCGCACCTGAGCCGCTCGTCGCCGCCCGCGCCCCGGCTCCCTCCGCCTGCTGCTGACGCCGACGGCCTGGCTCCGCCTCCCCTTGCCGTGTGCCGCTCTCTGCCACCGCGTCCGCTCACCGCCAGGCCCGTAGTTGCCGTCCCCACCACCCGCTCGCCGGCAGCCTCGCAGCGCCTTCCCACTAGCCGCGCCCGAGGCCAGCGGTCGAGCGCCTGCTGCGCCCGTTCGGGCTCCGCCTTGCGCCCAGCTCCCAGCACCCGTTAAGGCCCCCTGCCCCACTGACTAGGGGGCCCCACCCCACAAAACGTATTAAAAAAGAGAAGAGAAAATAAAAATATATCATAATTAAATTAATTAATTAATTAAGTGAATTAATTAACCTAATTAATTTGGTTTAATTAACCTAATCGTTTAGTTAAACTAATTAAACCTGTTTAGTTAGTCTTAGACAATGACGAACGGGACCCGCATGTCAGTTGACTGGTCAACGGTCAGAATTGACCGCTGACGTCACACTGTTGCAATAATTCAATTTTGAATTAATTAAATAATATTAATTCCAGAAAGTAGATAAAACTTTGAAAAATCATATAAAATAAACCGTAACTCGGATTGAAAAACTTTGTACATGAAAGTTGCTCAGAACGACGAGACGAATCTGATTACGCAGTCCGTTCATCCGTCACACGTCCCTAACATAGCGAACATGCAACCGTCCCCCTCCGGTCATCTGTCTGACAAATGTCTGGAACCGGGAAAACTTTCCCGGATGGGTTCCCCCTTCATCGGTAACGTGTAGCACTGCGTTAGGGCACACCCGGCACTGCATATTGTCATGTCATACTTTGTGTAGCATTGTTTGCTTTGTATTTACTGTTTCCTCCCCTCTCCTTCTCTCTCGATAGACGCTGAGACCGCTGACGATGCTACCGTGAACGACTACTACGTCGACGACCCTTCTCTCTCGACACAGCTTCCAGGCAAGCCCCCCCCCCCTTGATCAACCCGATATCGCCTATTCCTTCTCTCTACTGCTTGCATTAGAGTAGTGTAGCATGTTACTGCTTTCGGTTAATCCTATTCTGTTGCATAGCCTGTCTTTGCTACTACTGTTGATACCTTACCTGCAATCCTAAATGCTTAGTATAGGTTGCTAGAATTACATCAGTGGCCCTACACTCTTGTCCATCTGCCATGCTATACTACTGGGCCGTGATCACTTCGGGAGGTGATCACGGGTACATATACTATATACTTTTACATTACCTAGGTTACTGTTCGGAGATGGGGGCTGAAGGGGCAGGTGGTTCCATCCAGGCAGAGGTGGGCCTAGGTTCCCGACGGCCCCCGAGTGTTACTTTGTGGCGGAGCGACAGGGCAGGTTGAGACCACCTAGGAGACAGGTGGGCCTGGTCCTGGTCGGCGTCCGCGGTTACTTCAAAATAACACGCTTAACGAGATTGGGTATTTGATCTGAGTCTGGCTACGAGCCTATACGCACTAACCACCACGCGGGAACAGTTATGGGTACTCGACGTCGTGGTATCAGCCGAAGCCTCCTAGACGTCAGCGACTGAGCGGCGCGCGCCGGGTTGGACCGCGTAACGCAACTTCCTTTGTAATGGAGGTTGCTAGGTCTGCTCTCCGGCCGCCCACGCAACTTGCAGGTGTGCAATGGGCGATGGTCCCAGACCCCTGCGCACATAGGATTTAGACCGGCGTGCTGACCTCTCTGTTAGGCCTAGGTAGGGCTGTGACGTGTTGATCTTCCGAGGCCAGGTATGACCCAGGAAAGTGTGCCCGGCCAGAGGGATCGAGCGTGTTGGGTAATGTGGTGCACCCCTGCAGGGAAGTTTATCTATTCGAATAGCCGTGTCCCTCGGTAAAAGGACGACCCGGAGTTGTACCTCGACCTTATGACAACTAGAACTGGATACTTAATAAAACACACCCTTTCAAGTGCCAGATACAACCCGGTGATCGCTCTCTCACAGGGCGACGAGGAGAGGATCGCCGGGTAGGATTATGCTATGCGATGATACTTGGTGAACTTACCAGCTACTCTCTTCTATATGCTTCAAGATGGAGGCTACCAGAAGCGTAGTCTTCGATAGGACTAGCTATCCCCCTCTTATTCTAGCATTCTGCAGTTCAGTCCACAGATACTACCATTTCATTGAAACCCATTGCATATGTAGTGTAGATCCTTGCTTGCGAGTACTTTGGATGAGTACTCACGGTTGCTTTGCTCCCCTTTTCCCCCTTTCTATACCCGGTTGTCGCAACCAGATGCTGGAGCTCAGGAGCCAGACGCTACCTTCGACGACCCCTACTACACCGAGGGTGCCAACTACTACGTGCAGGCCGCCGCCGACGACCAGGAGTAGTTTAGGAGGATCCCAGGCAGGAGGCCTGCGCCTCTTCGATCTGTATCCCAGTTTGTGCTAGCCATCTTATGGCACCTTGTTTAACTTTATGTCTGTACTCAGATATTGTTGCTTCCGCTGACTCGTCTATGATCGAGCACTTGTATTCGAGCCCTCGAGGCCCCTGGCTTGTATTATGATGCTTGTATGACTTATTTATTTTTAGAGTTGTGTCGTGATATCTTCCCGTGAGTCCCTGATCTTGATCGTACATATTTGCGTGTATGATTAGTGTACGATTGAATCGGGGGTGTCACAAGAGAGAGAGAGAGGGAGGTCCGGGGCCTCACCGCGAGGCATAGGGACAAGGCAGCGGCTCGAGGAGGAGGACGGGGACGCGCGACGGAGATGGGGAGGCGGTCCGGCGAGGCGGCGGCGTCGGCGACGGCGGGGCGGCCGGGTCGAGCCCGATCCCAATCTGGATCGGGAGAGGGGGAGGGAATGAGGGTGGGGTGACTGGGGGTTAGGGTTTCGGGGGTGGCCGGGGTAGGCCATATAGGAGAGTGGGGTGGGCCGGCCTGCTGGGCTGAGGCCCAGTTGGGCCGGGGGGGTTTGTTTTCTTTTCATTTTTGTGGGGTTTGTTTTCTTTTCATTTTTGTTTATTTTCTCTGCCTTTTTCTTTTTATTTATTCTTAGTTTCTGTTTCGCAAATAGCCAGGCCTCCAAATGATTTTTACAAAATTAGTGACCTAGTTCATAAAATACAGGGCAATATATCCTATCACCAAAAACTAGTTTGGGCAAAATACCATTTCATATTTATTTTGGATAAATAAAAAGGTTATTAATTATTATTTTCAGCCACTATTTGAGGTTGTTTAGGTCACTTATCCAATTTCAATAATGTTGTTTACAATTTTGTCATGGCCTCTGATTTATCTACTATTGATTGAACATTTTAGTTTCTATGTTTGAACAACTTTTATCTTCAACTTTAATTTAAATTTGAATTTTTACTTAGGAGTTGAAATGCAATATGATGCTAATGATGATCATGCACTGTTAAACTTGCTGACTTGTCATTATCAAAAGTGATTACTGTGGCTAACGACAAGGGGTGTTACATTTTCCTTCCATATTACTTATTTCCCAAGATAAAAAATCTTTATATATACCCCCGAACGATTTGACCACCGTACCGCAGAAAAATCCTCTGTTCTTGTTTCGTGCTGTTTTCTCGTCAGATCTAGATCTCCATGGCTCCACCAAGTTCCTCCAAGGACAAGTTCTTTGAGAGGGTCGGCAACCCATATTTGTCGGAGGTGATTAAGCACCCTCAAGCCATTGAGATGCGTGAGGGGGGTGCTCCACATCCGGGATGTTCAGGGGCCCAAGAGGACGGGAAGCGTGGAGGCCTGGCTCGAGGCGGTGGAACAAGACATCTTCAAGTACCAAGGGATGGTGGAGCGTGGACTTAGTGCCAATCACTCCATGATCACAGAATTCACCCGTGATCACATGCTGGATGGCCGGTCCATGAAGGACATCGTCTTCACCTTCAACGAGCAAATCAATTTTCTGCAAAGCCAAATCTATGATCTTCAAAACCAAGTTTTTGAGTATGAAGCAAGGTTTAAAGGTATGAGTTTAGCTGCCAATTGCAGGACTCGGGAGACTCGCGTATCCTCTTTTGATGGTGAGCCCTTACCCTGGAAGCCGGAGGACAAACCTACTACCTCATCACCACCACCATCATCATCTTCCCCACCAAAGGAGACTTGAGTACACGGGTATGGGCACTCCCCTTGGCTTGTGCCAAGCTTGGGGGAGGCGCCCCGGTATTGTATCACCATCACTTTTATTACCTTTAATTATTTTTAATTTGATCTTTAGTTATTTTGTGATTTAGTTGAATAAAAGTTTACAATGACCTGTTTTCGAGTTCTAGTTTCGTGATCTATCTATCTATGTAATCAAGTGAGAGTTATATAATAAAGTTTAGTTTGAGTTTTTGTCTCTTTACTTCTATGTTTCAATCAAAATAAAAATAAAATAAATGAAAAAGATCATATGCTAATCTTATGGTAAGTAATGACATCACATAAGGAAAAGTATAAATGGTAAAATTTGTTGGAAGTTGACAAACATAGCATTGGTCAAGGATGAAATTCATGAAAGAATTAATAAGGGAAGAGAAGAATCACATGCAAATACACTATCTTGGACATCTTTTATGATTGTGAGCCCCCATTAAATACTATATGCCAAAACTGTTGACGTTGGACAAGGAAGACAACGTAATGATTTATGTTTGTTCATATTCACATAGAAGTTATATTGTCATAGATCCTTCAACATGTGTTGCTTGCTCAATATCTTTGCTGGCCAGAAATTCCGCACTAAGTAGAGATACTACTTGTCCATCCAAAAACCTTAAACCCGAACTCATGTTTTGAGAGTCCACCATACGTACGTATGGATTGAGTAAGATCCTTCAAGTAAGTTGTCATCGGTGCAATAAGGCAATAAAAATTGCTTCTAAATGTGTTTGATCATTTAGTGTAAGAGAAACTTTAGCGTTGTACGAACTTGTGATGGCAAAGTAATAAAAACGATAGACTGCATAATAAAGGTTGCTATCATAAGGGGCAATATAATATGACGTTCTTTTGCACTAAAAGATTGAGCATACAAACCAAAAAGCGCATGACAACCTATGCTTCGAAGGGCCTATCATTTACTTAAATTTACTTTTTATGCAAGAGTCAAAGTGTTCTTCTCTATTCCTTCTCATTTTCTCTTTTGCAAGCATCATGTGGTGGGGAAAGATCTAGGCACATATATCCAGTTGAATGTGAGTGAGCATGAGTTATTATTGCTGACATCACCCTTGAGGTGAATTAGTTGGGAGGCGAAACTATAAGCCCCTATCTTTGTATGTGTCCGGTTGAAACTTTTTGCTCATGTGTATGTGGTGAGTGTTAGAAATCATAGAAGATTAAATGATGGTTGAGTTTGTGGACTTGCCAGAAGGCTCCGATACGAGACCCTTCCTCAAAATATGATGAATTGTAGTTGCAAAGTTGACTGAGAACATAGTTTGTTGGTTTTCAATAAAGTTTATGCTTTCTACTTCGATGTTGTGATGAATTGTTACTTGTTCATGAGAAGTTATATGATAAAGCTTTATGATGAAGTTTGTTGCTGTTATAATAATAAGCATGATGCTACTATGTCCGTATTTTGTTTTTATCGACACCTCTTGTCGGGGACGAATCCGCGATCACCTATGGGACCCAGGGAAGGACCCCTTTACGTTCGGCAGGGAGAGACGGTCGCACGAAGAGCAAATCTAGCGAAGAACACGACAGTGCACGAGAAAGATTTACCCAGGTTCGGGCCGCACGGATGCGTAAAACCCTACTCCTGCTTTTTGGTTTATTATCTGTATGATTGTTCTAGCTCCAGGAGCGCTACAGTACCGAGTAGCTGCGTACAATACTGGAGTTCTCCATCTCCCAGTTCCTCTTCCCTTTTCCACGTTGCCTATGGGCCTCCTTTTATACGCACAAAGGGGTCACCAACAGGTGGCAAACAGTAAAGGTAGAGGTGGAAAGTTGCTACAGTAAGGCCACTATTACCAGGATGACATGTCCTACCTACCACTGACGACAGGGGCCAAGGGCATTAAATGCCCATGCCTTTGCTGTCCACATACATGTACCCGGACGTCTTGGACGTGGGAAAAGCCTATCCCACCTGCTCCTGCACCGCTAGCTACAGTGTACCGCCGTCTACACAGTGCCCTGCCACCCACGCTTGGAAGGACCCAGAGCGCCACGCTGGTAGAGGCACCGGAGCAGCACAGTAGCACAGTGGTACAGTAACGCTTGCCGCGGCAAGACCTTGCCGCACCTGACAGCTTGCCGTAGCCCATAGTTTGCCGCGCAAGGTAACTTGCCGGGGCAAGTACCTTGCCGCAGCCGCTATCTTGCCGCAGCCAATACCTTGCCGCAGCCAATGACTTGCCGGGGCAAGTACCTTGCCGCGGCAAGTACTCTGCTACAGCAATGCCCAGGCTGGGCCTCAGCTGTCCCTCCCGGCAAGCTCCTCTTGCCGGGGCCTTAACTCTTGCTTTGTATACTTTGTTCTTGAATGGCTTAATAATCTTGAGCTTCTCTCTGGCTATCCTCCCGCAAGCCTGGCCGCGGGATGCTACTACTGCCCGTGCACAAGTACGGGGTACTAGGGTACCCCTATTCTAGTACACCGACAGGAGCCCCCGGGCCTGGGCCACACAAGGTGCCGGGCGTTGTTGGGCCAGGCCCAAACAGTGCACGGGCACGCGTGGCTGGGATAAGCCGAAACGTCCCTATGCTGTTTAATTGCACGCTCTCCCACGCGTCGCGCGTTGAATGCGGAGCGTGGGAAGCGTGCGCAGCTATCTCGAATGACGAAGGGGCGGATGGTTCCGCATCTTTCCCCATAAAAGGAGGGACCTGCAGAAGCACTCACACACCCCTCTCACCATTCTCGATCTCCAAATCTCCGCCTTCTTCTTCCTCCGCTCTAAAACAAAGCGGTTTCCCAATCCTCCGCCACCGCGCACGTCTGCATCTCCCTCGGTTCTCAGCTCCGCCTTCGCCATGCCTCCCAAAGGAGAAATGGGGAAGACGGGGAAGTCCTCAAGGACGGAGACCCAGGCGCAGTTGAAGAGGCAGAAGTACGCGCTCTTCGCTCCGACGCTCATGGGGGAGGATCTGAAGGCCAAGTTCCAAGGCATGTGGGCCGCGAGGACCAAGGCGCATCCGGCCACCCGCGTTCGCCCAGCCACCGACGAGAGCGAAGTGAGCAAGTACCCCTTCTTCGCTTGCTACTTTTGGTGCGGGCTCTGCCCACCGTACTCGGATTTCTTTAGCGACGTCATGTACACCTTCAACCTCCGTCTGCTGGATCTCACACCGAATGCCGTATCCACCATGGCAATATTTGCGCATCTGTGCGAGAACTTCGTCGGCGTCGCACCCAACACTGCACTGTTCAGGCATTACTTCACTCCCCGTGCTGAAAAGGGGGAGCCTCTCACTGTTGGCGTCTCGTTCGTTTCAAGATTGGGCGCCAAGGAGCATTATCTGAAGGGGAATCTCCGCCCAAGATGGGGAGAAATCCGGTCTGAATGGTGTTGGATCATTGACGACGAGCCGCCACCATACTGTGCGCTTCGCAAGACCCCAGCAGCGCGTGGCACAGACTGGAGCGATCTGGATCCCCAGGACAAAAAGCTGGAGATTGCCGCTACCAGGATCATACGGCTCAGGGAGGCCGGGCTCACCATAGGGATGGTTGGCGCAGACTTCCTCCGCCACCGCATTGCTCCTCTGCAGCAGAGAGGAAGGCCGGCCTCTGATTGGAAGAACCCAGCCGATATCATGCGGCTGCGCCCTGGACTGATCAACAACTTCACAGTTCTGCAGCACGACTTTTTCATGCGAGAACTGTTCAAGCAAGAGACAGATCCAGAGAAGCGCAACAAGGCGTTCACGCTGCCGAAGCACATCGTGCCCCTTTGCAACAACTCTGCATTGAGTGCAATCATCGCTATGATGCCGCTCTGCAATGCGCACAGCGTTGAAGCAACTTGGGACGTGCCGCTCGAAGAAGACGTGCGGCGATTCTTTGACTCCACGGTCGAAAAGCAGGTCCGGGAGGAGGAGTGGCTCGTCCGCAACACCACTGAGCAAGAAATAGAATTCATTGCTCGAAGGGTGGAGGAGGACAGGCTCGCCAGGGAAGCTGGCGATTTTGGTTATACTTTGGCGGAGCTCGACGAGGCACAAAAGGAGATCCTTGCCGAGCAGGGGATGCTTGCCGGGAAGGGCGAGCTCGCCGCACCCGGCAAGGATGTCGGGCCAAGCCAGCCTGCCGACGAGTCAGGCAGCTCGGAGGATGAGGGCTCCTCTTCCGAGGAGGACACCGAAAGCCCACCGCAGTCAGAGTCCCCAGCCCCTCGGAGGAGGAAACGCCTTCGCAGGCTTGGCAAAGTGGCTGAGCGGCAAGAGGTTCAACAACCGCCGGAGCGCCGTTCGACGCGCTCGACCGCGGCAAGGGCTGGTGCTGCGGGAGCGTCTCACGCGGCCCCGGCAACTGGAGCAGGGTCATCAAAGACCGCTGCTACTACCCCCGCCAAGCGGCCAAGGAGTCCAGCTCCCCCTCCTCCCCCTCCTCACACGGAGGCGGACTTTGATTTTTCCGCTCTCAGCGAAGAGGACGACGAGGAAGAGTAAGTTCCCTTGCCGCGACCCTCAATCTTTGTAAGGTTTTGTTTCTGTCCTCACTTGTCGCGCTCCGGCCTTGCTTCCGCAGGGAGGAAACCTTGGCGGAGAGGACAAGGAAGAGAGCTAAGGTCTCGACGAGCAAGACCGTGGTGGTCGTCGAAGATGAGCCCACGGCAACCACCGGGAGAGCGTCTGAGACCATGCCGACCAGCTAGGAGCCCAGCCCTCGTCGCAGCCCCCAGCGTAAGTATTTCAACTACCTTTCGCTGGCGGTTGCTGAGGAACAAGCATTTTGTCACTGACATCTTTGGGCGTGTAGGAGAGGAGCAGCAAGTGGAGCCATCTGAAGGTGCTCCAGAAGTACCACCCCCCTCGACCACACCGCCAAGGAGAAGATCTCCGGTAAGGGCTCCCACTAGCGAGCCGAGCCACGAAGAGGAGCCGGCAAGCGCCGAAGGGCCAAGCACCAACGCTGGCGACCCCACCCCAATGACAAACGTTGACGGGGGAGGGGAGCCCACCGCTCCTGAGCTCAACACGGGTAAACCCACTTGCCGCAAAACTCTTTCTGCTTTCTTTCTTTTGTCTTCTTGAATTTCTTCGTGAAGCTCTTTTTGCCTTACTTCTCGGGTTGGCAGAGCCCTCCTCGGTGGAGCCAATGAACATTGACTCTTCTGCCGAGGAGAACACCACAGGGGCCGTCGACGACGAGGCCGCCAAGGCCGCCGCCGCCAAGGCCGACAAGCTGGCAGCCGACAAGCTTGCCGACGAAGAAACTGCCAATGCTGCCGAAGAGGCCGGCAAGGCCGCCGAGGATAATACCGCCAAGGCGCCCACCGATGAAGCCGCCAAGGCTGCTGAAGCTGAGGCCGCCTAGAAGGCTGCTGAGGAGGCCGGCGAGGGAGCCGGTGGTCGTACTGACAGCCCTGAGGCCACAGGAGCGCCAGGCGCTACTCCGACCACGGGTCCCTCAACCACTGACGAGGCGGCAGCGCCCAACTCGCCTCCGCCAAGCAAATACATCCGGGTCGGCGAGAACGTCTACGTCAGCCTCCCCTGGACGGTGGGCTCCAGAGCGCCAACCGAGGAGGATGTTGTGGACGAGGAGATCCTTGCCGCTGCCGGGCTCCAGCTTGTGGATGCGCCAGGCGCCAGCAGCAGCAGCACGTCTGAAGAGGAGCAACTGCTTCAAAAGCTGCTGAATCTTCATCGCGCCCGACGGGAGAAGCTAGCTTCCAGGGAGGCACTCATCGAGAAGGCCGAAACTGACATGTTGAGGTGCGCGGAGATCTTGGCGGACGTCCGCGCGCGATCTCTTAATGCGTTAGAGGCCAAGCGGGCACAGCTGGCCGAAGAACGGCAGGCCCTCCTCCTGATGAAGCAAGACATTGAACAAAAACAGGAGGAGACCGCCAAGGAGTTGTCTGCTCAGGCCGGTGATCTGAACCAGCGGAAAGTGGACCTTTACGCCCACGAAGAAGAACTTGCCGAGCGCAAGAGGAAACTTGCCGAAACCCTCCGACAGAAAGACGAGGAGGTGGCAAGACTTGTCGCAGAGCGGACCCAGGGGCAGGCACAAAAACACCAGAAGGAAATCGAAGCCTTGGCCCAAGAGTACGCCAGCAAGTTGGTGGAGGCCACCAACGATGTCGCTGCTGCAGAAGTGAACAGGAAGGAAACGGAGGAGAAAGTGGCAAGACTAGAGGCCGCCCTCAAGGCAAACGGTGACAAGCTCTCAACGCTTGAAAGTGAGAGGGCAAAGGTGACCCACACTTTGGCGGAGATGCAAGTTACCATAGCCAAGAAGAACAATCTGCTCGCCGCCGCCAACGACTCCAGAGCAGACCTGAAGCTGAAGCTGACCACGCTGAAGGAGATGCTCGACACCACCAGAAAGCGCGAAGGGCTTCTAATGACAGAGCTCCAGAAGGAAAAGGGTCTGCTTCAAGACGCTATTGCAACCCACAAGAAGTTCAGGGATAACGTGGGGATCTTCACAGACAGGCTTGCCAGCGCCGCCGAGGACATCGACAAGGAGCTGACTGCCCTGAAGGTGCCGGACTTCGGGTACTCCAACGACAAGAACACGCAAACTAGCGTCAAGCTAGCCGAGTTCTTCGACGGAGTAGTGGAAGCACTGCAACAGCTCCAAGTCAATCACAAGGCTCAACTGGCCGACGAGTCACGCAGGCTTTGCCGGGGAGTTCTCCGGAGGTTGTTGGTGAAGATAGCATACAGAAACCCGGGCGTCGACTTCAGCAACATCTTCAAAAGCTTGCCGAAGGGATACGACCCCGCGCCACTAGAGGCCCTTGTCGCGCCCATCGTGGAGAGGGTGGACCAAATCCAGAGAGTCGAAGGCGAACACCGCAATTAGAGAGCCCATTCTTCCCCCTCCTTGCCGCCGCTAGACATGTTAAAGAACAATCTGTTTAAGCCGCGACAACTTATCTTGTAATATAACTTGCAATATTTTGAAGTTAATGCATGTCATCTCCCTTGAGCAATTTCTTTCTTTGTGTGTACTTGCCCTACGCTTATAGGGAACTTGCCGGTGCGCGCACCATCGCCGCGAGCGCTGGGTGCGGGACTCCAGCAGCCTGCTGGCGGTGCCACTGCCGGCAAGCAACCTTGTCGCGCTCAGTGCAGCCACTTAGGTTGTTGAGCGGACTCGAAACAAGGTAAGGGCGCGACCGATTACGCTTAGGTTCCGTCGCGCACAGGTTTTCCATACAAAGAGTAGTATCGTTCAAGGAAAATAACCTTGAAAATAAAAAAGAATTTGCTTATTCAAACTTTGGCACTTAGCTTTGTCGCTGATCTCTCCGCGGCAAGGTCTTGTCACTGCTTGCCGCTGCCTTCTTCCCGGCAAGGTAAAGTTTCTTTGAACGACGCCTGGTCCATATCATTAGCCCACACCCCCCCCCCCCCCCCCCGCAACTGTGCGCGAGGGAAGCTTCTGTCTCTTTGAGAAAAAGAAAGAAGAGAAAATAAAGATATAGGAGCTTGGCGGCTCGTTAATGCTTACCGGGGAGGCTGTACTGCACAGCATGTCAGATAATCATGCAAAATAAAAGTAAACATGAAATCGTCAAAAATTGTGAAATACAAAAGCTTTATTTATGCACAGGGTCTGCGCCTGGCTTTGTACAAAGGATTACATGCAACAGCGGCAATACTTGTACAAAAGGTGGTTGCCGGGGAAGGGCCCGGCAACCGCGCCTTATGGAAAAAACTTACGAAGATGCTCAATGTTCCAGGAATTGATCACTGGAATGCCATCCTCGGTCTCTAGGCGGACAGCGCCGGGCCTGGTGACTCGTTTCACCCGATAAGGGCCTTCCCACTTCGGCGTCAACTTGCTTGAATTCTTGGCCGACTGAACGCGCCAAAGAACAAGGTCGCCTTCCTCGAGACTTCTGGCATTAACTTTGCGGCTATGGTAGCGACGCAAAGCTTGCTGGTAGCGAGCAGCTCTCACAGCAGCCTGAAGACGATCCTCCTCGAGGAGCACAGCGTCATCTTGCCGCAGTTGCTCTTGCTCAAGCTCATCGTAAGCGAGCACTCGAGGTGACCCGTATACGAGTTCCGTGGGGAGAACTGCCTCTGCTCCATAAACTAGAGCAAAAGGCGTCTGACCAGTAGCTCGATTTGGTGTCGTCCTGATCGACCAAAGAACCACTGGCAGCTCCTCGATCCAGTTCTTGCCGCACTTGCGCAGCCTGTCGAAAGTTCTCTTCTTGAGCCCACGCAGCACTTCAGCATTTGCCCTTTCAGCTTGACCGTTGCTTCGGGGGTGAGCAACAGAAGCGAAACAGACCTTGGCGCCAAGGTCTTCGACATATTGCATGAAGGCGTGGCTCGTGAACTGGGTACCGTTGTCGGTGATGATCCTGTTAGGAACACCAAAGCGACAAACAATTCCCTTGAAGAACTTGATGGCTGATTGTGCTGTCACCTTCCTCACTGCTTCCACTTCTGGCCACTTCGTAAACTTTTCGATGGCCACATACAAGTACTCGAAGCCCCCGGTGGCACGGGGAAAGGGGCCGAGGATGTCGAGCCCCCAGACCGAAAATGGCCAGGAGAGAGGGATTGTCTGGAGAGCTTGAGCTGGCTGATGAATCTGCTTGGAATGAAACTGGCACGCTTCACACTTGGTTACTAGTGCAGTTGCATCCTGGAGGGCGGTGGGCCAAAAGAAACCTTGCCGGAAAGCCTTTCCAGCAAGGGCTCTTGACCCTATGTGGTGACCACATATGCCTCCATGAATCTCCGCCAACAGCTCCTGTCCTTCTTCCCGGGGAATACACTTCAATTTCACACCGTTTGGTCTTTTTCTGCACAGCATGTCATCGACAAATTGATACATATTGGACCGTCGGGCTACTTTCTCCGCTTCTTCCTGCTCTTCGGGAAGTTCTCCTGTCTGAAGGAAACGGACGATCTGCTGCGCCCACGCTGGAGCCTGTGGCTCGACAACGAGGACTAAAGGCATTTCTTCTGCTGCGGGAACATCAGGCCCTACGGCAAGAGCTCGTCGCTCTACCAGAGCCGGCCGTTCCTCGATGAGCTTGGCGGGAACAGCCGCTTCAACGACAAGAGCCTGGGGCCCTGCTGGAGCGTGCTGTCCTTCAACAAGCTCGTCGGGAGCGGTTGCTTCAACGACGGAAGCCCAAGGCCTCGTCGGAGCATCTTGCTCCTCAGCACTTCGATCAGGAGCGCCTGCTTCAACGACAAGGACCCGAAGTCTTGTCGGAGCAAGTTGCCCCTTTGCCTCTTGCCTAGGAGCACCCGCTTCAACGACAAGAGCATGAGGCCTTGTCGGAGCAAGTTGCCCCTCTGCATCTTTGGCGCTGGCTTTGGCAGCCTTCTTGCCGGCGGCTTCGGGGAGCTCTGCCGGGAAGTAGTCGCCAGAAGCCAACTTCCTCTTCCTGCCTTGCCCTACTGATGGCGTCACGGATGGCTGAGTTAGTTGGAGCACAAAAGTGCCTGGTTCCACAGGCAATTTGAGTGCGGCGCGCTTTGACAAACCATCGGCAATGTCATTTTTAGCACGTGGGACGTGCTCCATTTGTAGGCCGTCAAAGCGTTCCTCCAACTTCCTCACCTCATCTACATAAGCTTCCATCAATGGGCATTGGTAGTTCTTGTTCACTTGCCTGACGACAAGCTACGAATCTCCCCTGACAATAAGCTTCTTGATCCCAAGGTCTGCCGCGATCCTGAGACCGGCAAGCAACCCCTCATATTCTGCAGTATTGTTCGTCGCCTGTTCCTTGGGAAAGTGCATTTGGACCACGTACTTGAGGTGCTCTCCGGTGGGTGCGACAAGCAGTACGCCAGCACCGGCGCCTTGCAGTGAAAAGGCACCATCAAAGTACATAAGCCACTCTTTGCTTGTCTCCTTGCCGGGGAGAGTCGTCTCTGGGATTTCTTCGTCTGGCGTTGGTGTCCATTCTGCGACAAACTCTGCCAAAACTCGGCTCTGTATGGTTGATGTACTCTCAAACTTGAGACCAAAGCTCGACAACTCCAACGCCCACTCGACAATCCTGCCTGTCGCTTCTGGATTTTGCAAAATCCTTTTTAGCGGGAAGCGAGTGACGACGGTAACTTCATGTGCTTGAAAGTAATGGCGCAGCTTTCTCGAGGCCATGAGAAGGCCGAAAAGCAGCTTCTGCACACCAGAATACCTTGACCTAGCTCCCTGCAGAAGAGAGCTCACAAAGTAGACCGGGCGCTGCACCATTTTCTTCTTTTGTATCACTTCGCCTGACTGCGCAGACGAATCCTTGTCGGCAGCAAAACTTGTCGGGGGAGCCCCCAGCTTGTCGCTGGTCGTGCTTGCCGCAGTTACTGCCTCCTCATCCACCTCTCTCTCCGCTACCAGCGCAGCACTAACCACTTGATTGGTTGCCGCTAGATACAGCAACAACTTCTCTTGTGGTTTAGGTGCGACAAGTATTGGAGGAGAGGAGAGGTATCTCTTCAAGTCTTGCAGCGCTGCCTCCGCCTCCGGAGTCCATTTCAATGGACCTGCCTTTTTTAAGATTTTGAAAAATGGTAAGGCGCGCTCAGCTGACTTGGAGATAAACCTACTGAGGGCAGCAACACAGCCGGCAAGTCGTCGTACATCCTTGACGGGCTTCGGTGCTTCAATTTGCTCAATGGCTTTGATCTTGTCAGGATTGGCTTCAATTCCACGTTGAGACACAAAGAACCCGAGAAGCTTGCCGGAGGGAACTCCAAACACGCACTTCTCGGGGTTGAGCTTCAGGTTGATCTTGCGCAGATTTACAAAAGTTTCTTCTAGATCTTGAACCAAAGTAGCCCTATCTTTGCTTTTGACCACTATATCATCCATATAGGCTTCCACATTTCTGTGCAACTGAGGCTCAAAAGCAATCTGGACGGCTCTTGCAAATGTCGAACCAGCATTTTTCAAACCAAATGGCATACGTACGAAACAGTATGTGCCACAGGGTGTGATAAATGCGGTCTTTTCCTCAGCTTCCTCAGCCATGAAGATTTGATGATACCCTGAATATGCGTCAAGAAATGAAAGCAAATCACATCCTGTCGTGGAGTCAACAATCTGGTCTATGCGGGGCAAAGGAAATGGGTCTTTGGGACAAGCTTTATTGACATCAGGGAAATCAATACAAAGCCTCCATTTTCCATTCGCTTTGCGCACGACAACAGGATTGGCCAACCACGTAGGATGGAGCACTCCTCTGACGAGGCCTGCTGCTTCCAACTTCTTGATTTCTTCCGCAATAAACTCTTGCCGCTCCACAGCTTGCTTTCTGGCTTTCTGTTTGACGGGCCTCGCGTGGGGACAAACGGCAAGGTGGTGCTCAATTACTTTCCTGGGAACACCGGGGATGTCGGACGGTTGCCATGCAAATACGTCAACATTCGCCCGCAGGAAAGCAACGAGCGCGTTTTCCTATTTGTTGTCAAGTGTGGCACTGATGGTGAAGGAACCACCAGTGCTGTCCTCCTTGGCGGGCACCTTCTTTGTCGCCGGCGGAGCGGCTTTGTTCTTCTTGCACTTGCCGGTGGAGCTCTCTGGTGCGTCCTCAACGGCAGCGCAGCACTCCGAAGAGGTGCGCTTGCCGGAGTGGGCACAGGAGCTCTTGCCGGACTTCCTCTTGTTCTCCCCCCCCGAGAGCTTCAGCGGCAAGTGCGGCAGCTGCTTCCCGGTAGATCTTGTCGGCGCAATTAAGCGCATCCTTCTTGTCGCAGGGAACTGTGATAACACCTACTGGACCTGGCATCTTCAACACGTTGTAGGCATAATGAGAGGCTGCCATGAACTTGGCGAGCGCTGGACGGCCAAGTATCCCATTATAAGGCAATGGAATATCGGCAACATCAAAGGTGACCTTCTCGGTCCGGTAGTTCAGCTCGCCGCCAAATGTCACTGGCAGCGTGATCTTCCCTTTCGGCTTGCTCCTTCCTGGATTGACTCCTTGGAAAGTACCAGTTTCCTCAAGCTCGCCGTCAGAGATTTGAAGTTTCCGGAGCACAGCGGGCGAAATCAGATTCAAGCCGGCCCCACCGTCAACTAACATCTTCGTGACCTTGAGGTTGCGGATCGTTGGTGAAACCAACATCGGCAAGCACCCGACCGCCGTTGTGCGGTCAGGGTGGTCCTCAATGTCAAAGACGATAGACGTGTCGGACCACTTCAGAAGCTTTCTGGCGTCAACAAATGGTTCCGCCGCATTGATCTCTCACACCCACTGTTTAAGTTGGCGGTGAGAAGAATGCAACGAAGCACCACCGTCAACACACAAGACTTCTGCGGCTTTCTGAAATTCGTGCTCACTGGATTCTTCATCATCTAGATCATCAGCATCATCATCTTTGTCGCGGCCACGAGGAGGCCTGTCTCTCTGCTGCTGCTTGGCCTTGCCGCGACGCCCTCCTCGGGCAGTGCGCTTCTTGCCGGACCCGCCAGCACCTTCTGGGGCCTTCTCCTTGTCGCACCTCTCATACTCAGCTTTCTGCTGTTCGACAAGCTGCTCGACTCGTCGACAGTTCTGGAGATCGTGTCCCTTGGTGTGGTGGATCTTGCAATATTGCTTGTCGGAGCCGTCCTGCTTGTCGGCAGCCGCCAAGGCCTGACAGTTGGCGCACGCGGCAATCTCCTTGCCGGAGCCCTCGACTTTGGCCTTGACGGCGCTGCCGTTGCCGCTGGACTGCTCGACGGCAAGCACAGCTTTGCCCTTTTTCTTCCTGTTGTTCCGCCGCCGGCCCTTCTTTGCTGGGGTGGTACCTTCGCTGTCAGAGCTCCCCCCTGCGCCAACACCTTCACCGGGAAGTTTCCTTCCCTCTTCAGCGCGCGCACACTTGTCGGCGAGAGCATATAGCTGGCCAATGTCTCTGACCTTGGTCATCGCCATTTCCTCCCGCATCTTGCGGTTACGCACGTTCTGATGGAACGCGCTAATAACCGCAGCGGGGTGAACATCTGGGATGTTGTACTGTACGCGGCTGAACCTTTGAATGTATTTGCGCAGGGGCTCTCCTTCCTTCTGGGGGATGAGATGAAGATCACTCTCCTGGCCATGAGGTTGATGACCGCCAGTAAAGGCACCAACAAACTGATGGCACAGGTCCGCCCATGAAGAAATGGAGTTCTCCAGCAAGTGCATGAGCCATGAGACGACGTTGCGCTTTAACACGAGCGGGAAGTAGTTAGCAAGAATCTTGTCGTCTCGTCGCCCGGCAGCTTGCACCGCAATGGTGTAAATGCTGAGGAACTCCGACGGGTGTGTCTTGCCATCATACTTCTCCGGCACGTCAGGCTTGAAAGCCTTGCGATTGGGCCACTGGACCTGCCGCAGCTCACGGGTGAACGCTGGACAACTTACCGCGTACGGCAAGTCGCCAGGATCCCCTGGCGCATGCATGTCAACAGCGGGCCCTGCGCGTCTGTCGGACTGACGATGCGCTTCTCTCCTTCGCTCGATAGTGGTACGAGCGTCTTCTCCTCTGCGTTCCTGAAGAACGAGGCGCTGGTCACGACGAGCTCGCAGGTCAGACGACGCCGTGGAATCATCGCCACGGGCGTCGTTTCGACGTGTCGGCGACTGAGGCCGTCTGGGTGGGGAGTGTACGGTTGTTGCCCCCTCACCGTTCTTGTTGGTGACAGCATTGTCACCAGTTCTCTTGTCGGCCGCGCGCACCGGGTCGGCATCAGCGAAGCTGAGAAGGCTCTGAATGGTTGCCCTCCACTCGTCAAGCTTATCTGCTGGTGGAGGGAAGTTCAGGAGCAGCTGCGCACGCGCCAACGCTTCTGCTGGTGAGGGAGGTATCGAGTGGCGTGAGGACTGTGGGATGCTCTTACTCCTAACAGTGTTAGAAGGAGCATCTCCACGCCCAGGCGACCGCACCTCGACCCCGCCAACGTGTTGTTGCGTATGGTGACCCCGCACATCTCGAGATCGATGCGCAAGTTCATTATCCAGGGAGCGCCTGGCACCTGGGGCGTCAGGACGCTGCCTGTCACGGGCTTCTTGCGAAGGCCGCGGCGTCTGAACCGGCGCAGGCGTTCCAGAACGCGCAGCACCGTTTCTGGAGCTTGCAGGGCCAGCAGCAGCGAGCAGCGCTGCGTTCCCAGACCCAGCAGCGCCAAGATTGGCGTTGCTGGCCCGGTTTTGGACAGGTGGAGGTAATAGGAGCTCTCGCTCTCCAGTCCCCCCAGCAGCCGCAATCACGTCGGCACCCTCCTGCATGGGAGCAGGCGGGTTGGACGTAGACGCACTGATGGCTGAAGTCTTCTTTTTTGGAGCCATAAGACGGAGGATGGCCCAAAAACTAACGCGCAAATCGCTAGATTAGGTTCACACAACCTTCTCACCCCTACCTGGCGCGCCAAAGATGTCGGGGACGAATCCGCGATCACCTATGGGACCCAGGGAAGGACCCCTTTACGTTCGGCAGGGAGAGACGGTCGCACGAAGAGCAAATCTAGCGATGAACACGACAGTGCACGAGAAAGATTTACCCAGGTTCGGGCCGCACGGATGCGTAAAACCCTACTCCTGCTTTTTGGTTTATTATCTGTATGATTGTTCTAGCTCCAGGAGCGCTACAGTACCGAGTAGCTGCGTACAATACTGGAGTTCTCCATCTCCCAGTTCCTCTTCCCTTTTCCACGTTGCCTATGGGCCTCCTTTTATACGCACAAAGGGGTCACCAACAGGTGGCAAACAGTAAAGGTAGAGGTGGAAAGTTGCTACAGTAAGGCCACTATTACCAGGATGACATGTCCTACCTACCACTGACGACAGGGGACAAGGGCATTAAATGCCCATGCCTTTGCTGTCCACATACATGTACCCGGACGTCTTGGACGTGGGAAAAGCCTATCCCACCTGCTCCTGCACCGCTAGCTACAGTGTACCGCCGTCTACACAGTGCCCTGCCACACACGCTTGGAAGGACCCAGAGCGCCACGCTGGTAGAGGCACCGGAGCAGCACAGTAGCACAGTGGTACAGTAACGCTTGCCGCGGCAAGACCTTGCCGCACCTGACAGCTTGCCGCAGCCCATAGTTTGCCGCGCAAGGTAACTTGCCGGGGCAAGTACCTTGCCGCAGCCGCTATCTTGCCGCAGCCAATACCTTGCCGCAGCCAATGACTTGCCGGGGCAAGTACCTTGCCGCGGCAAGTACTCTGCTACAGCAATGCCCAGGATGGGCCTCAGCTGTCCCTCCCGGCAAGCTCCTCTTGCCGGGGCCTTAACTCTTGCTTTGTATACTTTGTTCTTGAATGGCTTAATAATCTTGAGCTTCTCTCTGGCTGTCCTCCCGCAAGCCTGGCCGCGGGATGCTACTACTGCCCGTGCACAAGTACGGGGTACTAGGGTACCCCTATTCTAGTACACCGACACCTCTCTCTCTAAACATGTGGACATGATTTTCGATATCGGCTTTCGCTTGACGACAAGCGAGGTCTAAGCATGGGGGAGTTGATACGTCCATTTTGCATCATGTTTTCTGACTGTTATTTATAATGTTTTTATGCATCATAATGCTTTATGAAGTGATTCTAATGCCTTTTCTCTCATAAAATGCAAGGTTTACACAAAGAGGGAGAATACCGGCAGCTAGAATTCTGGACCTGAAAAAGCTACGTCAGAGATACCTATTCTGCACATCTCCAAATGAGCTGAAAATTTATGGAGAATTATTTTGGAATATGTAAAAAATACTGGAGCAAATAACTACCGGAGGAGGGCCACCTGGTGATCACAAGACACCAGGGTGCGCCAGGCCCCCCAGGCGCGCCCTGGTGGCCAGCCCAGCACACCTCCGGTGCCCATCTTCTGGTACTTAAGGTCTTTTGACCTAGAAAAAAAATAAGGAGAGGACTTTCAGGACAGAGCACCGCCGTCTCAAGGCGTAACTTGGGCAGGAGCACTTTTGCCCTCCGGCGGAGCGATTCTGCCGGGGGAACTTCCTTCTCAGAGGGGGAAATCGAAGCCATCGTCATCACCAACAATCCTCTCATATTTGGGAGGCCAATCTCCATCAACATCTTCAACAACACCATCTCCTCTCAAACCCTAGTTCATCTCTTGTGTTCAATCTTTGTACCAGAACCTCAGATTGGTACCTGTGGGTGACTAGTAGTGTTGATTACATCTTGTAGTTGATTACTATATGGTTTATTTGGTGGAAGAATATATGTTCAGATCCATTATGCTATTTAATACCCCTCTGATCTTGAGCATGAATATCATTTGTGAGTAGTTACTTTTGTTCTTGAGGTCACGGGAGAAGTCATGTTGCAAGTAATCATGTGAATTTGATATGTGTTCGATATTTTGATGATATGAATGTTGAGATTCCCTTAGTGGTGTCATGTGAACGTCGACTACATGGCACTTCACCATCTTTGGGCCTAAGGGAATGCATTGTGGAGTAGTTATTAGATGATGGGTTGCTAGAGTGACAGAAGCTTAAACCCTAGTTTATGCGCTACTTCATAAGGGACCGATTTGGATCCATATGTTTAATGCTATGGTTAGATTTTATCTTAATACTTTTCTCGTAGTTGCGGATGCTTGCGAGGGGGTTAATCATAAGTGGGAGGTTTATTCAAGTAAGAACAGCACCCAAGCACCGATCCACCCACATATCAAATTATCAAAGTAGCGAACGCGAATCAAACCAACATGATGAAAGTGACTAGATGAAATTCCCGTGTACCCTCAAGAACGCTTTGCTTAATATAAGAGACCATTTTGGCCTATCCTTTGCCACAAAAGGATTGGTCTACCTTGCTGCACTTTATTTACGGTTACCGTTACTTGCTTGTTGCAAATTATCTTGCTATCAAACTACCTATTACCGACAATTTTAGTGCTTGCAGAAATTACCTTGCTAAAAACCACTTGTCATTTCCTTCTGCACCTCGTTGGGTTCGACACTCTTACATATTGGAAGGACTACGATTGATCCCCTATACTTGTGGGTCATCAGGTTCTTGTGTCGAGTCTGATGCCTGGAGGCACCACAACCTAAAGACCAAAAGACCACAAGAGGGAAAAGCAGGTGTAAACATATTGCATAAGCCAAAGAAAAAGAAACAAACAGGATTGAAGGTTGAACAGAGAAAACTTGAAGTTGACAGCTCTAGGCGGTAGTACCGCGCCTCACAGTGGAAGTACTGCCTGTAAGCGGTAGTACCACTCCAGGGGAGCAGTAGTACCGCTTGAGGCGGAAGTCAGTGGGCTGACAACTGCCGCGATGAGATCCGGTACTACCGGAGGTGCCAAGTTCAAATTTTCGCGGGTAAATCTTCAATCCACCTAATCTAGCAGTCTTCCATGTCCTATTCATGCCCCGATTTGACCAAAAATCGACGAATGCAACGCGTAGTGCCCTAAACCTAGATTCAAGAAATAGAGCCATAGGAGAGGAGAACGAGGGCAATGCCGGAATCCATGGCAAGAGGAGAAGGTGGGGATTGATCCCACCGGATGGATTCGTGAAAGACGGCCCGAAATTGGTGGCCCAGCGGCGGGCCCCCGGTGCTTGTTCGTCGCCTGTGAGAGGAGAGGGAGTGGGAGAGAGAGACGAATGGGTATGGGGGAGTTAGAACTCCCCCTGCCCGACTCATAACCCCCACGCCCCATCATAGAGCGGTAGTGCCTCTCGGAGGAGCGGTAGTACCGCCTCGGTACTACTCCGCGGCAGGAGGCCGGGTAGTACCGCACAAGCGGTAGTATCGGGGTGCTAGGCGGTAGTACCGCTTCTAAGCCGTAGTACCGCCCAGTCACCGCGGTAGTACCGCACAGGCGACAACAAGCAAGATCAAGTTGACAAAGGTGGCTTATGCAACTTTAGAGTGGTTGAAGATGAGATGGCTTGGGTTGGAGACTCGAAAACACCAACAAATGGGAAGAGTTGCTCCAAGTTCAAAAAGGGAGACAAAAGGAAGAGCAAACTTGGAGTGACTCAAAGTACACACAAAATCCAAACCAAACAAGATAAAACCAAATAGGAACAACTCGAACTAACCCTTCTCCAAGGAGAGGGTGGTGGCCGAAGCCACCTATGTTTGAGTCAACTGGTATGGCACTGCGAAGATTTTAAACTTGGGCGGTTGGGCCCATGACAAAACTCATCCTTGAAGCACAAATACCATCAAAAATGGCTATTGTGAAAGACTTGATCGATTTATGCATAATGGGGGGAGGGAGAGTTCATTGAGAGAATAACACTCCCCCTATGTCCATGCCTACATCTAGAACAAGATAATATGATGAATGCGGTGGGGTGTGCCTAAATTCAAGCCACATTACTCGAATCAATGATATTTAGCTCATGCCTTAACTCACAAAATCTTGCTTCATCCAATGGCTTCGTGAAGATATCTGCTAGTTGCTCTTGAGTGTTGACGTAGATAATCTCAATCTCCCCGCGCTTGATATGATCCCGGATGAAATGATGACGAATCTCAATATGCTTCGTCTTGCTATATAGCACCGGGTTGCGGGAGATCTTGATTGCACTTTTGTTATCACATAGAAGAGGCACTCTTTCACAAGTGACACCATAATCCTTTAAAGTTTGCCTCATCCATAGCAATTGTGCACAACAACTTGCGGCACCTACATACTCGGCCTCGGTGGATGAGAGGGACACACAATTTTTCTTCTTTGAAGACCAACTCACCAAAGAGCGACCAAGGAACTGGCACCCTCCGGAAGTTGACTTCCTATCCACAACATCTCCCGCCCAATTCGAATCCGAATAACCCATGAGATCAAAGCTTGCTCCTTTGGGATACCATATGCCAAAGTTTGGGGTATGAGCCAAATATCGAAAGATTTGCTTAACCGCCACAAAGTGACTTTCCTTAGGTGCGGCTTGGAACCTTGCACACATTTCCACACTCAACATAATATCCGGTCTATATGCACAAAGGTAAAGTAAGGATCCAATCATGGAACGATATAACTTTTGATCCACCGCTTTACCATTGGGATCAATGTCAAGCTTGCATTTGGTAGGCGTAGGAAACTTGACCGGCTTGACATCATCTAGCTTGAATCTCTTGAGCATGTCTTGGGTATATTTGACTTGGTTGACGAAGATTCCTTCTCTTCTTTGCTTGACTTCGAACCCAAGAAAGAACTTCAACTCTGCCATCACATACATCTCGAACTTCTCGGTCATTAGTGCGGCAAACTCATCATTGAAAGATTTGTTAGGAGAACCAAATCTGTCCCTAATAATAAAGCGCCTATTGCTTCGGGTCGTACGTCGTTAGCATTTTTGCAGAAAAGTCCCTCCGTTTCGAAGAATTTAACCCGCTGTCCTATTTCAAGTGTGTCCTAATGAGATAGCGTTTCATTTTTTTTAGCAAAAAAGCCCCGGCCACCATGGCCACTTATCCATTGCCGGCCTCCATCACGGGCTTGCACCGCCGCTTGCCGCCGGCGTTCACACCGCAGGAGCCAATGAAGGGGTGATGCGTCGCGGCGAGCGTCCGAGCCGCCCAAGCCCAGGAATGGGGCGAGCCGTCGCGGCAGGCGTGCGTTCGCGCAGCCCGAGAAGAATGGGGATGGGCCGAGGCATCACGGCAGAGGCCGATAAAGCGGCCGGCGTGCTTGCTTGGGGCGAGGCATCGCGGTGGAGGACGGCAAGGCGGCCGGCGTGCTCGCTTGGGAGGATGGAGGCCGAGGCTCGGGTGCGGCAGCACGGCGTCGAGCCGTTGCGGGTGGCGCCGGGGACGGGATGGTGGTTTGACGGGCGACGTGGAGGAGGCGCTATCCTGGAGCGAGCGACGGTGGTTGCAGCGGAACGATGCGAGCGTCCACATGTTGGTTCAGGGGCTGCGGGCCGTGGGGGATGCCGTGCACGCCGCCATCGACCTGATGGACGACGTGAGTCAGGGACGCGTACGACGACGGCGAGATCTAGCCGGAGAGAACCTATGGGTATCCTCGACGCGTACGACGACACCTTATTCGCCTGTCGCCGGACTAGCAAGGTGGACACAGGATGGGCTGCCCCATCCTGTCACCAAGCTCGGGTCGTATCCTAGATCTGCTGCTCCGGCCGTCCCTCATGCGCCAGCGCCACCACCTGGAGCAGAGGTTCGCCGCCGAACCGCCTGGTAGCTCCTTTCTTCTCTCTACTCCTTCCTTCCTCCATCTTCCTTTTCTGTCTCCTGGATTCTCTCCCGTGCCTGCAGGTTTTTCAGGTTTCGGTGCTCTGACCTGACTCATCCTCCGATGAGGCATGGACGATGTTAATTGCAGTTCGTTCTTTTGGTTTCTTTTTCTTCTACTAGCTGTATACCACTGTGTGTTTCTTTGGCTAGGATTTTTTATACATGTGCTTTGGTTAGGAATTGGTTGAGCAGATCACTGCTTCAACCAGAGCTAGCTAGATGTGCGTGAGTTTCATGCGTTTACGTTCGTCAGCAGAATTAATTAGCACTCAAAGGATAAACCATAAGGTCGTGTTTTTCTGCTCATTGTCGTTCAAGTGATTCATGGTAAGATGGGGGCACTGCCTCCTCCAACTCCTTCCGATCTGCTAATCTCAAAAGTTCAAGAGCAGTGGTGATTACATTTTCTTGCTAAAATTCACCGTCGCTGCCTAATATGTGTGCTTTTTCCCTAATGGTGTCATGCTTCAATCTGATTTCTTACATTGCACATGGTATACCGTTCAATGATCTTAGTTTTTTCTGAACGGTCTAAGAATTATTCAGTTTATTACTAAACTGCTTCTTTCGGTCTGAATTTGCTGAACCGCTTCTTTGTATCTAAATTGCTAGGTGTTTCGGTGTTTATTAGGAGCATATGTGAGATGCAAACTCTTTCATTGTATCTCTATTTCTGATGTCAAGAGCCGAGATACTACACTGTGCACACCATGTGATCAAAAAATTAGACCAATCTGAATTGCTTAACTCAAGAGCAAAATACTTTGTCTAAACTAATAAAGAACACTGAGAGGATTGATAAATTGGCACTATAGAGAGACACTGACACAACCCCATGATGGATGAGATGTGAGCAAGTCCTGTTTATAGCGAACTTGGTACAAGAGGTACCCTAATTTCTGAAGCTTCATGTATATGATTTCTTCCTTCTCCTTTTCTTCCATTTCCTGGGATGAGTCTTCCACCTTGCACTATTTAACAATTGTGGGGCGTATATGTGAAAGTTGACCTCCATTAGATTATATTTGTGAAATTGCATTTGGATGCCTTTCGACTGAGGATTTTCAGTTGATACATGTTTTGAACAGTGAACAGGACTGATGTACCCTGTATGCTGAAAGCTAGGAGAAAACACATTGTTTTGCAAGTCACATGTTCTTGAGGCTGAAAAGCGAGAAAACCCTGATTCGTAACTATCATTAGAAAATCCTTCTTCTTGCATATGCATATCAGCAAATGATCAAGGAAAATGACATGTGCTGTCAATAAGCAATCGAGTTTGCCATCAGATATTGCCCTATACTAAGGCCTTCAAGCAAACACGCTTAACTTGCTTTCTATATCATTGCCGAGTAGGGATGTACTAAATGGCAAATAAGCGACGTCCGCAAGCCCTGTTTAGTTAGCTTGAGCTAGCTCCATAGTTCATTTTCCCCGACAAAAACAACATTTTGAACTGTTAGATTATTACTGGGTTTAAACGGTACCCGGTTAATATCCCTATTGCCGAGTCACCGACGTTGGTGGATGGCATTCGAAGTCGAGGAAGATGCAGCCTCCTCAATGAAACATGGGACCTTCAAAGAAAATGATACACCTGGCCAATTTGGTTTGGAGTTTACAGGAGGATTTCAGATGTTTTTCTATGTTACATACCCCGTGTTAGCCAACAAAATAAGTCAATATTCTGTATGGATATAGGATTTGCATATTTTCTACTGTTTCTAGCGAATACAGACTAAATCTCTGATTATCTGCAGGGTGTTTCTAATCTTTCTGGCTTCTAGCGTAAACAGAGGTATGGTGCCTAGACTTCAACTATTTATCCTATATAGTATATTTGACATTTAAGTTATACAACCTTTCCAGATTTCTCACTATCATGCCTAGAGCTTGTAATCCTTTCTTTGAAGATCCGTAGCCAGACTTTGAAACTGTTGCACATACATAAATTAAACTAGCTGCCTGTAGTACAAGTATTATATAGATTTGTATGTATGTGGTTCCTTTGTTCTGTGGCAAATGGGTTCAAGGCTAGCATTTGTTTTAATATATATCACATTCATATAAATTTTCTTGCAATTCTAACTATGAAATCCATATTCATTCGGTAGTTTTTCTGTAACAATATAAATGATCTTTCAGTCGCAATACCAGTATTTAGAATTAAATCTGGTGGGACTAAATTACTAACAAAGCCATGTTGTATAACTTGACACACATGCAGGTTCTGAAAGACCAACACTCTCTCCTTCCTGTTGCTCCAGGTTTCCATGGCGCTAGACCAAGACGAAGAGCTGTGCTGGGACATCAATGTAGTCAGTTCATGGTCACAGGTCTGGTGCAACCGATCTCTATAATTTAGATTAAGTCTCCAATTTATTAATTCGAGTTCAATATATCAGGTTAGCTTTATCCCATGGTGAGTTCATATATAAACTGAAGGTTGCGAATTCACGACACATCAGCGAGCTAAACTAATGTCGCTCTAAATTTCTACATGACACCGAACTTCAAACAGAACGCCTCCATAGTTGATTATTAGTTTCTTTGAAACGGTGATATGCTCTCCGTCCATTAGATTATGGTTATATCAAACGTATAGATAGGTGTATCAATCCATTCAGACACAGTTTCTGTTTCGTAGCCTCCATGTGTTTGTAATAATATTATTTTGGCAAAGGATCATTCATTAAGGCAACAAGCCAACACAAATAAGAAAACCTGGCCACTACATGTTACTAACTCTAAACTGAAAAGGTTCTAAATCAAGCGACTTGACCGGAGCTCTATCTTAAAGATTTGATCATAATAGAGTTTGGCAGGTTCCCTCGCAAAGAAAAAAACAGAGTTTGGCAGGGTAGGTGAGACACGTCATTAGATTTGTTATGAGCATTGCGATATCCTAGGTTAGACAGGTAAGCAAATTAATCAAGATTTTCATTTAACATGCAGTAGAAACAGATTCATGTAATTGTCAATATCAGTGTGCCGGGGAAGAAACTCAGTCACTGCCAAAGTACTGTTCTCTCATGCTAAAGCTTAAAAAAAACTGCATGCACAATTTGTTTGTTTCAGCATAAGACATTCAAACTTAATATACCTATCGCATCTCATGGCGTATGATTAACTTGCTCTTTGTTGTTTCTATTTGCCAAATTTTATTATTCAATTTTATTATTCATGGTCGGTTATTGCCGTTTTAATACAATCAACCTTTTCAAATATATTTGGATTATATTAGGAAACTGCAGCTATGTGTTTCTGAGTTAGAGCTCCTAACAGACTGCTTTTGCTTCCTTACTTGCTTCCATTTTAACTTTAGATCGTTATTAAGCTGGACCTCCGAGCCATAGAGTCCATAAGGAAGTGTTGAACTACTTGCAGATCATGCAAGTTAAGAGTGGCTTTAATACTTTTGAGTGGACATAAAGTAATTTTAAGATCAATAGTTGATGTTCTCTCTCTTAAAAAAAGATTGACAATTGATGCCAACGAGCCGAATGGTCCAGCACACAATAATGATTTTTCTTCTTCGTAAAAGAATTATGTTTTCTAATTATTACATAGGAGGGCAAATAAAATGTTCTCAATTCATGCATCAATTCCAAGCAAGCCAGAAACATCATGTCTTCTATTTTTGTAGATCAGAATCCTAGACGTGGCCAGTTTATATCATTTTTCTGGTACCTCTGTTCTGCATATATTTCTCAAACTTGCCATCGATTAGGAGTGACATTTCCAAGTTTCGTCTTCCATGCTCAGGTCGATGATACCTGAAATTCGTGGGACTTCTTTCGAATCGAAACATTAGAAGATAAGCTTGTGGTGACTTTGTGAGGTTTTGACATTGGACCGTTTGAAACTTTAGATTGGCAGAGAGCTAGAGACCCTCGTGCTCTGAAGGATGTTGAATTTGAGAACACAAATTATTGTTATTAGATAATCTTTGCGTCTTTCATTTGGAAAAGTTAGTGTTGTTGGGAGTTTGATGTTGCAGTGGGCCTTGGCAGTCCCGAGCTTGGAGCCGGTGAGGTAGGCGACATTGTCGACGAGGGCCGTCATGGCCTCCACCTGCGCCCTTCGATGGGTGGACTGCTGGTCATTGATGCGGCGGGTTGGGCTCTTGCAGCAACATCTACGATATTCTCTGGACGAGCTGCAGGTCGGCCAGGCTGTAGAAGAGGATCCGACGACCACCACCGAGGTATGCCCACCTCTCCTTGCCCTTGGGCTGGCATCTCTGATCAGGTTGTAATCTGCTGGTGCAGTGTTGCTCTGCTTTGATTTGGGGATTCCTATGGGATCTATTTTGATTGGTCAAAGCTTGTTTGTTGGCTGCCGATTGGTTTAACATGATGCTATAATGCGCTACGGAGAGATATGTTATTCCAGTACAAGTGGCCGGTCAGTTAATTTGAGGATTTTTGCCTTTTGTTCTTCAGGCCTATAGCTTGTGGTCTCAGTCCGACAGTTAAAAGTTGCATTGGCTTGTAAAACTTAACGTGACTGGACCAACAGGGGAGGATGATCTCATATGGAAAATACTGCTCCATGGTACTAAAATCTGTTATAGGTGTAGGGAGTCAATGCTAGGAGCTCCTGGGATGTGCTCATGCATGCTTGGTCGGAACCTTTTCTTTTGAATCAACTGATGAACCGATGGCATCAGACTATGCCGTATGTGTACTCCACTACGTACGGATAGGCCGCTTGTCGCATCTCGACAGGGTGAAAACAAGTTTGATTGATGGAGGTGGATTTCTTTCCTGTTGGTGTAATTGTATGTTCAGGTGGTTCTTTCATGTCCATTTTCTCTCTAGCTTGATGTTTTCTTTCTCAGGTGTAATTTAGTTACCATTTGTAATGTCAAAAATGATTTGAAGATTTTCTATGCCAGTTGACATGTCATTTATTTTCTAAATAACCTATTGTTGATGGTGTTTGATCTCCTTTCAGACATCTTCCAAGAATAAGTTCTCATGTTCAGTAAATGCAATTCGGTTGATTATTTTGAATTATTGCATTAGGTTAATACGATTTAATTTTACTTAAATTTTGTTTTCCACAGGGATACAAACAACAGTGTAACGACTCAGAAATCCACACCTTAATACTGCCCTATTTTCTGGGATTCGAATCTTCATGGCTATGATAATGGTTCAAAACTCCATTTGACCTTGGAAGGGATACATTCTTCATATGTTTTTGCAGCCCTTGCATGAACTATTTTAAGACATGTTATTTACATTAAGGTCACCAATGTGCACCTTTCAGTCGAAACACAGTGCAATGCTCCTTCTTTCTTATGTTGATAATATACTTGGCAACCATTTCAGAAATGACATTTTATAGTTCCGATTTGACCTACTTGACACAAATTAAATTTTGTTTGTACTTTACCATTAGTTGCCCACTTTTAGAAATTTTAATGTCAGTTTTCTATCAATTTTTCACACTGTGAATTCGAAAAGAAGCACCTTCAGATAAAATTAATAAGAGGTATTATATGTCTGTTTACTAAAGCCTTGAGAGGCAATGGCAGACTGGCACTAAATAGCCTTATTTACATTTAGGACATCACTGAATACATGCACAAGTAAACCAAAGTCGCAATCATGCGAAGATATAAATGAGACCAACACATTCCAATAGAGCTACAAACTTGGTGTGCAATCATTGCATCATGAGGATCAGAGGTAGTATTTGCTTACAAAATATGGTTGTGAGAAAGATCGTCTAGAGTAAACCCAGTGTCTTGTGAGATTGCAGAAACCTCTTGTGAGGCCTTGCATACAGACATTATTGTGAGTTCTACGAGTTTGTATTCCGTTTTCTGTTAATTGTGTCGTGCATCTTGGTGAGTAACTTTAGTGATTTTGTTTTGCATACACTTATACAAATGTTTGCTTCCACTGAGCATCTTGTGTAGAGGTAATTCTACACTTTGAAGGAGGCTTTTTGCTTTTCAAGAAACCAAAGTAGTTTATTTTGATCCAAATCAAATAATAAATTTTGACCAGTTCCTGTATAATCAATGGAAGCGGCATATATTTCTCTGGGTTAATCAGCTTGACTGATAAGCTATTTTTATTTTTGCAATATGTATCTGGTGAAACAACGACAGGTAAACTAACTAACTATAATTAATTTTGTAAAACTGTTGCAATGCACGGGCTACAATTCATGGTTTGGACAATAGGCCGTAGCAACGCACGGGCATCTTTACTAGTATAATATCATCAACATATAGTTGACATATGAACAAATCCCCTTTGACCCTCTTAGCAAAAAGAGTGGGATTGATCTTCCCAATTTCAAACCCACGATCTTGCAACAACTCGGTAAGGTGCTCATACCACGCACGTGGAGCTTGTTTAAGGCCATAGAGTGCCTTGTTGAGTTTGTATACATGATTGGGGAGCTTGGGATCCTCGAATCCTGGGGGTTGTTTGACATATACCAACTCATTCAAAGGACCATTAAGAAATGCACTTTTCACATCCATTTGTTGCAATTTAAAATCATGATGAGATGCATATGCAAGAAACATGCAAATAGATTCAAGATGAGCAACGGGGGCAAAGGTTTCACCTTAGTCGATACCCTCGACTTGGGAGTAGCCTTGTGCTACCAATCTTGCCTTGTTACGAACAACCACACCGTTCGCATCTTGCTTATTCTTGAAGATCCATTTGGTCCCAATGACATTGTGGTCCTCCATTGGCCTTGGCACTAATTCCCAAACTTGGTTGCGCTCAAAGTTGTTGAGTTCACCATGCATGGCCTCAAGCCAATCCACATCATTGAGCGCCTCATGTACCTTTTGGGGTTCAACACACGAAACAAACGCGTAATGCTCACAAAAGTTTGACAATTGTTTCCGAGTAGTTACCCCTTTTCTCAAGCTTCCAAGCACATTCTCCATGACATGTTGATGCTTGAGCTTGGAAGCCACCTTGGCGGCACGGTGCTCCAAAAGTTCCTCAATAGGAATTTGAGGATCATCATCTTGAGCACCGTCTTGAGCTTGCTCTTGATCTTGAGCATCCTCTTGATTTTGAGCTTGCTCGGTGTCATGAACTTGATCTTGGACATCGCTTGGTGAGACACCATCATCATGAGGTTTATCTTGTCCTCGATCTTGTTCACTTGGTTGAGGGCCTTCACTTTGTTCTTCGGAAGTGTGTGGGTCTAGCGTTGGTGATGGCTCCACTTGAGTAGAGCATTGTCCTTCTCCTTCGGACACAAGGGGTTCCTCAATGGGGAGTATTTGACCAATCCCCATTCTTCTTATGGCTTGAGGAGGAATTTCATCACCTACATCACAAAGACCACTTTGCTCCACTTGGGAGCCATTATTTTCATCAAACTCCATGTTACACGTCTCCTCCATGAGTGCATTGGACTTGTTGAGAACACGGTAAGCATGAGAGTTTGTAGCATAACCAACAAATATGCCCTCTTGAGCTCTAGGTTCAAATTTAGACAAACGAACACCTTTCTTGAGAATGAAACACTTACAACCGAACACCCGGGATTGGGCTTGTTACCGGTAAGTATCCATATGGAGTCTTGTTCAAGCTTTTGCGGAGGTAGAGCCGATTGGATGCATGACATGTGGTGTTGATGGCTTCGGCCCAAAAGTTGTATGAAGATTTGAATTCCGCCATCATGGTCCTTGCCGCATCCATCAACGTCCGGTTCTTCCTCTCCGCGACACCATTTTGTTGAGGGGTATATGGTGCGGCATATTGATGTTTGATCCCCTCATCACGAAGAAACTCATCCAATGTGTAGTTCTTGAACTCGGTGCCGTTGTCACTTCGGATCATCAAAATCTTTGCTTCATATTGACGTTGAGCATCATTGGCAAAGTCGATGATGGTTTATTGAGTCTCACTCTTCCTCTTGAAGAAGTATACCCATGTGTATCTTGAGTAATCATCTACAATCACCAAGCAATACTTTCTTCCCCCCAAGACTATCGAATGATGGAGGACCAAAGAAATCCATGTGGAGGAGCTCCAAGGGCCTCTTCGAGTAGATGATAGTCGTGGGACGGTGAGCCGTTTCATGAAGCTTTTCTTCGATACAAGCACTGCAAGCATGGTCTTTGGCAAAACTCACATTTATTAGTCCATGAATGTGATCCCCTTTGAGGAGACTTTGCAAAGATCTCATATTGACATGGGCTAGCCGGCGATGCCAAAGCCATCCCACATCAACTTTAGCCATTAGGCAAGTCGCGGTCTTAGTGGGTCGCTCCGAAAAGTTCACCACATAGAGACCGTTCTCGACATGCCCAACAAAGGCTACTTTAAGAGTCCTGCTCCACAAAAGGGCCATGGTAGCAAGATCAAAGAATGTTGCAAAGCCCATGAGTGCAAGTTGGTGAATGGAAAGTAAATTGTATGCAAGGGACTCAACAAGCATGACCTTCTCAATAGATAAATCTTGAGAGATGACCACCTTGCCAAGCCCCAATACCTTAGATGTTGAAGTATCACCAAATCGGACACTAGTGGGCATAGATGGAATAGGTCGTACTTCCACCACCAAGTCCTTGTGCCCAGTCATATGATTTGTTGCTCCACTATCAAGCAACCATGACACCCCACCGAAAGCAAACTCCTACAAGAAATCAATGCTTGGTTTTAGGTACCCATATTTGAATGGGTCCTTTGAGGTTAGCAACAAGGGTCTTAGGAACCCAAATAGACCATTCAATGTACTCATAAGAAGAACCAACAAATTTGGCATAAACATTCCCATCACTAGCATGACATAAAATATATTAGGGGTTAAAGTCGCCGGCTTTGTTGGGAATAGAGGTCTTGCCCTTCTTGGCATTACCACCCACTTACTTATCCTTCTTCTTCTCATGAGCACCCTCCCCTGCCTTGACAAAGGCATCCTTGAGCGGGAGAGGTTGCTTGGTCTTGTTCTTCTTCTTATTCTTTGACTTGGGCATAAACCCAATCCCTTCCTTAGCCGCAACTTCCTTTTGATTGCTCAAAAGGTCATTGAGGTTCTTCTCACCTTGTATGCAAGTTACAAGGCCTTTCTCAAGTTGCTCTTTCAACTTAGCATTCTCCTCCACAAGATGCACATGCTCACAACAAGGGTTAGTGGCATTTGCATTATCAATTAAAATGAAAGGAGGACAAGTCGCTATCTCCTTGGTTAGCTTCACTTGGAGTTGATCATGAGACTCCTTGAGGGAAGTGTGAGCACCCTTCAAGACCTTGTGAGCCTTGTCGAGTATGTCAAACTCCTCTTTGAGTCTATCATGGCCAATCCCAAGAGCAACTTCCTCAGATTTAAGCACACGAGTAAGAACATTAGCATGATTAAGATCTTTTTTTAATTTAGCAAGATCAACGTTGTGTGACTCCTCAAGAGCCAAACGAAGTTCTCGCTCTTCCTCAAGAGCAATGGAAAGATCCGCAATCTCATCAACATAATCACGGCTATGCCCCTCCAACTTGGAGATCGTATCCTCATGAGACTCAATGATATCATTGGCCCCATCAAGTTGTTCCAATAGAGCAACAAAGTGCTTCTTGGTCTCACCCTTGAGCTTACTCAAGAACTTGTCAAACTCATTCTCATCAACTTTCACCACCTCACTATTATCTACACAATCCAACAAAGGAGTAGTAGTGATGGTGGTTTTGATGTTGGGGGTTACCTTGTTAATACCTTTGGCCATGAGGCACTTGGCAATGAGGTTCTCATTGGGGGCGCCGAAGAGAGAAACCTTGGTAGGGGAAGAGGTGGCAATGGCCACGGTTTCCGTTGCCATTCCTTCACCACTTGTATCTTCATCATCATCATCGGAGATGCACTCTTCATGAGCCACTAAGCCCTTTTGAGGTATCTTCTTGATCAAGTTGGTATTGTTGGGGAAGGACTTGGCTTTGTCTTTGCGAATGAGCTTGCCTCCATTGTCCTCCCTCTTCTCATAAGGGCAATCCACCACAAAGTGACTCACATTGCCGCAATTGTAGCATGTCCTCACTCGTTGCTTGCTCTTTGGCCACTTGAGTTGTTCTTGGAGAAGTTGGGCCTTGAGTTTCTCTTGTTGCCCCAAAATTGCCTTGAAGCAAGAGCCATGTGCTCGTGGTAAGCAAATACAGTGTCTTTGGGGAAACTCTCTTCTTCTTCCTCCTCTTCTTCTTTCGGAATGGCCTTGGCCTTCAAGGCAAGGTTGGGAGAGGCTTTCTTTGAGTGGACACGTGCGAGCTAGAGCACTGTCGGCGGTCTTGTTCATGATGTTCATGGCAATAAACTCATCCAACACTTCACTTGAAGACAAGTTGTGGAAGTCCGACCTTTGACGAATCACGGAGGACATAGCTTTGTTGAATGGCATGATGGCCTTGAGAAACTTGCGCTTGATCCAATTGTCATCCGTATCCTTGCTCCCATGATCTTCAAGAGCAACCACAAGAGTTGTCAATCTCCGGTAGAGATCACGAGGATCCTCATCTTCATTCATCACAAATTCATCAGCCTCATCAAGAACCATCTCAAAGTTGGACCATTGAATGCTTGATCTCCCCTTGTACAAATATATGATATGTTCCCAACAATCATTTGCACGGGAGAAAGGACGCAAGTGAGATACATCTTTGGGAGGCACCGCGGATTGAAGGATGAACGACGCGGAGTGATTGTATTGATTGTCCGCTTCTTCTCTTCGAGTGAGATTGTTTGGATCATGTGGGTAGAAACTTTGCTCGATGATTCTCCATAGGTTGGTTGAGTTGTGATTCAAATGAGACTTGATACGAAAAAACCCAATTAGCAAAATCACCCTTTACAAGCTTAGGAGGAGGACCAAGGTTGTTAATATGCGGTGTAGGAACTGGTCCTCCATAGACCGGGGGAGGGGGAACCGAGGCAAAGGTTCCCGTCCCATTCTTGTTTGGAGGGGAGGAGGTTTGAGTACCTTTAGCCGCTTCCCTGCTGAAATTGACCTCCGACTCCGATGTGGTGGGGTTAACCACAAGCAACGGGTTGGGAGTAGTTTTCAACCCCTCAAGTAATTCTTTAATCATGGACTTGACCTCAGCAGTCATAGATGTCTTAAGTGAAGCCATAGATTCATTTAAATCATCTCGGGTGATCGAGTTCAACTCCACGACCTCGTGAACTTCTTCACCATTACCACCGTCGTCAACCATACTCTTCGGGTGGTGAAACCCTTAATAAAGAGGCGAGGCTCTGAGACCAATTGAAAGGATCGATATGGTTGACTAGAGGGGGGTGAATAGGCAACTACCAATTTTTAGCTTTTCTTAACAAATTTGGATTAGCAACAAATAGGTTGTCTAGATATGCAACTAGGTGAACAAGCTATATGATGCTAGCAACAACAATAACAATAGCAAGGAAGATACATAACACAAGTAAAGCTTGCACAAAATAAAGGTAAGAGATAACCACAAGCGGGGCCAGTGGAGACGAGGATGTGTTACCGAAGCTCCTTCCCTTTGAGATGAAGTACGTCTCTGTTGGAGCGGTGTGGAGGCACAATGCTCCCCAAGAAGCCACTAGGGCCACCGTATTCTCCTCACGCCCTCACACAATGCGAGATGTCGTGATTCCACTAGTGGTGCCCTTGAAGGCGGCGACCGAACCTTTACAAAAAAGGTTGGGACAATCTCCACAACTTAATTGGAGGCTCCGAACACCACCACGAAGCTTCACCACAATGGAATGTGGCTCCGAGGTGACCTCAATCGTCTAGGGTGCTCAAACACCCAAGAGTAACAAGATCCGCAAGGGATTAGTGGGGGGGGATCTAAGTTCTCTTGGTGGAAGTGTAGATTGGGGCCTGCTCAACCAATCCCTAGAAAATCAACAAGTTTGATTGGCTAGGGAGAGAGATCGGGCGAAAATGAGCTTTGGAGCAACAATGGAGTTTGGGGAGGAAGAGGTAAGTCTTCTTGAGGAAGAAGACCCCCTTTTTATAGCGGGGAACAAATCCAACCGTTATGCAGCCCTCAGCCCGCACATAAGCGGTACTACCGCTCGGGGAGCAGTACTACCGCTCGGGGAGCAGTACTACCGCTCGGGGAGCAGTGGAAAGAGAGTAAGTGCAATGACCCAAAAGGTCACAAGCCAGTAGTGCCGCCGGAGCGGTACTACTGCTCGCCCCAGCGGTACTACCGCTGGGGTTGTAGTACCACTGTACTATGGTGGCTGGGGTTGTGGTAGTACGGTAGCAGCGGTACTGCCGCCTAGAACGGACGGTACTACCGCTAAGAGCCGGTACTGCCGCTCCCTACTACCGCTGAGAAGAACAGAGGAGCGCTGAAGAGCAGAGCCGCGAGCGGTAGTGGCAGCGGAAGTAGGCGCGGTACTACCGCTCCTACTTCGGCTTGCTCTACTGGGTCAAAAGCGGTTCCACGGACGCGTGCCAGAGGGACTACTGCTGGACTACCGTGCAACCCGACACGAAGAATCGAGACTCAAGAAGATGGCGGTAGTACGCGTGGTACAACCGCTGACAGCAGCGGTACGCTGGCAGCTCTCCAACAGCCCTTCTACCAAACAGAGGGAAAACTCCATCGAAGCGAAAAGACAACAGGGGTGCAAAATAGAATGTGTACATGATGATTCCACCCAAACCTTTCCGAAGCAGACCTTCTCTTGATAGTACGGTTTTCCCTATACTCAAGTCCATCGAAAAAGAAACGTAGGAAATAAAAATTGTCTTCACTCTAAACTCTGAGGGGCTCGAATCGTCTTGTGCCATATGATCAAATATCTGAAATGCTCAATGCACACGATTAGTCCGCAAAAGCATTGTCGTCAATCACTAAAACCACTAAGGGAGAAATATGCGCTAACACCAGGTACTTCACGTCCCAGGAGGGTTGTACCAAGCAGAGGATATTTTGGGTGTAGTTTCAGGTGCCCAAACACCCTCCCCTCCTGAACAACCAGATGAAGCCGCTAATGGAGTTGCATCAGATGGCTGAGCCAAAAATGAAGGATCTCTACGTCAAGTTGTGGCCTTCGGAGTCGCTGTCGGTCAGCTACTTTGGCTTGGTGCAGAGGTTGTGCGACGCAATGCCCCGGATTGATGTCTAGAAGCGCTTCGTATGCATTGAAGGAGCTCGGATTGCCTTTGGCAAGACTATGGTACATTGGCCGAAGATCAAGCCGACCGAAATGGCGATCGGACACCCGCCTCCTGGGAAAGAGCATAGGCGCTGACACATCTCCATCGTATCTACTTTTCCTAACGCTTTTGCTCTTGTTTTGGACTCTAATTTGCATGATTTGAATGAAATTAACCCGGACTGACGCTGTTTTCAGCAGAACTACCATGGTGTTGTTTTTGTGCAGAAATAAAAGTTCTCGGAATCGGAGGAAACTTTTTGGAGAATTATTTTTGAATAAATAAAAAAATACTAGAACCAAGACCCACTAGAGGGGGTCCCAGCTGCCCACTAGGCACCAGGGCGCGCCACCCCCTCTAGCGTGTCCTGGTGGGTAGTGGGGCCCACGATGCTCCGCTGACCCTAATTCCGACGCTATAAAATCCTATTTTTCCAAAAAAAATAGGAGATGAAGTTTCATCGCGTTTTACGATACGGAGCCGCTGCCACCTCCTGTTCTTCATCGGGAGGCCAGATCTGGAGCCCGTTCGGGGCTCCGGAGAGGGGGGTCTTCGGTTTTCGTCATCATCAACCATCCTCCATCACCAATTTCATGATGCTCACCGCCGGGAGTGAGTAATTCCTTTGTAGAATTGCTGGTCGGTGAGGAGTTGGATGAGATTCATCATGTAATCGAGTTAGTTTTGTTAGTGCTTGATCCCTAGTATCCACTATATTCTGACATTGATGTTGATATGACTTTGCTATGCTTAATGCTTGTCACTAGGGGCCGAGTGCCATGATTTCAGATTTGAACCGTTTATGTTTTCACCATTATATTTATGTTCTAGATCCGGTCTTGCAAGTTATATGCACCTGCTACGTGTTATGATCCACATACCCCAAGGTGACAATAATTGGGATTCTTTTCGGTGATTTCCGTAGTTTGAGGAGTTCATGTATTCACTATGTGTTAATGCTTTGTTCTGGTTCTCTATTAAAATGAGGCCTTAATATCCCTTAGTTTCCTTATGGACCCCGCTACCACGGGAGGGTAGGACAAAAGATGTCATGCAAGTTCTTTTCCATAAGCACGTATGACTATTTACGGAATAAATGCCTACATTATATTTATGAACTGGAGCTAGTTCTGTGTCACCCTAGGTTATGACTGTTATATGATGAATGTTATCCAACGAAATCACCGATCCAATGCCTACGAGATTTTCACATATTGTTCTTGCTAAGTTACTACTATTGCTGCTACTACTATTGCTTTCACTATCTAACTATCATATTACTACGCTACTGATCACTTTGCTGCAGATATTTAATCTCTAGGTGTGGTTGAATTGACAACTCAACTGCTAATACTTACAAATATTCTTTGGCTCCCCTTGTGTCGAATCTATAAATTTGGGTTGAATACTCTACCCTCGAAAACTGTTGCGATCCCCTATACTTGTGGGTTATCAAGACCTTTTTGTGGCGCCGTTGCCGGGGAGCATAGCTATATTTGTTGAGTCACTTGGAATTTATATCTATTTATCACTATGAAGAATCTGAAAGATACAAGAACCAAGATCGTTCCCTCTAAGACGAGGGGAGGTAAGGAATTGCCATCTAGCTCTGCACTTGATTCACGTTCTGTTTTGAGTAAGCTTGCGACACCACAACCTGCTATTAATTCTGATATGTCGCAAGTAATAGATGATGCTACTTCCATTATGAATGATGCTAGTACCTTGCTTGATAAGAACGTGCCACTAGGTGAATTTCTTGATGAGCAAATTGCTAGAGCTAAAGAGAATGAAATTGCTGAAACTGATGAAATTATTGAAACTGATGAAGTCTTTGAAACTGAAAATTATGAAACACCTATTAGACATAGCTCTCCTAGATATGAATTGCCTAAGATTCCTGAGGGTTATGTTATGGATGAAGAGGTTGCTAGGGATTTTCTTGCTTGTAAGGATAGAGATAATCTTAAGAAATTGTTATGCAAGTTGAAAGAAAAATCTTTGAATGCTAGAATGAAATGTGATCCTAAGTTTGCTACTTCACTTATCTTTGTTACCGATAAGTATTATGAATTCTCTGTCGACCCAAAGTTGATTACTTTGGTTGAATCTGATCCTTTCCATGGCTATAAACTGAAACTGTTGTGGCACATCTTACTAAGTTAAATGATATAACCACCCTATTTGCTCATGATGAGAAAATTCGCTACTACTATATTCTCAAGTTATTTCCGTTCTCATTAAAGGGTGATGCTAAGATATGGTACAATACTCTTGCTCCTGGTTGTGTGTGTAGTCCCCAGGATATGATTTATTACTTCTCTGAAAAATATCTTCCTGCTCATAAGAAACAAGCTGCCTTACAGGAAATATTTAACTTTGTGCATATTGAAGAAGAGAGTCTCCCACAAGCTTGGGGGAGGCTTCTCCAATTACTTAATGCTTTGCCTGATTATCCTCTCAAGAAAAATGAAATACTTGATATCTTCTAAAATGGACTAACCGATGCTTCTAGGGACTTCCTAGATAGTTGTGTTGGTTGTGTTTTCAGGGAACCAACTGTGGAAAAAGCTGAGGAGCTATTGAATAATATATTGAAGAACTATGATGATTGGACACTTCCTGAACCACCGCCGAAACCCACTCTGAAGAAGAGGGGTATTTTATTTCTCAGTCCTGAAGATATGCAAGAGGCAAAGAAATGTATGAAGGAAAAAGGTATTAAAGCTAAAGATGTTAAGAATTTACCACCTATTGAAGAAATACATGGTCTTGACATACCACCACAGGTGTTGGAGGTAAATTCTCTCTTGAAATTTGATGAAGGTGATATCCCGCATAATAAACCTCCTAGACAATGCTTATATGAATTTGATAACTACATCATGAAACAAGATCACTTCAATGCCTATGTTATGAAACAACTAAAACAAAATTCTGATATGATTGCTCGCTTGAGTGACTTGTTATTTAGAATCACTAATGATGTTAGAGGTGTAGGAAAACATGTGATGTCTGCTACGCAACTTTATTCTTGTAGAGTCGTGTTGGGCCTCCAAGCGCAGAGTTTTGTAGGACAGTAGCAATTTTCCTGCAAGTGGATGGCCTAAGGTTTATCAATCTGTGGGAGGCGTAGGATGAAGATGGTATCTCTCAAACAACCCTGTAACCAAATAATAAAAAGTCTCTTGTGTCCCCAACACACCAAATACAATGGAAATTTGTATAGGTGCACTACTTCGGCACAGAGATGGTGATACAAGCGTAGTAATGATAGTAGATATTGATTTTTGTAATAGGAACAATAAGAAACAGCAAGGTAGCAATTGATAAAACGGAGCACAAACGGTATTGCAATGCTTGAAAATGAGGCCTAGGGTCCGTACTTTCGCTAGTGCAATCACTCAACAATGCTAATCTAATTGGATCATATAACCATCCCTCAACGTGCGATAAAGAATCACTCCAAAGTTCTTATCTAGCGGAGAACATAAGAAGAAATTGTTTGTAGGGTACGAAACCACCTCAAAGCTATTCTTTCCGATCGATCTATCCAAGAGTTCGTACTAAAATAACACCATATGATACACATCAACCAACTCTAATGTCACCTAGATACTCCAATGTCATCACGAGTATCCGTGAGTTGATTATACGATATGCATCAAACAATTTCAGATTCATAATACTCAATCCAACACAAAGAACCTCAAAGAGTGCCCCAAGATTTCTACCGGAGAAACAAAGACAAGAACGTGTGTAACACCCCCAGTGGTTAGCCACAGTAATCCCATTTTGATTATGCCATGTCATCGTGTTTAACAGTGCATGATCATCATTAGCATTATATTGCATTTCAACTCCTAAGTCAAAATCCAAATTTAAATGAAAGTGGAAAATAAAAGTTGTCCAGCATAAAAACTAAAATGTTCAATAAATAGCAAATATTCCAGAGACTATTCTAAAATTTTAACCAATAATTAATAAATTAATTAAGAGACTCTAACAGTAGCAAAACAGCACTGTGTAATACCTTTTTAATTAAATAAAATCCCAAATGAAACCTTTGTGCTCAAAACCATTTTATTGCAGTGGCATATAATGCACCATGTTTGTTTGGGCCAGTCTCATATTTTACAAAAGTCCAGAAGTAGCCTAGACATTTTTGCAAAACAGAAAAGAGATGAATAAAGGAAAAGAGAAAGCAGAAAAGCTAAAAAGAACAAACCCCCCCGGGCCTCGGCCCAGCAGGCCTTCCAGGCCGCCAGGCCGGCCCACCCTGCTCTCCCATACCCCCCACCCCCCCCCCGAAAACCTAAACCGCTACCCCCACTCCCCTCGATTCCCCACTCTCCCTACCCCTCCCCTGTTCCTCCCGACCGGGATCGAGGAGATCGGCCCGACCCCGCTGACGAACGGCGCCCCACCCTTGGCGTGCCGCCATCTCGCCCCGTTGCCCACCTCACCAGCGCTCGCCTCTTCGTCCTGTCCCGCACGGCGCTCGACCCCCCCTCAACCCGAACTGGATCGAGGCTCAGCCCCGACGCCCGCCGTCGCCAACCGCGTCGACGCCGCCTCACCGCAGGACTGCCCTGCCCCCGACTCCCCTTCGCCGGACTCCCACACGCCTCGCCGACCCCGATCCCCTACAAACGAGGGTGAGTTGCACGCCCCCTGTCCTCTCCTCTCTCCCCGACGCCGCGCCAAAGAAAGTGTAGAAAGTAGAGAGAGGGGAGTGAAGAAGAGAACGACAGAACGCACATGACCGCAAGACAATCACGATGCTCCGCTGAGCAGTCGCTGGAGAAGCTGGCCACTTCTGTTTTTTTTCTGACTGGCTGACCTCCCTCGCTGCCTCCGAGGCGCCGTGCTGGCCGCCAGGCCACACCCAACCAAGCTGTGATGATGGTACAGAAGCGTCTGGCGGACGCCGGCGCCGGGCCACGGCCTCGCCCCGCATCTGCGCAGGCTGCAGCCTCCGCCAGCGCCCGTGCGCTCACGGGGCTCCGCCCGCTGCCCGCTCGCCCGTCGCCCGTCGCCCGCTAGCCCCTATGGGCCACTGACGGATGGGCCCCGCCCCATTGTGTCTATGACACAGGGGCCCCACTGCCCAGAACAGTTTAAAAAAAGAGAAAATTTAAAAAAGAAAATAAAAACAAAATTAATAAAATTATTAATTAATTAGTGAATTAATTAGTTTAATTAATCCTCTTTAAGTTAATCTAAATTAATTAGTTAGTTCAATTAAACTGTAATTAGGTTAATTAACCGTAATTAACCTAAACAGAGAATGACAGGTGGGACCCACGTGTCAGATTGGCTGCTGACGTCAGCATGATGTCATGCTGATGTCATCAACTACTGTTTCGGATAATGTTAATTTAAATAATTAATTAAATTCCAGAAATTGTTTTAAACTTTAAAAATTAATATAAAATAATCTGTAACTCCAATGGAAAAACTTTGTACATGAAAGTTGCTCAGAACGACGAGACGAATTCGGATACGCGGTCCGTTCGTCCGTCACGCGTCCCTAACTATCCGAACATGGAACCGTCCCCCTCCGGATCGTCTATCCGATTATTCCAAAGACCCAGGAAATATCGTCAGATATTCTCCCGCTCCGTCTGATACGTGTAGTACTGCGTTAGACTACCCCTAGCACCGTGTATCGTATTTGTCATGCTCATGTTTGCTGTGTATTTATACTGTTTCCTCCCCCTCTTCTCTCTCGTTAGACCCCGACACCGACATCGTCCCCGAGGTCGACGCAGCTCCGGAGACCGGAGACACCATTGACGACCTTGCCCTTGCCACCGAGCAACCAGGCAAGCCCCCCCTTTGATCATCCCGATATCGCCCATTCTATTTTCTCATGCTTGCATTAGAATTGCTGCTGCTACTGCTTTACCTATTCTGATGCATAGCCTGTTTACTGTAACCTGCTGTTGATAATTACCTGCATATCCTAAACTGCTTAGTTTAGGCTGGGTAGAGACCTATCAGTGACCCCACTTATCCCGACTGCCCCACTGGATTATCTGAAGACCCGATCAACGGGATTGAAGACCAGGCCCCGACACCGCACATCTCCCCCCTTAATTGTAACGACACCGCATCGTTAATATCGAGTGCCGAGGGTGATACCTCGTGTAGCACTTCTGATGTTAACTCTGTAGAGTAGCTATTCGGTCGTGGTCATCGAGGGTGATTCCTCCTTCACCACTTCCGGTAACGACGCTGTCGTGCAACACATCAAGTGTGAACCCATCGAGGGTGATTCCTCCGAGTTCACCTTGACGGATACATCGAGTGGAAATTCAATGAGGGTGATACCTCGGATTCCCCTGATGTTATAGACACACGGATACTTGGACTTTACACTGTTACTTGGATAGGCGGTTCGACCCTGAGGGGTACCCGCGTGCGCCTGAGAGGCGAGTGTTGTGAAGACGGGTTGCCTGTACGGTGCCCGAGTGATGAATATGAGGCGCGGCCGGGCATTCTTAACCCTTGCAGCAAGTCCTCGAGACGGGGCGACGGGGTCACATCTTTCGTGAGTCTCTGCTCGTTACCGCAAGCCCAAGGTACTAGCGATTTGGATATTTGATCCGAGCAGGCCTCTGGTCTGATAGCACTAACCATCACGTGGGCATAGTATGGGCGTTCTGCATCGTAGCATCAGCCGACAGTTTTGTCAGACGTCCAGTTCAGCATTGTGGCACGGTCGGATCGTACCGACCCTTCGAGGCGGTGCTGGTATCCACCCTGCACACAACGACCCGGAGTGCACAGGGTGATGGCCCAAGACCCCTGAGTGCTTAGGATGTAGACCGGCGGGGACCTCTCTGCTGAACTTTAGGTAGGGCTGCGGTGTATCGTTTGGCCGAGGCCGGGCATGACCCAGGAAAGTGTGTCCGGCTGGAGTTAATCGAGCGTGTTGGGTAAGTTGGTGCACCCCTGCAGGGAAGAAAACTTCTATCGATAGCATGTCCTACGGTAACGGACACTCGGGGTTGTATCCTGATTGATACAATTTAGAACTGGATACTTGGATACTATGGCTCTAGGATTGCTTCTCGCAGGGAGTTGAGAAGGGATCTCAGGACGAGGTTGATGACTGTATGGCTCTGGGATTGCTTTCTCGCAGGGAGTCGAGAAAGGATCTCTGGGTGAGGTTGAGACTAAATGATACTGCTACCTTATATGGTACTGTCTACACTCTTCTAATGCTGCAAGACCTCTGAAGATGCTAGTCTTCGATAAGACTAGGCCTCCTCTCTATTCTGGCATTTCTGCAGCCTAGTCCACATATACAGCCTCCCTTTGAAAATGTTGCATATGTAGTGTAGATCCTTGCTTGCTGAGTACTTCAGAGTACTCACGGTTGCTTTGTTTTCCTTTTCTCCCCATATCAGTTTGACGTGACCAAGATGACGGAGCCCCTGAGATAGATGCCCCGTCGATCGACTACTACTACTACCTAGAGGATGGATACTACTACGAGTTGACTGACGACCAGGAGTAGGATCGGAGGGTCCCAGGCAGGAGGCCTACGCCTTTCAATCTTAGTGTTTTATTTTTGCCCCGCCTTTCTAAAGGTCTTAATGTTTCTGTTTCATATCTGTACTCAGATATCTGATGCTTCCGCTGACGCTTGTACGCAAGCTTATGTATTCGAGCCCTCGAGGCCCCTGGCTTGTAATATAAAGCTTGTATGACTTTATTTATGTTTTAGAGTTGTGTTGTGATATCTTCCCGTGAGTCCTTAGGCTTGATCGTGTGCATTTGCATGTATGATTAGTGCACGATTGAGCTGGGGCGTCACAAGTTGGTATCAGAGCCGACTGCCTGTAGGAATACCCCTTTCCAACTCCTTGGCCGAAGGTGAGTCTAGTGGTCTAAAAACTGTTTTACTAACTTGGCTGTGTGGCTTACGGGCCCACGTCGCCAATTGGGTGGTATTAGGATCTTTTATTCCTCGTCTATACTCTGGGACTCTGACCTCTCTTCTATTTGGGTTAAAATTTTACTAACTCCAACATCAGGTTCTCGTGATCACATCCACCCGGTGTTCTGAAAATTTCCCCCCTTCCTTCAAGATTGTGGGCCAGGTTCTGCTTGCAGGATCCTCTTATCGAGGGCACCCTGTGTTTCACTTGCAGATTCCTCGCCCCAATAGTTTTCTCCGATGTTGATGTAGCCTTTGCTATGTCTCGTTGTGTACTTCCTTGCCGCGTGCCTGCGCGCCGCCTAGTTGTCTAGCCTTCCCCTTTTCAGCTGTCGTATTGCCGGATTGTAATCGAGGCTAAGTGTGGATTCGAATGTCTGGTGCGAATATGATGAAGTATCTATTGCACTTCCTTCTGTTGTGCGTGTTACTTCATGAATCATTCCATACACCTGCAGTTCTTCTTGCTAAACTGCCCCTGTTGATTTGGCAGGATGGCTGATGATCCTCCACCTCCACCCTATATTGCCGCAATGATGCAGCAGTTTGAACTCAACCGTCAGCAGTTTGAGCTCAACCGTCAGTTTATGACCGGAGTATTGGCTCAATTCCCTACTTAGAATGCTCAACAGCAGAATGCTCCAATAACTCTGCCAGAATTTGTGCGCCTCAACCCGTCCGTTTTCCGCAACTCCACCAATCCTATGGATGCTGATGATTGGCTTCGTGACATCCTGTTTGAAATGGAGTCAGCTAATGTTGCCCCTGACAGTCACCTCACCTTTGCAACATTCCACCTAAAGGGCCCAGCTGCTCAACGGTGGGAAAGCCACAAGGCTATGTTGCCTGCAGAGACTGTAACCACTTGGCAGGAATTTCAGTCAGCTTTTCATGCACGTTACATTCCTCAAGGTCTGATGGACCAGAAGAAGCAGGAGTTCCGTAAACTCTCTCAGGGTAAAATGACTGTGGATGAATATCAGAGGAAATTCCTTGAATTATCTCGTTATGCTGCGGATGACGTCGACACCGACACTCGCAAGCAGGAGAAATTCCGTGGAGGTCTACGTACTGATATAAAACTTGCACTTGCTGTCCATGATTGCATAGAATTCGCAACGCTTGTCGGCAAATCTTTCCAAGTTGAAACAGCTCTGATTGAGTACCAGGAGTCGCTCAAGCGCACTCATGAAGCTGACTCGTCCTCGGGTCAGCCTGTTCAGAAATGTCAAGTCTGGATTCCCCATAATGTTTACCATCGGCCTGCTCAAACACCAAGGCCGTCTTATGTTGCACCTCGCCTGCCTCCACCGCCAAGACAACTTACGGTTCATGATGGACCGCCTAATGCTATGGCTTCTCATCAAGTTGCGCCACGTCCTCCTAATGGTCGTAAGAAGGGTTGTCGAAACCGCCGATTCAGAAACCGTAATACCATACCGTCTGCTGTTGTACTTGGCTATGCCAATCACGTCAATGCTGAAAAGGCTCAGAAGGAACCGACTATCGTGCTGGGAACACTCTCTGTGAATTCAGTACCAGACTCTGTTCTCTTCGATTCAGGAGCATCGCATGCTTTTGTGTCCCAACAATTTGCTCAACCACATGAGTTATACTTGGAAGAATTACCCACTCCTCTAATGGTTCAGTCCCCGAGATCCAAGTGGCAAACCACAATGCTAAGCCCTCACAACCACATCGAGATTGGAGGTCTATTTTTTCCGGTTTCTCTCATTGTACTTGGACCTTCCGACATAGATATTATTCTTGGTATGGACCGGTTGACAGCCCATAATGCTTTGATTGACTGTGCTACTAAGACAGTCCAACTCACACACCCTTCTGGTCAGGTGATCAATTACTCAGCCCGAATAGCTCAGGATGCTGAAAGCCAGATATATGTTCTGAATGCATTGAACGCTTCACCTCTTGAAGGCATCGAGAACGTTCCAGTTGTTCGTGATTTTCAAGATGTCTTTCCAGAAGAACTTCCAGGAATACCCCTGCTAGAGCTGTCGAGTTTGTCATCGACTTGAAGCCTGGCACTACCCCTATTGCGAAGCGTCCTTATAAAATGCCTCCGCACCACCTTCTTGAACTTAAGGAGGAAATTGACACGTCACTTAAGAAGGGCTTCATCCGCCCCAGTTCCTCCGCTTGGGGAGCACCTTCACTCTTTGTTAAGAAGAAGGATGGAACTAACCGATTGGTTCAGGATTACCGGCCCATTAACCAAGCTACAATCCAGAATAAATATCCGCTTCCTCGGATCAATGATTTGTATGATCAACTTGCCAGTTCCTCAGTATTCTCTAAGCTTGATTTGAGATTGGGATACCATCAGATCCGTGTTCGTGAAGAGGATATTCCGAAGACTGCATTTGTTACTCGTTATGGCTCCTACGAGTACACTGTCATGTCATTTGGCCTAACAAATGCTCCAGCCACATTCCCCCGTCTGATGAATTATATCTTCATGGATTACCTCGACAAATTTGTCGTGGTATATCTAGATGATATTCTGGTATATTCGAAGAATAAGGAAGAACATGCCGAACACCTCCGTCTTGTACTGGAAAGGCTCCGAGGACACCAGTTGTATGCCAAGTATTCCAAATGTGAATTCTGGCTTTCTGAAGTAACGTATCTTGGTCATGTGATTTCCAAGGATGGAATTGCTGTTAACCCAGAACGAGTTCAGGCTATTCTGGACTGGACTCCTCCAAAGAACGTCAAGCAAGTCAGAAGTTTTCTTGGCCTTGCAAGCTATTGCCGTCGATTTGTCGAGAACTTTTCTAAGATTGCTAAGCCTTTGACTGATCTGCTTCACAAGGGTGTTAAGTTTGAATGGACAGACAAATGTCAGGAAAGTTTCCAGACACTCAAAGACAAGCTGACATCTGCCCCAGTACTATCTCCTCCGGATACCCGTAAAGACTTTGTGATTTATTGTGATGCATCCCATGAAGGATTAGGCTGTGTCCTAATGCAAGAGCGTAAAGTGATTGCTTATGGCTCTCGTCAGTTGCGCCCACATGAAGAGAATTATCCGGTACATGATCTAGAACTAGCTGCTGTGATCTATGCATTGGAGTTGTGGCGACATTACCTTCTCGGTAATCGTTGCGAGATATACACGGATCATAAAAGTCTGAAGTACTTGTTTACTCAACCATCTCTAAACCTTCGTCAGCAAAGATGGATGGAGGCCATTGCGGACTATGATTTGGGTATATCCTACACCCCTGGCAAGGCTAACGTGATGGCTGATGCCTTAAGCCGCAAGTCCTATTGCGACAACCTCATGGTTAGGCGAGCTTAGCCTCGTCTTTTTGAAGAACTGCGCAAGCTAAATCTGCGTATTGTTCCACAGGGTTCTCTTAATAACCTTGTGATACAACCAGATCTTGAGAAAGTTGTTAAGGATCCGCAAGCTAAAGATGCTGAAATTGATCTGATGAAGAAAGACCTTCACCTTGTAAAGTACAGGGATTTCTCGCTGTCTGAAGATGGAACCTTGTATTTCAGAAACCGCATTGTCGTACCTCGCTTCGAACTCATGACTGACAAAGTCATGAAAGAGGCACATGATACACCGCTGTCTATTCATCCGGGTAGCACCAAGATGTATCGTGATCTCCGTCAAAGGTACTGGTGGTCTAAAATGAAGCAAGACATTGCTCGTTATGTTGCTGAATGTGATGTTTGTCGTCGCGTTAAAGCAAAACATCAGAAGCCTGCTGGAATTCTGCAACCACTTCCTATTCCTCTATGGAAATGGGATAAGGTTCAGATGGATTTCGTTACAGGACTTCCTAGGTCACAGAAGGGTCACGATGCTATTCTTGTCGTCGTCGACCAACTCTCTAAAGTTGCACACTTTCTGCTTGTCAAAGAGACTATCACTGCTAGTCAGTTAGCATAGTTGTATATCTCCAGGATTGTTTCACTCCACGGTATTCCGAAGGAGATTAGTTCGGACCGTGGTGGCCTTTTCACTTCCAAATTCTAGGAAAGTTTCCAAACAGCTATGGGAACTCATATTACCTGGAGTTCAGCTTATCACCCCCAATCCCAAGGCCAAGTTGACCGAGTCAATCAGGTTCTTGAAGACATGCTTCAGGCTTGTGTTATTTCTTTCGGTAAGAAGTGGGAAGAATCTCTTCCATATGCCGAATTCTCTTACAACAACAGCTATCAAGCCAGCTTGAAAATGGCTCCCTTCGAAGTACTCTATGGACGTAAGTGTCGAACCCCTCTGAATTGGTCAGAAACTAGGGAACGACCACTCATGGGTCCGGATATTATCCAACACGCCGAAGAACAAGTTCATATTGTTCGGGAAAATCTCAAGGCGGCTCAGGACCGCCAGAAGAGCAACTATGATCGCAAACGATGGGGTTTGACTTATCAACCTGGTGATCAAGCTTATCTTCGTGTCACTCCTATGAAGGGCACTCACCGTTTTGGAATCAAGGGCAAGTTAGCTCCCTGCTACATTGGTCCTTTCCGCATTGTTGCTAGACGTGGTCAGCTGGCATATAAATTGGAGTTGCCGCCGCAATTCTCTCATATCCACGACGTCTTCCATGTGTCGCAACTTCGTAAATGCTTCAAAGAATCTCCACACCGAGCAGTGGATCACGAGATGCTTGAATTGCAAGATGACCTATCTTATAAGGAGCATCCGATCCGCATTCTCGAGGAAGCTGAACGTCGGACCCGTCAGAAGGTTACCAAGTTCCTCAAAGTGCAGTGGTCAAATCATACTGAAGGAGAAGCCACTTGGGAACGCGAGGATAATCTTCATGCGGAATACCCCGAACTTTTTCCTTCTACTTCTTAATTCTCGGGACAAGAATTCTTATTAGTGGAGGAGATTTGTAACACCCCCAGTGGTTAGCCACAGTAATCCCATTTTGATTATGCCATGTCATCGTGTTTAACAGTGCATGATCATCATTAGCATTATATTGCATTTCAACTCCTAAGTCAAAATCCAAATTTAAATGAAAGTGGAAAATAAAAGTTGTCCAGCATAAAAACTAAAATTTCAATAAATAGCAAATATTCCAGAGACTATTCTAAAATTTTAACCAATAATTAATAAATTAATTAAGAGACTCTAACAGTAGCAAAACAACACTGTGTAATACCTTTTTAATTAAATAAAATCCCAAATGAAACCTTTGTGCTCAAAACCATTTTATTGTAGTGGCATATAATGCACCATGTTTGTTTGGGCCAGTCTCATATTTTACAAAAGTCCAGAAGTAGCCTAGACATTTTTGCAAAACAGAAAAGAGATGAATAAAGGAAAAGAGAAAGCAGAAAAGCTAAAACAAAAAAAAACAAACCCCCCCGGGCCTCGGCCCAGCAGGCCGTCCAGGCCGCCAGGCCGGCCCACCCTGCTCTCCCATATCCCCCCCTGAAACCCTAAACCGCTACCCCCACTCCCCTCGATTCCCCACTCTCCCCACCCCTCCCCTGTTCCTCCCGACCGGGATCGAGGAGATCGGCCCGACCCCGCCGACGAACGCCGCCCCACCCTTGGCAAGCCGCCACCTCGCCCCGCTGCCCACCTCGCCGGCGCTCGCCTCTTCGTCCTGTCCCGCACGGCGCTCGACCCCCCCTCGACCCGAACTGGATCAAGGCTCAGCCCCGACGCCCGCCGTCGCCAACCGTGCCGACGCCGCCTCACCGCAGGACTGCCCCGCCCCGACTCCCCTTCGCCGGACTCCCACACGCCTCGCCGACCCCGATCCCCTACAAACGGGGGTGAGCTGCGCGCCCCCTCTCCTCTCCTCTCTCCCCGACGCCGCGCCCGCACGTCGCCGCCAGTCGCGCTCGCCTGGGGCCGTGCCCGCACGCGCACGATCGCACCTGCCCGCGCCCTCCGTCCTGCTCCGCCGCGCCGTCGCTGCGCGCCGCCTGGTCCCGCTGCTGCCGCTGACCTCCCTCGCTCGCCTTCGCGCGCCGTGCTGGCTCGCCGTGCCCCCCCCCCCGTGCTGCTGCTGCTCCAGCAGCGGCCACGGCCGCCGGCGCCGGGCCACGGCCTCGCCCCCATCTGCGCGGGATGCAGCCTCTGCCAGCGCCCGCGCGCTCACGGGGCTCCGCTCGCTGCCCGCTCGCGCGTCGCCCTTCGCCCGCTAGCCCCTATGGGCCACTGACGGATGGGCCCCGCCCCATTGTGTCTATGACACAGGGGCCCCACTGCCTAGAACAGTTTAAAAAAAAAGAGAAAATTTAAAAAAGAAAATAAAAACGAAATTAATAAAATTATTAATTAATTAATTAATTAATTAGTTTAATTAATCCTGTTTAAGTTAATCTAAATTAATTAGTTAGTTCAATTAAACTGTAATTAGGTTAATTAACCCTAATTAACCTAAACAGAGAATGACAGGTGGGACCCACGTGTCAGATTGGCTGCTGATGTCAGCATGATGTCATGCTGACGTCATCAACTACTGTTTCGGATAATGTTAATTTTAATAATTAATTAAATTCCAGAAATTGTTTTAAACTTTAAAAATTAATATAAAATAATCCGTAACTCCGATGGAAAAACTTTGTACATGAAAGTTGCTCAGAACGACGAGACGAATTCGGAAGCGCGATCCGTTCGTCCGTCACGCGTCCCTATCTATCCGAACATGGAACCGTCCCCCTCTGGATCGTCTATTCGATAATTCCAAAGACCCGGGAAATATCGTCAGATATTCTCCCGCTCCGTCTGATACGTGTAGTACTGCGTTAGACTACCCCTAGCACCGTGTATCGTATTTGTCATGCTCATGTTTGCTGTGTATTTATACTGTTTCCTCCCCCTCTTCTCTCTCGTTAGACCCCGACACCGACGTCGTCCCCGAGGTCGACGCAGCTCCGGAGACCGGAGACACCATTGACGACCTTGCCCTTGCCGCCGAGCAACCAGGCAAGCCCCCCCTTTGATCATCCCGATATCGCCCATTCTATTTTCTCATGCTTGCGTTAGAATTGCTGCTGCTACTGCTTTACCTATTCTGATGCATAGCCTGTTTACTGTAACCTGCTGTTGATAATTACCTGCATATCCTAAACTGCTTAGTTTAGGCTGGGTAGAGACCTATCAATGACCCCACTTATCCCGACTGCCCCGCTGGATTATCTGAAGACCCGATCAACGGGATTGAAGACCAGGCCCCGACACCGCACATCTCCCCCCTTAGTTGTAACGACACCGCAGCGTTAATATCGAGTGCCGAGGGTGATACCTCGTGTAGCACTTCTGATGTTAACTCTGAAGAGTAGCTATTCAGTCATGGTCATCGAGGGTGATTCCTCCTTCACCACTTCCGGTAACGACGCTGTCGTGCAACACATCAAGTGTGAACCCATCGAGGGTGATTCCTCCGAGTTCACCTTGACGGATACATCGAGTGGAAATTCAATGAGGGTGATACCTCGGATTCCCCTGATGTTATAGACACACGGATACTTGGACTTTACACTGTTACTTGGATAGGCGGGTCGACCCTGAGGGGTACCCGCGTGCGCCTGAGAGGCGAGTGTTGTGAAGATGGGTTGCCTGTACGGTGCCCGAGTGATGAATACGAGGCGCGGCCGGGCATTCTTAACCCTTGTAGCAAGTCCTCGAGACGGGGCGACGGGGTCACATCTTTCGTGAGTCTCTGCTCGTTACCGCAAGCCCAAGGTACTAGCGATTTGGATATTTGATCCGAGCAGGCCTCTGGTCTGATAGCACTAACCATCACGTGGGCATAGTATGGGCGTTCTGCATCATAGCATCAGCCGACAGTTCTGTCAGACGTCCAGTTCAGCATTGTGGCACGGTCGGATCATACCGACCCTCCGAGGCGGTGCTGGTATCCACCCTGCACACAACGACCCGGAGTGCACAGGGCGATGGCCCAAGACCCCTGAGTGCTTATGATGTAGACCGGCGGGGACCTCTCTGCTGAACTTTAGGTAGGGCTGCGGTGTATCGTTTGGCCGAGGCCGGGCATGACCCAGGAAAGTGTGTCCGGCCGGAGTTAATCGAGCGTGTTGGGTAAGTTGGTGCACCCCTGCAGGGAAGAAAACTTCTATCGATAGCCTGTCCTACGGTAACGGACACTCGGGGTTGTATCCTGATTGATACAATTTAGAACTGGATACTTGGATACTATGGCTCTGGGATTGCTTCTCGCAGGGAGTCGAGAAGGGATCTCAGGACGAGGTTGATGACTGTATGGCTCTGGGATTGCTTTCTCGCAGGGAGTCGAGAAAGGATCTCTGGGTGAGGTTGAGACTTAATGATACTGCTACCTTATATGGTACTGTCTACACTCTTCTAATGCTGCAAGACCTCTGAAGATGCTAGTCTTCGATAGGACTAGGCCTCCTCTCTATTCTGGCATTTCTGCAGCCCAGTCCACATATACAACCTCCCTTTGAAAATATTGCATATGTAGTGTAGATCCTTGCTTGCTGAGTACTTATGAGTACTCACGGTTGCTTTGTTTTCCTTTTCTCCCCATATCAGTTTGACGTGACCAAGATGACGGAGCCCCTGAGACAGATGCCCCGTCGATCGACTACTACTACTACCCAGAGGATGGATACTACTACGAGTTGACTGACAACCAGGAGTAGGATCGGAGGGTCCCAGGCAGGAGGCCTACGCCTTTCGATCGTAGTGTTTTATTTTTGCCCCGCCTTTCTAAAGGCCTTTCTGTTTCTGTTTCATATCTGTACTCAGATATCTGATGCTTCCGCTGACGCTTGTACGCAAGCTTATGTATTCGAGCCCTCGAGGCCCCTGGCTTGTAATATAAAGCTTGTATGACTTTATTTATGTTTTAGAGTTGTGTTGTGATATCTTCCCGTGAGTCCTTAGGCTTAATCGTGTGCATTTGCGTGTATGATTAGTGCACGATTGAGCTGGGGCGTCACAACGTGCATCAACCCCTATTCATAGATTACCCCAATGTCACCTCGGGAATCCGCGAGTTGAGTGCCAAAACATATATCAAGTGAATCAATATGATACCCCATTGTCACCACGGGTATTCATAGCAAGATATACATAAAGTGTTCTCAAATCCATAAAAGTATTCAATCCGATAAGAACGAAATCTCAAAGGGAATACTCAATTCACACCAAGATAGAGAGGGGAAAACATCATATGATCCGACTAAATTAACAAAGCCCGCGATACATCAAGATCGTGACATCTCAAGAACACGAGAGAGAGAGAAATTAAACACATAGCTACTGGTACAAACCCTTAGCCCCGAGGGTGTACTACTCCCTCCTCATCATGGTGGCCACCGGGATGATGAAGATGGCCACCGGTGATGATTTCCCCCTCCGGCAGGGTGCCGGAACGGTGTCTAGATTGGTTTTTCGTGGCTACAGAGGCTTGCGGCTGCGGAACTTCTGATCTAGGGTTATTTCTGATGGTTTCTCTATTTATAGGATTTTTTGGCGTCGGTTTCACGCGAAGATGGGCCTCGAAGTGAGCACAACCCACCGGGGCAAGCCAGGCCCCTCTGGCATGCCGTGGTGGGTTGTGCCCTCCTCGTGGCTCTTCTGGCCCTCCCACGAAGCTTCGGGGGTCTCTTTTTTTCCAAAAAAAATCATCAAAAAGTTTCAACTCATTTGGAGAACTTTCATTTCTGCACAAAAAACAACACCGCGGTAGTTCTGCTGAAAACAATGTCAGTCCGGGTTAGTTCCATGCAAATCATACCAAAACCATATAAAATTGTTGTAAACATGGCGTGAATACTTCATAAATTATAGATACGTTGGAGACGTATCAAGATCCCCAAGCTTAATTCCTACTCGTCCTCGAGTAGGTAAATGATAAAAGAAATAATTTATGAAGTGTGAATGCTAGCAAAGTGCATAAGTTTGATCAATGATAATTTCAATCACTTTTCCTAGCATCATAATAGCAACTCTTTCTCATAAAACTTATGATGGTAAAGTAGCAATTGAAAACAGAATTTTTGTTGTGGAAAGCTACCTATCATATTCATCATATACTCTTTCTTTTGTAGCATGGACATTTGGACTTGAATGATTCAAAGCAATAGTATATAATTTGACATGAAGACATCAGATATTTGTAGAGGTGCCAGAGCTCAAAGCTTAAATTGAGAGATAAAATATTTTGAGAGGCATACTTTGCCCGTCAACGAAAACGACCGAGAATTCCCAACACTTTTCATGCTAGATACATCATAGGCGGTTCCCAAACAAAAAATAAAGTTTATTCCTTTTTCCACCATTTTTTCACAATCCATGGCTAGCCGTATCCACGGGTGCCTTCCATACCAACACTTTCCAAGGAATTTATTATTGAACAACATAAATAAATTTTTTTTTGCATTTTGGGACTGGGCATCCCTATTACCCTTGCCACATTCTCGTGCAATCACAAGTGAATAAACACTCATCTTGAGAATAACGCATCTAGCATGGAAAATATTGGCCACCCCCTACCGCTTCATGAGCGATACGGGCACACAAAAAGGAAATTCATTTTGAAAATTAGAGTTGGCACATACAAATTTACTTAGAACGGCACGGAAATACCGCATATAGGTAGGTATGGTGGACTCATATGGCAAAACTTGGTTTAAGGATTTTGGATGCACAAGTAGTATTTCTATTTAGTACAAGTGGAGGCTAGCAAAAAGATTGAGAAGCAACCAACCAAGAAACAAAAATTCACATAAACGAGCATTAAGCATAACTAACACCGAATAATGCACCACAAGTAGGATGTAACTTCATTGCATAACTATTGTCCTTCATGCTGGCATAGGGAATCACAAACGTTAACACCAATATTCTTACTAAAGCATAATTACTCACCAACATGACTCACATATTATTATCTCCATATCGCAAAACTATTGCAAGGAATCAAATTTATCATATCCAATGATCTACATGAGAGTTTTTATTATATCCTTCTTGAACATCCATCACTTTGGTACCAATTTCATAGCTTGTGCAAATTTTCATCACTATTATCAACTCTCAAAATAATATAAGTGAAGCATGAGAGTGTTCGACAAACTACTCCAACAAGATATAAGTGAAGATCAAATGAGTACTTAAGTAAATAGGTAGCTATGTGAGGACTCTCTCTCTCATTTAAAAACTTTCAGATCTAAGTATTTTATTAAAACAGCAAGCAAAACAAAATAAAATGGCATTCTAAAATAGCACACATCATGTGAAGAAGCAAAAACTTAGGCTCAACCGAGGCTAACTGATAATTGTTGATGAAGAAAGGTGGGATGCCTACCGGGGCATCCCCAAGCTTAGATGCTTGAGACTTCTTGAAATATTATCTTGGGATGCCTTGGGCATCCCCAATATTGGGCTTTTGTGTCTCCTTGATTCCTTTTATATCACGGTTTTCCTAAATCTTAAAAACTTCATCCATACAAAACTCAACAAGAACTCGTGAGATAAGTTAGTATAAATCAATGCAAAAACCTTATCATTCTATACTGTAGCAAATCACTAGAATTATTATTTAACATTGCATACTAAATGCCTCTGCATATTTAATACTCCTATCCTCAAATAGAATCATTAAACAAGCAAACATATGCAAACAATGCAAATATAATAGCAATCTGTCTAAACAGGACAGTCTGTAAAGAGTGCAATTTTATTCATACTTCCCTAACTCCAAAAATTCTTAAAAATTACCTCACTGGTGAAAATTTATGATATCTATTTTTTCAGAAACATTCAACATTTTATCACATTCTAACTTTTCTCAATAATTCACGCACTAGCATGCAACTTTCTGTTTTCAAACAGCAACATATAGACTTGCAAAATATGGATGGCAAAGGCTATACTTGACATTTTTATTGAAATAAAAGATGCAAAACATTATTATAAATAACAGCAAGCAAATCCTAACAAAATAAAATGATGCTCTAAGCAAAACACATATCATGTGATGAATGAAAATGTAGCTCCAAGTGAGGTTATCGATAATGTTGAAGACGAAAGAGGGGATGCCTTCCGGGGCATCCCCAAGCTTAGTTGCTTGGATATTCGTTGAATATTACCTTGGGGGTGCCTTGGGCATCCCCAATCTTAGGGTCTTGTCACTCCTTATTCTCCTCATATCGAGATCTCACCCAAAACTTGAAAACTTCAATCACACAAACTTAACGGAACTTCGTGAGATGGGTTAGTATGATAAAGACAAATCATTCACTTTGGTACTATAAAGATAAGGTTCATAATTGTTTCCAATTAATTCCTACTGTAATCTATAATTTCCACAATTTATATTAAGCAATATAAGCCATAGAAACCATAAAACAAGCAAACTATGCATTGAAAATAGAATCTGACAAAAACAGAACAGTACGTAAAGATCTGAATTTAGTTCATACTTCTATAACTCCAAAATTCTGAAAAAATAGGAAAGCGTAGAAAATTTGTATACCCAACAAATGTAAAAAATTCAGAGTTTTTCAACGCTCCAGTGAATTTAAACAATTCTGTTACTGGGCGAAAAAGTTTCTGTTTTTGCACAGAATCAAGTCAACTATCATCCACACTATACCAAAGGCTTTACTTGGCACTTTATTGAAACAAAAGCTATAGAACATGATTACTACAGTATCTTAATCATGTGAACACACAAAAACAGTAGGGGTAAGTGTTGGGTTGTCTCCCAACAAGCACTTTTCTTTAAAATGCCTTTTTAGCTAGGCATGATGATTTCAATGATGCTCACATAGAAGATAAGAATTGAAACACAAAGAGAGCATCATGAAGCATATGACTAGCACATTCAAGTCTAACCCACTTCCTATGCATAGGGATTTTGTGAGCAAATAATTTATGAGAACGAGAATCAACTAGCATAGGAAAGCAAAGCAAGTGCAACTTCAAATTTTTCAACACATAGAGAGGAAACTTGATATTATTGAGACATGTAAAAGCATATGTTCCCCTCTCATAATAATTTTCAGTAGAATCATGAATGAATTCAACAATATAACTATCACATAAATCATTCTTTTCATGATCCACAAGCATAGAAATTTTATTACTCTCCACATAAGCAGATTTATTCTCATCAATAGTAGTGGGAGCAAATTCAACAAAATAACTATCATGAGATACTTGATTGGGAAAATTGAAATCATGATGAGAAGTTTCATGGTTATCATTATTATTTATAGCATACATGTCATCACCATAATCATTATAGATAGGAACTTTCTTTTCATAATCAATTGAAACCTTCTCCAAAATAGTGGATTCATCATTAAATAAAGTCATGAACTCTCCAAATCCACTTTCATCAATGTAATAAGATTCAACACCCTCCAAAATAGTGGGATCATTATTACCTAGAGTTGACACTCTTACAAACCCACATTCATCAATATAATCATCATAAATAGGAGGCATGCAGTCATGATAATAAATATTCTCATCAAAACTTGGGGGACTAAAAATATCATCTTCATCAAACATAGCATCCCCAAGCTTATGGCTCTGCATATCGTTAGCATCATGGATATTCAAAGAGTTCATACCAACAACATTGCAATCATGCTCATCATTCAAAGATTTTTTGTCAATTTTTTTATAGAATTCTTCTTCTATCAATTGAGCACAATTTTCCTTACCATCATTTTCACGGAAGACATTATAAAGATGAATAATATGATGCAACCTCAATTCCATTTTTTGTAGTTTTATTTTTATAAACCAAACTAGTGATAAAACAAGAAGCTAAAAGATTCAATTGCAAGATCTAAAGATATACCTTCAAGCACTCACCTCCCCGGCAACGGTGCCAGAAAAGAGCTTGATGTCTACTACACAACTTTATTCTTGTAGACTCGTGTTGGGCCTCCAAGCGCAGAGTTTTGTAGGACAGTAGCAATTTTCCGTAAGTGGATGACCTAAGGTTTATCAATCTGTGGGAGGCGTAGGATGAAGATGGTATCTCTCAAACAACCCTGCAACCAAATAATAAAAAGTCTCTTGTGTCCCCAACACACCAAATACAATGGAAATTTGTATAGGTGCACTAGTTCGGCGAAGAGATGGTGATACAAGCGTAGTAATGATAGTAGATATTGATTTTTGTAATAGGAACAATAAAAAACAGCAAGGTAGAAATTGATAAAATGGAGCACAAACGGTATTGCAATGCTTGAAAATGAGGCCTAGGGTTCGTACTTTCGCTAGTGCAATCTCTCAACAACGCTAATCCAATTGGATCATATAACCATCCCTCAACGTGTGATGAAGAATCACTCCAAAGTTCTTATCTAGCGGAGAACATAAGAAGAAATTGTTTGTAGGGTACGAAACCACCTCAAAGCTATTCTTTCCGATCAATCTATCCAAGAGTTCGTACTAAAATAACACCATATGATACACATCAACCAACTCTAATGTCACTTAGATACTCCAATGTCACCGCGAGTATCCGTAACTTAATTATACGATATGCATTAAACAATTTCAGATTCATAATAGTCAATCCAACACAAAGAACCTCAAAGAGTGCCCCAAGATTTCTACCGGAGAAACAAATACAAGATCGTGCATCAACCCCTATGCATAGATTACCCCAATGTCACCTCGGGAATCCGCGAGTTGAGTGCCAAAACATATATCAAGTGAATCAATATGATACCCCATTGCCACCACGGGTATTCATAGCAAGACATACATAAAGTGTTCTCAAATCCATAAAAGTATTCAATCCGATAAGAACGAAATCTCAAAGGGAAAACTCAATTCACAACAAGATAGAGAGGGGAAAACATCATATGATCCGACTATATTAACAAAGCCCACGATACATCAAGATCATGACATCTCAAGAACACGAGAGAGAGAGATTAAACACATAGCTACTGGCACAAACCCTCAGCCCCGAGGGTGGACTAGTCCCTCCTCATCATGGTGGCCGCCGGGATGATGAAGATGGCCACCGGTGATGATTTACCCCTCCGGCAGGGTGCCGGAACGGGGTCTAGATGGTTTTTCATGGCTACAAAGGCTTGCGGCGGCGGAACTTCTGATCTAGGGTTATTTCTGATGGTTTCTCTATTTATAGGATTTTTTGGCGTCGGTTTCACGCGAAGATGGGCCTCGAGGTGAGCACAACCCACCGGGGCAAGCCAGGCCCCTCTGGCGCGCCGTGGTGGGTTGTGCCCTCCTCGTGGCTCTTCTGGCCCTCCCACGAAGCTTCGGGGGTCTCTTTTGTTCCAAAAAAATCGTCAAAAAGTTTCAGCTCATTTAGAGAACTTTCATTTCTGCACAAAAAACAACACCACGGTAGTTTTGTTGAAAACAACGTCAGTCCGGGTTAGTTCCATGCAAATCATACCAAAACCATATAAAATTGTTGTAAACATGGCATGAATACTTCATAAATTATAGATACGTTGAAGACGTATCAACATGCTTCTATGGTTCAAACCCAGTTAGAACAGGTTGCTAAATCTCGAAGAGAATTGCTTAGTGAAATGAACAATAATATGAATGATTATGCTGTTAGAGTAGCAACTAGAGGAGGAAAAATGACTCAGGAGCCACTTTATCCTAAAGGTCACCCTAAAATAATTGAACAAGACTCTCAAATAATTAATACTGATGCACCTATTCCTTCTAAAAAGAAAAAGAAAAATGACAGGACTTTGCATACCTCGAGTGAACCTGAAGTCGAAAAACCTCCTAATGACGTCTCTATCTCAGATGCTGAACCTCAATCTGGTAATGAACATTCACCTAGTGATAATGAAAATGATAACGATGATGTTCATGTAGATGCTCAACCAGACAATGATAAGGAACCTGATAATGATGTTGAAATAGAACCTATTGTTGAACTTGATAACCCACAACCTAAAAATAAACGCTTTGATAAAAGAGGCTTTGTTGCTAGAAAACATGGTAAAAAAAGAGAACCATGGGTTCAGAAAGCCATGCCCTTTCCACCTAAACCATCTAATAAAAAGGATGATGAAGAATTTGAACGCTTTGCTGAAATGCTTAGGCTAGTCTTTTTGCGTACTCGTTTGACTGATATTTTAAAGATGGCCCCTTATGCTAAATATATGAAAGACATTGTCACTAATAAAAGAAAAATACCTGAAACTAAAATCTCCACCAGGCTTGCTAATTATTCTTTTAAGGATGGAGTACCTAAAAAGCTAGGAGATCCTGGAATACCAACTATACCATGCTCCATTAAAAGAAATTATGTCAAAACTGCTTTATGTGACTTAGGAGCCGGTGTTACTGTTATGCCTTTTATCTTTATACAAAAGACTTGATTTGAATAAACTCACACCTACTAAAATATCATTGCAAATGGCTGACAAATCAACGGCCATACCTATCGGTATTTGTGAGGATGTGCCCGTTGTAGTTGCAAATGTTACTATCTTGACAGACTTTGTTATACTTGAGATGCCCGAGGATGACAACATGTCGATTATGCTTGGTAGACCCTTTCTGAATACTGCAGGGGCTGTTATTGATTGCAATAAAAGCAAAGTCACTTTTCATATCAATGGTAATGAGCATACGATGCACTTTCTAAAGAAACAATTTCAAGTGAATGGTATTAATGTTATTGAAAAATCTCCAACAATTACTATTGGAAATTTTCAACTCCCTCTTCCTACTTCCAAAAAGAAATATGAAATACTTATTGTTGGGGATATGCATATTCCCGTCGAGATAACTTAGTGTTTTACGAAAATTCTTCGGGTTCATGCTAATCGAAAGTGGTTGTTAATAAGACTTGATCAATCTTATTAATGGATTATTTTTTAGAGGCATGTGGTCGATGAATTTAGTAAGCACAACTCTCTGTACCCACTTTTTGTTTTCTGTTACTTTTTAGTTAAATATAATAAAATGCCATGTTTTTCCTATTTTCTGAATTTTCCATGCAATAAAAAGTGCCCGAAAATAAAAGTGCTCAGAATGACCTAAAATTTTGACATGATTTTTTTCTGAATATTTAAGAATTTTTTATACAAAAAACATCACAGGGGGGCGCCCCTGGTGGCCACTAGGCACCAGGACGCGCCAGCTACCCCAAGCGCGCCCCATGTGGCCCCCCTCACTTATCCCTTTAGCCCATGTCATCACCTACCTCCAGAAAAAAATCACTCGAGCTCTCTCTCTCTCTCTCTCTCTCGTGTTCTTGCTCTCAAACCCGCGGATTTCGATCTCTTTGCTCAAAGCTCCATTTCCGAAACTGTTTTGGGGGATTGCTACTTGGTATGTGACTCCCCCATTGCTCCAATTTATTTTTGTTCTAGTGGTTTATATTTTGAGTAATTAGCTACTCTTGGTGCTGCTGTAAATGAGTTTGCATGTTGAATTCTTTGAGTTCCAAGTTGTTTGAATGCTTGATATAGCCTCTAGACATCCATATGAGTAGTTGCTATCAATCTTGCGAGGTTTTGTTGACAAAATTTTGTGGCCCAATTTTTTTTAGAAATTTGTTCATAGGAAAATGGACTTCTTTCGAAGAAGTTCATCTAAGAAGAATGCCAAAAAAAGTCACCGGTGAATCGTCATATGGTGACATCAACACTCCGCGATGGACGGGGTCCGGCCGTATGAGTGGCCGCACATTGCCTTCATGGACGAAGCCAGATTCCACCAAGGGTTCGCGCAATTCATTGCAAATGCTGGACTTACCAACTTCCTCGCAGATGAATGTAACTAACACCACATCCTTACAAATTCCTTTGTGCAAAATTTCCATTTCTTAAGTAGGAACGAGCCCCCTGAGGTGAGGTTTAATTTATACTCTGAAACTTGCCAAATACCGCCTACTGAATTTTGTGAGATATGTCTAATTCCCTCTGATGGGGAGTTAAGAACCTAGACCGGTGGAGTTTGAGGGTTTCCTCAGCACCCTAACTGTGGGTGAGGAAAGGGGCATGTCGAAAGCTACATCCACTAGTCTGCAGTTTCCTTCTGTGCATTACTTTGCTTTATTTATCACGAAGTGTATGACTGCTAGGGACAAGTGTAGTATACTTAGTGCCCTTGACCTTGCCATTTTACGCCGTGCACTTCACAATGATCACACCTTTAACCTAGGGGCTATTGTTGCACGTCATCTGCATCTTAACAGAACTAAGGGTAAAATCCATGGTGGTATTTATGCCACTCGCTTAGCGAGTCACTTTAATGTTCAGATACACCGGCAGGATTATTTGTTGCCTAGAGTTTATTTAGATCGCCAGTCGATGGCGGACCACCACTTCCTTGATAACACTAAACTACTAGAACCCCTTCGCTATAACTTGGTATTCAGTGTGGATACCCGTGATATTATTCCGTTGCATGCACCTGCTTTGTTTGATTCTCATGCCAGGAACGGATACACCGTCCTACCAGCGGACATTGTCGCTTACCGGAACGCTCAGGTAGCGGCAGAGGAGGAGCCCCAGGAGTGGGACGCTCAGGTGCCGCCGTCGCATCACTTTTACATGGGACCGGACGGCTACTATGGATGGTGATTACCAAGCTAGGCCAAAAGCCTAAGCTTGGGGGAGTATGTATTTCCACCGACATTACATTCATGTCGACACATTTCATTCCATTTGTCGGTGTACACACTTTTTCATTGTATTGTCCATGTTAGTTTTATTTTCTCGCTTTCTTCCTGTGTGTTTGAATTTTTTTGAGAAAATCCAAAAAATATTTCTCGCTTCTTTTCAGTTTTTTCTTTCTAGTTTAATTAGATGTAGTATTAAAAGAAAACCCAAAAAGATTTCTCACTTCTTCTTTTGCTTGTTGGGAGCTTTCCCGTCTAAATAGTTTTCTCGTTTTTGTTTTCCTTTCTTTAATTTGCTTCTTCCAAGAAAAACTAAAAACTCCAAAAATATTTCTGTGTGTTTCCCTGAAATTCTTTTCTTTCGCTTTGTTGAGTCATACCAAGGAGAAGACCACGATGAAAATGTTGAGTGGCTTTCATATGCATTATTGCTGATCTAACAAAGAGCCCATATTATTTTGTCTTCTCCTTTGAATAAAATGTTGCAGATTCCAGCTTAGTCCACGACACTCTTGCACTATTATTATTTTCAGATTATTCGGTCGTGCAAGTGAAAGGCAATAATGACGATATATGATGAAGTGATTGTGGCAGGAAAAGCGGGTATGAACTCAACTTGTTTTTGTTTTTGTAAATATGTTTAACTCAGTATCCGATTCAGTATATTATGATTAAACATGCTTGCAATGACAATTAGAGATTATAGTTGCTCATGCCATGCTTAAGTAGCTAGGAGTGGATAATGATTTATCTTGAGTATCAACATGCATTAAAATGATTGTGATGTAGTATGATGATATGGTATCCTCATCTGAATGTTTCAAGTGGCTTGACTTGGCACATGTTCACGCATGTAGTTGAATCAAAACCAACATAGCCTCCATGATATTTATGTTCATGGTGTTTATATCCTACTCATGCTAGTACTCAATGTTGATTATTCATAATGCATGATCATGACCGTTTTCGCTCTCTAGTTGGTCGCTTCTCAACCTAATTGCTAGCCTTCGCCTGTACTAAGCGGGAATACTGCTTGTGCATCAAAACCCTTAAACCAAAGTTATTCCAGACAAGTCCACTATATCTACCTATATGTGGTATTACCCTGTCGTTCCAAGTAAATTTGCATGTGCCACCTCTAAAAATTCAAATGAACATCTGTTTTGTGTGCCCGGACCGTTCATGGAACGACAGGGGGTGGTCAGTATCTTCCATGCTAAGCAGGTTATTCTCATGATGAGTGTTTATTCACTCGTCCTTGCATGAGAGGGGCTGGTAATAGCGATGCCCAGTCCTGAAATCAAAAATTACAAATAATTAAACAAAACTCCCCCAGACTATTGTTGGTATGGAGGGCACCTGAGGATTCGGCTAGCCATGGCATGTGTTTGTTGGTGGAGGGGGAGTAAACTTTACTTTTATCACTTGGGAACCGGAACTGCCGCTAATGTGTTTAGCATGGAAGATATTGAAAACTCTTGGTCGTAACATTGACAGGAAGGGTATGCCTCCCAAAATTATATTTATCTCTGATTTAAACTTCGAGCTCTGGCTCCTCTGCAAATTCCTGCTTCCCTCTGCAAAGGGACTATCAATTTACTTTTATGTTTTTTTTTACTTTTATGATTGAGTCATCACCTTCTCAAACAAGCGCCAGTCCTGAGAGCACTATTGTCATCCTCATGCATTGTGTATAGTTAATGTTTAATGCATCATGATTGGATCTCTTCTACCATGAATTACAATGTTTACTCGCTAGTTGAACTTTGGAGGTGTTCTGCATTTATGTTTGCGTTCTCAGAAAGGGCTAGCGAGATACCACTATTGTCACAATATATGTTGATTGTTTTAACAAAGTGTTGGTATTTGAGATATCTTATTATTGCTCGCTAGTTGATTATGCCACTAATACGAGTGAATGTAATTTCTAAGAGTTATCGTCTGCATGGTTAGTTATGATCTTTGCTAAAAACCTGGGTGCTATTTAAGCATATATATGGACACAAGAACAAAAGAGTTCATAAAAGTTTTTCTTTATCACTTTCAGTTTGTCAACTGAATTGCTTGAGGACAAGCAATGGGTTAAGCTTGGGGGAGTTGATATGTCTCCATCGTATCTACTTTTCCTAACGCTTTTGCTCTTGTTCTGGACTCTAATTTGCATGATTTGAATGAAACTAACCCGGACTGACGTTGTTTTCAGCAGAACTACCATGGTGTTGTTTTTGTGCAGAAATAAAAGTTCTCGGAATTGGACGAAACTTTTTGGAGAATTATTTTGGAATAAATAAAAAATACTGGAACAAAGACCCACTGGAGGGGGGCCCAGCTGCCCACTAGGCACTAGGGCGCGCCACCCCCTCTGTCGCGCCCTGGTGGGTAGTGGGGCCCACGAGGCTCCGCTGACCCTAATTCTGATGCTATAAAATCCTATTTTTCCATAAAAAAAATAGGAGAGCAAGTTTCATTGCGTTTTATGAAACAGAGCCGCCGCCACCTCCTGTTCTTCTTCGGGAGGCCAGATCTGGAGCCCGTTCGGGGCTCCGGAGAGGGGGATCTTCGGTTTTCGTCATCATCAACCATCCTCCATCACCAATTTCATGATACTCACCGCCGGGAGTGAGTAATTCCTTCGTAGGCTCGCTGGTCGGTGAGGAGTTGGATGAGATTCATCATGTAATCGAGTTAGTTTTGTTAGGGCTTGATCCCTAGTATCCACTATGTTATGAGATTGATATTGCTATGACTTTGATATGCTTAATGCTTGTCACTAGGGCCCGAGTGCCATGATTTCAGATCTGAACCATTTATGTTTTCACCATTATATTTATGTTCGTGATCCGATCTTGCAAGTTATATGCACCTGCTATGTGTTATGATCTGCATACCCCAAGGTGACAATAATTGGGATTGTTTCCAGTGATTACCGTAGTTTGAGGAGTTCATGTATTCACTATGTGTTAATGCTTTGTTCCGACTCTCTATTAAAGGGAGGCCTTAATATCCCTTAGTTTCCTTATGGACCCCGCTGCCACGGGAGGGTAGGACAAAAGAGGTCATGCAAGTTCTTTTCCATAAGCATGTATGACTATTTACGGAATACATGCCTACATCATATTTATGAACTGGAGCTAGTTCTGTGTCGCCCTAGGTTATGATTATTATATGATGAATATTATCCAACGAAATCACCGATCCAGTGCCTACGAGCTTTTCACATATTGTTCTTGCTAAGTTACTACTACTTCTGCTAATACTATTGCTATCACTATCAAACTATCATATTACTGTGCTACTGATCACTTTGCTGCAAATATTTAATCTCCAGGTGTGGTTGAATTGAAAACTCAACTTCTAATACTGAAATATTCTTTGGCTCCCCTTGTGTCAAATCTATAAATTTGGATTAAATACTCTACCCTCGAAAACTGTTGCGATCCCCTATACTTGTGGGTTATCAGGCGCCCTGAGTAGTATTTTCCCATTGTGATGGATGGTGCTCGGGTGATAGAGGCCCAGTGCTCGAAGGATATAATTTATGAGTGAATTTCTTTTCATTTATCAGAAGAAGTTTGAACTTTTGTGCTTTATAATGCAACTGATTGGCCTTGCATACATTGCCTTGTTTGTTTCTTTTGACTCCTGTGCGGCCATTTTAAACTAAAAGTTACCAGTCATCAGCTTCAACCCCCTTGCAGATACTGCAAAGGGTGTTTTCTCTTTAACACTTTAAACCTTAGCCGACATCTCGGTTCCCGGAAGCGGTAGTTTGTAAGGAAAACAAGGCAATCGAACTATGCGGTTTTAGTGCTTTCACTTAGCCATAGGAGCTTGACTACGGGAGCTAGTGACTAGCCCCCAGTGTTTGTGATATTCGGGTGTGCCGATGTTGATGCCATCATCACTTGGTTTCTGTGACACCAAACCCTTTCTTTGACACGGAATAACCTCCAGCGATTTTTAGTTTAACACTTGTCATTGGATCGCCGACCAATTCTTGCTTATTATGACAGTTAGTTTTTGGCTTTCTCCACTGAGGTACTTAACCAGGCGAGCTAGAAGTATAATCGCAGTGGTTCTCCCTTTACCCTCCTAGCCGAACAATGCGGAACATAAGAGGGCAAACATAGGAGCTGGGCAACCCAACTATTGACCAAAGACATAACTCGGAACTAATTCATATAATGCAATATCCAAGACGCTGAGCACATGAAATGAAAATAGTGCCGGAATGATGCTTGGGGCAAGATTTATAGTCGAGCCACCGGTCTATTAGCCGATCGCATCTAAAAAAGCAAATATCAAACTAGTTTATTTCGGCATAAAAAGCAGAAAGGAGTATGCAACACAAACGACTGCAGTATGACCGTAAAAATGGTCTTTATTTCCGCTGAATTCGTGACGTCCAACCATACAATCCAAACTGCCGAAGCAACTATTATAGATACTTTGAAAATAAACTTATCAAAGGAAAGGTTTACACCGGGCCTCCATGAGTGGTTTGACGTCCCTACTGCGCCCTGTTGCACGTCTGCGCCTTTGCTCTTTGTGAAGTTTCCATAGGCGGAGGTGATAGTGGTCAGCGGGCCCTTGAGAGAGGGTCTTGAGACGTCGCCGCAGGATATCAGCTTGACGTTGGTCAGGCCCTAGATGGTGCCTGTGGGTGATGTTTGATCCGAGGACATCTTTGGTCATGGCTTGGTCGAGCCGAGCACTTGACCCTTGTACCGCTTGTCCCCACATTTGCCCATGGAATTTTAAGTGCGAAATTGTGCACCCGAGGTACGTATTTCATGGTTGTGGAGGCCATGCTGTGGGGAGTGTATCCCTATTTAAGGTGAGCACGAGAAGACTCCGAAACCGGGGCTGTAGCTCAGTCTCGTTTGTGTACGTCTAGCATGTTGATGATAGACTGGGCTTTCGACGCCTCTTTGGTGGCCTGGACTTCAGCTGCCAGAGCTACTGTGTATTCCCTGATTCAGAGTGAGCGCTCAGTGTTGTCGTTCATGGTAATGACACCCTTAGGTCCAGGCATCTTAAGCTTCAGATATGCGTAGTGAGGGACGACGTTAAAGTGAGCGAACATTGTTCGGGCGAGGAGTGTGTGATAACTGCTGCGGAAAGGGACAATGTCGAAGATCAAATCTTCATTGCGGAAGTTGTCGGGCGAGCCGAAGACTACTTCCAAGGTGAACATTCTCGAGAAGCGTGCCTCGACGCCTGGGATTACCCCTTTGAAAGTTGTGTTGCTGGGTTTGATCCTTAACGATCGATTCCCATCTTCCTAACTATATCTGAGTAAATCAGATTGAGGTTGCTACCTCCGTCCATAAGGACTCTAGTGAGGTGGTATCCATCCACGATGGGGTCGAGCACCAGAGTCGCCGTTCCTCCATGATGGATACTGGTCGGATGGTCTCTCCGGTCGAAGGTGATCGGATAAGCCGACCATGGGTTGTATTTCGGGGCCACCGACTCTACAGCGTAGACATCCCGAAGTGCACACTTCCGCTCCTTCTTGGGTATATGCGTGACATAAATCATGTTCACAGTTTTTTACTCGGGAGGGAACTGCTTTTAGCCTCCATTCTTCGGCCCGCGAGGTTCATCGTCGTCCTTGCTTTGGGGACCCTTGCCCTGTTCCTCGGCTGTAAGCTTGCTGGCCTCTTTAATTACCCAACAGTTACGGTTGGTGTGGTTGGCGGGTTTGTCTGAGGTGCCATGGATCTGGCAGGGTCTATCCAGGATCTTGTCCAGCGCGGTGTGTCCATCCCGGTTCCCTTTAGAGGGCTTCTTCCGTGGTCCTGATTTTGAGTTGGTGAACCCGACATTTACTGTCGCATCATCGACTTCACTGTCGTTGTGCCGGCGCTTGTTATTCTTGTTGCGCCGGGGTTTCCCATTCCCGTCCCGGACCTCTGAGGTGTCGGGATCGTCCGGATGGTTGCTTATACAAGCTAACCAACTGTCTTTCCCGCACAAAAGCGGGTCATGAGAGAGGTGAGAGCCGACATTGTTCTCGGCTTGTCTTGGCCAAGCTGGCGAGCGAGCCATTCATCCCAAATGCTGTGCTTAAATGCGGCTATTGCCTCAGCATCCGGTCAATCGACGATTTGGTTCTTTTAGTCAAGAACCGCTTCCAAAATTGCCGGGCTGACTCCCCGGGCTGTTGAACAACGTGGCTCAAGTCATCGGCATCCGTCGGCCAAACATAGGTGCCTTGAAAGTTAGCTCGGAAGACGTCCTCGAGGTCTTCCCATCTCCCAATGTAGTTTTCGGGGAGCCTGTTCAACTAGTGCCTTGCCGGTCCTTTAAGTTTAGTGGAAGACATTTAATGGTGTGGAGGTCATCTCCTCGGGCCATATGAATGTGGAGAAGGAAATCTTCAAAACACACAGCTGGGTCGGTTGTCCCATCGTACTATTCAATGTTTACGGTTTTAAACCCCTCGGGGAACTCATGCTGCATCACCTCGTATGTAAAACACATTGGGTGTGCGGCGCCCCTTACCCGGGCCACATCGTGCCGGAGATCGGTTATCATCCGAGCACGAAGCTGCTCTCGGACTCTGTCGTTCCTGTCGCGCCAGGCTTGGTATCTGTCCCGTCCAGCGGGCGTGTGTCCTCTAGATCCGTAAATGGATCTTGTCTGTGCCGTTCTGGCAGTTAAGTTGTGCCGCAGGTCATATGGATCCGCTGACTGTACTGACTCCTTGCCCGGCCAGCGAGGCAGCATAGGTGGGTTTTCGGCTTCTCCAGCCGTCCTGTCCCGTCCTCGAGGGGAGCGGTCGGGCCAGATTGTCTGAGTGCGTCTGGGGGGTATGTGCTCAGGGGCATCATCGTCGAATTGCGGAAGCAAACACCACCGTGAGTAGCTTTTGTTTTGATCCTGCCATTGATTGTCAAAGCCCTCCTCGACTGCTAAGAACTTCGTCCACTGATGACCCACAAGTATAGGTGATCAATCGTAGTCCTTTCGAAAAGTAAGAGTGTCGAACCCAACGAGGAGCAGAAGGAAATGACAAGTGGTTTTCAGCAAGGTAATTTCTGCAAGCACTGAAATTGTCGGTAACAGGTAGTTTGATAGCAAGATAATTTGTAACAAGTAACAAGTAACAATAGTAACAATAAGTGCAGCAAGGTAGCCCAATCCTTTTTGTAGCAAAGGACAGGCCGGAACGGTCTCAGGTAATAAGTAAAACGTTGTCGAGGACACACGGGAATTTCATCTAGTCACTTTTGTAATGTTGCTTTGATTCGCGTTCGCTACTTTGATAATTTGATATGTGGGTGGACCGGTGCTTGGGTGCTATTCTTACTTGAACAAGCCTCCCACTTATGATTAACCCCCCTCACAAGCATCCGCAACTACGAAAGAAGTATTAAGATAAAATCTAACCATAGCATTAAACATATGGATCCAAATCAGCCTCTTACGGAATAGCGCATAAACTAGGGTTTAAGCTTCTGTCACTCTAGCAACCCATCATCTAATAACTACTCCACAATACATTCCCTTAGGCCCAAAGATGGTGAAGTGTCATGTAGTCGACGTTCACATAACACCACTAAGGGAATCACAACATACATATCATCAAAATATCGAACGAATATCAAATTCACATGATTACTTGCAACATGACTTCTCCCGTGGCTTCAAGAACAAAAGTAACTACTCACACAACATATTCATGCTCAAGATCATAGGAGTAATAATTATCATAATGGATCTGAACATATAATCTTCCACCAAATAAACCGGCTAGCATCAACTACAAGATGTAATCAACACTACTAGTCACCCACAGGTACCAATCTGAGGTTTTGATACAAAGATTGAACACAAGAGATGAACTAGGGTTTGAGATGAGATGGTGCTATTGAAGATGTTGATGAAGATTGGCCTCCCAAAGATGAGAGGGTTGTTGGTGATGACGATGGCTTCGATTTCCCCCTCCCGGAGGAAAGTTCCCCCGGCGGAATCGTTCCGCCGGAGGGCAAAAGTGCTCCTCCCAAGTTCCACCTCGAGACGGTGGCACTCCGTCCTGAAAGTCCTCTCCTTATTTTTTCTAGGTCAAAAGACCTTATGTACCAGAAGATGGGCACCAGAGGTGGGCCGAGGAGCCCACTACCCACCAGGGCACGCCTGGAGGGGGTGGCGCGCCCTGGTGCCAAGTGGGCACCTGGGTGGGCCCCTCCGGCAGTTCTTTTCTCCAGTATTTTTTATATATTCCAAAATAATTATCCGTAAAATTTCAGCTCATTTGGAGATGTGCAGAATAGGTATCTCTGACATAGCTTTTTCAGGTCCAGAATTCCAGCTGCCGGTATTCTCCCTCTTTGTGTAAACCTTGCCTATTATGAGAGAAAAGGTATTAGAATTACTCCACAAAGTATTATATTGCATAAAAACACTATAAATAACAGTAAGAAAACATGATGCAAAATGGACGTATCAACTCCCCCAAGCTTAGACCTCGCTTGTCCTCAAGCGAAAGCCGATATGGAAAATCATGTCCACATGTTTAGAGAGAGCGGTATCGATAAAAACAAAATACGGACATAGTAGCATCATGATTATTATTATATCAGCAATAAACTTTATCATAAAACTTCTCATGAGCAAGTAAGAATTCATCACAACATCGAAGTATGATGCATAAACTTTATTGAAAACCAACAAACTATGTTCTCAGTCAACTTTGCAATTACAATTCATGATATTTTCAGGAAGGGTCTCGTATCGGAGCCTTTTGGCAAGTCCACATACTCAACCATTATTTAATCTTCTATGATTGCTAAAACTCGCAACATATATATCAGCAAAAAGTTTCAACCAGACACATAGAAAGATAGGGGCTTATAGTTTCGCCTCCCAAATTATTCACCTCAAGGGTGATGTCAACAATAATAAATCATGGTCACTCATATCCAACTGGGTATATGTGCCTAGATCTTTCCCCACCACATGATGCTTGCAAGATAGAAAATAAAAAGGAATAGAGGACAACACTTTGACTCTTGCATAAAAAGTAAATACATAAAAGTAAAAGATAGGACCTTCGCAGAGGGAAGCAGAGGTTGTCATGCGCTTTTTGGTTTTGTATGCACAATCTCTTAAGGAAAAAGAACGTCACATTATATTGCCCCTTATGATAGCAACCTTTATTATGTAGTCTATCACTTTTATTACTTTGCCATCACAAGTTCGTACAACGCTTATTTTCCTTTACACTAAAAGATCAAACACGTTTAGAAGCAATTTTTATTGCCTTATGCACCGATGACAACTTAGTTGAAGGATCTTACTCAATCTATAGGTAGGTAAGGTGGACTCTCAAAACAAGAATTTGGGTTTAAGGGTTTTGGATGCACAAGTAGTATCTCTACTTAGTGCGGATTTTTGGCTAGCAAAGATATTGAGCAAGCATCACATGTTAGAGGATCTATGACAATATAACTTCTATGTGAATATGAACAAACATAAATCATTACGTTGTCTTCCTTGTCTAACGTCAACAATTTGGCATAAGATATTTAATGGGGGCTCACAATCATAAAAGATGTCTAAGATGGTATATTTGCATATGAATCTTCTCTTCCCTAATTAATTCTTTCATGAATTGCATCATTGACCAATGCTATGTTTGTCAACTTTCAATAAATTTTACCACTTATACTTTTCCTTATGTGATGTCATTACTTATCATAAGAATAGCATATGATCTTTTTCATTATTTCCTTTATTTTGATTTAAACATAAAAGTAAAGAAGCAAAAACTCAAACTAAACTTTATTATATAACTCTCACTCGATTACATAAATAGATAGATCACGAAACTAGCACTCAAAAATAGATCATACTAAAATTTTGTTCAACTAAATCATGAAATAATTAAGGATCGAACTAAGATAGGTAAAGGTAATAAAAGTGATGGTGATACAATACTGGGGCATCTCCCCCAAGCTTGGCACAAGCCAAGGGGAGTGCCCATACCCGTGTACTCAAGTCTCTTTCTTTGATGATGGTGGTGGTGTTGAGGAGGTAGGAGCATCACACTTCAGCCTCAGTAGGTACTCCAATCTATGATTGATGCTCCGGAGGGCGATGTTTTGCTATTCCAACAAAATAATTTCACGAGTGAGATATGTATTCTGAACACAAACCGTTTCGAAGGCCCTGAGGGCTTCGATTTCAGTGGGGGTGTGATAACCCACAAGTATAGGGGATCGCAACAGTTTTTGAGGGTAGAGTATTCAACCCCAATTTATTGATTCGACACAAGGGGAGCCAAAGAATATTCTCAAGTATTAGCAGCTGAGTTGTCAATTCAACCACACCTGAAAGACTAAATATCTGCAGCAAAGTGTTTAGTAGCAAAGTAATATGGAAGTAACGGTAACGGTGGCAAAAGTAACAGTAGCAGTTTTGTAGTGATTGTAACAACAGTAGCAACGAAAGTAACTTAGCAAAGATCAATATGTGAAAAGCTCGTAGGCAATGGATCGGCAATGATAATTGTGTCGGATGATATTCATCATGTAGCAGTTATAACCTAGGGTGACACAGAACTAGCTCCAATTCATCAATATAATGTAGGCATGTATTCCGTATATAGTCATACGTGCTTATGGAAAAGAACTTGCATGACATCTTTTGTCCTACCCTCCCGTGGTAGCGGGGTCCTAATGGAAACTAAGGGATTTTAAGGCCTCCTTTTAATAGAGAACCGGACCAAAGCATTAGCACTTAGTGAATACATGAACTCCTCAAACTACGGTAATCACCGGAAAGAATCCCAATTATTGTCACCTTGGGGTATGCGGATCATAATTCGTAATAGGTGTCTACAACTTGCAAGATAGGATCAATAACACAAATATATTCATGAAAACATAATAGGTTCAGATCTGAAATCATGGCACTCGGGCCCTAGTGACAAGCATTAAGCATAGCAAAGTCATAGCAACATCAATCACAGAACATAGTGGATACTAGGGATCAAACCCTAACAAAACTAACTCGATTACATGATAAATCTTATCCAACCCATCACCGTCCAGCAAGCCTACGATGGAATTACTCACGCACGGCGGTGAGCATCATGAAATTGGTGATGGAGGAAGGTTGGTGATGATGATGGTGACGAATCCCCCTCTCCGGAGCCCCGAACGGACTCCAGATCAGCCCTCCCGATGAAGAACAGGAGGCGGCGGCAGCTCCGTATTGTAAAAAGCGATGAATCCTTCTCTCTGATTTTTTCTCTTCGGATGTGAATATATAGAGTTGGAACTAGGGTCGGAGGAGGTCTAGGGGGCCCACAAGCCACCAGGGCGCGCCCCAGGGGGGCGCCCCCCAGGCTTGTGGCCAATGGGTGGACCCCCTCTGGTTGATTCTTTCGCCGATATTTTTTATATATTCCAGAAATATTCTCCGTAAATTTTCAGGTCAATCCGGGAACTTTTATTTTTGCACAAAAATAACACCATGGCAATTCTGATGAAAACAGCGTCAGTCCGGGTTAGTTCCATTCAAATCATGCAAATTAGAGTCAAAAACAAGGGCAAAAGAGTTTGGAAAAGTAGATACGATGGAGACGTATCAACTCCCCCAAGCTTAACCCATTGCTTGTCCTCAAGCAATTCAGTTGACAAACTGAAAGTGACAAAGAAAAACTTTTACAAACTCTGTTTGATCTTGTTGTTGCAAATATGTATAGCCAGCATTCAGGTTTTCAGCAAATATTATAGACTAACGATATTCACAATAACATTTAGGTCTCATATTTACTCATATCAATGGTATAATCAACTAGCAAGCAATAATAATAAATCTCGGATGACAACACTTTCTCAAAACAATCATGATATGATATAACAAAATGGTATCTCGCTAGCCCTTTTTGAGACCGCAAAACATAAATGCAGGGCACCCCTGAAGATCAAGAACTGACTAGACATTATAATTCATGGCAAAAGAGATCCAGTCACAGTCATACTCAATATCAATTAATAACAACGCATAAGAGGATGATGACTCAGCAATAAACGTAAATAGATAGGCCCTTCGCAGAGGGAAGCAGGGATTTGCAAAGGTGCCAGAGCTTGAGCTTTTGAAACAGAGATGAATATAATTTTGAGCGGTATGCTTTCATTGTCAACATAACAACCAAGAGATCTCACTATCTTCCATGATAGATACATTATAGGCGGTTCCCAAACAGAATGGTAAAGTTTTTACTCCCCCTCCACCAACAAGCACACTCCACGGCTGGTCCAAAACAACGGGTACCGTCCATACCAACAACAGTCCTAGGGGAGTTTTGTTTGAATTTATATTTTGATTTGATTTCGAGGATGGAACTGGGCATCCCGAATACCAGCCACTTTCTCGTGAATGACAAGTGAATAAACACTCATCGTGAGAATAACCCACCTAGCATGGAGGATATTGACAGCCCCCAGTCGCTATATGAGCAATTCGGGCATACAAAACAGATTATTATTTGAAGGTTTAGAGTTTGGCACGTGCAAATTTACTTGGAACGGTAGGTAAATACCGCATATAGGTAGGTATGGTGGACTCATATGGAACAACTTTGGGTTTTATGGAAGTGGATGCACAAGCAGTATTCCCGCTTAGTACAAGTGAAGGCTAGCAAAAGATTGACGAGCGACCAACTAGAGAGCGACAACAGTCATAAACATGCATTGAGATTGACCAACATTGAGTGCAAGCATGAGTAGGATATAAATCACCATGAACATAAATATCGTGGAGGCTATGTTGTTTTTGTTTCAACTACATGCGTGAACATGTGCCAAGTCAAGCCACTCGAATCATTCAAAGGAGGATACCATCCTATCATACTATATCACAACCATTTTAAAAACATGTTGGCACACAAGGTAAATCATTATCAACTCCTAGCTAATTAAGCATGGCATGAGTAACTATAATCTCTAATTGTCATTGCAAACATGTTTCATTCATAATGGGCTGAATCAAGAACGATGAACTAATCATATTTACAAAAACAAAATAAGTTGAGTTCATACCAGCTTTTCCTCGTCTCAATCATTTCATCATATATCGTCATTATTGCCTTTCACTTACATGACCGAACAGTATGAATAATAATAAGAGTGCACATGCATTGGACTAAGCTGGAATCTATAAACATTTATTCAAAGGAGAAGACAAGGTAATATGGGCTCTTTGTTAGATCAACAATAATGCATATGAGAGCCACTCAACATTTTCATCGTGGTCTTCTCCTCTCGACTCAAAGAAAAAGGAAAAGAATTTCAAAGAAACACCCTGAAATATTTTTGGAGTTTTTTGTTTTTTTGTTTTTCTGAAGGAAGTAAAACAAGAACGAGAAAAACTATTTACACGGGAAAGCTCCCAACAAGCAAAAGAAGAACGAGAAATCTTTTTGGGTTTTCTTTTAATTCTACTACTAAATTAAACTAGAAATAAAAACTAAAAAGAAGCGAGGACTAAATTATTTGGATTTTCTCAAAGTTTTTCAAACACACAAGAAGAAAGCGAGAAAAAGAAATAAACTAACATGGATAGTACAATGAAAAAGTATGAACACCGACAACTGAAATGAGTGTGTGAACATGAATATAATGTCGGTGAGAAATACGTACTCCCCCAAGCTTAGGCTTTAGGCCTAAGTTGGTCTATGACCATGGCTGGAAATAATCCTCTCCTCGATACTCCAGAGGGTCCTGGGGGTTCCACTGGTTGGCAAGCTCCTGCGGCTCCCACTGATAAACAGGCTCCAGGTACGGATCAGGTGATAGTGTTGGCTCAGGGACTAGTGATCGCGTCCGCTCCCAGTATGCATAAATGTCATCATGCATAATGTTGTACCTGCCTGAATGAATATCGAACAAAGAAGGTGCAGACAAAGTAATAATCTGATAGGTACCCTGACTGAACACTAAGTTATAGATGAGCCGCTTGTCGTCGTCTTTGGTAATGAAATCATGTGCTACCGTACTATCATAGTCTAAATACTTAGTGGGTAACAATATTTCTTCCTTTTCATCTAGCCTAATGGGTATCTCAAAATGTTTAGCAAGGCGGGAGGCATAGATACCTCCAAAGATGGGCCCCTTCGTACGGTTCGTGTTCAACCGTCGAGCAACAATGGCGCCCAAACTAAAAGTTCTGTCAGTATATAAAGCATGGCGCAAAATAGCAAGGTCCGGGGCACTAAGGCCTCCGCTCTCCCCACGACCGATCAAACATCTCCCAGAAAATAGTGAATAATAGCGTAAAACAGGAAAATGTAAACTAGCCACTCTCGCTTCTGACACCCTTCTCTCTTCCCCTACAGTAGTTTCAGCAATAACGTCCTCCATGTCTCTAGGACGTGGTTCATTGACGCTACCCTCATAAGGTAATTTGCAAACTTTGCAAAAATCATAAAGTGACATTCGCTTGGGCACATCGTACAAGTGAAATTCTACCATAGGAGGATCCTCTCTAGAATGAAAGTGAAAATTTTGCACGAAGGTATTAGTGAGTAGGAGGTATTGGTCACACTTATCGTGGAGGAAGTCGGTGATGCCTGCATTCTCCGCCAAATAATAGAAATCATCATAAATTCTGGCCGCCCTTAAGAATGCATCACTTGGCCATTCACACGGCCAAACCTCCGCGGTGCGAGGAAGGTTATACTTGGGCTTCTTCTTCTCCTCATTTTCATTTTCATTTGTATTACGGCTTGAAGAACCCCTTAACCATCTCTTCATTATTTCTTTCCTTTTCTCTGAAAATATTCTGAAATTTTTAGTGACTCAAAATAAAAGTGAACAAAACTCAATAAAATTGATAGCAACTACTCCCATAAGTGTCTAAAGGCTATATCATGCAATAAAACTACTTTGGACCATATAAATTTGACTTGCAAGCTCAAGAACAAGGTCACCACAGCAGCAAAAATTTGCAATATATAAAGCACTAGAACAAAAACTAATTGGACCATTGGAGGAGTCACATACCGATGAACAATCCCCCAAAACAGTTTTGCGAATGGAGCTTTGAGCTAGGAGATCGAAAATGGCAGCAAAATGAGCTAGAACACGGGTTTAAGCAATGGTGGGATTTTTTCTGGAGGAAGACGAAGTGGATGGGTGCTGGAATAAGTGAGGGGGACCCACATGGGACCCACAAGCCACCGGGCGCGCCCTGTGGGCTTGTGGCCCACTGGTGCTGCCCCCTGGTGTGTTCTCAGTGCTAGAAATTCTCAAATATTCTATAAAAAATCATACTAAATTTTCAGGGCATTTGGAGAACTTTTATTTTTGGGACATTTTTTTATTGCACGGATAATTCAGAAAATAGACAAATAGTAGTATTTTTGCTTTATTTATTCTAAATAATAGAAAGTAAAAAGTGGATATAGAAAGTTGTGTTTACTAAATTCATCCATCTCATGCCCATCAAAAGGAATCCATTAACAAGGTTGATCAAGTCTTATTAACAAACTTCTTCCGACTGACATGAAACCGGAGAATCTTTGTATAACACTAGGTTACCTCAACAGGGATATGCATGTCCCCAACAATAAGAATATCATATTTCTTTTTGACAGTAGGAATAGGGAATTCAAAACCTCCAATAGCAATAGTTGAAATTTTTCCAATAGAATTGATGCTATTAACTTGAGGTTGTTTCTTCGGAAAGTGTACCGTATGCTCATTACCATTAACATGAAAAGTGACATTGCCCTTGTTGCAATCAATAACAGCCCCTGCAGTATTCCAAAAGGGTCTACCAAGGATAATCGACATACTATCGTCCTCGGGTATATCAAGAATAACAAAGTCCGTTAAAATAGTAACATTTGCAACTACGATAGGCACATCCTCACAAATACCGATGGGTATAGCAGTTGATTTATCAGCCATTTGTAAAGAGATTTCAGTAGGAGTCAACTTATTCAAATCAAGTCTACGATATAAATAGAAAGGCATAACACTAACACCGGCTGCAAGATCACATAAAGCAGTTTTAACATAGTTTCTTTTAATGGAGCATGGTATAGTTGGTATTCCTGGATCTCCTACTTTCTTTGGTATTCCACCCTTAAAACTGTAATTAGCAAGCATGGTGGAAATTTCAGCTTCCGGTATCTTTCTTTTATTCATAACAATCTCTTTCATATACTTAGCATAAGGGGACATTTTCAGAAAATCAGTCAAACGCATACGCAAAAAGACAGGTCTAAGCATTTCAACAAAGCGCTCAAAATCCTCATCATCCTTTTTTGGATGGTTTAGGAGGAAAGGGCATGGGTTTCTGAACCCATGGTTCTCTTTCTTTACCATGCTTCCTAGCACCAAAGTCACTCTTATCATAACGTTTATTCTTAGGTTGTGGGTTATCAAGACCAACAGCAGGTTCGATCTCCACCTCATTCTCATTACTAGGTTGAGCATCAGCATGAACATCATTATTAATATTATCACTAGGTTCATGTTCATCACCAGATTGTGTTTCAGCATCAGAAATAGAAATATCATTTGGATTCTCAGGTGTAACTGTAACAGGTTCACTAGAAGCATGCAAAGTCCTATCACCTTTCTTTTTTCCTTTTAGAAGGGCTAGGTGCATCAGTATTAATTCTCTGAGAATCTTGCTCAATTCTCTTAGGATGGCCCTCAGGATACAAAGGTTCCTGAGTCATTTTACCACCTCTAGTCATAACTCTAACAGCATTGTCATTGTTCTTACCATTCAACTCATTCAACAAATCATTCTGAGCCTTGAGAACTTGTTCTACTTGAGTTTTCACCATGGAAGCATGCTTACTAATAGTCTTAAGATCATTAACAGTTCTACTCATATCATCACCCAAGCAGTCAAGCATATAAGCATTATGTTTCAATTGTCTACTAACAAAAGCATTGAAATTTTCTTGTTTAACAATAAAGTTATCAAACTCATCCAAGCATTGACTAGCAGACTAATTATAAGGAATATCACCTTCATCAAATCTACAGAGAGAATTTTCCTTTACTACCTATGTCGGGTTATCAAGACCATGTATTTCTTCGATAGGTGGTAAATTGTTCACATCTTCAGCTTTAATACCTTTCTCTTTCATAGATTTCTTTGCCTCTTGCATATCTTCATGACTGAGAAATAGAATACCTCTCTTCTTCGGAGTTGGCTTAGGTGGTGGTTAGGGGAGAGTCCAATCATTATCATTTCTCAATATATTATTCAATAGCACTTCAGCTTGTTCAATAGCTCGTTCCCTGAAAACACAACCAGCACAACTATCTAGGTGGTCCCTAGAAGCATCGGTTAGTCCATTATAAAAGATATCAAGTATTTCATTTTTCTTGAGAGGATGATCAGGCAAAGCATTAAGTAATTGGAGAAGCCTCCCCCAAGCTTGTGGGAGACTCTCTTCTTCAATTTGCACAAAGTTAAATATTTCCTATAAGGCAGCTTGTTTCTTATGAGGAGGAAAATACTTTTCAGAGAAGTAGTATATCATATCCCAGGGACTACGCACACAACCAGGAGCAAGAGAATTAAACCATAACTTAGCATCACCCTTTAACGAGAAAGGAAACAACTTAAGAATATAGTAATAGCGAATTTTTTCCTCATGAGCAAATAGGGTGGCTATATCATTCAATTTAGTAAGATGTGCCACAATAGTTTCAGCTTCATAACCGTGGAAAGGATCAAATTCAACCAAAGTGATTAACTCAGGATCGACAAAGAATTCATAATCCTTATCAGTAACAAAGATAGGTGAAGTAGCAAACTCAGGATCATATTGCATTCTAGCATTCAAAGACTTTTCTTTCCACTTGCATAATAATTTCTTAAGATCATCTCTATCCTTACAAGCAAGAAAGTCCCAAGCTACCTCTCCATCCATAATATAACCCTCAGGCATAACAGGCAATTCATATCTAGGAGAGCTAGATCTAACAGGTGTTTCAAAGTGTTCAGTTTCAATAATTTCATTAGTTTCAGAAATATCATCATCCTCAGCATAATCAAAGGTTCTAGCTCTAGCAAGGTGTTCATCAAGCAATTCACCCAGTGGCATAGTTTTATCAAGCAAAGTAGTAGCATCATAAGCATCATTCATAGTAGAAGCAACATCATCAATAACATGCGACATATTAGAATCAATAACAAGTGTAGGTGTCGCAAGTTTACTCAAAACAGAAGGTGAATCAAGTGCAGAGCTAGATGGCAGTTCCTTACCTCCCCTCGTAGTAGAGGGAAAAATCTTGGTTCTCGTATCTTTCAAATTCCTCATAGTGATCAACAGATATAAATCCTAAGTGACTCAAAGAATAGAGCTATGCTCCCCGGCAACGGCGCCAGAAAAAGGTCTTGATAACCCACAAGTATAGGGGATCGCAACAGTTTTCGAGGGTAGAGTATTCAACCCAAATTTATTGATTCGACACAAGGGGAGCCAAAAGATATTCTCAAGTATTAGCAGCTGAGTTGTCAATTCAACCACACCTGAAAGACTTAATATCTGCAGCAAAGTGTTTAGTACCAAAGTAATATGGAAGTAACGGTAACGGTGGCAAAAGTAACAGTAGCAGTTTTGTAGTGATTGTAACAGCAGTAGCAACGAAAGTAACTTAGCAAAGATCAATATGTGAAAAGCTCGTAGGCAATGGATCGGCAATGATAATTGTGTCGGATGATATTCATCATGTAGCAGTTATAACCTAGGGTGACACAGAACTAGCTCCAATTCATCAATATAATGTAGGCATATATTCCGTATATAGTCATACGTGCTTATGGAAAAGAACTTGCATGACATCTTTTGTCCTACCCTCCCGTGGCAGCGGGGTCCTAATGGAAACTAAGATATATTAAGGCCTCCTTTTAATAGGGAACCGGACCAAAGCATTAGCACTTAGTGAATACATGAACTCCTCAAACTACGGTAATCGCCGGAAAGAATCCCAATTATTGTCACCTTGGGGTATGCGGATCATAATTCGTAATAGGTGTCTACAACTTGCAAGATAGGATCAAGAACACAAATATATTCATGAAAACATAATAGGTTCAGATCTGAAATGATGGCACTCAGGCCCTAGTGAGAAGCATTAAGCATAGCAAAGTCATAGCAACATCAATCTCAGAACATAGTGGATACTAGGGATCAAACCCTAACAAAACTAACTCGATTACATGATAAATCTCATCCAACCCATCACCGTACAGCAAGCCTACGATGGAATTACTCATGCACGGCGGTGAGCATCATGAAATTGGTGATGGAGGAAGGTTGGTGATGATGATGGTGACGAATCCCCCTCTCCGGAGCCCCGAACGGACTCCAGAACAGCCCTCCCGATGAAGAACAGGAGGCGGCGGCAGCTCCGTATCGTAAAACATGATGAATCATTCTCTCTGATTTTTTCTCTCCAGATGTGAATATATAGAGTTGGAACTAGGGTCGGAGGAGGTCTAGGGGGCATACAAGCCACCAGGGCGCGCCCCAGGGGGGGCACGCCCCCCAGGCTTGTGGCCAATGGGTGGACCCCCTCTGGTTGATTCTTTCGCCAATATTTTTTATATATTCCAGAAATATTCTCCGTAAATTTTCAGGTAAATCTGAGAACTTTTATTTCTGCACAAAAATAACACCATGGCAATTCTGCTGAAAACAGCGTCAGTCCGGGTTAGTTCCATTCAAATCATGTAAATTAGAGTCCAAAACAAGGGCAAAAGAGTTTGGAAAAGTAGATACGATGGAGACGTATCAGGGTGAGATGATCGTATTATGGTTGAAGGATATCCTCCTCTTTCTCAGCCTCCCCCGCGAGCATGGCTTGCCCCCCTTCTTGAGCCTGATCCCCCGGAACTTCCTTGGCCTTGTCCTCCTAGGTGGATTCTTTTGGTTCTTCTCTCCTTAGCTCCATCTTCAGCAGCCAAGCATCTTATTCTACATTGTTGGAGGAGGAAGAAGACATGATGCCTGGCTTGACAGATCTAATAGAAAAATAGCACAAAACAAGAACAGGGGATTTCTCCGCGATGCGGTGGTCAAATCGTCTGGGGGTATATATAAAGAATTTTTATCTTGTAAAACAAGTATACTACAGGAAAACAGAGTCGGGAATGTGCCCGAGGGCCCACTATCCACCAGGGCGCGCCAGGTGGGGCAGGCTCGCCCTGGTGCCTAGTGGGCACCTGGGTTGCCTTCCTGGTTGTTTCTTATTTTTTATTTTTTCTAATATTCCAAAACTGAGAGAAAATATTTTTGCGGAATTTTTGGAGTCCGTATACTTACCGTATCACGTACCTCTTCCTTTTCAGGGATCTGGAGTGTTCTGAAAGGTCTCTTTTATGTATTCCTCCGGTGTCCTGGTTTGAATAATATTAGTTTCATCATTAATAGGTGTACCTAAAATATACTGCTTAATTCTTTGCTCATTGACCACCTTCGGATTAGTGCCTTCGGCATTATTGATCTTAATAGCTCCAGAGCGATAAACTTCTTTGATGATATATGGTCCTTCCCATTTGGAAAGTAGTTTTCCTGCAAAAAATCTAAAACGAGAATTGTACAATAGAACATATACACCAACTTTCAATTCCCTCTTTTGGATTCTTTTGTCATGCCATCTTTTAACCTTTTCCTTGAATAGTTTGGCATTTTCATAGGCTTGTGTTCTCCATTCATCTAGTGAGCTAATGTCAAATAACCTCTTTTCACCGGCAAGTTTGAAATCATAGTTGAGTTATTTGATTGCCCAAAATGCTTTATGTTCTAACTTTAGAGGCAAGTGACAAGCTTTTCCATAAACCATTTTGTATGGAGATATACCCATAGGATTTTTATAAGCTGTTCTATAGGCCCAAAGTGCATCATCAAGTTTCTTAGACCAATTCTTTCGGGACCTGTTGATATTTTTTTGTAATATTAATTTTATTTCTCAATTGCCAAGTTCAACTTGACCACAAGATTGAGGATGATAGGGTGATGCAATTCTATGGTTGACATCATATTTAGCAAGCAATTTACGGAAAGCACCAGGAATAAAATGTGAACGACCATCAGTCATTAAATATCTAGGGGCTCCAAACCTCGGGAAGATAATTTATTTAAGCATTTTAATGGAGGTGTTATGATCAGCACTACTAGTTGGAATAGCTTCTACCCACTTAGTGACATAATCAACAACAACCAAAATATGTGTATACCCATTAGAGGAAGTAAAGGTCCCATATAATCAAAGCCCCAAACATCAAATGGTTAAATAACAAGTCAATAATTCATAGGCATTTCCTGATGTCTACCAATATTACCAATTCTTTGACATTCATCACAAGATAAGACAAACTTACGGGCATCTTTGAAAAGAGTAGGCAAATAAAAACCAGATTGTAATACCTTGTGCGCAGTCCTATCTCCCGGATGATGCCCTCCATAAGCTTCGGAGTGACATTTCCGTAGGATTTGTTCTTGTTCATGCTCAGGTATACAATGTCTAATAATACCATCTACTCCTTCTTTCTAAAGATATGGGTCATCCCAAAAGTAATGTCTTAAGTCATAGAAGAATTTTTTTCTTTTGTTGGTCGGTGAAACTAGGTGGTATAAATTTAGCAACAATATAATTAGCATAGTCAGCATACCAAGGAGTATTATGAGAAGCATTTATGACAGCTAGTTGTTCATTAGGAAAGCTATCATCAATAGGTAGTGGGTCATCAAGAATATTTTCTAACCTAGACAAGTTATCAGCCACGGGGTTCTCAGCTCCCTTCCTATCAGTGATGTGCAAGTCAAATTCTTGTAGCAAAAGAACCCACCTAATGAGTCTAGGTTTAGCAACTTTCTTTTCCATAAGATATTTAATAGCAGCATGATCAGTGTGACCAATTACTTTAGAATCAACTATGTAAGATCTGAATTTATCACAAGAAAATACAACTGCTAGAAATTCTTTTTCAGTAATAGCATAATTTCTTTGGGCACTGTCTAAAGTTTTACTATCATAATGAATAACATTTATTTTTTATCAACTCTTTGTCCTAGAACAGCACCAACAACATAATCACTAGCATCACAAATAATTTTAGAAGGCAAGTTCCAATCAGGTGGTTGAACAATAGGTGCAGAAGTTAAGGCTTTCTTAAGTGTTTCAAAGGCTTCTACACCATCAAAAACAAATGGAACATCCTTTTGTAAAAGATTAGTAAGAAGCCTAGAAATTTTAGAGATGTCTTTAATAAACCTCCTATAGAAACCAACATGACCAAGGAAACTACGAATACCTTTAATGTCTTTAGGACATGGCATTTTCTCAATTGCATCGACCTTAGCTTTATCCACCTCAATACCTCGTTTAGAATTTTTTTGCCGCAAGATAATACACTCATTCACCATAAAATGGCACTTCTCCCAATTCAAGAGAAGATTAGTTTGTTCACATCTTTGCAAAACTCGATCAAGGTTGCTTAAGAAATCATCAAAAGAAGTTCCATAAATGGAGAAATCATCCATGAGAACCTCAACAATCTTTTCAAAAAAGTCAGAGAATATAGCAGTCATACATCTTTGAAAGGTAGCATGTGCATTGCATAAACAAAAAGGCATACGTCTATAAGCATAAGCTGCGAAAGGACATGTAATAGTAGTTTTCTCTTGATCAAGTTGTGATACACGTATTTGAGAGAAACCAGAATATCCATCCAAAAAGCAAAAGTGTGTGTGCTTTCACAATCTTTCTAACATTTGATCAATGAAAGGCAAAGGGTAATGATCTTTTCTAGTGGCTTTATTTAATTTTCTGAAATCAATTACCATTCTATAGCCAGTCACAATTCTTTGTGGGATAAGTTCATTGTTATCATTAGGAACAACAGTAATATCTCCTTTCTTAGGAACACAATAAACAGGACTTACCCATCTACTATCAGCTATAGGATAAATTATACCTGCTTCCAAAAGCTTTAGTATTTCAGTTCTTACCACTTCCTTCATCTTAGGATTTAATCGTTGTTGATGATCAACAACGGGTTTACCATCAGGTTCCATATTAATCTTGTGCTGACAGACAGTGGGGCTAATGTTCTTAAGATCATCAAGAGTATATCCAATAGCAGCACGGTGCTTCCTCAGATTTTTTTAATAATCTTTTCTCTTCATGCTCTGTAAGGTTAACACTAATAATAACATGATATATCTTTTTCTCATCAAGATAAGCATATTTCAAAGTGTTAGGTAATTGCTTTAATTCAAACACAGGTTCACCTTTAGGTGGAGGAGGACCTCCTAGAGTTTCAACAGGCAAATTGTGTTAAAGGATAGGTTGTTGTTCAAAGAATATTTTATCTATTTCATTTCTTTCATACAAGTGCATATTATTTTCATGGTCTAGCAAATATTGTTCTGGTGGATCAGTAGGAGGTACAGCAATAGAAGCAAGAAGAATTATTTCATCCTTACTAGGTAATTCTTTATTATGAGGTTGCCTATGAAACTTAGAGAAATTAAACCCATGAGACACATCACCAAAGTTAACACTGACGGTTTCTTTCTTACAATCTATCTTAGCATTGACAGTGTTCAGGAAAGGTCTACCAAAAATAATGGGACAAAAATCATCTTGTGGGGAACCAAGAACTAGGAAATCAGTAGGGTATTTTATTTTTCCACACAAGACTTCAACATCTCTAACAATCCCAAGTGGTGTGATATCAATCTCCTCTATTACCATGTTTAATAGTAACATCAATATCCTCTATTTCAGCAGGTGCTATATCATTCATAATTTATTGGTAAAGAGTAAAAGGAATAGCACTAACACTAGCACCCAAATCACATAAGCCATGATAAAAATGAACTCCTATTTTAACTGAGACAATAGGCATGCCAACAACAGGTTTATTCTATCTTTAGTATCGGGTTTGGTAATTCTAGCAGCTTCATCACAGAAGTAAATAACATGCCTATCAATATTATCGACCAAAAGATCTTTAACCATAGCAATACTAAGTTCTACCTTAATTTGTTCAGAGGGTCTAGATGTATAATATTACTTTTGTTAACCACGGTTGAAACATTAGCATGTTCCTTTATCCTAACAGGGAAAGGTGGGTTTTCAATATAAGCAGTGGGAACAACTGGATCAACATTGTAATTGATAGTCTCATCTTTAACTATAATCAGTTCTTTAATTTCTTATTTAACCACTTCTCCTTAGGGAGATCAACATGAGTAGCAAATGATTCACGAAAAGAGGCTACTATCTCAGAGTCAAGTCCATATTTAGTGCTAAACTTGTGAAAAGCATCGGTATTCATAAAAGATTTAACACAATCAAACTCAAGCTTAATGTGATGCCCGGGTAATCAAGCTACAGTAACCCTCTGCTAATGATGCCACGTCACCTTGATTACTCTTGCTAATCTCGCGTTAGTTCAAAACCGGTTCGAGTTCAAATTCAAAATCAGGCAAACATCAAAAGTTTTTCAAAAATAAAAAAACTAAAATGTTCTAAATGGGTCTAATAATTCATAGGGAATTATGGTGGAGAAACCACACTTTATAGAATGTTTAAATGCACTAAGATATTAAAAACAACGGGAAAAACAATTATTTAAATACTTTTTATAGTTAATAAAATATTAAACTAATTTAATGGGGCCCTAAACTTTTTATCGCTGTGGACTAAATTGATATGCCAATCTAGGTGCTAAAGATGTAATTTACAAAACTAAAATAATTAAATTCTAAAATATAAAAACAGAAAAGAAAATAAACACAAAGGAAAAAGAGAGGAAAGACCCTCCCTGGCCATTCGGCCCAACTGGGCTACCAGGCCCACCTGGCCGGCCCACCCCGCGCCATTATCCCCACCACACCCCGACGAACCCTACGCCACCACCCCACTCACCCCCCCCCCCCCCCCATGTCCCCGTCTCTTCCCCCGATCTGGATCGGGATCAGCCCCGATCCCGTCGCCCCATCGCTCGCCCTGAACCGCCGCCATCGCCATGGATGCCTTGACCGTGAGCTCTCCGACCTCCTCGCGTCCTAGGATGGTGTCCGCCCGCACCGCCATCGTCTACTACCTCCTCTCTGACCACGAGCACGAGCTCGGTACCCCTACCTTGCCGGATCGGCCTCATCCCCCTTCTCTGCCTCGCCAGTCATCACCGTCGATCTGCTGCTTCGGTGCTTCCCCGAGCCCGCTACGCACCCCTACCGGCTCACTGTGAGCCCTTCTCCCCTCTCCCCTGGCTCTTCCGTGTGGATCCGCCATCGTTGCACCGTCCCCGTATCCGGTCGCCGCGTCGGAGCTCTCCGCGAGCTCGCGCCCACCGCGCCCCGGACTTCCCTGTCTACGCCTGCTCCGGCTCCGGCTGCTAGCGCCGCTGCGTCCCTATGCGCGCCCGCCTGCAGCTGCTAACGCTCCTGCTCGCAGCGCCATCGCTATTCGCGGACCCCTGTAGCCGCCGCTCACTGCCGAGGCCGCCGCCACTGCCCGCTGCTCCACCTCGCCCGCTGGCCGCCTCTGCCCGCTGGCGTCCTCGCTTCCGCCCGCCTGTGCCGCGTCCCGCCGGCACCCGCAGGCCGCGCCCGCACGCGCCGCGCGCTGCTCCTACTCCTGCCGCCCAAGCACCCGCGTCGTGGCCGGCCCCCTGTTGTTGGCTCTACACCACCGGCGCCACCCTCCACCGGCGCCGCTCGCCGTCGACCGCCTGCAGCGCCGCCCCCCCCCCCTCCCCCGCCCGCGGCCGCTCCCATCACCGCCATCCGCTTCCTCCCGCCGGGCTGGCCCCCGCACGCCCCTGCACCCGATAGCCCAACGCCCGCTAGGCCTCCCATGGGCCTATGGCAAACGGGCCCCGCCCCAGAACATTTTTATAAAATTATTATTATTATTATTATTATGAAAAAAAAATATTATTAATTAATTAAGTTAATTGTTTCAGTTAATTAATTCTGTTTAATTAGTCTAAGTTAATTGGTTAACCTAAATTAGTTATTTAAACTATTGTTAGGGTAATTAGACAATGACATGTGGGTCCAAGTTTGACCCTGTTGACCAGTCAACATTGACTGGTCAACTGTTGACCGTTGACTGAATTATTACTAATTCATAAATTCATTTTAAACTTCAGAAATTAATAGAAATTAAACCGTAGCTCGGATCGAAAAACTTTGAACATGAAAGTTGCTCAAAACGACGAGACGAACCCGGATACGCTACCCACATATCTGTGTGATGCTTCTAAATACCTGAACATGCAACCGTCCCCCCTCCGGTCCGTCTGTCCGAAAATGCGGAACACCGGGAATACTTTCCCGGATGATTCCCCCCTTCGCCGGTATCACCTATCACCGCGTTAGGGCACACCTAGCACCGTTATATGTCTTGTCATGCATCGTTATGCATCTGTTTGCATTATATTTATTGTTTCTTCCCCCTCTTTCTCTCTGGTAGACTCTGAGACTGTCGGCGACCCCCAGTACGACTACAGTGTTGACGACACGTCCTTCTCTGCCGAGCTTCCAGGCAAGCCCCCCCCCCCCTTGATCAACCCGATATCGCCTATTCCTTCTCTCTACTGCTTGCATTAGAATAGTGTAGCATGTTACTGCTTTCGGTTAATCCTATTCTGCTGCATAGCCTATCTTTGCTACTACTGTTGATACCTTACCTGCAATCCTAAAATGCTTAGTATAGGTTGCTAGAATTACATCAGTGGCCCTACACTCTTGTCCGTCTGCCATGCTATACTACTGGGCCGTGATCACATCAGGAGGTGATCACGGGTACATATACTATTTACTTTCACATACTTATGTTACTGTTCGGAGATGGGGGCTGAAGGGGCAGGTGGTTCCATCCAGGTAGAGGTGGGCCTAGGTTCCCGACGGCCCCGAGTGTTACTTTGTGGCGGAACGACAGGGCAGGTTGTGACCACCTAGGAGACAGGTGGGCCTGGCCCTGGTCGGCGTCCGCGGTTACTTCAAATTAACACGCTTAACGAGATTGGGTATTTGATCTGAGTCTGGCTACGAGCCTATACGCGCTAACCACCACGCGGGAACAGTTATGGGTACTCGACGTCGTGGTATCAGCCGAAGCCTCCTAGACGTCAGCGATTGAGTGGCACGCGCCGGGTTGGACCGCGTAACACAACTTCCTTTGTAATGGAGGTTGCTAGGTCTGCTCTCCGGCCGCCCACGCAACATGCAGGTGTGCAATGGGCGATGGGCCCAGACCCCTGCACGCATAGGATTTAGACCGGTGTGCTGACCTCTCTGTTAGGCCTAGGTAGGGCTGCGACATGTTGATCTTCCGAGGCCGGGTATGACCCAGGAAAGTGTGCCCGGCCAGAGGGATCGAGCGTGTTGGGTAATGTGGTGCACCCCTGCAGGGAAGTTTATCTATTCGAATAGCCGTGTCCCTTGGTAAAAGGACGACCCGAAGTTGTACCTCGACCTTATGACAACTAGAACCGGATACTTAATAAAACACACCCTTTCAAGTGCCAGATACAACCCGGTGATCGCTCTCTCACAGGGCGACGAGGAGAGGATCGTCGGGTAGGTTTATGCTATACGATGCTACTTGGTGAACTAACCAGCTACTCTCTTCTATATGCTTCAAGATGGAGGCTGCCAGAAGCGTAGTCTTCGTCAGGATTAGATATCCCCCTCTTATTCTGGCTTTCTGTAGTTCAGTCCACTGATATGGCCCTTTACACATATACCCATGCATATGTAGTGTAGCTCCTTGCTTGCGAGTACTTTGGATGAGTACTCACGGTTGCTTTGCTTCCCCCTTTTCCCCCTTTCTTTTCTTTCTGGTTGTCACAACCAGATGCTGGAGTTCAGGAGCCAGACGCCACCGTCGATGATGACCCCTACTACCCTGGAGGTGCCTACTACTACGTGCAGGCTGTCGACGACGACCAGGAGTAGTTTAGGAGGATCCCAGGCAGGAGGCCTGCGCCTCTTTCGATATGTATCCCAGTTTGTGCTAGCCATCTTATGGCAACTTGTTTAACCTATGTCTGTACTCAGATATTGTTGCTTCCGCTGACTCGTCTATGATCAAGCACTTGTATTCGAGCCCTCGAGGCCCCTGGCTTGTATTATGATGCTTGTATGACTTATTTTACTTTTAGAGTTGTGTTGTGATATCTTCCCGTGAGTCCCTGATCTTGATCGTACACGTTTGCGTGTATGATTAGTGTACGATTGAATCGGGGGCGTCACAAGTTGGTATCAGAGCCGACTGCCTGTAGGAACCCCCCTTCCACACTCCTTGGCCGAAGTTGAGTCTAGACAAAGAAAACAGTTTTACTAACATGGGTGTGTGTCTTACGGGCCCACGTCGCCATTGGGTCGTATTAGGATCTTTTATTCCTCGTCTATACTCTGGGACTCTGTTCTCTCTTCTATTCGGGTTAAATGATTTTGCTAAATGTAACTCTAGGTTCTAGTAAATATTTTCTCCCGGAGAGCCCCTCACTGGAGATGATCGCCTACTTCACCAGAAGATTCCGAAGATACCCTTCGATGTTTTCCCTAGACCTTTGTGCTCATCGCTTTTGAAATTCCTTACCACCGATATATCCTTATGTATAATTACATACACTTGCCATTCATACATTCAATCCAGTTGATCTTGTTATTACAAGATGCCCCGAACAACTTTTCGTTGTTCCAACAATCCTTTGAGCTTACTGCCTTGCAGTTCTTGCCTCATGAATACCCCCTACGGATAATTCCTCACACTTACCGAGTATCCGTTCCTCCCCCTTTGTTCATATGATTCACAAGATGCATGCAAATACTATTCGATCTTTCGAAAATCCTTAATAGCTTATTGCTCTGCAAATACTTGTCTGCTTGCATTATGGATGCTTTCCATACGACTGGCAATATTCATTAGTATCCTTTGACACCGTCATTTTCATCTTATTGATTCAACATGGGTGTTGATCCTTTCTAATTATCTTCAGGCTCAGACATCCTTTTGAACATGAGCTGGTTCTCGACCAATCAAATTGTCATCGATTGTGCCCCTAAGCCTACTCGACTTACCCATCCTTAATCAGAGCCCTTGCTCCTGATATCTTGATTTGGAAATCATAAATTCCCTTGCATTGAACTTTGAGTTAGTCAGTTGTTTCTATAATCTGATGCCTCTGCCTTCTTCTTCTTCCTCTGATTGAGTACCGTTACTCACATCAGCTCCGTTGTGGATCGCCCGATCCATTGTTGGATTGTTATTCTACAGTGTCCTTCATATTCAATCACCTTGTGAGTTCTTCCCCTGATACATAATGCCCTTGGTAAATTGTATCCTCTGTTTTGCCAACCATGCTCTACCTTCGAGCATGTGTTAACTACTCTTGAAGTTTGTAGTATATGTTCCTAAGATACCCCGATGGGTTGAACCTATGATTTCACTAATTCGTGTGAACCCGAAAGTGTTCACGAGTCATACTCTTCTGGTGTTTTGCCAGATAAATTTCCAGCAGTACAGCTTTGTCTAAGCGGGAGGTGAATGAAATGTTATGCATTGGAGAAGTGGGAGTCGACCTTGAGCTTTGTGTTCATGCCCATGGAAGTGATGTAGACCGTCTCGGAAGCTTCTTGCAAAGTGATTTCCATCTGTATAATTCTTTTGGTATCCTTAATTTGAACCTTGCAGTTATGGTTCGACCATACTGTCCTTTCTCCAATATATCTGAAAGAAATTCATTCCAGTGCCTCGTCAAAATTTTGACAAGGTTAAAGTATCTACTGTCATAGGTCAATGACCTAGTTCAACTTCTATCCTGTTCCACCCTCGAGTTTACCCCATGGTATCTCGAGGATATCATGCCTTTGCACGGCCTCTTACTAACTTGTTGAAGTAATAACTTCCTGGTCGTAATCACTCTACGGGTTTTAGGTTGCCGTCAACCGAGGACACCGTTTAGTAAATCAAATCCGCTCTAAAATTCAAATACCCCTAGTAATTGTTACTGGGAAATTTAAACTCAGTCATGTCGTCCTAGACCATCGGCTACACCCTTATCTTGCTATCTTTGATTGTGCTATCTCGACCTTCTTCGGTGCACAAATTCTTCAGAGTGCAAGCACGACTTACGTCGAGCTTTCAACATCATGTTTCTTGTTCTGAAAGGCAACTTTGATTCTGAGCTTGCATCTTACTTGTTGTTCCTATGACTTTCACGTCGTCATTCCCTGCTTGATTGCGTCCTCTTGAAACCTCCCGGCAAATGTGTCGGATCACCTTCAACACTTTGACTTCTTTCGAGATGTCAATTGTGTTCATGTTGAGGAATACCCTCCTTGCCCTCGATGCTTTTTGTTATCATCGACAACACCCTGAACTTCTTTTCATCGCGAGCTTGTCCGTGTTATGGATGCAACTTGCTATCCTGTTTGCATTATATTCTACCTTGAAGAATTACTGTCCTTTATGCCGAGTATGTTGTGAGAATTGCTCCAGCCCTTAAGGATTCTTGATATAGTAAAACTTCTCACCGTCACCATTCTTTCTTGGTCCCCGAGTTGATTCTAACCGGGATACCATCTAACAAGCGGTGCTGCTTGGATTCTGTACCTCTGGCAACCCTATTGCTTTAAATGTTAACGACCGACAGTTCGTTCTTAGACTGTTGGTTATTGAATCACCATTCTAACATTGATCATGCTGCCTATGGTCATATTTTGGATGCCCCTTTCAACCGATGATTAATGGTGTATGTTTTCCTCAAGCATACATCATCATATCATTTGATCTGACAAATGTTATCTTCTTGTTCACATAATTGTGGAAATCCATCTTTTGATTCATCTCGATGATTTATAGCTGAGTCCATCAGCCACCTCCCCATCCTCTCCTTGGTTTAATGATGAACTCTTGTTTCGGAGCTCGCTTCCATAGTGCATTTCCCGAGAATCTTACAATGTCATCTAGTCGATGTGTGTCACACCTTTTTCTTCTCAGACATCCTGAGTCTGAGGTATCCCGACACTAATCAGATCTGAATCTCGGTCAGACATAATGTTTGGAACATAATTCCCGGAGTTATAATATTGGTCCTTCGATGACCCGGTTAGGTGATGTCATGCCTAGCACACCTGGCTGGAGGATTATTAATATAGTTTCTTTCTTTTGCAAGAATAGCCATTCTTCCAGGAGGAAATTGTAAGACTTATTCTTGAGTTGTTCTTGATGGATCCCTTGTGTATCCAAAGCCTGACCTTTATCTGATAACCCTGTCGATGCTATCTCGAAGCATAACTATGGTACTCCGTACATCCTTAAGAACATTTGTGGCCCAATGCTAAATGTTTCTTGAACAGTTACCCAAACACCGTTGTATGGGCGCATATCATGATTCTTCTTACTCCTATTAACTAAATGGCCATGCCTTTGATCTCCGACACGTATATCATGCCCCACTTAGCCTTGGGAAGGATATACTCCTATTTACTTGTGTTTAAACACATTTTCCTTTCCATTGTTTTGTTTAATCTGATAAACATATTTTCCTTTCCATTGTTTTGTTTAACCTTCTTGTGATCTATATGATCTAAGCAGTAATATTTTCCTGCTTATGTAAACACCTCGGTGTACTACTCTGTCAGCAAGACCCTGTTACTATATTGTTGATAACATTTTGGTAACCACCGATGGACGAGAACTTTGCCTATTGGTCCGCCTCGTTTCAACGAGCAGGAAAATGGTTCTCTTTGTCACTCGCCCTTGGTATCGATGTTGTTGTCGACATAACTGATAGGCTATCCTCTGACATTCCTTGCTTACCTGATCGTGTAAGATGTCACCGCCCTTCCTACTTTTAACCCACATGGTGGGCCCATAACCCACAATTCCACAGGATCGAAACCTGACTCTCTTGTACGCCCCTGTTGCCAAAGTTATTCCTCACGCTTGGCTTCGTATGTAGATCACGAGCCACCTTCCGTGAGATCACCAATTCTGGTATTAAACACAATACTTATTCCCATTGCTCTGAACCCCAGACATCGAACGATTGTCTATCCGCTTGAAACTTCATATGGTACCTTCTTACTTGGCTCTCGATGTGTTTCGTTTGTTCAACTCGAGAGATACTCATGTGTTCAATCCTGGGTTAACCCCAGATGGTTTTCCCTTATACCATTCTATCGTTGTAGAGCAGCCCCTCACCTATTCGTAAGTACGACGGAATTTCCGAAGAAAAGATGACAACTTCATCATGATGCATCGAAGCTGAGAAATGAAGACACCAATGTAATAGATCGACTTATTCGAGAAGGGCAACCCAGAACAAAGGGATCCGTTAGAAATTTCGTAACCAGAACTTTCCCCCTTACTTCCCCGCTTCAATCTCGGAACGAGATTTCTTGTAGTGGAGGAGAATTGTGACGCCCGGGTAATCAAGCTACAGTAACCCTCTGCTAATGATGCCACGTCACCTTGATTACTCTTGCTAATCTCGCGTTAGTTCGAAACCGGTTCGAGTTCAAATTCAAAATCAGGCAAACATCAAAAGTTTTTCAAAACTAAAAAAACTAAAATGTTCTAAATGAGTCTAATAATTCATAGCGAATTATGGTGGAGAAACCACACTTTATAGAATGTTTAAATGCACTAAGATATTAGAAACAGCGGGAAAAACAATTATTTAAATACTTTTTATAGTTAATAAAATATTAAACTAATTTAATGGGGCACTAAACTTTTTATCGCTGTGGACTAAATTGATATGCCAATCTAGGTGCTAAAGATGTAATTTACAAAACTAAAATAATTAAATTCTAAAATATAAAAACAGAAAAGAAAATAAACACAAAGGAAAAAGAGAGGAAAAACCCTCCCTGGCCGTTCGGCCCAACTGGGCTACCAGGCCCACCTGGCCGGCCCACCCCGCCTCCCTTATCCCCACACACCCCGACCGAACCCTACGCCACCACCCCACTCACCCCCCCATGATCCCCTTCTCTTCCCCCGATCTGGATCGGGATCAGCCCCGATCCCGTCGCCCCATCGCTCGCCCTGAACCGCCGCCGTCGCCATGGATGCCTTGACCGTGAGCTCTCCGACCTCCTCGCATCCTAGGATGGTGTCTGCCCGCACCGCCATTGTCTACTACCTCCTCTCTGACCACGAGCACGAGCTCGGTACCCCTACCTCGCCGGATCGGCCTCATCCCCCTTCTCTGCCTCGCCAGTCATCACCGTCGATCTGCTGCTCCGGTGCTTCCCCGAGCCCGCTACGCACCCCTACCGGCTCACTGTGAGCCCTGCTCCCCTCTCCCCTGGCTCTTCCGTGTGGATCCGTCGTTGTTGCACCGTCCCCGTATCCGGTCGCCGCGCCGGAGCTCTCCGCGAGCTCGCGCCCACCGCGCCCCAGACTTCCCTGTCTACGCCTGCTCCGGCTCCGGCTGCTAGCGCCGCTGCGTCCCTGTGCGCGCCCGCCTGCAGCTGCTAACGCTCCTGCTCGCAGCGCCATCGCTATTCGCGGACCCCTGTAGCCGCCGCTCACTGCCGAGGCCGCCGCCACTGCCCGCTGCTCCTCCTCGCTCGCTGGCCGCCTCTGCCCACTGGCGTCCTCGCTTCCGCCCGCCTGTGCCGCATCCCGCCGGCGCCCGTAGGCCGCGCCCGCACGCGCCGCGCGCTGCTCCTACTCCTGCCGCCCAAGCACCCGCGTCGTGGCCGGCCCCCTGTTGTTGGCTCTACACCACCGGCGCCACCCTCCACCGGCGCCGCTCGCCGTCGACCGCCTGCAGCGCTGCCCCCCCCCCCTCCCTCGCCCGCGGCCACTCCCATCGCTGCCATCCGCTTCCTCCCGCCGGGCTGGCCCCCGCACGCCCCTGCACCCGATAGCCCAACGCCCGCTAGGCCTCCCATGGGCCTATGGCAAACGGGCCCCGCCCCAGAACATTTTTATAAAAAAATAATTATTATTATTATTATGAAAAAAATAATATTATTAATTAATTAAGTTAATTGTTTCAGTTAATTAATTATGTTTAATTAGTCTAAGTTAATTGGTTAACCTAAATTAGTTAGTTAAACTATTGTTAGGGTAATTAGACAATGACATGTGGGTCCAAGTTTGACCCTGTTGACCAGTCAACATTGACTGGTCAACTGTTGACCGTTGACTGAATTATTACTAATTCATAAATTCATTTTAAACTTCAGAAATTAATAGAAATTAAACCGTAGCCCGGATCGAAAAACTTTGAACATGAAAGTTGCTCAGAACGACGAGACGAACCCGGATACGCTACACACATATCTGTGTGATGCTTCTAAATACCTGAACATGCAACCGTCCCCCCTCCGGTCCGTCTGTCTGAAAACGCGGAACACCGGGAATACTTTCCCGGATGATTCCCCCCTTCGCCGGTATCACCTATCACCGCGTTAGGGCACACCTAGCACCGTTATATGTCTTGTCATGCATCGTTATGCATCTGTTTGCATTATATTTATTGTTTCTTCCCCCTCTTTCTCTCTGGTAGACTCCGAGACTTCCGGCGACCCCCAGCACGACTACAGTGTTGATGACCCGTCCTTCTCTGCCGAGCTTCCAGGCAAGCCCCCCCCCCCCCCTTGATCAACCCGATATCGCCTATTCCTTCTCTCTACTGCTTGCATTAGAATAGTGTAGCATGTTACTGCTTTCGGTTAATCCTATTCTGCTGCATAGCCTATCTTTGCTACTACTGTTGATACCTTACCTGCAATCCTAAAATGCTTAGTATAGGTTGCTAGAATTACATCAGTGGCCCTACACTCTTGTCCATCTGCCATGCTATACTACTGGGCCGTGATCACGTCGGGAGGTGATCACGGGTACATATACTATCTACTTTCACATACTTATGTTACTGTTCGGAGATGGGGGCTGAAGGGGCAGGTGGTTCCATCCAGGTAGAGGTGGGCCTAGGTTCCCGACGGCCCCCGAGTGTTACTTTGTGGCGGAGCGACAAGGCAGGTTGTGACCACCTAGGAGACAGGTGGGCCTGGCCCTGGTCGGCGTCCGCAGTTACTTCAAATTAACATGCTTAACGAGATTGGGTATTTGATCTGAGTCTGGCTACAAGCCTATACGCGCTAACCACCACGCGGGAACAGTTATGGGTACTCGACGTCGTGGTATCAGCCGAAGCCTCCTAGACGTCAGCGACTGAGCGGCGCGCGCCGGGTTGGACCGCGTAACGCAACTTCCTTTGTAATGGAGGTTGCTAGGTCTGCTCTCCGGCCGCCCACGCAACGTGCAGGTGTGCAATGGGCGATGGGCCCAGACCCCTACGCGCATAGGATTTAGACCGGCGTGCTGACCTCTCGGTTGGGCCTAGGTAGGGCTGCGACGTGTTGATCTTCCGAGGCCGGGTATGACCCAGGAAAGTGTGCCCGGCCAGAGGGATCGAGCGTGTTGGGTAATGTGGTGCACCCCTGCAGGGAAGTTTATCTATTCGAATAGCCGTGTCCCTTGGTAAAAGGACGACCCAGAGTTGTACCTCGACCTTATGACAACTAGAACCGGATACTTAATAAAACACACCCTTTCAAGTGCCAGATACAACCCGGTGATCGCTCTCTCACAGGGCGACGAGGAGAGGATTGTCGGGTAGGTTTATGCTATACGATGCTACTTGGTGAACTTACCAGCTACTCTCTTCTATATGCTTCAAGATGGAGGCTGCCAGAAGCGTAGTCTTCGTCAGGATTAGATATCCCCCCTCTTATTCTGGCTTTCTGCAGTTCAGTCCACTGATATGGCCCTTTACACATATACCCATGCATATGTAGTGTAGCTCCTTGCTTGCGAGTACTTTGGATGAGTACTCACGGTTGCTTTGCTTCCCCCTTTTCCCCCTTTCTTTTCTTTCTGGTTGTCACAACCAGATGCTGGAGTTCAGGAGCCAGACGCCACCGTCGACGATGACCCCTACTACCCTGGAGGTGCCTACTACTACGTGCAGGCTGTCGACGACGACCAAGAGTAGTTTAGGAGGATCCCAGGCAGGAGGCCTGCGCCTCTTTCGATATGTATCCCAGTTTGTGCTAGCCATCTTATGGCAACTTGTTTAACCTATGTCTGTACTCAGATATTGTTGCTTCCGCTGACTCGTCTATGATCGAGCACTTGTATTCGAGCCCTCGAGGCCCCTGGCTTGTATTATGATGCTTGTATGACTTATTTTACTTTTAGAGTTGTGTTGTGATATCTTCCCGTGAGTCCCTGATCTTGATCGTACACATTTGCGTGTATGATTAGTGTACGATTGAATCGGGGGCGTCACACTTAATACCTGACTCTTTACCTTCGTCGAGTTCCCAATCTTTAGAGTTGCATATAATTCTTTCCAAAAGATCCCACCTGAATTCAATAGGCTTATTCATAAAAGAATCAGTACAAGAAGTATCGAGCATAGATTGATCACCACGAGAAAGCCGAGCATAAAAAATGTGTATAATAATTTCTTTCGAGACCTCATGGTTGGGGCATGAATATAACATTGATTTAAGCCTCCCCCAAGCTAGAGCGATACTTTCTCCTTCACGAAGCCAAAAATTATATAATTAATTCTGATCACGATGAACTAGATGCATAGGATAATTTTTTTGATGAAATTCCAATTTCAATCGATTCCAATTCCAAGCTCCAATATCATCACATAGCCTATACCATGTCAATGCTTTTCCCCCCAAAGATAAAGCGAAAACATTATTCTTAACTTCATCTCCGGGTAAACCTGCAAGCTTAAACAATCCACAAATTTCATCCACATGTATCAAATGCATATCAGGATGTTTCGTTCCATCTCCTGCATAAGGATTAGCAGTTGTTCTATCATACCCAAAGGAATCTCATAACTAATATTTTTAGTAGGTGCAGTAGGTTGAGGGACAACTCTTTGTGTTTCCGGTCGAGGTGAAGATAACCCGAACAAACCCCTCAAAGGATTGTTTTCCATAATAACAAGTGACAGTAAATTTCAGCATGTAGTATAAGTTTTTCCCTACCAATTTCCACTTACCGAGAGCGCTTCACTCCTCGGCAACGGCGCCAGAAAAGAGTCTTGATGACCCACAAGTATAGGGGATCAATCATAGTCCTTTCAATAAGTAAGAGTGTCGAACCCAATGAGGAGCAGAAGGAAATGACAAGTGGTTTTCAGCAAGGTAATTTCTGCAAGCACTGAAATTGTCGGTAACAGGTAGTTTGATAGCAAGATAATTTGTAACAAGTAACAAGTAACAATAGTAACAATAAGTGCAGCAAGGTAGCCCAATCCTTTTTGTAGCAAAGGACAGGCCGGAACGGTCTCAGATAATAACTAAAATGTTCTCAAGGACACACGGGAATTTCATCTCGTCACTTTCATCATGTTGGTTTGATTCGCGTTCGCTACTTTGATAATTTGATATGTGGGTGGACCGGTGCTTGGGTGCTGTTCTTACTTGAACAAGCCTCCCACTTATGATTAACCCCCCTCACAAGCATCCGCAACTACAAAATAAGTATTAAGATAAAATCTAACCATAGCATTAAACATATGGATCCAAATCAGCCCCTTACGGAATAGCACATAAACTAGGGTTTAAGCTTCTGTCACTCTAGCAACCCATCATCTAATAAATACTCCACAATGCATTCCCTTAGGACCAAAGATGGTGAAGTGTCATGTAGTTGACGTTCACATAACACCACTAAGGGAATCAGAACATACATATCATCAAAATATCGAACGAATATCAAATTCACATGATTACTTGCAACATGACTTCTCCCGTGGCCTCAAGAACAAAAGTAACTACTCACACAACATATTCATGCTCAAGATAAGAGGAGTAATAATTATCATAATGGATCTGAAAATATAATCTTCCACCAAATAAACTGGCTAGCATCAACTACAAGATGTAATCAACACTACTAGTCACCCACAGGTACCAATCTAAGGTTTTGATACAAAGTCTGAACACAAGAGATGAACTAGGGTTTGAGATGAGATGGTGTTGTTGAAGATGTTGATGAAGTTTTGCCTCCCAAAGATGAGAGGGTTGTTGGTGATGATGATGGCTTCGATTTTCCCCTCCCGGAGGGAAGTTTCCCCGACGGAATTGCTCCGCCGGAGGGCAAAAGTGCTCCTGCCCAAGTTCCGCCTTGATACGGCGGCGCACCATCCCGAAAGTCCTCTCCTTATTTTTTCTGGGTCAAAAGACCTTATGTACCAGAAGATGGGCACCAGAGGTGGGCCGATGAGCCCACTACCCACCAGGTCGCGCCTGGAGGGGGTGGCGTGCCCTGGTGCCTAGTGGGCACCTGGGTGGCCCCCTCCGGTAGTTCTTTTCTCTGGTATTTTTTATATATTCCAAAATAATTCTCCGTAAAATTTCAGCTCGTTTGGAGATGTGCAGAATAGGTATCTCTGACATAGCTTTTTTAGGTCCAGAATTCCAGCTGCCGGTATTCTCCTTCTTTGTGTAAACCTTGCTTATTATGAGAGAAAAGGCATTAGAATTACTCCACAAAGTCTTATATTGCATAAAAACACTATAAATAGCAGTAGGAAAACATGATGCAAAATGGACGTATCATCCACCTGTCATTAAGGGTATTCTGTTCAGCCTTTAACTGCTTCTGCTTCTTCTTCAGGCTTCGGGCGGTGGCTATGAGTTACCGGTTAAACCCTTCCTGGTCTAGAGGGTCCTCGGGGGTGATGAAATCCTCGGGTCCGTGGCTATCCTCCTCTTCGGAAGGAGGGAGGTAACTGTTGTCCTCGGAATCACCGGGGTCCTTGGGGTTGCCCTGATCCTCATAGCCTTCAGGAGCGTCGCGATGCTGTTCGGGGGTGCTATTGTCGCCGAGCTCCTCCATGTTGTCCGGAGTATCATCATCTTCGGTGTTGTTTGTGTCTGTCTTCAGGTTGTCTTCCCTGCCCTTTCCACGTCCCCTGGATTGCCTTCGTTTGCGTCGGCATTTGGATGACTCCTTACCGGGGTCGTCGCCATCCTTTTTAGGGGTTTCGACCATGTAAACATCATAAGTGGAAGTGGCCGTCCACTTTCCTGTGTTGGGAGTGGCCAGGGAGGGAGTAGTATAGGTCATGACGTCGATATCCTCGTCTATGTCGTCAGCCTCCTCGGAGGCGTAGTCCAGCATGTTGGTTAAGTCGTCGACAGTGGCTACTAAGTGGGTGGTGGGTGGGATGTAAAATTCCCCGTGGCTGGCCTCAAGTCTGATCTGATCATAGATCGAGGGCGGGCCATCCGTGATGCTCATCATCTGGATCCGATCTAACGTCTCATTTAACACTGAGAGGTCAGCCGGATTCATACTCTAACGTCTTTCGAAGTTAACCTCCGGTATGCCTGCATAGGGGGTGCATTCGGCCAAGGCTGACCCCTGGTCCTCGGACACTAAGACCAGATCCGATCTCGATGCCAGATCCAAGATAGAGGCTGACCTGGAGATGGGATCGGGGAGGAGGTCCGAAGTTGAGGCTTCGGGATTACTGGGCCCCTCACGTAAAGCTGAGAACCCAATAAAGATCAGATCGCCCCGAGCATCGGCGATGTATTCCTGGTTGCCAAACCTGATTTCCTGCTCAGGGGCGAAACTGTCGATCTGGTCAAGCTGACCGGTCACATTAGCATGTAGAACAATGCTGCCGAACGCGAAGAGCTGGCCGGGCATGAAGACGTCCCCGGTGCAGATGCCATCGCTGATGACTAAGCGAGCCATTGATCCTTTGACGATCCTACAGTGGAACTCTCAACGAAAGCACCAAATGTCAGTGTCAAAACAGGCAGATCTCGGGTAGGGGGTCCCGAGTTGTGGATCTTGGCTTGATAGGTAACAGGAAACATAGAGACAATGTTTACCCAGGTTCGGGCCCTCTCGAAGAGGTAAAACCCTATGTCCTGCTTGATTGTATTGATGTGTTTGTATGACAACTACAGAGTTGATCTACCACAAGATCGGATGAACTAAACCCTAGGTGGGTATGGCGATGATGCTTCCTCCTCTACGGGCAAACCCTCTGGTTTATATAGACACCAGGGGTACCTAGGGTTACACATGGTTGGTCTCCATCAGGGGATAAACATGTCGGTTTCGCTAACCAGACGTGGAGGATACGCCAAGTCTTCGAAGGTTTCCTTCCAGAGCACAGGGTCGCCTATAGTCCAGCCTTCCTTCAATGAATCGAGAGCGGCCCACTAGTCCGGCCCATGAGAGATAGGTCGGCGGCCCGAGGACCCCTTAGTCCATGACACCCTCAGTAGCCCCCGAACTAGTTTCCGAAGCCGAGGTGTGTGCGGACATTATCGACTTTGTGGACCAGTTCCTTCCCTTATGTGGTTACTTTAATCATCTCTGGCCACATGTCCCCTGATCCACGACATAGCTTTCAAAGTGTATAAGTAACTTAGCCCCGAAGGCCAGTCACTCAAGTGTGAACAGTGCCTCTATCTGACAACTTTTGCCGAAGGGTCATGACCTGTCATAACCACAAGCCAGTTATGAAAACTCGATTCGCGGTTTGAGGCAGTTTCTCTATTGGCACATTCCATCAACATGGAGATCGTGCCCTGTCTTTAAGGGATATGATTAATGGTTTGTGCTATCCTATACGCGCATAACGGTGTGGTTATATCATGTTCTGACTTTCCTGAAGAATTTCAAGATTTGTTGTATATTACTGTGTAAAAAATTGTTGTATATTACCACACTATAGAAAATTTGTTGTATATTACTGTGTAAAAATTTCAAGATTTTATCACGTTCTGACTTTCCTGAAGAATTCAGACAATAATAGAAAACTTTCTGTTTTCAAACAGCAACATATAGACTTGCAAAATAAGCATGATAAAGGCTATACTTGACACTTTTATTGAAATAAAAGATTCAAAACATTATTCTAAATAACATAAATTAAATATCAACAAAATAAAATAATGCTCCAAGCAAAACACACATCATGTGATGAATAAAAATATAGCTCAAGTGAGGTTACCGATAATGTTGAAGACGAAAGAGGGGATGCCTTCCGGGGCATCTCCAAGCTTGGACGCTTGGTTCTTCCTTGAATATTACCTTAGGGTGCCTTGGGCATCCCCAAGCTTAGGGTCTTGCCACTCCTTATTCTCCTCATATCGATATCTCACCCAAAACTTGAAAACTTCAATCACACAAAACTTAACGGAACTTCGTGAGATAGGTTAGTATGATAAAGAGCAAATCATTCACTTTGGTACTGTCAAGACAAGATTCATATTTTTTTCTCACACAATGGCTAATTTACCCTATCATTTCTACAACTTATATTGACCAATATAAGTCATAGAAACTATAAAACAAGCAAACTATGCATTGACAACAGAATCTATCAAAACAGAATAGTCTGTAATGATCTGAACAATACCCATACTTCTGCAACTAAAAAATTCTGAAAAATTAGGAAAACCTAGGCAATTTGTATATAAATCACATGTAAAAAAATTAGAATTGTTTGACACTCGAGTGATTTTAAACAATTCTATTACTGGAGGCAAAAGCTTCTGTTTTTGCACAGAATCAAGTCAACTATCATCCACACTATCCCAAAGGCTTTACTTTGTACTTTATTGAAAAAAAAGCTATAAAACATGATTAATACAGTAGCCTAATCATCTTAACACATAAAAATAGTAGGGGTAACTATTAGGTTGTCTCCCAACAAGCGCTTTTCTTTAATGCATTTTTAGCTAGGCATGATGATTTCAATGATGCTCACATAAAAGATAAGAACTGAAACATAAAGAGAGCATCATGAATCACATGGCAAGCACATTTAAGACTAACCCACTTCCTATGCATAGGGATTTTGTGAGAAAACAATTTGTGGGAGCAAGAATCAACTAGCATAGGAAGTCAAACAAGGCATGACTTCAAAACTTTGAACACATAGAGAGGAAACTTGATATTATTGAGAAATGTAGAAGCATATATTCCTCTCTCATAATAATTTTCAGTAGCACCATGAATGAATTCAACAATATAGCTGTCACAAAAAGCATTATTTTCATGATCCACAAGCATAGAAATTTTATTACTCTCCACATAAGCAAATTTTTCTTCTCATCAATAATAGTGGGAGCATCATATGAAACTCGAATATTATAAATTGTTTTGATTGATGGTGTGCTGGTGGAGTAGAGCAGGCCCAGCCGAAGCCCAATTAGATGTCGTGGTCCAGGCCAGAAGCCTAAAGTTAGTAATGCACAAAGAATCACACTTAAATATGGATGGTTCTTCTAAAAAAGAAACTTAAATATGGATGGCGGGTTAATTACCTAAAAATAGAGGGGGTTTTCTGTAAAAAAATGTTGACGATGAACCCGACGAAAGGCAATAGGTGCTTTATTAGTAGGTGTGTGTGTGTGTCTATATATATATATATATATATATTGAAAAGTATGAGAGGGATGGAGATGGATTATGTCGACATAAAAAAAGAATTCATCAACAAGGGTGTGAGGCGATGTCGTTGTAAGGGGCCAAAAGTTCACTTTTATACAACAAAAGGTTTGTGCAACGCACAGGCGTTCTACTAGTCTGCTAAGGGAGGAGCCACGTTAGAGGAGCGCCTTTCGTTGATGCCATGCAGCCAAGACAGTTGCACACGCGACCAACATGCACCCTCGTCGCCGACCAGAGATGGACTCCAGCCGCCACCAGCGAACGAAGGAGAAGTCCAGGTTTGGCGCCTTTGCATGATCACCTGAACGAAGATCTAGAGATTGCAATAGTTGAGTCCCGACATCTAAAGCATGCAAATCTAGTTGTAGCAGATTATACAGGAAGCCGAGAATTCACGTCTGGACAAAACAACCAACTGAACTGGTCTTTGGGCGTCATATACACTTAGAGAGCCCGGAACAATGGTCCAGCAGTCCTACATCGAGAACAGATCAATTAATGTAGGTGAATCCAGTGTTCCACACAAATACTATGCAAGTCTGGGAATGAAACCTCGACGCATAGCCAAGTCACTTCATCTTATATTTGATTGGCTGCTAGCAATCACACATCTAAGATTCCAGCCGGAGATCAAAGTCATGTGCCTTGAGTGGGGACGATCGTGCAACCTTTGATCCATGCAAATGGACCAAAGGGCCAACACCTCGCGTGGTGTGGTAACCTCCCGAGCTCCCAGTGCATGTGTCGTTCAATGTGGTCTGAGTCGGAGCATCAACATCTAGCGTGACGTGATAAACTCCCGAGCTCCCAGAACATAATGATACACTTTGTAAGAAAATCGGCTAGCAAGTACACAACTAAGATATCGAACCCCACACATGACATGCACTTTATAAACATACACGCATCATGCACTCCATATGTTGAAAAGTATCACAACAAACTCTATGACTAAAAGCAGGTATATTCAAAGGTTCTTTTGAGCAAAGCATAACAGAGTTATTACAAGTGTTACCTTATGGGACCCTCCCAAGGCACCCGATTGTGATCTGGGACCTTCAAGCTACTCGTCAATGTCAATGTCAAGATAGAAATCTTCGAGGGGGTACGTTCTCTTATGCAACAGTGTATTAAGCAAGGGTGGGTACAAATGATCTAAAAGGTCTCATGTTAGTTTACAGAGGGAGTATTCAACAACAGTTATATCAGAACTATCTACATATGCTCAAGTGCCAAAGAAGATGATTATGGACTAGTTTGCAGAAATGTCAGTGTTGACCATTAGTTTAGAAGAGGATTATGGACTAGTTTGCAGAAATGTCAGTGTTGACCATTAGTTGAACTACGACCAACATATTAAGATAAAAAAGCGCACATGAGTCCATCTAACACCACATCAATACACTACCATGAATCTTCGTTTGTTGTGTTTTCATGCTAGACCTTGTGGGCGACTAGAATGACAAATTTTAGTCACACATAGTTCCCATATGCTCATACAGAGTTTTTGTCATGATGTGCTCATACTGAGTTCAACTAGACATGAGATTTGATATGTGTATTGTCCGGATTTATTGGGCCTCTCTTCGTATTTTGAGAAAGACTTTAGCCAACTAAAATATAATAAAGTATATGCTATAAAAAATTATCAACAATATAAATACAAACCAATATGTCTATGTCTGGTAGTTGCCCTCAAGCGCAATCAACTGACAAGCTCTAACAATTAGTTTAATCCTTACTTCGACATGAGGAGTCAGAAACCCGTCATGAAAACAAAATACGAAGGCAAGCGGAGAAATAAATATCAGAAGAACATGGGCTCAGGTGGACAAGAGCAACAACAGCATATCACCAGATGCAACTAACGTTAATAGAAAAGCAGCAGCACACAAAGTTCACATCCAAACACCACCTACTGTAGTAGCACCATAAGGAATGGGATAAACTGAGAAATAAATATCAGAAGAACATGGGCTCAGGTGGACAAGAGCAACATCAGCATATCACCAAATGCAACTAACGTTAATAGAAAAGCAGCAGCACACACAGTTCACACACACAAAGTTCACATCCAAACACCATGTACTGCAGTAGCACCATAAGGAACGGGATAAACTAGGTAGGGTCGCTTAGTCGACCTCCTCGATCTTGGGGCCAGTGCCCCAGCAGCCGGAGGCGCATCGTCGTCGTCCATGCCGCCCGCCATGTCAGCTCCAGCACCCTGGTACATCTTGGCGATGATGGGGTTGCAGAGGCCCTCCAGCTCCTTCATCTTGTCATCAAACTCGTCTGCCTCAGCAAGATGGTTGCCGTCCAGCCACTGGATGGCCTGGTCAATGGCGTCCTCGATTTTCTTCTTGTCATCTGCAGCTAGCTTGGAGGCGATCTTGTCGTCCTTAATGGTGTTGCGCATGTTGTAGGCATAGTTCTCCAGAGCATTCTTTGACTCGACCTTCTTCTTGTGCTCCTCGTCCTCTGACTTGTACTTCTCTGCCTCCCGCACCATCTTCTTGATCTCATCCTTGCTCAGCCTGCCCTTGTCATTCGTGATTGTGATCTTGTTCTTCTGCCCAGTGGTCTTGTCCTTCGCAGAGACATTCAGAATGCCATTAGCGTCAATGTCGAAGCAGACCATTATCTGGGGCACACCCCTGGGGGCAGGAGGGATGCCGGAGAGCTCAAACTTGCCCAGCAGGTTGTTGTCGCGGGTCCTCGTCCTCTCGCCCTCATAAACCTGGATAAGGACACCAGGCTGGTTGTCAGAGTAGGTGGAGAAGACCTGCTCCTTCTTGGTGGGGATGGTGGTGTTCCTTGGAATCAACACGGTCATGACACCTCCAGCAGTCTCCAAGACCAAGAGAAAGAGGTGTGACATCAAGCAGTAGGAGGTCCTGGACCTTCTCATTGCCCTCTCCACTCAAGATGGCAGCCTGGACTGCAGCACCATAGGCAACAGCCTCATCCGGGTTAATGTTCTTGCATAGCTCCTTGCCATTGAAGAACACCTGAAGCAGCTGCTGCACCCTTGGGATCCTGGTGGAGCCACCAACAAGGACAACATCATGGACAGTGCTCTTGTCCATCTTAGCATCCCTCAGGCACTTCTCAACAGGCTCCATGCACTTCCTGAAGAGATCCATGTTCAACTCCTCGAACCTGGCACGGGTGATGGTCGTGTAGAAGTCTATGCCCTCATACAGGGAGTCAATCTCAATGGTGGTCTGCACAGTGGAGGAGAGGGTCCTCTTCGCTCACTCACTAGTTGTCCTCAGCCTACGGAGAGCCCTGGGGTTGCCACTGATATCCTTCTTGTTCTTCCTCTTGAATTCTTGGATGAAGTGGTTGACCATCCTGTTGTCAAAGTCCTCACCTCCAAGGTGAGTGTCACCAGCAGTGGACTTGACCTCAAAGATACCCTCTTCAATGGTGAGGAGGGAAACATCAAAGGTGCCACCACCAAGGTCAAAGATGAGAACATTCTTCTCACCAACGCTGGTGGCCTTCTTGTCAAGACCATAAGCAATAGCAGCAGCAGTTGGCTCGTTGATGATGCGCATAACATTTAGGCCCGCAATCACTCCAGCATCCTTGGTGGCCTGCCTCTGGGAGTCATTGAAGTAGGCAGGGACAGCGACGACAGCATTCTTGATGGTGCTGCCAAGATACGCTTCAGCTATCTCACACATCTTGATGAGGACCATGGAGGAGATTTCTTGGGCAGCAAACTCCTTCTCCTCACCCTTGTACTGAACAACAATCATAGGCTTGTCTCCAGGTCCATCAATTACCTTGAAGGGCCACAGCTTCATGTCACTCTGGACAGAAGGATCACTAACTCTCCTGCCAATAAGATGCTTCGCATCTGCAGAGCAAAATTTCGTGTCAGCAACTCGAAGTACCATTTATTACAATGATATATTGATAATTGATTAAGAAAATAAGCGACAGAATATCAACCAATGCTTCAAAGTTGAAATCAGTGCAAGCCAAAAATATATGGCAGTAATTAACCATCAGAAAACATGCAAACGCTTACAGAACAAAGCACAGTAGGATGTACTGGTACAGGGCCAAGGTGGAACCTTGGAACAGAATAACCAACATTGATAGCATAATAACATGGAAGGTCAATAATCAAGTTGTTATCCACACATGCAAATGCATTATGGAAGAGCCAACAAAACATAGAATAGGTTACTAATCCTACAAATTTGAGAAATTAGCAAAGTAACATGTGAACGACTATATATTGTAACAAGAAATTGATGGGGAGCAGGTAGTGTCACAAGGTCCGTTCCCATTTATTATATGGCATATTTCAAGACGCATAGACACAAAATAAGACCATGTCTCAAATACCAAATGGCGGCAATAAAGAGCAACATAAATATTCAAGGGGTAAAAAATTAACATCTACAGAGTTTCAACAAGATGGCAAATTCAGCCGAAAGATGGTGATTTTTTGGAATAATCAATTATGTTCAGCAAATTGGTTAATTTACATCGCATGTGCTAACTCCATGTTAAAAAAATCAAATAGGAAATAAAAAACAATGAATTCTTTATGAAATAAGATCAGATGGTAGTGCATGATAATATGATATGCATTGATCATCATTTTGGATTCAGTGATGCCTAGGGATAATGTGTCATCCATTTTGTTCAAGCTAGATGGCACAACTGAGTTATTTTATTTGTCCTAAGGTACCAATTAATCAACCATGATATAAAACCACATCTACAGTGGGAGTCCATATCTACTTTCGATTCCCTTCTTACTGGGTAGAAACAGATAATGGCACCATGATTCTGCATGCAGAAGTATCTACACATAAAAAACTATGTGCATGCATAGATCTATTATATACTAATACAGCTACGACAGGAACAGATTAAACTAAGCAACCAGCCACATGTAACCTGGCGCAGGTACAAGTAGTCAACAAATCAAATCAACTGAAGCACGAGTTGACACCAGAACAGATTTGAAAGGGTAAACTAGTGAAGCAATCAACAGTAGCGGACCGTACAAAATCGATCTGAATGGGCTGAACTAAGCTCAATCCGCACACTAGACAGAGCCCCAGTCGACAGATCTAAAGCGCAGAAACAAGAGTAATGACGAAAGGTGGTGGATTGCTCACCGAAAACCGTGTTGACCGGGTTCATGGTGACCTGGTTCTTGGCCGCATCGCCGATGAGCCTCTCGGAGTCGGTGAAGGCGACGTAGGAGGGGGTGGTGCGGTTGCCCTGGTCGTTGGCAATGATCTCAACTCGGTCGTGCTGCCACACACCGACGCAGGAGTAGGTCGTGCCAAGATCGATCTTGATGGCGGGACCCTCGCCCTTGCCAGCCATTGCAGCTGTCGCTCGATTCGCAAGTACGGCGGTGGTGATGGCGGTGGCGGCGGCGCTAGGGTTTTGGTGGTGGGAGGAGGATTGGGAGAGGGAGAGAAACGGAGGCGGATGGCGGGCGTTTATAGCGGACGGGGCGGGGCTCTGGAAGGTTCCGATGGTGGCGTTCGCGGGCGTTGGGTTGTGATCGGACGGCGATGGGCGCACGAGGCGTGGTTTCATAGCTGTAGGCGAATATTGGTCGTGTTTCTTTCCTTTTTCTGTTTTTCTATTTTGGTAAGGAAAATACTAATTCGGTTTTGTTGGGCTGACCCCAGACAATTTCCCTGATGCCAATCATTCAAATCATTGAGCTGGCTGGCCTGTAACACAAGCATGTTGCTCTCATTTTTTTTTTGTGGCTATTTCTCTCGGTTGGCTTTTTGAAGAGAGCTCCTCCTCGATGCCTTTTTGTTTGGCGCGCGCTAGGCGCCGGCGCGCTGGCCGAAAGTTTCGGCTGGTCCCGCCCGAGCCGTTGGATGCGAGCCACTTGGCCAATGGATCCCGGCAAAAAAAAACCGATTCGCCCAAGTCTTCTTCTTCCTTGGATTGGATCTGCAACTCCCGCTCAGGGTCCTCGTCGCCGCGCCTGCAGTCCCCTCCGGTGACCGTCCTCGTCGCCGGTCCCACCCTCGCCGGCCATCCTCGTCGCCGGTCCACAACCTCGCCAGCCGTTCTCGTCGTTGAATGGATGTAGCCAAAAACTACCTCAACCTATGCAACAGCTGCGCCTGCGGTTGTAGCTCCCCTCCGGTCGTAGATCTGTTGCCGCCCCTCACCGCTCGCTGCACGGAATTGCGTCGGCGACGACCACCAGTCAGTCAACGCCGTTGAATGGATGTAGCAAAAAACTTCACCGGTAGTACCAAAATCTAACTACGGTTGCAGCAAAGTCCCGTGGTCACCCAGCCATGGTCAGCATGGGCGTCGTTTGGAAAAAGGAAAAATAGCCCGTTCCAGCAATTTTGTGTGTCGGTTCCAGCAAATGCCACGGCTGGTTGAAGCAAAAATGCCGCACTGTGACAATGGTTCCAGCAAACATGGTGGCCGGTTACAGCAATTCGAAATGCCAGTTGTAGCAAATCTCGAAGCCGGTTCCATCATTATCATGGCTGCCCCGCGTCCATCCGCCCAGCACATGGGTTGATCTCTCCCCCAGGGATGTAGCAAATTGCCATCACCATTGTAGCAAAAATCCAATAGGGTTGTAGCAAAAAATCAGGAACGAAAACTCCAGCGGTCGGTTGAAGCAAAAAACAAAGCCTGTTGTAGCATCTTCGCCAACTGGTTGTAGCATCTCTCATGAGGGATTGTAACATCGCGCTGCCGGGGGGTTGAAGGTGGTGTTGGCGCATCCATGGCGACTGCTGCATCACCGCTGGTTGGGGAGGGGATCGAGGGGTGTTGCGTGGGAGACGGCGGCAAGCTCGCCGAAGGAGAAACAGGTGAGGAACCGGAAGGGGATCTCCCCTGTGCTGACGGGAAGGGAATCACCCCCGTGCTGACGGGAAGGGGGGGTGGTGACTCCATGACGGCCGACGGACCAGATTCGGCAGGGGAGGCTCACTGGCTTGGAGGAACAACGCGAATCTGGTCAAAGACACTCGGCGAGGGGGTGGGCGAATGCTGCAGTCTACCATGAACGAGGGATGCGGTGTTTTTTTTAGTAAATGTTTGCGTTCGGCACGCCGGCCAAACTTTTGGCCGGCTCGCATGCCATGCTGGCGTGGCCCTGACTATTTCCCGTGAAGTCCGTCTCGCACGCCGCGCGGTTTGTGGACCCACTCAAATCATTTTTCTCCCTGACCTTATCTCTTTTTCTCCAGCCCCATCCACTCGTTCTCATCCCCATCGTATCCATCTAGCAGACCCACCTACTACCATTGCCCCTGCCGCCGGTGGCCCTCAAATCCATCTAGCAAGAAGCTGCAACCGCCCCCGCAGGTAGCTGGAGCTAGCGTTCCCCGGTGTTGGAACCATGCGGCAAAAAGCTGCAACCAGTGTTTCACCGGCAATGGAGATGGGCGGGGGCTCTGGTGCAGCAACCAGCTGGCATTTCTGTTGGAACCGTGCTGGTGAAAAGCTGGAACCACGCCGGCGAAAAGCTGCAACCGACAGGCATGACGGCGGAGCACACGGGAATGCTACAACCATTGAGGCAGGAGCTACAACCGCGCCCGGTTTTTGCTGGAACCGGTGACCGCGGCAAGCTGTAGGGGTTGAAGGAAATATGCCCTAGAGGCAATAATAAAGTTGTTATTTTATATTTCCTTATTCATGATAAAGGTTTATTATTCATGCTAGAATTGTATTGATCGGAAACTTAAATACATGTGTGAATACATAAACAAATACCGTGTCCCTAGTAAGCCTCTACTAGACTAGCTCATTGATCAAAGATGGTTAAGGTTTCCTAACCATAGACATGTGCTGTCATTTCATAACATGATCACATCATTAGGAGCATGATGTGATGGACAAGACCCATCTGTTAGCTTAGCATAATGATCGTTCAGTTTATTGCTATTGCTTTCTTCATGTCAAATACATATTCCTTCGGCTATGAGATTATGCAACTCCCGGATACCAGAGGAATACCTTGTGTGCTATTAAACGTCACAACATAACTGGGCGATCATAAAGATGCTCTACAGGTATCTCCGAAGGTGTTTGTTGAGTTGGCATAGATCGAGATTAGGATTTGTCACTCCGAGTATCGGAGAGGTACCTCTGGGCCCTCTCGGTAATACACATCATAAGCTTGCAAGAAAATAACTAAGGAGTTAGTTACAAGGTGATGTATTAAAGAACGAGTAAAGAGACTTGCCGGTAACAAGATTGAACTAGGTATGAAGATACCGATGATCGAATCTCGGGCAAGTAACATACCGATGGACAAAGGGAATTACGTATGTTGTCATTACGGTTCGACCGATAAAGATCTTCGTAGAATATGTAGGAGCCAATAAGGGCATCCAGGTTCCGCTGTTGGTTATTGACCGAAGAGGTGTCTCGGTCATGTCTACATAGTTCTCGAACCCGTAGGGTCCGCACGCTTAACGTTCGTTGACGATATAGTGTTATATGAGTTATATGATTTGGTGACCGAATGTTGTTCGGAGTCCCGGATGAGATCACGGACATGACGAGGAGTCTCGAAATGGTCGAGAGGTAAAGATTGATATATAGGACGATGGTATTCGGACACCGGAATAGTTTCGGAGTGCACCGGGTAGTCATCGGATCACCGAAAGGGGTTCCGGGAGGCCCCGGGAGGTCTATGGGCCTAATGGGCCAAGGAGAGGCACACACCAGCCCACAAAGGAGCTGGCGCACCCTCTCCCTAGCCGCTGGCCCTAGAAGAAGGAAAGGAGGGGGCGCCACCTCCTCCTGCCTTTCCCTCCTTATGGGAGAAACGAAAGGGGGGGGCGCCACATCCTCCTTCCTTCCCCTTGGCGCCAAAAGAAGGAAGTGTCGGTGTACTAAGTATTGGGCCACTAGTACCCCTTACTTGTGCACGGGCAGTTGTAGCCGTCCTCGCGGCAAGGCTTGCCGGGACCAGCTCGAGGTCGATTTAAGTCATCAAGGAAATCATCAAGTCAGAGATCTGAGAATCAGCAAATAAGCAAAGCTGGAAATCGAAGGCCAGCCTCCCCGGCAAGATCCTTGCCGAGGTGGCCTGAGGAGCCCGGCAAGGATCGGCGCCCGGCAAGGCTTGGCGCCCGGCAAGGCTCGGCGTCCGGCAAGGCTTGGCGCCCGGCAAGGCTTGGCGCCCAGCAAATTTCGGCGCCTGGCGAGATTCTGCCACTGTGCCACCGCTTCGGCACAGTGACGAGTCTGACATTCTGGCTCCTTCCATGGATGCGTGGCGGCGCGCCAGTGGAGGAGAGCTTAAGCGGTGCTGATGGGATGGCCCCTTTTTCCATCCCCAAGAAAGTGAGGACACCTAAACGGACACCTCACGGTGCATTAAATGCGCCTGTCCTAATCCGTCAGGGGTTAGGTATGATACCCTGTAGCTACTTTACACCTCAATGTATGTACATTTTGCCACTGTGGAGACCCCTTTGAGCATATAAAAGGAGGCCCAAGGCAACTGCTACAGAGGAGGAGAACTTCTGGCCCATTCTGCATGCGTAGCTGCTCTTTGAACGTACTGTTCATTGCGAGCGCTCCTGAAGGCTGGGCTCAAGAACATCAATAAGAACACAAAGCAGGAGTAGGGTTTTACGCTGATCAGCGGCCCGAACCTGGGTAAAAACCTCACGCGTCGATCACCGGTTCTGCTCTTTGCGTGTACCTCTCCCCCCGCCGAATCATAAAGGGGTCTCTCGAGATCCCATAGGTGTCGTGCCCCGACATCTTTGGCGCACCAGGTAGGGGGATTGAAGGTTGCGTGAACCTGATCTGGTGGTCGACGCCCTAGTTCCTTCATCATGCCGCCCAAGAAGAAGAACATCGCGACAGCACAACCGTCCGGGTCCATTTTGCCCGCGCCTTCGCAGACAGGCGATGGTGTGGGTGTAGAAGGAAGAGGACTGGAACCCCCGCGGCGTTCTGGTGATCCAAGCCAAGCGAGCGGTATCGTTCGCAGTGGCAGTGGTAACTTGCGCGCCGCTGGATCTAGAGATGGCGTTGTGTTGCCTACGGGTGGCACAACAAACTCTAGGGATCAAAGAGCGCCTGCTGGAGCTCCCGCGCCACCGCGAGCCTCGCAACCTGCCCAGGTTGTGCGAGACGAGCGACATCATGGCGCTGGTGGTTCGGGGCGTCCCTACGAAAAGGTTTCTGTGCATAGATCCCAAGATGCGCAGGACCAGCATGGACACCGAGCTGCCGGCGAAGGTGGCGCGCGGTCGCGTGACCGTGGCGGTGCTCCTTCTAACTTGGTTAGGAGTCAGAGCACCTCACGTACTTCGCACCTGTCGCCGCCACCTACGCCAGCGGAAGCCTTGGCACGTGCGCAGCTGCTCCTCGATTTTCCTCCCGCCCCGGAGAAGATGGAGGAGTGGCGAACTACTATCCAGAGCCTTATCGGCTTCGCTAATACGGATGGACCACAAGAGGCAGGGCCCTCTCAGCGGAAGCCCATCGATCCGATGCGAGCCGGTGGAGAGAAAACTGGAGGTGGTGCAACTACAGTGCACTCTCCTCCGCGACATCAGCGGCGGCCGACGACTCAGCAAGTCGACCGCCATGAAGAAGTTTCCACGGCGTCGTCCGATCCGCGGATGCGCCGTGATCAGCGTCTGGTTCTCCAGGAACGAGGCAAGGAGGACACTCGAACAACCATCGAGCGGCGACGGGAAGCGCGCTATCAGTCTGATAAGCGCGCGGGGCCGGTTGTCGACGAGCCCGCGCCAGGGAACGTAGGAGACTTGCCTTACGAGGTGGGACCTCCAGCGTTTACCCGTGAGCTGCGGCAAGTCCAGTGGCCCAATCTCCGAACCTTCAAGCCAGAGGGCCCGGAGAAATATGACGACAAGACCCATCCCTCGGAGTTCCTGAGCATCTACACCATTGCGGTGCAAGCTGCCGGGGGCCGAGATGACAAGATACTCGCCAACTACTTCCCGTTGGTGCTCAAACCCAACGTCAGGTCGTGGTTGATGCATCTGCCGGAGGATTCTATTTCTTGCTGGTCAGATCTGTGCCATCAGTTTGTTGGCGCCTTTGTTGGAGGCCACCAAGCTCCTGGCCAAGAAAGTGATTTGCACATCATCCCTCAGAGGGAGGGCGAGTCCCTGCGCAAGTTTATGCAGAGATTCAGCCGGGTGCAATACAATATTCCTGATGTTCATCTTGCCGCTGTCATTAGCGCGTTCCATCAGAACGTGCGTAACCGCAGGATGCGGGAAGAGCTGGCAATGAACAAAGTCAGGAGTATTGCCGAGCTTTACACTTTGGCCGACAAGTGTGCTCGAGCTGAAGAGGGGAGAAAACTCCCCGGTGAAGCTGTTGGTGCGACAGGCGACTCAGAAGAAGAAGATGTCGCGGCTCCGTCAAGGAAAGGCCGGCGGCGGAATAGGAAGCGCGGAGGCAAGGCCGTGCTTGCCGTCGAGGAATCCGGCAACCCCGGCGCCGCCAAGAAGGCCAAGGTTGGCGACCCCGGCAAGGATCTTGCCGGGTGCCCTTCCTGTCAGGCCTTGGCGGCTGCCGACAAGTCAGAGAACTCCGGCAAGCAGTACTGCAAGATCCATCGCACTAAGGGCCACGATCTCCAGAACTGCCGGCAAGTTGAGCAGCTTGCCGAGAAGCAGAAGGCCGAATACGAGAGGCGAGACAAGGAGAAGGCCCAAGATGGTGCTGAGGGGTCCGGCAAGAAACGCGATGGCCGAGGGGGTCGCCGCGGCAAGGCCAAACAGCAGAAGGATCGGCCCGCTCGGGGCCGAGATAAAGAAAGAGATGATGATGAAGAAGATGACGAATCCAGTGAGCAGGAATTCCAGAAGGCTACGGAGGCTATGTGCATTGATGGGGGTGCCTCGCTGCATTCTTCCCACCGCCAACTTAAACAATGGTGCGGGAGGTTAATGCGGCAGAGCCATCCCCCGATGCTTGTAGGCCTCTGAAGTGGTCCAGCACGCCTATCATCTTTGACGCCGAGGATCACCCTGATCGCAAAACTGCGGTCGGGTGTTTGCCATTGTTGGTTTCCCCGACAATTCGCAACCTCAAGGTGACGAAGATGTTAGTTGACGACGGGGCCGGCCTAAACTTAATATCACCAGACGTGCTCACAAAGCTTCAGATTCCCGACGAAGACCTCGAGGAAACGGGTACGTTTCAAGGGGTCAACCCGGGAAGAACCCAGCCTAAGGGCAAGATCACGCTGCCGGTAACATTTGGCAGCGAGCTTAACTTCAGGACCGAAAAGGTGGTGTTTGATGTCGCCAAGATCCCCATGTCATACAATGGGATCCTTGGTCGGCCAGCGCTGGCTAAGTTCATGGCGGCATCACACTACGCATACAACGTCTTGAAGATGCCTGGGCCGTTGAGCGTCATCACTATCCATTCCGACAAGAAGGATGCGCTCATCTGTGCCGACCAACTTTACCGGGAAGCAGTTGCAGCACCTACCATCAAGGCATCTGCTCCTGCCGCTGGAACTCTCGAAGGGAAGAAGAAGACCGGCAGGAACCTTGGCGCGAACTCCGGCAAGCGCGCCTCCTCGGAGTGCTGCGCTTCCGTCGAGGATGCACCAGAGAGTTCCACCGGCAAGAACAAGAAGTCCAAGGCTGCCCCACCGGAAACTAAGAAGGTGCCTGCCAGGGAGGACGGAACGGGGGGAACTTTCACCATAAGTTCCACCCTAGATGACAAATAGGAAAGCGCGCTCGTTGCTTTCCTGCGGGCGAATGTCGACGTGTTTGCATGGCAACCGTCTGACATCCCCGGCATTCCCAGGAAGGTAATTGAGCAACACCTTGCTGTCTGTCCTCATGCGCGGCCCGTCAAGCAAAGGGTGAGGAAACAGGCCTTGGAGCGGCAAGAATTCATTGCCGAAGAAATTAAGAAGCTGGAGGCGGCAGGACTGGTCAAAGGAGTGCTTCATCCAACCTGGCTGGCCAATCCGGTTGTAGTGCGGAAAGCGAATGGGAAATGGAGGCTTTGTATCGATTACACAGATATCAATAAAGCTTGTCCAAAAGATCCTTTTCCCTTGCCGCGCATCGACCAGATTGTGGATGCCACCGCTGGTTGTGATCTCCTGTCCTTCCTTGATGCCTATTCAGGGTATCATCAGATTTTTATGGCAAAGGAAGATGAAGAGAAGACCGCCTTTATCACCCCATGTGGTACGTATTGTTTTATACGAATGCCTTTCGGGTTGAAAAGTGCTGGTTCAACATTTGCCAGAGCAATCCAGATTGGTTTTGAGCCACAACTCCATAGAAATATGGAGGCGTATATGGATGATATAGTGGTCAAAACTAAGGATAAAGCAACGCTCATTCAAGACTTAGAAGAAACATTTGCGAACTTGCGCAAGATCAACTTGAAGCTCAACCCTGAGAAGTGCGTGTTCGGTGTTCCTTTCGGCAAGCTCCTCGGGTTCTTTGTATCTTGCCGGGGAATCGAAGCGAACCCCGACAAGATCAAAGCCATTGAGCAAATTGAAGCGCCGAGACGCGTCAAGGATGTGCGTCGTCTTGCCGGCTGTGTTGCTGCTCTAAGCAGGTTTATTTCCAAATCTGCTGAGCGCGCCCTGCCCTTCTTCAAAATTTTGAAGAAGTTAGGTCCAATGAAATGGACTCCGGAAGCGGAGGCGGCGTTGCAAGGTTTGAAGAAATACCTTTCTTCTCCACCGACGCTAGTCGCACCTAAACCACAAGAGCCGTTGCTGCTGTATCTGGCGGCAACAAATCAAGTGGTTAGTGCTACGCTGGTGGCGCAGAGGGAAGCTGATGAGGAGGCAACATCAGTGGCAGGACCGCCAAGTGACGCGGCAAGATCTTCCCCGGCGAGGGATGATCCCGGCAAGACAGGATCTGCGCAAACAGAAGAGCCCGTGCGGAAGAAAAAGGTGGTGCAGCGCCCAGTTTATTTTTTTAGCTCCCTCTTACAAGGGGCTAGATCAAGATATTCTGGTGTGCAGAAGTTGCTTTTCGGCCTCCTTATGGCCTCAAGAAAGCTGCGCCATTATTTTCAAGCACATGAGATCACCGTCGTCACTGGCTTTCCGTTGCAACGGATTTTGCAAAATCCGGAGGCAACCGGCAGGATCGTGGAGTGGGCGTTGGAGCTGTCCAGCTTTGGTCTTAAGTTTGAAAGTACTTCCACAATTCAGAGCAGGGCCTTGGCGGAGTTCATTGCAGAATGGACCCCGACGCCGGACGAAGAAGTTCAAGAAACAAGTCTCCCCGGAAAAGAAATCGATCAGCAATGGGTTATGTACTTTGACGGGGCTTTTTCGCTGCAAGGCGCTGGTGCTGGTGTGCTGCTTGTCGCACCCACCGGAGAGCACCTCAAGTACGTAGTCCAAATGCATTTTCCCCGGGAGAGTTCAACCAACAACACTGCAGAGTACGAAGGTTTGCTTGCCGGTCTTAGGATCGCGGCAGACCTTGGTATCAAAAAGCTCATTATCAAAGGTGATTCACAGCTTGCCGTCAGGCAGGTCAACAAGAACTATCAAAGTCCGTTGATGCAAGCCTACGTAGATGAAGTGAGGAAATTGGAAGAGCGCTTTGACGGTCTGCAGATGGAGCACGTTCCTCGTGCCGAGAACAGCGTTGCTGACGACTTGTCAAAGCGTGCTGCCCTCAAGTTGCCTGTGGAACCAGGAACTTTTGTGCTCCAATTGACTCAACCATCCGTGGCGCCATCGACGCGGCAAGAAAAGAGAAGAAAGTTGAACTCTGGCCAGTACTTCCCGGCAGAGCTCCCCGGAGCTGCCGGCAAGGAAGTTGCCGGGATCGACACGCCTGCTGGGGAACAACAGGCTCCGGCAGGGCCTCAGGCCCTTGCTGTCGAGACAAACGTCCCCCCGGCGGAGGAGATGCCTTTAGTCCTAGCCGTCGAGCCTCAGGCTCCAGCATGGGCGCAGCACATTGTCCATTTCCTTCAGACAGGTGAACTCCCTGAGGAACAAGAAGAAGCGGAGAGAGTAGCCCGTCGGTCTGTTATGTACAAGTTCGTCGATGACGTCCTGTACAGAAAGAGACCAAACGGTGTGAAATTGAAGTGCATTCCTCGGGAGGATGGACTAGAGCTGTTGGCAGAGATACATGGGGGCATGTGTGGCTCTCACATAGGGTCAAGAGCGCTTGCCGGGAAAGCATTCCGGCAAGGTTTCTTTTGGCCCACCGCCCTCCAGGATGCGACTGCACTAGTAACCAGGTGTGAAGCGTGCCAGTTTCATTCGAAGAAATTACATCAGCCAGCTCGAGCTCTTCAAACAATCCCTCTCTCCTGGCCATTTTCGGTCTGGGGGCTCGACATACTGGGCCCCTTCCCCCGTGCTGCCGGGGGCTTTGAGTACTTGTACGTTGCTATCGACAAGTTCACAAAGTGGCCGGAGGTGGAAGCAGTGAGGAAGGTGACAGCGCAGTCGGCTGTCAAGTTCTTCAAAGGAATTGTTTGCCGTTTCGGTGTGCCTAACAGGATCATCACCGACAACGGCACGCAGTTCACAAGTCGCACCTTCATGCAGTACGTCCAAGACCTTGGCGGCAAGATTTGTTTTGCCTCTGTTGCTCACCCGAGAAGCAACGGCCAAGCGGAGAGGGCCAATGCTGAAGTGCTGCGCGGTCTCAGGACCAGAACTTTTGACAGGCTGAAAAAGTGCGGAAGACGCTGGATTGATGAGTTGCCGGCGGTTCTTTGGTCAATCAGAACGACACCAAATCGAGCCACCGGCCAGACGCCCTTCGCTCTAGTGTATGGAGCAGAAGCAGTTCTCCCCACGGAACTCATATACGGATCTCCTCGAGTGCTCGCTTATGATGAGCTCGAGCAAGAGCAACTGCGGCAAGATAACGCTGTGCTCCTTGAGGAGAATCGTCTTCAGGCTGCTGTGCGAGCTGCACGCTACCAGCAAGCTTTGCGCCGCTATCATAGCCGCAAAGTTCATGCCCGAAGCCTTGAGGAAGGCGACCTTGTTCTTCGACGGATTCAGTCCGCCAAGAATTCAAACAAGTTGACGCCAAAGTGGGAAGGCCCTTATCGGGTAGTACGAGTCACCAGGCCTGGCGCTGTCCGCCTGGAGACCGAGGATGGCGTTCCAGTGAGTAATTCCTGGAATATCGAACATCTTCACAAGTTCTATCCATAAGGCGCGGTTGCCGGGGGCTCCCGGCAACCACCTTTTTGTACAAGTCTTGCCGGCAAGGCATGTGATCCCTTGTACAAAGCCAGGCGCAGACCCTGAGCACAGATGAATAAATTTAAGTGTTGTACATTTCCTTATTGATTCTCATGATCACATTCATATATGCATGTTTGTCTAAGATGTTGTATAACACCTGATCCCGGTAAGTTCTAACGAACCGCCAAGGTTTCATCTCTTTATTTTCTCTTCTTTCTTTTTCTTAAAGACAGAAGGATTCCTCGCGCGCACATTTGCCGGAGGAGGAAGGGAGACATCAATACCAGTTGGTGACGTTCGAAATCGTATGCTTGCCGGAGGAAGGACAAAGACAGAAAGCTAAGTCCTAAAAACTCAGTGCAAGTTTTTTTTTATTACCAAGTTAGTTCCTTGGACGATTCCAACCCTTGTATGGAAAATCTGCACGCGAAGGAACCCTTGTTGTAATCAGTTGTGCCCTTATTTTGTTTCGAGTCCGCTCAACGATTTAAGTGGCTGCACTGAGAGCGCCAAGGAGTCTTGCCGGCCGCTGTGCCTCCAGCAGGCTGCTGAAGTCCCGCACCCAGCGCTCGCGGCAGGTTGCGCGCCGGCAAGTTTTTCAGTAAGCGTAAAATGAACTCCATACATAAAAGAATCAGACAAGGAAAGTAGCTAGCATGAGCCTAAACATAGTTAAATTATATTACATCCATGAGTTGCCGCAGTCCTAACTCGAGACTTAACTGTCTTTTACATGAGATGGTGGCGGCAAGAATAAAAGGGAAGCACTCAATCCCTGCGCTGGCCTTCGATCCTTTTGATGGAGTCCACCTTCTCAAGGATCGGCGCGATGCACTTCTCAAGCGCCTCAACATTTGCATCCTTTGGCAGGTGGCCGAGTGCGCTGGAAAGATCGATGCCGGGATTGCTGTGCACCACCTTGAGGAGCACCTTGCGAAGGACGGCCCGGCAAAGCCGGCGAGTCTCGTTCGCCAGTTGGGTCGCCCGGCTGGACTGGAGCGCCCTCAACGCGTTGATGATGCTTTCAAAGAACATCGTCAACCTGGCGCTTGGAGATATTCTTTCCTCGGAAGAATATCTGAAGTTCGACAAGCCCATGGTTGACAGTTCTGCGGTAAGCTTCTCCGCGGTGGCGATGAGACGGCCAGTCCAGATCTCCACTCCCTTTTCATAATCAGCCTGGGCAGCGGCAGCGCTCTTGAGCAGGTTCCTCTCTCCTTGGAGATCCTTGAGTAGAGCCTTCTCACGGGCCCTGCCGGCCTCGAGGGATTTCTGCAGCGTGGTCAGCTTCAGCTCCAGAACCGCAATATCATCAGCCGCAGAGGAGAGCTGCTTGGTCTTGCCGGACAGGGCGACTTGCATCTCCGCCAAGGAGTGGAGGGTTTTTTCCCTGTCCCCCTTGAGCGTCGAGAGCTCCTTGCCATGCTCGTCGAGATCCGTCTCCAGCCTCTTCACTTTGTCGCTCAGCTCGTTCTTGGCGGCCTCTGCAACTTCGGCAGCATCGACGGCCTCCTTGAGCTTGCCGGCGTGACTTGCAGTTAGAGCTTCGAGCGCCTCCTTGTGCTTCTGCTCTAGCTCCTGGGTCCGCCGCGCGACAAGATTTTCAATGTCTTCATCCTTGTTACGAAGCTTGGCGGCGAGCGCCTGCTCACGTGCGGTGAGATCTTCTTCGAAAGCGTCAAGAGCAACGCGGCGCCCCGTCAGGAGAGCATCTTCGGCAGCGATCCTTTGAACAGCTTCATCATGGGCCTTCTCCATGTCTGATTGCTTCTGGAGGACCTCATTCCATTGCTGGCTCACTTGTTCTCGACCGGCAACCAGCTCTTGAAGGGCCTCGGCATGCCAGATTTGCATTTGTGCGACGCGCCTTTGAAAATCCGCTTCGGCTGCCTCGACAACTGCCATTCTGGAGTCCGCCTTCTCTTTTCGGGCACGATGGAGAGCCTGGAGTTTGCGGAAGTTTTCGCCCATGGCCTGAAGGAGCCGATCCTCTTCAGACTTGCCACTGCTAGCACTGGGATCGTCAACAACTTCGAGCCCGGCAGCGGCAATAATCTCCTCGAAAATTTCTCCTTCGGCTGGTGCCTCGGTGCTTGCCGTCCCTGGAAAGTTGATGAATAGGTTTTCGCCAACCTTGAGATACTTGCTGGATGAGGGCTCGTCAGATGTTGATGGCTGGTCTTCAGTGGCCGCCTCACCAGTGACAGGGGGCTCCGCGGCCGATGCAGCACCTGGCGCTCCTGCGGCAGGAATGCCGTTAGTATGGTCCCTAGTCTCCCTGTCGCCCTCTTCAGCAGGTTCTTCCGTGATTTCCTTTCGTGCTGTCTTGGCGGCCTCCCCGTCAAGAGCATCACTGGCCCCGGCAACATCATCCTTGGTGGCCTCGCTGGCAGTGATCCTGTCCGCTTCGGCAGCAGCATCCCTGGCGGTCTCCTCGATGACGGCGTCGACGTCCATATGTTCCATCTCAGAGAACTCTGAAGGGAGAAGGAGAAGGTCAGAATAAGACCGAGTTTTTAAATTTTGAAGTGATCAAAGATAAAGAAGTAAGGGGAAAAGAATAACTAGCACTTTGAGGCGATCGAGTACCTGCGTCGGGTTGTCAAGAGGTAGCTTCGCCTCTCCCGGCAACTCCGGTTGCTGGGGGTGGGTTGCCGGAGTCCGTGCTTGTCGGCTCCTCCTCAATCTGGACGGGCTCGTCGGCAGGATCTCTTGCCGGAGATGTGCTTGTGGGCGGAGCGGTCGACGAAGGAGGCACAATGGGGCAATCTTCTCCTTGTTGCCGTTCTTCTCCTGCGAACCCGAAGATATCAGCGACAAGAATGGAGGCCTCGGCACCAGCCAACAGAAAAAGGGACAATGAACTTACGCTGGGGGCTGCGTTGAGGACTAGGCTCCGGGCTCACGATGACGGTCTCTGGCACGCTAGTGGAGCCTGCCGGGGGCTCGTCGCCCGTAGAAGTCCTTGACCTCTTCGCCATCCTCTCCAGCAAGGTTTCTGTGTCACTGCAGAAGCAATACAAGCAAGTCAGTAAAGATTGATGCAAGATTGGAAGGTAAAAGCTGTGGCAAAGTACTTACTCTTCTTCCTCCCACTCCGGACTAAAGCCGGAGATGTCGAAGTCGACCTCCGTTGCGGTGTCTGAGTGGGGAGGCGGAGGAGGAGTCCTAGGCCGCTTAGCTGTGGCAGGCGCCAGGGCAGCTTCCGGTGCGGTGGTGCGAGACCCTCCTGCCGCCCCAGCAGTGGCCGCTGGTGCGGGCCTCGCACGCCGTGCGGGCTGTTGACGGGCCCCCTGCCACGGTCCGGTCTTGCCGGCCACTTTCTTGCCGGGGGCTTCGCCGCTCGAAGAGGGCTGGCTTGCCGGGATGTCAGACGCAGCCTTCCGAAGAACACGCTTCGCCTTCTTCTTCGGGGGAGGGGGCTCTTCTCGCGTCTCTTCTTCTTCGACTGAGTCCTCGCCGGACGAGATTTCAGCGGCTGCGCCGCTCTCCTCCCCGGCAACCTCGTCCTCCCCGGCAGGCTTCGCCTCCACTACCACCTCTGCCTCGCTGGCTTCCCACTCTGTGAAGCCAACGCTGCCGGCCTCCGCGGCAAGATTCGCTTCCTCCACTCTGGTAGCGATGTATGCTACCTCCTGATCCGTGGTGGCGCGAATAAGATCTGGCTCTTGCTGGACAGGCTTTTCCGTCAGATTGTCGAAGAATTTATGCGCTTCTTCCTCGCTTGGCTCGACCCAGGTCGGGTCAAGGCCGTGGGCGTTGAACATCGGCAAGAAAGCAATGATCGACCCCAGCGCAGAGTTGTTGCACAAGGGGACGATCCTTGCCGGCAGCCGGTGCTTGTCTTCGCGCTGGAATAACTTCTGGCGGAGAGCGCCAAGCGGCATAATAGTCAAGTTGTTGTTCAGCCCAGGGCGCAGCCTCATGACATCCGCTGCGTTCTTATACTCCCAAGCTGGCCTTCCCCTATTCTGCAGAGGGGCGATGCGGCGGCGGAGGAAGTCGAAGCCAATCATCTCCATTGTCAGCCCGGCAACCTTCAAGCGGAGGATTCTGGTAGTGGCGATTGTGAGCTTCTCGTCTTCTGCGGCGAGATCGCCCCAATCCTTGCCGCGGACCACCTTCTGTCGCCGGGGATGGCAAAAAGGATGAGGATCTGCTTCCTGGATCCAGCACCATTCGGCCCGCCACTCGTCCCACTTTTCGCGGTAAACTCCATCTGGGTATATCTCTTTGTTCCAGGCCCTTGGAATCCAAGCAATAGATCCAGAGAGAGCCTCTCCTTTTTGGATTCGAGGATAGAAATAGTGGCGGAAAAGAGCAGAATTGGGGATCACGCCGGCAAAATTTTCACAAAGATGGGCAAAGATCGACATGCAAAATACGGCATTCGGCGTGAAGTCAAGAAGGCGGAAGCCGTATGTATACATGATGTCGTTGAAGAAATCGAAAAAAGGTGGACAGAGCCCGCAATAAAAGTACGTAGTGAAGAAGGGGTATCTGTCCGATCCGCCTTTGGAACTAGCACCTGGGATGACGCGTGTGGCGGGGTGGGCTTGTGTTCCCTTCGCCCACATGCATTGGTATCGTCCCTTCAAGGTTTCGGCGTCAAGCGTCGGAGGGAAGACGACGAGCCTCTTCCGCATCTTCACCAGCTCGCTTTCCGGAACTTCGGCTTTCGCCTCCTTGTCCGTGCCCTTGCCTTTGCTGGTCTTGGGCGGCATGGCGGCTGTGGAGATGGAAGCCGGAGGACGGAACGAGCGTGGGAGCGGCGAGCAGAAGAGAAGGAAGGTTTCGCTCTGAGCTCGAGCAGAGGAAGGCGATGGCGATAGCCAGATTGGGAAGAAGAGGGGGGTGAATGGGTTTGCGCCTCCACGACTTCTCCTTTTTATGGGGAAGGAGCGGGGCCACCTTGTTTATCCCCCAATATGAATGCGCCTCTGTGGGCGCGAAACAGTTTGCAGCCTTTTTGGCACACTTCTCACATCGCGCGCTCCGTGCGCGTAGTGGGGGCACAGTAAAACAAGATATTTACGAGCAGTTAATTCCCTACCACGCGTGCCCGTGCACTGTTTGGGCCCAGCCCAACAACGCCTCGCACTCGTGTATGGCCCAGGCCCGGGGGCTCCTGTCGGTGTACTAAGTATTGGGCCACTAGTACCCCTTACTTGTGAACGGGCAGTTGTAGCCGTCCTCGCGGCAAGGCTTGCCGGGACCAGCTCGAGGTCGATTTAAGTCATCAAGGAAATCATCAAGTCAGAGATCTGAGAATCAGCAAATAAGCAAAGCTGGAAATCGAAGGCCAGCCTCCCCGGCAAGATCCTTGCCGGGGTGGCCTGAGGAGCCCGGCAAGGATCGGCGCCCGGCAAGGCTTGGCGCCCGGCAAGGCTCGGCGTCCGGCAAGGCTTGGCGCCTAGCAAATTTCGGCGCCTGGCGAGATTCTGCCACTGTGCCACCGCTTCGGCATAGTGACGAGTCTGACATTCTGGCTCCTTCCATGGATGCGTGGCGGCACGCCAGTGGAGGAGAGCTTAAGCGGTGCTGATGGGATGGCCCCTTTTTCCATCCCCAAGAAAGTGAGGACACCTAAACGGACACCTCACGGTGCATTAAATGCGCCTGTCCTAATCCGTCAGGGGTTAGGTATGATACCCTGTAGCTACTTTACACCTCAATGTATGTACATTTTGCCACTGTGGAGACCCCTTTGAGCATATAAAAGGAGGCCCAAGGCAACTGCTACAGAGGAGGAGAACTTCTGGCCCATTCTGCATGCGTAGCTGCTCTTTGAACGTACTGTTCATTGCGAGCGCTCCTGAAGGCTGGGCTCAAGAACATCAATAAGAACACAAAGCAGGAGTAGGGTTTTACGCTGATCAGCGGCCCGAACCTAGGTAAAAACCTCACGCGTCGATCACCGGTTCTGCTCTTTGCGTGTACCTCTCCTCCCGCCGAATCATAAAGGGGTCTCTCGGGATCCCATAGGTGTCGTGCCCCGACAGGAAGGGGGGCCGGCCTAGGGCAGGAGCCCAAGTAGGATTCAGACCTACATGGGGTGCCCCTTTGCCTCTCCCCTCTCCCTCCCACCTATATATATGAGGGAGGGGGGCGCCTAGCACAACACAACATTGTCTTAGCCGTGTGCGGCGCCCCCTCCACCGTTTACACCCCCGGTCATATTTTCGTAGTGCTTAGGCGAAGCCCTGCCGAGATAGCTTCACCATCACCATCACCACACCATCGTGCTGCCGGAACTCATCAACTACCTCACCGTCTTGCTGGATCAACAAGGCGGAGGACGTCACCGAGCTGAACGTGTGCTGAACGCCTAGGTGCCGTACGTTCTGTACTCGATCGGTTGGATCGCGAAGAAAGTTCGACTACATCAACCGCGTTGTCAAACGCTTTCGCTTACGGTCTATGAGGCTATGTAGACAAACTCTCCCCCTCTCATTGCTATGCATCTCCATGGATAGATCTTGCGTGTGCGTAGAATTTTTTTTTGTTTTCCATGCAATGTTGCCCTATAGTGGTATCAGAGCCAGTTCTATGCGTAGATGGTATGCACGAGTAGAACACAAAGAGTTGTGGGCGGTGATAGTCATACTGCTTACCACCAATGTCTTATTTTGATTCGGCGGTATTGTGGGATGAGGCGGCCCGGACCAACCTTACATGTCCACGTACATGAGACCGGTTCCATCGACAGACATGCAACTTGTTTGGCATAAAGGTGGCTGGCGGGTGTCTGTTTCTCCTACTTTAGTTGAATCAAATTTGACTATGGCCGGTCCTTGAAGAAGGTTAAAACAGCCAACTTGATGAATCACCGTTGTGGTTTTTGCCGTAGGTAAGAACGGTTCTTGCTAGAAGCCCGTAGCAGCCACGTAAAACTTGCAACAACAATGTAGAGGACGTCTAACTTGTTTTTGCAGGGCATGTTGTGATGTGATATGGTCAAGACGTGATGTGATATACGTTGTTGTATGAGATGATCATGTTTTGTAATATCGACAACCGGCAGGAGCCTTAGGGTTGTCTGTTTATTGTATGAAGTGCAAACACCATGTAATTGCTTTACTTTATTGCTAGCAATAGTTGTAGAAGCAATAGTTGGTGAGACGACCCCGACGCAACGATGGAGATCAAGGTCTCGAGCCAATGACGATGGAGATCACGACGATGCTTTGGAGATGGAGATCAAAAGCACAAGATGATGATGGCCATATCATGTCACTTATTTTGATTGCGTGTGATGTTTATCCTTTATGCATCTTATTTTGCTTAGAATGGCGGTAGCATTATAAGATGATCCCTTCACTAAATTTCAAGATAAAAGTGTTCTCCCCGAGTATGCACCGTTGCCAAAGTTCGTCGTTTCGAAGCACCTCGTTATGATCGGGTGTGATAGACTCTACATTCACATACAACGGGTGTAAGACACTTTTGCACATGCAGAATACTTGGGTTAAACTTGATGAGCCTAGCATGTACAGACATGGTCTCGGAACACTGGAGACCGAAAGGTCAAACGTGAGTCATATAGTAGATATGATCAACATAGAGATGTTCACCATTGAAGACTACCCCATCTCACGTGATGATCGGACATGGGTTAGTTGATTTGGATCACATATCACTTAGATAACTTGAGGAATGTTTATTTAAGTGGGAGTTCATTAGTAATTTGATTAATTGAACTTAATTGATCATGAACTTAGTCTTATAGTTTTGCATATCTATGTTGTAGATCAATGGCCCGAGCTACCATTCCCCTGAATTTTAATGCGTTCCTAGAGAAAGCTAAGTTGAAAGATGATGGTAGCAACTACACGGACTGGGTCCGTAACTTGAGGATTATCCTCATTGCTGCACAGAAGAATTATCTCCTTGATGCACCGCTAGGTGACAGGCCTGCTGCAGGAGCTGATGCAGATGTTATGATCGTCTGGCAAGCTTGATCTGATGACTACTCAATAGTTCAGTGTGCCATGCTTTACGGCTTAGATCCGGGACTTCAAAGACATTTTGAACGTCATGGAGAATATGACATGTTCCAGGAGTTGAAGTTAATATTTCAAGCAAATGCCCGGGTTGAGAGATATGAAGTCTCTGACAAGTTCTATAGCTGCAAGATGGAGGAGAACAGTTCTGTCAGTGAACACATACTCAAAATGTCTGGGTATTATAATCACTTGACTCAGCTGGGAGTTAATCTTCCAGTTGATTGTGTTATTGACAGAGTTCTTCAATCACTACCATCAAGCTACAAAGGCTTCGTGCTGAACTATAATATGCAAGGGATGAACAAAAAAATTCCCGAGCTCTTCGCAATGCTTAAAGCCGCAGAGGTAGAAATCAAGAAGGAGCATCAAGTGCTGATGGTTAACAAGACCACTAGTTTCAAGAAAAAGGGCAAGGGAAAGAAAGGGAACTTCAAGAAGAATGGCAAGCAAGTTGCCACTCCCGGGAAGAAACCCAAAGTTGCACCCAAGCCTGTAACTGAGTGCTTCTACTGCAAAGGGAATGGTCAGTGGAAGCGGAACTGCCCCAAATACTTGGCGGATAAGAAGGATGGCAAAGTGAACAAAGGTATATTCGATATACATGTTATTGATGTGTACCTTACTAATGCTTGTAGCAGCGCTTGGGTATTTGATACTGGTTCGGTTGCTCATATTTCTAACTCGAAATAGGAGCTGCGGAATAAACAAAGATTGGCTAAGGACGAGGTGACGATGCGCGTCGGGAATGGTTCCAAGGTCGATGTGATCACCGTCGGCATGCTACCTCTACATCTACCTTCGGGGTAAGTTTTAGACCTCAATAATTGTTATTTGGTGCCCGCGTTGAGCATGAACATTATATCTGGATCTTGTTTATTGCGAGACAGTTATTCATTTAATTCAGAGAATAATGGTTGTTCTATTTATATGAATAATATCTTTTACGGTCATGCACCCTTGAAGAGTGGTCTATTCTTGTTGAATCTCGATTGTAGTGATACACATATTCATAATATTGATGCCAAAAGATGCAAAGTTGATAATGATAGTGCAACATACTTGTGGCACTACCGTTTAGGTCATATTGGTATAAAGCGCATGAAGAAACTCCATGCAGATAAACTTTTGGAATCTCTTGATTATGAATCATTTGATACTTGCGAACCATGCCTCATGGGCAAGATGACCAAAACTCCGTTCTCCGGAACAATGGAGCGAGCTAATGACTTATTGGAAATAATACATACCGATGTATGCGGTCCGATGAGTATTGAAGCACGCGGCGGGTGTCGTTATTTTCTGACCTTCACAGATGATTTGAGTAGGTATGGGTATATCTACTTGATGAAACACAAGTCTGAAACATTTGAAAAGTTCAAAGAATTTCAGAGTGAAGTGGAGAATCATCGTAACAAGAAAATAAAGTTTCTACAATCTGATCGTGGAGGCGAATATTTGAGTTACGAGTTTGGCCTTCATTTAAAACAATGTGGAATTGTTTCACAACTCACGTCACCTGGAACACCACAGCGTAATGGTGTGTCTGAACGTCATAACCGTACTTTATTAGACATGGTGCGTTCTATGATGTCTCTTACCGATTTACCACTATCGTTTTGGGGTTATGCATTAGAGACAACCGCATTCACGTTAAATAGGGCACCGTCTAAATCCGTTGAGATGACACCGTATGAACTATGGTTTGGCAAGAAACCTAAGCTGTCGTTTCTTGAAGTTTGGGGTTGCGACACTTATGTCAAAAGGCTTCAGCCTGATAAGCTTGAACCCAAATCGGAGAAGTGCGTCTTCATAGGATACCCTAAGGAAACAATTGGGTACACCTTCTATCACAGATCGGAAAACAAGATCTTTGTTGCTAAGAATGGATCCTTTCTAGAGAAGGAGTTTCTCTCAAAAGAAGTGAGTGGGAGGAAAGTAGAACTTGATGAGGTAATTGTACCTTCTCTCAAATTGGAAAGTAGTGTTGGGAAACATTGCATGGAAAACAAAAAAAATTCTACGCACACGCAAGATCTATCCATGGAGATGCATAGCAACGAGAGGGGAGAGTGTGTCTACGTACCCTCATAGACCGTAAGCGGAAGCGTTTGACAACGCGGTTCATGTAGTCGAACTTTCTTCGCGATCCAACCGATCGAGTACCGAACGTACGGCACCTCCGCATTCAGCACACGTTCAGCTCGGTGACGTCCTCCGCCTTCTTGATCCAGCAAGACGACGAGGTAGTGGATGAGTTCCGGCAGCACGATGGCATGGTGACGGTGATGGTGAAGCTATCTCCGCAGGGCTTCGCCTAAGCACTACGAAAATATGACCGGGGGTGTAAACGGTGCTGGGGGGCCGCACACGGCTAAGACAATGTTGTGTATTGTGCTAGGCGCCCCCTCCCACATATATATATAGGTGGGGTGGAGGGACCAGCCAGGAGGCGCCCCCAAGTAGGCCGAATCCTACTTGGGGTCTTCCCCCAAGTGGCGCTCCCCTTCCTTATTTGTAGTGCGGGAGGAAGGAAGGAGGAGGTGGCGCCCCCCCCCCCCTTTCCTTTCTCTCCTGAGGAGGGAAAGGCAGGAGGGGCCACCCCTCCCCTTTCCTTCCCCTAGGGCCGGACAGCCAAGGCAAGGGGCACATCATCCCCCTTGTGGGCTGGTATGTCCCCCCCCCCTTTGGCCCATAAGGCCCATACACTTGTCGGGGGTGCCCGGAACCCCTTCCGGTGACCCGATGAGTAGCCGGTGCACTCCGAAACTATTCCGGTGTCTGAATACCATCGTACTATATATCAATCTTTACTTATCGACCATTTCAAGACTCCTCGTCATGTGCGTGATCTCATCCGGGACTCCAAACAACATTCAGTCACCAAATCATATAACACTATATCGTCAACGAACGTTAAGCGTGCGGACCCTATGGGTTTGAGAACTATGTAGACATGACCGAGACACCTCTCCGATCAATAACCAATAGCGGAACCTGGATGCCCATATTGGTTCCTACATCTTCTACGAAGATCTTTATCGGTCGAACCGCAATGACAACATACGTAATTCCCTTTGTCCATCGGTATGTTACTTGCCCGAGATTCGATCGTCGGTATCTTCATACCTAGTTCAATATCGTTACCGCCAAGTCTCTTTACTTGTTCCGTAATACATCACCTCATAACTAACTCCTTAGTTATATGCCTGCAAGCTTATGATGTGTATTACTGAGAGGGCCCAGAGATACCTCTCCGATACTCGGAGTGACAAATCCTAATCTCGATCTATGCCAACTCAACAAACACCTTCGGAGATACCTGTAGAGCATCTTTATGATCACCCAGTTACGTTGTGACGTTTGATAGCACACAAGGTATTCCTCCGGTATCCGGGAGTTGCATAATCTCATAGTCGAACGAATACGTATTTGACATGAAGAAAGCAATAGTAATAAACTGAACGATCATTATGCTAAGCTAACGGATGGGTCTTGTCCATCACATCACTCTCCTAATGATATGATCCCGTTATCAAATGACAACACATGTCTATGGTTAGGAAACCTTAACCATCTTTGATCAACGAGCTAGTATAGTAGAGGCTTACTAGGGACACGGTATTTGTTTATGTATTCACACATGTATTTAAGTTTCCGATCAATACAATTATAGCATGAATAATAAACCTTTATCATGAATAAGGAGATATAAAATAACAACTTTATTATTGCCTCTAGGGCATATTTCCTTCAGTCTTCCACTTGCACTAGAGTCAATAATCTAGATTACATAGTAATGAATCTAACACCCAGGGAGTCTTGGTGCTAATCATGTTTTGCTCGCGGAAGAGGCTTAGTCAACGGGTCTGCCACATTTAGATCCGTATGTATTTTGCAAATCTCTATGTCTCCATCCTTGACCTTTTCATGAATGGAGTTGAAGTGTCTCTTGATGTGTTTGGTTCTCTTGTGAAACCTGGATTCCTTCGCCAAGGCAATTGCTCCAGTCTTGTCACAAAAGATTTTCATTGGACCCGATGCACTAGGTATTACACCTAGATCGGATATGAACTCCTTCATCCAGACTCCTTCATCTGCTGCTTCCGAAGAAGCTATGTACTCCGCTTCACACGTAGATCCCTCCACGACACTCTGCTTGGAACTGCACCAACTGACAGCTCCACCATTCAATATAAATATAAATACGTATCCGGTTTGTGAGTTAGAGTCATCCGGATCAGTGTCGAAGCTAGCATCGACGTAACCATTTACGATGAGCTCTTCGTCACCTCCATAAACGAGAAACATATCCTTGGTCCTTTTCAGGTACTTCAGGATGTTCTTGACCGCTGTCCAGTGATCCACTCCTGGATTACTTTGGTACCTCCCTTCCAAACTTATGGCAAGGCACACATCAAGTCTGGTACACAGCATAGCATACATGATAGAACCTATGGCTAAGGCATAGGGAATGACTTCCATTCTCTCTCTATCTTCTGCAGTGGTCGGGCTTTGAGTCTGACTCAATTTTACACCTTGTAACATAGGCAAGAACCCTTTCTTTGACTGGTCCATTTTGAACTTCTTCAAAACTTTATCAAGGTATGTGCTTTGTGAAAGTCCTATTAAGCGTCTCGATCTATCTCTATAGATCTTGATGCCCAATATATAAGCATCTTCACTGAGGTCTTTCATTGAAAAATTCTTATTCAAGTATCCTCTTATGCTACCCAGAAATTCTATATCATTTCCAATCAACAATATGTCATCCACATATAATATCAGAAATGCTACAGAGCTCCCACTCACTTTCTTGTAAATACAGGCTTCACCGTAAGTCTGTATAAAACCATATACTTTGATCACCTCATCAAAGCGTATATTCCAACTCCGAGATGCTGGCACCAGTCCATAGATGGATCGCTGGAGCTTGCACACTTTGTTAGCACCTTTAGGATCGACAAAACCTTCTGGTTGCATCATATACAACTCTTCTTTAAGATATCCATTAAGGGATCCAGTTTTGACATCCATTTGCCAGATTTCATAATCATAAAATGCGGCAATTGCTAACATGATTCAGACGGACTTAAGCATCGCTACGGGTGAGAAAGTCTCATCGTAGTCAACCCCTTGAACTTGTCAAAAACCTTTCGTGACAAGTCGAGCTTTGTAGACAGTAACATTACCATCAGTGTCAGTCTTCTTCTTGAAGATCCATTTATTTTCTATGGCTTGCCGATCATCGGGCAAGTCCACCAAAGTCCATACTTTGTTTTCATACATGGATCATATCTCAGATTTCATGGCCTCAAGCCATCTGTCAGAATCATCATAGCTTCTTCATAGTTCATAGGTTCGCCTTGGTCTAATGACATGACTTCCAGGACAGGATTACCGTACCACTCTGGTGCGGATCGTGCTCTGGTTGACCTACGAGGTTCAGTAGCGACTTGATCTGAAGTTTCATGATCATTATCATTTGCTTCCTCTCTAGTTGGTGTAGGCATCACGGGAATGGATTTCTCTAATGTGCTACTTTCCAATTCGAGAGAAGGTACAATTACCTCATCAAGTTCTACTTTCCTCCCACTCACTTCTTTCGAGAGAAACTCCTTCTCTAGAAAGGATCAATTTTTAGCAACAAAGATCTTGCCTTCGGATCTGTGATAGAAGGTGTACCCAATTGTTTCCTTAGGGTATCCTATGAAGACGCACTTCTCCGATTTGGGTTCGAGCTTATCAGGCTGAAGCCTTTTGACATAAGTGTCGCAACCCCAAACTTTAAGAAGTGACAACTTAGGTTTCTTGCCAAACCATAGTTCATACGGTGTCGTCTCAACGGATTTAGACGGTGCCCTATTTAACGTGAATGCGGCTGTCTCTAATGCATAACCCCAAAATGATAGTGGTAAATCGGTAAGAGACATCATAGAATGCACCATATCTAATAAGGTACGGTTACGATGTTCGGACACACCATTACGCTGTGGTGTTCCATGTGGCGTGAGTTGTGAAACAATTCCACATTGTTTTAAATGAAGGCCAAACTCGTAACTCAAATATTCGCCTCCGCAGTCAGATCGTAGAAACTTTATTTTCTTGTTACGATGATTCTCCACTTCACTCTGAAATTCTTTGAACTTTTCAAATGTTTCAGACTTGTGTTTCATAAAGTAGATATACCCATACCTACTCAAATCATCTGTGAAGGTCAGAAAATAACGATACTCGCCGCGTGCTTCAACACTCATTGGACCGCATATATCGGTATGTATTATTTCCAATAAGTCATTAGCTCGCTCCATTGTTCCGGAGAACGGAGTTTTAGTCATCTTGCCCATGAGGCATGGTTCGCAAGTATCAAATGATTCATAATCAAGTGATTCCAAAAGTCCATCTACATGGAGTTTCTTCATGCGCTTTATACCATTATGACCTAAACGGCAGTGCCACAAGTATGTAGCACTATCATTATCAACTTTGCATCTTTTGGCATCAATATTATGAATATGTGTATCACTACAATCGAGATTCAACAAGAATAGACCACTCTTCAAGGGTGCATTACCATAAAAGATATTATTCATATAAATTGAAGAGTGGTCTATTCTTGCCGGTAACGATATTGAACTAGGTATGAAGATACCGACGATCGAATCTCGGGCAAGTAACATACCGATGGACAAAGGGAATTACGTATGTTGTCATTGCGGTTCGACCGATAAAGATCTTCATAGAATATGTAGGAGCCAATATGGGCATCCAGGTTCCGCTATTGGTTATTGACCGGAGAGGTGTCTCGGTCATGTCTACATAGTTCTCGAACCCGTAGGGTCTGCACGCTTAACGTTCGTTGACAATATAGTGTTATATGAGTTATATGATTTGGTGACCGAATGTTGTTCGGAGTTCCGGATGATATCACGGACATGACGAGGAGTGTCGAAATGGTCGAGAGGTAAAGATTGATATATAGGACAATGGTATTCGGACACCGGAATAGTTTCGGAGTGCACCGGGTAGTCATCGGATCACCGGAAGGGGTTCCGGGAGGCCCCGGGAGGTCTATGGGCCTAATGGGCCATGGAGAGGCACACACCAGCCCACAGAGGGGCTGGCGCGCCCTCTCCCTGGCCTCCGGCCCTAGAAGAAGGAAAGGAGGGGGCGCCACCTCCTCCTGCCTTTCCCTCCTTGTGGGAGAAAGGAAAGGGGGGTGTGCCACCTCCTCCTTCCTTCCCCTTGGCTCCAAAAGAAGGAAGGGGGGCGGCCTAGGGCAGGAGCCCAAGTAGGACTTAGACCTACTTGGGGTGCCCCTTGGCCTCTCCCCTCTCCCTCCCACCTATATATATGAGGGAGGGGGTGCTGATACGTCCATTTTGCATCATGTTTTCCTACTGTTAATTATAATGTTTTTATGCATAATAATGCTTTTGGGAGTAATTCCAATGCCTTTTCTCTCATAATATGCAAGGTTTACACAAAGAGGGAGAATACCGGCAGCTGGAATTCTGGACCTGAAAAAGCTACGTCAGGCCACCTATTCTGCACAACTCCAAATGAGCTGAAACTTCACGGAGAATTTTTATGGAATATTTCAGAATTATTGGAGCAAATAACTACCAGAGGGGGCCCACCAGGTGGGCACAACCCACCTGGGAGCGCCAGGGCCCCAGGCGCGCCCTGGTGGCTTGTGCCCTCCTCGGCCCACCTCTGGTGCCCCTCTTCTAGTATATAAGTCATTTTTACCTAGAAAAAAGAAGAGGAGGACTTTCGGGATGAAGCGTCGCCGTCTCGAGGCGGAACTTGGGCAGGAGCACTTTTGCCCTCCGGCGGAGCGATTTCGCCGAGGGAACTTCCCTCCCGAAGGGGGAAATCATCGTCATCATCATCACCAACAACTCTCCCATCTTGGGGAGGGCAATCTCCATCAACATCTTCAACAGCACCATCTCCTCTCAAACCCTAGTTCATCTCTTCTGTTCAATCTTCGTACCGGAACCTTAGATTGGTGCTTGTGGGTGACTAGTAGTGTTGATTACATCTTGTAGTTGATTACTATATGGTTTATTTGGTGGAAGATTATATGTTCAGATCCATTATGCTATTTAATACCCCTCTGATCTTGAGCATGATTATCATTTGTGAGTAGTTACTTTTGTTCTTGAGGTCACGGGAGAAATCTTGTTGCAAGTAATCATGTGAATTTGATATGTGTTCGATATTTTGATGGTATGTATGTTGTGATTCCCTTAGTGGTGTCATGTGAACGTCGACTACATGGCACTTCACCTCATTAGGGCCTAAGGGAATGCATTGTGGAGTAGTTATTAGATGATGGGTTGCGAGAGTGACAGAAGCTTAAACCCTAGTTTATGCGCTACTTCGTAAGGGACTGATTTGGATCCAAAAGTTTAATGCTATGGTTAGATTTTATCTTAATACTTCTCTCGTAGTTGCGGATGCTTGCGAGGGGGTTAATCACAAGTAGGACGTTTGTTCAAGTAAGAACAGCACCTAAGCACTGGTCCACCCACATATCAAATTATCGAAGTAGCGAACACGAATCAAACCAACATGATGAAAGTGACTAGATTCCCGTGTACCCTCAAGAACGCTTTGCTTATCATAAGAGATCATTTTGGCCTGTCCTTTGCCACAAAAGGATTGGGCTACCTTGCTGCATATTATTTGTCATTATCGTTACTTGCTCATTACAAATTATCTTGCTATCAAATTACTCGTTACTTATAATTTTAGTGCTAGCAGAGAATACCTTGCTGAAAACCACTTGTCATTTCCTTCTACTTCTCGTTGGGTTTGACACTCTTACTTATCGAAAGGACTACGATTGATCCCCTATACTTGTGGGTCATCAAGGCTCTTTTCTGGCGCCGTTGCCGGGGAGTGAAGCGCTCTTGGTTAGGAAAAATTATTACTACGCGCTGAAATTTATTGTCACTTGTTACTATGGAGAACAATCCTTTGAGGGGCTTGTTCGGGGTATCTTCACCTCGACCGGAACCACAATTAGTTACCCCTCAACCTACTGCACCTACTAAAAACATTGGTTATGAAATTCCTTCTGGTATGATAGAACAGCTGCTAGCTAATCCTTATGCAGGAGATGGAACCGAACATCCTGATATGCACTTGATATATGTGGATGAAATTTGTGGATTATTTAAGCTTGCAGGTTTACCCGAAGATGAAGCTAAGAAGAAGGTTTTCCCTTTATCTTTGAAGGGAAAAGCATTGGCATGGTATAGGCTATGCGATGATATTGGATCTTGGAACTGGAACCGATTGAAATTGGAATTTCACCAAAAAAATTATCCTATGCATCTAGTTCATCGTGATCGGAATTACATATATAATTTTTGGCCTCATGAAGGAGAAAGTATCGCTCTAGCTTGGGGGAGGCTTAAGTTAATGTTATATTCATTCCCCAATCATGAGCTCTCAAGAGAAATTATCATTCAGAATTTTTATGCTCGGCTTTCTCGTGATGATCAATCCATGCTACATACTTCTTGTAATGGTTCTTTTATGAAGAAGACTATTGAATTCAGGTGGGATCTTTTAGAAAGAATTAAACGCAACTCTGAAGATTGGGAACTCAACGAAGGTAAAGAGTCAGGTATTAAGCTTAAGTTTGATTGTGTTAAATCTTTTATGAATACCGATGCTTTTCAAAAGTTTAGCACTAAATATGGACTTGACTCTGAGATAGTAGCCTCTTTTTGTGAATCATTTGCTCCTCATGTTGATCTCCCTAAGGAGAAATGGTTTAAATATCACCCACCTATTAAAGAAGAAATTAAAGAACCGGTAATAGCTAAAGATGAAACTATCATTTATAATGTTGATCTAGTTTTTCCTACTGCTTATATTGAAAACCCACCTTTCCCTGTTAGGATAAAGGAACATGCTAAGGTGTCAACTGTGGTCAACAAAAGTTATATTAGAGCACCTAAACCTGCTGAACAAATCAAAGTAGAACCTAGTGTTGCTATGGTTAAAGATCTCTTGGTAAAAAATATAGATGGCCATGTTATTTACTTCTGTGATGAAGCTGCTAGAATTGCTAAACCCGATGAAAAAGATAAACATAGACCTGTTGTTGGTATGCCTGTTATCTAAGTTAAAATAGGAGATCACTGTTATCATGGTTTATGTGACTTAGGTGCTAGCGTGAGTGCTATTCCTTTTACCTTATATCAAGAAATTATGAATGATATAGCACCCGCTGAAATAGAAGACATAGATGTTACTATTAAACTTGCTAATAGAGACACCATCACACCACTTGGGGTTGTTAGAGATGTTGAAGTCTTGTGTGGGAAAATAAAATACCCTACTAATTTTCTAGTTCTTGGTTCCCCACAAGATGACTTTTGTCCCATTATCTTTGGTAGACCTTTCTTGAACACTGTTAATGCTAAAATAGATTGTGAGAAACAAACCGTCGATGTTAGTTTTGGTGATGAGTCTCATGAGTTTAATTTTTCTAAGTTCAATAGAAAACATCATAAGAAAGAATTGCCTAGTAAGGATGAAATAATTGGTCTTGCTTCTATTGCCGTAACTCCTACTGATCCACTAGAACAATATTTGCTAGACCATGAAAATGATATGCATACGCATGAAAGAAATGAGATAGATAAAAATTTCTTTGAACAACGACCTCTGCTTAGACACAATTTGCCTATTGAAACTCTAGGAGGTCCTCCTCCACCTAAAGGTGATCATGTGTTTGAATTAAAACAATTGCCAGACACTTTGAAATATGCTTATCTTGATGAGAAAAAGATATATCCTATTATTATTAGTGCTAACCTTTCAGAACATGAAGAAGAAAGATTATTGAAAATTCTGAAGAAGCACCGAGCTGCTATTGGATATACTCTTGATGATCTTAAGGCATTAGTCCCACTCTATGTCAGCACAAGATTAATATGGAACCTGATGCTAAACCCGTTGTTGATCACCAACGACGTTTAAATCCTAAAATGAAAGAAGTGGTAAGAACTGAAATACTGAAGCTCCTGGAAGCAGGTATAATCTATCCCATAGCTGATAGTAGATGGGTGAGTCCCGTTCATTGTGTCCCTAAGAAGGGAGGTATTACTGTTGTTCCCAATGAAAAAATGAACTCATTCCACAAAGAATTGTCACTGGCTATAGAATGGTAATTGATTTTAGAAAATTAAATAAAGCAACTAGAAAAGATCATTACCCTCTGCCTTTCATTGATCAAATGCTAGAAAGACTATCAAAGCACACACACTTTTGCTTCCTTGATGGATATTCTGGTTTTTCTAAAATACCTGTTTCACAACCTGATCAAGAGAAAACCACCTTTACTTGTCCTTTTGGAACTTATGCTTATAGACGTATGCCTTTTGGTTTATGCAATGCACCTGCTACCTTTCAAAGATGTATGACTGCTATATTCTCTAATTTTTGTGAAAAGATTGTTGAGGTTTTCATGGATGATTTTTTCGTTTATGAAACGTCTTTTGATGATTGCTTAAGCAACCTTGATTGAGTTTTGCAGAGATGCGAGCAAACTAACCTTCTCTTGAATTGGAAGAAGTGCCACTTTATGGTCAATGAAGGTATTGTCTTGGGACATAAAATTTTTGAATGAGGTATTGAGGTGGATAAAGCCAAAGTTGATGCAATTGAGAAAATGCCATGTCCAAAAGATATCAAAGGTATTCGTAGTTTCCTCGGTCATGTTGGTTTCTATAGGAGGTTTATTAAAGACTTCTCTAAAATTTCTAGGCCTCTTAAAAATCTTTTACAAAAGCATGTTCCATTTGTTTTTTATGATGATTGTGTAGAAGCCTTTGAAACACTTAAGAAAGCCTTAATTTCTGCACCTATTGTTCAACCACCTGATTGGAACTTGCCTTTTGAAATTATGTGTGATGCTAGTGATTATGCTGTTGGTGCTGTTCTAGGACAAAGAGTTGATAAGAAACTAAATGTTATCCATTATGCTAGTAAAACTCTAGACAGTGCTCAACGAAACTATGCTACTACTGAAAAAGAATTTTTAGCAGTTGTGTTTGCTTGTGATAAATTCAGATCCTATATTGTTGACTCTAAAGTTACTGTTCATACTGATCATACTGCTATAAAATACCTTATGGAAAAGAAAGATGCTAAACCTAGACTCATTAGGTGGGTTCTCTTGCTACAGGAATTTGATTTACATATCACTGATAGAAAAGGAGTTGAGAACCCCGTAGCTGATAACTTGTCTAGGTTAGAAAATATTCTTGATGACCCACAACCTATTAATGATAGTTTTCCTGATGAGCAATTAGCTGCAATAAATGTTTCTCATAACACTCATTGGTATGCTGACTATGCTAACTATATTGTTGCTAATTATATACCACCTAGCTTCACTTACCAACAAAAGAAAAAAATTCTTTTATGATTTAAGACATTACTTTTGGGATGACCCACACCTATATAAAGAAGGAGTAGATGGTATTATTAGAAATTGTGTACCTAAGCATGAACATGAACAAATCCTACGGAAATGTCACTCCGAAGCTTATGGAGGACATCATGCGGGAGATAGAACCGCTCACAAGGTATTGCAACTTGGTTTTTATTCGCCTACTCTCTTCAAGGATTCCCGTAAGTTTGTTTTATCTTGTGATGAATGTCAAAGAATAGGTAATATTGGTAAGCATCAAGAAATGTCTATGAATTATTCACTTGCTGTTGAACCATTTGATGTTTGGGGTTTTGATTATATGGGACCTTTTCCTTCCTCTAATGGGTATACACATATTTTGGTTGCTGTTGATTATGTTACTAAGTGGGTAGAAGCTATTCCAACTAGTAGTGTTGATCACAACACCTCTATTAAAATGCTTAAGGAAGTTATTTTCCCAAGGTTTGGAGTCCCTAGATATTTAATGACTGATGGTAGTTCGCATTTTATTCATGGTGCTTTCCGTAAAATGCTTGCTAAGTATGATGTTAACCATAGAATTGCACCACCCTATCATCCTCAGTCTAGTGGTCAAGTTGAACTTAGCAATAGAGAAACAAAATTAATTCTACAAAAAACTGTTAATGGGTCCTGAAAGAATTGGTCTAAGAAATTTGATGATGCACTTTGGGCTTACCGAACATCATATAAAAATCCCATGGGTATGTCTCCTTATAAAATGGTTTATGGAAAAGCTTGTCATTTGCCTCTTGAGTTAGAACATAAAGCATATTAGGCAATTAAAGAACTCAACTATGATTTCAAACTTGCCGGCGAAAAGAGGCTATTTGACATCAGCTCACTAGATGAATGGAGAACCCAAGCTTATGAAAATGCCAAATTATTTAAAGAAAAAGTTAAAAGATGGCATGATAAAAGAATCCAAAAGTGTGAGTTCAAAGTTGGGGAATATGTTCTTTTGTACAACTCTCATTTCAGATTCTTTGCAGGAAAACTTTCCTCCAAATGGGAAGGACCTTATGTTATCGAGGAGGTTTATCAATCAGGAGCTATCAAAATAAATAATGCCGAAGGTACTAACCCGAAGGTGGTCAACGGGCAAAGAATTAAACACTATATCTCAGGTACACCAATTAATGTTGAAAGCAATACTATCCAAACCATGACACCAGAGGAACACATAAAAGAAACCTTCTGGAACACTCCAGAATCGTGAAAAAGGAGGAGGTACGTGATACGGTAAGTAAACGGACTCCGAAAAATCTGCAAAAATATTTTCTGTCAGTTTTGGAATATATTAAAAATTAGGAAAATGAGAAACAACTAGGAAGGCAACCCTGGTGGGCACAAGACACCTGGGCGCACCAGGCGTGCCCAGGTGGGTTGTGCCCACCTCGGGTACCTTCCGGACTCCGTTTTCCTCTTGTTTGCTTGTTTGCCAAGATAAAAAAAATCTTTACATACCACCCGAACCTATTGACCACCGTATCGCGGAGGAATCTTCTATTCTTCTTTCTTGCTGTTTCCTGACAGATCTAAAAAATATGTCATCCCAAGATTCGGAAGGTGAGAGCTATGTTGCTGATTATATCGCAAACTCCAAAGTTTATGGGGATGTGGAGCATTGTAGTTGGACTTCGAAGGAGGAAGAAGACTATGATCCTAAAGGGGAGGAGGAGACAAGCTCAGACGAAGATGAAGTTCCATTGCCTCAACCTGGGGTCATGCACGTGGAATTCAAGAAGTCAAGTCTCCCCAACAAAGCAAAGAAACCTAAGATTCAGTTTATCCCTTTTTGTCTCTTGCAGGAAAACAAGCAAGAATTATGCAAAAAGATATTAGAGCTTGAGCAAGAGATCAGTGGCTTAAAGGAGGAGAATTCCATCCTCAAGCGTAAGCTGAGGAAGAAGGATAAGATCGCTACTACCTCATCACCACCACCACCTTCTTCATCACCAAAGGAGACTTGAGTATCGGGTATGGGCACTCCCCTTGGCTTCTGCCAAGCTTGGGGGAGGTGCCCCGGTATCGTATCACCACCACTATCTTTGCTTTCATCTATTTTAGTTTGATCATTAGTTTTCCTATGATTTAGGTGAATAAAAGTTTAGTTCAATCCTTTTCTTTTCGAGTGCTTGCTTAGTGATCTATCTATCATTGTAATCGTGTTTGAGATATATAATAAAGTTTAGTTTGAGTTTTGTTTTCTTTACTTTCATGTTCAATAAAAAGAAAGGAAATAAATGAAAAAGATCATATGCTAATCGTATGGTAAGTAATGACATCACATAAGGAAGAGTATAAGTAGTAAAATTTATTGGAGATTGACAAACATAGCATTAGTCAATGATGCAATTCATGAAAGAATTAATAAGGGAAGAGAAGATTCACATGCAAATACACTATCTTGGACATCTTTTATGATTGTGAGCCCCCATTAAATATTTTGTGTCAAAATAGTTGACATTGGACAAGGAAGACAACATAATGATTTATGTTTGTTCATATTCACATAGAAGTTATATTGTCATAGATCCTTTAACATGTGATGCTTGCCCAATATCTTTTCTAGCCAAAAACTCCGCACTAAGTAGAGATACTACTTGTGCATCCAAAACCCTTAACCCAAATCTTACTTTGAGAGTCCACCATACCTACCTATGGATTGAGTAAGATCCTTCAAGTAAGTTGTCATCGGTGCAATAAGGCAATAAAAATTGCTTCTAAAAGTGTTGGATCATTTAGTGTAAGAGAAAATTGAGCGTTGTACGAACTTGTGATGGCAAAGAATAAAAGCGACAGACTGCATAATAAAGGTTGCTATCATAAGGGGCAATATAACATGATGTTCTTTTACACTAAGGGATTTGGCATGCAAACAAATAAGCGCATGATAACCTCTGCTTCCCTCTGCGAAGGGCCTATCTTTTACTTTTTTGCATTCACTTTTATGAAGAGTCAAAGTTTTCTTTCCTATTCCTTTTTATTTTTTATTTTTGCAAGCATCATGTGGTGAGGAAAGATCTAGGCACATATATCCTGTTGAATATGAGTGGGCATGAGTTATTATTGTTAAAATCACCCTTGAGGTGAATACGTTGGGAGGCGAAACTATAAGCCCCTATCTTTTTATGTGTCCGGTTGAAACTTTTTGTTCATGGGTACGCTGTGAGTGTTAGAAATCATAGAAGATTAAATGATGGTTGAGTATGTGGACTTGCCTAAAGGCTCCGATACGTGACCCTTCCTGAAAAGATGATGAATTGTAGTTGCAAAGTTGACTGAGAACATAGTTTGTTGGTTTTCAATAGAGTTTATGCTTTATACTTCGATGTTGTGATGAATTGTTACTTGTTCATGGAAAGTTATATGATAATAGTTTTGTGATAAAAGTTTTATAATAAAGTTTGCTGCTGTTATAATAATATGCATGATGCTTCTATGTCCGTATTTTGTTTTTATCGTCACCTCTCTCTCTAAGCATGTGGACATGTTTTTCAATTTCGGTTTTCGCTTGAGGACAAGCAAGGTCTAAGCTTGGGGGAGTTGATACGTCCATTTTGCATCATGTTTACCTACTGTTATTTAAAATGTTTTTATGCATGAAAATGCTTTTGGGAGTAATTCTAATGTCTTTTCTCTCATAATATGCAAGGTTTACACAAAGAGGGAGAATACCGGCGGCTGGAATTCTGGACCAGAAAAAGCACGTCAGAGCTACCTATTCTGCACAACTCCAAATAAGTTGAAACTTCACGGAGATTTTTTATGGATTATTTAAGAACTATTGGAGCAAATAACTACAAGAGGGGGCCCATGATGACCCACAAGTATATGGGATCAATTGTAGCCTTTTCAATAAGTAAGAGTGTCGAACCCAACGAGGAGCAGAAGGAAATGACAAGCGGTTTTCAGCAAGGTAATGTCTGCAAGTACTGAAATTGTAAGTAGCAGAGTAGTTTGATAGCCAGATAATTTGTAACGAGCAAGTAACAATAGTAGTAACAAAAGTGCAGCAAGGTAGCCCAATCCTTTTGAGGCAAAGGACAGGCCAAAACGGTCTCTTATAATAAGCAAAGCGTTCTTGAGGGTACACGAGAATTTCATCCAGTCACTTTCATCATGTTGGTTTGATTCGTGTTCGCTACTTTGATAATTTGATATGTGGGTGGACCGGTGCTTAGGTGCTGTTCTTACTTGAACAAACCTCCTACTTATGATTAACCCCCTCGCAAGCATCCGCAACTACGAGAAAAGTATTAAGAATAAATTCTAACCATAGCACTGGATCAATAGGTTAGTCCAAATAAATCATATAAAATGTTGCCAAAAGTGTATAAAAGTAGTATAATATTGGCATGAAACAATCAAAAATTATAGATACGACGGAGACGTATCACTCTCAAACCCTAGTTCATCTCTTGTGTTCAATCTTTGTACCGGAACCTTAGATTGGTGCTTGTGGGTGACTAGTAGTGTTGATTACATCTTGTAGTTGATTACTATATGGTTTATTTGGTGGAAGATTACATGAACGAAACGAAGATGAAAACATACCGATACTTGTTGAAGAAAGATGGGATGCCTTCCGGGGCATCCCCAAGCTTAGACGCTCGAGTCTCCTTGAATATTTACTTGGGGTGCCTTGGGCATCCCCAAGCTTGAGCTCTTGCCTCTCCTCCTTCTCCTCACATCGAGACCTCCTCGATCTTTGATCACTTCATCCACACAAAACTCAACAGAAACCTCGTGAGATCCGTTAGTATAATAATGCAAATCACTACTCTAAGTACTGTTGCAAACCAATTCATATTTTGTTTTTGCATTGTAGCTACTGTAATATAACTTTTCCATGGCTTATACCACCGATAAAAATCGATAGTTTCATCAAAACAAGCAAAACAATGCATCAAAAACAGAATCTGTCTTAAACAAGACAGTCTGTAGCAATCTGAACACATACCATACTTTTGGTAGTCCAAAAATTCTGAAAAATTAGGAAAAAATAAAAAATTTGTATAGAAATACTGTGCAAAAAGTTTTAGAAGCTTTTGACATTCCAGTAAAAAAATGTAAAATCGCGCACTATAGCCAAAGTTTCTTTTTTTGCACCGCACAAACCAACAAACAATCTAATCATCCTAAAGGCAAATCTTGGCACATTATTTTTATAATACAATGGATTTGCACAAGGGGATAATTATTTTTGTGAGAATCTTCATGAAAAATTTACATTGTTTCCATGAGCATGAACACAAGTGTTCAAGGTCGACCCTCACTTCTCTAATGCATCACCTTTCAATTGCTTCTCTTTTAGTGAAGTTTTAAGTTCCCCTCTTTTTTTTTTAAACTTTATAAAAGCACTCAACAGAAATAAATGACTCTCTAAAACTTTTGGGTTGTCTTCCTGGCAGCGCTTTCTTTAAAGCCATTAAGCTAGGCATAAAGTGCTCAAGTAATGGATCCACCCGGATCCCAAGGTATATCAAAGCCAATTTTAATTAACAATGATTTGGCATTTAGTAGTGAGCACAAAGCAACATATATCATGCAATGACAAAGTCTAACTCTCTTCCTATGCATCGGCATGTCATACAAGAACAATTCATGCACATCAAGTAAAGGCCAATACATAGCATAAGCAGTTTCTTGCAATTTTATCGTGTTGGAAACATAGAGAGGAGGAGATGTAGTTCCTCTCTCATAATAATTGCAAGTAGGAGCAGCAAGCACATGCATACTATATTCATAAAAATCATCATGGGTAGTAGCAAAATGCAACCCATCAATATAATCCTTAATAAGTGCAAACTTCTCTGATATAGTGTAGTTTGGAGAATTCAAAAAGATAATAGGACTATCATGTGTGGGTGCAATAGCAACAATTTCATTCTTAACATAAGGAACTATGCCAAGTTCATCTCCATAAGCATAATTCATATTGGCATCTTGGCCACAAGCATAGCAAGCATCAAGTTCATCAAAAAGGGATATTTCAAACGAATCCAAGGGATCATAGCAATTATCATAGCATTCATCCTTCGGTAAGCATGAAGGGAAATTAAATAATGTATGAGTTGAAGAGTTACTCTCATTATAAGGTGGGTACGGGTAGCTAATCCGCTCTTCCTCCTTTTGTTCTTCGCTCTCCTCATCATCTTTTTCATCCAATGAGCTCACAGTTTCATCAATTTCTTCTTCCATAGACTCCTGCAAAATATTAGTCTCTTCTTGGACAGCGGAGACTTTCTCAATAAATATATCAATATCAGAATTGTATTTATAATTTTCATAGCAATATTTAAGGATGGCAAAATTTTCAGGTCTATAAACATCATCATCAAAAGCTTCATACTTTAAAAACAAAGATTCAATTTCATAAGCACCCTTAAAAGCAACAAATTCTTCTATTCGTTCCACATCATAATAATCATATCTACCATTGGCATACGAAGCCAAGGTTTCATTATCATTAAATTTGCATGAAAAGGGAAGGTGTGGAGCATTCATCCTAGAGCAACAAGTATAATCATATCTAGAGCATAGATTCCAAGCATACCATTTCAACATATGAATTTGATCCCATAAGAGTTTCCCTTTTTGTGTCAAGCGATAATCCATAAAGTATTCACGTTGATCCAACGTGTCTCCCATTATCAAGTTGAACGGGGTTTTCTCAGGATTACCAAAGTGGTGCATAATATCTTTCACATAACGAGCATCGAGGGTTTTAGGAGGTTCCCCATCTCCATGAGTAGCAAGTACCACTAATTTTTTTGGTGTTTCGTATTCCATATCCATAACTAAAGATAGAGAACAACTTAGAACAGGAAATAAAAACTACTTAGTGATAAAGCAAACAAGCACACACGAGAATATTCACCCCACGCTATTGCTCCCCGGCAACGGCGCTAGAAAAAGGTCTTGATAACCCACAAGTATAGGGGATCGTTTGTAGCCTTCTTCGATAAATAAGAGTGTCGAACCCAACGAGGAGCTAAAGGCAGAACAAATACTCCCTCAAGTTCTATCGACCACCGATACAACTCTACGCACACTTGACGTTTGCTTTACCTAAAACAAGTATGAAACTATTTTGCAAGAATAAAACTATGAGTACTTTGCGAGAATAAAACTATGAATAAATTGCAAGGTAATAAAAGTAGATAGCTTTTGTCAATGAGAAAGTCATTTGTCCCTAGGCAATCGATAACAAGTACCGGTAATAATTCTTGTAATTTTATATCAGGGAGAGGCCTGAGCTAACATACTTTCTCTACTTGGATCATATGCACTTATGATTGGAACTCTAGCAAGCATCCGCAACTACTAAAGATCATTAAGGTCGTGAAACCCAACCATAGCATTAAGTATCAAGTCCTCTTTACTCCCATACGCAACAATCCACTTACTCGGGTTTAAGCTTCTGTCACTCTCGCAACCCACCATAAGCGAATCATGAACATATTGCAACACCCTATAGCGAGGATCCCTCATGTTTGCGCGAGACGGAGGGCACCGTAGGACAACACCATAAATAAAATATACAATCATACCAACCAAGATCACGATTAACCCACAGGACAAAACGGATCTACTCAAACATCATGAGATAACCATAGATCATTAGGAAATAATATATGGGGTTGAGCACCATGTTTAAGTAGAGATTACAGCAGAGAGAAAGAGTGTTACACCGCTGCATAGAGGGGGAGAGAGTTGGTGTTGACGGTAGCAAGATTGTTGATGTAGATCACCGTCACGATCCTTGCCCCGGCGGCACTCCGGCACCACCGGGAGAGAGGGGGAGAGAGCCCCCCTCCTTCTCCTTCTTCCTTGGCATTCCCCACTAGATGGGAGGAGTGTTCCCCCTCTGGTCCATGGCCTCCATGGCGGAGGAGGGGCGGGAGCCCCTCCGAGATTGGACCTCCCTCTCTGTTCTCTTCTGTTTCGCGTTCCCCAGATCTGGCCGAAAACCGTTTCTTATATTCCCGGTGATCCGTAACTCCGATTGCGCTGAAATTTTAACACGATTTTTTTCCGGATATAAGCTTCCTTGCGCCAGAAGTAGAGCTCCAACCGACGTACGAGGTGGGCATAAGACACCTGGGCTTGCCTGGGCCCCCAGGCGCGCCCTGATGAGTTATGGTCACTATGGGCCCCCTCTTCTGATGATTCCAACTCCCAAAAATCACAAATATTCCAAAATAATTCTCCGTAAAATTTTATTGCATTTGGACTTCGTTTGATATGGATTTTCTGCGAAACAAAAAACATGCAACAAACAGGAACTGGCACTAGGCACTGGATCAATAGGTTAGTCCAAATAAATCATATAAAATGTTGCCAAAAGTGTATAAAAGTTGTATAATATTGGCATGAAACAATCAAAAATTATAGGTACGATGGAGACGTATCACTCTCAAACCCTAGTTCATCTCTTGTGTTCAATCTTTGTACCGGAACCTTAGATTGGTGCTTGTGGGTGACTAGTAGTGTTGATTACATCTTGTAGTTGATTACTATATGGTTTATTTGGTGGAAGATTATATGTTCAGATCCATTATGCTATTTAATACCCCTCTAATCTTGAGCATGATTATCATTTGTGAGTAGTTACTTTTGTTCTTGAGGTCACAGGAGAAATCTTGTTCCAAGTAATCATGTGAATTTGATATGTGTTCGATATTTTGATGGTATGTATGTTGTGATTCCCTTAGTGGTGTCATGTGAATGTAGACTACATGGCACTTCACCTCATTAGGGCCTAAGGGAATGCATTGTGGAGTAGTTATTAGATGATGGGTTGCAAGAGTGACAGAAGCTTAAACCCTAGTTTATGCGCTACTTCGTAAGGGACTGATTTGGATCCAAAAGTTTAATGCTATGGTTAGATTTTATCTTAATACTTTTCTCGTAGTTGCGGATGCTTGCAAGGGGGTTAATCATAAGTAGGACGTTTGTTCAAGTAAGAACAGCATGTAAGCACCGGTCCACCCACATATCAAATTATCAAAGTAGCGAACACGAATCAAACCAACATGATGAAAGTGACTAGATGAAATTCCCGTGTACCATCAAGAAAGATTTGCTTATCATAAGAGATCGTTTTGGCCTATCCTTTGCCACAAAAGGATTGGGCTACCTTGCTGAATATTATTTGTCGTTACCGTTACTTGCTCGTTACAAATTATCTTGCTATCAAATTACTCGTTACTTATAATTTCAGTGCTTGCAAAGAATACCTTGCTGAAAACCACTTGTCATTTCCTTCTGCTCCTCGTTGGGTTCGACACTCTTACTTATCGAAAGTACTACGATTGATCCCCTATACTTGTGGGTCATCAGGCGCATAGCATAGCACAACACAACATTGTCTTAGCCGTGTGCGGCGCCCCCCCTCCACCGTTTACACCCCTGGTCATATTTTCGTAGTGCTTAGGCGAAGCCCTGCGGAGATAGCTTCACCATCACCGTCACCACGCCATCGTGCTGCCGGAACTCATCCACTACCTTGCCGTCTTGCTGGATCAAGAATGCGGAGGACGTCACCGAGCTGAACATGTGCTGAACGCGGAGGTGCCGTACGTTCGATACTCGATCGGTTGGATCGCGAAGAAAGTTCGACTACATCAACCGCGTTGTCAAACGCTTCCGCTTACGCTCTACGAGGGTACATAGACAAACTCTCCCCCTCTCATTGCTATGCATCTCCATGGATTGATCTTGCGTGTGCATAGAATTTTGTTTGTTTTCCATGCAACGTTTCCCAACAGGGGTGACCGCGGCGAGTTTGTCCAGAGGGGGCGGGGGAGTGCTGCAACCACGACCAGGTTTGCTGGAACCGACGGGGTGATTTGCTGGAACCAGCACCCAAAAATGCTTCCACCGGATTTCGTTCTTTCTGTACCAGTGATTTTTTGCTACAACCACAGTTTGGTTTTGCTACAACCATAGCTTTAATTTGCTGGAACCAGGTTTTCAATAATTCAACAGGGTGCAGCGACACAGAGCTGTTTTTTGACAACTTTTTGTTGTTGCGAGGGTCGACAGCGAGCATCGGCGCGAGCACGACGAGGAGCTGCAACCGGCGACTAGCGTTGCGGGACCAGCGACCATCACCAGCGAGGGAAGCTGCAACAAACGGGCAAAGCCTTTTGCTGCATGCGTGGATCCCAGCGACGAGCGCGGCGACCAGCAGCGAGGGGGCGGCGGAGAGAGGAGGCCCAGGTGAGGGGGTGACGGCCGGCGGCCAGGAGGACATCCAAGCGATAGGGATTGTGGAGACGAAAAGGGAGAGAGGAAGTCAACGCGGGGATCGAACGGTTCGTAGTTGCTAGATCGGGCCACCGGGGCTAGTCCGGCCCAACTGTTCGGCCGGACTGTCAGCGCCTATCACTGGCCTTTTTTTCAGAAGAAAGAAGAAAGAAGAGGGATATGCGCGCGTGGGTGAAGGCGACCGGCCAAAACTTCGGCTGGCATGTCATTCCCAAATGTTTCCCTTTTTTTGCGTGAGAATCTTTAAATCTATTTATCTTCAATCATCTCTACTCCTAATGTCTCAGCTGGTAGAATAGCCTCCACGATTTTTTTTCGTCCACCACTTTCGTCCGTTTTTTTCGTTGGTTTTTTTTCGTCCCCCTTAAACCACGCAAAAAAACCACGCGTAACAAAACCGTACGATCCAACTCCTCCTTCGATCTTTTTCGTGGTTGTGGGAGGTGATCCTCCGCTGCCCCACGCCTTCCTTCTTCGCTCGTGCCCCTTCCTCGCATCTCCTCTCTATCTTCTGCGGCGGCGCCGCCGACTCTGCGTGATTCCTCCTCCCTGCTCGACTCCTCCTCGTCCCCCCGGACTAGGGTTTCAGACGGCGGCGGCGCCCTCTTAGGAACCCTAACCGCGAACCCACGTAGCAAGTGACAGGCTCCCCTATAGCCCTAGATGGCCTCCGCTGCAACCGTCTGGTCCTTCCCCGCCCCCTCATCATCCTTCAGTGCTGCCTTCAGGTCACCGTCGTCGTCGCCGCTACGAACTCCGAGCGCGCACGTGTGACGCCTCCACCACCACCCACCGCAATCGCCCCGGTCCCTTCCTCCCTCCCTGTCCGCCGATGTAGACAGTGGTGCTAGTGGGCGGCCTAGCCCTCGACGTCCGTGGTGCCGTATCGGCGTCCCGCCGCTAGGAGCAGCAGCAGCGCCGCATCGGCACCGTCGTGCACCTCGCCGGCGTGGTCAGCAAGACCCGCATCTCGATCCTCGCCCACTCTCCATCCTCTTGCAATTAATAGGCTTTTCGCCCCCTCTTTATTTCCCACGTTCTTGTGTGCACGGGATTGTGAGCGTGAAGGAAGATTTTTCTTCTATTTTGTGGTGCTGTTGTGCTCCTTCTAGCTTCACATTGCACGTATATAGATTCTTCAAAGGAATTGGATGCTGATAATATCAACTTAGTTCCCTGAATGCGATATATGTATTCTTCCCTCGCTTTGAACTGATTGCCCCAAAAAATATATCTCTGGTTGACAGTCATGGCCTATTATTGTTGTTGTTAATTTACAACACTCTGCGCATGTATTGTCCAATCACCGTCCAAACTTAAACCTTGGATGTGGATTTATTGTATGTACCATACGCTATTCATAGCTACAAAATTGCAATCTCTTGAAAATGTTCTTGAATACGGTAATTTTTTTGTCACATAACCCATATGTTGATGATAAAGTTTGTTGTATGAGCTTGTGGCATACTGATCTGACAGGTGGCAGGTATACATTCAGATGCTGCAGCTCAAGTAAGGGTAGTATATGGCACGCGGCTTCGCGTATTGTTCAACAAGAACTGTTTGAGGCATATTCGAAAGGCAATCTTGTGAAAATTGTACATCGATTTCCTTATTCCGCCATCAGCTTCTATTCATATGAGCGATACAAAAAGTTCAACACTAAATTTCAGTATGTTAACTTACAAGATTTGTCGTGACTATGTTTTTTTGTTATAGTTTTATAAATTTTGAATTATAATTACACCTTCTTGGAATGAACGACCGAAATTATGTTAGTGTCTGTACGTTTACTTGGTGGTGGTCTAGCGTGAGCGACAGCTGCCTCTGTAACTTACCCATTGGATGTTGTACGAACTCTCCTGACAACACAGGTGATGCTTTTCTTCCTTTTGTGAATAACACTTAGCCAACCAATCAATCAATATAACTTCCAGTTAGAACTTAGAGCACCTTTAGCTAACGCTTTCATGCAATGCAGCTTTACAGACCAAAGGAACAGGTTTTAGTAAGGTAAACTTTCCTATCTATAAAATTCTGCAGAAAACCACTAGGTATTACAACGGTATCTTTTGTTGGAAATATTAGCACTTTTCCGACTAATCTAATCCACGAGTAAATGATAAGCATGGCAAATACGGTATGCATCTCATACCGATACCTAAGCATGTGAGCACGTACAGTACATAGAAACGAAACATCTATGAGCAGCATATATACGGCCAGCACATGAACGAGCAGATAGGGGATGAACGAGTCATGCCCTCCGCTTGGCCAGGCCAACGCGGCGGCGGCAGCAGCAGCCTCGGCATTAACCAAGGCCTTCTTCTTGGTGACTTCGTCGTCAGCCATGGAGTCGATGTAGAGGAAGTAGTGGAAGCAGAGGCGGACGAAGATGGGGACGGATCGGGAGCAGTCGCATCGAGACGCTCCCCAAAAACCTTATTGCCGTTCTCCCGGGCAGGATCTCAGGTTCCGGAGGCACCTACTCTCCCGACCAACCGTGCACGCGGTCGTCGGGATGGGATCGCCGAAAGCAGCACAGTGAGAGGAACAGTAGATGACGGCTAGGGTTGTGCGAGAGGGAGTGAGTGAACTGAGTTAGGGTTCACTCCACTGGCCAGCGCCTTCTTATATAGGCCGTCAGGGAAATGGGCCTGTGCTCAGGCCCACGACCGAGTCCGCGAACAGCCCACGGTTCAATGTCTCAGACAGTGGCACTTTCATTAGAGACTCGTTAATTAATCCGAGATTAATTAACCATTCCTGACCGGCAAAAATAAGCTTCGGCTCAGCTCATTCCCGCAACCCGCAGCACGCGCGCGTCGTGAAGAGGCGAGGCGAGGCGAGGCAGGCGGCGGAGGAGGAGGAGCGCGCGTGTACATCTCCTATTCCCAAGCTCCCAATAGCAAGTGATGGAGCAGCCCTTATAAAGAGGTCTCACTCTTCTTACTGTAGCAGTATGGGACTAAACTTCTCACACTTCCCACCACTTGCCATACACATTAATGGGCCTTAGAGATTAACCAGGGATTATTGTCTTATATGGGCCTAAGCCCATCCATAATCCATCAATCCCCCACCAGATCTCAAGGCACATAAGTTTGTCAACTATTCCAAACAATGTTTGATATACCAGAATTTTCAGTGGAGACTGTTAAGTTGAACTTCCACCTAGAGCAATATGATTAGACTTCTTCACAACTGAACAATGGACTATGCCTTGAATTGTCAGTTTGGCGTGCAGAAGTTTCGCCTATTGTCAGCTGATACGTGGCTGCCGAAGGCTAAACCCCACGGGTGGAGCTTATTAGTCATACTCCGTACCTTCTCATGAGCTTCCTAGAGATCACCCAATCTCATAGACTGTGACCAGCAGTCGGGCTCACATAGGTGTGTTCCTCCAAAGATTGCTCTATAGGTTAGCATCTTGCTTACATAAGCTTTAGAACACATTAAGATAAAAGTCAGCCTGCCTTACAGAATTGATAGTATTATGCATCTCCAACGAAGTGGGTTAATAAAGGATACTCTCCTCAGTTGACCGCTGGATTGTTTTCCCAGGTCCTAATTCACGGGATCTCCGATCACATAGGTTGGGTTACCCCCATGGCAACTTACGTGGGTCTCATACCCATCTCCCTCGATGCATTTTCTATCACAATTCGTGATAGCCCTTTCGTAAAAGGGTCTGCCAGATTTTTAGCCGTCTGGATATAATCCAACACTATCACTCTGGAGTTTCTTGATTTTCTGACAGATTTCAATCTTCTTCTAATGTGCTTTGTGGATTTCATATTGTCCTTTGAACTCTTAGCCTTGGCAATCACATTTTGATTGTCACAGTTCATGAGGACAGCCGGGACTGGTTTATCAACCACTAGCAAATCCATCAAAAGCTCTCGAAGCCATTCTGCTTCGACGCATGATGTGTCTAATGCTGTGAGTTCTGCTTCCATAGTCGATCTCGTTAAGATCGTCTGCTTGCAAGACTTCCAGAAAACAACACCACCACCAAGTGTGAAGACATATCCACTTGTGGCTTTCATCTCATCAACATCAGATATCCAATTCGAATCACTATACCCCTCAAGTACCGTCGGGTACCCAGAATAGTGAATTCCATAGTTCATAGTACCTTGCAAATAACACATCACTCGCTCAACAGCATGCCAATGCACATCTCCCGGATTGGAAACAATTTGGCTCAGTTTGCACACGGCAAATGAGATGTCAGGACGAGTAGCGCAAGCTAGGTACATCAGTGAACCAACCACTTGAGAATATCTCAATTGATCTACAGTCGTGCCTTCGAACTTTCGAATCCGCACGCTAGGATCATATGGTGTTGCAGAAGGTTTGCAGTCCGAATATCCAAAACGGCTCAAAATCTTCTCAACATAGTGGGATTGCAAAAGTGTAATTCCACCCTCAGTATTTCTCAGTAGCTTGATGTTCAAAATAATATCAGCCACGCCCAAGTCTTTCATCTCAAAGTTATGAGATAGAAAAGCCTTGACCTCCTCAACGACTTTGAGGTGGGTCCCAAATATCAGTATGTCATCGACATACAGACACAGTATTACTCCTTCGCCCCCACCATAGCGATAGTATACACATTTGTCAGCTTCATTAACAACAAAGCCAGCAGATGTCAAAGTTGTATTAAACTTCTCATGCCATTGCTTAGGTGCTTGTTTCAGGCCATACAAAGATTTCACTAGCTTGCACACCTTTCTTTCCTGACCATTTACTACAAAGCCATCTGGTTGTTGCATGTAAATTTTCTCGTCTAGCTCCCCGTTAAGGAAAGTCATCTTAACGTCCATCTGATGAACGAGAAGACCATGCAAGGCAGCCAGTGCGAGTAACACTCGAATGGTTGTCAGTCTAGCCACAGGTGAGTAAGTATCGAAGAAATCCTCTTCTTCTTTTTGGGTATAACCCTTGGCCACAAGCCTAGCCTTGTACTTCTCAATAGTACCATCGGGCCTAAGCTTCCTTTTGAACACCCACTTACATCCCAATGGTTGGCAAACATAAGGACAATCAGTGATCTCACATGTCCCGTTAGCCATGATGGAATCCATCTCGCTACGGACCGCATCCTTCCAGTAGTCAGCATCCGGAGATGCATAAGCTTCTGAAATGGAACTAGGAGTGTCATCATCCACGAGGTACACGAGGAAATCATCACCAAAAGACTTTGCAGTCCTTTGTCTCTTGCTCCAAACAGGAGCTTCCTCGTCATCCTCTGATGAACTTTCATCACTTTTGTGTTCATAATATTCCATCAGAATGGCAGGTTCAGGAGTCTCATCAGATTCCAGTCTAGAACTGCTTTGCATATCTCTCATGGGGAAAATATCCTCAAAGAATGTAGCATCCTTAGACTCTATAATTGTACCGACCTTCTGGTCAGGTACCTCGGATTTCACTACTAGAAATCTATAGCCGACGCTATTCTTAGCGTAGCCCAAATTAACGGAGTCCACGGTCTTTGGTCTAAGCTTACGCTTTTTGGGAATCGGCACATTGACTTTCGCCAAACAGCTCCAAGTGCGCAAGTAAGAGAGTGTAGTTCTTTTCTTTTTCCATTGCTCATAGGGAGTAGTCTCATTATCCTTCGCGGGAACTTTATTCAGGACATGACATGATGTCAATACAGCCTCCCCCCACCATGCCTTGGATAAACCCGATGTATCTAACATGGCGTTAGCCAAATCTGTTAGAGTACGGTTTTTCCGTTCGGCAACCCCGTTTGACTGGGGTGAATAGGGAGGCGTCCTCTCATGAATAATACCATGTTCCGCACAGAATAAATCGAACTCACTAGAAAAGTACTCTCCACCACGATCAGACCGGACTCGTTTTATTTTCTTCTCAAGTTGGTTCTCAACTTCAGCCTTATAGATTTTAAAGTAGTGTAGAGCCTCATCCTTTGTATTTAACAAATACACATAACAGAATCTAGTGGAATCATCAATCAAAGTCATGAAGTATTTCTTTCCACCTTTAGTCAACACACCATTCATCTCACGGAGATCTGAATGTATGAGCTCTAGTGGTGCCAGGTATCTCTCCTTCGCAGGCTTGTGAGGCTTACGAGGTTGCTTTGCTTGCACACACGCATGGCACTTAGAGCCTTTGGCTAAAGTGAAACTCGGAATTAAATTCATCTTAGCCAGCCGCGTCATACAACCAAAATTTATGTGACAAAGACGTGAATGCCAAACCTCACATTCGTTCACATTAGAATGAATTTGGTTCACAACTTTATTACAGAAATCCTCCAGGGAAAGGCGGAACAAACCACCACAATCATATCCTTTTCCAACAAATAGTCCATACCGAGATACAACTACTTTGTTAGACTCAAATACTAACTTAAACCCTTCTTTACATAGAAGGGAGCCACTAACGAGATTCTTCTTGATGGCGGGGACATGCTGCACGTTCTTCAGTTGCACGATCTTTCCCGAAGTAAACTTCAGATCTACCGTGCCAACACCATGAACAGAAGCATGCGAGCCGTTCCCCATCAGGACGGAACAATCTCGTGCGACCTGGTAAGAAGAAAACAAAGACACATCAGCACACACATGAATATTGGCCCAGTGTCAACCCACCAATCGGTGGACTGACAAGTTGAAAGTACGGTAAACAGATTACCATACCCAGATGCCTCATCATTGTTGCTCAGAGTGACATTGACAGACTTAGAGTCCTGTCCTGGCTTCTTGTACTTGTTTGGGCACTTGTTTGCCCAGTGTTCCTCTGAACCACAAGTAAAGCAGCCATCTCTCTTTTTGTCTTTCTTCTTACCCTTCTTCTTAAAGGTAGTATTTTGCTGGACAGAGTTCTTTCCCTTGAACTTGTGGGAATTCTTCTGCACCATATTGGCGCTAGAAGAACCCTCTGCCCCTTTCACGTGAGTCCTTTGCTCTCGAGTTCTGCTCAACACTTAGATGACCAATGACATCCTCAACAGAGAATTCACGTCTCAAGTGCTTGAGAGAAGTAGCAAAGTTCCTCCATCCAGGAGGGAGTTTTGCAATAATGCAACCCGCGACAAACTTGTCCGGTAACTCACACTTCAGAAGCTCCAGCTCCTTAGCGATGCATTGTATCTCATGGGCCTGGTCCAATACAGAACGGTTATCAACCATTTGGTAATCATGGAACTGCTCCATAGCATACAACTCGCTTCCAGCATCGGTTGCGCCGAACTTAGCTTAGAGCGCATCCCGCAAATTCTTGGCAACACGCATATGGAGATATGCGTCAACTAGCTTGTCTCCGATCACAGTAAGAATGGCTCCCACAAAGATTGTGGTTGCCTCCCTAAACGCATTCTCCTGTTCAGGAGCAATCGTTACCGTGGGAGACACACCATCAACCCAGAACATGTTCATTGTTGTGAGCCACAAGGTAGTCCTTGTCTGCCAACGCTTAAAATGCGTCCCGGTAAACTTTTCCGGTTTCAGTGTAGCGGCGAAGCCATGAGTCGAAAAGTGCCTAAAATAAGGCTTTTGGATTGTTGGAAATATTAGCACTTTTCCGACTAATCTAATCCACGAGTAAATGATAAGCATGGCAAATACGGTATGCATCTCATACCGATACCTAAGCATATGAGCACGTACAGTACATAGAAACGAAACATCTATGAGCAGCATATATGCAGCCAGCACATGAACGAGTAGATAGGGGATGAACGAGTCATGCCCTCCGGTTGGCCAGGCCAACGCGGCGGCAGCAGCAGCAGCCTCGGCATCATCCAAGGCCTTCTTCTTGGCGACTTCGTCGTCAGCCATGGAGTCGATGCAGAGGAAGTAGTGGAAGCAGAGGCGGACGAAGACGGGGACGGATCGGGAGCAGTCGCGTCGAGACGCTCCCCAAAAACCTTATTGCCGTTCTCCCGAGCAGGATCTCGAACGACAGGGTTCCGGAGGCACCTAGGAACAGTAGATGACGCTAACCGAGTCCGCGAACAGCCCAGGGTCCAACGTCTTGGACAGTGGCACTTTCATAAGAGACTCATTAATTAATCCGAGATTAATTAACCATTCCTGACCGGCAAAAATAAGCTTCGGCTTGGCTCATTCCCGCAACCCGCGGCGCGCGCGCGTCGTGACGAGGCGTGCGGCGGAGGAGGAGGAGCGCGCGTGTACAACTCCTATTCCCAAGCTCCCAATAGCAAGTGATGGAGCAGCCCTTATAAAAAGGTCTCACTCTTCTTACTGTAGCAGTATGGGACTAAACTTCCCACACTTCCCACCACTTGCCGTACACATTAATGGGCCTTAGAGATTAACCAGGGATTATTGTCTTATATGGGCCTAAGCCCATCCATAATCCATCATCTTTCACACGTTGTCTACAATCTGTAGAGAAGAGTGGTAGACGATTATATAAAGGCCTTTGGTCCACCTTATTGGTAAGCCGTATGCTTCTACTGAGAATTGTTTTTTAGTTGACTTGCTAGTAACTTTTACGTGCTACAGGGAGTTGGACCTGGTATAGCAATCAACTTTTATGTATATGAATCCCTGAGGTCTCATTGGCAAATGGAAAGGTGAATGTCATACTGTGTGACCAATGATTCGCTATGGTACCTCCCTCTTCTCTCTCATATGAACCCTATAACACACGGTTCAAATCTTAATTTCTTTTATCCTATTGCAGGTTAATTTCAGTTGGGTGTGTTAACCTACAGTAATCAATCAAGTCAACAAATATAACAACGTTACTCTGTCTTCTGATTTTTTGTGGTGATTTTTTTTGTGACTGAACTAACAGGAGCTGAAGTATGTGTTCTTATTTTTTTTATATGACTACTAGATGCATATGAACTGAAGCTTCATAATTTTCTTTTTAAGTCGACATTGGTGGCAACCAATACAATTAGCCTCCTCACGCCGGACCGCAAGGCTTTGTTTGGTGGCTAGGGCTACTCCCTGCTCGACGGTGGATGTAGGGTTGCGGGTTAGGAGAGACATGATAAGTACTTTGTTCAACTCTAATATCAATGTGTGTGCTGGCACTTGTACTCTGGACAAATATAACCCTCCACCAACTCTGTCTCAGGCCCATGTGCACGTCGCCTCAGCCACTCTGCTAGCGCCCGCCCCACCCACACCGCTCAGCCATTTTCCTCTCCCCATCTCATTTCTCTCTAGTTCTTCACCCAGCAATGGCAGAGTTGATTTCGAGAGCCAAATCAACTGGGAAGATGTCCAAGAAGATTACGCCGGTCTTGCCGGAGAGCTAGACTACGATCTGGAGCTGATCGTTTCGGATGAAGTGAAGGCGCCCTCTCTCTCCTTGCTGCAGTTCATTTTTTTTTTTTGGAGTTCTCGTCTCGGATGTGTATGCTGAAGCTGAGCCCCCGCGCATACTGGAACTCGGAGAAGGAAATCAAAGCGCCGGCCACCGCGAGCATGTACTTGAAGTTGGAGAAGGAAGCGGCAGCATGTCGTTGCGGCTCGGTCTTGTCGGCGGCCTGGCCTCACATCTTGGTGTTGCTAGTCGTGGACACGGAGAAGGCCATGGTCGCGGAGACGCCGGCCACGGTCATGGAGACGCCGGCCGCGGAGACGGCGGCCGTGGACGCAGAGACGCCGGCCACGGCCATGGGCACGCCGGCTGCGGAGACTCCGGCCACGGTCATGGAGACGGCGGCCGTGGACGCAGAGACGCCGGCCATGATCATGGACACGCCGGGTGCGGTCATGGCCGGCGGGAACGCGGACGGGCGGGGATCGTTGGGGAGGTCAGGAGGTGGGAGGCCGGAGCGGATCGAGGTGAGCAGGGAGGTGGGGAAAAGCGGCGACGGGAAAGAGATAATGGGGAGAGAGACGATGGAGCTATGCGGTGGGGTGGGGCTTTGGCTGTTCGGTGGGAGGGCATTTTTGTCCAAAGTCGCTCGTCGCGAGAGATACGCACTACATTGCGGAATTTCTCTGGAAAGCTTATGCGCACTACATTTAGGAACGGAGGGTCCGCCGGCCGTGTCCGCGGCGGGACGCACATCAATGTCCGAGCCATGGTAACCAGAAGCAAGCGCAAAACCATAGGTCACGGCCTTGCACAGACACGGATGCGCCGCCGCCCAGATTGATACTTCGGTCAGGTTCTGTGCGGTGCATGTGGATGTGGTGAAAGGAGGAAAGGTATCGGAGTGATCCGCCGGCCTGGACTGGCTGGCCTGGCATGCGGTGGTGTGCCGAGATCGAGATCAAGACGGGTGTATAGTCTTTTTTTTTTTTTTTGATTGATGGCCTGTTATCCCCTGGGACTGGGAGGGAGGAGACCGTGAGCTCAGGGCTTCCGACGTGTCCATGTGCATGTGGTCGGCGTGACGAGGAGCCATTTATACCATCAGCTTGCGAGGCCACGGTGTCGTCTTACTTGATGACCAAAAACTGCCCCCGGTCGGTCCGTTGGTTGAGTTTGGTGCCAGCCGGGAGATGAATCACCTGCACGCACACTCTACTTGTCAAACTTGAAATCCCATTCATTCTTTGCCTGAATTCTCAAAAACACACTGCATGAGTTGAGGACCAACTCCCAATCTGCTGCCATCTCGCTCCTCGTTGCTGAAAGCTCGAATCTATTGCTGCACAAGACGAGGAGTCCACAACCCCAATCCCCATCCCTTCCATGCCAATGCAATGCTGCCGTACAAGGAGATGAGGAGCAACACCTTCTCTTCTCTCTTCATCTCCGGACAGTGAAATAGATAGTGCAATGGATGATCTATCGTCTACACTACACGGACACAGCCAGCATCACAAGGAAAAACCACCATGCGGAGCGAGCGTACACTACACATTGCATAATTTGCATGCATGTATTGTCATCTTCAGACAGAGCTCACCCACGCTTTGCTTAGTGGGATGGGATTCTACTTCTTCTTGGGACCAACACCAGAGCCGCGACTTGTGCAGCACCAGCAAACTTTACTTCCCACGCGAGCTTCAAACCTCCTTTCTCTTGGATGTGCCGTATGTTCCACACTAAAAACTTCACTACACACTCTGTTTTTCTTCTCCTCTGCGAGTGCGACACTTATTTGGACATGAGCAGGACACATGGCACTACACGAGGTCAAAATTCTGACTCAGCTGGGTCTGGGGCCATATAATACGTAAAGTGTCATTCGCTAATCCAGTTTTAGTAATCAGGATTATGCTAGATGGTTGGGTCGTCACAGGTTTGGGCCAGAGATAGATACGTATACGTCCCTCTCTCCAAAGTTTTCATCCGTACTGCACTGGAAACTACCTAACCTGCAGGGAATGCACATCCATTAATCCAGCCAGCATCACGTCGTTTTTATGAAAAGATAACAGTATATGGATGCGATGCCAACTCCATGTAGTATACCATCGGTATGCATGCAAATCTTCAAAGGACAGGTACACGTGGAATGTACTACTCCCTCTGTTCCACAATGTACACAATGTAGTGCGAATAGACTTTTGGTAAAGTCAAACTTAACAATTTTTAACCAAGTTTGTACAGAAAAATATATACATCCAGAATACCATATAAATATTATTAGATGCATCACAAGATGTATTTTCATATTGTATATATTTTGTATTATAGATATAAATAGTTTCCTTTAGAAATTTGGTCAAAGTTTGTACAATTTGACTTTCTAGAAAATCTATATGCATTAAATTATGGAACGGAGGGAGTATCATCCAGGTGGTGCTGACGATTAAATGTGTGCCACAAGGCATGAGTCATGTCTGCTTCATTCATGGAGCAGCATTGATACTGCACCTACTCAGCTTCAGACTCACACTGATAATCCATGGCATGCAACGCCACGTTTTTTAGGTGCTTGCAGAAACTAATTTCGTAGGGGCCTTAGATGAGGTTGTAGGTATATGTCAGTGTTAATTAGATAGTCATCACCACAAATGCAAGCAGGAGCTCTCCATAGAACAATTGTTCTACGCTCAAGGGTTATATATGTATATATGTATATATATATATATGTATATATATATCGAAAAAACTAATCCCCACACGTGTGGCATCTTGCACATTGCCCACACGCTTCCATCATCACTCATTTTGCCACGTATGAACAGATGACATCAGCAGGAATCTTTTTGGTTTTCGGCTTAAAAATGTTTTATCTCCTAATTAAAAAATCAAATTAAAAATCCGTTTTCACCATTAAATCCGTCTCGACAAGATCTTCAAAACTAGACCCCATGTTGATATGTTTCAACGAAATTTTTTTTTGCCCAAAAGTTGCCATGATGTTTACACTGTAGTTGTCATAGTGCTTAAACTAAAGTTGCCATGTGGCAATTTTAGTTTATAAAGCATGGCAATTTTAGTTTTTTTATGATGGCAATTCCAGTACTTTGACCATGAAAATTATTTTTTGTATAAACCATGGCAATTTTAAATTCATGTATCATGGCAATTTTAGTTTATGGTTCATGACAAGTCTAGTTTCTTAATTCCCAGTTTTATAATATGTCAAAATTTACTTTTAAATGTAGAAGAAAATAGCTGAAACATATCATGGCAACTTCAGTGTAAACATCATGGCAATTCATATGCAATAGACATGGTAACTTTTAACCCAAAAAAAATTCGTCGAAATATATTGATATGAGATCTAGTTTCGAAGATCTCGTCGCGAGGGATTTAATGGTGAAAACGGATCTTCAATCGGATTTTTCATTTAAGAGATAAAACATTTTAAAAACTGAAAATCCAAAAAGATTCCCACATGCATGCATACGGTGACGTGGCACAGTCTGTGTGTTATAGGGCGTGTGGACGGGTTTGGCTCCCACCACATGTGTGGGCGTTAGCGTTGTCCTATATATATATAACCTCCCTGACTTTGACTTGTCCAGGTGATCAAATAACCAGCACATATTCACTACTGTGCTGTGAACGCTAACCTGTATAAAGTCCACTATAAGGCTAACTTGTGCAATGAAAATGCACATGCCGGTACGGTGGTACCACAAGTACATACATGGCTGATGGCTTGTCTTGCAAATTTTTCTGGCTTGCTGTTACTTTGGACGAACACAAGAACACCCCCACATGATCACCTAGCTGCTTTGCATATCGCTCTACAAATTCAGGGTACATGACAACATTTCATCTCCAATCAACCCCCGGCCCGGCCCTTGTTAGACTACCAGAAAAGAATCTTATGCTTAAATCATAGGCAAAGCCAACCAAACCAAACCAGCCTAGACCTAGCTAGTAGTACTGGTGGTTCATTTTGTAGGGCACTTCACGTACTACCCAATAATACCATCGGATTAGCACCTAACGAGAGATTATGAGCACTTGGCGTGTTGCCAATGTTAGAGCAGGTTAGCATAGAGGAACAGATGAGGACGCAATTGCCATTCTTGCAGCGCCAGCGCATCCTTCTTGCCCTCAGCACCACACGTCTGTCCACGTGCTCTCAAGTTAGCAGCAACATACCTATCACTGACACAGTGTTGGTTTTGATCTTGATGTGTACCCCCTCTGGTGTAATCCCACAAGTTAGTACTGACTCACGTCATTTTACCTGGTCAGTCACACCGATGATAGGTTCAGACAAGAATGATGGTTAGTTCGGGAGTCAATTAGCCCGTGGAGTACAAGTCAATGCTAACAGCAGATTCAGCTGGAGGTCTATGGCAGTACTATGATGTTACACGTGGTGAGTGCCATGACCAAACATGACATGGCACTGACAATTAAAGTGCTTAGAGCATCTCCAGCCATTCGGTCCCTAGGGGCTTGAAATAGCGTCACCTGGGGGCGAACCGGCGATAAATTCGGCGTGAGGGCGGTAGGTTTTCCAGCCGCCGCCCCAAGGTCGTCCCAGACGTCTTTTTTAAAACCATACTCGGCCAAAATTCGGTCGAACACGACACATAATTGGGTGAAATTTAGGCGTTCCATTGTTTTTTTTTTACATATTGGAAACATAATTTAAAAACAAAATGGAAACAACAACTACTACTACGTCGCGCCGCCTACACGCCGAAGAGCTTGCCGAAGGCGCTGTAGTCATCGCCGTCGTTGTCCTCCTCCTCCTTCTTCACGCCGCCGTCGTCCTTGCTACACCCCTGCCCTGGGTCACCTTGGCGGACGGGTTTGGTTGGCGGCGGTGCCTCGTCGTCGCTGTCCTCGAGGATGATGACACCGCCCTCGTCGCGGTCGTGGCGCCGAGCGGCGATCTCCTTGAAGGCGTGGCGCTGGCGCTCCATCTCCAGCCGGACGTAGTCCTCCCGCGCCCACTTGAGGGCGGCCTCGTCGTCGGCGGCCATGCCCTCGTGCTCCTTCTTCACGGCGACGAGCCCCGGCTCCGACTTCGGCTTGACGAGGCGGGAGGAGGGAGCAGAGGGGCCACGGCCGCCCTCATTGATGACGAGGGCGCCGCCATGGGTGTGCGCCGCCCGAGCGGCGTCTCCACGGGCTCGGCCTTGTCGTTGACGAGCGCCGGCGAACCGGAGGAGCGGGAGGAAAAGGAGAAGGAGGAAGAGGACCCGCCTGCCATGCGCCTCGGCAGCCAAGGGTTGCCGCTCCGGCGGGGGACCGAGGCCGGGGCCGCCGGGTACTCGAGCGGTGGCTCGTTGCCGCCCTCGAGGTACTCGAGAAGGGCGTGGAGCGTGCGCCCGGGGGCGCCCCACCAGCGGCGGCCATCGGTGTTGTGGCGCCCCCTCACCGGCGTGTTGTTGGTGGAGACGAGCTGCTCCTCGTGGCGGCGTTGGAATTACGCCGCCCAGTACGCGTGGTTGCTGGCGGCGTACTCCGCACCTCCTCCGGCAGGGAGGCCCGAACACGCGCAATCTCGGCGTGGAAGCGGTCGGCGTCGGTCAGCAGCGGGGGGACGGGGACGCCTCCGGCGCTGAGCCTCCACCGCCCCGGCACGCGCATGTCAGGCGGCGCCTGGTAGTTCGCCTCGTGCAGGAGGTAGGCCTCCCACTCGTGCAGGTGGCGGCGGCCGAAGCCGTTGGCCGCCACTCCATCGCCGGGGAATCGCTCTCCCATCGGCTGTTATAGACGCGGTGGCTGTAGACGGGGGGAGAGAGAGACGAGATGGCGTCGGCGGCGAGAGAGGGACTGTGGGCGAAGGAGAGTGCGTCCACCGGCGAGGGAGGGGGCGGCAGACGTGTGTACGCGTGGCGGGAATGGGCGGTGCGCGCGTCGCCGCGCCATCACTGTGCCGCCCGTGAGGAATCAATGGAAGGCTGCCGCTGGTCAGCCTTCGCATTGATTCCCCGTGGGAAATCGGGGCGATGAGGACGATGAACGCGCGCGGGTCGCTGACTCGACGAGCCCGCCAGGCTTTCGCGCCAAAACTGTTTCCCCCGGCGCCCCCAGCGCGTCGGGTTCGGCCTGGGTCCGCCGGCGCCAAATTCGGTCCTAACCGGCGAAAAGTGGGCTTCCGGGGACGCGACTGGGCCGATTTTTTGGCGCCGGCGATAAAAAAGGACCTTGGGGGGCTTGTTGGGGGCGCGGTTGGAGATGCTCTTACTAATACAGTAACTTCCAGAATAATAGCTAGTGCTGGTGGTTCTCTGTCTGTCCATTTATGCACTTCTGGCTTCTGAATAACCCAAGCAGAAAATGGCAGTTGACCAAACTATAGACTGTGAATTCATGTTTTGACTCCGTGGTTGGGGCCAGTTCTTTTAGCCTCATGATTCTCCAGAATCGTGATTCTGGGAAACTGCCCGGAGAATCATTTGCCCACAGAATCGTCTGCCCAGTTCTTTTCTGTGATTCTAGCCTGTGATTGTTGTATGAGTTGTGTGCTGAAATGTCTGTAACGCCCCTAGACCGAAGTGTGTGATATATTGGTAACACTTGGTTATTATGAACACGAAAACGAGTTGCAAATCTCATAAAGCATATAATATTACAATATAAAGCAAGTTGCAAAATCATAAATTGCTTAGTATTACAATTTAGAACCAAAGTTGGAAATATTATATAGTGCTAAATATTACAAGTTAAAAGCGAATTGCAAACTACAAATAGATGGACGCTCTCAAGGTACAAGACTGACAGCAATAGCCTCACGTGTAGCGTTCATGGTACCATCATCTTCAGGTGGTAAAGCGTTGGCACCTGTAAACGGTTGTGGAGGTTGCACGTACGCATCATTGTCAAACTTGTCAAAATGCTCATCACGTAATTTGCTATCACGAATGTAGTTGTGAAGACACATGCACGCAGTGATGATCATCTTTTGGGTCTCCGGTTTGTACCGTGGTATGCCTTGGAGAATACGCCATTTCATCTTGAGAACACCAAACGTTCTTTCGACAACATTTCGCAAAGAAGAATGACGATGGTTGAATGTCTCATACCTCCCCATGGGAGGGTGTTGTTGGAAATCGGGTACATGATACCATTGTCCTTTGTATGGTGCTAGATATCCAACTCTGTTTGGATATCCAGAGTCGACAAGGTAGTATTTATCTACAATAAGACATAGGAGGTTAACAAGAAGGTACAGTAGCATCACCATAATAACATGTGTACATACAAGAGATTACCTGTGGGTGGTTGTGGGAAATGCTCATAACGAACTATAGCATCGCTCCATACACGTGTGTCATGAACAGATCCGGGCCATCCAGGAACAACAAAAGTGAACCTCATATCAAAATCACACACTGCCATGACATTTTCGCTTGTGTACCCTTTTCTGTTCCTGTGTTGGGGCTCCAATTCCTTAGGCACAACCACTTTAATATGTGTTCCATCTATGGCTCCAATAGCATTTTTGAAATGAGGCCAGAACCTTGTTTTTGTAAGTATGGGATGAGGTTCAGAGAAGGATGGATCCATTGGTCTAATGTAGTCACCGGCCATGTGGTCCACACACTCCAAAACCTCATGGAATTTTTTGTTAGTGACAGAACGACTATGTGCAAACCGATCTGCAACATTGTCAGTGGTCTGCGTTGTTCCCAAAGTCCATAGAAAAAGTGCCAACGCTTCTTTGGATGATATGTTGCAAGTTGACTTAAGCCCATACTTCTCAACCAACAGATCATGTAATGGGTAAAACACTGACCTCCTCATTCTGAACATAGCATAGAAAGCTTTTGGATCCTGCTCCTTCTCTTCCACCCATTGGAGGCCTGTAACAAGTGGTAATCTTCTTGACGCATACGGCAATGATTTGCTTGACGACGCCATTTCCAAAGCAAATGCAAGCATTCCAGCCTCAAATTCCTCATCTTCTTGCTTTTTTTTATCCATCTGCCACAACCACATACACACATAGGAGGTTACAACAATTCGGTACAGTAGGAAAAGAGTAGTTCATAACAAGGTGCAGTAGGAAAAGAGTAGTTCATAAGAAGGCAAACAACATAATTCAATTCGGTACAAGTTCAAAGCAAATACAATGGTTCAACAAAATAAAATAGTTCACTACGATACAAGTTGAAAGCATTTGAAACATAGAGGTTCTACTTATTGTTGAACTCCCATGTTTTGTTTATCCATAGAAGCCTCGCACTAGGCTCGTGACCCTTGAAGGCAGAGAAAACATCACGATTTGTCTGATCCCTAAATAGTTGTGAAGCATAGAAATGAACATCACTCCCAGGTGCACCACCATCCGCCTCTACCATGGCCATCATTTCGTGAATCTCCTCTCTTGTTGAAACTTGAGTTTCATCTCTCTTGTTCCTTGAATCAAAGAGGTCCACCATACGCACAAATGCCTCATTTTTTGCATGCTCACTTGCCCACTTTTCATTCATCTTAGGACTTGGCGAATAAGGACATGCCCTCTTCTTCCCACCCTTAGCACGATTAGGACGAGGTGTAACCTGAGTTTCATCACCTTCACAACCAGACTCATCATCCAAAGTGATTCGAGACGTAGAACCTTGATATGTTGGCATTGGCACCCTCGCATGCTCATTTGTGACACAACAAGCATCAAACACCTCCTCTATTTTATCCTCCTCCGCAAGTGCAGCATACCGAAACTTGCTAGCCTGCGGACGTGCCTGCAATGAAATAGCACACATTCATGTTAAATGAAATGAAAAATCCAACATGACTCCCAGTTTAATAAAATGACAAACAACAAAGGTACCTTCAACTCCAATGCCCACCACTCATTTGTAGCAGCAATGGTCTTCGTATAAGGATCTCTTCCAATGCCAGAAGCTTTTTGAACCAATGTCTTCCATATGGCATAATCACCTCTACATGCATCCCACCTGTTTTTTAATTGCAAGTGCGAATAGCCACGCCCAGAGCGCTCATTGAACTTAGTAAGCAAATTAGCTTGTCCTACATCGGACAAAGTGGTGCCTCCAGGGGCCCGGTTATTTGCTCGCACCTCCTCTACGCACACATCCATATAAATGGAATGAGCCGCACTATCCCAAATTGCTTTTGGATACTTCACTTTCTCCATATACAACATCAATATGTGAACATTTAAATGTAAACTATTTTTTTTACTAAGCAGCAGTCATTTCATACCACTACAAAATTCATACAGTAGCAATCATTCATGCAATTTTTCATTGCTATAAACAGAGTTCGAACAGTAGCAATCAATCATACAAATTTCGTACTAACCAAAGAACCATACAAATCGAAAACAGCATAAGCAAACAAGTAGCCGTATAATTTTTTTGATTCATACAAACAGAGTTGAACTAATATGTAACAGAGATATGACAGAGAGAAGGGGAGAAAGGATGAGATAGAGAGGAGCTCACCAACACCGGTGAAGTGGGCTCGGTCGACGCCAGCGCCTCCTGCTGCAGGGCGGTTGGGTCGGGGCGGGGAAGCCGGTTCGCCTCCTGCTGCCGGCGCCGAGGGGTCGGGGGTGGTTGTGGACTGGACGGGGATGCGCTGTAGAGGACCGCCGGCGGCGGAACTGACGATTTCGGGGCGGGGAATCCGGCTGGCGGCGCCAACCCTAGGTCGAACGGGGATGGGGATGAGCGACGGGGACGAGCGACTGGGGGGAATCGACGAGTACTTTGGGCTGGGCCTCTGTCGGTCGGCTGGCCCGAGTGGCATATTGGGGGTAATTTCTACATCCAATAGGGGTATTTGCTAAAACTGAATCGTTTTGCTTTGAGGGAATCGCCAGAATCGTCAAGTTTGCTCGATTCTGAAATACACTGCCGATTGTGGGTGATTCTAGACGATTCCTGGAGAAGGGATGAGTTCTTTTGCGATTGTGATTTTCCAGCCAGTGATTCTTCAGAATCGAGTCGAAAGAACTGGCCCTTGATTGCTAATTGGAGTATTACCTGAACTGAAGATATGATAGTATGATGTAACCTCACGCTCCAAGCTGACTAATCCACAATGCAATCATATTTGCAACGAATTGCCCGTGGATTCTGATTAAAGTATACCGCATGTGTGGTGTTGGTCTAGGAATCTTTTCTGCACCTTTCACCTAAACTTTAATTGTACAAAACAAACCAATACAATCAGAGTAGAACACGTGATAAAACAAATCATGGTCTCAAATCTCAAAAGAGCTGGCTGGATGGATGGATGGAAAGACTAAACTAAACGTAATTAAAGCGGGCTGCCATTTCTTTCTGGTAGAACAATTGTATCACCCCACATGAAGAAGGCAATGAGAATATATCAGTCACCTTTCGTTGCAGAGAGAAGAGGAAAAAACTAGAGACTTTTGAGTCGGACTTAGAAAGGCCTAAAGATCTTTGCCGGCATCAGAAAAAGGGGGTGATTGCATTGTTCCTCCTGCTCCTTCATTGTTCTAAAGCAGTATGAACAAAGCTGTGACCGGAGGACAGCTCAAAAAGACCAGAGAAGACCTGACAAAATTGCCAAGGAATAATTTGCATTGTGAACAATCTAATTAAAGGTGGTGGCACGACAGTAGAAAGGGGTCAATATGCTTGACAGAAGTTGCAAGGAATTTGTATTACACACTAATATAAAGTTAAAAAGTTTCAGTGTCAGGCAAATTCGGCATGGAGCTTACCTTCAGATAATGTTCTCTCCATTCCTCTTGTTCTCATGGACGAGTAGATAATATAGAGTAGTAGTATTTTCTACTACATACAACCCATCAAAAGAGGAAGAGAGCATATGTCCTCACAGATTATTACTACATTATTATAGGATTCATATAAAATTCCTAAAAAGAATGATGTTCTGATAGGGCTAAAAAAAGAATGATATTCTGATCTGGGATGATAGCCCATTTATGTTCATCATACATAACATAAGAGTGCAATGTTTTGCCTCCTACAAGAACAAAACTACAGTAATTAACTTGAACCTTAAAGTCACAAGTCACAGACTACAGACTAGAGATACAGATAGTAAACGAAAAGATTGAGAGATCCCAAGTTCTCAGTTCCTCGCCATGTTCATGTTATGTACATCCAATCATCCAATTGGAATGATCAAAAAAAGATGACAGCACAGAGGCTACGCTAGAACGGAACACTGACTGACTCTGCATCTGCATCAGACGAGTTAACAAAAGCCACCTTTTTTCAAGCGCTGCCGGGAGGCGAGGGCAAGGGGATGACCCGGGTGTTCTTCCCCACCACGATGGTGATGTACCCGCCGCCGTCCTCCTCGCCGGCCGCCGGCGACCCCCGCGCCCTCTTCGCCTCCTCGGTCAGTGCCCGCCGGTACAGCTTCTCCTCCGCGTCCTTCAGGAACTGGAGCTTGGGCGGCGGCGATGCCGCCACCGTGGCTGGGCTCGCCGCCGGCGACTCGAACAGCGGGTTGTACGATTTCTCCATGGCCGGCGGGAGGGGCGAGGAGGCGGGCGTGAGGTACGGCGTCTCGGAGCAATGCAGCAGGTCGCCGAGGCTCCGGCTCCTCCCGCACCTGCTCCGGCCGTCCTCGGACTCGAGGTCCTCCTTGGTCTCCTCCTTGATGGTGAAGAGCAGCCGCGGCGGGCCGACGAGGCTGCCCAGCCGCATGAGCTGCGCCTCCACCGTCTCGTCGTCGTCGTCGTCGTCGTCATCCTCGTCGACGACGACCTCGGCCACGGCTTCGGTCGGCTCCTGCGCGTAGGTGGAGGCGAGCGCGGGCGGCTTCTTGAAGCAGAAGAGCTGGAGCAGCTCGCGGGAGGAGGAGGAGGGCGAGGAGGCGACGTCGGAGACGGCGGCGGCGCGTCGTCGCTGGCGGCGCTTGTGCACGAGGAGGTAGTAGAGCTCGGCGGCGAGCGCGAGGAGGAGGAGCGCGGACACCACCGTGAGCCCGACGCCTAGCCTACTCAAACCCCGCATCTTTTTGTCCCCGAGTCTTGCCAGCGGTTTCTCTTCCTTTCTTCCACGGCAAACTAACTCGGATTCACCATTGGTGGGAGGCCAAGCAAAGCATCGATACTCCTTCCACTCAGTCGACGAACAGAGGCGAAGTTGAATCTAGAAAGCTCGGACCGATGAACAGGAAGAAGCGAGGAAGCTGACACCTAACAGAAACAAGAGCCAGTGGAACAGAAGAGCCTGCCACCGAGAACAGTGAGTGAGGAGTTGGAGGCAAGGAGTCAATCAGGGCAGGAGACACATGGACATACGGAGAGGAGAAGAAGAAGAAGACGATGAGTAACAGTGGAAGCAATCAAAGAAGAGGGAAGGAGAAGGGAGACTCCTCTCGAACTGAAGGGGAGGGGGGCAGCAAAACAAATGGTGCAGTGCAGTGAATCTGTTTACTGAATCGCATGTGTGGTGATGATAAGGCAAGGCAGAGGCAGGGGGGAGAGCACGGGTGAAAATGGACGAAACTGACGTTTTTCAAAACTTCAACACAAAATGGTTCTAATTTAAAAATATTTTCGAAACTGGCCCCTTTGCATGACGCCCGGGGCTAGGGCGCCATGCTAGATAGCATGACGCCCCGGGCTAGGGCGCCATGCTATTTGGCATGACGCCCTAGCTGGGGGCGCCATGCTACAGGTCGCTACCATGACGCCCCAGCCCCGGGCGTCATGCGAAAAGGGGCCAGTTTATGAAATATTTTTAGATTTAGGCCATTTTGTGTTAAATTTTTTAAAAAAGATCAGTTTCGTCCATTTTCACAGAGAGCACGGGCTCTGCGTCCAAGGAAGGTAGGAGACAGACGCCTTCACATCACATGGCATGAGATGGGAGAGGTTCTCGTGGAGTGGAGAGGGACTCTCACCTCTCCTCTCCTCACTGTGTGTGTATGTGCGTGTGCGAGGGAGACGAGACTCGGCTGTTTGCTTCACCAAAAACAAAGCGAGATTTGTCCTCTAGAGAGAGACTGAGAAAGACCTTAAAATAAAGAGGGACCTGTGGACTGGATTGCAGCACAGCACAGGCGATGTTCATCGGCTTAGATGACCTAATTAGGGTTAAGGAATCCAATCTATTCTAGTACTCACTCCGTCCCAAAATATAAGAACGTTTTTGACACTATCTACCTTGGAATTGTTTTCTGACTGTACCGTGTTGGTGGCCTTGTTTCAACTTTCTGATCGTTGGGGTTGGGGACGTCCAAGATTCTCACCAATAAACAAAACTGACGCCAAAATTGACTTACCATTTATTTTTTTAGGATTAAAACTCTACTACAATTCTCACTCATGTGCATCAGCAGCAGCAGATGATGTGGCTACCTTTATTTGCCGTTACAGCTGTTCAGAGATTACTGAGGAGTAGTATGCCCATTGTTTCTTTCTCTTCAGTGCACACGCATAAACACATGGTCCAGCTTTCCTCTCCAAACCTTTTAGTAGTGCTTGATTGGAGCCTTTAATCACCTCGAGACAAGGGCTATGATGTGTGTAAGTATACTTATTAAACACATGCTAGACATAATCCATTGCACCATGATACTACTATAGCACTCCAGTAGGCAGGCTCAATCCATTGCAGTGGAGACTGGAAACTGGGCGCTTCTGGTCTTTGCACAAAACAATAGTAATTTCAGATCACAGATAAAAAATATATTCATTAGAGATGGTTGTAGCCTTGTAGGTACTATATTTCAGATCATAGCAAAAAAAATTGGAGATGAGCACTGTAGCTAGTACTCCTAGGTGATAGTAGGAATGCTTGCCTGGTCCTGACGTAAGAGTCCTGTACAACATACCACCTTGTTGCACACACCAACTGTACTGGAAAAAGACCAAAGACTCTCAGCGCATTCTTGACCATTTCCTCACCAACCGTATAAATGCAGATGCACATGTGTACAAACCACACATACAAACACAGGCTACAATATTTACTCATATGGTCCTATGTATCTTTTCACATTCAAGTAGGAGTATGTTTTTTTCGGTGTTTTTTTCGGTGACACATTCAAGCTGGCAGTCCTGATGAATTCTCGAGAAAGACATCAATGGTCCGACGAGAGGGTAGGAAGATGCATATATATGTTAGAAGAAGAAAAAACTTGTCGGCAGCAGACAGGGACTAATACCCTTTATTTGCATAAAGATTAGCACAATTCAGCCAAGAGCGTCCCAAAAAGCATATCTCAATAAATTATTATAGAGAAAGTGTATGCTTTGCTATGAGCTCAATCATAAACATTGCACCCCAACAAACACAGCTCTTTTGAGTCACTAAAAGAAAAGAAGAAGAAGAAGAAATCCATCAAATGCCAAGATGAATTAGGGGAATATAGATTTTGCAGGATGCATTGATCCCACCTCACAAATTCATTTTTTCTGAATAAATCACAAATTCATTTGTTATAAAAAAAAATCTTCGGTCTTCTCCCACTTGAAGATGGCAATGATTAGCTTGAGAAGCTCAGTTATGATGAGCCCCACGAGGAATATTTCACTGGTTATCAGATGAAAGGATATACAATTCAAAAGCTGGCTTTTTCAGACCCATGATTAGCAATCAACACCCAAGTGCATGGTGCCTATGTCCATCAATGTTTTTAGCCCTCTCAGTCTCAGCAGCCTTTTTTTCTCTAGCTGACATTGTCACTGGTTAGGACCACCTGAACACTTGGGACAGGACCGGACTGGATGAAGAGAAGAGTTAGCTAGAGCTGATCCATATCTTAGTTTCATGATTGCCTTCCCTTGATTTCCGGAGACAATTTCCAGGTTTCAAGGCCATCAGACAGCACAAGTAGTATATAGACACCACAAAAGTCTGAACCAGTGTCACATGGTTCTACACAACATACAGCAAAGGAACAACACCCAGCACAGCTCTTGTTTCATCAGTCATCGGCCCCTTACACAAGACGTGTTTTGGGCACTCAAACTGAGGCTTTGTGACGCGGAGCATCCTTCAGAGTCAAGAGTCCGTTTGACAAGTGACACGTTTTGGACAAACAACTTCAAGTTTTAACCGTCATCAGTTTAAATTTGAACTGGGATGGCTCACTAGAGAGGGATTCCATGACCTGGTTAAGAAAGTGTGGGCGCGTCAACCTCGCGGTAACACGCCCATTCGACGATGGAACAATCGAATTCACGCCTTGCATCGATTCCTTCGTGGATGGGCTAAGCACACCACTGGCATCTGCAAAAAAGAAAAGTTGTGACTATCTACCTTAATCGATACCCTTGATAAAATTGCGGAGGTGATGCCTCTTTCTGCTGCTGAGATTGAGCAAAAAAGCCATCTAAATGAGCAGATTGCCCGCCTGCTACGCGAGGAAGAGATTAAATGGTACCAATGTTGCAAGGCTGACTCGCTCGTTCAAGGTGATGATAATACGAAATACTTTCAAATGCTAGCCAATGGCAGACATAGAAAGAAATGTATCTTCGCTCTTGACCAGGAGGAATGCCGTATCGAGGGGGACGCAGCACTCAGAAACTTTATTACTAAGTATTACAAAGAGCTTTTTGGACCTTCAGCTGAAACACCTTTTGAGCTGGACGAGTCTATTACTCACGACATCCCTCAAGTTTCGGAAGCGGAAAATGAATTCTTAACCTCTCCGTTCTCCGAGGAGGAAATTCGAACCGCGGTGTTTCAAATGGAACACAACAAGGCTCCGGGACCGGATGGTTTTTCGGCAGAGTTTTATCAATGTTTTTGGGATGTGATTAAGGCAGACTTGGTTCAGTTGTTTAACCAAGTGCATACCGAAGACCTTGATATTTCTCGTTTAAACTTTGGGAAATTATCCTATTGCCTAAGACTAAGGAGGTCAGTCGTATTCAACAATATCGACCGATTTGCCTCCTAAATGTAAGCTTTAAAATCTTTACGAAGGTTGCAACTAATCGGTTGAACGGGGTGGCTGACCATGTCGTCAAGCCCACTCAAACCGCATTTATGCAAGGACGCAACATACTAGATGGAGTTGTTGTGCTGCATGAAACTGTACATGAGCTTCACCGTAAAAATTTGAATGGAGTCATCTTTAAAATAGATTTCAAAAAAGCCTATGATAAAGTTAAATGGCCCTTTCTGTTGAAAACTTTATGCATGAAGGGGTTTTCGCCAAAGTGATGTCAATGGGTAGAGAGTTTTGTTTCTGGAGGTAGTGTGGCCATCAAAGTTAACAATGATGTTGGCAACTATTTTCAGACAAGGAAGGGGCTTTGCCAAGGGGACCCCAGATCCCCTATTTTGTTTAACATTGTGGCCGACATGTTAGCTACCCTTGTTGAGCGGGTTAAGGTGGCCGGTCAAGTTAGCGGTGTCATTCCTCATTTGGTATAAGAAGGTCTATCTATCCTACAATACGCGGATGACACTATACTTTTCATGGATCATGATCTAGATAAAGCAAGAAACCTCAAGTTGCTTTTATGTGCATTTGAGAAACTTTCTGGTCTCAAAATTAATTTTCATAAGAGCGAACTTTTTTGCTTCGGCGATGTAACACACTGTTTGTTAAGCTACAATAATCCCAAGTTAATGGTGCCATGTCATCACTCTTACTGTTGCTAATCCTCACTTGCATTCAAACACAGTTAAAATTTCAATTCAAATTAAAGTCAAATTCAAATTTCTCAAACATGCAAACTAAAATGTTCAAAGTATGGCAAATAATCCCTGGATATTTTTCATGTCGAAATCCATATTTTATAAAGTATTGAAATGCCCTTAAATGAATAAAACAGTGACTAAAACAATTATTAAATGCTTTTTAAATAATAAACAAATGCAAACTATTTAATTAATGTGTCAAATTAATTATGACAGTGGCCTAACTAATAATACTAGTTTAGGGGCTTGTGCTATATTTTATAAAACTAAAAATAAAATAGAACTAAAAGAAAACAGAAACTATGAAAAAAGAAAAAGAAAAGGAAATAAAGAAAAAAGAGAAAAGCCCGCTGCCTCCCCTGGGCCTCGGCCCACCCCAGCCAGCTAGCCCACTTCCTCCCCGGTCGCCTTCATCCTGCTCCTTAGACCGCACGCGACAGGGGTGCGTCCCCGTCCGACCAGCTCGCCAGCGTCGACGGAGGATAAGGACCCCCTGCCTCCTCGGTCCCCCCTGCTCCCACTCACTCCCCACTCCCTCTCTCTCGGCCTCTCTCCCCCATCCTCTAGATCTGCCGCGTCGCGCATGCCCGGGCGTAGCCGTCGCCGCGGCCACCGTCCTCCGTCTGCCCGCGTCCAGGAGCCCCCTCGTCGTCGCCCACGTCGACTGCGACGACGCCATCGACCTCGGGGGCCCTCCATCACTGGGCCGACCTCCGTCTTCTTCTTCGGACATCACCGGACCTCACCGCCGATTCCGCCGCCGTCGACCTGATGGAAATATGCCCTAGAGGCAATAATAAAGTTTTTATTATTATATTTCCATATTCATGATAAATGTTTATTATTCATGCTAGAATTGTATTGACCGGAAACTTAAATAAATGTGTGGATACATAAACAAATACCGTGTCCCTAGTGAGCCTCTACTAGACTAGCTCGTTGATAAAAGATGGTTAAGGTTTCCTAACCATGGACATGAGTTGTCACTTGATAACGGGATCACATCATTAGGAGAATGATGTGATGGACAAGACCCATCCGTTAGCTTAGCATATGATCGTTCAGTTTATTGCTACTGCTTTCTTAATGTCAAATATATATTCCTTCGACCATGAGATCATGCAACTCTCGGATACCGGAGGAATACCTTGTGTGCTATCAAACATCACAACGTTGATCATAAAGATGCTCTACAGGTATCTCCAAAGGTGTCTGTTGAGTTGGCATGAATCAAGATTGGGATTTGTTAGTCCGTATATCGGAGAGGTATCTCCGGGCCCTCTCGGTAATACATATCACAAGAAGCTTGCAAGCAAAGTGACTAAGGAATTAGTTATGAGATGATGTATTACGGAACGAGTAAAGAGACTTGCCGGTAACGAGATTGAACTAGGTATGGAGATACCGACGATCGAACCTCGGGCAAGTAACATAACGAAAGACAAAGGGAATTACGTATGTTGTCATAAAGGTTCGACCGATAAAGATCTTCGTAGAATATGTAGGAACCAATATGGGCATCCAGGTCCCTCTATTGGTTATTGGCCAGAGAAGCGTCTCGATCATGTCTACATCATTCTCGAACCCGTAGGGTCCGCACGCTTAACATTCGTTGACGATATAGTATTATATGAGTTATGTGAGTTGGTGACCGAATGTTGTTCGGAGTCCCGGATGAGATCACGGACATGACGAGGAGCTCCGGAATGGTCCAGAGGTAAAGATTGATATATATATATATATATATATATATATATATATATATATATATATATATATATATATATAGGACGATGCTATTTGGTCACCAGAAAGGTTTCGGAATGTACCGGGTAATCATCGGATCACCGGAAGGGGTTTCGGGAGGCCCGGGGAGGTTAATGGGCCATATGGGCCAAACGAGGGGAGCACACCAGCCCACAAGGGGCTGGCGCGCCCCTCCTCTGGCCGCAGGCCTTGGGGAGAAAAGGAAGGAGGGGAGTCGGCCTCCCCTTGTGTCGGCGTGCGACACCTATGGGACCCCAAAGGACCCCTTTACGATTCGGCAGGGAGAGAGGTATGCACAAAGAGCAGAACCAAGGATCGACGCGGGGCGATTTTACCCAGGTTCGGGCCGCTGATCAGCGTAAAACCCTACTCCTGCCTTGTTTTATTATGAGTGTTCTTGAGCCCAGGCTCCAGGAGCGCTCGCAATGAACAGTATGTTCAAAGAGCAGCTATGCATGCAGAATGGGCCAGAAGATCCTCTTCCCTGTAGCAGTTGCCTTGGGCCTCCTTTTATACGTTCAAAGGGGTCACCACAGTGGCAAAATGTACATACATTGAGGTGTAAAGTAGCTACAGGGTTATCATACCTAACCACTGACGGGTTAGGACGAATGCATTTAATGCACCGTGAGGTGTCCGTTCAGGTGTCCTCACTTTCTTGGGGATGGAAAAAGGGGCCATCCCATCAGCACCGCTTAAGCTCTCCTCCACTGGCGCGTTGCCACGCATCCAGAGAAGGACCCAGAATGTCAGACTTGTTGCTGTGCCGAAGCGGTGGCACAGCGGCAGAATCTTGCCGGGCGCTGAATCTTGCCGGGCGTGAAATCTTGCCGGGCTTCGCAAGCCACCCCGGCAAGATCTTGCCGGGGAGGCTGGCTTTCGGTCTTCAGCTCTTCTTATCTACTGGTCCTCAAATCCTTGACTTGAGTGTTTCTTTGATAACTTGAATTAACCTCCAACTGTTCCCCGACAAGCCTGACCACAAGTGTGGCTACAACTGCCCGTGCACAAGTACGGGGTACTAATGGCCCAATACTTAGTACATCGACAGGAGCCCCCGGGCCGAGGCCACACACGAGTGCGAGGCGTTGTTGGGCTAGGCCCAAACTGTGCATGGGCACACGTGGCAGGGGCTTAACTGCTCGTAAATATCCCGCTTACTGTGCCCCCCACTACGCGCGCTGAATGCGCGACGTCGGAAGCGTGCGCTGAAAGGCTGCAACTGCAGCGTGCCTGCGGAGGCGTATTTACATTGGGGAGTAAAAGATGCGGCCTCGCTCCTTCCCCATAAAAAGGGAAACTGTAGAGGCGCAGCCTATTTACCCCCCCTTCTTCTCAATCTGGACTCTACCATTATCTTCCCCCTTCTCGAGCTCAAAGCCAGACTTCTCCTCATCCGCTCTTCGCTTCCGCACCCGCTCTATCCTCAGCCTCCGCCTTCGCGATCGCCATGCCGCCCAAGGCTAGCAAGGGCAAAGGCAAGAGCAAGGAGACGAAGGCCGATGTCCCGGAGAGCGAGCTGGTGAAGATGCGGAAGAAGTACGTCGTCTTCGCTCCGACGCTCGATGCGAGGGCTTTGAAGAACCGGTACCAGTGCATGTGGGCGAAGGGGACACAAGCTCACCCTACGACTCGCGTGATTCCAGGTTCTTGTTCCAAGAGCGGTCCTGACAGATATCACTTCTTCACCGCTTATTTCTATTGCGGACTCTGTCCTCCATTCTCTGATTTCTTCAACGATATTATGTACACATACGGCTTCCACCTTCTTGATTTCACGCCGAATGCCATAATGTGCATGTCTATCTTCGCTCATCTTTGCGAAAACTTTGCCGGAGTAGTTCCCAATACCGCCCTCTTCCGCCATTACTTTATTCCTCGCATCCAAAAGGGGGAGGCCCTTTCCGGTTCTATCGCCTGGATTCCACGGGCTTGGAATAAGGAGATATACCCAGATGGAGTTTACCGCGAGAAGTGGGATGAATGGCGGTCTGAATGGTGCTGGACCAAGGAAGCAGATCCCCATCCGTTCTGTTCGCCTCGACGGCAGAAGGTGGTCCGCGGCAGTGACTGGAGCGAGCTCGCCGCGGAGGACGAGAGGCTCACAATTGCCACCACCAGGATCCTTCGCCTGAAAGCTGCCGGGCTCACAATGGAGATGATCGGCTTCGATTTCCTCCGCCGCCGCATCGCCCCCCTACAGAGCAGGGGAAGATCAGCTTGGGAGTACCAGAATGCAGCGGACATCATGAGGCTGCGCCCTGGATTGAACAACAATTTGACAGCCATGCAGCTCGGCGCTCTTCGCCACAAGCTATTCCAGCGCGATGACAAACATCGGTTGCCGGCAAGAATAGTCCCTTTGTGCAACAACTCCGCCCTGGGGTCAATCATTGCCTTCATGCCAATGTTCAACGCCCACGGTCTTGACGCAACTTGGGCCGAGCCAACCGAGGAGGAAGCACAAAAGTTCTTCGACAACTTATCGGAGAGGGCCATCCGGGAAGAGACGGGCCTCATTCGCGCCACCACTGACGAAGAAGTGGTGTATATTGCCTCTAGGGTGGAGGAAGCGAATCTTGCCGCGGAAGCCGGCAGCGCCGGTTTCACAGAATGGGAAACCAGCGACGCGGAGGTTGTGATGGAAGACAATCTTGCCGGGGAGGCTGAGGCTGCCGAGGAACAGAGCAGTGCGGCCGCCGAGGGCTTGTCTGACGAGGACGTAGCCGAAGAAGAGCCGCAGGAGGAGCCCCCAGCTCCGAAGAAGACCAAGCGCGTTCTTCGAAAGGCCACTTCTGGCATCCCGGCAAGCCAACCCTCTTCGAGCAGCGAGGCTCCCGGCAAGAAGGCGGCCGGCAAGACTGCGCCGCGGCAAGGGGTTCGACAGCAACCTGCGCGGCGCGCGGGACCCACACCTGCGGCAACTGCTGAGGCGGCAGGGGCGTCTCACACAACCGCACCGGAGGCTGAGGTGGCGGAATCACGCCAATCCCCTGCGCCTGCTACAGCCAAGCGGCCCAGGACCCCTCCTCCGCCTCCTCACACGGACACTGCAACGAAGGTTGACTTCGACATCTCCGGCTTTAGCCCGGAACGAGAAGAGGAAGAGTAAGTGTCCTGTCATAGCCTTTATCTTCCAAATTTCGGAGTAATCTCATAGCCTTGCTTTGTCTCGTCTCTCCAGTGATGCAGAAACCTTGGCGGAAAGGGCGGCGAAGAGGTTGAGGACTTCCACAGGCGACGAGCCCCCGGCTGGCTCTACGAGCGCGCCGGAAATTGTCGTCGTCAGCCCGGAGCTCAGCCCTCAACGCGGCCCCCAGCATGAGTTCTCCACTCGTTCCCCGTTGGCAGGCGCCGAGGTTTTTACCCTTGCCGCTGATATCTTCGGGCTTGCAGGAGAAGAACAGCAACAGGAAGAGGTGGAAACCGCCCCCGTCATGCCGCTTCCGTCAACCGCGCTGCCCACAAGCACATCCCCGGCAAGAGTTACCACCGACGAGCCTATCTTGGTTGAGGAGGAGCCGGTACGCATGGATACCGGCAACATTTCCCCGACAGCCAATGTTGCCGGGAGGGGCGAGGCCACCTCTCAACAACTCGACGCAGGTAACTGTTTGCCTTAGAGCGCTTGCTATCCTTTTCTTTATCTTTCTTTCTTTTTGTCTTCTCGAACTTCAACCTTGATCTTATTTTGTTTCCTTCCTTCGTCCTCCAGAATTCCCTGTGATGGAACATATGGACGTCCACGTTGTCATCGAGGAGACCGCCAGAGATGCCGCCGCCGAAGCATACATGATCGCCGCTAACAAGGCCGCCAAAGATGCCACTGTCGAGGTCGGCGAAAATGTTGCCGAGGAAGCCGCCAAGGAACCTGCCGAGAGGGCCGGCGAGGAGACTGATGACCACACTGACGGCATTCCTGCCGCAGGAGCGCCAGGCGCTACATCGGCCACAGAGCCCCCAGCCACCGGCGAGACGAATGTCGAGGACCAACCATCGACATCTGAAACTCCCTCATCAAGCAAATACCTCAAGGTTGGCGACAACCTATTCATCAACTTGCCGGGCATGGCAAATATTGAAAAGCCGGTCGAAGGGGAAACCTTCGATGAAGAAATCATCGCCGCTGCGGGCTCGAAATTGTTGATGATCCAAGCGCCAGCAGTGGCAAATCTGAAGAGGATCAGCTCCTCCAAGCCATGGGCGAAAATTTCCGCAAGCTCCAAGCACTCCACCGGGCTCGAAAAGAGAAGGCAGATTCCAGGATGGCAGTTGTCGAAGCAGCCGAAGCAGGCCTTCAGAAGCACGTTGAGCAAACGCAGATCTGGTACGCCGAGGCTCTTCAGGAGTTGACTGCCAGCTGGGAACAATTGAGCCAAAGCTGGATGGAGCTCCTCTTGAAACAATCTGACATGGAGAAGGCGCAGGAAGAAGCTGCACAAAGAACTGCCGCTGAAGATGCTCTCCTGACGGAGCGTCGCATTGCGCTTGATGCCCACGAGGAAGATCTTGCCGCACGTGAGCAGGCGCTCGCCGCCAAGCTTCGCGGCAAAGATGAGGAGATCGATAAGCTTGTCGCGCAGCGGATCCAAGAGCTGGAGCAAAAGCACAAGGAGGCGCTCGAAGCTCTAACTGTAGATCACGCCGGCAAGCTCAAGGAGGCCGTCGATGCTGCCGAGGCCGCAGAGGCCGCCAAGAACGAGCTGAGCGACAAAGTGAAGAAGCTGTAGGTGGATCTTGAAGAACACGGCAAGGAGCTCTCGACGCTCAAAGGGGACAGGGAGAAAACTCTCCACAGCCTGGCGGAGATGCAAGTTGCCATGTCCGACAAGACCAAGCAGCTCACTTCAGCCAACGATGCCATTGCCGATCTGAAGCTAAAGCTGACCACGCTGGAGAAGTCCCTCAAGGACGGCAGGGCCCGCGAGAAGGCCCTAAGCAAAGATCTTTAGGAAGAGAGGAACTTGCTTAAGAGCGCTGCCGCCGCCCAAATTGACTACGAAAAGGGGGTGAAAATCTAGACTGATCACCTTGTCGACGCTGCGGAGAGGCTCACTGCACAATTGTCAACCATGCGCCAGGATGGCCTGCAAAACTTCAGGTATTCCTCCGAAGAAAGGATATCTTCGAGCGCCAGGTTGACTATGTTCTTCGAAAGCATCATTGACACTTTGAGGCTGCTACAGTCCAACCGAGCGACCCAACTGGCCAATGAATCCCGCAAACTTTGCCGGGCCGTCCTCCGCAAAGTACTCGTCAAGGTGGTGCATAATAACCTTGGCGTTGATCTTTCCAACGTGCTCGGCCACTTGCCGAAAGATGCAGATCTCAAAGCACTTGAGGAGCTCGTCGCGCCCATCCTCGAGAAGGTAGATTCAATCAAGAGGATCGAGGGCCAGCGCAGGGACTAGCCGCCTCATTTTTCCTTGTCGCCACCATTCCATGCCAAAAGACAATCAAGCCTTATGTTAGAACTGCGACAATTTATTGGTGTAATATAACTTGCGTATGTTTGGGTATATGCATGCTATTTCCCTTGTCTGATTCCTTTAAGCACGGAATACACCCTACGCTTACTGAAAACTTGCCGGTGCGCAACCTGCCGCGAGCGCTGGGTGCGGGACCTCAGCAGCCTGCTGGAGGTGCAGCGGCCGGCAAGGCACCTTGGCGTTCTCAGTGTAGCCACTTAAGTTGTTGAGCGGACTCGAAACAAAATAAGGGCGCAACCGATTACGACAAGGGTTCCTTCGCGTGCAGGTTTTCCATACAAAAGTCGAAATCGTCTAAGGAAAATAACTTCATAATAAAAGAAACTTGCTTAAAGTTTTATAACTTAGCTTTCTGTCGCTGCTCTTCCTCCGGTAAGGCGTCAATTCTGAACGTCGCCAACTGGTACTCATATCTTCCTCCCCCCGGCAAACGTGCACGCGAGGAACCCTTCTATCTCTTGAGAAAAAGAAAGAAGAGAAAATAAAGATATGGAACCTTGGCGGTTCGTTAGTACTTACCGGGAACAAGTGTCATACAACATCTTAGACAAGCATGCATGCATATATATATATATATATATGAACATGGAAATCGATAAGGAAATGCACAACACTTAAACTTATTCATCTGGGCTCAGGGTCTGTGCTTGGCTTTGTACAAAGGATTACATGCCTTGCCGGCAAGACTTGTACAAAAGGTGGTTGCCGGGGGCCCCCGGCAACCGCGCCTTATGGGTAGAACTTGCGAAGATGCTCGATATTCCAGGAGTTGCTCACTGGAACGCCATCTTCGGTCTCCAGGCGGACAGCGCCAGGCCTGATGACTCGTACTACCCGATAAGGGCCTTCCCACTTCGGCGTCAACTTGTTTGAATTCTTGGCGGACTGAATCCGTCAAAAAACAAGGTCGCCTTCCTCAAGGCTTCGGGCATGAACTTTGCGGCTATGGTAGCGGCGCAAAGCTTGCTGGTAGAGTGCAGCTCGCACAGCAGCCTGAAGACGATTCTCCTCAAGGAGCACAACGTCATCTTGCCGCAGTTGCTCTTGCTCAAGCTCATCAAAAGCGAGCACTCGAGGTGATCCGTATATGAGTTCCGTGGGGAGAACTGCTTCCGCTCCGTAGACCAGAGCGAAGGGTGTCTGTCCGGTGGCTTGATTTGGTGTCGTTCTGATTGACCAAAGAACTGCCGGCAACTCATCAATCCAGCGTCTTCCGCACTTTCTCAGCCTGTCAAAGGTTCTGGTCCTGAGACCGCGCAGCACTTCAGCATTAGCCCTCTCCGCTTGGCCGTTGCTTCTCGGGTGAGCAACAGAGGCAAAACAAATTTTGCTGCCAAGGTCTTGGACATACTGCATGAAGGTGCGACTTGTGAATTGCGTGCCATTGTCGGTGATGATCCTGTTGGGCACACCAAAACGGCAAACCATTGCTTTAAAGAACTTGACGGCTGATTGTGCTGTCACCTTTCTCACCGCTTCCACCTCCGGCCACTTTGTGAACTTGTCGATCGCAATGTACAAGTACTCAAAGCCCCCGGTAGCACAGGGGAAGGGGCCCAGTATGTCGAGCCCCCAGACCAAAAATGGCCAGGAGAGAGGGATCGTCTGAAGAGCTTGAGCTGGCTGATGTGATTTCTTCGAATGAAACTGGCATGCTTCACACTTGGTTACTAGTGCAGTTGCATCCTGGAGAGCGGTGGGCCAAAAGAAACCTTGCCGGAATGCTTTCCCGACAAGTGCTCTTAATCCTATGTGAGAGCCACATATGCCTCCATTTATCTTTGCCAACAGCTCTAGTCCATCCTCCCGAGGAATGCACTTCAATTTCACACCGTTTGGTCTCTTTCTGTACAGGACGTCATCGACAAACTTGTACATAACAGACCGACGGGCTACGTTTTTCGCTTCTTCCTGTTCCTCAGGGAGTTCTCCTGTCTGAAGGAAATGGACAATGTGTTGTGCCCATGCTGGAGCCTGGGGCTCGACAGCTAGGACAAAAGGCATCTCTTCCGCCAGGGGAACATTTGTCTCGACAGCGAAAACATGTGGTTCCGCCGGAGCCTGTTGTTCCCCGGCAGGCTTGTCGCTGATCCCGGCAAGTTCCTTGCCGGCGGCTCTAGGGAGCTCTGCCGGAAAGTATTGTCCAGAATTCAACTTTCTCCCTTTTTCTTGCCTCATTGATGGTGCCACAGATGGTTGAGTCAAATGGAGCACAAAAGTTCCTGGTTCCACAGGCAACTTGAGGGCAGCGCGCTTTGACAGGTCGTCAGCAATACTGTTTTTGGCACGAGGAATGTGCTTCATTTGCAGACCATCAAAGTGCTCTTCCATTTTTCTCACTTCATCCACGTAAGCTTGCATCAATGGACTCTGATAATTCTTGTTAACTTCCATGACAACAAGCTGCGAATCGCCTCTGATGACGAGCTTCTTGATACCAAGGTCTGCCGCGATCCTGAGACCGGCAAGCAGCCCCTCGTACTCCGCAGTGTTGTTTGTCAAACTCTCCCGGGGAAAATGCATCTGGATTACATACTTGAGGTGCTCTCCGGTGGGTGCGACAAGCAGCACGCCAGCACCGGCGCCTTTCAGCGAGAAAGCCCCGTCAAAGTACATAACCCATTCTTGATCAATTTTCTTGCCGAGAAGAGTTGTTTCTTGAACTTCTTCATCTGGCATTGGGGTCCATTCCGCAATGAACTCTGCCAAGGCCCTGCTCTAAATTGTCGAAGTACTTTCAAACTTGAGACCAAAGCTTGACAATTCCAATGCCCACTCCACAATCCTGCCGGTCGCCTCTGGATTCCGCAAAATCCGTTGCAACGGAAAGCGAGTGACGACGGTGATTTCATGTGCTTGAAAATAATGGCGCAGCTTCCTCGAAGCCATAAGGAGGCCGAAGAGCAACTTCTGCACACCAGAGTATCTTGACCTAGCTCCTTGCAAAAGGGAGCTAATAAAATAAACTGGGCGCTGCACCATCTTTTTCTTTTACACTGGCTCTTCTGACTGCGCAGTCCCTGTCTTGCCGGGACCAATCCTTGCCGGGCAAGATCCTGCCGCGTCACTTGGCAGTCCTGTCATTGGTGTTGCCTCCTCATCAGCTTCTCTCTGCGCCACTAACGCAGCACTAACCACTTAATTTGTCGCTGCCAGGTACAACAGCAACGACTCTTGTGGTTTAGGCGTGACTAGTGTCGGCGGAGAAGAAAGGTATCTCTTCAAATCTTGCAGCGCAGCCTCCGCTTCCGGAGTCCATTTCATTGGACCTACCTTCTTCAAAATTTTGAAAAAGGGCAGGGCGCGCTCAGCAGATTTGGAAATAAACCTGCTTAGGGCAGCAACACAACCGGCAAAACGACGTACATCCTTGACGCGTCTTGGCGCTTCAATCTGCTCAATAGCTTTGATCTTGTCGGGGTTCGCTTCGATTCCTCGTTGAGATACAAAGAACCCGAGAAGCTTGCCGGAAGGGACACCAAACACGCACTTCTCAGGATTGAGCTTCAAATTGATCTTGCGCAGATTTGCAAATGTCTCTTCTAGATCTTGTATGAGCGTCGCTTTGTCCTTGGTTTTGACCACTATGTCATCCATGTATGATTCCATATTTCTATGGAGCTGAGGCTCAAAACCAATTTGGACCGCTCTCGCAAATGTAGAACCAGCACTTTTCAACCCGAAAGGCATTCGTATAAAACAATACGTGCCACATGGGGTGATAAATGCGGTCTTTTCTTCATCTTCTTTTGCCATGAAGATCTGATGGTACCCTGAGTAAGCATCAAGGAACGACAGTAGGTCACAACCAGTGGTGGAGTCCACAATCTGGTCGATGCGCGACAAGGGAAAGGGATCTTTTGGACAGGCTTTATTGATGTCTGTATAATCAATACACAGCCTCCATTTCCCATTCGCCTTGCGCACTACAACCGGATTGGCCAGCCACGTTGGGTGCAGCACTCCCCTGACCATACCTGCTGCTTCCAACTTCCTGATTTCTTCGGCAATGAATTCTTGCCGCTCCAAGGCTTGCTTCTTGACCCTCTGCTTGACGGGCCACGCGTGAGGACAGACAGCAAGGTGGTGCTCAATTACCTCCCTGGGAACACCGGGGATGTCAGACGGTTTCCATGCAAACACGTCGACATTCGCCCGCAGGAAGGCAATGAGCACGCTTTCCTATTTGTCATCTAGGGTGGAACTTATGGTGAAAGTTCCTCCCGTTCCATCCTCCCTGACAGGCACCTTCTTGGTTTCTGGTGGAGCAGCCTTGGATTTCTTGTTCTTGCCGGTGGAACTCTCTGGTGCATCCTCAACGGAAGTGCAGCACTCCGAGGAGGTGCGCTTGCCGGAGTTTGCGCCAAGATTCTTGCCGGTCTTCTTCTTCCCCCCGGGAGTTCCAGCGGCAGGAGCAGATGCCTTGACGGCAGGTGCTGCAACTGCTTCCCGGTAGAGTTGGTCGGCATAGATGAGCGCATCCTTTTTGTCGGAGTGGACAGTGATGACACTCAACGGCCCGGGCATCTTCAGCACATTATACGCATAGTGTGATGCCGCCATGAACTTAGCCAGCGCTGGCGGCCAAGGATCCCATTGTATGACATAGGGATCTTGGCGACATCAAACACTACCTTCTCTGTCCTGTAGTTGAGCTCGCTACCAAATGTCACCGGTAGCGTAATCTTGCCCTTTGGCTGGGTCCTTCCTGGATTGACCCCTTGAAACGTGCCCGTTTCCTCGAGATCTTCATCAGGAATTTGGAGCCTCTTAAGCACGTCCGACGAGATTAGGTTCAGTCCGGCCCCACCGTCAACTAGCATTTTCATCACCTTGAGGTTGCGGATTGTCGGCGAGACCAACAATGGCAAGCACACGACCGCGGTTGTGCGATCAGGGTGATCCTCGTCGTCAAAAATGATAGGCGTGTTGGACCACTTCAGGTGCTTACATGCATCGAATGATGGCTCCGTTGCATTAACCTCTCGCACCCACTGTTTAAGTCGACGGTGGGAAGAATGCAACGAGGCGCCTCCGTCGATACAAACGGCCTCTATAGCTTTCTGAAATTCTTGCTCACTGGACTCATCATCTTCTTCATCATCATCCTCTTCTTTGTCACGGCGTCGAGCGGGCCTCTCCCTCTGTTGCTTGGCCTTGCCGCGGTGACCCCCTCGGCCACCGCGCTTCTTGCCGGACCCGTCAGCACCATCCTGGGACTTCTCCTTGTCTCATATTTCATACTCAGCTCTCTGCTTCTCGACAAGCTGCTCAACTTGCCAGCAGTTTTGGAGATCGTGGCCCTTGGTGCGATGGATCTTGCAATACTGCTTGCCGGAGCTTTCCGACTTGTCGGCAGCCGCCAAGGCTTGGCAGGAGGAGCACCCGGCAACTTCCTTGCCGGGGTCGTCAACCTTGGCCTTCTTGGCGGTGCCGGGGTTGCCGGATTCCTCGACGGCAAGTATGGCCTTGCCTCTGCGCTTCTTGTTCCGCCGCCGGCCTTTCCTCGGCGGGGTTGCAGCGTCTTCATCTTCCGATTCATCCCCTACGCCAACAGCCTCACCAGGGAGTTTCCTCCCTTCTTCAGCCCGAGCGCACTTGTCGGCCAAAGCATAAAGCTCGGCAATACTCCTGACCTTGTTCATCGCCAGCTCTTCACGCATTTTGCGGTTACGCATGTTCTGATGAAACGCGCTAACAACAGCGGCAGGATGAATGTCGGGAATATTGTACTGCACTCGGCTAAATCTCTGGATAAACTTGCGCAGGGGTTCGCCCTCCTTCTGAGGGATGATATGCAAATCACTCTCTTGGCCAGGAGCTTGGTGGCCTCCAACAAAGGCGCCAACAAACTGATGGCACAGATCTGACCAAGAAGAAATAGAATTCTCCGGCAGATGCATCAACCACGACCTGATGTTGGGTTTGAGCACCAATGGGAAGTAGTTGGCAAGTATCTTGTCGTCTCGGCCCCCGACAGCCTGCACCGCAATGGTGTAGATGCTCAAGAACTCCGAGGGGTGAGTCTTGCCGTCATATTTCTCCGGGACCTGTGGCTTGAAGGTTCGGGAATTGGGCCTCTGGACTTGCCGCAGCTCACGGGTAAACGCTGGAGTACCTACCTCGTAAGGCAAGTCGCCTGCGTCCCCTGGCGCAGGCTCATCGACAGCGGGCCCTGCGCGCTTATCAGATTGATGGCGCGCTTCCCGTCGCCGCTCGATGGTAGTTCGAGCGTCCTCTTTGCTTCGTTCCCGAAGAACTTGACGCTGGTCGCGGCGCATCCGTGGATCGGACGATGCTGTGGAATCATCATCACGGCCATCAGTCCGCCGGGTTGTCGACCGCCGCTGGTGTCGTGGAGGGGAATGTACCGTGGTCGCACCGCCTCCGGTCTTCTCCGCATCAGCTCGCACCGGATCGATGGACCGCCGTTGTGAGGGCCCTGCCTCGTGTGGCCCATCTTTGTTGGCGAAGCCAATGAGGCTCTGGATAGTAGCTCGCCACTCCTCCATTTTCTCCGAAGCAGGAGGGAAATCGAGGAGCAGCTGCGCACATGCCAAAGCTTCCGCTAGCGTAGGTGGCGGTGATAGGTGCGAGGTACGTGAGGTGCTCTGACTCCTAACAATGTTAGAAGGAGCACCGTCACGATCACGCGACTGCGCACCACTTCCACCGGCAGTTTGACGTGCATGCTGGGCCTGCGCACCTTGGGATCGATGCGCAGAAGTCCTTTCATGGGGACGCCCTGAACCACCAGCGGCATGGCGCTGCTCATCGCGCACGACCTGGGTAGGCCGTGACGCTTGCGCCGGCGCGGGAGTCCTAGAAGGCGTCCTCCGATCTCTGGAGTTCGTTGCACCGCTCGTGGGCAGCACAGCTCCATCTCTGGATCCAGCGACATGTGGGTTGCCGCTGCCACTGCGAACGACGCCGCTCGCCTGGCTTGGATCACCGGAATGCCGTGGAGGGTCTAGACCTCTTCCTTCTGCATCCACGCCATCACCCGTACGCGAGGGCACATGCAAAATGGATGTAGATGGTTGCGCCGTTGCGGCACTCTTCTTCTTGGGTGGCATGATGATGAAGATGATGAAGAAACTAAGGTGCCGATCACTGGATCAGGTTCGCACAACCTTCTTCCCCCTACCTGGCGCGCCAAAGATGTCGGCGTGCCACACCTATGGGACCTCAATGGACCCCTTTACGATTCGGCAGGGAGAGAGGTATGCACAAAGAGCAGAACCAACGATCGACGCGGGGCGATTTTACCCAGGTTCGGGCCGCTGATCAGCGTAAAACCCTACTCCTGCCTTGTTTTATTATGAGTGTTCTTGAGCCCAGGCTCCAGGAGCGCTCGCAATGAACAATATGTTCAAAGAGCAGCTACGCATGCAGAATGGGCCAGAAGATCCTCTTCCCTGTAGCAGTTGCCTTGGGCCTCCTTTTATACGTTCAAAGGGGTCACCACAGTGGCAAAAATGTACATACATTGAGGTGTAAAGTAGCTACAGGGTTATCATACCTAACCACTGACGGGTTAGGACGAACGCATTTAATGCACCGTGAGGTATCCGTTTAGGTGTCCTCACTTTCTTGGGGATGGAAAAAGGGGCCATCCCATCAGCACAGCTTAAGCCCTCCTCCACTGGCGCGTTGCCACGCATCCAGAGAAGGACCCAGAATGTCAGGCTTGTTGCTGTGCCGAAGAGGTGGCACAGCGGCAGAATCTTGCCGGGCGCTGAATCTTGCCGGGCTTCGCAAGCCACCCCGGCAAGATCTTGCCGGGGAGGCTGGCTTTCGGTCTTCAACTCTTCTTATCTGCTGGTCCTCAAATCCTTGACTTGAGTGTTTCTTCGATAACTTGAATTAACTTCCAACTGTTCCCCGACAAGCCTGACCACGAGTATGGCTACAACTGCCCGTGCACAAGTACGGGGTACTAATGGCCCAATACTTAGTACACTGACACCTTGTCTTTCCTCTCCTCCCCTTTCCTTCCTCCCGAGAGCAAATAAGGAAGGGGGGCGCCATAGGGCAGGCGCCCAAGGGGGCCGGCGGCCACCCTTGGGGCGCACCCTGGCTGCCTCCCATCCCCCCACCTATATATATATATGAGAGGGAGGGGGCGCCACAACCCCACGACAATCCACGAGCGGTGTGCGGCGCCCCTCTCCCCGGTTTCATCCTCTGTCATGTTTTTCTGCAGTGCATGGCGAAGCCCCGCGGAACAAGTTCACCACCACCGTCATCACGCCGTCGTGCTGCCGGAACTCATCTACTACTTCGCCTCTCTTGCTGGATCGAGAAGGAGAGGACGTCATCGAGCTGAACGTGTGCTGAACGTGGAGGTGTCGTAAGTTCGGTACTTGATCGGTTGGATCGTGAAGGTGTACGACTACATCAACCGCGTTGATAAAACGCTTCCGCTTAACGGTCTACGAGGGTACGTAGACATACTCTCCCCTCTCATTGCTATGCATCTCCATGGATAGATCTTGCGTGTGAGTAGAATTTTTTTTGTTTTCCATGCAACGTTCCCCAACAGTGGCATCATGAGCCAGGTCTATGCGTATATGATATGCACGAGTAGAACACAAAGGAGTTGTGGGCGGTGATGTTCATACTGCTTACCACCAATGTCTTATTTTGATTCGGCGGCATTGTGGGATGAAGTGGCCCGGACCAACCTTACATGTCCACGCACATGAGACCGGTTCCACTGGCTGACATGCAACTTGTTTTGCATAAAGGTGGCTGGTGGGTTTCTGTTTCTCCTACTTTAGTTGAATCGAATTTGACTACGACCGGTCCTTGAAGAAGGTTAAAACAGCAAACTTGATAATCACCGTTGTGGTTTTGCGTAGGTAAGAACGGTTCTTGCTAGTTGCTCGTAGGAGCCACGTAAAACTTGCAACACCAAAGTAGAGGACATCTAACTTGTTTTTGCAGGGCATGTTGTGATGTGATATGGTCAAGATATGATGTGATATATGTTGATGTATGAGATGATCATGTTTTGTAATAAGTTCTCGACTTGCATGTCGATCGCTACGACAACCGGCAGGAGCCTTAGGGTTGTCTTTAATTATTGTATGACCTGCGTGTCAATCACTAAGTTCCATGTAATTGCTTTACTTTATCGCTATGCGTTAGCAATAGTTGTAGAAGCAATAGTTGGCGAGACGACCCCGACGCTACGATGGAGATCAAGGTGTCGTGCCGGTGATGATGGAGATCATGCCGATGCTTTGGAGATGGAGATCAAAAGCACAAGATGATGATGTTTATCCTTTATCATGTCACATATTTTTGATTGCATGTGATGTTTATCCTTTATGCATCTTATTTTGCTTAGAACGACGGTAGCATTATATGATGATCCGTTCACTTAATTTCAAGATAAAAGTGTTCTCCCTGAGTATGCACCATTGCTAAAGTTCGTCGTTTCGAAGCACCTCGTGATGATCGGGTGTGATAGACTCTACATTCACATACAACGGGTGTAAGACAGTTTTGCACATGCAGAATACTTGGGTTAAACTTGACGAGCCAAGCATGTACAGACATGGTCTCGGAACACTAGAGACTGAAAGGTCGAACATGAGTCATATAGTAGATATGATCAACATGAAGGAAATAAGCCCTAGAGGCAATAATAAAGTTGTTATTTTATATTTCCTTATTCATGATAAAGGTTTATTATTCATGCTAGAATTGTATTGATTGGAAACTTAAATACATGTGTGAATACATAAACAAATACCGTGTCCCTAGTAAGCCTCTACTAGACTAGCTCGTTGATCAAAGATGGTTAGGGTTTCCAAACCATAGACATGTGTTGTCATTTGATAACGGGATCACATCATTAGGAGAATGATGTGACGGACAAGACCCATCTGTTAGCTTAGCATATGATCGTTCAGTTTATTGCTACTTCTTTCTTGAATGTCAAATACATGTTCCTTTGACCATGAGATCATGCAACTCCCGAATACCGGAGGAATACCTTGTGTGCTATCAAACGTCACAACGTAACTGGGTGATCATAAAGATGCTCTACAGGTATCTCCGAAGGTGTTTGTTGAGTTGGCATGGATCAAGATTGGGATTTGTCACTCCGAGTATCGGAGAGGTATGTCTGGGCCCTCTCGGTAATACACATCATAATAAGCTTGCAAGCAAATGACTAAGGAGTTAGTTACGAGATGATGTATTACGGAACGAGTAAAGAGACTTGCCGATAACGAGATTGAACTAGGTATGGAGATACCGACAATCGAATCTCGGGCAAGTAACATACCGACAGACAAAGGGAATTACGTATGTTGTCATAACGGTTCGACCGGTAAAGATCTTCGTAGAATATGTAGGAACCAATATGGGCATCCAGGTTCCGCTATTGGTTATTGACCGGAGAGGTGTCTCGGTCATATCTACATAGTTCTTGAACCCGTAGGGTCCGCACGCTTAACGTTCGTTGACGATATAGTGTTATATGAGTTATATGATTTGGTGACGGAATGTTGTTCGGTGTCCCGGATGAGATCACGGACATGACGAGGAGCTCCGGAATGGTCCGGAGGTAAAGATTGATATATAGGACGATGATATTCGGACACCGGAAGTGTTTCGGAGTGTACCGGGTAGTCATTGGAATACCGGAGGGGGTACCGGACACCCCCGGGAGGGTAATGGGCCTATTTGGCCTTTAGAGGGGAGCACACCAGCCCACAAGGGGCTGGCGCACCCCCTATGGCAGCCGGCCAAGTGGGAGAAAGGAAAGGGGGGGGATTCGGCCTCCCCCTTCCTTCCCTCTCCCCCCTTTCCCTTTTCCCTCCGGCAAATATGGAAGGGGGCGCGGCCAAGGGCAGGAGCCCAAGTAGGATTCGGCCCTACTTGGGGCGCCCCTTGGCCTCTCCCCTCTCCCCCACCTATATATATGTGGGAGGGGGCACCACACATAACCACGACAATTGCTTAGCCGTGTGCGGCGCCCCCCTCCACCGTTTACACCCTCGGTCATATTTTTGTAGTGCTTAGGCGAATTCTTGCGGAGATAACTTCACCATCACCGTCACCACGCCATCGTGCTGCCGGAACTCATCCACTACTTCGCCGTCTTGCTGGATCAAGAAGGCGAGGACGTCACCGAGCTGAACATGTGCTGAACGCGGAGGTGCCGTACGTTCGGTACTTGATCGGTTGGAGCGCCAAGAAGTTCGACTACATCAACCCCGTTAACAACGCTTCCACTTACGGCCTACGAGGGTACGTAGACACACTCTACCCTCTCATTGCTATGCATCTCCTTGATAGATCTTGCGTGTGCGTAGAATTTTTTTTGTTTTCCATGCAACGTTTCCCAACAGTGGCATCCGAGCCAGGTCTATGCGTAGATGATATGCACGAGTAGAACACAAAGAGTTGTGGGCGGTGATAGTCATACTGCTTACCACCAACGTCTTATTTTGATTCAGCGGTATTGTGGGATGAAGCGGCCCGGACCAACCTTACATGTCCACGCACATGAGACCGGTTCCACCGACTGACATGCAACTAGTTTTGCATAAAGGTGGCTGGCGGGTGTCTGTTTCTCCTACTTTAGTTGAATCGAATTTGACTACGGCCGGTCCTTGAAGAAGGTTAAAACAGCAAACTTGATGAATCACCATTGTGGTTTTTGCGTAGGTAAGAATGGTTCTTGCTAGAAGCCCGTAGCAGCCACGTAAAACTTGCAACAACAAAGTAGAGGACGTCTAATTTGTTTTTGCAGGGCATGTTGTGATGTGATATGGTCAAGATATGATGTGATATATGTTGATATATGAGATGATCATGTTTTGTAATATCGACAACCGGCAGGAGCCTTAGGGTTGTCTCTTTATTGTATGAAATGCAAGCGCCATGTAATTGCTTTACTTTATCGCTATGCGTTAGCAATAGTTGTAGAAGCAATAGTTGGTGAAATGACCCCGATGCAACGATGGAGATCAAGGTGTCGAGCCGGTGACGACGGAGATCATGACGATGCTTTGGAGATGGAGATCAAAAGCACAAGATGATGATGGCCATATCATGTCACATATTTTGATTGCATGTGATGTTTATCCTTTATGCATCTTATTTTGCTTAGAACGGCGGTAGCATTATAAGATGATCCCTTCACTAAATTTCAAGATAAAAGTGTTCTCCCCGAGTGTACACCGTTGCCAAAGTTCATCATTTTGAAGCACCTCATGATGATCGGATGTGATAGACTCTACGTTCACATACAACGGGTGTAAGGCAGTTTTGCACATGCAGAATACTTGGGTTAAACTTGACGAGCCTAGCCTGTACAGACATGGTCTCGGAACACTGGAGACCGAAAGGTCGAACGTGAGTCATATAGTAGATATGATCAACATAGAGATGTTCACCATTGATGACTACCCCATCTCACGTGATGACCGGACATGGGTTAGTTGATTTGGATCATGTATCACTTAGATAACTTGAGGGATGTTAATTTAAGTGGGAGTTCATTAGTAATTTGATTAATTGAACTTAAATTTATCATGAACTTAGTATTAATAGTTTTTGCATATCTATGTTGTAGATCAATAGCTCGCGATATAGCCCCCCTATATTTTTTGATATGTCCGTAGAGAAAACTAAGTTGAAAGATGATAGTAGCAATGATGCGGACTGGGTCTGTGATCTGAGGATTATCCTCATTGATGCACAGAATTATGTCCTTGATGCACCGCTAGGTGACAGACCTGTTGCAGGAGCAGATGCAGACGTTATGAACGTTTGGCAAGCTCGATATGATGACTACTTGATAGTTTAGTGCGCCATACTTTACGGCTTAGAACCGGAACTTCAAAAACGTTTTGAACGCCACAGAGCATATGAGATGTTCCAAGAGCTGAAATTGGTATTTCAGACTCATGCCCGTGTCGAGAGGTATGAGACCTCTGACAACTACTTTGCCTACAAGATGGAGGAGAATAGCTCAGCCAGTGAGCATGCGCTCAGAATGTCTAGGTACTACAATTGCTTGAATCAAGTAGGAGTTAATCTTCCAGATAAGATAGTTATTGACAGAGTTATCTAGTCACTATCACCAAGCTACTAGAACTTCATGATGAACTATAATATGCAAGGGATAACGAAAATGATTCCTGAGCTCTTCACGATGCTGAAATCGGCGAAGGTAGAAATCAAGAAAGAGCATCAAGTGTTGATGGTTAAACAAGACCACTAGTTTCAAGAAAAAGGGCACGGGAAAGAAAGGGAACTTCAAGAAGAATGGCAAGCAAGTTGTCGCTCCCATGAAGAAGCCGAAAGCTGGACCCAAGCCTGAAACTGAGTGCTTCTACTGCAAAGGAAATGATCACTGGAAGCGGAACTGCCCCAAATACTGGGCGGATAAGAAGGATGGCAAAGTGAACAAAAGTATATTTGATATACATGTTATTGATGTGTACCTTACTAGTGTTCGTAGTAGCCCCTGGGTATTCGATACCGGTTCAGTTGCTAAGATTAGTAACTTGAAACAGGAGTTGCAGAATAAACAGAGACTAGTTAAGTGCGAGGTGGCGATGTTTGTTGGAAGTGATTCCAAGGTTGATACAATCACCATCACACACTCCCTCTACCTTCGGGATTAGTGTTGAACCTAAATAAATGTTATTTGGTGTTCATTGCAACGGTTATTCATTTAAGTCAGAGAATAATTGTTGTTCTACTTACATGAATAAAACCTTCTATGGTCATACACCCAATGTGAATGGTTTATTGAATCTCGATCGTAGTGATACACATATTCATAATACTGATGCCAAAAGATGCAAAGTTGATAATGATAGTGCAACATACTTGTGGCACTGCCGTTTAGGTCATATTGGTGTAAAGCGCATGAAGAAACTCCATACGGATGGACTTTTGGAATCACTTGATTATAAATCATTTGATACTTGCGAACCATGCCTCATGGACAAGATGACTAAAACTCCGTTCTTCGGAACAATGGAGCGAGCTAATGACTTATTGGAAATAATACATACCGATATATGCGGTCCAATGAGTGTTGAAGCACTCGGCAGGTATCATTATTTTCTGACCTTCACAGATGATTTGAGTAGGTATGGGTATATCTACTTGATGAAACACAAGTCTGAAACATTTGAAAAGTTCAAAGAATTTTAGAGTGAAGTGGAGAATCATCGTAACGAGAAAATAAAGTTTCTACGATCTGATCACGGAGGCAAATATTTGAATTATGAGTTTGGCCTTCATTTAAAACAATGTGGAATTGTTTCACAACTCACGCCACCTGGAACACCACAGCGTAATGGTGTGTCCGAACGTCGTAACCGTACTTTATTAGATATGGTGCGATCTATGATGTCTCTTACCGATTTACCACTATCATTTTGGGGTTATGCATTAGAGACAGCCGCATTCACGTTAAATAGGGCACCGTCTAAATCCGTTGAGACGACACCGTATGAACTATGGTTTGGCAAGAAACCTAAGTTGTCGTTTCTTAAAGTTTGGGGATACGACGCTTATGTCAAAAGGCTTTAGCCTGATACGCTCGAACCTAAATCGGAGAAGTGCGTCTTCATAGGATACCCTAAGGAAACAATTGGGTATACCTTCTACCACAGATCCGAAGGCAAGATCTTTGTTGCCAAGAATGGATCCTTTCAAGAGAAGGAGTTTCTCTCGAAAGAAGTGAGTGGGAGAAAAGTAGAACTTGATGAGGTAATTGTACCTTCTCTCGAATTGGAAAGTAGCACATCAGAGAAATCTGTTCCCGTGATGCCTACACCAACTAGAGAGGAAACTAATGATGATGGTCATGAAACTTCAGATCAAGTTACTACTAGACCTCGTAGGTCGAACAGAGCATGTTCCGCACCAGAGTTTTACGGTAATCCTGGCCTGGAAGTCATGTTATTAGACCATGGCGAACCTATGAACTATGAAGAAGCTATGATGAGCCCAGATTATGATAAATGGCTTGAGGCCATGAAATCTGAGATAGGATCCATGTATGAGAACAAAGTATGGACTTTGGTGGACTTGCCCGATGATCCGCAAGCCATAGAAAATAAATGGATCTTCAAGAAGAAGGCTGACGCTGATGGTAATGTTACTATCTACAAATGAAAGATCATGGATGTCGCCTAGAGGGGGGGGGTGAATAGGCGCTTTAAAATAATTACGGTTAAGGCTTGAACAAATGCGGAATAAACCTAGCGGTTAATTTGACAAGCACAAAACCTACAACAACTAGGCTCACCTATGTGCACCAACAACTTATGCTAAGCAAGATAGACAACTAAGTGATAGCAAGATATATGACAAGAAACAATATGGCTATCACAAAGTAAAGTGCATAAGTAAAGGGCTCGGGTAAGAGATAACCGAGGCACGCGGAGACGACGATGTATCCCGAAGTTCACACCCTTGCGGATGCTAATCTCCGTTTGGAGCGGTGTGGAGGCACAATGCTCCCCAAGAAGCCACCGGGGCCACCGTAATCTCCTCACGCCCTCGCACAATGCAAGATGCCGTGATTCCACTAAGGGACCCTTGAGGGCGGTCACTGAACCCGTACAAATGGCAACCCTTGGGGGCGGTCACCGAACCCGTACACTTTGGCAACCCTTGGGGGCGGTCACCGGTACCCGTCAAATTGCTCGGGGCGATCTCCACAACCTAATTGGAGACCCCGACTCTTGCCCGGAGCTTTACACCACAATGATTGAGCTCCGAACAACACCAATCGTCTAGGGCGCCAAGGCACCCAAGAGGAACAAGCTCTAGGGTGCCCAAACACCCAAGAGTAATAAGCTTCTCAAACTTCACTTCCACGTATCACCGTGGAGAACTCAAACCGATGCACCAAATGCAATGGCAAGGGCACACAGAGTGCCCAAGTCCTTCTCTCCTAAATCCCACCAAAGCAACTAATGCTAGGGAGGAAAATGAGAGGAAGAACGAAAGAAGAACACGAAGAACTCCAAGATCTAGATCCAAGGGGTTCCCCTCACTTAGAGGAGAAAGTGATTGGTGAAAACATGGATCTAGATCTCCTCTCTCTTTTCCCTCAAGAACTAGCAAGAATCATTGGAGGGATTGAGAGTTAGCAAGCTCGAAGAAGGTCAACAATGGGGGAAGAACACGAGCTAAAGAGATAAGGTCCATTGGGGAAGAAGACCCCCTTTTATAGGTGGGGAAAAATCCAACCGTTATCCTCACAGCCCGCACAGAGCGGTACTACCGCTCCAAGGAGCGGTACTACCGCTAGGGCGGTAGTAGCCAAATGAAACACTACTGCAACGGGGCAACTGGGCGGTAGTACTGCCGGAGCGGTACTACCGCCTGCCCTTGCAGTACTACCGCAAGGGTAGTATTCAACGGCCACACAGGTGCAGCAGCAGTACTACCGCTGGGGATAGCGATACTACCGCGAAACCACGGATGTAAAAAATTACATCCGCGCCTACATCCGCTGAGGTTGGGACATGCGAAAATCTGACACGGTACTACCGCTCGAAGGGAGCGGTACTACCGCGTAGGGGCGGAAGTAAAAAATTACTTCCGCGCCTACTTCCGTGCGCGCCAGCGTTCTGGGCTAGAGGCAGCGGTACTACCGCTCACCAGGAGCGGTACTACCGCTGGACTCTGCGGTACTACCGCTCCATTGAGCGGTACTACCGTAAGGCCCTGCGGTACTACTGCTCCCTTGAGCAGTACTACCGCACGCCACAGAAGCTATAGCACTTGGAAGCCTTCATCTCACAGCGAAAGACAACAGAAGGATACAATAAAACCAGAACTGCCATAACTTCTGCAAATGAGCTCCGAATTGAGCAAACTCAAGCTTGTTGGATAGAAGACAACGAGAGCTATCCAAACAGTGACTGGATATAGTAAGAAGAGGTAGGGGAGGTATGCCTAGCTTATAGAGGAGTGAAATCTCCAACAGAGAAGAACCGGCATAACCTCCAACATCGAAAACATCATAGAAGATGCAAGTGAACTCCGTTTTCGATGAAATCGAGCTTGTCATCAAGATGACCAAAAGCTCCAAATCTCACAAGGAGAAGAACCAAACAAGAGCCAATAAAGATGATGCAAGGATGCAATGGTTTGAGCTCTCTACGAACAATACGATCAAGCTACTCATCGAGAGCCCCCCTTGATAGTACGGCAAACGATCCTATAACCCGGTCTCCCAACTACCACCATGAGACCGGTAAAAGAGAAAACCTATCAAGGGCAAACCTTTGCCTTGCACAAAGTCCACTTGAGCTACATGATGACGATCTTGACTTCCTCAAGTGGGACCACCTTTCTTGATTCCGTTGGCTCGGTGAAGACTAGTTGATTGCTCCCCCGTACTCCACTATGGGTGAGCCACTCTTTGGCTCATCTTCACAAGTCCATTGCCACCACAATGGACGGCAAGCTTCAAGCATGTGATCTCTTCGTGATGATCCACTTGAACTTGCACACCGCAACCTAACCCTACAAAGAACTCTCACGAAGACCATGGGTTAGTACACAAAGCGTAATTGACAATGCTTACCATACCATGGGATCGCTTGGTCCCCCTCGGTACATCTTCTACGCTTTGTGTGTTGATCAACTTGATTCACTCTTTGACTTAGTCTTGATCAACCTCTCACATGACCAATCTTTAGGTAATTCCTTGAATAGCATCTTGGTCATCACAAACTCTCCTTGAAACCAACAAATGGACTCCAAGAAAAGCCTATGGACAAATCCTTCAAATATAACTCAAGGCAACCATTAGTCCATAGAGATTGTCATCAATTACCAAAACCAAACATGGGGGCACCGCATGTTCTTTCAACAAAGCTCGACTTGTTGCGAAAGGTTTTCGACAAATTCAAGGAGTTGACTACGATGAGACTTTCTCACCCGTAGCGATGCTTAAGTCTATCTGAATCATGTTAGCAATTGCCGCATTTTATGATTATGAAATCTGGCAAATGGACGTCAAAACTGCATTCCTTAATGGATTTCTTAAAGAAGAGTTGTATATGATGCAACCAGAAGTTTTTGTCGATCCTAAAGGTGCTAACAAAGTGTGCAAGCTCCAGCGATCCATCTATGGACTGGTGCAAGCATCTCGGAGTTGGAATATACGCTTTGATGAGGTGATCAAAGCATATGGTTTTATACAGACTTACAGTGAAGCCTGTATTTACAAGAAAGTGAGTGGGAGCTCTGTAGCATTTCTGATATTATATGTGAATGACATATTGCTGATTGGAAATGATATAGAATTTCTAGATAGCATAAAAGGATACTTGAATAAGAATTTTTCAATGAAAGACCTCGGTGAAGCTGCTTACAAATTGGGCATCAAGATCTATAGAGATAGATCAAGACGCTTAATAGGATTTTCACAAAGCACATACCTTGACAAGATTTTGAAGGAGTTCAAAATGGATCAGTCAAAGAAGGAGTTCTTTCCTGTATTGTAAGGTGTGAAGTTGAGTAAGACTCAAAACATGACCATGGCAGAAGATAGAGAGAGAATGAAAGTCATTCCCTATGCCTCAGCCATAGGTTCTATAAAGTATGCCATGCTGTGTACTAAACCTGTTGTGTGCCTTGCCATGAGTTTGGCAAGAGGGTACAATAGTGATCTAGGAGTGGACCACTGGACAGCGGTCAAAATTATCCTTAGAGGACTAAGGAAATGTTTCTTGATTATGGAGGTGATAAAGAGTTCATCGTAAAGAGTTACGTCGATGCAAGCTTTAAACACCAATCCGAATGACTCTGAGTCTCAATCTGGATACGTATTGAATGTGGGAGCAATTAGCTAGAGTAGCTCCATGCAGAGCATTGTAGACATAGAAATTTGCAAAATACATACGGATCTGAATATGGCAGACCTGTTGATTAAACCTCTCTCACAAGCAAAACATGATCACACCTTAGTACTCTTTGGGTGTTAATCACATGGCGATGTGAACTAGATTATTGACTCTAGTAAACTCTTTGGGTGTTAGTCACATGGCGATGTGAACTATGGGTGATAATCACATGGCGATGTGAACTATATTATTGACTCAAGTGCAAGTGGGAGACTGAAGGAAATATGCCCTAGAGGCAATAATAAAGTTGTTATTTTATATTTCCTTATTCATGATAAAGGTTTATTATTCATGCTCAAATTGTATTGATCGGAAACTTAAATACATGTGTGAATACATAAACAAATACCGTGTCCCTAGTAAGCCTCTACTAGACTAGCTCGTTGATCAAAGATGATTAAGGTTTCCTAACCATAGACATGTGTTGTCATTTGATAACGGGATCACATCATTAGGAGAATGATGTGATGGACAAGACCCATCCGTTAGCTTAGCATATGATTGTTCAGTTTATTGCTATTGCTTTCTTGAATGTCAAACACATGTTCCTTCGACCATGACATCATGCAACTCCCGAATACCGGAGGAATACCTTGTGTGCTATCAAATGTCACAACGTAACTGGGTGATCATAAAGATGCTCTACAGGTATCTCCGAAGGTGTTTGTTGAGTTGGCATGGATCAAGATTGGGATTTGTCACTCCGAGTATCGGAGAGGTATCTCTGGGCCCTCTCGGTAATACACATCATAATAAGCTTGCAAGCAAATGACTAAGGAGTTAGTTACGAGATGATGTATTATGGAACGAGTAAAGAGACTTGCCGATAACAAGATTGAACTAGGTTTGGAGATACCGATGATCGAATCTCGGGCAAGTAACATACCGACAGACAAAGGGAATTACGTATGTTGTCATAACGGTTCGACCGATAAAGATCTTTGTAGAATATGTAGGAACCAATATGGGCATCCAGGTTCTGCTATTGGTTATTGACCAAAGAGGTGTCTCGGTCATGTCTACATAGTTCTCGAACCCATAGGGTCCGCACGCTTAACGCTCGTTGACGATATAGTGTTATATGAGTTATATGATTTGGTGACCGTATGTTGTTCGGAGTCCTGGATGAGATCACGGACATGACGAGGAGCTTCGGAATGGTCCGGAGGTAAAGATTGATATATAGGACGATGATATTCGGACACCGGAAGTGTTTCGGAGTGTACCGGGTAGTCATCGGAATGCCGGAGGGGGTACCGGACACCCCCGGGAGGGTAATGGGCCTATTGGGCCATTAGAGGGGAGCACACCATCCCACAAGTGGCTGGCGCACCCCCTATGGCAGCCGGCCAAGTGGGAGAAAGGAAAGGGGGGGGGGGGTTCGTCCTCCCCCTTCCTTCCCTCTCCCCCCTTTCCCTTTTCCCTCCGGCAAATATGGAAGGGGGGCGCGACCAAGGGTAGGAGCCCAAGTAGGATTCGGCCCTACTTGGGGCGCCCCTTGGCCTCTTCCCTCTCCCCCACCTATATATATGTGGGAGGGGGGCGCCACACATAACCACGACAATTGCTTAGCCATGTGCAGTGCCCCCCTCCACCGTTTACACCCTCGGTCATATTTTCGTAGTGCTTAGGCGAAGTCCTGCAGAGATAACTTCACCATCACCGTCACCACGCCGTCGTGCTGCCGGAACTCATCCACTACTTTACCGTCTTGCTGGATCAAGAAGGCGAGGATGTCACCGAGCTGAACGTGTGTTGAACGCGGAGGTGCCGTACGTTCGGTACTTGATCGGTTGGAGCGCTTAGAAGTTTGACTACATCAACCGCGTTAACAACGCTTCCGCTTACGGTCTACAAGGGTACGTAGACACACTCTCCCCTCTCGTTGCTATGCATCTCCTTGATAGATCTTGCGTGTGCGTAGAATTTTTTTGTTTTCCATGCAACGTTTCCCAACACAACATAGAGATGTTCACCATTGATGACTACCCCATCTCACGTGATGATCGGACATGGGTTATTTGATTTGGATCTTGTATCACTTAGATACCTTGAGGGATGTTAATTTAAGTGGGAGTTCATTAGTAATTTGATTAATTGAACTTAATTTATCATGAACTTAGTCTTAATAGTTTTTTTTGCATATCTATGTTGTAGATCAATGGCCCGTGCTACCGTTCCCTTGAATTTTAATGCATTCCTAGAGAAAGCTAAGTTGAAAGATGATGGTAGCAACTACATGGACTGGGTCCATAACTTGAGGATTATCCTCATTGTTGCACAGAAGAATTATGTCCTTGATGCACCGCTAGGTGACAGACCTGCTGCAGGAGCTACTGCAAATGTTATGAACGTCTGGCAGACTCGATCTTATGACTACTCGATAGTTCAGTGTGCCATGCTTTACGGCTTACAACCAGGACTTCAAAGACGTTTTGAACGCCACAGAGCATATGAGATGTTCCAGGAGCTGAAGTTGATATTTCAAGCTAATGCCCGGGTTGAGAGATATGAAGTCTCCAACAAGTTCTATAGCTGTAAGATGGAGGAGAACAGTACTGTCAGTGAACACATACTCAAAATGTCTGGGTATCATAACCACTTGACTCAGCTGGGAATTGATCTTCTAGTTGAGAGTGTTATTGAGAGAGTTCTTCAGTCACTGCCACCAAGCTACAAAGGCTTCTTGATGAACTATAATATGCAAGGGATGATGAAAATGATTCCCGAGCTCTTCACAATGCTTAAGGCCGCGGAGGTAGAAATCAAGAAGGAGCATCAAGTGTTGATGGTTAACAAGACCACTAGTTTCAAGAAAAAGGGAAAGGGAAAGAAAGGGAACTTCAAGAAGAATGGCAAGCAAGTTGCAGCTCCCGTGAAGAAGCCCAAAGCTGGACCCAAGCTTGAAACCGAGTGCTTCTTTTGCAAAGGAAATGGTCACTGGAAGTGGAACTGTCCCAAATACTTGGCGGATAAGAAGGATGGCAAAGTGAACAAAGGTATATTTGATATACATGTTATTGATGTGTTCCTCACTAATGCTCGTAGTAGCGCTTGGGTATTTGATACTGGTTCGGTTGCTCATATTTGTAACTCGAAACAGGAGCTGCAGAATAAATGAAGATTGGCTAAGGACGAGGTGACGATGCATGTCGGGAATGGTTCCAAGGTCGATGTGATCGCCGTCGGCACGCTACCTCTACATCTACCTTCGGGATTAGTTTTAGACCTCAATAATTGTTATTTGGTGCCGGCGTTGAGCATGAACATTATATCTGGATCTTGGTTATTGCGAGACGGTTATTCATTTAAGTCAGAGAATAATGATTGTTCTATTTATATGAGTAATATCTTTTATGTTCATGCACCTTTAATGAATGGTATATTCTTGTTGAATCTCGATTGTAGAGATACACATATTCATAATATTGATGCCAAAAGATGCAAAGTTGATAATGATAGTGCAACATACTTGTGGCACTGCTGTTTAGGTCATATTGGTGTAAAGTGCATGAAGAAACTCCATGTGGATGGACTTTTGGAATCACTTGATTATGAATCATTTGATACTTGCGAACCATGCCTCATGGGTAAGATGACTAAAACTCCGTTCTCCGGAATAGTGGAGCAAGCTAATGACTTATTGGAAATAATACATACCGATGTATGCGGTCCGATGAGTGTTGAGGCACGCAGCAGGTATCGTTGTTTTCTGACCTTCACAGATGATTTGAGTAGGTATGGGTATATCTACTTGATGAAACACAAGTCTGAAACATTTGAAAAGTTCAAAGAATTTAAGAGTGAAGTGGAGAATCATCGTAACAAGAAAATAAAGTTTCTATGATCTGATCGCGGAGGCGAATATTTGAGTTACGAGTTTGGCCTTCATTTAAAATAATGTGGAATTGTTTCACAACTCACGCCACCTGGAACACCACAACGTAATGGTGTGTCTGAACATCGTAACCGTACTTTATTGGATAATGGTGCGTTCTATGATGTCTCTTACCGATTTGCCTTTATCATTTTGGGATTATGCATTAGAGACAGCTGCATTCACATTAAAGAGGGCACCGTCTAAATCCGTTGAGACGACACCGTATGAACTATGGTTTGGCAAGAAACCTAAGCTGTCATTTCTTAAAGTTTGGGGATGCGACACTTATGTCAAAAGACTTCAGCCCGATAAGCTCGAACCCAAATCGGAGAAGTGCGTCTTCATAGGATACCCTAAAGAAACTATTGGGTACACCTTCTACCACAGATCCGAAGGCAAGATCTTTGTTGCTAAGAATGGGTCATTTCTTGAGAAGGAGTTTCTCTCAAAAGAAGTGAGTGGGAGGAAAGTAGAACTTGATGAGGTAATTGTTCCTTCTCTCGAATTGGAAAGTAGCACATCAGAGAAAACTGTTCCCGTGATGCCTACACCAACTAGAGAGGAAGCTAATGATAATGATCATGAAACTTCGGATCAAGTTACTACTGAACCTCGTAGGTCAACCAGAACACGTTCCGCACCAGAGTGGTATGGTAATCCTGTCCTGGAAGTCATGTTGTTAGACAACGGCGAATCTATGAACTATGAAGAAGTTATGATGAGCCCAGATTCTGACAAATGGCTTGAGGCCATGAAATCTGAGATAGGATCCATGTATGAGAACAAAGTGTGGACTTTGGTGGACTTGCCCGATGATCGGCAGGCCATTGAGAATAAATGGATCTTCAAGAGGAAGACAGACGCTGATGGTAATATCACTGTCTACAAAGCTTGACTTGTCGCGAAAGGTTTTAGACAAGTTCAAGGGGTTGACTACGATGAGACTTTCTCACCCGTAGCGATGCTTAAGTCTATCCGAATCATGTTAGCAATTGCCGCATTTTATGATTATGAAATTTGGCAAATGGACGTCAAAACTGCATTCCTTAACGGGTTTCTTAAAGAAGAGTTGTATATGATGCAACCAGAAGCATTTGTTGATCCTAAAGGCGCTAACAAAGTGTGCAAGCTCCAGCGATCCATCTATGGATTGGTGCAAGCATCTCGGAGTTGGAATATACGCTTTGATGAGGTGATCAAAGCATATGGTTTTATGCAGACTTATGGTGAAGCCTATATTTACAAGAAAGTGAGTGGGAGCTCTGTAGCATTTCTGATATTATATGTGGATGACATATTGTTGATTGGAAATGATATAGAGTTTCTGGCTAGCATAAAAGGATACTTGAATATAAAAAGATCAATGAAAGACCTCGGTGAAGCTTCTTATATATTGGGCATCAAGATCTATCGAGATACATCGAGACGCTTAATAGGACTTTCACAAAGCACATACCTTGAGAAAGTTCTGAAGAAGTTCAAAATGGACCAGTCAAAGAAAGGGTTCTTGCCTGTGTTGCAAGGTGTGAAATTGAGTCAGACTCAATGTCCGACCACAGCAGAAGATAGAGAGAAAATGAAAGTCGTTCTCTATGCCTCAGCCATAGGTTCTATTATGTATGCCATGCTGTGTACCAGACCTGATGTGTGCCTTGCCATAAGTTTGGCAGGGAGGTACCAAAGTAATCCAGGAGTGGATCACTAGACAGCAGTCAAGAACATACTAAAGTACCTGAAAAGGACCAATGATATGTTTCTCGTTTATGGAGGTGACAAAGAGCTCGTCGTAAAAGGTTACGTCGATGCTAGCTTCGACACAGATCCGGATGACTCTTAAGTCACAAACCGGATACATATTTATATTGAATGGTGGAGCTGTCAGTTGGTGGAGTTCCAAGCAGAGTGTCATGGCGGGATCTACGTGTGAAGCGGAGTACATAGCTGCTTCGGAAGCATCGCATGAAGGAGTCTGGACGAAGGAGTTCATATCCGATCTGGGTGTAATACCCAGTGCATCGGGTCCAATGACAATCTTTTGTGACAACACTGGAGCAATTGCCTTAGCGAAGGAGTCCAGGTTTCACAAGAGAACCAAACACATCAAGAGACGCTTCAACTCCATTCGTGAAAAGGTCAAGGATGGAGACATAGAAATTTGCAAAATACATACGGATCTGAATGTGGCAGACCCGTTGACTAAACCTCTTCCGCGGGCAAAACATGATCAACACCAAGACTCCACGGGTGTTAGATTCATTACTATGTAATCTAGATTACTGACTCTAGTGCAAGTGGGAGACTGATAGAAATATGCCCTAGAGGCAATAATAAAGTTGTTATTATTATATTTCCTTATTCATGATAAAGGTTTATTATTCATGCTAGAATTGTATTGACCGGAAACTTAAATACATGTGTGGATACATAAACAAATACCGTGTCCCTAGTGAGCCTCTACTAGACTAGCTCGTTGATCAAAGATGGTTAAGGTTTCCTAACCATGGACATGAGTTGTCACTTGATAACGGGATCACATCATTAGGAGAATGATGTGATGGACAAGATCCATCCGTTGGCTTAGCATATGATCGTTCAGTTTATTGCTACTGCTTTCTTAATGTCAAATACATATTCCTTCGACCATGAGATCATGCAACTCCCGGATACCGGAGGAATACCTTGTGTACTATCAAACGTCACAATGTTACTGGGTGATCATAAGGATGCTCTATAGGTATCTCCGAAGGTGTCTATTGAGTTGGCATGAATCAAGATTGGGATTTGTCACTCCGTATATCGGAGAGGTATCTCTGGGCCCTCTCGATAATACACATCACAAGAAGCTTGCAAGAAAAGTGACTAAGGAATTAGTTACGAGATGATGTATTATGGAACGAGTAAAGAGACTTGCCAGTAACGAGATTGAACTAGGTATGGTGATACCAACGATCGAATCTCAGGCAAGTAACATACCAAAAGACAAAGGGAATTACATATGTTGTCATAAAGGTTCGGCCGATAAAGATCTCCGTAGAATATGTAGGAACCAATATTGGCATCCAGGTCCCGCTATTAGTTATTGACCGGAGAAGCGTCTCAGTCATGTCTACATCATTCTCGAACCCGTAGGGTCCGCACGCTTAACGTTCGTTGACGATATAGTATTATATGAGTTATGTGAGTTGGTGACCGAATGTTGTTTGGAGTCTCGGATGAGATCACAGACATGACGAGGAGCTCCGGAATGGTCCGGAGGTAAAGATTGATATATATAGGACGATGCTATTTGGTCACCGGAAAGGTTTCGGAATGTACCGGGTAATCATCAGATCACCAGAAGGGGTTCCGGGAGGCCCTGGGAGGTTAATGGGCCATATGGGCCAAACGAGGGGAGCACACCAGCCCACAAGGGGCTGGCACACCCCTCCTCTGGCCGCAGGCCTTGGGGAGAAAAGGAAGGAGGGGAGTTGGCCTCCCCTTGCCTTTCCTCTCCTCCCCTTTCCTTCCCCCCGAGAGCAAATAAGGAAGGGGGGCGCCATAGGGAAGGCGCCCAAGGGGGCTAGCGATCACCCTTGGGGCGCACCCTGGCTGCCTCCCCTCTCCCGCCTATATATATATATATATATATATATATATATATATATATATATATATATGAGAGGGAGTAGGCGCCACAACCCCACGACAATCCATGAGCCATGTGCGGCGCCCCTCTCCTCGGTTTCATCCTCCGTCAAGTTTTTCTGCAGTGCACGGCGAAGCCCTACGGAACAAGTTCACCACCACCGTCATCACGCCGTCGTGCTGCCGGAACTCATCTACTACTTTGCCTCTCTTTCTCGATCGAGAAGGCGAGGATGTCATCGAGATGAACGTGTGCTGAATGCGGAGGTGCCGTATGTTTGGTACTTGATCGGTTGGATAGTGAAGGTGTACGACTACATCAACCGCGTTGATAAAACGCTTTCGCTTAATGGTCTACGAGGGTACGTAGACATGCTCTCCCCTCTCGTTGCTATGCATCTCCATGGATAGATCTTGAGTGTGCGTAGAATTTTTTTTGTTTTCCATGCAACGTTCCCCAACACGACCCTCCCCGAGCCCGCTGCCCTCCCCCTACAGGATCACCGTGAAGCTGCGCTCCCCCTCGACCCCTTTCCCCCCTTCCTTTCGTGCTCGTAGACGCCCCGCCGTGACGCTGTGCCCGCGCCGCCGCCGTGGAGCTTGCAGCCGCGGCCACTGCCCCCGCGAGCTCACGTCCAAGCACGCTGGCGTGCTCCGGGGATCCCCAGGTTCCCGTAGCGACCACTAGCTCATGTCCTCATGCCCCAAGCCCTCCCCTCGGTCGAACCCGTGCTCGGGGCAGCTGCCGCGGGCTCATTTTCGGCGAGCCCCGTGCCTCCCAGCCGCCACCGCCTACGGCAACGGATGCGCGTGGGCCTGGGCTTTCCTGTGATGCCCCGATTCAATCATACACGCAAATGTGTACGTTCAAGATCAGGGACTCACGGGAAGATATCACAACACAACTCTAGACACAAATTAAAATAATACAAGCTTTATATTACAAGCTAGGGGCCTCGAGGGCTCGAATACATAAGCTCGAATACACAAGAGTCAATGGAAGCAACAATATCTGAGTACAGACATAAGTTAAACAAGACTGCCTTAACAAGGCAAGCACAAAAGCAACAACGATCGAAAAGGCAAGGCCTCCTGCCTGGGAGCCTCCTAACTACTCCTGGTCGTCGGTGGTCTCCACGTAGTAGTAGGCACCCTCGGGGTAGTAGTAGTCGACGGTGGCGGCATCTGGCTCCTGGGATCCATCATCTGATCGCAGCAATCGGGTATGGGGGAAAAAGAGGTAGCACAGCAACCGTGAGTACTCATCCGAAGTACTCGCAAGACTTACATTAGATCTAAACTAAGTATGCATCAGTATCAAAGGAATGGGCTGTATCTGTGGACTGAACTGCAGAAATGCCAGAATAGAGGGAAGGCCTAGCCTATCGAAGACTAGCATCTTCAAGCATCTTGCAGCATCAGAAGAGAAAAGAGTAACATATTATAAGTAACAAGTATGTTGTAACATTAGCGCCCAGAGATCCTTTCTCGACTCCTTGCGAGAAAGCAATCGCAGAGCCATCATATCCATTACATGCCTCAGCATCCAGTTCTAGTTGTATTGATCGGGATACAACTTCGAGCATCCGTTACCGTGGACACGGCTATTCGAATAGATATACTTCCCTGCAGGGGTGCACCAACTTACCCAACACGCTCGATTAACTTCGGCCGGACACACCATCAGGTCATGACCGGCCTCGGCTGATCGACACACCGTAGTCCTGCCTAGGCTCCATAGAGAGGTCCCCGTCGGTCTACATCCTAAGCGCTCCGGGGTCTGGGGCCCATCGCCCTTTGCACTCCGGGTCGTTGCGCGCAGGGCGGGTCCAAGCACCACCTCTGTCCTTGATGGCGCTGGCCCAGCCGTGCTGCAATGCTGAACTGGACGTCTGACAGAGCTTTTCGGAAGAATCGTACGACGTTGAGTGCCCATACTTATTCCCGCGTGGTGGTCAGTGCGAAAAAGGCCAGAGGCCTACTCGGATCACATATCCAAACAGTAGTGTGTTGGGAGTGCGCGGTAATGAGTAGAGACTCACGATCGATGTGACCCCGTCACCCTGTCTCGTGGACTTACGGCAAGGGCCCGGAATGCCCGGCCGTGCCATGTAGAAAACTCACGGGTACCCTTCAGGTCAACCCGACTTCACATCAACTCGCGGGTACCCCTCAGGGCCGACCCGACTTCAACATGGTTCCGTGGTAAAGTCAAAGTAACCGTGTGTCCAAAACACCAAAGGGGAATCCGAGGAATCACCCTCGATGGAATCCACCTGATGTAGTTGTCAAGGCGAACTAGGAGGAATCACCCTCGAGGTTCATGCTTGAGGTGTTGCATGACAGAGTCGTATCAGAAGTGGTGAATGAGGAATCACCCTCGATGACCATGACCGAATAGCTACACTACAGAGTTATCATCAGGAGTGCGTTACGAGGTATCAGCTTCGGCACTCGATAGTAGCTCTGCAGGGTCGTACAACTAAAGGGGGTGAAGTGATGTGCGATGTCGCACACTGGACGTCGATCACATTGATCGAGTCATCGAACATAAAGCGGGGGCAACTGGGACAAGGTGGGGGGTCACTGGTGGATCTCAAACCAACCTATACTAAGTAGTTTAGGATAAGTAGGTAAAGTACAAAGCAGGTTACAAAATCAGGCTATGCATTAGAATAGGAGCAATCAATTAGAGTAGCAAAATCTAAAGCAAGCATGAGGGAGAATGGAATGGGCGATATCGGAATGATCAAGGGGGGTTTGCTTGCCTGGAAGGTCTGCTGAAAAGGAAGAAGGGTCGTCGGTGGCGTAGTCGATCATAGGGGCAGGATCGGTCTCGGGGTCTACCGAAGAGAAGAGGGGGAATAAACAATAGATATATAGCAAACAAGTGCATGACTAAGCATGACATGACGATATGCAGAGCTAGGGGTGTTCTAACGCAGTAATACACGTTGCAGACGGAGAGAGAAAACACCCGGAGGGGTTTTCTCGGCGTTAGGCTTTTTTCGGACAAATGAAAGAGAGGGGACGGTTCCATGTTCATCATGCTAGGGGCATGTGACATATGAACGGACCGAGTATTCGGATTCGTTGGATTTTTTTTTGAGCAATTTTCATATATAAATTATTTTCATCCGAGCTACGGATTATTTTATATGATTTTTCAAAGTTTTAAAACATTTCTGAAATTGTCTTTAATTCAACAAATGGACTTATTGCGTCAACACGATGTCACCCTGACGTCAGCAGTCAACCAGCCAGTTGACTGGTCAAACTGACGCCTCGGACCCACCTGTCATAGGCAGAGGGGTTAACGGGGGGTTAACGTAATTAGATTAGTTAATTAACAGACTTGGCCCACTAGTCACTGATCAATTAGATTAATTAATTAGTTTTAACCAATTTAGTTAATTAGAAAAGCGGTGGGGGGGGGCACTCGTCAGTGACTGGACCTAGTCCAGTCAGCAAGTTGACCCGGTCAACTGGTCAACTGGGCCCGCGGGACCCAACTGCCAGTGACCCAGAGGGCCCAGTGGCAGGGCCACATCGGACCGGCACTGGAGTGAGCTCCGGCGAGCATAGGTGTAACACCCCTGTGTAATAGCCCCTGTGATCAACTGCTAATAGTGCCAAGTCATCTTCATTTGCAGAGCCTAGTCATAGTGGTTATTCAAAACAATTCAAATTCTATTATGAAAATCAACTCAAAATCAAAAGTGCAAAACAAAGTTGCTCAAAACTTGTGGGAAAAATGTCTACCCTATAGCAAATAATCCAAAACTATTTGCTATTAAGGAACACAACATCACCATCAAGCACAGAAGGGCCTAATCATTTAAAACAGAGTTAAAACATCACTTAAATGCCCTAATCATTTTTGAATAATTTCAAGAGGGTTCCAAAAACTGCCAACCTTTTTGTGGCACCGTCTAAAAACACCAGAGAAATAATGGGACATGTTCCGTATTTTTCCTAAGCTATTAAGATGCCGAAACAATTCTTTTTTCCCCTCTGTTAAATAAATAAAAGAAAAACAGAAACAGAAAAAGGAAAAGGGCCAAGCCACTTACCTGGCGCCGGCCCAGCCCAACTCACCTGCCCCACCTCGCTGTCAACCTCCCCATGGCTGGGCGCGCTCGGACCGGTTAGCGTCCGACACGCCGACGGCCACCGACGGACGGAGGGGATAAGAACGGCGCCCATCCACTCCCCCTGGTCACCGCACCACCTCTCCCCCTCGTCTTGCTCGTTTCTTTTCCTCGCTCGTCCTCTCTCTACTCCGTCACCGAGCGCTGGCACCGCCGCGCCTTCGTCATTCCCGCGGCCACCAGCCACCGGCCTCCGTCTGCTGGTGTCCAGGACGTTCTTCATCATCGACTACATCGGCTCAAGGGGCCGGAACGACCTGAGGAGCACCACAGCCTCGGGATCGATCTCGTTTGCGCTGACGATCACCGGACGTCTTCACCGCCGATTTGCTATGACCGTCGCTTCCCCGAGCACACTGCCTTTCCCTACTGGATCACCCTGAGTGCACGCATCTCCCCGACCTTTTTCCCCTCTCCTTGCTCGTCGTGGTCGTCCCTAGCGCCGTTTGCCGCCATGGCCGGAGCTACGCTCCGCCGCCGTGCTCACCAATGTCGCTCTGCGCCACCTACCGCTGAGCTGTTGCTGCTATTGTGCTCCGGAGAACACCGCGAAGCTATTGCGCTGCTCAGCCAGGTCGTCTGCAAACCGTAGCAAAGATCCCACCTCGGCCGTGAGCTCGGCTCCACCATTGTCGACCTCCTGCTCACTTTCGACCACCCCGACGCCTGCTGCGGCCACCGGTCGACTCCCCATGGTGCACCCGATCGAATGCGCCCGCCCGCGCAACGAACCATGGCCGAAATCGGCCGGACGGCCAACTCCGGCGTCCACTGTTAGCTCCGGTGATGACCGGCGCTACTGGCGCTGACGTGGCATCATTAGCTGCTAATTATAACCCCCCCTAACTCACTGACATCGGGTCCCACACGGCTTAATCAGCCGGCTAACTAAATGGCTGGATTAAATCAGTTTAGACACTGGCCCCACACGTCAGTTGGACTAGCTGATGTGGCGTTGACCGGGCCCACCCGTCAGTCTCTGTTGACTAGTCTGTTGACTCAGTCAATAGCTGACTGGGCAACGCCCGGTCACTGCCAGTGGGCCCCGCGTGGGCCCCGTTGACTGGTCAGCAGATCTGTTGACCGCTGACGCAGGGCTGACGCCAGGATGACGTCATAATTCATTTCTAACGAATTTAGTAATTAAAACAATTTTAGAATATTGATTAAACTTTGAAATTCAATAGAAAATAAACCGTAGCTCGGATCGAAAAACTTTGTATATCAAAGTTGATCAAAACGACGAGACAAAGCTGACCGTGCTGTCCGTTTCCGTGTTGGGACCCTCTATGGAGGTGAACCCGCAACTTTGAGGCCATATCCGGTAGATGAATAGTGCATATACACCAGTTAATAAATCCAACTTAAATCCTATAATAACTAATATGACCTAGACATGCTTTTAGGCAACCCTGCACTGCACGTTAGCTTAGCATGCTCTGCGTTGCTTATGTTTGCCATGTATTTATCTGTTTCCTCCCCCTCTTCTCTCTCTATAGAGCCCGGTACCGACGCAGCTCCGGAGATCGATGACCCCTGACGACCTTGCCTTTGCCGCAGAGACAAACCAGGCAAGCCCCCCCCCCTCCCCCCCCCCCCCGTTGATCTTCTCATGCTTGCATTAGAATTTTGCTACTGTTACTGTTATCCTATTTCTGCTGCATAGCCTGTTTATTGTAACCTGCTGTTGATACCTTCCAGTTCATCCTAAACTGTTTAGAATAGACTGGGTAGAGCCCCATCAGTGACCCCACTTATCCCGACTGCCCCGCTGGAGTATCAAAAGACCCGATCAACGGGATCGAAGACCAGGACCCGGCACCGCACCTCACTTCCTCCTTAGTTGCTCGACACTACTGGGTTACTATCGAGTGCCGAGGGTGATACCTCCTCAGCACTTTTGATGATAACCTTGTAGGTTAGTTAATCGGTCGTGGTCAGCGGGGGTGATTCCTCCTACACCACCCCCGATAACGACGAAGTCGTGCAACACCTCAAGTGTGGACCTCGAGGGTGATTCCTCCTACGTCCACCTCGTTATTACATCAGGTGGGAGTCCAATGAGGGTGATGCCTCGGATTTCCCCTTGATATGGTAGCCACACGGATGCCTTACATAACTGATGATACTGCTACTTGGTAAGGCGGGTCGACCCTGAGGGGTACCCGCGAATGATGGATAGTTACCCGTGATTTATTTTTACGAGGCACGGCCAGGAATTCTTAGCCCTTGCAGCAAGTCCTCGAGACGGGGCGACGTGGTCACATCGATCGTGAGTCTCTGCTCGTTATCGCAAGCCCCTAGTCCTCTAACGATTTGGATATTTGATCCGAGCAGGCCTCTGGCCTGATAGCACTAACCATCATGTGGGATAGTTATGGGCACTCTGCATCGTAGCATCAGCCGAAAGCTTCGCCAGATGTCTAGTTCAGCATTGCGGCATGGCTGGGCCGGCGCCATCCATGTATAGAGGTGGTACCGAGATTCGCCCTGCTCGCAACGACCCGGAGTGCACAGGGCGATGGCCCAAGACCCCTGAGCGCTTAGGAGGTAGACCGGCGGGGACCTCTCTGCTGAGCTGTAGGTAGGGCTGCGGTGTATCGTTTGGCCGAGGCCGGGCATGACCTAGGAAAGTGTGTCCAGCCGGAGTTAAGCGAGCGTGGTGGGTAAGTTGGTGCACCCCTGCAGGGAAGAACACATCTATCGATAGCCGGTCCTACGGTAAAGGACACTCGGAGTTGTATCCCGATCGATACAACTAGACCTTGAGATGATAACTGGATATGATGGCTCTGGGATCGCTTTCTCGCAGGGAGACGAGGAAGGATCTCTGGGCGAGACTGTTACTTGATACTACTACTACTTTACATTACGCTATACTGGACTCTTCTAATGCTGCAAGATCATTGAAGATGATTGAAGTTGCTGAAGATGCTAGTCTTCGATAGGACTAGACATTCCTCTCTATTCTGGCATTTCTGCAGCCTAGTCCACATGTACAGCCTCCCTTTGATAATGTTGCATATGTAGTGTAGATCCTTGCTTGCTGAGTACTTCGGAGTACTCACGATTGCTTTGCTTTCTTTTTCTCCCCATATCAGTTTGTCGTGACCAGATGACGAAGCCCCTGAGACAGTTGCTCCCGCCGTCGACTACTACTACTACCCCGAGGATGGCTATTACTTCGAGATGGCTGACAACCTGGAGTAGGTTCGGAGGGTCCTAGGCAGGAGGGCTGCGCCTTTCGATTGTAGCTTTTGTTTTGCCCCACCTTCTTAAGGCTTCTCTATCTTTCTTTTATATCTGTACTCAGATATCTGATGCTACCGCTGACACTTGTATATCATCGAGCTATGTATTCGAGCCCTCGAGGCCCTGGCTTGTAATATAAAGCTTGTATGATTTTATTTATGTTTTAGAGTTGTGTTGTGATATCTTCAAGTGAGTCCTTAGGCTTGATCGTGTGCATTTGCGTGTATGATTAGTGCACGATTAAGCCGGAGGCGTCACAGGTTGGTATCAGAGCCGACTGCCTCTAGGAACCCCCTTTCCAACTCCTTGGCCGAAGTTGAGTCTAGAAAACCAAAACTGTTTTACTAACTTGGCTGTGTGGCTTACAGGCCCACGACGCCGAATGGGTGGTATTAGGATCTTTTACTCCTCGACCCTTATTCTGGGACTCTGCTCTCTCTTCTATTCGGGTTAAAATTTTACTAACTCCAACCTTAGGTTCTCGTGATCACATCCACCCGGAGTTCTGAAATTACCCCCTTGCTTCAAGATTGTGGGCCAGGTTCTGCTTACATGATCCTTTTATCGAGGGCACCCTGTGATGTCACTTGCAGATTCCTCGCTCCAGCAGTTTTCTCTGACATGATGTAGCTTTTGCTATGTCACGTTGTGTACTTCCTTACCGCGTGCCTGCGCGCCGCCTAGTTGTCTAGCCTTCCCCTTTCAGCTGTCGTAATGCCGGATTGTAACCGAGGCTATGTGTGGATTTGAATGTCTGGTGTGAATATGATGAAGTATCTATTGCATTTCCTTCTGTTGTGCGTGTTACTTCATGAATCATTCCATACACCTGCAGTTTTTCTTGCTAAACTGCCCCTGTTAATTTGGCAGGATGGCTGATGATCCTCCACCTCCATCTTATATTGCTGAAATGAGGCAGCAGTTTGAACTCAACCGTCAGTTTATGACCGGAGTATTGGCTCAGTTCCCAACTCAAAATGCTCAGCAACAGACTGCTCCAATAACTCTGCCAGAATTTGTGCGCCTCAACCCGTCTGTTTTCCGCAGCTCCACCAATCCTATGGATGCTGATGATTGGCTTCGTGATATCATGTTTGAAATGAAGTCAGCTAGTGTGGCCCCTGACAGTTACGTCGCCTTTGCGACATTTCACTTGAAGGGTCCCGCTGCTCAATGGTGGGAAAGCCACAACAGTATGTTGCCTGCTGAATCTGTAACCACTTGGCAGGAATTTCAGTCAGCTTTTCGTGCACGGTACATTCCTCAAGGTCTCATCGACCAGAAGAAGCAGGAGTTCCGCAAACTCTCACAGGGCACAATGACTGTGGATGAATATCAGAGGAAATTTCTCGAATTATCCCGCTACGCTAAAGATGATGTCGACACTGACGCTCGCAGGCAGGAGAAATTCCGTGAAGGACTGTGTTCCGAAATACAGCTCGCACTTCTTGTCCTTGATTGTGAGGACTTTGCGACGCTTGTCAGTCAAGCCTACCGAGTTGAAACTGGTCTGGCTAATTACCAGGAGTTGCTCAAACGCACTCGTGATGTTGGCTCGTCCTCGGGTCAGCCTGTTCAGAAACGTCGAGTGTGGATTCCGCACAATGTCCATCACCGACCTGCCCCTGTACCCAGGCCATCATATGTTGCACCTCGTCTGCCTTCACCGCCGAGACAGCTAACGGTTCAGGGTGGACAGCTCAATAATATGGCCCCTCCCCATAATGATGGTTTATGCCGCAAATGTGGACAGCCAGGGCACCGTACTATCAACTACCGCCCGGATCAGCCGCAAAATGCATCACGTCCTACTACTGGCCGTAAAAAGGGCCGTCGGAACCATCGCAACAGAAGCTATGGTGTCAGGCCGCCTGCTATGAATTGTGGTCAAGTCACTCATATCAAAATGGAAGAAGCTCATGAAGCCCCAAATATTGTGATGGGTATCCTTCTCGTTAATTCAGTGCCAGCAACTGTCCTCTTTGATTCAGGAGCATCTCATGCCTTTGTGTCCCAACAGTTTGCACAGTTACATGGGTTAGGCACGGAAAAGTTATCCATTCCTCTATCAGTTCAATCACTGGGGTCCAAGTGGCAGACCTCAATGGTAAGCCCTCTCAATCAAATCGAGATTGGAGGTCTACTTTTCTCGGCTTCTCTCATTGTACACGGACCTTCCAGCATTGACATTATTCTTGGTATGGATTGGTTGACAGCCCATAAAGCTTTGATTGACTGTGCTACTAAGACAGTCCAGCTCACTCATCCTTCTGGCCAGACAGTCAAATACTCAGCTCGGACAGTTCAGAATGCCGAGGATCAGATATATGTTCTAAATGCATTGAATGCTTCACCTCTTGAAGGCATCGAGAATGTTCCAGTTGTTCGTGATTTTCAAGATGTCTTTCCGGAAGAACTTCCAGGAATACCCCCTGCTAGAGCTGTCGAGTTCGTTATAGACTTGAAGCCGGGCACAACTCCCATTGCGAAGCGTCCTTATAAGATGCCTCCGCACCACCTTCTCGAGCTTAAGGAAGAAATCAATAAGTCACTTAAGAAGGGTTTCATTCGCCCCAGTTCATCTGCTTGGGGAGCACCTTCCCTCTTTGTCAGGAAGAAGGATGGAACGAATCGGTTGGTTCAAGATTACCGACCTATCAACCAAGCAACAATTCAGAACAAGTATCCGCTTCCCAGAATCAACGATCTGTATGATCAACTTGCTGGTTCCTCAGTATTCTCTAAGCTTGATTTGAGATTGGGATACCACCAGATCCGAGTTCGTGAAGAGGATATTCCGAAGACAGCATTCGTTACTCGCTATGGCTCTTATGAGTACACTGTCATGTCTTTCGGCTTGACTAATGCTCCAGCAACCTTCTCCCGGTTAATGAACTACATCTTCATGGATTATCTCGACAAATTCGTCGTGGTATATCTAGATGATATTCTGGTATATTCGAAGAATGAAGAAGAACATGCCGAACACCTTCGGCTTGTACTGGAAAAGCTGCGTGAACATCAACTATATGCCAAGTATTCAAAATGCGAGTTCTGGTTATCTGAAGTGACATATCTCGGCCATGTGATTTCCAAAGATGGCATTGCCGTTAACCCAGAACGAGTTCAGGCTATTATTGACTGGACTCCTCCGAAGAATCTCAAGCAAGTCAGAAGTTTTCTCGGCCTTGCAAGCTATTGCCGTCGCTTTGTCGAGAATTTCTCAAAGATTGCTAAGCCTCTGACGGATCTGCTTCACAAAGGCGTTAAGTTTGAATGGACAGAAAAATGTCAGGAAAGTTTTCAAACACTCAAAGACAAGCTGACATCTGCCCCAGTACTTGCTCCTCCAGATTCTCGCAAGGATTTTGTGATCTATTGTGACGCATCCCGTGAAGGATTAGGCTGTGTCCTAATGCAAGAGCGTAAAGTGATTGCTTATGGCTCTCGACAGTTGCGACCGCATGAAGAGAATTATCCGGTACATGATCTAGAACTAGCTGCTGTCATCTATGCACTGTAGTTGTGGCGACATTACCTCCTCGGTAATCGTTGCGAGATCTACACGGACCATAAAAGCCTGAAGTACTTGTTCACTCAGCCATCTCTAAACCTCCGTCAGCAAAGATGGATGGAGGCCATTGCGGACTATGATACCTTCCAGTTCATTCTAAACTGTTTAGAATAGACTGGGTAGAGCCCCATCAGTGACCCCACTTATCCCGACTGCCCCGCTGGAGTATCAGAAGACTCGATCAACGGGATCGAAGACCAGGACCCGGCACCGCACCTCACTTCCTCCTTAGTTGCTCGACACTACTGGGTTACTATCGAGTGCTGAGGGTGATACCTCGTCAGCACTTCTGATGATAACCTTGTAGGTTAGTTAATTGGTCGTGGTCAGTGGGGGTGATTCCTCCTACACCACCCCCGATAACGACGAAGTCGTGCAACACCTCAAGTGTGGACCTCGAGGGTGATTCCTCCTATGTCCACCTCGTTATTACATTAGGTGGGAGTCCAATGAGGGTGATGCCTCGGATTTCCCCTTGATATGGTAGCCACACGGATGCCTTACATAACTGATGATACTGCTACTTGGTAAGGCGGGTCGACCCTGAGGGGTACCCGCGAATGATGGATAGTTACCCGTGATTTATTTTTACGAGGCGCAGCCGGGCATTCTTAGCCCTTGCAGCAAGTCCTCGAGACGAGGCGACGGGGTCACATCGATCGTGAGTCTCTGCTCGTTACCGCAAGCCCCTAGTCCTCTAACGGTTTGGATATTTGATCCGAGCAGGCCTCTGGCCTGATAGCACTAACCATCATGTGGGATAGTTATGGGCACTCTGCATCGTAGCATCAGCCAAAAGCTTTGTCAGACGTCTAGTTCAGCATTGCGGCACGGCTGGGCCGGTGCCATCCATGTATAGAGGTGGTACCGAGATTCGCCCTGCTCGCAATGACCCGGAGTGCACAGGGCGATGGCCCAAGACCCCTGAGCGCTTAGGAGGTAGACCGGCGGGGACCTCTCTGCTGAGCTGTACGCAGGGCTGCGGTGTATCGTTTGGCCGAGGCCGGGCATGACCCAGGAAAGTGTGTCCGGCCGGAGTTAAGCGAGCGTGGTGGGTAAGTTGGTGCACCCCTGCAGGGAAGAACACATCTATCGATAGCCGGTCCTACGGTAAAGGACACTCGGAGTTGTATCCCGATCGATACAACTAGAACTTGAGATGATAACTGGATATGATGGCTCCGGGATTGCTTTCTCGCAGGGAGACGAGGAAGGATCTCTGGGCGAGACTGTTACTTGATACTACTACTACTTTACATTACGCTATACTGGACTCTTCTAATGCTGCAAGATCGTTGAAGATGATTGAAGTTGCTGAAGATGCTAGTCTTCGATAGGACTAGACCTTCCTCTCTATTCTGGCATTTCTGCAGCCCAGTCCACATATACAGCCTTCCTTTGATAATGTTGCATATGTAGTGTAGATCCTTGCTTGCTGAGTACTTCGGAGTACTCACGGTTGCTTTGCTTTCTTTTTCTCCCCATATCAGTTTGTCGTGACCAGATGACGGAGCCCCTGAGACAGTTGCTCCCGCCGTCGACTACTACTACTACCTCGAGGATGGCTATTACTTCGAGATGGCTGACGACCTGGAGTAGGTTCGGAGGGTCCTTGGCAGGAGGCCTGCGCCTTTCGATCGTAGCTTTTGTTTTGCCCCGCCTTCTTAAGGCTTCTTTGTCTTTCTTTTATATCTGTACTCAGATATCTGATGCTTCCGCTGACGCTTGTATATCATCGAGCTATGTATTCGAGCCCTCGAGGCCCTGGCTTGTAATATAAAGCTTGTATGATTTTATTTATGTTTTAGAGTTGTGTTGTGATATATTCAAGTGAGTCCTTAGGCTTGATCGTGTGCATTTGCGTGTATGGTTAGTGCACGATTAAGCCGGGGGCGTCACAATAGGCGCGGCGGATCTCCGCCGCAGATGGCCGGGAAGGTGCTACGGGGCACGGCCCGAGGTGCGGGTGGGTTCCTTCGAACGCCCATGACGGCGCGCGTCGATCCAGGGGGGTGGTGCAGCCGAGGTTCGACTGCAGCGTCGCCGGCGACAAGTGGGACGGACGCCGTGGCTCGAGTGAGCTCGAAAGCGGGGCTACGGGGCACGAGGAGGCGCGTGCGTGGGCTCGCTGGGCTCCTGGAAGCACCAGGAGCACGGGGCTGGGCTCGGGCGAGGGCTTGGCCGTCTGTGGCCGCGCCGACTAAGTGAGCAGCGGCGGCGAGCTATGGGCGATCGACGAGGAGGGCCACGGGGCACGGAGAGGGGCAGGGGAGAGGGGAAGATCGAGCGGGAGCTCACTGTGAGTGCGATGCGCAGGTCAGTTTGCTCGCGGGAGGCTCGGAGCTGCCGAAATCGTCGACGGCATGCGGCGGTCCGAGGAGGAAGACGATGGCGTGGTGGGCGAAGCAGGGGCGTCCGGCGTCCTGCGGCCCGTAGAGGAGGCGCAATCGAGGAAGACGGTGCGGGTGGACTCATCGGAGGGGAGAGGGAGCGTCGCTCGCCGTGGTGGTGCAGGCCGGCGACCACTGGAGCGGTCGGGTGCATGCTGGGGTAGAAGGGAGCGGCGAGGGAGAGAGGGTGGAGGAGATCTAGGGGGCAGCTAGGGTTCGGGCGAGAGAGGGGGAGCGGCTGGGGGTTGCCCTTATCCTCCCCGGGGTCCTGTAGCGCCGCGGGGCGGCGGGGTGGTGCGGTGGAGACGACGGGCGGTGTCAGGCGGGCTGGCGCGCGGTCGGCCTCGTGTAGCAGAGGTAGAAGGCGACCGGAGGTGGTGGGCTGGGCCAGCTAGGCTAAGGCCCAGTGTGGGTTTCCTCCTTTTTTTAAAATTTTCTAATTTGCATTTGCTTTTCTTTTAGTAGTTTCAGTTTTCCAAATTCTTTTAAACCAAAATAGTTTTATAAAATATAAGAATTGCACCTAAAATATTATATAATTTAGGCTACTGCCACATTAAGTTTAACATTTAAATAAATTAGTTTAGCCTTTTTATAAATTAAAAAGCATTTAAATACTTCTTTTAGCCACTGTTTCAAATAGTTTAGGGCATTTAAACACTTTTCAAAAATGTTGGTTCACCACCAATCTTTACCTAATAATAAAGCAAATTGGGTTTCTGCCCGTACGTCGTCAATTTTGCAAAAAAGCCCCTCCGTTTATATGAAATTAACCCGCAATCCCTGTTTTAGTAAGCCTGTATATAATGTTACATTTTGCAAAAAACCCCTCCGCTAGCCTCGCAGTCTTATCCATTCCTCTGGCGATGGCTATGGCGACGGCGACGGCGACGGGACGGGTTGAGGGCTGCGGGGACGGCGCGGCGAGGAGGGGCAGGTGCTGCGGAGATGGAGCAGCGAGGCGGGGCAGTGGCGGTTGCGCGGCGCGGCGGGCAGAGGCGAGCTGAAGGGCGTGGACGGAGGCGAGCACGCGGGCGCGCGCAAACAGCAGCGCTCCGGCGCGGGCGCGGACGGAGGCACCTCGGAGGGGCCGAGCAACCAGCAACGCACCGTCCTGCACGACGCTGCGTCCGGCGTCACCTCGGAGGTGCCGGAGCTGGCGCACGACAAGGCCGGCAGCTCCTTCGTCGTCCCGCTCGGCCGTCGCCGCCTCTGCGCCTTCAAGCGCCGTAGCGGGCCGCCTGCTTGGATGAGCCGCTCGGCGAGACCCTGGTCGGCGGCCTCGGCGCGGGCGCCGGAGCCTGGCGCACACTCCCTGACCCGCCGCCCGGACCTGGTGCGGCTCGGGGCCGTGGTGGAGGGCGCGGCGGAGGCCTTCTTCCGCAGCGAAATCCGGCGGCGGCTCGCCGTCACGGCCGTGCTCATCATGCTCAGCCGCGTCGGCTACTTCGTCCCACTTCCCGGGTTCGACCGTCGCCTCATCCCCGACTCCTATCTCAGCTTCGCCCCGCTCCCTACAGGTACTGTCCTTTCCCATTGCATTGGTCCTGTCAAACTTTGGACTGCCAAGTATTCATCTCTAGGAAATTCTCTGAAGCCCCATGGATCTTTTTCCTTTTTAATGTTTCCACTATGTTATGCTATGCACCAATTGCCGTACTTCACAATTCTGTTGTTCATCCTTGTGATTCTGGCAGGCGCTTATCGCTTTAAAGAAAGGCACCCAGCTGCTTAAATATGGCCGCAAAGGGAAGCCAAAGTTTACTCCCTTCAGACTGTCAACTGTAAGCTCATTTCTACAGATGCTGCTCTCCCTCCCTCCATCTCGGTCTGGCAGAATTGATTTTCATGAATGACTTTTGAATTTTATGTCCTGAACTAGATTTTTTGTGGTATTCGATGGCCTTCCTTTCATGTTATGGTTCATGGAACTAGACCACAAATGTCTTAAAAATGGCAACCGTTAGAAAATTTACAACACAAGAACGGAAAACGACATACATTCTAGAGTTCATGGTTGTTGTTTGCACTTCAATGATTCCTTCTCTATGCTCCACAGGATGAATCAACTCTTATTTGGGTCTCAAGCAACCAAGAGAAAAGTTTAAAACTAGCTTTTGTGTCCAGGGTTCTCTCAAGACAAAGAACTGTAAGACATTCTGAACAATATGGTCATATTTTACTCTCGAAGTCTTTTTTGTTGTCTCAACATCTGTTGTTCTTTTCAGCTGGTTTTCCAACGTTTTCTGCTCCCTGAGAAGGACCATTTATCCTTCTCTCTCATATATAAAGATGGCAAGCGATCCCTTGATCTCGTATTACAATGGAAACCATTCTTATCTACTCTTTCTCTTCCATTTCTGAATAAATATCATCTTCATTTTGATCTGGTTTCCTAGATCTGCAAGGATAAGATTGAAACACAGGTGTGGTTTACATGCCTCAGTGCATTGGTATCTCCAGGAAAGCACAGACCCCAACCCCAACACACGGACGACATGTGCAGTGGTGCCCTCTCTTTTGATGTAAATTCTCTGCTTCAACATAGCTCACTTTTATGCACCTTCTTTATTTCATTACTAAACACTGTGTATATTAATTACCATTGCTTGAGTGATGATTCATATCAATTGAACCACTGTGTATCTTTTCGAGCAAAATTATCAGTTTTGCTTTTGCATCTGATTCAGCTTTATTATAAGTTTTACTACGGGACATCAATAGCTTAGCTGATCTCTGTGCTAAGAATAGTTGATTGTCATTTCACTTATATTTCTCCTATGAAAAGGAGCATCAGTTTTAGCTTTACTCAGGTTGCTACTCATGTGTCATGTCACAGTGTCTGTAATTTATCCAGAGTCGGGTTCAAAGTTGTTGACTGGATTTTTTGGGCACAACCATCAAGCAACCTGAGTAAAGCTTACCTAAGCCAATGATTTTGTTCTTTTAGCTAGAGCCAGGTTCAGAGTTGTTCACTCTGGATTTTTTGGGCACAGCCATCAAGCAAGCTAGCACGTATTGTTTAACTGAAGCAAAGGGCAGCTAAGCTATGAATGCTTCATTCTTTGCTCTGAACAAATGCAGCTACTATTTGTATTTAATCTGAGCAAAGGTGCAACCAATTGAAGTTATTTTGAAGAACCTGCACCTGAAAATGTATGTTCTGATTTTATAGCCTGCAAGTGAGCTCTTGAATAACTCTTACTTCCAGGAAGATGAGGTCTATTCCAGCGCCTCCAATTTCAGTCTCTTTGGTCTCAAGTGTGACTGAAGATGGGTGGCAATCTGCAAGTTTCGTGCTTTGGAAGGGTGAATTCTTACTGAAAAACCATATGCATCTTACCCATATTAATTTATTGCTAAGGTTTCCTCATACCAGTGGTAAATATAGCACTGAAGAAACTTCTAAATCAAACTTTACTTCAGTCTATAATGAAGCTACCAATTATTTCAGGCTGTTTAAAGAATGCTGAGTTGTCAAGCGAGGTGCTGCAGTGGCTGGCGTTGCCAGGCATGGGACGACGTCCCGAGGCTCCTGCATGAGGCAAGCCTCTCTGGCCTCCTCGGATGTCCTCTAGGAACAGGCACTGCATATGATGGCCTCCTCACCTAGCACCTAGGTTGACCTAGCCACCGCTATCGAAGCGGAGAGTTGACAACATATGTATGATTTGGACGTGTCAGTCCTGTAATTGCCATGTTCAGAACTATGAATTGAGTGACTACAAATATGTTTTGATCAATGAAATGAAAGGATGTTCTGTTACATCTTAGTCCAACCTCAATCTATGAATCCCGCAATGAAAATCATGACATCCACATGAATATCGCCTCATATTTTTGCAGTTCATAGCTCGTACAGTTAATATATTTTGCTACTTCCTTGGATGCTGAATGTACATTCTGCTCAGCTCTTATTAACTCTTTTACTTCTGATGAAACAAGTCATATATACATACATGCTTTTCGAAGAGCTTTATCAAAACAAAACAAAAAAAAAGATCTAAAAGGCCCAAAGAGTCAAAGTTTACATGCTAAGGTACAGAAAAAACAGAAGGATGCAGTAGGAGAAACGAAAAACAAACAAAAAGAAAAAACAAAGAACAGACCTTACAAACTTGCTTACGCAACGTCAAGCTTGTTTGCCTGGAAAAGGAGTGCATTGGCGCCCTGTGCTCCTCCAGCACAAGAGCTACACAACATGATTGGCACTTTCACATTTCGTTGTAGCAATTCCTCTGAACAAACAGCGTTACACATTCAGTTACGCGATTCAAGTAAGTACATTTTTTCCCCTTAAATTTTGCAAGTTATTTCTTCAATACCTGTGTGAAAAGCCAGTGGGCAAATTATATAATAGAACGTTCAAATCTTACAGTCCCTAGGTAACTGCAGATTCATGAAAATAGCACATTAGCTCATACGACCTTTCACTGAATTCAGTTTGCTTCAGTAAATAGCACACTCATTAGCTGTCGCGTGTTGTATGGAGTGGCGCGGTGTCGCGGACGGCGCCGGATGGGCCGCGCAACCGCTGTCTCCGAGGAGGACGCTGGCGGCGTGATCACCCCGTACACGCGGCTGATGTAAGTTGCCAGGTCGTGCCGGCAGCACGGGCATGTCGTCGCCCAGCAGAACCACTGTAGGATGCAGCTTTCGTGGAAGTAGTGCAGGCAGCCGGACAGGGGCAACTACTCCGTCGAGACGACCGCCTGCGGCGCCGATGGCTGGCGCAAGGAGGGCGAGTGGAAGCTGCCGTTCCAGTGCCGAGTCCTCCTGGTCCCCGACCTGGCCTTCAGCTCGCCTCTGCCCGCCGCGCCGGAGCGCTGCTGTCTGCCGCGCTTGCCTTTGCTCACGCTCTGCAGCTGGCCTCCGCCCTCGTCCTGCCGCGGTGAGCGCGAGCCTGCACCTGTGGCCGCAAGCAGGCTCAGCTTCCGAATCGTGTCCTTGTCAAACTCCTGCTCCCCTGTCCTTGTCCTTGTCAAACTCCTGCTCCCGTGTCCTTCTCAAACAAAGAAATCGTCCCGACCCGGAATTATAGTTCGATGCTATATATTGAATTGTTCTCTGCCGGAATCCAGAACAGGCCAGCGCCAGGTAAAGATTTGTCAGTCGTAACACCTTGCTCAGCATCATGTCGCCTTTGAGTGCGTCGGAGGAACAGGCACCGAGTTCGCCTTTGAGTACGCCGGAGGAACATGCATCGTGTTCGCCGGAATTCTTGGTCCAGAGAAGCACTGTGAGTCCAACGGTGACTACAACAGAGGTATGTGATGCCTCTACCTCCCTCAAAAACAACCCTGCTGTTTCCCCTTCCCTCAAGCTTTTGTGTGTTCAGAAATTGCTGAACTTGTGGTGTACACTAGAGATCATGGGCTGAGATGATACAATAGAAATCATATCAAGGCTGGAAAGTTTGCTGAACTTGTGGTGACTGTGTTCCTTCTGACAGTGGTTGTTTTATGGTCCTTGTGAGACGTCGACGACAGTACTCAGTTTCTTCAGTCATGTCAGTTGATTCAGTGGTAGTTGCCAGTTTAGTTTTGGACAATAGTTGCACACTATTGATCTCACTCAGTGGTATTTTATTCTTGGGTGTCGTTCTTGACTCTTTTCTTCTGCATTCATTTTCTTTTAAGTCATCTTTCTTCAGCCTTTAGTGAAAACGTTTCATCTCAGTCTTCTGTATTCTACTTTCCAGTTATTACCCTTGAGTCCTGTTTATTCAGTCCTCTTTGAAAATATAAGATGTGATCATAGTGCCAAACTCGCCACAAACCAGTCTTTGTAATCTTCCCCTTACTTATGTTAAAGACGGTATATACAGTAGGCACCTAAAATATCAACTTTACAATGATTTTTTTTGAAAAAACAAACTCTCCTGAAGCCTTGTTGAATAGAACATCTCTGCCATTCAAATGCATGATTCCATCCTTGAGAGTGCATGTATTAAAATTTTATTAACTTATGTGTGTGCACTTGCAGATCCCAGAGACGTCTGAAAGAACTCAGGTGGAGGCCAAGGAGATTCGGCTCTCGGACATACCACCAGTAACAATTGATGATAGCAACATGCACACTGTAAGTTTCCCCATTCAAATTGCATATTTTGATATATATGTTGCTGCTGTGAACATTTGTTGTTGTTAATAGAGCAAGTCACTTTAGTTCAGCACTACACAACTGCATCTACCTTTATATATACCCTAAGTGGGTTTTCTAAAGTAGTTTTTTTATGTTGTAACTGCAGAAAACAGATGACATCACTGAAATGAACATTCCAGAGGATTTCGATAACCGACCTTCAAAAAAAGCAAAAATTTCTGAATCAGGTGTTTTGGAGCCATCACCAATGTCACCAACTATGTCAGCATCTAATCCAGTTTCTGAATATTATGAATCGATTGTGCCTGAATCAGATAATCAGATAGATCATGATCCATTGCCATCACCTCCATCACCGTCTAGCTCGACATTAACTCCCGTTTTAATATTACATGATGTCAAGGGACCAGATCCAAATAAAGGGATCAAAGTTGATGAGACATATGATTATCTCCCACAAGGTATTTATTAATTTATTATTTATACTTTTGTATTTTATATATTCTAAAGATATTTTATTTTATGCAGACTATACATTGACCGACCATGATCTATGTGCTCATATAGTAATAGAATCATCTTTTAGAAAACAGTTGCTCGTTCAGATAGATGGAAGTTGTGTCTTGCAAAATCAATTGATGTGCCTGCTAAATGAAAAGGAGTGGGTAAATGATGATGTAAGTACCCTTACTCAGACAGGAAAAAAATTCGAATCTCTTATATCTATTAGTAATAATGTATTTTTAACTTCCAAAATTATAGGTGATCAATGCATATATATGTTGTATGAAGGACCAAATACATGTCCAGAATGATAACAAAGTATATTTTGAGAGTCCATTTGTTACCTCACTATTTAAACGAGATGGTGAACTTGGAATACAAAAAGATAGTGCCTTCATGACAGAGACCGTCATCGAATATATGCAACATGACATGGTAATATCCATATTCATAATTTACATGTTCTAGGTTTCATACATTTCCATTTATTATTTTCCTAATTATCTTTATTACAGATTAAACTTCCAATAAATGCCAACAACACACATTGGTATTTAGCTGTTTTGAATACAAAAAAACGTGAGGTTCAAGTACTGGACTCATTGTGCTGGAACTCTGACCATGATGATCTCGCTCATACGGTTAGTTACAACACCATTTTTAATATACTTCGCTAATGTGTGTCATTTCTAACCACTGTTTTATTTTTAGCTACGAGGAGTACAATTTCATTTGGACCTTCTTAAAAGTCAAAACTTGGTAAAAGACAATTGGAAAGACATTGATCTCACTGAATGGAAGATCATGGAACAATTAGAAAAGGCAATTCAAAAAGACAGTTCTTCATGTGGTTTGTTTATGGTCAAATTTATGGAATATTTCACCGGATGTGCACTATCTTACCCAATTACACAGGTATATATCTTTTTAAATTAAAAAGTATGTTAATTTCACAAAGAGTGTGTTATTTTTTAAATAACTTACTAATAATTGTTTGTGTTGCACAGGAAATGATTACTTCTTTTAGGTTTAAGTTAGCCAGCATACTATTATGTTGGAAAACAAACACTGCAGAAAGGGCTACAATCGTTGAAGAAAGTGACGATGACACTAATGGAGATCCTGATGATGTTCAAATATTAGAAAGCCTAGATGATATAAAAAAACAAAGCAAAAAATCCCATTATCTGTTGAAAATAAATACAGATCACTAATATCTATTCTTTCTAATATGAGCGTACATGAATTAACAGCTGGACACTGTAGCTTCATTAAATCAATCAATTACAGCGAGATTTTAGAGTAAGTCATTTCAAAATAGTTTTGCAATTGTAAATTATCTTACTTATTTTCTCAATGGTTTATTTTACTAATTTTATCATTATCAGGAAAGTATGGATCCAAAGTTCAAATCCATATCCAATTAGCTTGTCTCTCAAAAAACTACAAGGAATGCTAAAGGATGATTTACCCATGGACAAGGAGTGCTTTAATTTGGTTGTACGAAAGTTTATGTTTGATGACATCCAAACGGCAAAAAAAAACAAAACATTCGATAGCAAAACATTATCTGGATATGAAATTTTGGGTATGTTCTTATATTTATTATATACTTTCTTTTCTATATTCTAATTTTAAAATACTTTTCTAATCAATTATTTTGTATGCTAGATGACAACTGATTTTGGACGGCACCCAGACTTCCGTAAGAAGTTAGATGTGGAACAACTAGCAAATTCTGTTCGTCCTTGGCCTGGTATAAAATATAATGTTTCAACATGCAAAACGGTAAGAGCACTTTTGTATACTTTAGGCCATAATTATTTTTATTGCATCTAATATGTAACCTATTTCAGATCCATATTCCAGTACAATCCAACAGTGATTTCATTCTATTCACATTGGACAAAGATACCAGAACTGTGTATATTTTGGACCCTGCTCCTATTAATCCCATATACCGATGGAACCCACTCGCGAAATATGTGCGCAAAATTATATGGATTGCAGAACACTTACCAAAAGCAATGTCAAAAGCATGCCCTGGGTCTATATGGAACGAGGATATTCTCCTATGGCATCAAAAAATCCTAGATGATATTCCGGTTTACAACAGGTATTTCTCAAGAGATGAACCCTGAATATTAAGTATTTGTTGTTTTTTATATGTACAAAATTTTAATTATTAACATATTTATTCTTATACATATGGGAACTATCTGGTTATCTTGTTCCCCTGTTCATGTCCACATGGGAAAATGAAAGACCACATTTGCCAATTTTAAAGGTAAATATCATGACTATATAGATCATTAATATTATAATTATACATCTCATTCTAATGTTCTTCGTGTACAACAAATATGGATGTACAGGATGGATATGAATTCAGAAAAATTATTTTGGGCCAACTGCTAACATTCAAGGACAATGAAAGTGAAGATAACATGCCTGCCAGTGTACTTGAATTCATCAGTTGTATCAGGAAAATCCAATGTAAAACTGGTAAGTAAATTAGTACAATTCGTAAGATTTCATAATAACAAATTCTTTTTTCAAATTTGATTGCTTGGTTGTGCTAACTTCCAATTTCCTCTAACAGGGCTTGCGTGCTATTTCTGAAAAAATAAGCTTCTCGGTTGGCTGGCATCTCTGTTAGTAGTTTTACAGACGTAGCAAATGAACCAGTTGGTTCAATTACAGATATTTGGCTGTAAATGACTCTCAGTTTCTACCTTGTAATGAAATCTAGACATGTACTCTTTAACAGTATTCTGATCTTGATGGTGGTCCTATGTATTGGTTGAAATTTCATGATGTTTACTAGCAGTTGCAGTGCTCTTATTTTTTTATTTCCACAAATATAGGCCTTAGATTGTTGATTGCTTAACTGCTTCTGGGATGTAAAATAAAAAAAAACACAAAAAAATACAAATGAAATTTATATTTCAAAAGTAATGATCATCACCATAAAAATGATTCCCTTCTAAATAATTTTCTCGAATTATTATTTTAAAAAACACCTTCTCAAAATTAATAAAAATTGTGATTTCTTAAAAACAAAAAAAAAAATCCTTCGTCCAATTAAATGAAAGTGTGAACCTGAAATCATGAAATATAATATTCAAAAGTAATGATCATCACCATAAAAATGATTCCCTTCTAAATAAATTCTCGGATTTTTTATTTTAAAAAACCCTCAAAATAAAAGTATTCTTGATTTCTGAACAACAAAATACTCTTTCATCCAATGAAATGAAAATGTGAAGCCGAAATTGTTACCAGCCAATTTAATAAAACAAATAATCAGCGTAATTGATCCCTTCTAAATAATATTCTCGAATTTTTAATTTTAAAAAAACCTCAAAATAAAAAGTATTCTTGATTTCTGAATAACAAAAAATACTCTTTCATCCAATGAAATGAAAGTGTGAAGATGAAATTGTTACCGACCAATTTTCATAAAACAAATACTAAGTGTAATCTTATTTCTTATGTTTAGGAAAAATTGGATTAAAAAAGTTCATCCAATGAAATGAAAGTGCGAACCTAAAATTGTGAAATATAATATTTCAAAAATAATGTTCATCACCATAAAAAAAATTCCCTTTTAAATAATATTCTTGAATTTTTTATTTTAAAAAAAAAAACTCAAAATAAAAAGTATTCTTGCTTTCTGAACAACAAAAAATACTCTTTCATCCAATGAAATGAAAGTGTGAAGCTGAAATTGTTACGTCTTGACGAACAATGTTAGGGTGGGACCAATTTTCATAAATCATAAAACAAATACTCAGTGTAATCTTATTTCTGGTGTTTAGAAAAAATTGGATTAAAAAAGTGTTCAAGATGATATGTCAGGCAGGTTTTATCTTTTCGTCTGATGAAACACAGACATTTGTACTATTATTATCCGTTCACAGAGGAAATCAGGACATACAAATCGGATTAATCAATCATCACGTGTCCGTATCAGCGTACATGAGACTTGGAGAGTAAATATCCTAATTAGATTCGTACAGGAGTCCAAAACCTACTAGTACAGGACTTTAAAACCTACTCTGAGGCAGGCACCGTTGGTGTTACAAATACTACTTCCAAATGATTTTATCTTACACAAACCCCAAATATTTGACTCGTACAGGAGTCCAAAACCTACTCGTACAGGAGTCCAGAACCTACTCTGAGGCAAGCACCGTTGGTGTTACAAATACTACCTCCAAGTGATTTTATCTTACACAAACCCCAAGTATTCACACGTCGCCTTACAGAAAGTTTCACACGTCAGTTTCACACGTCGCCTTGTCGCCTTATGCAAACTGCATTCAGCTCAATTAAATTGTTTGGTAAGTCAGCTATACATCAGGTATTTTAATATTTGTCTCAATATACGACATCATTCAACATGTCTATGAACACTGGTACCTGCAATGAAAACAATAAATTTATCAGAAGCGATTTGGAATATCCAAACAAGTAGTATACCAAAGTTTACTTTGAACAAGACATTTACAAGATTTTATTATGTAACACATTGAATCATATTTAGACAACATTGACAATGGAAAAAAGATGCAATGATTGCACTAGAATTTAGTTCCTTTGGAAGATTGACTCATATTTAAAAACCACTGATTGCATGTTCTACAATTAAAGTTTTGTGGTGACACTAACCTCATGTAATTTCTGTCTAACTCGACTTTGATGGTCTTCATGACATCGAGATCAATGCAAGAAGCCACCAAGTAGAGAATGTCAATGAGGTCTGAAAAATAACAAGAAAAAGAGCATGTATTAAATGTACAGTACACCCTCCGTAAAGAAATATAAGAGCATTTAGATCACTGAAGTTGTGATCTAAACACTCTTATATTTCTTTACAGAGGAAGTACCAAACAAAATAGTGTGGGGCTGAAAATAACCTGAGAGAGAGATACAGAGAAAGAGACTTTCACTACTGGGATAATGACACATAATTAGAGAAGTCGAATGAATTTTCTCACAATAGCAAATCAATTAGTACATGTTTCACGCATCTAAATAACAATACTCAATACGGATTTTCATTACAATTTTCTTGTTTAAGTAATATTTAGTAACACTTGTATGGAAAAATGATCAACCAGATGATCTGCAAGAGCAGACTACCTTATCAGATTTTAGTGCCTACATGACTCTCTTTTTTGCTGCTGGTAACTTAAATATCGGTTAGCTTGATGTAAAAAATCCTGACAAAAAAGAAGAAATAACAGTCAGCTCCATGTAAAAAACAATTATGCTGCAGTAATAGAAATAAAAGTTACAGAAGGCTAACCAGTTATTCCTGTCCACTAAGCAAATCTGTAGCACTATCAACCATAAGCATTGCATTATTACATACCGCTAAACTTAACATATATATAACTGGACGAACATCCAGTTTTACTTTAACATACAGTGCACTAACAACAAATTATGATGTATGGCATTACAAATATTCCTTTCCCTCATGCAGGAAAGCAATTGGGCCATAATCTCAAATCATGGATGCTAAGGAAAAAAGAAGAAAGAGAGATAGAGAGCGGTATGCACGCATGACAGTTGAAGTGTGGCAGGAGAAACTCAAAAAATGCCGTGAAGCCTATCATCGAAAGAAAGATCCAGAAAAGACACCAGAACAAAAGGCAGCCAAAAACGCACAACAAAAACAAAGATATGCAAGTATGCAACCAGAACAAAGGAAAGAAAGAAAGGAACAAATTGTAGCTCGTCGTCAATTGAATCGCAGCACACCATGCAAAGAATCAATTGCAATGGAAAACCCTGAATATGTCGCAACCGAACAGGAGGTTGGGACTTCTGAAACTACTGTAAAACAAAGGAATCATGTGGCAGCAGGAAAAAGGCAAGCATTACTACACCATCGTAACGAAGAATTCTCGAGAAGACGGAGGCAAACCGTTGACGAATCATCACAAGAAGATGCATCCATCACGGAAACCTGCGACAAAAACAATCAAACTCTAGAGCAGCCACAAGTCATGACTTACGGTAAAAATCTCAAATTTATACTCGCATTCCAAGTAAATGTAAATCTGTCTGTACAACTAACCATCTATTCTGGATAGACATCCCCTCCTCAATGTTTCCAAGCATCAGAGAAACCGATGCACCAACACAATCATTAGACAATGATGATCACAATAAAGTGGGTCTGTGGCCAGACATCCCCTCCATAATGATTCAAACAATCAAAGAAGTGCATGGACGAATACAATCATTCTGCAATGATGATCATGGTAAGTTTATAAATTACATATTAAATACTTTTATATAAAAATATTTTATATACATAACGACAAAAAAAAATAAACAGGCAATGATGGAATCATATATGAGCAAGAAGCACCGATTAAGGAAATAGATAAGACAGCAAAAAAAATCTACAACGAGGATCACGGTAAGGTTATCAATTTCAAAAATGTTCTTACTCAATACAGACATATATATATATATATATACATATATACAATCAAAAATTACAACGCAGGTAATGATGAAGTCATATTTGAAGAAGACACAGACGAAGATGAATACATGTTCACCGGTGAAGGTATGCTTAATACAGTTAAAATAAATTTGCAACATTATAACACTGCTTACTAAATTTAATATGTTGCATATCAAACCAGAGTGGGACAGAGAAGTGGAAATTGAAATCATAGAAGACGAGGAAGCTCTAAACCCTGATCCATATGATTTCGTCTACAGCAACATACCAACAAGCACAAACGTGATCGAAGAAGAAGAAAATTGCTTATTATGCCATGCAACCAAATTCAAGTATGAAACTAAAGGATTATGCTACAAAAAGGGACAAATAAGACTAGCCAATCCAGATACGCCTCCTGAGCTAATGAGACTTTGGACAAGCAACGACCCTGATGCAAGACATTTTCGCCAAAACATAAGATTTTTCAATGGGCACTTCTCGTTTACTACTCTATACTGTCACCTCGACAGAGACACGACTGACATGCGAACGGCCGGTATTTACACCTTTCGAGCACATGGTCAGCTATATCACAACATACACTCATTTGGTAACAGCCAATCAAATCCAAAGCATCTCGAGCTATACTTCTACGACGATGATCCAAGCTTAGAGCATCGATACCGCCTTTGCCGTGAGGAAATGTACGAGCAAGACAAGAATGTCATTCGAATTATAACAGACATCCTACGCGGTAATCCATACTCTCAACAGTTTAGGAGTTTGGGACAAGCCGAAAACATTGAGGACTACAGACTCGTCCTGAACCTTGACCAGAGATTGGACCAAAGAACATACAACGAGCCAATCAATTCGGAGGTAGCTGCAGTGTGGATTGAAGGAAATGAAAGAAGGGATACTTATGACAGAAATGTAATATTACATGGGAACAACAACGAAAAAGAGCACATTCGATCATATTATGGGTGCTATGATCCGTTGTCATATCCTCTATTCTTTCCAAGAGCTGAACTCGGTTGGCATAGGAAAATACCAAAGAGGGAAACACAAGAGGCGCATATTGCTGCTGATAATATCGTTAATGACGATGACCCAGGTAAAAAAACATACACTATTATATTTTTAAAATACAATTTTCATATACTAATACCTATGCAACTAACTTTTTATCTTGCAATGTTTGCACAGATTCAGCCAGTGGTCTATGGGTGACCATGAGAGAATACTACTGCTATAAATTCCATACACGACCAGGCATATTCAACCCAATTTTGCACGGCGGACGGCTTTTCCAGTAATTTGTTGTAGATACATACATCAAGATTGAAAGTTCCAGACTAGATTACATCTGGCACAATCAAAAGAAAATAAGGGCGGAGCTATACCAAGGCCTTCTAGACAGCATTCAAGCTGGAGAGCAAAATGGAGATGCAGTCGGAAAACGAAGAGTGCTTGCCTCATCATTTATTGGAGGACCACGAGATAGACTTCGTCGGTATCTCGATGCTATGGCTTTAGTTAGAAAATATGGAAAGCCAGACGTATTCCTAACAATGACCTGCAACCCCAACTGGGAAGAGATCACACGTGAACTAGAGACTGGACAAACACCACAGGATCGCCCAGACATTGTCGTTCGTGTTTTCAGGGCAAAGCTACAAGAAATGAAGAAGGAACTATTTGAGAAGGCAATTCTTGGAAAGGTTCAGGCATATACATATGTCGTAGAGTTCCAAAAGAGGGGATTACCCCATGCTCACTTTTTGCTCATCATGACTGGAAAATTCAAGTACACATGTCCAGAACAGTATGACAGAATCATCTCAGCCGAGCTCCCTAACAAGCACAAGTACCCAGAACTATACAAAATGGTAATCAAACATATGATGCATGGTCCTTGCGGTGCATTGAATAAACTTTGTCCATGCACAAAGAATCGTCCATCATGCAAGAACAATTATCCAAGGCCTTTTAACGAAACTACGATTCAAGGCAAGGACTCCTACCCGATATATAGGAGACGCAACGACGGTCGGACTGAAACAGTCCGAAATTGCAAACTAGACAACAGGTGGGTGGTTCCTTACAATCCCTATCTATTAAGGATGTTCAACTGCCACATAAATGTTGAGATATGCTCAAGCATTAAGGCCGTAAAGTACCTCTTCAAGTACATCTACAAGGGACATGACCAAGCGTCTGTATCTGTAACAGACAAAGTAGACGAAGTCGAGATCGACGAGATTAAGCAGTACAGAGACGCACGGTGGGTGACACCTCCTGAAGCACTGTGGAGAATATATGGCTTTGAACTAAGCAAAATGCACCCACCAGTCTTGCAACTGCAACTACATCTCCCAAATATGCACATGGTTTCATATCATAGCATGGAAACCATACAGAATATTATCGACCGTGAAGGCACAGAAAGATCAATGTTGACTGCGTACTTTGAAGCAAACATCAGATATGCAAAAGCACGAGGCATACTATACAGAGAGTTTCCGGAACATTTTACTTGGCAAAGTCGAGAGAAGTTTTGGCAACAGAGGAAGCGAGCCACAGTGTTCCAGGTTGGCAGGATCGTCTCAGCACACCCGGCTGAAGGAGAACAATACTATCTTCGAGTCCTCCTAAACCATGTGACTGGAGCCACCAGCTTCGAAGACCTACGAACAGTCAATGGACAAATAATGCCAACCTTTCGAGAAGCTGCAGAAAAAAGAGGTCTCATTGAGGCAGATAGCACATTGGATGACTGCATGACAGAAGCGGAGTTGTTTAGAATGCCATCATCACTACGAAGGCTATTCGCGACAATCTTGGTTTTTTGCGAGCCTAGCGACGTACGCAGCCTCTGGAACAAACACCTTGAGGCAATGTCAGAGGACTACAGCAGAAATTGCAAATGCAAACACACAGTCGAACAGATGGTTCTAAAAAATATCAGAGACATGTTGCACTTCATGGGAAAAGACATAGAATCATTTCCTCTTCCAAAAATCGACCAGCAGCATGAGACGACAGACGACATACCGAGAGAGATCACCGAGGAGACCACCATCGAGGTGGACCCCGAGGA